>WNXA01000006.1:2549063-3823594 GCA_013364905.1 Diaporthe capsici | reverse complement strand
CAAACGTGAGCACACAGTATCGCACGATATCTAGGAGCCTGAGTTCCGTCCCATTCGCAATCTAATAATTCGATTCTTTTCTGCATACGAGACGCCTCATGAGTCTTTGTGGAAGCAGACAGCAAGCTTCTATCGCTCCCAATACCTCGAGCTGTTGAAACCAGAGTCGCCCGATAACCGCAACCACGATATCCCAGCAGCCCTCCGATTACCTCGTGTTGAACGACTCGCCACGCTCCGAGTCTCAGAGTTCTCTCGGCGGTCACGGGCGTCAGACACCAATGGAGAAACCGTTTCCAGCGCTTCGCCAACCTTGCCCGCATGTTCTTTCTCGTGACCAACTCTCACCGAGCCTCTGTTCGCCTCAAGGTCTATCTCCGTGGAACGCGGCGGCTCAATCGCTTCTGGAACCTGGAACGGATCCACGAGCGGATCCCACGTGATGACGGTCTGCGTGCCTCTCGTAGCCATTTTGGCTTTGCGCCTGGGCGCCCCGTTCTCCAGGAAGTGAGGCGGCACCATCTCGTCGTACATGGGTGAGCGTAAGGGCCCAATCGAAGACCTCACCACAACGTCTTTGATGGAATCAGGAGGATTCGACCCCAGTGGGCTAGGGATGAGTCGCTCTTCACGCTCGGACGATCGAAGTGGCCATTTGCTCACGTTTTTAGAGGGCAATGGTGGAGGACCAACTTCCTCTTCATCGATTGTGCTGGTCTTGGACTTGAACTGTTGTGTGGCGGACTTCAGCGTTGAGCCGGTCATCTCGGTCGGTATCAGCAGAGATTCTCCTGGTAGTTGCCTGGGGCCGCGCCGGACTTCCTCGACGTTCTGGCCTTGTCCATGTGGACCTTTCATCTGGCCATCTGCTGCGTCTGGTGGGGCGACCCCTCGCATGAAGCGTGCCACAATCGGCCGCAGGATTGGTAGGCTGGTGCATAAGATGGCGGTTTCCAATTCTGCGAGGGACCACAGAGCGGTTTGGACGTTGGTGAATGTCGGGTCCGGCGATGACGCGCCGTGGCGCAGTGTTGGGATCCGTACGATCGAGATTATGACCACGATGAAGCCAAAGCAGAAGATGCCGATGAGCAAATACCTCTGACGCTGGAGTAAGGGCATAACCCAGAGCGGCCGCATGGGGATTGAGAAAATGATGAGATCCGTACAGACGTTGATACTTGAGATAGCGGTCCCTAGAAGCTCGGTGTTAGTCTCTATGTTGGATCAGTAATGTTATTGGAGACTATAACTTACAGACTGGAAGCGTGGGAACGCAGATGTCTTTCAGGTGCGGATTGTTCACCACGCCAGTCGTTGGGACGCAACTGAGAGCGTAGAGAATATTCTGCCCAATCATCCATAGAAAGGAGAAGAAAGCGAAGTAGACACAAATCTGTCGGATTCGTCGGTCGGGAAAGATGCGGTAGAACTGGATTAAAAACGATATCTTGACAATATTGAGTCCCACACTGTAGAACTGGATTACTATAAAAAGGGACAACTCGAAATCGTGAATCTGCTCCTTGGTGAGCTCCGAGATGTGTCGACCCAGGCCTGAGTTGATTTCTACATTGATAGCAGGCCTCAGTCTCGCTTCGTCAGCAGGTGTGAGGTTGTATGCTTACCAAAATATGTAGCAATAGAAGCTCCAAGTGCCATTATCTGTCCAGCTTTCATTAGTCAGGCTGTTCCTGCCTGGGGAAGGGCCTTCGGGAGATACCAACCCATGCGATGCTGACTGTCAGATCATCCCAACCCGCCGAGCCGGCTTTCAAGAGGATGCATCGGATATACAGTCGTATCGCCACGACGACGGTCGTCAGAAATAAAAGGCCAGATGTTATGCCGATTGCCAGTTGCTGGTGTGTGTTATGGTTGACTTCCATTCTGGCTGCTCTGGAAACGGAATCTCCGGCGCTCGAGCTGTTGCGTCTGTTGAAGGGACAACCAGGTTGTCACAGTCTCAGGGGCCAGATTACCCTTGGATCTCGCTGGCTTCCGCCTAGGCACCTTGTTCGTTTGAGTGGAATATCTTTGGCGTGGACCAGTCTAGGGCATTCGTTGCACATCCCGATGAAGGAAGACGGTAAATGAGGTCAACGTACCGCTTCACTGTAGACGCAGCCCTGCATTTGCAAAAACGATGAAGGATCTGGGTATGCATGATCTCGGGAGCGGGTCATTGGCCCTGACCTGACGCTTCACTACACCCGCTCGTCCCAAGTCGCAAGCTCAAGGTTCAAATTTGGCTGAGTTCGTGACCCTCCCCCACCTTGGCCGAATGAACTTGCTACAGACAGCAGGCCTCGTCTGTGCAGCCCACCATCGCTCCGTCGCCTCCTCATCTGATTCGCTGCCGGCGCGCTTTGAAAAGCCTCACCATGTGGGGAGAACTCGACAGCGTTCCGGGTTACCGAAATCTTGTCGGTTCAATAAGTGAGTGCCTATGGCGGTTGGGGGAAAATGGAGAAATTTGACTTTCCAGCTAATATTGTTTGCTTTTTGGACGCTTTGACGGCAGGCCTGAGTATTGACTCGAATCGGATTGTAGTTTGACTCTGCCTTTTGGGTTTTCCATCTCTTGCCTCGAAGAAATCAGGCTCCAAAGTTTTATCTCGTGATAGAGCAACGGTCTATACGCAGACCAAATCCGCTGTGACATGTGGGTGGGGATGATATCGGATGAATGTTGATCGGGGTCATGGCTCTTGTCACGGGAGCGAGACGAGCAATTCGACAATCCCTTGTCTCCGATATAATTCTGGAAAGTCTTCTGGCTCCTCGCACTAGTCTATACATAGGATATGGTTTGTGCTAAGGCAAGGCACTGATCGCCCATCCATCAAGGATCTCCTGTGATATCATGCGGGCAGTTTGAAAGAGTGGACTGGGATTTCGACCGTGGACGTCCAAAATATCCTCTGATTGACTAACTATAAAATTATACAGCTGTTTGCTTGTCCATCTTGGTGCTCTCAATCGTCCGCGCCAAAACATCGTCGCAGTATGGGGTGTCGGGCTGAATGTAGATGTTCTTGCCACTTGCCACCACGGCCTTCCCGAAGAGCTCATCAGGGCCAGCTCTGGTACCGTTGGCATCGACAAGCTCATCTCCGCCGGCCAACTTCAGCACAGTCTCAGCAATGAGTTCCAGCGGGGTGAAGACATCCTCTGGCATTGCCTCCCAAGCCTTATCCGAGACAATAGGCGTCCTCACCGCCCCTGGGCAAAGTGCGTTGACACGAATTCCCTCGGTCTTGTAGCAGTCTGCGACACAACGCATGAATCCCATTACCCCAACTTCAAAGTCAGATGTTCCGTTAGCAAGCCTCAAAGCAACACGGATGTGGGGAGGACGCTGTGGCATACATTTTGAAGCCGTGTAAATTGGGGCCCAGTATGTTGGCCAAAAGCTTGAGCAGCTGGCATTGATCACGATAGAGCCTTTGGATGGCGATAGGTTGATGTAATGACGGCCCACATGGACCGCATTTATGCAGCTTTTCAGATTGACTTCCACCGCGGTCAAGTCGGGCGGTGGAGGACCGTCGAGACTCTCGTGCTTCGTGAATAAATTGGAAGTTTCGATGACTCCGGCGTTCGCGAACACGAAGTCCAACCTGTTGTTGCCGGCAGTGAAGGCGTTCTTGAATGCGGCTGTGACCTCGTCGTAGTTGAGCAGATTAGCTCTGTGGTAGGTTGTGTTTGAAAGCGAATCTGCAGCCTGTCTGCCTTCGTCATCTTTGATGTCGATTAAGTTGATCTTCCATCCGCCTCTTGCTTCTAGAGCCTGGGCCACTGCGAGACCCATGCCTCGAGCTATAATTGGGTTGTGAGAATTGACACTGGTTGATTTTAGTCTGTTGATGTAATCATGGAGGACGTACATCCACCCGTGATGACAGCCACTCGCTCGGGTTCGTTTGACATTTTCACAGGAAATCCCCTCAGACTTATGCTTCGGATTGTAGTCGGTTGATACAGCTGAAATTCTGACAGCGCTTGTCAATTGACGAGGGTTTGCTAGCGGCCTTGAGATCCAGGCGTCCGAAATCTGAGTTGCGTTGCCTTCCCCTCTTCTTTTCCGGTGGGTCAAGAGCATCTAGAGCATCGCGGAAACGGGGTATCTTATACCCGAGGCGTTAGACAACCCAGGGGTCTTCGAGCGAATCAACACTGTATGTAAACTTATCGAGCAGCACGCAGGTGAATCATCTCCAAATTCCGCGCAGGACTATCTCCAAAGAGAACGTTACAGGACGAAGCTTACGCCAAGCCGGGAACTCATCCCAAATTGTCATCTTCTCTCGTGACATTAACCCAATCGGTATGGGCTCTAGGTCCATTACGGGACTAATATGCCTGGCCTCGTTGATGAGTCTCAGTGGTACCAGATGGAATGGATCACGACAAATTGCTGTAAGCACATTACACCAGGAGATATCACATGGTCTGTAAGAAGTGCTCGTTCAGGTATCGTAACGAAAAACCCAACACCACTATTTTGAAGATATACATTGGGACGCCCAATCGATTATTCTGAGTTGTTTCATGCGGCATTGGGAAAAGCCCAAGAGCGCATCAAAGTGCATTGCTTGCTCCTTGCAGGAATAAAATGACTGCGTGAAGCCACAACATTTGATGTCTCGGCCTCCTCCGTTGATAACGTCCGATTGAGGATATTCTTCGGGTAAATACTCCGATTACCTTACGCAAATGCTTCCGAAGCATGAGTCGTCAATCTACACAGGGGCTTGAGATCCATCAATATCAATTTGAAGATCTCGTTAATCTTGAATCAAGATTGTCCATCATTTCCGCTCCTGACTCGATATATTTACAATCCAGCGATCATGCTGGTTTAGGTATAGGAAGTACTTCCAATACTTCGGGTCCCATACTAGACACTCAAGAAACCTTCTCCAGCTCGTCTCAGCCTCCAAGTTGCGCGATTCAGAGATTCTATGAGTCGATCAACGGCTAGTTTGCCGACATCGTTTTGAACTATTTGATGAATATTTTTGGGATTTTATCGAGGCAAGAGGCCCTCTCTCTCAGCTGCCAATACCCGGTCCTCATCAGTCTCATACTTGTACTCAAATATAGCTAGGGTGAGCAGGATGAATCGGAGGATTCTAGACGGTGAAAAACGTCAGCATGCGAATTCCACTGTTCAAGTCGGCTCAGATTACTTACGGCAAGGCAAAGAACAGCCCAGACCCGATCTGGTGTTGCATTGCGTACCAAGGCCCATGCCAATACCACAGTCCGTACCAGTCCCTCGAGCAGACCAGAACAAGAGCGCCGATGGCATCGCCCGCTATCAAAATCGGCAGGGCAGAGATGAACCATCCTCGAGCCTGGCCGCACAGGCAGGCGATCTCCACCAGATCTACCAGGATCAGGTAGACGAGCTGTGAAGATGTGTTTAGTCAGAATGCGCGTGCCAAGCGTGCGATCAGAAGACTTACTATCACATAGCTCGTTGTCCATTGATACTCAGGATCGTGACGAAGGCACAGGAGGACAAAACTGAGGACTTCTAGGATGATGGCTATCAGGCGTACCAGGCCAGGCACAACGCCGAGGCGCCGAAGTGGACTAGGGTAATACATGGCGCAGCTCTTGAAAATGGACGAGATCAAACCGGGGTAGCTGGTCAAGGTCAAAACAACTGATTGAGATTTTGGAGAAAGTGAAGCAGTCGTGACTTTTTCAATTGTTGATTGTGGCTGAGAGCGGGGGTGTTATGTCTCACCATTTGAAGGACTCGGAGTTGTTGCTTACGACGCGTCGGAATTGACCATGTAAGACGGAATGACTTTGTGCAATCGCTCAAACCCAAAACGGTTGATACAGCAAGCAAAAAAAGATCCACTTGCACCTTTTCGGCAGCCAACAAGCCTCAGCACGCCATCTGCAAAAGTAATATTCGTGCCTGCAGAGCATGCAATTTAATTGAGCGGGATCAATTACACGCAAACCTCGCGGCCAAGAATCATCGAACGGTCTGTTGAGCGTCTGAAGAGGGGCCTGCGACATTGATCATTACTCATTGCATTCGTGTCAAGCTGCTCGCTAATCCTTGAAGACGTAGATTTGCTCCAGCATATTATTATGTGATTACTTGTTTTTTTTATCCCAACCCGATGTCGCCACATCTTACACGGCAGCTCGAAACATCAGACGAACCCCTTGCCCTGCTGCTCAACCCCATGGCTCCTAGTCCGGTCCGGAATCGTCCCGCTGTCCCCGGAGCTCGCGTACCCGTGCGTCGTCGTGGTGACGGTGACGTCGGTCGTCCTGACGATCCCGGTGCCGTTGTTGTTGCCGCCGCCGAACTCCCCCCGCGTCGGCGTCTCCAGGTCTTCTTCTCCTGGGTACATGCCGTACTCGCCGTCCTTGCTGCCGAGCTTCTGGAAGGGGCTCTTGGTCATGGCCCTGCTGTTCATGTGCGAGTTGCCGCCGCCGATGGTCACGAGCTCCGTCGCCCGGCTGCCCGTCTTGGTCGTCCGGGACTTGTTCCCCGTGCTGCCGAACTGGCTCGACACCTTCTTGGCGAGGGGCCGCAGGGTCGGCAGGCATGCGCATATCACGCCGCATGCGCATTCGACTACGCACCAGGTGCATGCTGTTGCGAGGGTGACTATCGTCCTTTGTGAGTATTTTCTGCATGAGTACGTGAAACTCGCGCTGGGGACTTACAGGTCGTGTCGTTGGGGTCGAACTGCATGATGGTTGAGAATCGGTATATACTCGCGATGAGAACGCTGTGAGATGTTAGCACCGGTCGTGAGACTCCATCAGGGGGAATATCCCCATAGGGAAAAGTCCCAACTCACAAGCTACCAAGGCCAAAGGTGCAGATCAGCGAGATCTTCTGCGCGGGCGCGGTGTGCAGCGCCCAGACCTGCTTCACGGGCATGATGAGGATGGCGATGTCGGTGACGATGTTGGGCACGGCGTTGCCGATGAAGGAGCCCTTGAGGTCGATGCACTGGCCCGGCATCCACGGCTCCCAGGCGACGTAGATGGGGTTGCACTGGAAGATGCAGACGAGGACGATGGCGATCCACCACGCCGCCACGGTGCCGCCGATGATGTAGGCCGCGATCTTGAAGCCGCGGCTGGGGAAGATGCGCAGGTACATGGCCAGCAGCGAGAACTTGATGAGCGCCACGGCCGTGACGTACATGCACTCGAAGCCGAGCAGGTGCTTGAGGACGTTCTCTATCATGTCGAGGTTGAGGGTGCTGGCGTGCCGGCCCATGCCGTAGTGGACCACTAGATTTCGGGGGAGTAAATGTCAGCTAGCCGTTGATGACGCTGATGAGGCGCTTTCGATCAGAATAATTCGGAAAAGGCATGGTGTCCCTTACTGCCGTAGTTTAGGCCGCCGATCACGAACACGGAAATCTGACGATCTTGGGTTAGCATAAACTAGATCTCCCGTCACTGCAGCGATCCCGTGCGCCACGACTCACCAATCCTGCCACAATCAACCAGTCGTCTAGGCCATATTTCGCAGCCACGTAGTGTCGAGCCCAAAACCGCAGTATTACAAAGATAGTGGCGAGGACGAGAAGGATCGTTGTCGTGGTGATCTGCGTCGGCCCTGTGTCTTCGCTGGCATCGACGGTCGTCGCCATCGTGACGAGGTTCTGTGCCCTCATCTTGTCTCCCGGCGAGCAGTAGACCTTCCAAATGGCGCTGGCGGAGGTGCGGTCATGCAATTAGTTGTTGTTGACTGGTGACAGCCAAAAGCCGAAGCAGGAGCTGTGAAAAAAGACCTCGTGTTCGGGAGAATAGATGGATAGGACCCGCGGGGAGGGATCCAATTAACATATGGAGCTTGGGGAGAGACAAAGACATGTATTGTGCCTTGACATGCCTCGAGATCAGGTCGTAATCCCGCCGGGGGAGGCGGCGCAACGCTGATCTTCTGTCAGGGCCGAGGGGGTGGGCTTTGTCGGCGGCGCACGGCCGCTGGTTTGGAAGGTTGCAACTTGCCTCGATCCTGGGAACCGTGGAGACATTTTTTCCCTTCGCTTAAGAAGCGAAAATACCAGACACCGAGTCTGCCAGTGTCGCCAGTCTTCGCAGTCCTGTTTTTCGATGCCGGCCCGCCCCTGGAGGGGGGCAGCAGTCCAATCCCCGCCGTTGTGTTTGTCGAGGGGCCCCCTACAGGGAGTGCCCTTGATAGTTCATATTGGGTCCATATTGGGTGACATATCTGGTAGAGGCATGCCATACGACGCGACGCGGAAATGTCCATGATACTAGTGGCAACGGCGCATGCGACACTTAATCGCCGGTATGTATGACCCTGTGTGCAAGGTACCTCCTAAGTGGGATCGGCGGGCGTGAAATGCCAACTACCGGCTGTGCTTGCCAGAGTAGGCCATCAAATTGAGTTTGACAGCCCACAATGGGACACTAGGCAGGCTGTGAGGGCAACTTTTCCCTCCCCAAAACGGTCGACCCACAATGGGTTTCGAAAACAGACCAAGTGGAGGAGCAAACCACATGTGAAAGAATGGGGCCGGCATCAAAACCTCGAGTGCAGCGATGCAACACAAAAGGGGTTCACGCCCCCGGAACATCACGCGTTGCAATCCGGCGTCTGTCGATGTACCTGTGCGTCGGCCTAAAGCAGTTGACAAAATGTCACATCAATCATAAATGGCAAGTTAAGTTGCAGAGATCCTTCGAAATGACGGGCACTTCCGAGTGGACGAAGGGTTCAGGCGGAGATTTGGCGTAAAGCATACCCTTTCTTTGCACGCTACTGCGCGATATGCTTTCCATTTGCCCTTGTCGGTGGCAAGCTGGCCCTTTTTTGCCCTCAATATAGCCCGGCAACCGGACGGCAACCGGAAGAGAAAACGACCTTGGGTGCTGACCAGTTGTGATGAATCTGTATCACATCCTACATGTTACCGTGACCGGTAGGATCAATGACCATGGTGTACTGTATCTAGGTAGACTAAATATCGACCGCCGATCGTCAGGGTTGCCTGGTCTAGACCCTCGTCTGGCTGCGTAAGTGTCTGGTACGGAGTGAAAACTTGCAATGGGGTTGTTGCATCCCCCCGGGGTTGCCCACCATATGGTACGCCAAAAACCCAAAGTCGAAGATCTCGAGTGTTCTGAGTGCCCTGAGTGTCGTGCTGTCAATCAAACATCGATGATGGAACCGGCCTTGATTCGGACAATGGCGAGTGGGCCTTCCACAACTTGTCAACAGTCACGTGGAAAAGGGGCTCTCGTGTAGAACACTCCGACATTGCGATACGCAGGGATGTGGAAGAAGGTTCTACAGGGCTTCCTGCATAAAAATGTTAATTCGTGACTTTTGAAGCGTTGGCAAGGGGTCCCCTAACTTAATTTTAATAAATTGCATTAATTTCTCAGCCTTAGCAATCAATATATATTAATAAAGGCAGTACCAGCTTATATAGTAAATTAACTAGTATTTAAAGGTCACTTAATTATAAAACTATATATTAATTAATCCTTTATTTATTATAATAACCCTCGCTAACTATCTTAATATATTTAAATAAAGGTTAATTAATATATTTATAAGAATTATTTCCTAAGCTAAAAAGATTATTTCCTATAAATTTTAATTTATAAATCGCTCCCTAGATTATTTAATAATTTATTTCTTTATAAATACCTAAATATATTTAATAAGGTTAAAATTTAATAAATTAAATAGCTAATTAATAATATAAGTATAAAAAAAGTATTTTTTAAGGTATATTTAAGTTAATCTTAATTTATATAATAAAGCGTTATTTTATTAAATAATAAAAGAATTACTTTCTTTTTAAAAGATTTTTAAAAAAGGAAGAATCCTTAATTAATAGGACTTTAAATTAATCTTTCCTTATTTCTTCTCTTAAATTAAGGCCAGCCCTTTTTAATTATTAATAAAATAAACCTAGAATATTTAATTATTAACTCTAAATTTAATTTAAATAAATTAGCGAATTAATTTCCTAGAGCTTATAGTTATAAATTATCACCCTATATTAAGGTTATTAATTTAAATCTTATTAAATTATATTTAATATAATTAATTAATAAATAAAAAATATAATTATTAAAAGGTAAATATAAAATAAGCTTACTATATTTTAACTATTAAGGATAAGTAAGAAGGCTAGATTTATTATTAATAGCTAGCAATAATTATAATAAGTTATATTACTTTTAGCTTATAAGGGGTTAAATCTAAATATATCTTTTAAAAGTTTTTATATATTATAATATATTTTATTTCTCTAGGTATATTTATAAAGAAAAAAAGAAAATTAATAATATTATCTAAGATTATATAATGATAATTATAAGGTTATAATAATAATTATATAATTAAAGTATATTATATTTAATGCTTAATTAGCTATATTTTTTATATAATTATCATTATTAGCTATTTATACTCTTCTTATAATTAATAATATTTAATCCTTTTTATTTTTATTATATTTTAAAAGTAAGTATATTTAATAATATAATAGTTAAAGTAAAAGTTAGTTTTAAGTAAATAGTTAATTTAATTAAATTTTTATTTAAGGGTATTATAATTATTATTAATAATAATAAGATTATTAAGGGAAGAGTTTATTAGGATAAAAGGAGGTTATTAAATATATTATAGGGTATTTAGGACATAATAGTATTTAAGTATTTATTAAGTATAATAACTTTTTATTTAAAAAGAAAGAGGTTTATTAAATATAAAAAGGCTTAATAATAATTAAATAATTAAAAAAATTAATATATAAATCCTTATATAAAATATTAATTAATTAAAAAATAAATTAAAGGATATTATAATATAAAAGTAAGTAATAATATTAATTTAATTATTATTTACTTTATTATAACCTCTTTTTTATTAATTAGCTTTTTAAAGCTAGGGTTATTATTAATGTTATTATTATTAATATTATTTTTATTAATGATAAAGTTATTATTAAATAAAGAAAAGGCTTTAAAGTTATAATAAATAATATTAATAAAGAAGGATAAGGATTTAGGGGTAATTATATAATAGCTAAATAAAAGCTAAGGTAATATATATATTATTATAATAATATAATTATATAAAAAGGGTTAAGTGATTATAAATAGGTTTAAGATATAAAGAATATTTAATTTAAATATATTTTTAATTTTATCTTTATTATAAAATTATAGCTTTTTTATAAATAATAATAATAATAATAAAAGTATTATTAATTAACCTTTAAAAATCTTTAATTATTTAATTAAGAGTAATATTATAATAGAAGCTTAGGGTATTTAAAAAGGTTAATTTAAAATATATAATTAAATTTAATTTAAGGCCTTTTTAATAATAATTTAATTAAAAAATTTAATACCTTTATATCCTTAAATAATATAATAATTTAAGGAAAGATAATTTAATATATAGGGATTAATTTATAATAATAAAAAGGGCTTATTTACTTATTTATTATTTTCTTTTAAATTTTTTAATTATAAGGATATTATACCCTTATTATTATAGCTTATAACCTATTTATTATTATTTAATTATAATTAATAATAATTTTAAAAATATTTTTCTTATATAGATTTATTAAGAGAGTTATCTTTATAATTAAAAGGTAATTAAAAGAAGTTTTTTAATTTTTAAAAGGTTAAAATAATATATAATATTATATTTTAATTATTAATTTAAGTTAAGTTAAAGGCCTTAAACTTTTAATAGAGATTTATATAAAGGGATAGTTAGCTTTAAAATTTATTAAATTTAGAGTTAACTTATTATATAATTAATTATTATATTAATTAATTAAAAAAGTTAAAGGGTTAATAAAGGGATAATTAATAAAAAATTATCTAAAATAATATTATATATAATAATTTTTATTAAAAAAAGATATTAATAAAGTAAATTAATAATAATAATTATAAATAATGCTTTAAAAGAGGAAAATAATAATATATTATAATATTATATAATATAAAAGGGTTAATTATATAATAAAGGGTATATAAGGTGGGTAAAGGGTTTATAGCTTTATAATTATAAGGCTTAAGTATTATAAATTAATCTTAACCCTAAAAAATTAAAAAGGAAATAGGGGGTTTAATAGTGATAAAGTTTTTAAGATATAAAAGCATAAAAAAACGCTTTAATAAGGCAATTAATATTATGATTGCGTTTAAAAGAGAAGAAATAAGGGCTTCTGATTGGTATAAAGAGAGTTATATTGTATGTAGGGCTTATACCGGCAGGGGCATTCATTTCGCGGAAGCCCTGTACACGTGGGGGGAAAGAGTTTACAAGACGCGACACCAAGTGCTCACTGCTGCCCGTGGGCCGACCCCGTTACCATTCTCCTGGGTCTGAATAATGCCCTTTCGACAGATCCTGGAATGTCAGATCTCTCCGACGATAAATAAGCTTGAGCCGCACCGCCAATGCAACGAACAGATCTCGCTGTGATGTGTTCCTGTTCCGATGTGATGGAGGAGGGCATCTGCCGTCGTCCAAACCCGTCGTCCAAACTCTCACACCAGCCCACTCTTCACAGCACGCTTCCGAGCCGCACTGGCTCCACGGAAATCCTCCGCAAGCATGACTCGCACCACGCGGCTAGCGAGCTGACCCTCTAGCGTGCTAGTGTATTGCAATACAGACGGCCCGCCGGGATGTCGCTGGACTGCCGCATCCAGGGGGCTCTGGGGCTCTCTGGGTTGCAGGGGACGAACAGGTGGGTAGCAGCATGGATGATCTTGGTGTTAGATCCCGGTGGCTTGCGTGGGCAGCATCCGACAGACAAGCCACAACACCGGATAACGTCGAGCTCAACCCCCTTTCTGGCATGCGCGTCGTCGAGATAAATCCCCGGTGTTGCTCAATCCAAAAGCCCGATTCGTGTTGCCGTAGTATCAATCCCAATAGCGTCTGTGTTTCCCTCGATTTGACGTCGCAAGCCCGTTCCAGCCTCGTATTTTGCCAATATCGAAAAAAAAGAGAGAAACAAAGCCAATATCCCCGCCCACACCCCACAGACGCCCGTCACAATCAATCATGTCTGCCAACGCACAGCCCGTTTTCGTCCTCGCCCCTGGCGCCTGGCACACGCCCGACTGCTACCAGCTCGTGCAGGACAAGCTGCACGCCCAGGGTTGGGAGACTCGGGCCGTGGCGTACCCGTCCGTAGGAGCCGAGCCCCCGACCAAGGGCGCATTCGACGATGCCGCCGCCGTGCGTGCCGAGGTCCAGGCCCTCGTGGACCAGGGCCGACAAGTAATCTTGGTCGGCCACTCATACGGAGGCTTTGTCATCTGCGAGGCTTCCAAGGGCCTGGGTTACAAGCAGCGCAAGGCTGAGGGCAAGGAGGGCGGTATCACGCTGCTGGTCTTCCTGTCTGCCTTTGTCGTGCCCAAGGGCCTCAGCCTCATCAAGATGCTCGGTGGCAACCCGCTGCCATGGATGGACTTCCAGGTAAGCACCCCTCTTAGTCATGACCAAGAACGGTGTACGCAGTTTCCTAATCCAACAACCAGGGCGAGCGCGTCTACGCCCGCACACCCGAGGAGATCTTCTACCACGACGTCAACGAGGAGCTCACCAAGGGCGCCGTCTCCAGGCTGCAGCACCAGTCGGCGCAGGTGTTCCGGGACGAGGCCACCTACCAGGCGTGGGAGGACATCGAGAGCATGTACTTCTTCTGCGACGACGACCGCGCGCTGCTGCCCTTTATCCAGAAGCAGATGGCGCCCATGTTCGGCGCCAACGCCATCACCTGGGCCACCAAGGGCTCCCATTCGCCTTTCCTCGCCGAGCCCGACAACGTCGTCGCCGGCCTGCTGCACGGTGCCACGGAGGCTCAGAAGCGGATTTAGGACAGGACGGGATGGGAAAAGGAGCGACCCTGCTGGTCGGATGTGAGCGAGCCTTGACGTGTAAGCGAGTTTGCCCCAATAGCTGTGGGCTTGATACCCAATGCGAACCACGAAATCGAAAAGCCGTCTAAGTTATTGTTTCCCCCCTCTCGTTTCTAAGTGCAGTGCAATGACTTGAAAGACTCGGGCAAAGCCTTTGGTGATGGGTAGAGCCAGCCTCAGCATCTCACCAGGGCGCGGGCGCCTTCCAAGTGACATCGGCCATTCTGTGCTTGCAGGTCAGACCATCTCAAACACTGTCGGTGATAAGTATGTGGAGCTGCTGTTGATTGACCTTGATCGAGCTCAGGATCTGCAAGTGGGCTTCCATATCCGTGCCTCGGTAGACTCGGAGTGCTGCGAGCCTGCCTCGGTGTGGTCTTTTTTGGCCGGACATTGGCGGGGCTCAAGTGGGCAATAACTTGAACTGACAGCACTTAATCCGTAGGTCGTATCTTGCGGTCGGACTCTGCTTTATATCTGCACCTGGCTGGCATTCGATGGAATCTGTCTGCATGCTGCAGTTTGGCCGTTGAGGCTGAGGTGTGAAGCTGGGGCGTGTTTGTGAAGGGCGGGTTTGGGGGCAAGGGTCAAAGCTGGGAAGAGGGGCACGAAGGGTTGAGAGCTCGCCGGCAAAACCCCGGTCGTTCATGCAGCCAGCCATCCAGCCATTTGCTGGATTACTAAACCCTGGCAGGAGGGGGTACCCCCGAACCACTTTTCAACCCACCCGAGGGTCTCGAACCATCAAACCACCCGCCAGACAACGCGTAATTAACCTTCATCATCCGCGCCGACCAAACCAGCCCGTATCGGCCATCGCCTGACTCCTCGTGCGCACCCCTGACTCATCTGCCGGCGGTCAGTCTGGCCCTGTGGACACGTGGGTGCGCGTGTGCGACGGCAGCAAAATGCTCGCCTCGCGCTGGACAGCAGCAGCAGCAGCAGCAGTGAGAGCTCGACCGCGGCTCCGCCGCACCCCGAGGCCATCGGCACCCCACCCCGTCTCGGCAAGGCGCTCGTTCGCCAACAACCTTGGTTACGACTACTCGCAGAACCCAGTCCCTGTCATCCGTCCGCTCATCTGGGCCGCCACGGCAGTGGGAACCATCTACTTCACGTGCGCCGCCTTCGACGTCTGGCAGGACATCAGGACGTTCCGGGAGGAGGACCGCCGCAGCCTCACTTTTGACAAGCTCGAGGCCGAGCACGCGAAGCAATGGAGGCGCAAGGCCGTGTCGCAGTCCATCTTCACACCGGGACCTATCGTGGCGGGGTCACCAAGGAGTGTGTGGGATAACCTCAGCGGTCCGTCCAAGATAATGGCGGGCATGACTTTGGTAAATGTTGGCTTCCTGGGTCTCTCGAGGGCGCCTTCACCAACTGCACAGACGTGGTGGGCCAGCCTCGGCCACACGCCAGCCTCGCCATGGTTCAGGAACTCACAGCTCTTCACATCCATGTTTGCGGTGAGTGACGCCCCGTTTCTCAGCTTCTCTGGATAAATACCCGTCCTGTTCTCTGGCCGTGTGAAAGTCTGACTCTCATTATGATAGCATACTGGCACCATTCACCTGGCCGTGAACATGCTGGGCCTTCTCAACCTTGGTCCCCCCATGGCTGCGAGCCCACCAATCTCTGGATCCGGCAGCCACTTTCTCGCCTTCTATCTCTCGACTGGAGTTCTTTCTTCCCTCGGAGCCCAGGCCGCCGCGCTCGTATTCAAGCAGGCACGGTACAGTTTCGGCATTGGCGCCTCCGGAGCCGTCCTGGGCGTGTTCTCTGCGTGGGCCGTGGGCAACCCAGAAGCCAGGGTCCGCATCTTCCCATTGCCCTGGGTGTTCAATGCCAAAAGCCTGGTGGAGTGGGAGGTGGTGTTCGAGGTCCTTGGTGTGCTGGGTGTCTGGGCCGCGCTGCGATTACCGATCCGGTTCGGCCACAGCGTGCATCTTGCCGGGATCGGCGTTGGAGCTGCATATGTCACGTATGACAAGAATGCACAGTTATGGGCCACGTCGAGGAGGGCGGCGTTCAGGTCCATGAAGCTTGTTGGCCTTGTTTGAGATGCGCATGCTGTTGAAGAACGGCGGATACAGTTATCATCCAGCTGAGAACGCTGGGTACATTGGGAATCTTCTCGGCGGTGCTGCTCAAGAGGCCTTTTTTCGTAGCGCGCACGCCTTTGGGAAACCCATCTGGATTAGACGCTTATGGAAGTGTCTGTTTGAACTGATACATAAAGCTGCAACCTGGGCAGTGGCAGCGAAGCATGATCACAACTTGGCATGGATAAAGAGCGTGGTTACAGGACTTGGGCGATCTGCCCAAATTTTTCCATTGTCTTCAATGTCATATGGTATCAATCAATATTCCCAATATCAAGTCTGCACCCGTACAGCCGTGCTAAGATTTGACTCAGCAGGTTGACTGGAAGCTCTGTGCAACGCAGACCGTCCCGTCCGGCTCTGACGACGTCTTGGTCGGCTCCCCGCCCCCATCAGTAGCCTCCCAGATAGTGCAGGCATTGCCCTCGGCCTGGCAGGAGTCAATTATGGTACATGTGTCGCCGAAGTTGGAGTTAACGCCGCACAACTCTCCGCCGTTGACAGCCTGCACGCCCTCGATGACAAACTCCCGGGGCCCGCCGTTCCCGTCGCAGTTCCCACAGCTGCGAGCCAACTTGCCATAGTCCTCAGCATAGAAGTTAGAAATATGCACCGTGCCGCGCCCGTTAAACTGCACAATCTTGTCCGTGGCGCCGAACGCCCCGCCCCCGTTGATGTAGCTCGTCCCGGACTCCTGCCGGAACGTCATGGCGTCCTCGCACACGGTCGAGAACCACACGTTGTTGAGCGTGCAGGTCCCCTGGCACTGCACGCCCTCGGCCTGCCCCTCGCCGATGATCACGTTGGACAGCGTCGCCCCGTCCGCGAGGATGAACATGGCCGCGTCCTGGCCCGACTCGCCCCCCGAGCACACGCTCGGCGACCGCTCGTACAGCTGCATCGCCCCGTCGAAGGACCCCGTCACCTGGATCGCTGCCGACTCTTGCACGGTGCCGGTGGACGCGGGGAGGGTGGTGGACAGGCCTGGGACGCTGCCGCTACTGCCGCTGCCGCTGCCACTGCCACTGCCGGTCCCGTTTGTTGATGGGCTCTCTTCTGGTGCGTTGTATACTGGAGGGTTGTTGCTGCTGGTGTCGTTTGGTGATGCTGGCCTGAGAGGCGCGTTGACGACTGGTGGGTTGCTAGCGGTCTCGTTCTGTCCTGGTCTTCCAGACGAGCCGTTACGCGAGCAGCCCTTACCGCCGCGTCCTGATCTTGACTGTGCGTGGGCCCCAGCTGCCAGGGCACAAAGTGAGAAGATGAGACTGCTCTTCATTTTGATATGGTGGGGAAAAACACAAGTATAATGAATGAGAGATTGAAGGTGTCACAGTATTGACCCAAACAATTCATGATCTCCATAGTGATGAAAAGCGGTTTGCCGACATTTATATACGCGTTCTATCAAATACCAGGTGACGGTAATCCAGTCGCTCTTGGTGAGGCTCCTCGCCACGCTAGCCGAGTGAGGCTCATTTCATAGCGTCCAAGCCTTAGGGGATGCCGAGAGTTGGGTTAGCTTGGAAGCAGCAAATAGATATGAATTCCCCTGAGAAGCTCTTGGCTGCTCACTAGTTTCGACATGCGGAAAACAAAGTTTCGCCCCACAACCTGACGAGCTGTTTCACGTCGATCCCGTCAATCATGTGTTTGCACGAGATCCCGCGCATTCCGCATCTTTGGGCAAAGAAACATGTCAGGAAAGTGATCGTTCTTGATTGGGGACAGAAGACAAATAAGTGGCAAATTTCGACTTGTGATTGTCCTTCGTTTTTGTGTTGGCTGCCCCTTGTAACTTACGTCTTTGTTTTCATCCTAAGCAACGCGCTCGTGTGCCTGAGTCGGCCTCGAACCAGAAAGCCAAGACGGCACAATTGTCTGGGCACGAGCCGGTTCATCTACCCAACGCCGCCGAGGTACAGGCATGATACACTGATTCTATCAGCTTTCGACGGAATGGAGCCAAGAGCACCGAGACCCCTCGCCATGGCGAATCCGATATATCGACACCGCACCTTGCCCCGCTGGAATCCTGATGTCCAAGACTTCCATGGCCACCGTAATGAGCCTCAATGGATCACTTAGATGACTATATGAGCCGGTGTTTCATTGTTAAAAACTTGTTTATAGGTTGCGAGGCTGCAATATCCATTCGCCTATCACATAGCCTTTCGCTGGGCTCGGACTCGCTAACTCATCCGCCACCATCTAGCAGTGACTTCTTATGAAGTAGGGAACATGACCTCGCATGGCTCGGTCGAGTATCTGGGCCTTGATGGATGATAATGAACTAGTATCCAGTATTGCCAAGATCCACAATCTGACAGTATTCTTCGATTTTCGGACTACTTATCCCTGGCTTTGATAGAAAACTTTGTTGTCGTCGCTGGGACTTTTGTATGCTTAATATACCTGGCCTGGGTTTTTGGCTTTCGACTTGGTACAGCCCGGTTCGACCGGGTTTGCTTTAATACGAGAATTATGTCCACATCAAGGGCAAAAGTCCATTTAGAAGACTTATTCGACGTGGCTTGTCGTACTTCCGGGTGATACGCTTCCCTCTTTCACTTGTAGCTGCGGGTCTCACTTTATTTGAGAGCCATTAAGCGAAGAACAGGAATGATTGATTACCCCAAACATGTTGGCACGAAGCTTCGCAAATGCCCTGGGCTCTCCTGCTACCAAATCCACAGCCAATGCTAGATGGGAGACGTCAGATCTCGTCTGAAATTTGGTGTTCCCCCTGACGACGATTTTAATCAGATAGATCCTAGTTAAAGGTTGGCCGCGTTGATGCATCTGGCACCATCGTTACCCCCGGTTGATGGTGGCCCAATCGAGAATTTGATTGGCACTCCAACGGGTTCACCTACCCCGTTTGCTGGCACTGGGAACCTCCAAATCTCGCCGCTGTTGTTCTCCGAGCCGTACAGAAACCCATCGTCGGTCGCATAGATTGCGCCCCATGTATTTCTGCTGTTGGCGGCCCCGCCAGTGAGGCCGGCTATGTCACCAAAGTTCTTGACCGTGGTCCAGACCTTGGTAGCCCGGTTGAATTTCACCAGACTCGTGGTTGCCCTGACGTTGTTGCCGGGTTCTGTTCCCAAGCCCCACAGGTTATTGCCCTTGTCGGGGACGTAGGCCCAGTCGATCACATACAAGTCCGGCGCTGCGGTCCCCTTGCTTATCAACTTGCTGTAGTTCGCCGACCCCGGCCTCAGGTCATACTGGACGAATGCTTTACCGTCGACCGCGGCCCAGTACTGTGAGTTTTCATCCACGTCGCCGCAAGTGGGGTTCGCGATCTCGATGGTCCCCAAGGTTGCGCAGTCGCCGGCACCTGAGATTCGAATCAGCTCGCCATTCCCACTAGTGCTGAATGTGCAAGCGTAGATGAAGTTGTCCGCGACGTTGTATCCCGCGGAGTTGCACTTGATAGCTCGGGTCCCGACTTTCAAGCCCTTCTTGATGTCAGTAACGTTACCAGTCGTGATATTAACCCTGTAAAAGTTGTCAAGCTGGATAAGATAGCCGCTGGGGTCGCAGTTCAAGGTTGGCAAAGGACTCTGGGTAGATGTCCGTGCAGAGGAACTGCTGCTCGAGCTACCACTGGTCGATACGTAAGAGCTGCTACTAGTCGACAAGGAAGAAGAGCTGCTTGAAGAAGAGCTTATTATCGCTCGCGTCGAGGAGAAGCTTAAGCTGGATAAGCTTAACGAAGAGCTACTGCTAATCGAAGGAGCAGAACTGCTATTAATCGAAGAAGAGGAGGAGCTACTGCTTATCAAAGGGGCAGAGCTGCTACTACTTGATGAAGAAGAAGAGCGGCTGCTCGAGCTACCACTGGTTGATAAGGAAGAGCTGCTACTATTCAATAAGGAAGAGCTGCTACTAGCCGAAGGGGCAGAGCTGCTGCTGCTTGACGAGGAAGAAGAGCTGCTGCTACTCGACGAGGAAGAAGAGCTGGTTGTCGCTTGAGCTGAGGAGCTTGAAGAGCTTGAATAACTAGAGGAGCTGGAAGAGCTGGAAGCGCTGGAAGAGGTATGAGCTGAGAAGCTTGAAGAGCTTGTTGCTGCTTCAGTCGAGGAACTTGTGCTTGGCGAGCTCGAGCTTGAGGAGCTAGAGATTGGAGTGCTGGAAGATGTTTGCTGAGGCGTGGAAGACAGAAGCAGGCTCGTGATCGGTTCGGCCGTTGAAGACAGGCTGGGAGATGTCGAGGTCGTCGTAGATGACACACTACCAGAGGCGGCACTACTTTTCGCCGTGCTTGACTCGGGTGTTGTAGTGAGGGGCGATGAACTCTGAGCAGACGAGCTGATCCCAATTGTTGGCTCAGTTTCTGTTGCCGGAGACTGAGAACTTGATTGGGACGAGCTCCCGTCACTGCTCGTCTCGGTACTTGAGATGGGTGCCGTGCTGGGCGACGATGTAATCTGCGTGAGTGAGCTCATGGCACTGCTTGTACTTGTAGGCTCTTCGGATGACAAAGACTCTGAGATGCTGCCTGTAAGTACTTTAGGGGATGTACTTGAGGGCCGTTCGGATGCCGATTCTGAATTCGTGCTCGTTGATTCTTGAGACGTAGATTCAGCGCTACTGTTCGTTGACTCATCATGTGTTGACCCAGAGCTTGTACTGGTGGGCACTTGGCTTGACCCGAATCCAGCGCTTGTCGCGCTCATTGTCTCAGATTCTGTGCTCGAGGGCGGGAAGCTCAGCACGGACGAGCTTATATCACTCGTACTTTGGAGGATATCGTTTGTGGAAGTACTCAAGATGTCTGGACCCGTCAAAGAGGCATCACTGCTCGATGATTCGGGGGTATCCACTGGCGTGGTCGCAACTGTTGTGATACTTTCACTGCTCGGGATTGAGGATAAAGTCTCCAGGTCCCTGCTATCGAATGATGACGAGCCAGATTCTGATGTCGAGCTAACAATAGCGGGGGTCGATGTTGAATCAAACGGACCGTTACTTTCGGGGGTACTTTCGGTAATAGATGAAGACAAGTCATAGGTTGAGGTTTCCTCAGACTGACTTGCATTCGAGGAGACCGAAAGTGATGCTGGAAGTTCGCTAATGCTCGAATCTGTACTTGCAGCAGCAGACCAAGATACGGCGGGCATTGAGGTCTGTTCGGGTTGGCTCGTATCTGAAAGAGTTGAGAGTGAGGATGACGCAGGTTCGCTACTACCCGAAGCTATCATTTCAGTGACAGACGAAGGAATGTCGGATGTGGCAGTGCCTCCGGATGAAGGTGTGTCCGAGGAGGGCAATTGTGATGATTGAGATTCGATGCTACCCGGCTGTACAATCTCGGTAATAGTAGATGAGGGGACATTAGAAGTCGAGGTGCCTTCAAATGGACTTAATTTGGCGGAGGTTGACGGCGACGGTTGGGATTCAACGCTGCCTGGCTGTATAATCTCGGTAGCAGATGAGGGGACATTAGAAGTCGAGGTGCCTTTAAATGGACTTGAGTCGGCGGAGGTTGATAACGATGGTTGGGATTCGACGCTGCCCGACTCTGTATTTTCTCTGGCTGTGGAAGAGTATGATGACGAGGGCGGTGGTGGGGTAGTTGACTGCAGTGGCACCTGAAGCGACAATGTCGAGGAAACCAGCTCTGAAACGGAAGTTCTCACCGGGTCGTCAACTGTTGTTGTGGGGGATGAGCTCGTAGGCAGCGAGGTCGTCTCCCGTGAGCCTGGACTCTCTGAGGTCTGCTGGTCTTCCGCCCTAGAGCTTGAGAAGAATGACGAGGTCGGTTTGTCATCGTAGCTGGTCTGGCTCTGCGCCGGATTAGAGAGACCGGAGGAAGTTTGGGCGTCGATTGAGGGTGAAAGACCCGAGGGCTGTGCATTGTCGCTTTCAACACTAGTCTGGCTCTGTATTTCATCGGATGAGTAGCTTTGAGAGCCAACCGACTCTGCGACACTGGAGGGCTCTGTGTCACTAGCTTCAATAGTCGTCCGGCTTTGTAATTCACTGCTGATAGTCGGAGGCGAATCTGAGCTATTTGGTGCAGAACTCCCCGTAGCCAGGCCGATTTGTGAGCTCGTAGGAACGTTTTGGAAAGATATCGAAGTAGAACTCTCACTTGAAGAAGCAGGAGCAGCGATGGAAGAGGCTCGGCTTGCAGAAGATGCCCCCGGAGTGCCTTCATTAGACAATGGTGAGGATTCGCTGTCCATACTAGTTGAGGTTGTCTGCTCACCGGCCAAGGAACTGGACTTCACGTCTGAGGGGCGGGAAATGCTTGGAGTACCACCTGTGGACGTCGTCTGAGTCGCCTTCTCACTGCTTGAGACCTGTCCCGTGGAGGGGGTTGCTGCCCCTGCGGTCCCTGTGCTCCCAAGCTCCGCGACGGACGATGGGCTCGTTGAGGGATTAGGAAGGGCACTGTCACTGCTTGTGCTCCCACCAAGCATTGACGTGCTGCTCGTTGGTTTGCTTCCCGTAGGCTGTGGTGGGGTTGTAGCTTCTTTCGTACTCTCCATTGCCATTGACAGACTCCTCGATTGCGTCCGGCTCTGTATCGAACTAGAGATCCCTGTCGCTGAACTTGATGGACCGCTACTCTCAATCGGAGTCGATACCGCAGGCGGAGGGCCCAGGGGGCTTGGACTCCCGGGAGATTCTGTTGGAGAGAATGAGGACGTACCCGCATCATCCGTAACGGTGACAGTCACGGGCTCAAGACTTGAGGTGGACTGGGTAAAGGTGTCATTGACAAGCACACCGAATTGGCACTGGACCTCTGTGAATTATCAGCCGAGGTTCTTCAAGTTTGCTAACTAATTGAAATCCGAACAGCATACCCTTGTACACAACCAGGTCGACGTCGGTGCAATTTTCGGGGCCGCCTGCTGCAGTGAAGGTTGCATAGACACTCGAGCTCGAGCCGTTGACCTGGCAGAACCCAGCCTGGCCCCCATAGAACAATGGGTTGGCCCAAACAAGAGTGCCATCGATGACATCAAATCTTGTGCTTATCAAGCCCCTGGTGTAATTCGCAACGTCAATGTATGGTACTCCTGGGTCCACCGAAAGCGGTTCGCCCTCAGTCCGGAGCGCCCCACGGCTTCGGATGAAGAGCCGGGCATTCGAACAATTGTTGGGACTCGGCAGCTGCTCGTCGCCTACGAAACCAGCTGTTGAGTTGTTGGCCGGGGACGGTGGATCTTCCTGCCGCCGAACAATCCTGCGTGCTGCTTGTGACGTGGTCCCCTCCTGGGTTATTGTGATCGTTGGTACCAGAACAGGGACTGGTTCTGACCTGACACTCAAGATGACACGAGATTCGGCTGATATAGAGGCATCTAGAGTGGAACTTGTCGCACTCAGTGTCGCTGCTTCCGTTCCTGACTGTGATGAGGTAGCAGCTCCCGGAAGATTTGCACTGGGGCTGCTTCCCATGAGAATCGATTCAGAGCCCACTGTAGTCCTTGCAGATGAGTTTGGAACCAGGAAAGCACTACTGGTACCACCTGCCAGTGAATCAGTGCCCGCAGTGGAACCCGCCCCAAGAGTACCGCCTGATAGACCTCCTGTAACAGATTGGCCGGTTCCTGACAGGACAGAGCCTTGGTCGCTTCCCTGCGAAGAGAAGCCACCAGGCTGACCCGTGTCGACCGGCGTTGGTGATATGCTTGTGCCACTGACTCCATTTGCCGACTGAGACGCGATGCTGGGAGCACTGGACCCGTTACCCTGGGCAGTGGCAGACCCAGCCGGTCCAGCCGGTGAAGTTGGGGCTGCAGGAGACACGCCTGTTGCTGTCTCTCCGCTGCCTGAGATCTGCGTGGGGGAAGGTAATCCAGGTACCCCCGATGCACTGCCAACAGTGGAAAATGACAAGATGGGACCTGTCGGAAGGATTGCGGTGCTGCTCAGTGAAACCGACGATCGTATTGACGAGGACGCGGATTCCGATGCCCGTGTCTGAGGCGGGAATACTGTAGACACGGTGGCCAAAGGAGATGTAGCGCCTACTGGGACGACAGTTGAACCAAGGCTTGGGTTTGGAACGTCCGAAAGAGAATTTGCCGAGGAAAATCCAGATGGTTGTGGTTGAGGTTGAATTGAGCTTGGACCTCGAGTTGCAAAGGGAAGTGAAGGGGATATGTCGCTGCTCGGGGCGGCGGCCGATTCCAAGCTCGGGTTAGGATTATCTGAAATAAAATTTGTCGGCGTAAATACATCACCGCTGTTGTTGATGGCCGACTCTGAGTTCGAATTGGCTGAAGCAGATACGTTACTGCGAGTTGTCAATGCTGGATTGGTAAATGTTGACATGTCCGCTCTGGTTGCCGAATCATCAACAGCGTAGGGTGCTGTTGAACCGAGAGATGGGTTCTGGAGGGTACTAGTATTGGATAAAGGTGGGAAGTTACTAGCACCGGGCTGCTGGCCAGATCTAGATGAGTCTCCAAACTCCCATGACTGAGTGGGGGTGAAGGCGAGGCTGCTGTCTCCATCAACAGAGGGTAAACCTGGCGCGAATTCATAGCTGCTGGACGGAGTTGAAATGGTAGCTGGATATGTGAAGCCATCGGAAATTTGTTGGGACGGGAGATTCGATAGCGATTCGAGCGTGACAGGTATCGTCCTAAAATAGGTGTAGCATATTGACTGGCTCTCAAAGTTCGCTTCATATCTTGCATACAATTCCTTAAGACCAGTGATTTGACTGACTGTAGCAGCGTGAACGATACAGGGTAATGCTAACAGTGTGACGAGGTTGCTGCTGCTAGGAATCGAGGGCATCTTTATAACAGAAAGCAAATAGCGGTGTTCAGCGGAGGGAGGTCAGGAGTAGAGGGCAAGTAGACGAAGCAGGACGCTCCTGTTGGGCAGGCATAGCACAAGCAGCTCAATTGCTTGTACGAAAAGCTCAAACAAACACAATATTAGACCCGACTTTCATGTAAAGGATACAGTTCTAAATTTGCCTCACCATAGAGACTGTTTGTGTCGTCGGTTGAATTCTGTTTTTTTTATTGGCAAGAAAAAAGGAAGAATCAGTTGATAGGCCACATGATTGCGCTCATTGACCGCCACATTCATCAAAATGACCACTTCGACCCCCACGCACAGAATTCCTTGCCGGTTGCCAGCATAATCGCATTGTTAGCCAAGCGTGGGTCGGAATGAGCGTGAGCAAGTCCTTGAGGAACGGAATTGCTTCCGATGTCAACAGTGCAAGCACAGCACAGACACAAGACTGGAGCTCTAAAATAAGAATCGTACCTAGGTATGGATGATCGCTTGGATTTGTGGACCGCCACATTAGCAATTCGGTTGCTAGTCTCACCCTGGGGCAGACAGCCCTAGCATGGAGATTCAAATTGCCATATCGGGCTCATTCCAGGGCCCTCAAGTGCTCACAGCATGTGAGACATCATGCTTGAACCGTTCGGAGTTGCCAAGCCTCGGCAAATTCAATGCTACCTAGGTACTCAAAAGAACTCGCAAGAGAACATCACGAGAACGGTAGCGATCCTAAGACATGGTGAGTCAATCTGGACGCTCTTGGGCAACGCAATCTGCCTTTAGCAAAAGATGACCAGGCTCCACTGCCGAAGCACGGAACATACGGGCTCTCCAAGCTGTAAACAGTCGGGCCGCTTTCGTAGACTACCTCGGTCGGCTGACGGAAACATAAGGTTGGTCGTCTGAGATTCATACACGAGCTATTTGCGTAGCCGTCAACCAGGAATAAAATCTTCTAGATGGCTTTCTTATTATCTGATAGCTGCTTCGTACTCAGTAAAGTTCGCGTTGGTCCCTCCATGATGTGTCTCAGCTTCATGCTTCACCTTGCTTGCGTTATTGCGTTGGCGCTGAAAGTTCGAGCTCAAGATGTTTATTACATCACATCAGCATTTACAGAATGTTTCCCGGTTGCCTCAGCTTCTGATACATTTCGTCCCGATCCAGAACAGCAACCGCCGAGCCCAACTATGATATCAACACCAGGGCCTGAAGGCATCGACCCGTCCAACCCGCCGTACCCTGCTTCCCCGCCATGGAGCCCCGATAACCCGGAGGGACAGCGGCCTCCAGGCGGTGTTTCATACAGCATGCCGCCGTGCGCAGTTTGTGACTGCCCAACTTGCACCACCACAAGCGTGTTCACGACAATTCTGCCAGACTTTGACTCAAACGGCCCAACGGAACGACCTTATACTGTCACAGAGACCTACGCTGGAATGTCTTCACTACCACACTTCCCTACGCCTACACCTATACCTTTCGGCTTCACAACAGCAGTCGTGACTTGCACCAACTGTGGGGCACAACCTATCACCTTGACCATTGTAACTCCCAAGACTGCCAGACCGTGGGGACAAGACAAAGCAGAAGCTACTAGGGGAGACGGGGTCCCACCTTCTGGCGCGCCACCTAACAAGTCCGGCGCAGATCTGCCTCCAGATAAATCAGAAGTCGCTTGGGGTCTCCAGACCCAGCCATCCAAGGCACTTCCTCCTAAAACGGGTCCATGTTTGTCCGCTGGGGCAACCACAGGACCTGATGATAATGGTGCTGCTGGTACAACCCTTTTCACGAGCACAGTGCATAGCCCAGAGGAAACCGGGGTCAGCGGCCAAGGCTCGGGGGTTTGGGACAGCCCGGCCAGAACATCGGGATTGTCTGCAGCGTCTACGTTGTATATTGAAGTCAGCGCTGCCGAATCGTCATTGCAGGATTGTTTATTATCACATGGTGCGGCCCTGTCAATATTTTGGCTAGTAGTCGTGCTCCAATGAAAACCAGAAACACTCATCAAATTGCCGAATAACCAAAGAGGCAAAATATCAAACATCAAACATGTCTGCGCAAGCTGAAAAAGTTGGCCTCAACCTCGCTTCCTCCAGTAGCGACTGACAAATAACATGTAATTTTCTCGCTCACTACTGGGTCTGTTCTTTTAGTTTCAAGGGTATATGCAGCAGTTGCCGGCCTGATAGTCTTGTGACCCGATCTAGCTTCAGCAGGACAGAGTCATTCCACCGTCCAAGACGAGACTCGCTCCAGTAGTAAAACTGGATCTGGCGCTGCAGAGGAAAATAACAGCGTCGGCTGCCTCCTCCGGTCGTCCCAGGCGGCCCAGGGGTATGGTGGCCAACAGTGCCTGCTCCAAACCCGGGGCCACATCCGTCGCCCGTCGGGTCATTGGCGTATCTGTCCAAGTCGGGCAGACGCTGTTGACCCGGATGCCAAGGGGCGCATTGTCAAGGGCTGCGACTTTTGTCAGAAAATCAATCACAGCGGGCCACTCAGACTTTTGAGGTCACTCACCGGCAGTCTTAGTGATACCAGAGATGGCATGCTTGCATGTGGTGTACTGTCTGGTTCGAGTCAGCACCTTCTTCGCCACCTGTTCATACATCCTCGACTTTTCCAAGAGAACAGAGACTTACACCATGTTGGAAACTGCCATGAACTCGGAGACGGAAGACAAGTTGACGATGGATCCTCGGGTTGTGCCTCGTGTTGGATCAGTAGCGCTCGCTTGTTGGGGCTCCTGAGCTTTCATAGCCGCTGAGACCAGACTATTGAATAGGAAGGTTCCGTTGACATTCACATCAAGCAGGTGTTTGAAGTCGGCAAAGCTGGCCTCAGCGATTGGATCGAACGTGCCGCCCGGAATCTGGTCATGGATTAGCCATGCGTATGAATGACACCATGCCATCGGCAGACTTACACCAGCGGAGTGAACTGCGTAGTCAATACGACCAAGGTATTTGGCAGCGTGGGCGACGGCAGTTTTGACAGACTCCTCGACACAGACATCGACTTGGATGGCATCGACCCGAAAGCCTGGGTCTTTAGCAAGAGCCTTAGCTTGAGCAGCCGTCTCCTCAGCCCCCTCCAGATTGATGTCAGCCACGACCAAACCCCTGGCCCCCTCTTTGGCAAAAGCTAGGCAGCAGGCCCTGCCGATACCGCTCGCTAGACCATGTATTAGCCATCACTCAAGATTGAAGCTTGGATTATAACAAGTAGAAGGGGCATATTGTGACCCTTACCTCCACCAGTGACGAAAGCATAACCTGTGGTTTCCATTTTGCTGTATCTGGTTGTTGAGAGAACAAGATGTGCAAAAGTGCACGTTGAAAACCGAACAGGGAGACGCGCTGAATATAAGAAGACAATTGCTATTTCAAGATTGATGGAGAACTTGTGATCGTCCGCCAACCAAAAACGTCCAACGAGATTGTTGGTGTTGCAGGCCAACCAGCGTGCGGACCCGGCATGCAAGACGTCCAACATGCAGATAGAGTGGGTTGCATTTCATTGCCTCAAGCAGACGAGGAGGTCTAAGGAGTATTGACTTCGCGCTATGCGAAATTGCACTTAAGTCTCTTGCTCAATGACCTTGGCTAGGTACCTCACCTTACCAGTTCAATAAATGTTCCTCATTTCATAGGTCGGATTGACGCTTGTATAGTGGCGATGCTGCCTTTGGTGGTATTCTAACGGCTGTGCCGCAGTTAGTTTCTTGATGGACCCACTAGCGACCAACAAAGAACGGGCTTAGCCAACATCAAAAGTTGAGCGGCAAACAGACCTCCAACCATAACACTAGGGCGGGGTCGAGCTTCTCTTTTCTGCCTCCTATGACAGGAACCGACACGCGGAAAATTGTGTGAGTCTGGCACGGAGCGACGTGTGATGGAAATTGCAACTATAGCTCTTGATTGGTTGCTGTTACGTATGTTGCCATCTTTATCTGCGCTGTGATGAGTTGGGGGTCTCCGATGTGGGTGGTATATGAGCGAAAGTAACCGAGAATATACTATAAGAGACTACAGGTGGTAATTGTCGCTTGCAAGCGACAATACCTACGTAGCGGGCGTCAATGCATCCGAACAGTATGTGAGGAAGTCCGCAGACTTTGGCTCTACCACATGACAAGAGCTTTGGTTCAGATATAGATTACATAATAGAAGGTAAGAGTTTCTACTACATCTCGAACAAAATGGAACGTGCATATGGTGAATGCGGCACAATTAACTTACCTAATAAATTCCGTATTATCATTGCTGGTGTCGAGACAGGTATCGCCAAATAGCCAACGCCGAACGAATCGTAAATTTTACAATTTTGTCCAGCCCTGGACTCGGTTAGGTCTACACGGCGCGTTCGCCAGTATTCTCACCCTGCTTTTCCCCTTCACCGTGTCAACGTCTGCTAGGACTGCCCTATTGGGGCCCTTGTGCCACACAGGATTCCTTCCCTGTACATTGTACTATCAGCTGAACGTCTCTTTATCCACGCAACAATTGGCGGGGATCCAATATGACTCGTTGAATTATGTTAATATCATTCAATCTTGAATCAAGGGAAACCTTCAAGCGGCATTGAAGGAAGGGTGGGGAGGCTAGCATGGCGAAGTATTTGCTCAGTTTAAAACGGCCGCGGTCACTTTCGTGTATTCGATGATGGTCGTCATCTTTTGGTGGATAGCCGGCGGAATGCAGATTTGAAGCTTCTAATTCTTCATTCTGACTGCACATGTCTTGTTGGAGTTTATTTCTTGAGACGCACGACTGATGCAGGTTACGTGGCGTACAAGGGGTGATTCTGTACGCAACGGTAACCTCGACGCAAACATGACATAGTGAGGTGAAAAGAGGGATTGGCCAAGCTTTCTTGCGAGAAGATACCAATTACAAACACTCCGGCCGTTTTATCAAAACACACAGTCCTCATGACGGCTCCGAGTCAATTCCTGTAATGACCACGCTCAGCAGGACATGGATTTGCAACTATTCTAGGCGTTGTGAATGGCATGCACCTTGACTTGGCGACTGTGATACTTTGCTCTTCTGACCAATTGGACTCTCAGGAGACTGGTAGATGGGGATAATGTGCGACAGGGTACGAATTCTTATGAACCCATCTGATCTCAGTTAGGAAAGCCCTCTTGTCCAACATCGATGATGCCTGGACCACTTCGTGTGTTTGGGTTCCGATAGATCCTTCCGCCTCCAACGTGTTCGAGTGCCAGAGAGTGACAAGCTTTCGCCAGGTGCCTACTAGTGTCTTGGCCAGATGTATGGCGCAGAGACATTTGTGATTTTTTGTCGACTATGTATTTCTGAAGAATCCATTCACGCAGGTCAAATCGTCGTGGCAACGTTGCCGCCCAACACCCCGCCTTAATCTATATCGGTGTATGATATATGGCGGCTAGACTGACCATGAAACCAAGCTATCAGGCCCCCACGGAGTACAACACGTCGGCACGATATGCCGTACGGGTCGTTACCAATATAGTGTATATTGCCGCACCATGCGACACGTTCAGCTCAAAAACCCGCCGTTAGTGCCTCATCCAGCAACCATTACTCAAGCACAGCCTGCGTGGGCCACCTGACCCCTTTTCACTGTGATACTTCTTTGGTCGGAGAGCTCCGTTTCCGAACAGAGCGAGCCACTTAGAGGTGAGTTCATGGAGGCCCAGTACAATTCTCATCCTATCATGGGCTATTGCTTGGCCAGTACTGCACTTCGGCAGTACTTTGTGACTGATGCTAAACCAATATGACCAATAACAGACTTGGCAAAATGCGGAGCATTGACGGTGGTCTCCTCACATCAGATGGCTGACAATTGTTTGTGGTCCAAAGGAGTGAAGCGTAGCCCGAGGTACATTTCCTTAGCCCTGTTAAAGGAAAGGGTCCTGCGTCTTTGAGTTAAGCATTTGCCGAAGTCTATTAAAGAGCAAGCGGGGTGAAGCCAAGACGCAACTCATCCCAGACCAAGGAACCATCGGGTCCAAGACTTCCCTTGGCTGATACGGCCAAATTGGATTGGTGGTTCGAAACCACTCAGAGTTTCGATGAACTGACTAGCAGGCCTCAAAAATTCGCGTAAAGGTCGCTCTCGCATATGTAGACAGGACCGGGGCAGACCTCAACTTCTGCACGACGCACAGTCAATTCCGACCAAATTTTCCGTGGCGTCGACAACATTCGAGATGAATCGCGATTTTTGGCTCAGGGACCCCAAAAGTATTCAAAATGTTGGCATGAACCTCATATCGCCGTCGCGACCAAATACCGAGGCAGCAGTGGTGCAACCGACGCGGGAAGACATCCCCAAGTACGACCGTCAGTTTTCTGTCCTCCATGGCCAAGTCAAGCGGATCAAGAGAGTATCTATCCTATCTCTGCTCCTCATCGTCCTTGCCACCATCGTGCACATCGTGCAATTCTTCGTCCCGCCAGCAAAGATCAACCAACAGTACGCCAAGATAGTCGAAGGGAATAGAGCGGCTGTGCATTCAGCCCCTGAGTGTGGGTGATCCCCATCCCTCCCCTCCCCTGCCCTGCCCTGCTTCGCCGCAGATGTACGCGCTTGGACTGATCACGGACCCGTCAGCGGCATTCCTCGTATCGCCCTTTTCAGATAACCAACCCGAAGAGATACTCACGAGCGCGAGGATTCTCAACGGAGATGAGGACGCGGTCTTCACCGCTGACATGCCGCGTAAGCTGCACTGCACCGCACTCCCTGGCCTGGAAGCAATGTTATGCAGCAGAAAACTGGTGTTGACACCAAAGTGCTAGTCGGGCGAGGTTTCGTCAAACAGAAAGACGCGCATGGCACAGAACAGACTTATGCAGTAGCCGCTATGCATCAGCTCCGTTGCGTGGTACGTGGAAATGCGACCCGGAAAGCAACGGGCCTAACTGATACTAACCCGTCTCAGTACATGATCTTGAACTCTTTTTCGCTAGCCCTGGAGAATGTAACTGCCCTGGGCTCCGTCCAGCAGCGAACCACCTATCACTGCATCGAGATGCTGCGACAAGCTGTCCGGTGCCAGGCCGATCCCACCCTGGATGTTACGTATCCATTGCCCAGCAGCCCAGACACACCCGCCACGCTAGGATGGGGAACTTCGCACATTTGTAGAAATTACGACAAGCTCTTCGAGTGGTCGGAGAAGAATCGCGCTGATGATAGCACGGGTCTCGAGGTTGTGTATGGCTACGATACATAGAAAATCACATTAGTACTCGAGAGACTCTCTCCATGGCACCGCCTTACTCATCGGACATAGTCTTGGTGTGCAGAGACAGATGTGAGAAAAGAAGCTTTCAGGGAGAACAAGGGTCTCCTGCAGCCCTGCTTGCTGCATGTTAGACCTTAGCTTCAAGTCGAAGTGTGGCAATCAGGAATCTGTCCATCGGCCAGACTAAGCAGGCCGGTTTGGCTACTCAGAGCTTCTTATTCCCAGTCCACACGTTGATATATAGCGACCGCTTTCACCACCACAGCTTCACTCATCTCATATGTTCGCCTCTGTGTTGTGCATCGAACTGAGGAGCTTCTAGGATAGGCGATTTAAAGACGGCAATGTTTGTGGGATTTGGCAGTGGCCAGGTCGCTCGGACAGGAAAGCTTGGCCTTTCAAAAGCTTTCGCAGATATCATTAATGGCAGGAGAAACTGAAGTAAACACGTAGGATAGGCTCCAGTAATTATCCAGCCCCTGACGGCACGAGCTTGACTGACCAAGCTTTTCCACCATCCGAAGTAGCTTCCATCGTGGCGCGATACTGCTCATTGCCCACCAGATCCTTGAGTGTCAGCTCCCTTGTCCTCTGAAGGCTTTCGATCTCGTCCAGCCGCTCCAGAGTAGCACGTAGGTGCTCGTCGAAGCCTTCGGCGCTACACACCTCCTTCATGGCCCAGTACATTGCTACCGAATCAGCCTGGACCATCCCGTCTGGGTCGATGGTGAAGATGTTGTTGTGGTGTGGCATCTTGACCCATTCGGAATTGGTGATCAACTCCCTCGCCTTGTGCAGCGGAATTTGAGGCAGCTTCCCGTCGTACGTCCCAGCTGCTCGCATGGCGTCCTCCTTTTCTATCAAGGCTTTCGCTAGAAGCATAGCAGCTGATGAGAGGTCTTGTTCATTTTCAGCACCAGGGTCCCTGCATAGATCATCAGCAACAGTCTTCTAGTCAGCATCCCCTCAAACAATCTCGAATAGCACGTACATATCAGCACCCAGAATCCAGCACTTGTTCAGCAGCCAGCGCTTCTCCTTTTCGCAGATGGTGTTGCAAGTACTGATCATGTCCGGGGACTTCGCCGCGCGGGTGAGAAAGCTCAGCCGACCGCCTATCTTGCTGTAGACCTGCTCCAATACCTTTGTCGGTACGTCCTCCCCGCGAGAGGTTTTGCGGAACTGTCTCAGAGACTCGATGGCAATGTTCTTCGGGATATCGCGAACAGGCGTCACGCGAAGGCGCGTGGCCTGCCACGTCAGCCGTTCCGTAGTCCAGTAGTCGTCGCTGTTGAACACCACAGTCACCAGGTTGCTCGCGGCCCAGAGCTCGGCGCGCTGCTGGATCAGCTCCAGCAGGTCCTGGCCGTCCTCGTCGTCCCGGATGAGGTGCGCGCCGGTGATGATCAGGACCAGCGGCTTCCCGACCTTCTCCTTGCGCCTCAGCGCGATCTTCTCCATCTTGTTGAAGGCGCGCTCGATGTCCAGCAGGGCCGTCGTGTCGCGCGGGCCCTTGAAGCTGAAGAGGCTGCCCACGTAGTCCTCGTGGAACTCAAAGTCGAGCGCCTTGCCCAGGCGCACCCTGAAGATCTCGGGGTCGCCGTGCGCCTCGAACATGGCGACGCCCTCGCCGCCGATCTTGCCCATGGCCTTGAGCAGCATTGAGGTTTTGCCCGTCCCCTTCTCGCCCGTGATCAGGTGATATTGACCGCGGAGGGACCCGTCGACTATCTTGTCGATGATAGCCTGCTCGTCGCGCGGAATCCAGTCGTTGTCCTCAAAGGTCTCTGCTTGAAACAGCTCGGCGTGGGATCCTTCTGATTTGACGTGACGGCTTAAAGCGGCTATCTCAACAGAGGAATATCCCAGTGCGAAGGCATTCTCCATCTTGGTCAGCACGTGAGACTTGTAGTAGGCATTGTACGAGTAGCCCGCGATTCCTAGGATGAGAATCGAGCCGAAGGCGGTCGCGCAACCCTCTATCATCTTGGAAGCAGCCGTCCTCCAGACGGGGCCGGTATCTCCATCGTAAGGAGAATCCCCTGACCCCGAGGCTGCATATACAGGCGAAACCTGTTTGTCGTTTTTCGCTTTTGAGTTTCTGAACATCGGCCATCGGACATTGCGAGTAGCCTGTCATCCTAGATCAGCAACGACGGGAGTGAAGGGAGATGCCCAATCTGTCGGCTGGAGACAAGCGCTTACGGTTTGGCGCTTCGCCAGCCGTACAGTTCCGCGCATAACGGCAGCGTCAGCGTGCACCTGATCTTCGTTGACGTTCAAAAACGCTCACCTGTGATGCCGTACCAGGCTCCACGCGCTGTTAAAACTTAATGACAGATGATTGCTGTTGGGTTTACGTTGAAGCTGACAAAAAAGCCACATCTTGGCCTGCTTGGCGTGCAACAAAGGTGGCAGTGCAAGCAAGCCCCACATCCACATATAGTCACCCCTTATGACGATTTACTCCCGAACCTGAGAGCAGCAATTTGATGTCAAATTTGCTAGTATGGATCAACTATAACACACACACAAAACTTCACCTCATTCTGAAATAAACTATATACACAGGATAACAGCCACGCAGGGGCTCTCCACTTTTCGACCTCGACACGGTACTTCTTGGCATTGGCCGCCGTAAGCAAGTTGGCTCCGGCCTAGCACCTAACCAGAGATGGTGTACTTGGAGTTTCCACCCGCACTTCCCCAGCCCTCGGTCGCAAGAACCTGATAGTTCATGCTGGAGCCCAGGTTAAGACCAGCCTTGGCCCATGCGTCAAAGTGGCACTTTGTCGTGACGGTGCCGCTGCCGGGTCGACCCGATTGGCGGTTCGAGATGTACTGCCAGAAGGTGGCCGTGCCGGAGATGGACGGCTGGTTGACCTGCTGGTGCTTCCAGATGTCGTAGGTGGCTCCGTCGCAAGTCACGCTGCCGACCTTGGTGCCCTGGGCAGAGCCAGCGCCGTTGTTGGTGTACTCCTGAATGTAGTACTCGATCAGGGGGTTCGTTGTCCACCCGTAGACGGACACCAGGACTGTACCAGCGGTGGCGCTAGTGGAGCCGCTGAAGGTGATGTTCCTGCAGGACTTCATTAGCCTTCGAGACCCGGAGCGATTGTGATTTCTGGGGCTGTGCTTACCTGTTCGTCCCGGTGCTCCAGCCCTTGCCGACCACAAAGTCTCCGGCACCGGAGAAAGAAACGGAGTACCCGTTGCTCGCAGGAGAGAAGTTGACGGATCCGCTAGTCACGTAGTTCTGGTTGTAGTTCTGGCGACGGGCGAGGCTGTCGCCGCCGAGCTGGAAGTCCGGTGCGTCGAGGGACGGCTCGGCTGCAGGGGCGGCAAGTGCCCCAGTGAGCGCAGAGATGGCAACGACGAGCTTGGTGAAGGTGAACATTTTGGGTGTGTGAGATTCGACTTGTAGAGGTTGGTGGATCTCTCGGCAAGAGTCTGGGCATGCGCCAAGTACGTCTTGGCCGACTTTTATCATCGTGCGGCTCACTCAGCCCCTCAGCTTTAATAACTGGATAAAAAGGTGGCGTATACCCTCTCGTAAATCCAACACGTCGTACGCGGTTGCTAGCGTCCGCGTCAATTTCTCAAAAGGGCCCTCGCCGTGTGATGTGCCGGGACCCTTGTCCCAGTTCAACTAATGAGAAACCTTGACCGATTTAGCCGATTTATCCTTTCGCCTTCACCAGACCAGCTATGACGGCTAACAGGGGTGACAAATCTCAATGTGGAACGGCTTTAGTGGCTCCGTCGTAATTAACCTCAAGCGCGGCTCTGTGCATTGAACCGGCAGTCACGCGGTAGGGCCGCCCAAAGCAAGCTGTAGGCACAGGACTGGATTTCATTGACGTTTACTTGCCATATTCTGCGGACGAGAGGACTCTCTACAAAGCCCTTCGACCGGTTACCACCAAAATTAGCGGCGATATCCTCATATCGGCCGGATAAAGGGGCTCAATGACCGGAGTGCTAAAATTGCTGTGCCAAAGAGGCTGACTCGGCTCCGAACGTATCGGGTATATTATGACCTCTTTACATACTTTACAAGCCTCGTTTCAGTATGAGTAGCAAGTTGAACTCTTGGACAAGCAGCACAGGCAGCTCCAAGCTCTTCTAATCTTACATTTCTACAGCTGGATCGAGCCTGATTTCACAACAACATTGAGCCTGTATTAGTCTGACCAGATATCTTGGGACAGAAGGCGTAAATAACAACAGTGATTCACCTTTGACCTTTAGTTTGCTGGGAAAATGAGGAGATCAAGTGATACAAATGGACACTTCTTCCGAGTCTTCATATGATGCCATTCGAATGTCCCCAGGCCCATCAGAATCCTCATTCGCTTGTAAACATTTTTATGTCTCCGAACTTCATCAGGCTGTCTCTCAAGATTTCGGAGTTAAAGCGGGCCGAGTAGTTACTACCCAGGTAAGCTGCACTCTCTGCCTGGATCTTCCACCTCGGTAGCACATGTGGGCATGTCGAATCTAAAACCTAGAAGCTTTGAGCTAGGAGGACCACAGTGCCATTCCTGTCCCCGCCGCCTTCATGTTCGCCCCCAGAATCCCGTCGTAGTAAGCTAGAACATCCACCAGGGCCAGAAGGTAGTCAATGGCGCTGCCTATACGACCCTAGATGCCATCCTCGACAAGGCGCACCTGGGCCACGATATTGGTGCCGGTGTGATCCTCCATTTTAATCTGCCAGCGGGTATCCGGCTGGCGTCCGAGATGACGAGGGACCTTCACTTCGTAGACATGCCGGCCGGCACCGTCCTCCTGACGCCTATCCGCAAAAGAATAGAATGCCAGAGAAAGCGCCCCTAGCAACGGAATGACGTCGTCTGCCGAAGTTGAGCATGCATAGCAGCGCTCGCATATACAGGCTGCAAAGTGCAGAGCAGGTTGTTGGACGGGAGGGATTCCGACAGCCGAAAAGATAGAACTCCGACGGCCTTAAGCTGGTCTATGTGGATCTTTCGTGGTTCGGGTTTTTGGGCCGCGGCAGAGAAATTCATTCCTCACAGCCCTACTGGTGAACCTCAAATCAGTGTGAAAATTTCTGGTCTACATCTGAGCTCGAAAGCTTCCTGGTCCATCATACCATGACAGTAACTCTCGCCAACGAGCTGGTAGAGCACGTGATTTGGAGGTCCTGGTTCGTCTTGCATCAGACATTCGTCTTCGCCATCAGCCGCGACCCCATCGCCATTCTCTGCCGTCCCCCAGACTGAAGCACAAACGGCGCTGAAACACCAAGGATGGCGACGAGAATATTGCCGGGCTTCGAGTTCACCAGCGCAGCAGACAGATCACCCCTTTCGGTAATACAGACTCCTCGAGAAAAAGATCCCTCTCCGAAGATTAGTGGTTCCCGTGTAGGCACTCGATCACTGCCCACCGGGTTTCAATAATCTGCACGAATTCCATCGACTTAGCGCTGTTTGTGTCGGCAGAGAGATAATCGCCATGGTGACCTACTATGAAGGTCTTCATCGCACGCTTCAGAGCTCCGTAACCTGTGAAAATAATTTTAGCAGGTCGCGAGGACCGGCCGTTCTTTTGCCGTCCTATCGTAGTCCTATCGTCGATCAGGAACAGGCTCTGCTGTTTGATGTATGTATCTGATCAGCAGTGGTGAGGAGTCGGTTGAGCCGCATTCCGGAAACCCGTAGCCGGCGTATTCGTGCTTCAATGGCATCGCCCCCGAACAGTGATGTGATGTGACTTTAGCTTGGAATAATTATGAGGAAAAGTGCAAACAAGACTGACATTGTGTAAAGTTCAGTCTCCTCCATGTAAACCCCTCTCTCCTTCTCTCTGCTGCACGCGCACACTCAATTGCATAGCCAGCGATCAGTTGCTGCCTGATTGCACGTGACTCCTCTTCCCCTCCCAGATAACCGAAATGGAGCGAGTACATACACTCTCATTCGTTGGTTGCGAAAATCGGCCGCTTTCTCCCGGTTTTCTTCATCGCTCTATTGTGGGACGCTCATCGCAAGCAACGTCCCCACTCAAGCTCAAAGAGTCAGGTGTTTTTCCTCCCAAGACTCTTGCAGACACGTCGAACTTTTTGACAAGGGAATACGGCCTGCCGGGGAGCAGCTGGAACGGCTGATGGAGGCAACTATCAGAGATGCAGAAACCTAGGACAACCTTCACGCTTCACACTCGTCAGCAGCATACACTACGGGACAGCAGCAGTTCTCTGCCGCACCTGGCCGCACTACGGTAATCCGTGGTTTCCTCAGCCTTCTCCTCGAGATATGCGCCAGATCTAGCCTCCCCAACTCGGAATTTATGTTTCATTACTATGGAGTCCGATATCTCGCGACACCGGTTGTGCATCTTCTGCCAAGGCATCAACTTGGAGGACATAAAGAGCGATGACGGATACGAGCACCAGCCGACCTGCCATGCCTTAATTAGCAGCGCGAATACATGTGATCTCTGCCAGCTAATCGTTGACCTCTTCAAACGATGCATCTACGAGCAGCGCCTAGCGACAAGTCCGATTAGAGACCTTTCTCATGCTCTGCACCTTGGGCCCGTAAGACTCTTTGCGGCCAGCCATGAGCTTGACTTGAATCCAGGTCCCTTCCAGCGAAGAGAACGGGGCCGCGTGAAGGAGAAGCTGCTCTCCAAAATGGTTGCTGTGACGTTAGGCATGATCGGCACGAAGCTCAGCTACGGGCCAGAATTTCCAACTTTGCTCATGTTCGCCGATCCAGGTAAGTGACTCTACACGTCAATATTAGTCGTCACCCTCACTGACAAATAATAGGCTCGTTTGCAGAGTCTATGGGCGTTTCTGGATTCTCAACCTCAGAGCGGGGAATTCAGGACGACCCGATTTGCGACTTCAACATATCGAGAATTCTGAGCTGGGCCAAAAATTGCGAACAGCATCACAGCGCCTGCAACGGAGACTTCCCCAGATCCAGTGGCGGTACAGTGGCTCCAAGGCGGCTGGTAGATGTCGGCTTTCCCGGGCAGCCTGATGTTAGACTCGTAGGAACGGATGATCAGCCACTGAAGTACGCGGCTCTCAGCTACTGCTGGGGAGCAAACCAGACCGGCTATATTACTACTGAGGAGACCATCAGCCAAATGATGCAGGGCGTGCCTATAGCACTGCTCTCTCGGACAATCCAGGATGCCATCAGCGTCGTCCGTAGGCTCGGGATCCGGTATCTCTGGGTAGATGCGCTATGCATTGTTCAAGGTCACAATCAGAGTGCGGATTGGATGGATGAGATACAACGGATGGGCCATATATACGGCAACGCATATCTGACCATCGGTGCAACCTCAGCCAGTGCGGCTTCCCAAGGTTTCCTTGCTCATCGAACCCGCTCCGGGGTCCCAATCGACTTCAAGGTTAGTATGAACGGTCGATGCGAGGGAAAGGTCTTCTTCAGAGGATGTTCGAGGATTGTCAGCTCGTTCCGGGAAGGTGTAGAAGACGGCCCACTACTTCAGAGAGCCTGGGTTAAGCAAGAAAGGATTCTCTCTCGCCGCACGGTAGACTTTTCTTGCAAGCAAATATACTGGACCTGCCTAACGACGAGACACTCGGAAGATGACCAGGAGGACAACGAGGGAGGGATGGAGGCTGCTTCTATCATACACTGTCTCAGATCCTTCAGTATGTCTCTGGGACAGACCGGAAAGCAAAAGGACATCATCCAGGGGTTTTTCTTCAGGGCATGGGCCGACTTGATACAAGAGTACTCTGCGTTGCAGCTGACACGTGAGAGTGACAGACTTCCCGCTCTCGAAGGGATTGCCAACATTGCAAGCCGGATTGTCCCTGGCCATTATCTCTCTGGGATATGGGAAGCCAATCTCTCTACAGGCCTTCTCTGGCAACCCGCAAAATACCCGGCGAAACTGTCTGGCAATGCCAGTGTACCTTCTTGGTCATGGGCTTCAGTGATTGGCCCGATTAAAGCCGGCGGACACAGTCCAGAACATTCGCGAGTGGAGCTACGAGGTAGTGGCATTTATAAATCTGGGAGGCCGGTTTTGCGACTGCTGGGTAGACTCCATCGATGCAATGTGGACCTCGATAAGCAGTTGCCGTCGCCGCCGTGCCGGAGTGATCGGAAATTGAAGGATCCGCGAGATGAAATTCCTACCTACACTTTCAGCCTCGAAGCTGCTGTTGGCCCTCGCCCTGTCGGCGCGAAATTTGTGAATGATTGCATATTTGACGGACCAAGGGGATACGAGTCGGTGTTTCACGCGCTGGGTATCGAATGTGATACACGTGGTGGCTCAGACTGTCACTGCGGTCTGCTACTTAGAATGCTGGATGTGGAAGGGGCTGAGTACATCTATGAGCGAGTCGGGAGAGTATGGTCATCAGATCCTTTCTGGTACGCTGTCCGGGATTCTGGCTTGTCTTTGATCTGATGCGAGTTTCAAGGCGGTGCTGTCTGCTATTCCGGGTTTAAGGTGGCCAACTATCTTATTGGCTATCTCAAAGGCGATCATCACATATATGTCGAGAAACACAGTCATTTCAGAACTTAAACGAGTATCGGACCAGGCCTCTGGGTGGATGCCCATAACAGAATGAAACAGTTGCTCTTAGTGCAACCAACTACTGCAACAGAAGTACCACGTTACTTGATTCAGTGCGAAGGAATATGCTGCCATTGGATTATTCATAGCAAATGCTATCTCAGGAACGACAGTAAAAAACGCACGGAAGGGACACGGGTTTCCGAAATGCTGTTCATGCTGTGACTTCGGTAGCAAGAGCGGGGACGACCTGTAGACTCCCATGTATGGAGCACCGGAGGCAAAATAGTTGTTGGTGAGGTCCCCACGTTGCAGCTATCTGTAAGCGACTCGATATAGGAGGCCGATTGCCCAAGAACCAACGGTCCGGAAGGATTCAGCAGCTGGTTGGTGCTGACGCAAGCTATATGTAGATACGTGGCCCGGGGGAGGGGAGGTGCAGGGGCAGTGATGAGGAGGGAAGAAAATTATCTAGTAATAATAATATGCTTTTGTACAGCTACGGCACCGTGCTTTGGTCGAGCTGTGGGTTACAATGAGTCCCAAGACTCCCGCGGCCATATCCTATTGCTCTTAGATATCATCTACAACGTAAATGGCAACGATCTCCTATGCGTAACTACTGCCCTCAACCTTACTCGCCGGCACGTAAATCAAGGCTGTCGGTCGCTGCCGTGTTCTTGGTGGCACTGAGTTGCAAGAGCAACAATGTTCGCTGATGCGAGGTGCATCGCTCAGGGAGAACCGCCACACCCGTTGGCTACCGGTCGTGCCGGTGTGGCTGACAAGTGGAATAAAACCGCGCCCCGTATATTCAACCCATTCATTAGTACTCCGGCTTCCCGGAGATCAAAACGTTTAGTAATAGGGAGGGTGGTCGTTCTGGAGTTGGTGCGATATTCTTGCAGAAGCGGGAGGGGGCAGACTGCCTACTTGGATGGAAAGGATGCAATAGGTCAGGGAACGGCGAGTTGGGACAGAAAGTAGTTGAAGGTCTTCACGTCGCCAGGGCGCTTGTATGTCCAGTGCTGCTTGCTTGGGACAATCTGCGGGGCCGCATGAACTCTTGGGATACGACTGCAGGTGAAGGTTCGCAGGCACCTTGAAGGATGACGGATTTCATAGTGGGCCAGTCTTTAGTCCCAACACACTGGGATGCATGCTAGTGATGTCACATTACATTCGTGTTGACTGAAATGTGGATCTAATGGGCTCATCGCACCCCTCATCAGACTGCCTGGCTGCGGTCTATATGTCACAGGGCTTCTCTTCGCACTGGACGTTTTCAAAGTTCTTGGATGGCGCTGCTCGTCATCAGCAAGCTGCCGCACGTTATTGCTTGCTCAGATGCTACATCGCAGGATATTTCCTCTTGCGATGAGCAAAACCTGTGTTAGTCGTGGGTTCCCCCGACCTGCAGGTTGGTTCGGCGTACCTGCGGCGCAGTCAGTACTTAGGTATATCCGAGGCTCAGAAAGTGTCCAACATTGGCCCACCTCGTACATAGCTTGCAAAGGTACCCTGCAAATGTCCCGATCAGGCAAGGCCTGGGCCGTTCTGTTTTATCGAGGAGCTCAGCATTTGGTCTTATAAAGTCCTGCCCGAGCACATACTCACAACAGTTTGAACTCTTCCTTTGCTGATTTCCCTTTTCTTAGAGGACTCATTTCATTTAAATCATCCGAGAAACGACTCGACCATTTTGCAGATGGCGTCCAAGTTATCCCTCGATGGTGGCATTGCGTTGGTGGCCGGGGTGAGTCAACTATTTCTCTTGCGACTGCGATATTGTACTGACAGTCTGTGAAAAGGCGGCGTCCGGCATTGGCAAAGAGACTGCTCTCTCCTTTGCGGAGGCAGGTGTCCAATCTGTCGTTTGCGCGGACCTCAATGAGGAAGGTGCTAAGCAAGTCGTCGAGGAGAGCAAGAGATATGCCAAACATACAGGGTATCGAGCCATTGCAGTCAAGTTGGACATTTCCGACGAGGAGAGTGTGAAGAGCCTCGTTGCCACGACGGTCAAAGAGTTCGGACGCATCGATTACGCAGTCAACAGTGCTGGAGTAGGTACCATCTTCATACTACCGCGCACATGTCACAGACCAAGGCGTACGAATACTAATCGCCACAATTTCCTGCAGATTGATCTAGAGAACTATGGTTCCTTTACACCCAGTGTGGATATAAATGTGGTGACCAAGATGAACGACGTTACCATCAAGGGTGCGGTGCTATTTGTGAGCGCAACCATGAAGGCAATGGCCGAACAACAGCCTCGCAAGTACAACGGCCGCTACGGTGAGCGCAGCCTTGGAAAAGGATCGATCGTCTTGCTCGGTTCCGCCAACTCCTTGGCCGCTGCACCTGGCATGGTCGCCTATACGGCAGCTAAACATGCATTGCTCGGTATCACCAAGGCCGCTGGTAAGCGTCTCATATCTTCAACCCTGGACTTTAACCGTGAACTATCATCTGACCCAATTTGCAGCTGTGGATGCTTTGGCCTTGAAGAGTGACGTCCGTGTGAACGCACTTTGTCCGTCTTGGGTGGACACACCCATGGTGCAGAATGCCATGAAAACCAATCCAGCTCTCGGCTCAATCATAGAGAACGTCGCACCTCTGAAGCGAGCAGCTGCTCCTGACGAAGTCGCAGACTACATTATCTTCTTGTGTAGCCCATCTGCTAGCTACATCAACGGGACCGCTCTGCCTATTGATGGAGGTTTGACTTTGCCAGCACCACCTGCTGGTCTTATGTAGGAATATGATGGGACTCATACTACTAGTAGTACACAGACTGAAGATAGCGTGATCCATTACTAGCCAATGGAAAGACATTTCTGGGCGGCGGGAAATGGACTGAATATGCTTATTGGCAGCTGCCGAGATTGAGCTTGTCATTATTTACTACTAGTGATCCTCATTTGTGGGGTCCATGTTAAGCTCCTTCCAGTCTGCATACACCGTCTTGCCTAAGGTAATCTCTCCACTCGCGATGGGCTTGGCCGTCCCACTCTTCGAGTCGGCGAGGCTGTTATACACCGATACCCTGTGCCTGGCGCCCGGCTCGAAAGCTAGGCCGGGGATCTGCGTCATGTCTAGCTGAGGTGGGCTGTGGGAGCCATCAATATCCGTCGTCAGCAAAAGCAGAGCCCTTGCGGCCCCCGGGGGGAGGGTGCAAGACAACTTACAGGGGCTGTATAGCCTTCTCAAACACCGTCTCGAACACGGCCACCACACCCTTGGAGAGCTGCTCCTGGGAGAGCTCGGGCCGTACGGCGACAGACACGCAGTCCGAGTTGAGCTGCGCGTTGGGCGACGTCTTGAGCACGTGGTCGACGTGGCGCTCCCCCGCCGCGCTGCCGTAGAGGTAGAACGGCATCTTGTCCGGGTAGGTTGCGTCGAGGTTGTCGAACGCCATGGACTCGCGCAGCACGACGCGGATGTTGGTCAGCTCGAACTCGGCCAGCGGCGGCGCGCCGGGGGCGGGGATGCCCTCATCCATGCGTACTTGTACCGACGCGCCCGGCTTGAGCAAGTTCTCGAGGATCTCGGGTGCGGTGTTGGCTACTGTGTAGAACTTGTCCGGGTTCTCCCGCCGCAGCTTGTGGTACTGGTCCCTGGCGGCCGCGGGGAGGTCCGCTGTGAGGATGAGCTGCCATCGGTGGTTGGCCATGTTGAACATGGGGAGGTGGACGAGGAAGAGCTTTTCGATGCCCTGCATCACGAAGCCGTGGGTGGACGTGGTGACCGTGTTGCGTTGGATGCAGCGCTGTCGCGCACACCAAAAGTGTTAGCTCTTGACACTGTTGTCACGGAAGCGGGAAAGGGGGGGGGAAGGAGCAAAACTCGACCGCGCCCTACCTTGACTTCTTCCTCAGCTATCTTCTTGAACGACTCGGTGAGCTCGCTGAGGAAGGGAGAATCGGTGGGCCACGGGCTCATGGTCACATTCACGAGAAATTTGAGGTCGCCGTGCGCACCCTGCCCGCTGCCGTCGTCCAGCTGGAGGCGGCGCTTGTAATGCTGCAGGCACGAGCCGTAGTCCTTTTCGCCAAAACTGGACTGCGTGAGGAACAGGGGCCTATCTTTGATGACGTCGGCCATGGATGTGACCGAGAGGCGCTTGAAGATGCGTTCGTTGAGGTAGTTTGCCTCGACCTGGGGCCGGCTCGTCAGCAGTGGTGCGCCCCCCATGTTTTTCCCGGTTCATCACTCTGCACCTACCACGTTGTTGTTGGGCTTGCCGCCGATCCTGAAGTTACAGGCAAAGGCGTTGATCATGAGATCACCGCCCAGCCTCTTCAAGAGTTTGACGGCCTCCTTGTCTTTGATGAGTTCCTCGTTGCTCACTCCCAGGATTCGTTTCCTGATGTAGTCCTTCTGCTCCTCGATCTGCTTTTGGTCCCCTCCTTCCTTCTCGGCAGGGAGGCGGATAAGTGGAACGACGATGAGGTCGGAGTCGGGCCCTGTCAGGGTGGCCCAGTAGCAATACAGCTACGAGGAGTCGACCTGGGATTCAGCCGTGATCGTCTCCGAGCCCAGGGGTCTGTCTGGGCTGTGCTCAGCTCGTTGACTCACCTTGGTGCATGTAAAGACGGCTTCTCCGAGCAGTCTTCCGTATCCGTGTTCGGTGAGCCCCAGCGTCTTGTGCGTGAGCCAGGTGGCCACCGCCGACGCCCCGGGTTTGCTGCCCTCCACGCCATACACGCCCATGCTCCCGGTGTCATCGCCGGCGTGGTACACGATGGGGCTCGTCCACGTGATGAGGTATCTCATGCGTGCGTCGCGGTAGCAGAGGCCGCCGGCAGGGTAGTTGATGTAACCTGATCTAGTGGTACGTGTGAGTAGTTACATATGCACCAATGGCCGAGCAACCTTTAGTCGTTGAGCGTCTTTCCACGTATTCAGGGGCTTACTTGTGCGGGTCAATGGTAATGCTGTCGGCACTAGCCAGAGCCCTCAGCTGCAATAGAGTATACGGCTGCAGGGCCCGGGTCGGAACGAAAGGCATCGAAGGCCCAGGTGTGGCCTTGACAGTGGGTAACATGGAGGCGAAATAGCCGCCCCAGGCAGCATCGGCGTGGATGGCAAAGGAGAGGCCCTTTTGCTCGTACTCGCTGCGCACGCGGACAACCTCGGCGATGGGATCACAGGCGCCATGCTCGGTCGACCCGATGATGGCCACGCCGCCGAATACGGGGGTGCGCTCGTTCTCGTCCTTGTGCGCGATACAGTCGTCGAGGCGTCGCCTGAAGTCGGCCATGTCCATGCGCGCGTCGTCGTCGACCTGGATGTTGATAAAGCAGTCGGATCCGAGGCCGGCGATGGCTGGTCATGAGGTGTCGGCGTCAGGGCATGGGGCAGGTTTTCCAGCGACATGCTAGGTGGCGGGGAGCACTTGCCTCCGCCCTTCGGCCACGAATAGTGCTTCGTAGTGCTGATGAGGAACTTGGGCGACTTCTTGATCCCCAACCTCTTCTCCAGCTCGTCTATGCCGAGGGTCTGGATGACGTAGTCGTTGAGCGCGGTTTGTAGGAATGCCGGCGAGATGCTGTATTCGGTGGCAAGACGGGTCGGGAGGTCGAGAACAGTAGAAGGCTTCAGATTCAGCAGCTCCCAGTTCGAGAGCTCACCGAATCGCTTCTTGGTCCCCTGGCAGTTCTCGACGAGGAAGGGCGGCTCGACGTCAGCGAGGAACCGGAGAGTACCCTTGTCGCCCATCGCCAGCTTGAGTGATAGTGGGTAGAACTTGAGGTTTCGGGCTGCGAACATGAGGATGAGCCGCGAGTGGGCGGGTCGGCAGGAGAGGAGCGGATGACTTACTGGCCCAGATAGCTTCGAGGTTGGCCACAGAGCCGTCCTACGGGAGTCAGTACGATTCTGAGTGTCGGGGGCGTCCCGCTCGTCCGCCCTTGTCTTGCTCTCACTCACGCATGTGATGTGGCCCCATCCAGGGAAGTCACCGGAGATCCTATAACCTAGCATATGGCAGAGCTGCATTCCGACATCCTTCTCCAAGGCAGTTGTGAAGGGACTGGCCTCGGTGGCGACGTTGTTGGGGTTATACATCATCGACGCCATGTCTGTATGGCACGGCGAGAGATCATTCAACTGAATAGCTCACACGCCAAGGCACGACTCCAGAGGAACACGGGAAGAAACTCACATCCAATGATGCTCGGCATGGCAGTGTCCATATTCATGTGGGCATTGTACCGGGGCGACCAGAACGGGATGGAGTGATCAGCCAGGCCCTTGGACAGGGCCTTGACGTCGTCCCATAGCTGGCCGGTGCTCGCCTTGAAGGTCTCAGCTTCCTTCATATCGTCCGTGATGAAGTCAGGGTCCCCATCATAGATTTCTTTGCGTGCCGCCTCCTGATCGTCCAGGATGCGGGCGAAGAATTTCTTGAGGAGGTCGAAGTTCTCGGCCCGCGGGCCTAGGAACCAAGAGCCGACCCTGGCGTGCTCGAGTCTGTGGTCCACGTCGGCCATGTTTGTTGGTTATATCGGGGGCGTGGGGGGAGGGGGGAGGGGGTTGTATGGAGTTCACGTTGGTGTCAATGATGTTATGGAGGTTGGACTGGTAGATGCCTTGATCTGACATCCCTTTATCTGAAGGGGTATGGTACCAGCCTCCGGTATATATAGTTGAAGCTCCAGTTATGTAGATAGGCCATCTCTGCGCTTGCAATCACTCAGGCTCGCGGGAAGCTACCCCACGGTCTATTCAGATCTTGTTGGGGAGCCATTCCCCGGATACTGGCCGCGTTGTATCACCCGGTATGCAGGTTCTTCTTTTTCAGCTCTTGTTGGGGAGCTCTTCACAGTCACTGCCCATATTGTATCATCTGTCATACAAATGTTTTCTTTTTCAGCGCTATCGACCGCCGCCACAAAGGACCATTCTCGTCTCCTTATTGGCTGCGAGGACTCAGCGGGGGCCAACGTGGAGAGCTGAGCTCGGGGGGTTTTCGTCCATGGTAGGACGGATATCATCATTCTTGTCATGTGCGAAGGCCGGATCGTCGGCAAAGGGTGACAATCCATTCATGCAATTGGCGATAGCAGTCCTGTTGAGGTTGATTCCGTTTCGAGAGAACCATCAGGAGCAGCTGCCGAGAGTAGGGCAAGAATTACCGACGTGTAGTTAGGTAATCTCCAGCAGTTACCCAGAAGACCTTCAAAAAATCATAGAGACATATATATTCAGTGTATATAACCTGCTTCATATGTCATTTATTGTACAACTCATTTAATGCTTAAATAATTGCCCTTTAAGGTGCGGCTGTTGGACTGATTTGGAGCGAGGTTCCGAGACGGAAGCCATCTCCATAGCCATTGAGACCGAGGTCGTCCGGCTCACGGAAGAATTTGCATATAACGAGGCCATGAATCGGCTTGACGGTCAACATTGTTATTACCAGCTTCCCCCACATTATGTTCCGTCTTCGACAGTACGTCTACTCTAAGCCCCTAATTTGAACTCTACGGCGAGAAATATAATTTCTAAGCTTATGATACCTGCAGTTGAGGCCTCTGCCACATCAGCAACGTGGTTAGTATCCCAGCTACAGTAAATCCAAGCACAATCTCCATTTGCAGATTAAAGCTCCCTACAAAGTCTTCGCGCACAAGAGTCGATAGACTTGGTGGTAGCGTCTCGATTACCTCTGTTGAGCGAAATATGGCCGAAATCTGTTCCCACGTCATTTTACCTGATAGAGCATTTTTCATCCAGCTGTTTCCCACGGCCGTGACGATTGAGACGACAATGTTGCCTCCGAGGAATCTGAACTGCACTGTTGCGGCTGTCCCGACGGCTATGGTTTGGACAGAATGTTGTGTAAGTCTGAGTGTCCATTGATGCTCGCATCGTCTAAGGTAGGCGAGATGCGCCACTCCCATCGATAGGAGTGAGGGCTGGGGCAATGGAAATAGAGTCATGAATTGAGACGTATTGAAACAGGTTGGATAAAACTTACCGAGATCTCGCTTCTCAAACACAAACGGTGTCATCAATGTGGCAGCCCCGAGGCAGAAACCGAACCCCAGACCAGCGGCCACTTCGAGACCATACAGTGCGGGCCAGGCCGGTTCATCTCGTGGTCCTCGTGACGCAATAACGATGCCGATTGTCTGCACGACGCTGCCGAAAAGCATGATATAGATCGGAGGGATGCGCAGCTTTTTTGCTGAGACGGCCGAGAGGATGGATCCAGCGGGTCCGCTTAGGGAGAAGGGGAGCAGTCGGAGGCCAGCTTGCAAGGGGTCGAGACCCGCCGCTGTCTGGTAACGGAGGGGGAGCTGGAATATGAAGGTGATGCTCACAGCACCGGACATGAATGAGGACCTGGATATACTTTGGTCAGTGCTTGTGGATCAGTTGCAGTAGTAAGAGGAGGCAGGCCGGAGCCAACGAGGAGGTACACACAGGATCAGCCCCATTATCACTCTATCTCGGCAGAAGCGCCATGGGAACACGGGTTCTGTGAGACTAAAAAGGCGACTTGAGTGCCAGTACTGGCTTCCGAGAAAGGCCACCACTGCAACGGCGGAGGCACACAATGGCCCGAGAGTCTTTGCCGACGTCCACGTGAGCGACGAAGCGGCTTGCTCGAGGCCAGTGATGACCAACACAATCGTTGCCAGCATCAGTAGGGCCCCGAGCAGGTCCATGTTTTTGAGACTCGGTAGTTTTCGCTCCTCAAAGCGACCTTGGTATGGGAAGTCACCAGGGACGGCGAAGAGCAGCAACCCTCCCGCAACCACGCCGATTGGGATACTGGAAGCGTACAGCTGTCAGTGATAATCATCTTCTGGATTAAGGGTTGGATTCTTCTGGAGGTGAAGCAGTTTTCGAAACCTGAAAGGGTAGCAATGGTGAAAAGTGGTCCCGTCAGAAATTGGGCAGTAATCATAAAGCATACGGCTCCATGCAACAATGATCAGGTACGACCAGCGAACAAAAGAAGATTAGTTCTAGGCAGGGGACTTACTTGAGCAAAAATACCCAGATCCATGAGGACCTTTCGGTGATTAAACCGCCAAATATTGGGCCAGTGGCGTTTGCCAGTGCAACTATAGCTATCGCGGTAGCTGTGTATGCCGGATACTTTGGTGGAGGCACCAGCTCATATATCATGACCATGGAAATCGCGTACATCCCCGAACCGCCGATGCCCTGAAATGCTCGGCATACGATTCTACGAGTCATGAATGCTAGGTTAACAGTGGATCCTCATGGAGTTTTGGCAGGAAGCGAGAAATCCTTCTTCAAAAATGGAATCCAGTGGGAGGACCTACAGTTGAACCATGGTCTGGGATGCGCCACAGCCCGCCGAGAAGGCTGTGAATATGATGATAGCGGCAACACATGTTGGTTTACGCCCAAGAAGGTCGCTCAGCCTTGCCCAAATAACCAACCCGGCTAGCAGTAATAAGTGTGGTGTGGTAAGTGACATGAACTTTCAAAAACCCCAGTTGGATGACCAGATCGTCTCACTGAACCATGATGGCGACGCCAAGAACGTGTTTCTTACCAATGTATGTGATCAAGTATGCTGTTATTAACCAGCTGCTCTGGGAAAAGCCGTGGAGGTCGTTTGTGATGGAGACGGTGGCCGTGCTAACGATGGTGATTTCGAAGTTAATGCCGAATATTCCTAGAAAAAGCCTGCAGAAAACCACGTGTCAGAAAAAGCGGACTCAACGGGCCTCCACGACTCCCAGATAAATGTTCAAACATGGCTACTTACGCTGCTGTAATGAGGTGCAACCTCCAACCGGTGATGTAGTTGAAATCTTGATGGCCCGCACCTTCGTTCGTGGTGACCGCCATTTCTTGATCATGGCCATGGTCGTTAGGAGATGATTCTGTCGGAACTATCGTCATGAAGGATGGCGGCCTGGGTTTCCTGGGTTTGATCAGTACGGAGATGTGGAAAGACCTAGGAACGGCCCAGGGCGACAGACACAGGATGTAGTCCCCAAATCAACACCAATTGAAATTTGAGCATGCAGGTCAGACTGTGATCGGAAGCCGATGGCAGACCAGCATTGGGTAGACTCTGACGGCTGCATACCACTCACCTGCAATATTAATCACGAATCATATGTTATCTCGTCTGATTCGGAATTTGACGGCCTCGCTTACGCGGCTGTGACATGTAACATTTGCTACTTCCTGTCTGAGACAAGGTGGTTGGATCCTCAGTCAGCAGTGAGCCAACCCTCGCAGATTGCAACCCGATTTGTCTTAACTAGCAGAGAGCCATCTCTGACACATTTCAGCTACAGAGCCAATGGAATCCGTTTATTCTTTATCAGAAAGCCTCTGGTGAGTTTATGTGGCTGACGCGGTGCGATTCTCCAGGCACTTGACAGTGTTCTAGGTGAAGGAATTTGTGCCAACACCCAGGTTTCACCAATCCAGAAGTTGCAGACATTTTCATCGTACATTTGGATTTAACAATGTTACTGTGGTTCGATAATGCATTCGAATTACCTGCTACTTCCATCGCATAGATACAAGCACCTTCAATTCATCAGCCAGCCATTGCAATGACTCTGCGCATAGCCCGAACGCTCGACTTGACAGCGATGTTCATTCTAACTCCCGGGATCTCATGGCCACCCTCATGCATGAATGTCTCAGCCGTATCCGTTGCACAAAGCCCACTGACAGAAGTCGCGTCGATAGTGTCGTCATCGCGCCCCCAGATGTGAGCAGTGGGGATCTGTATGAGCTCCCCATCCTCGTCGCGCGACAGTGCTCGTAGATGACCGTCTTTCAGTGAGTTCCACGAATAGGCGGCCGGCGCAGAGAAGAAAAACGCGCACTTGAACGGTGGTGGAGCTGGCAACTCCTTCCCGTTGGTACCTTGATGCAGCATCCGCCACCTGCAGAGATACGAGGCCGCTATGATGGCTCCCTGAGAGAAAGCGATCACGCCATCAAAGGGGCCCTCGGCCTTTATATAGGCGTCGAGTAAGTCAAGGGCTCTGAGACAGCTATCGAAGTCATTGATATCGGCAAACGAGAAGAACTCGTCAGTAGACGACGTCACTTCGCGCATGCCGGGAAAAGCCTCAGAGGGGATATGGCCCTCGACAAATTCGTAAGTGTGATCATCGCCGAGCTCGAACCTTATCGCGGCTGTTGAGGATGGTGCCAAAGCATTAGCGTCAGCGAAACTCGAGAAAAGATGATACGGTTGAACAAGGCCATGTTTTCAAGGGGCTCACCAGTCTGGGTTTCGAAAACCTGTTTTTTTTATATATGTCAGTGTGAGACATGTTTAATTGACAACTATCTTTCCAATCAGGATTTTGCGCCTTACCTGCGAGTTGGTTCCCCAACCGTGAAGACATAGGAACCGCATGTTCGTTGAGAGGAAATTTGAAACAGTGCTGGAGTATGTATGGCGACAAAGTCCTCTGAGGCCTCAACTAGAGAAGGTACTTAAGGAAAAAAAAGTGAAAATCTTGAGTAAACCCGATGGAGCAGAGGCCGTTAAACTCTCCTTCCAAAGTGTATCTGATATTGGGGGATTACAAGGTCTAGATGTCGTGTCGAGGCTTATGTGATCTATAAAAAATGTGATGGTCGCAAGCTTTGATAACACGTTGCATGTCGATCCAATGACGACGTTCCGCGGGTATCAATATTGATGACCTACAGAAGGATTGTAAGACGTACATGAGGCACAAGACAAATGGCATCACCAAGATTTATTCCGTCTCGTTGCGGAAGGAAGTCCGCCTTCGCGGGAGACGGTCGTACGATGCCCCTCTGCTCCAACCGAACGGAGCTCACGTAAGATTAAACAACCATTGCTGTTATCGCCAGATGGGATTCACGACGAATCCTCTCGGAACAGTTATTCACGCAATCATCATGATGATATCTCCGTGGCGGCTCGCTATCAAAGCCAAGGAAGGCGGTGGTGGCAGTACAATCCAGCCGAGCTGACGCCATCGCTCGGTGAAGAAAAGCCTTCGCAGTAGGTTTAACCTGTTCCGGGTTTCGAAGGTGTAAGAGATAAGGGCGTCGCCTGGCTTACCTACCACACTAAGTGATATCAGAAAAGTTGGGTTGTCACACATATGGGGGTTTAACCTGAGAGGACTAATGACAGCCTGCAGGTTACATTCGTGATTATGTTCCCACCATCTAACCACCCGTTGATAACTCCTATCGGGAAAGTGAACCGAGATCATGTCAGACAGGTGGGGGCTGCTCATGGATCCAGCCTGGTGTCACGGCCTTGTGGAAGACTTCGAATCGACGCACAGGACCTGTAGATGATAAGATTTAGTTTTTCTACTCTTTGGGTATTTAAAAACAAGACCTACCTACGAGTGCTCTTATCGTCTTCAGCCTCACAAAATCGCTCTCACTCTATAGCACTCATTCATCATGGCTCCGTACCTGGACGCAGACTCGCCTGATCGCAGTCCCTCTCCTGGGGGAACGTCCCTGACAACTTCTTCTGATGGCAGTTCTATCAGTCAGGACATTGCCATCATTGGATTTGCGTTCCATTTTCCTGGTGCCGACACTTCGGACGAACTGTGGGAGTTGATGGTGTCGGGCAAATGCGTGGCTTCCGATTTCCCTGTCGAGCGGCTCTCGACCACGCGATATCATGATAGCAATGAGTTAAGGCCGGGCACGGTAAGCAATTAAATTAATGTTGTTGGTATATTGATCATTTGATGTCCTCTGCTAACTATCAACGTAGATCCGACCACAGAAGGCCTGCTTTGTCCAGCGGGATATCGCGGCCTTTGACGCAAAGCTGTTCGGTTACACTCCTGATGAAGCATCGGGCACCGATCCTCAACAGAGAATTGTGCTAGAGACTACTTACAGAGCGCTCGAGAATGGTAATTTTCAATCAGTTCCCGTGTCCATAAATCCTGAAGGAACTGAGAGGCTTACCACACTTCAGCCGGGCTGCCCGTACACAAAATCCGTGGTTCAGACACGTCAGTCCACACGGGATGCTTCACCGCCGACTACACTCTGGCGTCGGCGAAGGATCTCGAGACTGCCCCAAAATACGCAGGGACTGGTATGGCAGCCAGCATGTTGTCCAACAGGATCAGCACCTTTTTCGACTTGACAGGGCCCAGCATGACCATCGACACAGCGTGTTCAAGCAGTCTAGTCGCTGTTGACATGTGCTGCCAAGGGCTGAGGCAAGGGACATCCTCCATTGTAAGTGAATCTCCATGGCAGTGTGCGATGGTTCCGATCGCTGACCTGACTCTACCCACCAAGGGAATTGTAACTGGGTGCAACCTTCTGATTGGCCCAGACTTCTTCATCACCCTGTCGAGCCTGGGTTTCGTGTCGCCAGATGGAGTCAGCCATGCCTTTGACGAGCGAGCTAACGGGTACGGCCGAGGCGAAGGCTTCGGCGCACTAATCTTGAAGCCCCTTGAGGCTGCTGTGAGAGATAACGACACAATTCGCGCCGTTATTCGGGCATCGCAGACAAATCAGAACGGCCGCACAAGTCTCGCACAGCCCAGCAAGGAAATGCAAGCGCGGCTGATTCAAGACACATACCGCGATGCCCATCTGGACATGTCTCCTACTCGGTTCTTCGAGGCTCACGGCACCGGAACAGCCATAGGGGATCCATTGGAGGCCATGGCTATTGGAAACACCTTTGGCCCAGGAAGACAGTCCAGTGATCCAGTCATTATGTCAGTTCGCCCACTCACTCTCTCCAGATTAAGTGACGACCAACTGACAAACTATTTGAATCCAAACACAGTGGTGCAGTGAAAGCAAACATTGGACACCTCGAGGGAGCGGCGGGGATCGCTGGTATCATCAAGACCATCTTGGTCCTGGAAAGGGGTATTATTCCACCTATTGCGGATCTGCAGAACCTCAATGGCAACATTGATGCTGAATTTCTAAAATTGAAGGTATGAGATGCTATTTTCATCATGCCCTGCAACTGCAAATAATTCTCATTTCTGACAATCTTGATTCATCTAGTTCCCGACAACCCCAATCCCATGGCCTAGCAAAGGTCTTCGACGAGCATCTGTGAACAGCTTCGGTTTTGGCGGGACGAATGCACAGTAATTCAAGCCCTTTTCCTGAGATAAAATCCCAAGTGCTTGATTTTTAACCAAGATACAGCGTTGTTCTTGATGATGCATTGCACTACCTCGAGGCCCGCGGCATGTCGGCCAACCACTGCACAAATACCATGCCTTCGGAGCATCTAACGACAATCTCGAGTCATCCCAGACCCTCGAAGAATGGTGAAGCTCTGATCACCAGACCGAAACTCTTCGTCTGGTCTGGCCATGAAAAGGCGGTCGTGTCAGAGATGCTCGATATTTATCGGACACACCTCGAGAAGGAGTCAGACTTGGTTGGAACAGACAGCAGAAGCCTTAACCAATGTCTCGAGGCGCTAGCTCACACTTTGTCTCAGCGTCGCAATCACCACGGATGGCGAGCATTCGCTGTTGCTGACACTGTACCTAAGCTGGTGCAGAAGCTGCTGTCTCCAAGCCCTCCCATTCAGCCAAAGTCCAACGCCAAGGTCGGTTTCGTCTTCACAGGCCAGGGAGCACAGTGGCTCGGGATGGGTAAAGAATTGTTTGCCTTTCCCGTGTTTCGAGATAGTGTTATGGCTGCGGACAAGTATCTCGGCAGCATTGGTTGCGAGTGGAGAGCCTCAGGTAAGGCCTTGGTTGCCTGTCATCTCGAAGTAAGAAACTTGCTAATATTCTCCTGCCTTATAGACATACTACTTGATGTTGACAGCAATCAAGCCGACATCAGTGAGCCTCGCTTTTCCCAACCTTTGTGCACAATATTGCAGGTTGCCATTGTCGAGCTCTTGAGAACTTTCCAGGTCTTTCCAGCCACGGTCGTCGGTCATTCCAGTGGAGAAATCGCGGCAGCATTTGCACTTGGGGCTCTCTCCCGACAGTCCGCCTGGAGAGTTGCATACTTCCGAGGACTTTTCTGCGACCAGCTTGCCAAAGCCGTGACCACGGGCAAGTCTGAAGGCGCTATGATGGCGGTCGGGCTGTCCGAGTCTTCATTGCAACCCTACATCGATGAGATTCTACAAGACTTGTCATCCGGCGATGAGAGCAATGCAAGGGCATTGGTCGCTGCATGCATGAACAGCCCCAAGAACACCACTGTGTCGGGTGACAAAAAGCTTATTGAGAAGCTGCGAGTCATCCTAGACCGCGACGGCGTCTTTGCGAGGCTACTAAAAGTCCAGGTCGCCTACCACAGCCCACACATGCTTCAGATCGCGTCTTCTTACAATGAAGCAATGGGTCAGCTCAAGGCCGGGGATTCTGCGGTGCCGTTCGCCAACATGGTGTCCTCAGTGACGCAGGAGATCATCCCCAGGGAAGATCTGCTGAAAAGCGAGTACTGGGTGAGAAACATGGTGTCCCCCGTCTGTTTCTCTGGTGCTTTGCACCGCATATGCCAGGACTCTATGCGGAAGATCAAGAAGAAGCTCGATCTGAGCCACCGCAACTACGCCTCCGTATCTGAACTATTGGAGATCGGGCCTCATTCTGCGCTTCAAGGGCCTATTCGTGAGACCATCGAGGCCGCCTCGATGCCATCGAAGATGGCTCTGTCGTACACTTCAGCACTGGTCCGCGGCAGAACAGCCACGGATACATTGCTCGAGGCTTTGGGCAAGCTCTATTGCCTTGGAGTGCCTTTGGACTTCAAAATGGTGAATGATCCATATTCGTCTTCAGCATGCATAACGCTTCCAGATCTACCAGCGTACCCATTTGATCATAGCAAGGCGTACTGGCACGAGTCCCGTATCAGCAAGAATATACGCCTCAACCAACAGCCCTACAATGAGTTTTTGGGTTTGCCAGTGGGAGACTGGAACCCTCTGGAGCCGCGCTGGCGCCAAATCATCCGGTTGTCTGCCCTTCCATGGCTAGAAGACCACAAAGTCAACGGGGAAATTCTTTTCCCTGCCGCGGGTATCATGGTCATTGCAATGGAGGCCATGGTGCAGATATCGTCCGGCAAAAGCACCCCATCAGGCTTCGAGTTCAGGGACATGGCGATGCTCACTGCGCTGAGTCTGTCCCCCGATGACGACGGTGTAGAGATTCAGTTCCACCTCAAGCCTTCGGTCGACTCTTCCAACAAGGACAACTCATGGGCGGCCTTTTCATTGTATTCTTGTCGAGATGAGACCTTTGTCGAAATATGCCGAGGCTCGATCAAGGCCATGTCCGCTGCGCATAGTCAGACCGACCATGATCAAAAAGAGGGCAATCGCATCCGCCACTTAGCCTCGTCTGATGACCCTACCTTTGGCTCTGAAAAGAAGACGGACGAGTTATACGCAGGGCTTACGTTGAATGGATACCAATATGGGCCCGCCTTCCAGGGCATCGAAAGTGCGCGCCGCAATGGCCATGGCCAAGCAGTTGGGCAAGTATCTACAAGGGGATTTCCATTGTCCAACAACGATGACTCCCGTCCCGCAATGCACCCATGCACTCTGGACTCCATGCTACAGGTCTGTATCCCTGCCGTCGTCTTCGGTGACGACAGCAAGAGGGAGACATGGGTTCCAACCTTTATTAAAAAGGGATGGCTATCATCCTCAGGGTTTACAGCCACCGAGGCCGATGACAAAATCTTTGTACATGCTTCTACCCAGAACCGAGGAACTCGCGTGGCCGAATCAGACCTCAAAGTCGTGAGCCAGAACGGCGAACTACTAGGACACGCACAAGGCATCGAGATGACTCTGGTCTCCGACAACCCGACGTCACCGGGAGACGTGAGCCAGTCACAATCGCAGATCAGGAGGCTTTGTTGGGATATGGAGTACAAGCCGGACCCGACCCTGCTTACTGCGCAAGAAATGGAGCAATATGCCCTGGAGCACCTGAAGCCCGATACAGGAATGACCGACTTCCTCCGCGCACTCAACCTGTATGTCTTGGCGTCGGTGTCGCGCGCAGTACGGGAAGTTGCAGCTTCGGATGTGCCTCCGGAGGCCACACATCTGCATAAACAATATGCGTGGATCATGGAGCTCATGGAGGCGGCCAGGTCCAACGGCGACCACAGCGACGGCTACATCGAGGACGAACAGTACAGGATCCTGACCGAGCGAATCCTAGACATCGGCGGCCGGCTGGGAGACATCTACGTGCACTTCGCGGCACACCTCGTCGACATGCTGCGCGGGAACGTGGACGCCCTCCAGGTCCTCGTCCCCGACAACCGGCTCGGCGACTACTACAGGCTCTCCAACGACCTGGGCCAGTACTTCGGCCCGATGCAGCGCTACGTCGACGCCCTCGCGCACAAGAACCCGGGCCTGCGTATCCTCGAGGTCGGCGCGGGCACCGGGGGGACGACCAGGTTCATGCTCGGTGCGCTGGCTACCGAGACGCCCAACGGGACGTACACTCGTTTCTCGCGCTACGACTTTACTGACGTTAGCGGTTCGTTCCTTGAGAGCGCCGAGGACGAGTTTGGTGGGATCCCCAAGATGAATTTCCAAGTGTTTGATGTGCAGGAAGACCCGGTCGCCCAGGGGTACGAAGAGCATAGCTACGATCTGATTGTGGCCGCAAATGTTCGTGAACAATTTGGCTTTCTGCCATTCCCAAATTCTGTAAAACAAGTACCCTCGAGCTTGGCTGACTTTGTTTCCAGGTCTTACATGCCACAAGATCATTGCGACAGACACTTTCCAATATCCATCAATTGCTGAAGCCGTAAGTCCCTACCCAGATACTCTTCCAATCGCAAGAAGAGATTGTTTGGGAGAATCAATTGGATTAATCCCCGTGACAGCGACGGCAAGATCATCATGACCGAGATCACGGCGACAACTACATACCCGCTCACGCAGTTCCTGTTCGGATTCCTGCCCGGATGGTGGTTGAGCACGGAGCCATGGCGACAAAACGGACCATGTGCAAGCATAGCACAATGGACTACGGAGCTGAAGGAGAGCGGCTTCACCGGTCCCGAGCTGGTTCTGAACGACTTCGAAATAGAAGACAACCACGTCACCAGCCTCCTGATCTCATCAGTGCTCCCCGGCCCCCATGCGTCGGAGCCATCAAATGGCGTTGCGTCGGACAAACGACCACTGTCAGACAAGACCGTTTTTGTCGTCAATGGCTGGAGTCGAGACTTATCTCCCGGCGAGTCGCAACTCACCAAGCTAGTCATGTCCAAGTTTACAGCGGCCGGGCTGGAAGACGTGAGACTGAGCAGCTTCCTCGAGACGGATGCGCTGGCGGCCCGTGAACTGAACGATAACCTCCTTGTGATCGTCCAAGACGGCGACTGGCTAGCATCGCTCGCGCACCTGAGTCCCGAGCAGTACGGCATGTTCAACGCAACCTTGAGCCGCGCCGGCAGTGTGCTGTGGATATTCCAACCGGCGTCTCCGTCCGCGGGCGAGACACAGGACTTGCCCAATGGCCTGGTTACAGGCATGGCTAGGGCGCTGCGTTCGGAGAAACAGGACATGGTCTTCGCGACTGTCATGCTTGACGCTGCGTCCCGTTCTCCCTCTTCCAGCGCATCCGAGGCAGATGAAACCCAAGCATTCATTGTCGAGAAGTCGCTGCAAAATTTCCTGCAAGGCACAATTTCCCGTGTCAACTACGAGAGGGAGTTGGTGCAGATCGGCGACCGCCTGTGCATACCTCGCATGTACGAAGACGGGAAGCTCAACCAGCACGTCCACGACACCACGTCTGCATCCGTCAGGAGAGAGCAGAGATTCGGACAGGTGGACCTGAAGGTCAAGATCCGCCGTCCGGGCCTTCTCGACACCATCTACTTTGAGGAGATCCCCGGGTCGGCAGCCTATTCTCTCGGCCCCGACGAGATCGAGGTGGACGTCAAGGCCATCGGCGTCAACTTCCGCGATTGCCTCATCGCCCTGGGCCGAGTCGACCAGGACATTCTGGGCACCGAATGTGCCGGTATCGTGCGCAGGGTGGGTTCGGCATGCCGGCAGCTGCAAGCCGGGGACCGCGTCACGGTGGGCGACGTCGACACCTACCAAGGGGTTGTCCGCTGCCGGGAGATCCTGGCCGTCAAGATACCCGATTCCATGAGCTTTGCCGACGCGGGCGCCATCCCTACCAACTTCGTGACGGCGTACCACTCGTTTGTGCGGGTCGCCAAGCTCAGCCCCGGCGAGACCGTCCTGATACACTCGGGCGCGGGCGGCACAGGCCAGGCTGCCATCCAGATCGCGCAGCATTGCGGCGCCGGCGCTATCTACACCACCGTTGGCTCGGAGTCGAAGAGGAAGCTGTTGACGGAGCGGTACGGTATCCCGCCGGGCCACATCTTCAACAGCAGAGACCTGTCGTTCGAGGACGGAGTCAGGCGCCTGACGGGCGGCAGGGGCGTCGACGTCGTGCTCAACTCACTGGCGGGTGACGCCCTAGTTGCCTCGTGGGAGTGCGTCGCCCCCTTTGGTAGGTTCGTCGAGATCGGCAAGAAGGACATCTTCTCCCACAAGACACTGCCCATGTTCCAGTTTGCGCGGAACGTGTCGTTTGCAGCCGTCGATTTGGCATCGATGGCTCAGGAGAGACCTGACCTGGTGCAAAGCGGGTTGCGCGGCGTTCTGGATTTGTTCCAGCGCGGCATACTGCACATGCCTTCACCGGTAAAGAGCTTCCCCATCTCGGACGTGGAGGGGGCGTTCAGGTTCCTCCAGAGCGGGACGAACGCCGGCAAGGTAGTGCTCGAGGTTGACTCGGAGGAAGTTGTTCCGGTAAGTCAAACGCTTTCTCAATAACAGGGACTTTATTTCTAACCCATGTGGAAAAGGCTGTCGTCGAAACCAGATCAGACTGGAAATTTAGTCCCAACGAAACATTCATCCTGGCCGGCGGTCTTGGGGCTCAAGGTCGGGTCATTTCCGAGTGGATGGTTTCCAAGGGGGCTCGCAACTTGGTCCTGCTTTCTCGGCGCGACATCAACAGTCCTAGCAACAGCGAGCTTGCGGCATTTGTTCGAGGACTCCAGGAAAGTGGTGCCACGGTATATTGCCCCAAATGCGACGTCTCCGATGCCGAGTCTCTCGGCGCAGTATTGGCCTATTGCAAAGCAAATCTGCCGCCTATCAAAGGATGTATCCAGGCCGCAATGGAGTTAAGAGTAAGTTTTATCTCTATATCGTTCGTTTTTCTTTTGCGTGACCAAGACGTCCCTAATCTGTTTAATTTAGGACTCGGTCTTTGAGAACATAGACCACCCCGCATGGACAGCATGTCTACGGCCCAAAGTCGACGGATCATGGAACCTCCACCAGCAACTCCCCCGCGACCTGGACTTCTTCATCTTGTTCTCGTCCATTGCGGGCGTGGTCGGGTCCCAAGGTCAGTCCAACTATGCGGCCGGCAACACGTTCCAAGACGAGTTGGCTCGATACCGACTGCGCCGGGGTGAGAAGACCGTGTCGCTGAACCTCAGCATGATCGCCGACCACGGCTACGCGCTCGATCACGAGGAGGCAGCCAGGCGCTTCGCAAAAAGCCGCTTCGTGCTGGAGATGACCCAGCCCGAGGTCTTGGCGCTGCTAGAGCGATATTGCGACAAGCGGCTGCCCCTGACGGAGCTCATCGGTGCCCCTCAGGTCGCCGTCGGCCTCGAACTGCCTGACGACATCGCCGCGCGCGGGATGGACCTGATGGGCTGGATGAACGAGCCCATCTTTTCGGTCCTGCACCAGATGGGCGGTTCCGCGGCCGAGGGCGGGGACGAGGCGAGCAGCAGCAAGGGCAAGGGCCCCGCGCTCATCAAGCTCATCGAGGGCGCGGCCTCGCCCGCCGAGGCCGCGGACGTCGTGGCTGCCGGCATAGCGACGAAGCTGTGCAGGGTGCTCTCGCTGCCGCCGGACGCGTTCGACATGGCCCAGCCGCTGCATGTGTACGGGGTGGACTCGCTTATCGCTGTCGAGATGCGCAACTGGCTTATGCAGACCCTCAAGGCGGACGTCGCTGTCTTTGAGATCTTGGGCGGTGCGACCGCTGAGACCTTGGGCAGGACCGTGGCGGAGAAGGTCAGGGCGGCGCTATGATGCGGCCCAGGGGCACACCACCCAGAGAACGAACAATTTTCAGCTGCGGGGGCAGGAACCTAACACGTCAGTGTAGTTTGTGACATTCGATTGTCCATCCGGGACGTTAGAATCGGCTGCTATCATTGAAGCAGTGGCTGTTGCGCCCAAGCATCCCACACACTTCGCTTCCGGCCGAGGAGGCCAGACATAAATAAGTCCAGATGGCTTAGCCCCCTTTCTTTAGAAATATGTTAACGGCTCATGCGTTATTTTGTATCTGAACGGACACATTGTAACTCGGTGTCTCAATGTTGTTCCTTTCACAATTCGCGGGCATGTTTACGCCTACAACTGCGACCTACCCACTCGCTTTTAACATCTTTTAGAGAATTAATATTATGTGAATTGTTCACCTACTATCAGATCAATAGAGTATATTACTCCCTGATCAGTAACCCTAGTAAGCAGTAGCGACGGCTTCGATGCAGTGTTCCAAGCGCAATCACCCGGGACCCCTGGCGTGGCCTGTGAGCAGGTCTTGTGGACTGCGATCAATGTCTTACTGGTGGGATCGAGCCCCGGCAGTGCATCGGCGCAGCTGGGTGATAATTTGAAGGTACTTCGTGTGGACGGTCGGACTTGGGGACTCACCTGTGGACGATCAGTAAAATGGACAGTGAGTCGTTGCTTTTTAGCCCTTGACAAGTCCGTCTTGCTCCCCCAAGATGATCTATAGAGGGTATCAGTAAAGATGCAAAGCCCTTGGAGATGACAACTTGTACATCAAGGCCTCTACAGCTGTAAATAATCTGCCAAGTGGTGAAGCAGGACTGTTAGGGCCATCCTAAGCTTTTTTCCTTATACAGTGGGTACCATCCTTGACAGCGCTTGGTTGGTATGGCCGAGATGTGGGTGACGCTGGTGTTGCGACAAATTGTCCCAGAGTCGCATTCAGGTCTCGACGGCGGCCTGGCCAAACAGGGAACAGGCGTCTCGGTGGCGGCAACCGCGATCAAAACCCAGACTAGAGGTCTGGAAAGTGACTCGGGTAAGTCGGCAGTCGCTGCCTGCGACCTCGTCATTGGATGACAGTCGAGCTGGAATCCTGGAAGTGAATCCCTTGGCGCACACCACGGGCGAAACCTGACGCAGCAGCAAAACTGCGGACGAGCTGTGCAGCCAGCGTGTGACGGACGCCGCCCAAGGGGGGTACGTCACACTGGCGATTGCGGATTTGTGGTCCCTGATGAAGTGCCCAACTCGACTCCCCCCAACGCAACCAGCGACCCTCTTTTCCTCGCACCAAGAAAACTCGTGATGGCGGGAGCAAGCTCAAGACACCAACCTTCACGCCGGGACAGGGGCGGTGGCTCGAGGAGGGACCGGGACAGAGATGACTCGATTGACCTGTACGACGACGAACCTCGCGGCCGCAACAAGCGACCAGCGCCCTCGCGGCGGTCCACCTACAACGACGGCGACGGGTCTGCAGAGTACTACTCCGACGACGAGGACCGCTACTACCCACCACGGTCCTCGGACCACAGGTCCAGAAAGCAAGGAGGCCGGGGCGGCGGTGGGAGGCACCACAGCGAGCCGCGGTCCCGGTCGACGGCGCGGGGCAGCCATGACGAGCGCAGGGACAGGGACCGCTCCGTGGATGAAAAGAAGAAGCGCAACCAGATGATAAAGGCCGGTCTGTCCGCTGCAGCCGTCGAGGCGTTCCGGCAGAAGAACCGGCCGGGGGACTGGGTGGGGGCCAAGGGCGTCAGGGTCGCGACCGCGGCCATCAGCGCGGCCGTGATTGATGCTGGGATCGACAAGAACCCGAACCGCGGCGCGATGGGGAACATACTGAAGTCGACGATCGGTGGCCTTGTGTTTGACAAGATTGCACATGGGGGCAAACGATAGATTAACGCGAGGGAGGACGCACCCTATTCACGCCAGGCGCTGAAAACATTGAAGCTCAGGACAGCCTGGCGCTGGGTAATTGAGGCAGCATACGAGAAGGAGGCCAGGCCGGCTAGGCTTGGATGTCCACGGTGCCGTGTCACCGGAGAAAGGCTGCAGTGGATGAATAAACTTGATACCACACGGGATGAGCGGATGCGGAACAAGATTCGATTTCCATTTCTTCAACATTTTCCGAACTTGCAGATAGAGATCAAGTAATGAAACTGATCAACTGCTAATCTCAAGTCACTGGTCTCTATCGAACACAGGACAAAACCTCCGCCTTTCAGTCCCAGAAACAAACGGCTCGGATCTCGATACTCTCCCTGACAGGCAGATCCTCGGTCCCAGGGATCTCAAACGCGGTATGCGGGCACCTCCAACCCGGCATGTCCCGCTTCGTGTCATAGTTCCTGAAGACAACGAGCTCGTCAGGCTGCATCTCATGCATGTAGTACCAGGCGTGCCGGTCCTCGGTCGCGCCGTGCGACATGACGTAGTTGGCCGACCTGACACCGCTCGGCCTGAACTGGCGCGCCCGGATCTGGTAGTCCAGGCCCGGGACGGTGGACGCGTCGGCGACGGCGAGGGGGTCGCGCCGCACCGTCCTGATCGGCCGCCAGGCGTTGACGAAGGCGAACCGCGGCGAGGTCTCGAAGCGCCGTGCGATCTCGGCGGGGAACTTGAGCTCCTCCAACGTCCCCCGGATGTCCTCGGGGCGCGCGGCGTAGTCCACGTGCGGGTGGCCCGACGCGGCGGCCAGCCAGCGGCCCAGGGGGTCCAGCTTGCCCTTGGACACTGGCTCGTTGCACTGTCGGATGCAGTGGTTGAATATGTGGACGGTCGAGGCGCCAGTCCTGGGGGGATCCAATGTAAGCGTTGCAAACTGCGTAGCAATATCCTCCACGTGGCTTGCTTACAGCTCTTTGATCACTTCAGCGACTTCCGGGTACCACTGCGTCTTGATAGTCTCGTCGTCCTCGGTGCTTCTGTGCTTGCTAGGAAGCTTGACAAACTTGAAACCATTCCTATCGAGCCCAAATTGATCTTCCATGCCGCGAATGTCGCGAATCATCATCTTCCGGGTAAATTCATCGCTTACTCCCAGATATCGCGGCTTCCACTCCTCGGTTGTGATGACTTTTCCGTTAGGTGGAAAATAGTTGATGTCGGCAAGGACGTCATACGCTGCACATTTACCGTTCAAGTCCATGGTGTATCTGATATTACGGATGCCAACCGAGGAGCATGAGAGAGAAGTCAGCGGGAGTTTCGGTGGTTCGGCGTCATGGAACACATTCTACGCACTCCAACGCGGCACGTGATTATCTTGGAGACTCATTGTGTGGAGGGGATTTCCGGTCATCCTTCTCTCATAGTGTTGCAGGAAAGTGAGGGGGGCCTTCTGGGCAAACTTTAAGGCCAGATTAAGTAAGTCAGCATGGATCTGACCGAGCCTACCGCTGACGTCTATTTGAGTAGGAATTGAAGAATTTGAGCAAAAGACTGCGTTTGACCAATCCAGGATACGAACACGCGGTTGTAAAAGAAAATATTAGCTAATTCTACAAAAGGTCATATCCATGCCGAGTGTTTTTTTACAGATCTAATCTGCCCATTTGCAGGGTTTTCCCTCCTCCTCCCGCACCGCACCATCTGCGATCATTACCAAGGTACAGCCAGAACAACCTTTCGTGCCCCCCATGGTCAGGGTTCTGCCTGGCATGTTTTCATCTTGATCCCGACCCAACGTGCGATTACAGCCGAAGCATTTTGACATACTTTGAACTTGATCAGCCCCATTTGCACCCTTTTCAAAGAAGATAGAAGAAGGGAAAACGACAAACTCAGTACTTTCCCCGCAAAACAAGCTCTCCTCGTGCTTTTCCACTTCTCGGACTACATCTGCGCCAGAATAGCGAACCCACCCGCCAAAACACCCACGCCTAGCGCAGCGGTGGGCGCACAACCGACATTTTTAGTGCTGCTGCTTGTGGCGGATGAAGACGTCGACGTCGAGTTGTTAACGGCCGATGCCGCAGCCTGCAACGCAGCAGAGGCGCTACTGACATTGGCTGCGACCTGGCTGAGCTGGGACTGGATAGAGGTAGAAGCGGCAGCGTCGGCCGCCGTCGAGAGCTGGAGGCCCAGCGAGGAAGTGGCAGCGGATGCCGAAGCCGTGAGGTTTGCGAACTGGCTACTGAACTCGCTCATGCGGGATGACTCAACTGACTCGATATAGCTGGGCGCTGCGGCGATGGCTGAGGTGAAACTGCTTATCTCGTCGATGAAATCACGCGGCTCTAGCTCCATGGCGGGAGGTGAGGTTATCTCCGGTTTCTGGAGTGTGCCGTCGGCCTGTCCGCATCCGTGCATCAGTATCCGATACAATTTGGGTGAAAATAACAAGAAAAACCGTTGGACCTTGAAACTTACCGCAACAACGGAGACAAGAACAAGAAGAGAGATGAAGAAGTGCATGTTAATGACGGTGTTGAAAGAGACAAAGTCCAGGGACAGCGAGGATGGTAGCGAGATGCAAATCGACAGAAAACTGGGATGATTGATCAACAGGTTCGTTCAGCGTGTTCCCAAAATGTTGTAGGAACGGTTGAGAATCTGGGTATCAGGGAGTTGGGTGGGAGATGGCCTTTATATCTGCGGGTATGGCAGGACGTCCCTTTGAGCCTCCCAAGCAGCCACTGGTATCAAAAATTGTGTGGCCGGTACATTTGTAACAGTTGACACAGTGAGGATGCACAATCGCGTGGCTGCGGCCATGAGCCGTGCCATGTAACTAAATCGCGCGCCTTGGTGTTCTGCCTTCGCGTCACCGACCACAATACAGCAACTGGTGGCACAATTTGTGTCACGACACGTGGAGGCGTGGGATTGTTTGCTTTCTTGGTACAGATAAATATTATCGGTACCACAGCATGGTTGCCTTAGCCCAGCCTCACCAAGTCTTACGCAAACATAGGCCAGAAATCCAAACCACCTGATTCAAATAAACAATCCAAGGACTGGATGAGTCTTTAACGAGGCAAAAGGACGGATTTCTATGGTCTGGGCCTTTCTATCACGTCAACTGCCACCGTCAGTCTGCCATCGCACAAAACATTTCCTTTTCGCACGAGAGCTGCCTTGCCAGGTTGTCAGAGGCAACGTTGCATACATTTGGTGCAGCATACAATAATAGGAATACAAAGCAGCATCTTGGAGCAGTCTCTGGGCCTGGGATAGTCAACATAATTTTGAACCCGTCCTTCTTTTGCAGATCCCGCCAGCAAGTAGATGAGCCCGGAGTCGGCTCGCATTATATCGAGTGGGGGAATCATCCTCTAAGAAAAGGTCTTGCCACGTAAACACCGTCCATGAGCCTAAAGCACGTGTTTATCCCTTGTTACTCGACATGAATGACACGGATTTGCAGAAATTCTGGGCGTGCCTCGCGTTTCGCAGGGCATACGTTACACCCGCCGCAATGCATCGCGGCATAGGCAGCCTGCTGGGCTTCTGCATTTATGCGTTGGTGTCTACTCATAAAACCACTGAAGATCTTGAGGCTCAGAGCGGCAGAGTCTGCGGCTGTGTAGAACTCATCAGGGAAACTTAAACGTCGATTGTGACACAGACTTGTGCTTCAAGGAGGTTCAGTGCTCTAATCTGGACCAGAGAATCATGACGCGATCAGACGTGGATCCTCATACGTCCCAGGGTATGTTGTTGGTCATGTTCTCACCATTCCACGCTTGGTAGTTCGACAGTGTAAGATGTACCTGATGATTCGGCGGAAGATAAATATTGCTCGTAACTCCCTCAATCACATGCAACCGAGCCGTGCCTTGTAAAAGCGGTCTTCAGTTGATCATTTTTCACGGTACGGATCAGACCTGCATGCAAGCTCACAATTTATAATCCATGTCCACAAACAGCTGCATACACCAATTGGAAGCTTGGCTCAAGGACCTCATCGTGGGCTGTCCACCTTGAGCTTGGGACAAGTGCTAAGCCATGCCTGGCCATCCAGAACTTTGGGAACTAGAACGACTACGGGTCATATTTGCGATTTTTCTGTGGGCCAAGGTACTTCACGCCATTCACATCACAATGTCACGCTGATCTCACAACAGAGTTGCAATGTACCAAACTTCACCCGGGAGCGGCGGAGCGATTTGGTACCTAGGTACCACGTGGCGTCCACCCAGGGCTAAAATTGCGTTTCCAATGTTTCAGCTATACGACCGGTTGCATAATCTAAGCAATTCATTATGGCCTTTCCAGTGGGTTGCTGAGAGCAACATTTGCTGTCTGCCAGAGGAGTCTAGATCAGCCCTGATGGTGCAGTGTAACGGTCTTAGTCAACTCGAAGTGACCGCCGCCTTGGATGCCTGCAATCGGATTTCAAGAGCTTCGGCCGGCCCGACGTTGGGATGAGACACGACCAATGTGGGAATGTTGCAGGGCATTGCGGTTGAGCTGCAAATGCAAAGGTTGGGTACGCGATGAAGAGGAGCTTGGAGAACTTCATGTTTGTTGGCAATACGGTTATGGCCCGGGAGTGGTCCCAAAGCTGAATCTATTGTTGGGATATATTCTAACACCCTATCAACGAGGGAATTGACTTTACCTAATTAAAGTTGTTTCGCTTAAGTATCGAGGCTGCGATACGATGACCATTACAGCATAAGGTAGCCAGTCATTGGATGTATCTAGGTCCATAGTAAGACCTAGTTAACCACGTTCCAGCCACTTCTGCATCGGGTTTGCGATTTCCATGTCAAGGCGGTCAAGGTCAAGGCGGTCAGAAGCCGCTGCCCACATCACGGACATCGTATGTGCATTGCCAAGGCTATGACAAGCAGGTGGTCGTAAAGCACGAGCCAGGGCTGTTCTCGTTCCCTCTAAATTGCACAGGTACTGTTACCACACACAATCTTCTCCTCTTCGTAATTGAACATGATCAGCAGCTGGATATATCCGGCAATAAATTCGAGGCTCACAATCTCTTGACCTTTGACTCGTACTCAGCGCGGTTGAAACCCCCCTTAGGTGCCCGCTGCGCAGGAATAGGTTCGAGTGCTGCAAGGATAACCGCAGCAGCAGCCTTATTCATGTGCGCGCCCTGTAGGGTGGTGTTGCGCGCAGCGCAATGTCGGGGGGGAACGGGCTGGCAACCACCCATCTGCCGCCCCATCCGTACATCAGAAGATCGCACTGACGAGGTCGTACTGTGTGGCAGACGTCATCACCGGAAGAGCCTCCCGGACGCTGCCAAGCCTCCAACTCGTGGCCTCGGCGATGTAACGGCAGAGGCAAGGCACACCGAATGCGGCAGGCCCGAGCCTGGTGCTTGCATTAGCCCACACGTGGTTCCTGGGATGAAACCTGATCACCCGCAGGCGAGTGGACGGCGGAACCAGAGAGGAGGCACGCACACCATCAGGTAAGAATAAAACTCGGCCGCCCGCCCTGCCTGCTGCGAACCTGGTTCGAGAAGGAAACGACGGGGGCGCCATTTCTGCCACGAGGAACCACGCCACATGCGCATGAAGCCATCGTGCGCAGGCCCTCGCTAACCCCCACACGCTAGACCTCGTTCCCGTACCGGCCTCCTCGTCGCCCGCTACTGCAGGCTGAGGGAACCGCCCCGGGGGCCCGGGGGGCCATCAGATGACACAGGGCCCAGATCTGCGGTCCAAATTGCCGGCATGCCACCATCAGCACCGGGGAAGGGCTCGTCGCGCCGCCGGGCTCGGTGGAGGTTGCACCCGGCATTGACGCCGTGCCTGAAGCCGTGCGAATCAGATGCCTGTCCCGTCGAGTCTTTTTTTCTTGCTGCGAACCCTGGGCCGATGTTAAGCTTTTGGGCAAGATGACATCGCGATAACATGCAAAGCCCGCCCACGTACATGAACTACTGGTGTTGTCGTCTTCGGCAGTTGCCTTTGCGACGATATCCTTAGGGGACCTTCTCGCTAAGAACTTTTTTTTTCAGCTTGTGATCGACTGCGGAAACAAAAGTTCCCGGCTGTTCTCTGGTTTTTAGCACGACGCGATCGTGTGTCCGAGCCTGTGCATTGGCCGATCAACATCTAGTGTTGAATGTGGACTGCCGGGCAATTCTATCCTGAAGTCTTCGACGGCGATAGGTCTGGGCCTCGAAGGTTCAAGAGGTCTGCGGCTTTCGTTAACCCCTTCACGGCAGAGCATGGCTGTCTATCTCTGGCAAATTTTATGGCTTAAGACCAGATTCACGCACTTGCGTTAGTTCGGTCTGTCTCAGTGCCGCAATTGGCCGGATGTATGTATCCCGAGATGAGGTTATCGACGAAAGCTGCTAGCTATTTGCTATGAGCGTCTGCGCTCGACGCACTATTCTAGTCACAGCTACGATCTTCTATCAGGACATCATTTATGGCTTCCGATCGTTCAGCCAGCGGAGGTTAACCTGCGAGATCCACCTCATTTTTTACCTCGCTTCGTAGGGCTGAGTGAAGTGATCTGTCGCCTCAGCACGAGCCTCCCAACATCTACTTTGTGGATGCCCAAGCCCATTCCAAGCCTAGCCACTGCAACGGTAAAGAGCCCACGGCAAGCTAGGGGCGCGATTGATCCTCGATGTCATGTTTGAGGGCCTGCAACGACAACGGTGCTCCGGGCCAGAGTCACAGAAGTGCCACATCTGCACAGATTCGTCCGAGCTGTGGTATTAGAAAACTCTCCGCGCGAGATGAAACTCGCCCAAAGCAGCACCCGCCATTGAGCCACCCTCACCCATCGGGGTCTGCCAGGACGACCGTCGCCCAGACAGGTCAAATCGTGAGACTGACAGCCGAAGAGGAACGACCCCTCTGCCCCTCCTCTGCCCCCGCCAAGGTGCAGAACTCGAACCCCTGTCGGGACGAAATGGAAGGATACGATGGGGCGTCGTGTGGATCTAGATCCACGCAAGTGAATCATGACACCTGCAAGACACCGCTGCGCATGCCTGGCATGCCGCAGCAAGTGGGCCCGGGCGTCCAAGAACGGAATGGTTTTTCGAAATCCTGCTCGAGCAAATGACCGTCTGGGGGATTTCATGCTCGCGTCGAGACTCGGCCCGCCTTTTGACAGGTCCTCCGGCCTGCGCAAAGGGGAAGGAGGGCAGAAGTCCTGGGCGGGCGTCTCCGGGCGGACGTGTGTTTGCATCATTCCCCAATTCCAGTAAACGGGTTCGTCGAATCTGGCAGCCGTCACCGGCATTCTACACGTGTGCCATCTCGATCGTTTGATCCCGTGACTCTTTCCGGCTGTGCGCTCTCTCTCTCTCTCCCTCTCTCCACGGACTTGTGACCTGTCGCGGCCACCCAGGCCGACAAGCTCTCGCGTGCTGTTTCGATGAGGACTCAGACGAGTAAAGGACTGAGGCACGACTCCCCACAGGAACGATCTATATGTAGACCGGAGGAGGGCCCGAGAGGCGGGGTCGCGGGCGCTCGGGACTTTGACTTCTCAGCAGTTTCACCCTGAACTTCGTTGCACACGGTTCGCGTCGACTGTGAGCATACCACGGTTGACGGAAAAAGTTCGTGACGAGCGGCGTCACCCAGTCACCCCACGCGTTTCCGGGAGTCGGTCTTTCTTCACTGAAGCCGCCTAGGCGAAGGCGCGGCTCGGCGGGCAAAACGCCATCAAGGTACGAAGAACGCCGGAGGGTCCGAAGTTTATTTCTGACAAATTCGGTGATAGGTCAGTAGTCTCCAGGCGGTCAGAATGTGGAAGAGCCTTTTGGGACCAACGGTAAGGCCGAAGACAAATCAGCAGCCGCGAATTCAACCATCCCAGTCTTTCAGCACAGCAACCAATGTTGTGTATCGCTATCAGACTGGGCCACATGGCGTTCCGACCGCCCAGACGGCCGGCTCGCCAGTCCAGTCTGCCTGTAATTATTACTCAAGGCGCCAAAAAGGTTGCCTTCGGTACGCGCTCACCGCTTGCTGCCTGGGCCTCGAGATAGTTCGGCGCCGTCCCTCAGCCGGCTCCGTGATGGGGACCCTTTTGGTCAGGCCGGTCCCACTGCCTCGCAGATTGCCGACCGCCGGAGATAGATTGTCCTTTGTCAGAATTTCCATAGTGTAGAGGAACAAGCCGTGGTCGAAAAAAGTTTTCCTCGGTTAAATCTCACAGCCCGTTTGATCAGCTCGGTGACGAATGCGAGCTTCGTCAGGAGTGGAGGCACGATCAACCGTGCCATGTTCCAAGTCCCGCTCGCCATCTGGACTCCTCCCATGAGGCAGTCCAGCCAGCCCAGCCCAGCCAGGCGTTGGGCTGCAGCTTCAGCCCTTTTCTGGCGGATCTTTCTGGAGTCGACCTGGAGCCCATTCCACGGTTCGCTACGCAGCTCGAACACCGTGCCACCAATATGTGGGCGGCGCGAAAGATGGCCTGCTCAGTGGCAAAGGAGTGCCCGACGGGTGAAGAGGGCCTCAGGCCTGGGGGGAGGCGGCGAAAGCCGCTGTCAAACCCACATTGGGCAAAACTGAGCCACTCGCTTCCTCGGGATTTGCATCGCAAGGTTTTTGGCAGTTGTCGCTGCCGAACCAGAGGCGTCGCGAGAGAAGGATGAAAACGCTTCCTCGCACCTGCGCGCTGCAGACCATAGTGCGTGCTCCATCGACCAGGGATACGCCTGCGCCCGGATGCATGGTCGCGGGCCTTGGCCCCTCCTCCCTCCCGGCTTCCAGAAGCCTGGGCTGCCCCTCGACTCATACACAATCCGACGGCGACGCATCAATTGGCTTTCGCAAGCCGCTGTGGGCACGGTTCTCCAGGAGTACCTGCCGCCCCGAAAAAAACACGAAGCTTTGGCAAAATGCAAAATTGCAAATAGCCTCGACGACGTGTTCATCGCCGAGGGCGGACGAGTCGTGAAACAAATTTCGTGGCCCAATGTATTCAGTACACAGCCGTGCTCTCTGGCGGGTGTGATGCCATTATTCAGGGCTCCCAAGACGATCCTCAGACTCAGGCCGGGCCCCTCAATCATGACCCCAGGCCCCCTCATTTCCTGTTCTCGGAGCAGCCATCTTCTGCCGGCCAGGCACGGTGAGCTAGCGGCGTGGCTTCGGTGAGGTCGACAAGACCGGCATGGTACCTCGTTATCAGAGCTGACTCGATCTTGAATCAGCACTTCACGTGTTGCTAGCGAGCAAGTGTGTTTCGTCCCCTCCTCGGGCATAGAAAAACCGTCGGTATTGGTGTTTTCCCCCCCGCGCTTGGGGGGCCTAGACCAGTACGTGATCGCCGCCATGCCTTCACCGGTGTGGATATCATCATGTGGTTCAATGTGGTTCACTGGGACGGAGGAACGGAGGGATTCGCACGAAGGCAGCCATACTCACCGACCGAAAACTCGGTGGTATCCACTCGTTGTAGCTTGACCAGGCTCAGCTCTCGCGACTCATCCCAGGACAGGCTATCACAAATGCGCCGGCAAAGTCAAATCGACGGGTGGGCCTTATGTGGCATAAGTATACAGCCACCATATTTTGCCCTGCCGAGGGCAAAAGGGCGAATGGCAGAGGGCACTAGGTACAGGGCAAATCATTGTACATTGCACACGCAGCACAGGGGGCCACTCACCCAGCTGCTCTCACGCTTGGGGGGGGGGGGGAGACCAGAGATCAGGCAGTCCTGGCAGTTCAGGCAAAGACCCGGCTCTCGCGCTATCTTTGGCAGGCTTCGGACGGATGACTGCGTGGCGCCCAGGGTCCTTCGCAAAGGCTGCAGCACATTTTGAGAGGGCCACCACGTGTCTGACCAGGTCCCTGTCGATGTTTCGTCTGGTCGGTGTCGGGTCTAGGCCGGATCTCCTGGCCGTCGTGGTGTGTGCCAAGCCCACAAAACTGGCTGTCACTCTAGCTCAGGGGGGGGAAGGGAATGGTCTACTGCTGTCTACATCATCCGGTCCTCTTCTGGCGGAACCCAGGCCTGGCAGGACTGATCTGCACCCGCGCGCGCCCTCTCAGTGGCCGCGGTGGCGGCTGAAATCAGCGCCATCATTGCGGGTTTGTCGCCTCTACCGCAGCAATAATTATTCATGTTGGGCACTTGGTAGCCTTGCTGCCCTGGCAGCAGACAGACGCGGCTCGACGCCGTTCGTAGCACTGCACGCACCGGTTCAGGCGACAAATGATCTACGACCCGCGCTCAGATCTGAGACAGCTGCCCTCAGGCCGAGGCTGGCAGAAAAACGGAGCAGGCGCCCAGGGCACTTGCAAATCATTCGTCAGCGGGCCTCCAATTCAGGGTCCCCCAATCCCCAATACCACAGTGCCTGGCAAAGAATGTGCACAGGCAGAGACCACGCAGACTGGAGGGATAGAACTTGAACCTTCGTTCACGTGCGAGCGTCTCCCATGCGGCCTGATTTTCCACGGCCCGGCACAAAAGCTACTGCGTTTCACCGAGCTCTTGGCGTGGCCACAGCACAGATTGCGCCCTGCTTCTCTCGCCTCTTGCCAGTGGGCGGCAAGACATGAACAGGCTTTTTGCAACGTTGTTACCACTGTGTCCCCCCTGGTCAAAGGTCAAATGACTCCTCGCAGGAAGTCAATGCCCGCGAAGCTCGAAAGCGAGACTGAACAAGCCTTTTTTCGGCTTGCCGCGGGCAAATCTGGAGGCAGCGAAGGACACGTTCACGGCAGGGAGAGACAGAGAGAGAGAAAGAGAGAGATATCGCACTTATTTTCCCCCTACCCGAATCTAACGAGACAAAATACTGCGTGTTTGTCTGGAATGGGCATCATCTCCCATCCATCCGTATCCGGCTGGCCCTATGGGAGGCCGGGTTCCCCACGACGAACAGTGATAGGTGCCCGCTAGCAGGTGCCATAGCCACATGCAGGACACGCCGGCTCTCCCAGCTGTCCACTAAAGCAGCATTCTGCATCGTGCTTATTTCCGTCTGGTCGAATTGCACCTTGGGAATAGGCTTCGATGCAAAACAGACGCGACGGCCGGGTTGTGCGGGATCATACAGTAGCTGCCAGTCGAGTCTCGCTGCGAGTCCGCAGGATGCGACCATTCATCAAGGCTTGATTAGAAGAGGGAGGTGTTTCGCTGGCCCTCTCTGGCCTGGCCGGTCTCTTTCTTGTGGGCGATCCTGGAGGAGGCAAATTGCTCTCAAATTCACGTCTGCCCATTTGCGGCCTGAACCCCCTCGGATCAAAGTGTGGCGCTGATCACCGTAAGGGGTCGATGGCATCAGGACAGCCAGAAAACAGTCCAGACAGTCAGACTGCTGTACTCGCCCTGCTCAGAGACAGTCAGACATGCCCAGTCACTACCGGCAACTCACCCGAACACCGCTCTCCGATATTGCACTTGTCACATCCGATCGCCAGGTGGGATGTCCTGGATGTACTTTGTACTGTGCCACACCCTCCCACACCCTCGCAAGTCACCCCGGGCACCACCCACCCACACGCTCGCTCACTCACACTCACACACTCACATTCCCTCACCGTTTCCGCATCCCTCCCGCCAGCAGCACAACGGCCCAGACGGACAAGGTGTGGAGCGCCATCCCACCACACTCCCACCTGCCAGAAGGGCCCCCTGTCCCAGGATTTTATCTCCGTTCTGACCCATCCCTGTCCTGGCCCGCAGGAAAACGCACCCTGGCCAGCCCTGAACGTCAGGCCCGCCCCTGCGCGAGCTGTACCGCCCTGTCCTAGCGAACCACTCCTCGAATTCTTCTCGCAAGAATGACGATTGGACACAACAACAAGGTTCATGGGGTTTCTCCCTTGTTCCAATATAAATACCTTTTTCGACGTGCAAAATGCTGCATGAAGCCTATCCCGTTCCCCCTCCTTGCTCTCCGTAGCCCCCATCCCGCATCCTCACACCTTGACAAGGACCCATCGAAAACGCGTTTCCCGGCCCTCTCTGGTGCTTGAAGCTTAAATACAACCTCGCTCCCTCTTTTGACCCTCGGTCCGCTTGTTTCGACCGCACCACGCCTCACTCACTATATCCTATATAAGAAAGCTTTCTAGAGCTATCGTGACAACATACGCTTGGCATCCTACTCGTCTGCCTCAACTATAATCTGGCTCCCCGCTGCCAACACCAACCGCTGACATATCTCACCGTCGACACCACGCAGGAGCAAGGCTCGACCCGCCACTGAGTCTTGCTCTTGTCTGCACAGGCCTGACTTCGCCCGCCGAACCTGCAAGCCCGCCACTCGTTTTCCCGTTGACATCGTGTCGACATGTGTGAATACAACAAAGTAAGACCTGGCCCCCGGGACCAGCACTTTCACTGACCATCACTCTTTTCAAGATCCCACAGACTGACAGATATTTCCAGATAGAGTATTCATGTGGTCACTGGCATGGCCAGGCCGCCGTCTGGTGTCCCACATACACCCGGACCCACCGCCGCTGCCCGCCACAGTTCACTCACTACGAGTACCGGTCATGGGAGGTCTGCTCCCACTGCAAGCCGCCCACCTACACGCCATGGGAGTTCATGATCAACCGCCGGAACCAGCCCGCACACTGCCTATGATGAAGGGCCCCCTCGGCCTTCGCAGCAAGCAGTCTTGTTATCAAACGATGAACACACACCGGTCTCCACAACTCCACGCGTCAGCAGACACCCTGGTTAGTCCTCAACGAGAAAGCAACGAGCTTGTGAAAATCGCCAAAAAGGAAACCCCCCCAGCCGCCCTCGCGGCCGTGTTCGAGCCGCTTCTGCTCCGCGAGTGGTCACGCGGCATTTGGATGAGTGGGGCTGGGACCATGACCAGAACGAGGAATGGATGGGCGAGGCACATCACGGATGGGATACCCACATTGCCCTGAATCGACATGATGTGGGGTGGGAAAACTGCCGAGACCGACGCAAACCAGCGGCACAGTCAGACAGCCAGCCATAGCCAGCCGCGGGCAACGATCGAGCGAACCACCACCACCATCACGACAACAACAAAAACAATAATGACCTCGAGAAAAAGGAAACCCAAACCGCCCACGATGGAAACGAAACCTTGGGATCCGGGACCCCTGGAGACTCGAACCTGCAACGCCCCGGGACACGGAAATTCCGTATCTGATCTGGCGGGTCTTCCCGGTCTTCCACACCTCACCCATCCGTCCATCCATCCATCCACCCACCCTTGAACCAATTTTCTGGTGTTGCACACACACACACACGGAGAAGGAGGCAACCCACAAATTGGCCCATGCCGACCCCCCCCTACCTCCCTGTCCCGAAGGAAAAAAAAAGACAACCACCTCAGAGGCGTCTACCGTACAAGCCACCCTGCCCACCCACCGGGTATCGCCTCGAAACAGAAAGGGTGTGGCATAGCACGGCAGCAAACAGACAAGGGGGGGTGGGGCGCCCTTGAGCCTCGCAAAGCCACTTGTTCCCTGCCTTGGCGTGGCTGCAGCCACGTTCAGGAACCCGTTTGGTGGGTATTTGGGCTGAATAAGGGCGTGTGTGTGTGGGATGGGCTTGTGTCTTGCAGTAGTATTCCCACACACTCTACAGCTCGTACACTTGCAGCAGCAACTTGCCCTTTTTTATTTTTATTTTTTTTCTTCGTCGTCCTTTGCTGGAGTGTGTGGGGGCCCGTTCTGCGGCCTCGGCGAGAATCATTTCGAGGCGCAGAAAGGAGGGTGGGCGGGGGCCAGGTGTTACATAAAAAGGATCAAAAAGCTTCCCGGGAGAAAGAAGAAGAGGTCTACATCGACATCGAGACGTCATCTCCCTTTTTTCCTTTAGCCCCCTGGTTGTTTCTTTCTTCTTTTCTTTTCGGTCTCAGCCATAATCGGTTTTCTTGTTTTCTTTCACCGTTTTTCTTGTGTCATTATTGCATTGCGAGCATCTAGCGATTGGTGTTCTCAGCTTTTTGGGTTGGGGGGGGGGGCCTGAGCAGATGAGCGAGCATTGGATTGACATTGGGAATCTTTTTTTTACTTGGTGTTTGTATGGTCGGCGCTTGTCCAGGACGGTCTCTCTTCTAGATACCACATGAACAACAATATGAATCACTTCAAACACTTCACATTGGCTATGCTCACATCTCATTTCTCGCCCCATGATAACCGACATGTGCTGTCATGTGTGTGTTGTTGCCGGGCACCACCGCCGTCAGCACTGCCGAGGCCGAGGCGAGCTGAAGCCGCTGGTGTGTGTGTGTGCCAGCACTTACACGCGAACACCGCCGGGTGGCTGGCAATTCCTACGAGGAGGGAGATTTGCAAAAACGCCATGCCTTTCCTGCTGTGCGACGCCCTTCCCGCGAGTAGCACAACCACCACCAGTCCCAGCTCCAGGCTGCGGTAGCAAATCAATCACTCGGGGGAGGGGGCGCTCGCCCGCGTGCGGTACATCTGCGGGATATTGTGTCACCTTACTCGACGGGATGGGGGGACGTACAGCAGTGCCTGAGGGCGTGCGGAGTGGTGGGTTGCATCGACTACAAGGCAGTTCCTGACTGGCTCGACCCGGCCGAGTGTGAAAAAGCAAAGCGAGCTCCTCCCGTCAACCGAATTTCCAGATCCTTCGCACCTCTCCTCCCTCGTACCGTGTAGCGCGGCCCCCTGGAGGGGGGGGATGGGGGGACAGACGCTACGCTATCGAACCCCAATTGTGGGCCCGGCCGTGTAAACCTTAAATTCGAATCCATGTCGCGTGACGGCCCATGCCAGCACGTTAGGTACACTGTATTGCTGTGTGTTTTTTCTGTGCACACTTGTATCGTGTAGCGCCCGTGGCTCGGGATTTTCAGGCACGCCGTCACCGTCGCACGTGTAATCTGCCGTCGCTTTGGGCGGGTAAAGCAGGGCACACACACCGCACCGTGGGCCGGTCCGGGGGTCTGGAGGCAAAATAGACGCCCACACCCTCAACCCACATGCGCTGCAGTCGCCATAGGTACGTATCACGCTGGGGGGTCGTGGCCGGGCGTTGCGCCTTCGCTGCCCAACTTGTGGGTGTTTTTTGTTTGTTTTTTATACCACGTTGATAGGCACACTCGGATTACAACAGGATTTCCATTTATACATAAAAATCTCACTACGCGCGGCTGATGGGCCAGGTAAGCTCGAGGTCTGATGTGCTGGCAGGTTGCCAGCCGAGTCATACCGTGTGTGATAAGCGTAATCGTTTTTCCCCAGCACAGCCCAGAAGGCACCCCACCGGCAGGACCAACCACCTTAGCGAGCTGCCACCCCCAGGCGCGTCGCATGCGTTGCACCTGAACGGAGCATGGCCGGTGCCAGGCACATGCTCATATGTGCGGTAGACTATGGACTGCGATTGCATTATGTACGTGGGCTGCACGTGTCGACTGCAATGTAACCCCGGGTTTGTCAGGCCCTCACATAGGCACCCAGCGATGGGCGTGAAACACGTACCTAGGTATGTACACTTATGTTAGATTATGTAGGCTACCGTGTGTGCAGTGCAGAGGTGACAGAGGGCCGAACAGAGTTACCGCCCCGCCCCTTGAAATCGCCCCCCGTCACCAGCCCAGCTCGGCTCCTGCGCGGTTTTTTATCCAAAACAACTCATTCTTCAGACCGCTTTCCCGACGGGCGGAAGAGGAAATCACCACGTGGGCGGAGCCACCTAGGCTAGGCACAAGACTGAGGACTCGCTTGGGTTCAGGCTTGGGCTTGGGCTTGGGCTCAGGCTTCGGCTTATCAGGCTTAGGCGTCGGACATCGGGAGAGCTCGCTGGCGTTCGCCTCCTAGGGCAGCTGTCAACAGTCAAAACATCCGTGCCCTGAGACGGATCGGGCTGGCTCTGCGAGGATGATCCCGCTGTCCGCGCAATGATGTCTGAAATCTTGTTCCGCCAATGCCCAATCCCGTCCACCCCCAGTTTGGCTTTTGGTGGTTCCGTCATCAATGGCAGAGGGCAAAACCTTGATGCACCCTGCGCCCTCCGTCCGATGTCCCCAGCAGCCGATACTGTTGCAGGTCGTCGGTCGTCTACTCCTCCTACTCCTCCAACAACAACCTCCAACCTCCAACCTCCACCCCTTCTCCGAGATTTCACCATCCCCTGCTGTTCCTCGATTGGCTTTCCGAGGGTCGGAACGCGGTATCAGGAGACGCACACTTGCGCACGCTCTTCCCGCGGCGGCCCACAGAGTTCCGCACATCCCTCCGCTGATTGACCATGATCAGATTAGAGTTTGCAGCGGGCAGGAAATTTGCCCACATGCCACAGTAGCACACGGCCTACGCTGTCGTACCTCCTACTGCCTCTGGTCTAGCATTGTCATGAACCTTGATTTGGGCCCCTCTACACCAATCCCCCGTCTACCCCATGGGCGGCAGGGTTACCCCTCTTGTCAGCTGGGATCATGCTCGACCCTCTCCCGAAGTTGTCTGAAATCAGGGGTCGTGCTTGAGCCCCCTCATACCACAAGTACACCGAGGTCAAGAACCCGGATGGCCAGCTCGTTCGTTGGGCTGCTCTTTCAGGGTGCCGCGAGTTTGTTTTTGTTTCGGGCTGCGGGCTCCGCTGGCGGGGGCCCTGGGTCGGGCTCTGGGGGGAGGGGTCTGCTGCTACGCCACATTGCTGCATATTTGTACGGAGTGCCGTTGAAGGCTATTTCCATGTCCAGACACGCGTGCATGCATGCAGAATTTGTCTCAAGCGCATGGTTAGTTAGGTATAGGCAGATGGGAAATGGGCCGTTTCGAACAGAGATAGCACCACCTGGGTCTATCACCACAGCCCCTGGCCCCCGATGATGGAGTGTAACAAGCTTTGCGATGAACACACCATCGCAGGGTCTCTCTCCAATCTCGCCGAGGGACGAGCAGCAAGGATGTGGGGGGAGCCCAGGTTTCATCGCGCACCCATCACCCATCCATTCTCTTTTCTTTTTTGAGCAGGCCTTCAGCCCCCCTTCATCATGGCGGTCTGGATGCATGCACCCCGTTTGGGAGCGCAGGCGGGATGGAGATTGACCCCAGCGCAGCCCCAGGCCTAGGCCACAGTCATATGGGTCTTATTTACTTGCTCATCGCATCATAATGCTGTGGCCCCCAGGCCTCGACCCTCCCTCCCAGGCCCCCCCATCGGCGACCCTGGGGCAGCTCAATTTGTCATGGCCCGGGGGTCTGTGGGCAGTAACATTTCATAACTGCCACAAACCAACTTAACTTAACGCAATGGTTATTCACTTCTCGGTACGTACGGCATGGGAGAAATTTAATGCTGATTAACATTGCGCATGATTTGTGTCAACTACACTAAGACACTGCCCTGGCCACGGAAGACCTGTCAACCGTCGGAAATCATTACGCCAGCCTTTGCGTAGTGCACTGTTCACGCACGTATTGCAAGTGACAAGCTCGAGATCTCATCTCCGATAGGCAAGCGTCTCAAGATACGCGACTACTACCGTTGCTTTCGGTACTCACCCAAAGTCCCCGCCGCCACGAAAAATATGACTTGTTACTACGTATAACGAACAGACTCCCTCGCCATAAGAGTGCCGGTTCGAGACGAGTCAGCATTACGCTGTCCTTCATTTGGGACATTTTCGCGAGTGTGGTGGGAGACTAAACAATCGTGGTCGCCACCCTCTTCGGCAATCAACTGGCTGCCCTCTGCTGCCCTGGCTCACCGACATGCCATCGTTTATTCTTCTCCCGTGGGGCCCTGGATACCAATGACCGGCGGGCGGTGCTTTCACTGGGTACCGAGACCCAACAACAACCCACGCCCAACGGGGCATCCAGCGGGTTAGTGGGGTGGCCAGATGGGCGCCAGGTGGACCCGAGCTGCGACGCGATCGAGTGAGTGCTCACTTCTGCCGGTCCTTCAGCCCTCCTGGGCTGCTGCGACGCAGGTTCGACTCCACTGCCAGTGCTATTCCACGGGGTTGAACCCTTTTTGCATCTTGTTAATCGATCTGGGCTCGCGATTTCGATCGATTTCGCGATTCCCCAATCGTACGGGAGGGAGCCACATGGTAATTCTCGTGGGTGTTGGAATCAGGCTGAGAGAGACTGCCACATTGCGGTCGCACTTTCTCCCCGAGCTGGCTGGATCCTCGCAGGCATCACCAGCTGCCTGGGCGGATTCAGAAATTTAGAGTTTCGGAGCTGAGGACAAAACCCTGAACTTTCCTCACAGTCGGTGCAGCACGGCGGCAGGGATAGGGATCGCGATCCTCGATATCACCCCATCCGGCCCATCTAGGTCCTCTCGCATATTTGGCAGCACCCCGTCCCTTGGGGGCGCGTCGATCAGGTTCGGATTGGCATAATGCGGCTGTCTCGAAAACTAATAGCACGTCTTTTATTGCCGATGTTTCGCAAGTATTGACCGGTCTGCAGGTACTGTGCACCAACCGTCGGTCATGTGCTTGATCTGGACTCCGAAGGCGCCCTTGCCAGCCCATTGATCATGGTTATGCCCTTGTCGGGGGGAGGTGTCGTCTCGCAACACCATGATGTTGTGATAATGGCGCTGCGACCATGGTGTTGCGAGATCGACCCTCCGCCGACGAGGCCTGACACCGACCCCCCGGGCCCCTCTCCACCGGTCCATCGGTTTCAAGGAGGGTAATATCGCGAATACGGAGTAGGGTGGACGAAAAGAGACCGTGTCAAGCCCGTCGGCTGAATGCCTGGAGCGGCAACGCACGGCACAGAATCGAAGAATGAACTGCGCTGCTCATCACCCAAGGCTGTGTGCTTTTGGAGCTCACCGCCTGATGTCGCACGATAAGTCACGAGATGCTTGTGTACGCTGCAGCCGCTATTCCGTGCGACCTTTGACCGGTCCATGGTCTCTGCGGCCTCCCGTCCAGGAGGAGCGAGTGACACGGTAACCAGCCACGGCGATCCCACGGCGATCGGCAAGCCACCAAGCCGTCCTCACAATTAGATAAAGACTCTACCGGCAGCCTTGTGCACGTGGGTCGCTAGCATGTGGTTTCGTCCGAGGAGGGCCGGGGCAGCCCTTGACGGGATGGGCTGGCGGCCGCGTACCCATGCACGAGAAGGAATCGACGTCTCCACGCCGGTGAACTAGCCCTGCATTCTCGAACAGGCCAGGGGACCGGTATATCTCCGAGACGAGACGGCATCGCCCAGCCCTGGCAACTCGGCACCTCCGGAGGGTTCATTCTATCTATGTACATATACTGTACGGCAAGAAACCACCACCCCTCCAAAAACGGAGGACCGTAATCTCAGGCGGTGAGCCAGCCAGCCCCCTTCCGTGTAGATTAACAGACCAGCAGGAAACGTTATGGAAGAAGAGGCCTTGGCTTTGACGGGCCGACAGGTAGGACAACGGCGTTGGCTGACCCCTTCCACCCGATCACTTGGCACCGTGGATGTCCAACGCCTTGGCCTTGCGGCAAGATGCTTTTGATAAAACTGACAGGTCACTGTGCGTCGGTCACGCGTGGGGGCACGCCGCTCACCAGACCACCCACCATGGCCACGCGTATTCGCGACCACCAGTTCGGCGACCAGCCCCCCCATGCGGGCAGCCAGTCTCGGACCCTCATCAAATCAACTAGGTAGGCGTGCATGGTATTTTGTCATTTTACGATGCGCTTTCACACACCATCTTCCTCTGGGGGATTTTCAGGCCACACCCACCCCTTCAAGCTAGAACCAAGAAGTATGTACGTCGTTTTTCCTTTCCTCGCGAGGGGCCGCCGGGTTGGACCGATGCGCATGCGGTGAGATCCTTTTCTGGCCTCGGGCCTGTACCTCCGACAAAAACGTCTATCAGCCAGCGGCCGAGCCCAGCAAAAGCAGAATAGTTGACGCCCGTGGTTCGATAATTTGATGCTGGCGGGGTTGCCGCCGCTGAAGAGAAAAAACTGCCGCCCGATGTGTCATCTCTTGGCTCGGATTGGAAATGCGCCAGAGGATCTCGGTCAGTATTACGACACAAGCGGGTTGGCCTCGCCGATGCGCTGTGCTCGGAGTCCGTCAGAGTCGTGGACCTCCGCCGACATCCATGGGCATCTCGTGTGTCTCTCGTCCCTTTTCCCAACTCCATACTTCGTCCTGCTCGGCCGGGACTCTTTACTCCGGCCGTCGACGGCTACCTTTATGAGACAAGGGCAGGAATACGCGAGTCCTGCTCCACGTGAGGAACGAATTCCGCCTCGCCTGGCGTTCAGGAGCATTTGCGCGCGGCTCATGTCTAAGACATGCTTCACCAACGGCATGTTGTGTTTTCTTAATGCCGTTCTGATTGCTCGTCGCCCAGAGGATGGGTTCCGTGTGACGAGGCGTGTCTTAGAGGGCCGGGCGGGCGGCGTATAAGAATGGACTGGGCGAGGCAATTTCTCTGTCTCTGGTCAACGCCCAGTCTTGGCAAATGAAAACGTTCTTGTGATTCCTTTGAGGCTCATCCTACGCCCTTGGCGCGGAAGCATGCTCCCTCTCATCGTCTGTTGCCCCGTGGCCACTCTTCCAATGAATGCCAAGCGTCGCCAACGACGATTTGCGAATACGTCTCCCAATCAGAGACCCCTCTGCGTTGAGAAATTGGTATCTAACTCCTTACGCTTGTCACTGCATGAATCTATGTTGAGCTATCACTTGCACTTTTCCCCGCCGGCTTGGCCAGATTCTCAGCTGGTCCCGAGTGTCTGGTTAACCCCAGTAACCCCCAGCTGCAGTCGACAATTCACTTTTTCTCTATCAAAAAGGGCTTGATACTTCTGATCTCGCTAATCTCGGCGGCCAAACCAGGAAAACCCGCTAATGCAACAGGGCAGACCACGTCGTCGCCGGCAGTCCGCCCCGCCAAGAGATACAAGCACACGCCGCAGGAACCTCCGAACGACGTTCCTCGAGAAGACGGGGGCGGAAAAAACGCTGCATGATTACGGTGTTGCTCTCCAGGGAATGACCCTGCGCCCCTAGGCAGCACCTCTTATCCCCTACACAAAGTCCCAGATCTTGTACGACATGTGGCCGCAGGCGACGGGGTGGGAAGACGCGGCGGGCGTCCGACCAGGGTTCGAGATGGTCAGCGCCATCCGTGCGTGGCTCTTGCAGCTGACCTGTCACTCACTTCTTGGGCTCGGGTAGAGCCGCGAGGGAAGAAACGGAGGGCGGGCCTCCTCATGCGCTCGATACCTCGCTTGCAGGCGCCACCCCGATGCCATATACGCGCCGTTGGGGGTGTGCAGTAGTTCCGGGAACATATGTGTGTGTGTGTCTATGTAGTGCGCCAAAGTAGGAAATGTGTACACCGCCTCGAGAACCACCTCCACGCAATCGATGCTACCAAAAGTGACGATCTCCCTGCTTCGGCCAGGAGAGAAAAGGGCCCCCCACCACCGCTTGTGAGTCTCGCCCGGGGCTAGAGGCTAGGCTCGCATTCGTATTTGCTTTTTTCAAAGACTCTTCCTGCCCGCCGTCTGCATACGACCAAATTGCTCTCGGCTCACGAGCCTTCCGTCTGGGAGGGCCACTTCTGTCTTTCTGACTTGCCACAAGGCAAAAGGGTAGAGCAGATCACAGAAGAGCGATGTGCCGTTAATGAACATGCCTAGTGGATTGACAAAGTAGCCATGCGCCTCGGGCCAGTAGTGCCAGAGTATAGCGTTGCATACGCCCATCCCAGAAATTGTACCAATGGTCCGGCATAGCCTGTTTGAGACGTCGATCAGTACACCGAGTCGCCATTGCAGATGGGTAGAACGGAAAATGTGTGGATGGCAGATGAAGATGGGCACGAGTACGTGGGACCAGCTTGTGAGTGCCTTCCTCATATCGTCACTCCCAGGCTCCCCTGATGTTTGGCGTGGTTTTGGCAAGGCAGACTAATGAGCCTTGATTCATTATGGATGTAGCTTCGCAGTCATTTCCCAACAGAGCGTGAGGGCTCGTCTCGTACGGACTACAGGTGTTCCGAGCTTCTCTCTCAAAATGTGTCTCTCTGGGTAAGAAGTCCAGCCAAGTGGACGGGAAAAGAGCCATCATATCTAGTCCCAGACTGATATGGAAGGCTCCTGATCATGTAGCTGGCTCATACAGCTGCTGCTACGAAGCCAGGCGGTATACTAGTAGAAAACAGATATGCAAGATTGAGACTTACCAGATGGCGTAGCTTGCGCCTCCAGAGTGACCTCTAACCAGCAACATCGCGAGGGACCCTGCACTGGCGACCATCTGGGCCACCCCAGCAGACCAGTACGCCAACTCGGTCGTGTCGTACTGGTCCCGACCAAAATACCACTTGCCCGTCTTGTCGCCGTGGCCAATGCCAGGGCGGCTCAACCACCAGCTCACAAACGCGAAGTGGCCCACGCACCCAACGGCCGTCATCGCGGCGAGGATGGGCGGCACGTGCCGCCCGACCCAGCCGCTGGTGCGCTCCCACTCGAGCGGCGCGAACCTCACCGTCGTGTAGACCAGGCCGATATCAAGAACCAGCCAGAAGGTGAAGCCCGCCGTCTCGAGGGCCGCCTCGCACACGTAGAGGGCGTAGACGATCTCCCACGAGACGTTGAGGGCGAGCCCCAGGAGCGGCATGCTGTAGGACCGGGTGCGGAGGCTGCGGAGCGTCATGAGGATGTACGCAGCGTCCCAGAACAGCACGCCGACGCCCAGCGCGATCGTCGACAGCGGCACGACCCAGTCCGGGACGTGGGGCGGGGCCACGTCGCTGGAGCCCATGTCCAGTGATGTGCGCTGGGTTGTCGGATGCGGGCTCGCGAGGGGGGGATCCAAGAGGTTTAGTTCGTGCTCTGTGCCGGTCTGTGGCTGGCTGGGAGTGACTGTGCTTGGTGGAAATGAGGTCTGATTAAGGTTTGGCTGGACGTGTCCGTGCCGCGCCATGGAGCGGGTGGTGGTCAGATGGATTTGTGGGGCACCAACAACGGAAGGATCAACAGCCAACACACGGTTGCCAATCACAATTAACAGCCTTGCGAGAATGTCATATTAAGGAGTATATGCAAGTGTTGGTTCAGGCATTGATCCCATGAAGTAGTTGGAGGATCGTCCAACACACTAAGTGCAGGCACTTACGTACAGTTTTCTTCTTAATCCGACCAGGCTGACCGGAATTATGGTGGAAAACGGACCCGAGCTTCATGACTGAAATTATTGGCAACGATGTGAGTTGCCTTGCCAAGAAAATGCAGTCGACCATGGAGCATGATCAGGAGGGTGCACGTCAGGGTAGAATAGAGAGCTCTCAGAAATTTGTGAGGCAGGAAGACGAATTAGGAGTCAGCATTGTGATCTCACTCCACGCCTACATAGGTCAGTTCTCAACAGGTGATATCACAACGTAGGATTGATTTGTTATACTAAATTCGATTAGCCAAGTGGGAAGAACATGTGGGCATTTGCTACTCCTAGTTAAGAATTACTAGAAGACGACTTGCAGAGAGTGGATTGTAAACGCCACTCACATGCCTTGGGCTTTTAGCCCGAAGAGCTTCTGTGTCTGCCCACGCTTAAGCAACACATCATTGAACATATGCCGTTATGAGGATGCATCGATTTAGTATTCGACTAGCAATGTTGTCAAAGTGAGACAAGATTAGCAGCATCGATATTGATTTTTTTGAGAGAAATTGGAGTGAATGTGGCTGGTGTGTAAAGATCTCAGCAGTGAAAGGAAGCATATTTATTCCGGTCAGGCCATAAGGCTAAAGGACAACATCGAAAACATCAGCCAGCTTCTGTGATATTCCTCCCCCACGCTCCACCGTCGTGTCTTCCGCCCCAAGGACGACCGAGATAAACCGCGCCCACCTCCCTGACCGGTTCTCCCACCTGCCAAACCACAGTAAGATACTGTTCAGTGTACTGATTAAATTGGGTTTTGAACTCACGCATGCATCGTGCCACGCTGCACAACCACATCTCCAGGACGGCAGAGCGTCTCCTGCAGCTTGCCCTGCGATTCTGCATTGGCTGGATCATAGGCCTCGGCCGGCGTCATGAGGACCACAGAGCCCGTCAGGAATATATTGTAATCAGTTGTGCTGGTCCGGTGCTAAGTCGCGCGTCCGTGTTCAGCAAGCCGTGCCACAGAAAGGGGGCCCTCGCCAACCTACCATGGGGGCTCTACCACCGGGCGGCACCTCGTTGAGCCTGATGTTTGCGCCATGGGGCAACCGGAGCCCGTCGCCGGGGATTGGTTTCACGCTGATATCGGAGCCGGCGTTGGACGTTGGCACGCGGTCGTGGGTGAAGACGGGCCGTCCGAACCACCGCCCGTCTAGTTCTGAGACAAGAGGCAGGTCCTCGGTGACGACCTCAACTGCTGGTTCTGAGTTCTCAACTTTGCTCAGGCCCTCCGGGACCGTGAGATTGGAGGTCACGATGCGGCGTGGTGCGGGTAGGGAGTTCATGGCTTTTCTCTGGGATCAACTCGACTTTCGTGCTTGCCCGGGTACTGTAGGAGAAAGTTTGTGTCGCGGGAGTTGCCAGAAGGCGTTCGAGTTTTCATTGTGTTTAATAGAGCTTATGGTATTGACAGTTCTCAGCTAGTACAATCGCTGTAATACCTAGTACGATCGATCACACCTCAAGTGCAGCTCGTACAGACCGACCAACCAGAGCAAGGCTTAGGCTCTTCGAAGGTTGCCCGCAGCCACTAGCACCTCCAGTGTCAGTGATGCTGATTCCTTGGGTATAGACCAAGCAGACCCCGCACTTTTCCACAGCCGGAGCGATATCGAAATTGTTAACTATGTCCTGCGCATAGTGCTCCCAGATGGCCTTCTGAAGACAACTCTCTCCGAAATCGCATTCCTCGCGCGCATGTGACACATCTGTTCAGGCTAAAACGCTTGAGTTTTGGGTTTTCCTGGCAAATTGGGGGACACTTTTCAGCCTGAGCTGATTACATGTGCATTTAACCCAGAGTCGCAACAGAAAAATAGCACCGACTTACCTTGAATTGCAATATCACGGCAGCTGCGTGTGATTTTAACCATCTCGTGAGGAAGGATATCAAGCTACTAAGAGGAAGCTCAACCTAGTACCCTATAGAAGCACTTGAGGAGCTTAATACACAATTTAGCGCTACGCAATTCCTCTTCTTCAATAGTGACTAAGCATATTCCAAATTCTGTCAAGAGTTGTATATACCAGCCACTAAGCTCTTAAATTACTCAATTCAGAAGCTTCTGTGTCCATAGAAGTCCAACCATGTAAGCTCTCATCCTCTTGCCAAATACGTAGAGAGGTATGGCTGTCACGAAGGTGATGACGCTCGCAGCAGCGAGGCACCCAAACACAACCATAGGTCCTACCGTCTCGTACCATGTGATCAAAACCCCGGAGCCCACGAAGATGACAATGGACGAGATAAGGTTCATAGTTGAGAAGGCTTGCCCGGATGCCTCCGGGAAGCAGTCCACCACGTACGTCAGAGTCACCTGCACGTTGAACAGGGTGCCGAAAGAGAACACGCACATCCAGACCAGGACCCACGCCAGCGGAAGAGACTGATCTAGGGCAATGCCGGTGCCGAGGAGGCCTGCTGTAGTGACTGGTCCAGATATGACTAGCAGGAGCAGGCGGAACTCCGGCTCAAACACGCCCGCTTGGCTGCCGTTCGTCCTCGCCATGTAATTGCCTGCCACGTTGGCGAACCAGCCGGTGGAGAGACCACCAATGATGGATACAGCGACGAGTGGAAGATTGGTGAGGCCGATTTGCGAGGGCGTAAGGTTGTATGGGGGCTGAGCAAAGACCACCGAGGTTACGAGGGGCACGCCGACGAGGAAGGAGAAGGACACTGTGAAAGCAAGAACGCCATAGGCCACGGCTGGGAATACGATCAGACCGAAAGGCTTCACGACTCCAAGCCAGAAGGACTGGTTGCTCAGCCGTCCATTCCAAAGTGCGAGTTGCTGAGAGTAGGGCTTTTTGACCTCTTGAGATGCCTTGGGCGCTTTTAGGTCTTCTTCCTCCTCGAAATCGAAGTCACTTTTGCTGTCGTAATCGATGGCCTTTGGTTCTGGTCGGTCGTATGTTGATTCCAGGGCAAGGAAGTACGATGCCACCATGAGAAGGGCAAAGACGATCGCGGCAAATCCAAAGACAGCAGGGACACCGAGATCCTCGATAATGAACCCGCAAATAACCTGTCTGTGTATGACAGTTGCGTTAGTACCGCTCTTTATCGCTACTCGGAGCTAAGTCTATACGCACCCAATCTGTCCGCCGGACCCAAGACAGATGTTCCATATGGCTATGTAGAAGCCCCGCTCGTGGACGAAGAAGATGTCTGCTATGGTAACCGTGAGAAGCGAGAAACCAGGGGCCGACGCCAAGCCGGTGATTGTTCGCATAGCAACAAGTAGCCCGAAGTTCTGGTGTTCGACCTGGTCAGCAGGGAGAAGCAGTGAATAAGCACATTCGGGTCTTTCTTACCTCCGATTTGAAGGCTACAAGGTTAGCAATAGTTAACACCAAGGCGCTGGTCACATAAAGCGGTCTTTTCCCCCAAATTACACCTGCAGACACGACAAAGAAACTTGCAAGCGCTGTCCAAAAAGACAGGGACCCGATTGTCAAGGAAGAGACAGTGTCGGGCGATACTTGGAATTGGTCGGCAAGGAGAGTTAAGCCCGGCTGGATCATCACAGGAACACTGGTAGCATCGCGCATATCAGCTTGTCGTGCCAGTTTATTGAACGGGTCGCGGCGAGCGTATTGACTTACACACCTGCCGCAGCGGACAGAAAGGCGAGGACCGACACGTGAGCGATTTTGAGTGATTGAGACCTGGTGCCTTCTTAGCATTTTTCCTGGGAGAGCATCGTCCATTCATTCAGGCATTGTTACCAATTCAAAGGGTCGTTGGGACTGTCGCTTGGCTGCGGTTGAAGGATAACATTTCCTCGTTTCTTGACACCAACTTGGTCCGCCAGGCTCTCGACTGTATCGAGCACATCTGTTAGACTTCTTGAACAACAATAAACACTCTGGGGCAACTCACTACTGTCTGGCTTTTTCACCAAGTTCACAGTCCCCGGAGGGAACTTGTTGAAATCGCTTTCGACCACACCCCAACCCATAATTGTTTCCCTTTCTTTTTCTTTTCCTTGCTTTGTTTTTTCCTTTTTTTTTTCCCTCCTTTTTTCTTCTTCTTTTTTTCTCTTCTTTTTTTCCTTGTCTTTTTCTCTTCTTTTTTTTCCTTCTTCTTTGGATTGGAAAAGATTGTTGCGAACTTTCAAAGAATGCAAATAATACGACTCAGCAGAGAATGTGAGAAAATGGTAAGTGGCAAAAAAAACAGCTAACCAGTAGCCAGACCTGCCGAACCAGTCGACATTGAAGTAAACGAAAACGAAAACAGAAAATCAACTGAACTGGCAGTTGAAGCTATCGAGCATGAAGAAAAACATCGCTGTCTCATATGGACTCAAAGTCATTTGTCCATCTCTGCGTGTGAGTAATCACTGCCCATGGCATTAGAATCCAAGCAAAACGATCTACCAAAGCTTAATCAGCGTGTCGGAAGTATCTTATGATGATGTTCATTCCGTTGCGATTCGGACTGTTCCAGAACGCGTCTCAGCGCCAGCTGACCCAGAGGCAGACGCCGTTATTATTGGAAGCATGGCTGACAGCAGCCGGAAGACAAAGGGGTTCGAGCATCCGACAAGGCAAAATCATATCATGAAACGAAAGGAACCGAGAACCGTAGAGGCAAGCTGCGCAAGCTGTTTGTACTTGGCCAATGCCGAGCTCACAAACGCTGGAGATGATCTTCAGTTTCTTCATCGCACTCTTTTGACTCTTTACGGTTTAGCGGGTATGTATGTCGCCCCATGCGCCCATACAACCCTTCGACATGACGTTTCGTTATTGTCAGAGCAAGATGCGCCAAGCTTGGTTGGCTGAGGATATCTGGTTTCTTGTTACGCCAGCGCCAATCAAATATTGGCTTATTAGCCAGTTTCCCAAAGCCTACCCTTTATCCTCAATGAGACAGTAATCTGTAAAGGATGCAATCTATGGTTCAGGTCCAAAATAATGATGCGGGTGGGGAAATCTGCCGCCTATATTTGCTGCTGAAGACTTGCTTGATCCCCGCGCTTCACGATCATCACTTCCGTCGCTGCGATTTCCATTGGAACGTTCCTTGACCGACTCTTCGAGCAACACTCTTACAGGAGACGAAACACCGAGATCGGCCTCGCTACTCGTCATCAGGAGCTCTAGTTTCAAGGAGGTATATTTGCAAGGGCGCACGGATTCGACGCCCGGAATCGACGCCGAGAGGGCCCCGAAAGAATGGGGGTCGCAGCCCGTGGGCTCCGGGCTCCGAGTGTGCTGACCCGCGACCGGCACCTGCAATCCTCGGGTAAACACCAGAGACAGATAGGTTCATAAATATTAGCTAATAAGAATTATATATATTCTACTATCTATAGCTACTCCTACGCCAAGAAACGATTGACCATCAACTTCAATTTCCAACACTGCCCCTTTCCTCCCTCCAAAGGCAATTTTAGACCTCCCGACAGACATGAAGTGGTTAGGGAGGAGCCAATCCGAAAAGCCGCCGGTGGCGCTGGCATTCAGGAGTAGCAAGACGCTTATCCTCACCTCGATCTGCGTAGCTATCTTCACCGTGCGTGGCCTCACTTACACAGTGGCATCTGCCAGTCGTCACTTTGATATTTGGCTGACTTCGGTATTCAGGATTTGTTTCTATATGGAGTCATCGTGCCTGTGATACCTTCCGCTATTCACGAGAGGGCAGGTATACCTCAGGAAGACGGTAAGTCAATCATTCTGTGATTACTTCCCAGAGGACTGACCATTTCGCTAACTCTGTGGTCCAGTGCAACGATGGGTGTCAATCTTGCTCGCTGTATATGGAGCAGCCGTTCTTGTGGCATCTCGTGAGCATTTCTTCTTGATCCGTGATGCATGTTGATCTGGACGACTAATAGCGCCTGCATAGCGTTCACTGGGTGGTTAGCTGACCACACCTCCTCCCGGCGTCTCCCTTTCCTAATTGGGCTTTTCGCCCTCGCAGCCAGCACAGCAATCCTAATGGCCGCGACGCACATCGGCATGTTCATCGCCGGGAGGATATGTCAAGGCCTTTCCGCCGCCGTCGTATGGTCGGTGGGCCTTGCGCTCCTGGTAGACACGGTTGACCAGGAGGAGACCGGTCAGATGCTGGGCACTACCGGCATTTCGATGGGGCTCGGGTTGCTCCTCGCGCCCCTGCTCGGTGGCATCGTCTTCAGCCGAGCAGGATACTACGCTGTGTTTGGCATGTGCTTTGGCCTTCTCGCCGTGGACATCGTGCTGCGGCTTGTCATGATCGAGAAGCAAGTGGCTGCGAAGTGGATTAAAGAGGACAGTCACCCCGAGGTGACACAACAACAGAAGCCGGAAGGAAGCAACTCCCCCGATGAAGAGAGAGCAGACGGTGGGAATACCGAATCCAGCATACGCCAGGTCCCAAGTCATACTCGTTCGACCATAAGCACGACGGGGGGAGCTGCGGAAAGAAGCCAAGCCTTCCTCGTCTTACTCTCATCCCCTCGAGTTCTGGCGACTCTGTGGGCGGCCCTTGCCGTGTCGATTATTCTGACCGCGTTCGACGCTGTTCTCCCGCTATTTGTCACAACTACTTTCCACTGGGACAGTCTGGGGGCTGGGTTGATCTTTCTTCCGATCGCAATCCCATCCTTCCTCGAGCCAGTCACAGGCTGGCTTGCCGACCGGTATGGTTCCCGCTGGTTGGCCACTGGCGGATTTGTCTGCACAGTCCCTCTCCTTGTCCTCTTGCGCTTCGTCACGCATGACTCCACCTCTCAGATCGTGGTGCTGTGTGTCTTGCTCTTTGGCATTGGGTTGGTCGTGAATGGCACCATGACTCCTGTCTTGGCCGAGTTAACGTTTGCCCTCCGAGACATAGAGCGCGACAGGCCTGGCTTGTTTGGCAAAAAAGGTGCATACGCGCAGACCTACGGTCTGTTCAACGTCGCCTTCGCGGGAGGCTGCCTCTTAGGGCCCATCATTGCGGGCCTGATAAGGGACGCCAGCGACTGGCCGACCATGACCTGGAGTTTATCAATCATAGCAGCATTTGCCAGCATTACTACCGCAATCTGGCTCGGTCCGCCTGGCTCCGGACCCAGGTTGTGGCGAGAGTAATTATTTTGTATTATTTTGTAATCTAGTAAATATCTTTAGAGGAAACCCAATCCACTCAACTTTTGTATTGCTAACATTAAATAATATTTTCGCACACGGGGTGACGACGGATGAACACCACGTTTGTGGAGTTTTCATCATAACCGTGAATACACCTGATCAAGTTCGCATCGTTCAGCATCAGACTCTGTAATCGTTGCAGTCACCCAGGCACCATCAATTACAACTCAACTGCGGCTCGTACAGACCAACCAACCAAACCAAGGCCTGGGCTCTTGCCCGCATGCCGAATTGACACCAATTGCTGACCAAGTGCGCAAGATCGATTTCGTGGCTCAAGAATCATGATTAATTCATGCCGAGCTCGCCCAATGATACACCGTCCTCAATCAATTCGGCCAATTCATCCTCCGTTGGTTCAAACGGAGTGTTCTCCCCCTCAGGCTTCTCGAGGACCCTTCTGACCTCCTGTGCCAGGTCCCGGAGCCGCTTATTCCTTTTTGCCGGTTTAGCTGTCAGAAGATCACCAATGATTAGAGGCACGTTGGCCGTCATCTCAAAGCTTGCGCTAGAACTGGTAGTGAATCCGTATTTGTCTCTCACAGACTCGCGCTGGTTAATACCGACGCATAACAAGACAACCCAACTCTTTTGGAAGAGCGCCATGAAGTCAAGCGCCAGCAAGCCCTCCACCTGTTCTTCGACAATATTCTCTAGGATATGAATTTGCTGGATGGGCGAGAGCTGCGCCAGCATCGCCTTGCGCCTGTGCTGCTTCTTTTTCAGCTCCAGCCTTTCCTGGGCGAGCTCACGGCGTTCCTTGGGGAGAACTCCCTGAGAATGGGGCTGGCCGCCGAACTTGTTGGCGCTGATATCTTGCAGCACCGTAGACAGGTCTTCTTCAGACTCTAAATTCTCTACCTGGTGGTCGAGACGTTCACGGGTTAGGTCTTGCATGTATTCCATGAAAAACATGTTCTCCCTGTCAAAGCTGGTATACCGCTTCGAAAGCAGCTGGCGGACACGGACGGCCTTCTTGAAGTCCCGAGTCCGGTCGTTTCTACCGTCCAAGGGATAGTTGGCCGGCTTGGGCACCAAGACATTATCAGGCATGATCTCCCTGAAATTCTTGATGATTTTGACGGGGTCGTCCCCGCCGTCCAAGATGCCCCGTATGAAGGGGCTGTCGTCGTTGTAGGTATCGAGGAACTTTTCCATGTCGTCCCAAACAGGGAAGTCCTGCTGGTCGGGGAATTGCTTTGACGCCGCATGCGCGGCAGAATACAGGTAGGCAGCAGCCTCGACGAGGAATGACCGGTGCACAAATTCGTGACCTAGCTCGTTCATGACAAGTTTAACCCTCATGTCAAGCAGACCAGCCCAGACCGGCTCGTGCTTGAGCAGGAAGAAGTCATCAAGATCCTCCCTTTCCAGACCCGCGATCAAGCAGCGTGGCAGCTTGTCCTCCAGGACGACGTCTGAGAGAATGAATCGGTTGAACTCCTTTATTCGTTGCCGAAGTTCCCAGCGGAGACTGAGTCTTGGACCAACTGCCCGTGTGTAGGCCTGGTCATAGCGCTGGTCAAACTGCTTGGCGGTATTCTGCAGCTGCTCAAAGGGGTGGGAAACGCAGTCCTCCAGGATGTATCGGATGTCGCAGTAGAGCTGCGCCGAGAAGATGAACGCGGAGGTGAAGTCCTTGTTCCGAAGGGCATCCTGGAAGCCCAGCAGGAGCTCCGACTCAGCCGGCAGCAAGGCCGGCGCGAGGCCATTTGTCTTGAGCGCCTTGACGGATAGAACATCAAACAAGAGTTCGTTGATACATGTCTCCTTGAAGCGGGCCAAGTCATCGGTGGAGGTCGCACCGTATGTTGGCGGGGTCCTGTCAGCCTTCCTCATTATTGGCGTTTTGCCAGGAGGGATATGGCTCAGGATTCCTCGGATGGCGACAAACGCCGGACTGGCGAGCCAGTCCCATTCGTCGGTCCACACTGCATCATTCAGAAATCAGCTGTCAAAGTATCATGGAAGAAGCTTGAACTAAAACATGGGTGGAGTAATTCACTGTTCACCCATAGCTTGCCTTGAAAGCTGCAATCTAACAGGGAGAGGGCTTGGAGCCAAATGGTGAAAATTGTTGCGAAGATGAGGGGTATTCCTCCATAAAAATAGGTGGATGCTTACTGCGTGCATCGGAGTCCTCTTTGGACAAGTTCCCGTAGGAGTCGTAGTCGATGTGTTCCAGCCCAGACTCGGTGAATAGCTCCATCATCATGAACTCATACGATCCGAACATGCGGCCCCGCATTCCCATTTTTCGGATGTCCAGGAGGAGGTCGTGTTCCATCTGATGGAATAGCTCGAAGGCAGCGTTGGTAATAACCGCGAGGGTGTTGAGAGAGATGGACCGGTCGTAGAAGTAGTCGCACCACCGCTCGCAGATGTAGGAACGGATGATGTTGAAGTCTTCGAAGAAGCAGTAGATCATCATGTAGTAGTCGAACTCTTTGTCTCCATCGTTGTAGTCCAGACCGAAATCCGCATCGTCGAGCCAGATAGCGTCCTGTGGCTCTTGAGGCTGCGGTTGCGAATTTTGTTGCTTCTTGGGCTTGCCGCCCTTCTGTGGCTTCTTGCCTCCTTTCTTCGATTTCTTCGTGGCCTTCTTAGCGGTGGGAGGCCTTTCAAACTGATTCTCGATGTCGGAGGCCGCATCGTCATCGGCTGGCGAAGTTTGCAGCTCAAGATGCTCAAACATGTTGTTGAGATCGGCCAAATCCATTTTGATACGACCGCCCGAATTTGCGTCCCCCGATTTGGTTCCCTTGGCCATCAGGGCTTCGAATTTGCCCAAGACTCGCTCCAGAACCTTGATGATGTGCTCATGCGTGGCATTCTTCTCCCGTGCACTCTCATCGTCGTCTTCAGCACTGCGACGGAAGAACCTGGCGCTCTTCTTCCTCAACCCGATGACATCCCGCAGGATGTTAATAGGTGCACTGGGAATGTCGTCCGGCTTGGCGTGTTCGACGATGTTGGACGCCATTGTCTCAAGCTCACGCCAGTGCACAATGACATCGCTGTCGATGGCTGCCTTAGATGCCGCCTTCACTGCTTTCTTCTGCGAACTTGACGATGAAGCCAAACCACCGGTTGTGCTTGTTGTGGGAGTGAACTTGTCTGCCGTTTGCTTCAGCCACTTTGTGAACTGCGCCTGTCCAAGCTTGTAGCGCTGCCACGTGCCACCGCGGAACTTGGTACTTGGGTCCATCCTCGATGCGTGATGTGATCAGCTGGATATGGGCAAAGGAATTTCTTCAGTGGTTTTATTGATGGGCAGATGAGGATTTTTGATGTTGGGTGATGCGAACGCTCAAGATAGATTTGAACAGAGTATCTGCGACGCGTGATGCGTGGTCTAATAATAATAACCCCGGTTGTGCGTAGCATGCAACGCTGAGAGTTTCGAACGCGCAGACGGTATCTACTCGACGCGTCGAGATATTGGACGCGTGCCCTGCGAGTTGATCTGCGACAGGGTTACGACTTACAATTTCTGAGATAACAGTCTTCGCGAAATGTAACATTTGAAGATATGGAGAGTTTTCCCTGTTGAGAGCTGTATTTTACCATAATGTACCAGAAACTTTCTGCTGGCACCATGAAACCATTCCTGGATTACGGAAGAGCTGACTAGGAATTGATTGAGGCGTGCGGGCAGCAGATTCCCTGCAGCTGCGTGCAGATGGTTCTCCGGAGACTTCACGCCTCCATTGGCGCATAGATCGAAGAACAACAACCATCAAATCCATGTGTCACACTCTTCATGCAGGACTTGCTTGGGAGGAAGGAGACACTCTATTGAGTGTTTCTGTATCCAGTGAGTAGTCTCACCGTTTGGTCAGCATTTTAGTGCCCAGGTGCCTAGCTCGAAGATCCGACGCCGGCTGGGTCTAAAGAATGCGGAGATTCGCACCGGTTAAAATAGCGATTTCACCGTGTATAGACTAATTCTAGCCCTAGCGTGCAGTTAATGCCCTGCCACTAAATTAATATAGGGTAATACTAGATTAACTTTAATAATAATATTACTATTACCCTTATTAAAAAAGGTTATAAATTAATTAATTATATTATTTAATTAAATAATTTAATATAATTATATAATATATTATTTTATATTTAATATATATAAATTATAATCTTCTTTTAAATACCCTTCTTATTATTATTATTATTAATAATATTCTTAATAATTATAATTATTTATAATAATTAATTAATATTTCTTATAATTCTTATATATTATTTTTTTATTATTAGCTTTATCCTTAAGAATAAAAATATTAATAAAGTTATATTTAAAGATATTATAATGCTTAAAGGTATTTTTTATTTTAAGGGCTATTAAGTTAATTACTTTATAAACCTTATTATTAATTATTAATCTTAATAAATAATATTTTATTAAATATTATTATTAAAAATATCTTTTTTATTTAATAATTAAAGAGTTAAATTATTTTATTTAAATATTAAATTAATATATTATATAAAAGCTATTATTATCTTTATTTTATTATTTATTTTATTATTTAAACTTATAATATTTAATATTATTTTTTTATTTATTATAGCCTTTTTATAATTTATAAAAAGGCCCTTTTTATTAATAATAAATATAAAAATATTATAAGGTTTATCCTTTATAATAATAACTTTTTTTAATAAAAATATAATAAAAAGAGAATTTTTAAAATAAAGGTTATAATTAAAATAATAATCTTTATAAATATTAATTTTTTTAAAGAAAAGATTTACTTTTTTTTTATTAATTATATAATTAATATAAATAATATTATATTAAATATAAATAAAGTAATAATAATTTAAAGTTATATAATATTCTTAATAAATTTCTTCTTAAAATATTTAAATTATATATTTATATATTATTATAAAAAGCTTTAAAATATTCTTTATAATTTATAAAAAAAAGTATTTTTAATTATTTTTAATTATTAAACTTTATAATAATTATTATCTTTTAATTTATTTTTTTTAAATAAAAATTATTAACCCTTTTATTAATAACCTTATAAATAATTTTTATTAAATAAAAAAAATTCCTTATATTATAATTTAATTAAAGCTTAATTTAATAATATATATATTTTATAAAGGAGATTATATATAAATTAAAATTAAATATTTTATAAATAATATAATTAATTTATTTAATAATAATCTCTTTCTATTTATTAATATAATATATTTTAAAATAATTAAGGATTATTATTTAATATAAAAAGATTTCTTAAAGCTATTATTAAGTTATATTATAAATCTTATAATTTATAAAATATTTTATAATTTTAAAGAGATTAAAGAAAGCTATTTAAATATAAGGAATATTATTTAAAACCCTTAAGGGTATTATTATTATATCTTTTATTACTATATTAAGGGAAGTAAGATTCTTCTTATTCTCTTTAAAATCTTTAACCTTATTACTCTTTATAATATTTCTTATTATTTTTAATATTATTAATCTCCTTATTATTAATTTCCTTTATTTCTTCTTAATATTTAATATAATATTTATATTAATATAAAAAATATATAGCTAATAATATAATTAAGGAAATTTATATTTTAAAGTATTTATTAAAATAATATTATAATTAATAATAAAGAGGGTAGGAGGCTTAATATTATAATATTTAAAAAGCTTATAAATTTATTAAAAAATTTATTAAAAGCTAACTTCCTTTTTATTATTAATAATAATATAAAATAATAATAAAATCTTTTTTATATAAATTATTATTATATCCTAAAAAAAGAATATCTTTTTATTATTTATTAAATATATATAATTAAGTAATAAATTATAAAAAAAATATTATTTTTAAATTTATTTTATTTATTATTTATTATATTAAAAGATATTTATAATATTATTATTATTAATAGCCTATTTATATTAATAATCCTTTTTTTTTAAGGAATTTTAAAGCTATTTAAATAAATATATAAATACTTTATTTTTTCTTTTAATAAATAATAAGTTAATCCTTAATTATATTTTTTTTTAATTAAATTTAAGGATATTCTTAATAAAAGGCTATTTTAAATTATTTAAGCTTTATAAAAAAAAGATCTTAAGCTATATAAATAAAGAAATTATAATATATTATTATAAGCTTTATTTAATTATATTAAGCTTTAAGAATTTTTTAAGAATTATAATAAATATATTTTCCCTTTTAAATTATTAAGGTTTATTTATTAAATATTATTATAATTATATAAATAAATATTTATTATTTATATTATATTTTAATTATTAAGATATTATTTATTATTATAATAAAGAATTATTAAATATTATAATTATATTTTAATATTATATAATTATATTTTAATCTTTTAATAATAATAAGGAATTTAATAAATTTTATAATAATATTTAAATTAACCTTAAGGTTATTATAATTATTATATTTATTATAAAAAAGTTTTAAAAAAAAAGGGTTAAAAAATATTAATTAATAATAATTTATTATAATAATATTTATATTTTAATTATAATAATTAACTTATTATTATATCTTAAAATTAAAATAATTAAAGATTTATATTATTATTATAATAATTAAAAAATAAAATTTAAATAATTAAATATTATTTTTAATATTAAATTAATTAATTTTAATAAATAATTAATTAATTTAATATAATATTAATATAGGATAATTATATTAAATTTAGCAATAATAAAGGCTATATAGGGCGCTGGTGGTTATAGCAGCAGCAGGCACTTTAATAATATTAAGGGTTAGGTTATATAATTAAGGTAATCTATATGGGTGGTCTATATACGGTGAATCCTCCAATTTGACCGGTGCAAATCTCCGCATTCGGTCTAAATACCCATGCCGTGCGAAGCCCGGCGCTTCCTAGCAACGAGACCCACGTACCTCGGTTGCTTCCATAGCCAAAACCACTGTGGAAGCCTTGTGCGAACGATGTGGTGTAACTTGATATGAGCCGCATTTTCATGACTCGCTGGGACTCCAAAGGCTTCAACGTAGTCCACGATGTCGTCATTCTTTCGAGGATAGATGTTCATGCCAGCAGCAGTCTACGCGTAATGGAGTCCTCTTTTCTCATCGAGTAGCGTCTTTCGTTCAAATTTTGCACACCCATCTCCACGGCAAGATCCGCACAAGGTTTGTAATCGCACAAGGAATGACATAACTAGTCGAAGACCGAGGTAGCGAGCCTGCAGTCCTCGTGTTCCCTTTTACATCTAGATGGCATTATGAAATAGAATTCGGCACCTGGGCCTTGTCAGCAGAAACATTTATCGTAGTTAGACATACAAATATACGGAAGTATCGCTACTTGCTTCTCCTTTGAAAGCTCTATCACCACAACTCTTCAACACACACTGCTCCCATCGTATCCAACACAACCATCAACATGGTCAAAACACAGCAATGGCTTCTCAACGCCCACCCAGAGGGACTTCCGACCTACAGTGGCTCGAACCCAACATTTGAGAAAACAGAGAAGGATCTCCCTGCTATCAAAGCCGACCAGGTCCTCGTAAAATCAAAGTATTACTCCAACGACCCAGCCCAGCGCGGATGGATCGACCAATACCCGGATGAGAGCCGTCTATACGTCCCGCCCGTCCACACCGGCGACGTCATGCGCGCGTTTGGCCTGGCCGAAGTGGTCGAGTCCCAATCCGACAAGGTCAAGAAGGGGGACCTGGTCCGTGCTATGCTCAACTGGACAGAATACAGCGTTCTCGACGCCAAAGATGTACAGGTCTGCAGCCCGCTGCCCAATAACGCGCCGCTCACGCACTACCTGGGCGCCCTCGGCCTCACTGGGCTGACGGCGTACATGGGCCTTCTCGAGGTGGCGCAGGCGACCAAGGACGACATCGTGGTCGTCTCCGGAGCTGCTGGCGCGACGGGCTCCATGGTCTTGCAGATCGCCAAGAAGATCGTGGGGTGCAAGAGGGTTATCGGCATCGCGGGCGGGCAGAAGAAGTGCGACTGGGTGAAGAAGTTGGGGGCGGACGAGTGTGTCGACTACAAGGCCGCCGACTTTAAGCAGCAGCTTTCCAAGGCTACTACCGAGTACGCGAATGTCTACTTCGACAACGTTGGCGGTGACATCCTGGACTTTATGCTTAGCCGGATGGCACGGGACGGAAGAATTGCCGCCTGCGGTGCCATCTCGCAGTACAATGCGAGGGAGGATGACGGAGGAGACAGGCTGACGAACTGGTTTCAAATCATCAGTATGAGGTTGCGAATTCGGGGCTTTATCGTCTATGACTTCCCGTGGAGGATGGAGGAGGCTCAGAAGACCCTCCACAAGGCGCTGGAGGATGGCAAGTTGGACGTTACCGAGGGCGAGCATGTCGTTGAGACAAAGTTTGAGGATGTACCGGGGACTTGGCTCAAATTGTTCGAAGGTGCAAACACTGGCAAACTGATCACGAAGCTGGTCTGAACTCATGATGGCCTTTTTCCACAGCCGGAATGAGGACTACTACTTTATCGGTAACACAGTTGACATAAAATTTCAACGACGAGATGTACCAAAAATATGGTGGATGAAGCCAAATCAGTTAACTTGTAGAGCCTTGCAGATATTGCAAAAACAGCCTCCAAAGGCTAGGAGCAGACAAGCATGGCTGACCGAATTTACACATGGCCACACAACCCGACTCCTGTGTTGCGAGGTGAAATGTCCCGCGCCAAAGCGAAGCTTCCAAGGAAAGGTCGTTCGAGGGTTGGGGGAAGGAGCCCCTTCGGTCTTGCTTCCATGACTAATCTCAGTCACTCCAAAATTTCACTTGCCAGGCCAGCACGATCGACACAGACATCATCAGCTGTGGATTCTGGAGACGCCTAAATCGAGCCATCTTTGCTAGCCAACACTTTTCTGAGGCCGCTTTGTCCATCGGACATTTCACGCCCATCATCCAATCTCTGATCTTAACCCTCTGTTTGACGTCAACCCATCTTATCTCGATTCAAACCTTCCCAACCTCCTTGCTCAAAGACTCATCGATTTATTTGTCACTCGGTCGACGGGACAAGAGGCTTACGTAGCAATGAACGAAACCGATCAGGCGCGCTTCAACGCGCTGTTGGAGTGGAGCGAAGCACATGGCGGCACTGTTAACCCGACCTTGGAGGTCTACAAAGATGATGTGACTGGCTTTTCGATGCGAGTCAAGCCTTCATCGACCGTTGGCATTGACGCGACAACCCAATCCGGCGAGGAGGTTCTGGCCTGCCCCTTGAGCACCAGTCTGTCGTTCCTCAATGCAACGACGGGCGGGCCAATTCTATCAGGGCAGTCTGAGCGTGCTGAGGCACGTCCCGTCTTCCCCCAACGGTTCATGGACATCCAACCACACGTGATTGGGCACTTCTTCCTGATGAAGCAGTACCTGATGGGAAAAGACTCATTCTGGCACCCATATATCAGCACTCTGCCCCAGCCAGACTCCATCTCGTCATGGAGCCTTCCACCCTTCTGGCCCGAAGAGGACTTCCGGTTCCTGGGAGGGACGAACGTCGCCGTGGCGGCCCAGGAGATCCAGACTAATGTGAAAAGAGATTACAAGCAGGCAAGGAAGATTCTTAAGGAGGAGGGTTTCGAGAACTGGCAGGATTACACCCGACACCTTTTCAATTGGGCCTTTGCGATTTTCGCCTCCCGCAGCTTCCGCCCGTCTCTCGTCACCCCTGCGGCCGTCCAGGAGCGCGAGCTACCCGAGAACGTCGGCATAGACGACTTCGCCATGCTGCTGCCCGTGTACGATATCATCAACCACAACCCCAAGGCCAACGTACGATGGGAGGTGGACGACCACAGCGGCGCCTCAGATGCGTGTCGTTTCATCACCTTCGACAGCTACAAGCCCGGCGAGCAGGTGTTCAACACATACGGAAAGAAGACCAACAGCGAGTTGTTGCTGTCGTACGGCTTCATGCTGCCGGAGAGCGAAGGGTTCCACAACGATTACGTGCACCTGCGCAAGAGGGAGGAGGCCCCGGCGGCGAACGAGCAGACAGGGGTGGAGACCTCCGATGAAGCAGGTGCTTCTCAAGCAAGCAAACAACCACCCAGGGACTTCCTCGTATCACTGCGCCCGTTCAACCACCCAAGCTCGTTCGTCGGGCAGAGCCGGAACTGGGTCGCGAGGGAGGCCGGCTTCGATATTCGTCCTGAGTTCTCCCACGTGGAAGACAATCTCATCTGGGACATGTGCCTGTCGGTCCCCGGCCCCGACAAGAAGAACAACTTCATTTCAAAGGTCTTCAGTACAGAAGGAGAGGAACGGCCACCAACTCCAGAGTACCAGAGCGAGCATGAGCAGGAGGCTTTGCGAAAGATTCTTTCCAGCTCTGCAATATTTACCGATCAAATTGCGACATTGGTGCGCAACCTCAGGCTACTCCTGCTGTCAAAAATGGACATAGAGTACGTCAAGTTCCGTATGGAGGATCCCGCGTTTGGCGAGGACGAGGAGGGCAATGAGGTCGAGTACGAGGTCGAGCCGCAGACGCGAAACCAGGAGATTGCTCTTCAGTATCGACAGCAGGTGCAAAAGGTCTTGGAGAATTCCATCAAGACGCTTCAGCCTCCTCAATAGAAGGAGAAGATGGCGGTTGAGGAGGAATGAGTGAACGGAGCACAGAATATGATGAAGTATGGGATACGGAAGGTTTTTGGACTGCATTGAAACCAAGAAAGGTATTCAGCATTGAAGAATAGAAATTATTAGAGCTTCTTGCCCGGGATGTTATGTTTCTTAGGTATAGGCTTCGGGTCATGTTCCCCTCCCAGCGGCTACACTCGACCCGGCTGTTGATCTGTCCGGCAGGTCAAATGAACATTCAAGCCGTTCCTCCAATCTGTGTGCGTCCAATGCCATTGTGCTTCCCTTGCTTTATTACTTCGGACAATCGACATAGAAGGACCCAGTCCAGTTTGCCGGCTCAATCTGGTACAGATCAACGCACCGGCTGCCTTCCTCTGGTGTGATCCAGCCTTCGTCGTCCTCATCCAGTGCGGCTTCGCATCCGCGCCCGCCAGGGTCACCATTGGCGACAAAGACCCTGCACTCCCCGGCGATGGCCTCCATTGACTTTCCTCGGCCTGAGATAGTAGCACACTCTATGCCGTCTTTGTCTTCATCATCCCAAGGCCACTTTCCACTGCTGGCATTGTATGGGTCCGCAAAAAGATACTACCATTCGTTGCAAGCATTCCAGTTGAAATGCAACACCTTCTAGGTGTCGTTCGGGCTGGTGGTGTTTGGCTTGTGGACAGATGGTGAGATGTCGACCCTGGCATCGGGCTCATCGGCCCGGACTGTGATGCCGTTGATCGTGAGGGCCGAGTTGGGGGTGTGGACTTCGGCGGCGCTGACGTGGAAGCACGAGGCCGAGTCGGAGAAGGTTGCCGCCAGGAAGAAGGAAACGAGCGCCGCGAGAATGGACTTCATCGTGGGCAAGCTGCTGCGCGGCCAGCTGCGGCAGGTTGTCTCGTACGTAGGGTTGCGCATGTGTGTGTGTGTGTCGAGAAAAAAGCGGATGACGGGTCTTGGGAGCAATGCTTGTTTCGCGGAGATCTGAGGTCCACGGGTGGCTATTGGGCATAACAAGTGGGATGCAGGATGTCGGACGGAAATCAGACGGGGGAGCCGGAATCCGGGTCCGTGTGGTTTTTCAGATGGAACAACATCGAGAAGGCAACTTCCCCGTCGGAATCTAAAGCAACACGGCAGGGGAGGCACGGTTGGTGTCTCAGCATGCTACCTTTTTGTCTGTGCCGACGCCGACGGCACGGCGCCTTCCCGATGGTAAAAAGTTGGCAAGCCGCGACGACTTTGATCCATCTGTTATAGTCACTTGCATGCATAATAGTATGTATGCTCGTGCCTTTTGATCCGAATATTGGCGTGACGACGCGCGTTGATTGCCTTCGGCAGGGCTCATGCACGTGCAACGGTACTGCGTTGACAAACTTGATGAGTCCATATCAAGCTTATCTAGGCAGGAGAATATAGTTAGGGTAATTGTTACGGAGCAGTCGCGATGTTAAGATGAGGGAGGCCAGTTCTAGAGTGACTGTGCGCGATGCGCCGACCAGTTGCCGCTTTATCCGCTTGGGCAGTGAGGAGGGTCAATCATCACATCGAAGACGTGGTCAACAAGACAGAATGCCGCTTGTCTAGGGCTTGTTGGACACGACAGATTCTCACATGTCATATAGAATGTACAGGTACTAATTCTGACCGGCGAGACGTAAAGTTACACGCCTATGTATGTATACCAGGTTCTTTGCCCATTACGATTTGCCAAAGTCCTGAAGTCCGTTTCTCGCCACCCTTATTCGACCTGAATCCAGCTGCATTCGTCCGGCATAGCGCCGAAAGTATGAAGGTAGCATACCAGACGTCCTGGAGTAAGTGCAGTATATACACATCCTCGAGGCTTAATGCTAAAACGTTGGCGAAACCTGCACAAGATCGTCGCTCTTGTCGTTATGCAGCACCAGGAGTGAAGTAGCTCTGACTGGTAAGGAGATATTCACCGACAATTTTCCGTCAATCGGCGTCCCCGGCGTCGATGGCTGCGAAATGGCCTCCAGCTTTCCTGCTTGTACCAGCTCTTGGTATTGCTCGTCCGACGGCGCCTGTGGCGAGCCCATGGCTAGCCATCGCGAGTACGAGTTGCTGTGGTCGTTGTCGATTCGATAGTGGGTGTAAGTCACTCCATCGGCATTGTCCAAGAATGTAGATTGCAGGCCGTGGACCTCGACGTTGACGTCTGCGTCCGGGAATTCGAGGTCTTGGTCGTGGTAGTTCCAGACAAAAATGTATAGGGTCTCGGAGCTGCTGTTGAAGCTCGCGACAACTCCCACGTCTGTTTCGCTACCCCTGATGCCATCGTCAAGCACCACGTCCAGCGGTACCTGCCCCGAGCTGTTAGTCTCGACCATATCGCCGTCCATCATCCCCCACATCCGATGGACATTCAGGACTGGCTTGTCGATGCCCTGCGTGCTCAAGACCCTGAAGCCGTCGAAGAACCCCGTCTCATTCGGCAACAGCGCCGTCTGTTCGTACTCGAAAGCCCATGTCAGCGCACCCGTCAGATTGACACCCCTTTGCGCTGCGAGACTGATAGCACGCATGAAAGAGGCAGCGGTATAAGCAGGATAAAGTAAACCATTGCGATAACCGTACGCCGGCGACGTGCACGCAGCACACCCGTCGGGGTCGTACTCGCCCATGACGATCGGCGTGGACTTGTACTGAGGGAACGACGCGACCACCCCGAATGCCTCGTCGATCTGTCTCAGCTGCGTCGATATGTTCATCTGCACATACCCGCCACCAGGGCTGCCGGTCGAGTTGATCCACAGCGGCGCCCCCTTGGCGTGGAAGGAGATGAAGCCGAGCGGCGTGCCTGTCTCCCCGGTGGCATAGTTCGTGCCGCTGGCGCAGTGCGTGAGGAAGTCGCCCAGGTAGGAACCTGCGGCCCCGCCTGCGACCTCGCAGCCCCCGACCCGGGCGGTCGGGACGGCGCGGAGGACGGCGGCGATGGCGCGGTCGTGGAGCTCATAGAACTGTTCCTTTGTGCCGTTCCAATCTACACTATTTTGTTAGAAGTCAAGAGTCTGGAGTGCCAGTGCATGAAGTCCAATACCGACTCACAAGCAATGTTCGGTTCATTCCACACCTCCCAGTACCACGAGTTCACCTCTTCGAGGCCATACCGCTCCACCGAGTGTTGTGCCCATTCGTAAACGAGCTGCTCCCATTTTCCGTAATCCGTCGGCGTGTGGCTCCATCCAGTGTAAATGCTGTCTGGCCCAGCTGCTGGATCAAATTCGAAGAAGTACGGCTCCGGGTTGGATGCAAGTGCCAGTGGCATAAATCCTATCTGCACGTATGGCCTGACGTTACCAGCGAGATATGCGTCGAAAATCCTGTCCACGATGGTGAAATTATAGATGGGACTGCCGTCAGTGTCTTCGGTGTATGCGTTCGTGCTTCCCCATTTTAGTCCCGGCACACCGACCAGACCCTTGGAACTGTCGCCAGTCGTCAACAGGTTGTGGGTTCGGAAATAGGTCTGGCGCTGACCCAGGGCCCCAAGCTCCTTGATCAGTGCTGAGCCGTGAGGGTAGTACGCAAAGTTGGGCTCATCACAGCCAAAGAACTGGTTGATTGACGTCCACGGGCCAAGGGTCTTTGAGACATCCACGGATATGTTGACAGCTCGAGGGGCGGCCACTTGTGCCAGCAAAAGAATTTGCAGCAGCATTACTGGGGCCGAAGATTTCATTTCAGCTGATAGATAGTACACGCAACACCATCCAGCATCTAGGAAACACGAGAAGAGTTTGTCTGAGTACCTGGAGAAACGCGGGGACGGTTGGCATCAATGACACCGACCGTCATCGTCATCCCGGTTTTGTGCATCCCCGCACCGACCACGATCAACCATCAGATGGAACGTTGACTCCGCCTAATTCAGTGACTCGGTGTAATTCAGGAGGATAGAAGAGAATTCGAATCCCACCATTAATATACCGAGCTAGTGACAGGAAAAGCTCGCCAGAGGCTGGGCAATTCAGTACTTTTCCCTCAGAAAGTTTGGGATGGAAACGTGGCGTTGTGGCCGCTCGTGTATTCCTGCCCCGAAAAGTAGCAACACATCTTCGGATTATTTCCAACAAACGAGCAACGCTGGGAAAGCCAAGACCACTGGTGAATTGCGCTCATATATAATCTCTTCATGTATCGACAAGCAGGTCGCTTTTTATCTGCATGTGTGCATTTGCTATGTCACCTGCACCCCCATCATTTGATATGCCTTCCTCACGGGCCAAGCGTGCTTGCTCTTCCACTCGTCGAGCACACGCAGCAGCGCCGCACGCTCCCACGGGTCCTGGAAGTAGTCCCCATACAGCATGATGCCGACGGCGGCAGTCACTAGGTTGGGAGTCGACCCGAGGTGATGCATCGCCAGGCCACACAGCTGGAGGATGTGGGACCTGACCTGGTGCTCGGCTTCTCGGGACGCCCCGCGGTCGGGACTGTGTCTTTTGCGGCGGCGTGTTAGCTGGAGGCTCCGTCTCTCATCATGCATTTCTCGCCTCATGCTGCGCGGCACGACTTACTTGAGGTTTGGGTTCTCGGCTGTCAGGACTGTTTTGGCCAGGATGAAATGCTGGGTCGCCGTGACTTCGCCGTCAGAGGCATACCAGATTAGTGGGAATACCTCACCCCTTGATTTGTCGGCCTCGCGCTTGATGACCGGGGTGAAGTGGCTGAAGCAGTCCGTCTCCAGGGCCTCTTCCTGGGCCTTGAGCCTGTCTAGTGAGGACGTGTCAGCTGTCTTGGTCTCATACGCGCTCGTGTCCACAGGATAGCCGGTGCACTACCTACCCCATTCTTGGGCAGTCTTGTCGCCGTAGTTCCACTTGGCCACCTGGTATGTATGCAGGATGAGCTTGTTGACAGGTGACGCTTCCCTCTCCTGCTCCCGGGGTAGAGTGATCTGCGGAGACCGCCCGAGGGAGAAGGCGTAGTAGATTTCCTGTCGCAATGCCAGCCAGCCCGCAGCGTCTGTAAGGCCGTTAGATCCACTCGTGGTCGTGGTTCGTAGAATGGCCTTCGCTATGTCTAGGAAGTTGACGCCGTGATCAGAGCTGTGAGATGACTCTCTTGTTTGCAAATGCGCGGAAGAGACGGCATCGTCTGGCGCAGTTGGTCTGGCTGTGTCATTGTCTCCGCTGTCTTCATCGTGGTCCATTTCCTCGAACTGCCGTAGAATCACAGCCGCAGCTAATAGGTTCTCGCGATACTCCTCATCCTGGATTCGAGGAACATCGTGCAGTGCGGGAATGCACCGAAGCATGTACTCAAACGCAGTGTGCGCTGTAAGATTTGGGAGCGGCTGGCCGAGGTACTCAATCGTGCCCCCAGGGCCAGTCCTATACCGAGGAACTCGCACTAGGTGCCTGGCTGCGGTTGCGAAGATTGCATTCAGCAGTGGCTCGCAGTGACGTGCGCGGTTGGGTACGATGGTGTGAAAGTGGCGTAGGCTGTCGCAGTGATCAAACTGGTACAGCTGTTAGCGCTGTGAGCTTGTTCGCCCCGGATATCGCTTTGGAAGAGGCATATAGAGCTATTTGATTGGCCTACCCAGTGAGAGATCACTTCCACAAAGTGGCGCAAGAGACAGGCTTCTTGCACATCATCAAGAGGATAATTGCTCTTCGAAAACTGTTTACTCCGCTTTGCTGGTTGCTCGTGCACGGTGTCATACGAATCATGAGGCGAATCTTGTGTGAATTCAGGCTGATTTGGGGCCGATGCAGCGGGAGATCGAAAGACCCCAGGGGAGTTCGCGGACGGAACGGTCGAATGTGAAGGGGTATGATAGTCAGGGCTTGGGCCGTAATGTGACATCTGCGTTGAAGAGCCATCGTATGGAGAGTTGTAGTTGGCGACCTGACTGGAAGACCCCGGGGTAGAAGCGTTCAGGAGATCTTTCCCAGCAATAAAGAACCGTTCGTCTCCAGCGGAGGATGTCCCCGGTAGCCTGGCATTATTCTGCGCTCGGAGGCCCCCTACGGCTTGTTGATATTCCACCTCATTTGCAAAGCCAGCAGTATTATTTACACCCGTCGTTTGTGATGTATCACCTGGGGGGCTGTGAGCCCAGACATTAGAGATGGGTGTTGTGGAAGTGCTGTTCTGGCCGACATGACGAACTGTGTGGCAAACCCGGTGTCAATATGTGTGCTCCACGACTTTTGCACAGAGGGCACTCACAAGCTCGAGGTCTACTGTTCACCCAAGACTGGCCGCTTGAGAAATTGGCCTCATGTGTTGCCGGCGATCCACGCCGGAACGCTTTCCATTTTCGCTCTGGATATTGGCATTCCGCACCACGCTTCTCACATCTTCCACAAGCCGGCTGCTTTTCATCACCTACGAGACGTGTTGGCGTCAGAAAGGCAATGTGGTGGAACAGTCAATGGGTTGGGCAGGAGGACGAGTTTACTTACACTTCTCGTGCCTTTCTGCACTATGTGGTCAGCACCAGTTGACATACTGCACGTGCAGCAACCCGGTGAAAATCCGGTCGTTCGGTAAAAAAAGTACGTACCTTTACATCTCAAGCACGGCCTTTTTGCACTGGGCATCGCCGCGTCTCTTAATGCCCATGCTGCAATGGTCGTGTTGCAGGACGGGTGACGCACGAAGTAAAGTGAGTGGATGAAATCAGGGAGGTGACAAGGCCAGGTCATCGGCGAAGAATCCCGAGAAAAGGAATTTGAAATCCGGGGAACTTTATCCCCGCAGTCACAATGGGGCAAACCGCGCCCACTTTCCCATCTCAAACGACGAACAAGGTGCAAATACGCGGGGACTGCCCCCACACTGAGCCCGATCCGGCATCTTTCGCCGATGGGAACAAGCTCTGTGCTTGACTAAGGCCACCCTTGGCGGCTGATCGTCAAGCTGGGCGCCTGGATCTATCCTCTTCGCATGCCGCTAATGCAGGACGTAGCCGGCCGGATGAGGGGGTCGGACAACCGACGACCAGTTGGTTGGGTCGACTGTTGACCGCTGTATCGGGAACCCGCAGGTTGAAAGCGTATATATGGGAGAGAGCGGATACTAGGAACTACATCACCAGCGCCCTCATCACCTACCCTCTTAACCTCATCTCAAGATTTCGCCGACCCACTCACCCCTCCTCCAACTCCCTACACACGTACACAATGGCGGACAAGAAATTAAACGTGGCAGTAGCCGGACTTGGTCGCATGGTAAGTCTACGCCCGGGCAGGGCAGCAACATCTCACCCTCATGAGCATCTCACTCACATCAGCGATCTAGGGCATGCGACATGCTCGTCACTTTGCAACCCTCACACCAAAGGCCAACTTGATCGCCGTCAGCTCACCAGTCCAAGCGGAACTGGACGCAGCTGTGGCCGAGTTCGGGCCCCTGAGGACGTACAAGGACTACGATGAGATGCTCAGGAAGGAGTCCACGCTGCAGGCCGTGGTCGTGTCCAGCGCGACGACGGTGCACGCGGAGCAGGCCATCAAGGCCATCGAGAGGGGCCTGCACGTGCTGTGCGAGAAGCCCCTCAGCACGAGCGTCGAGATCTCCCAGACCGTCGTCGACGCGTACAACAAGTCCTTGAAGAAGAATCCGGCACAAAAGGTCATCTGCGGCTTCTCGCGCAGGTTCGATGCCTCGTACCGGGACGCTTACCAGCGCCTCCAATCAGGCAGCATCGGCACGCCGTCCGTCTTCCGCTCGCAGACTGCCGACAAGCTGGACCCCTCGGGCTTCTTCGTCGCCTATGCCGAGTTCAGCGGTGGCATCTTTGTCGACTGCTCCATCCACGACATTGACCTGGCGCTGTGGTTCTTCGGCGAGGACAGCAAGGTGAAGAGCGTGTCTGCCGTGGGCATCACGGCTGTGCAACCCGATCTCAGGAAGCACAACGACCGAGACAACGCCGTCGCTGTTGTCGAGTTCTATGTAAGCTCCCGTATCAGCACTATCTTCTGATGTTCACCAACTAACCTCTCTGTCTAGGGCGGCAAAATCGCTCAGCTATTCTGTTCGCGCATGATGGCTGCTGGTCAAGAGGACACAACCGAGATTTTCGGCACAGCTGGAAAGATCGCCGTCAACACACAACCTCAGCTCAACCTGGTCAACCTGTTTGAGCCCAACGGCATACGCCGTGAGATTCCTTCCGACTATTACGGTCGCTTCAGGGAGGCATTCATTACCGAGGCCAACGAGTTCACGGCGAGCTGCCTGAACAACACGCCACCGCCATTGAGGCTGGAGGGCGCGGTGAACGCCGTCAGGATTGGATGCGCCTTGCAGGAGAGTCTGATCACAGGAAAGAAGATCGAGTTCGATGAGAGTGGAAAGAGGATCGAGTCGCCTGAGCGGGCAAGACTGTAGGAACTTCGAGCTCTGATATATCAAAGATTAGTCATAGATATAGACAATGATTTAAGAGCCTTTTTCCCCGTCGTCATACGTCACAGAAATTATGTGACATGTGACCCCATGCTTTGGTATCGAGGTAATGATCCCGGTAGAAGGTCAAGCATTACTGAAAACAGATCCACGATCTTACCCTGGGGTAATGGCGACCACCTGACTGGCGCAGGATGGCACGGCCTACATGGGTGGAGTCTTCTTACAGCCTCACTGCCACACTATGTGCCCTTCTACCACATCCACATACTCTAGTAGGACACTCAGCCAGGGCCTGTCTGCGGAGACAGCAGTGCCAGCCAATTACAAGCGCCTTGATCTCCACCAGTTCAGAGCATCATCATTCCGTTAAGCTTGATACTTCACCCCCTGGTGCATGTCATCCCATCGATTGGGTGGTTGGTGTTGTAACCATGTACAGCATGAGCACACTTACATCCTGGTCGTTCCCCAACTGATCCATTCATCGCAAACCATGAATTTTATGCAGAGCACATGATTAATCTTCAGATGATTTGTGAACGATTCACCCGCCCCTCTTGATCAGGGCTCTTTGTTCGTACCGCTCTCTAATGAACCGTTTACAATGGTGGGTAACCACCTAGTCGTGATCGAGGACAGGCAACCAGATGACCGTCAACCCGGGTTTCGAAATGATATGCACTCTTCAACTTGATACGGCCCGAATATATTTGAGCTGATGGCAAGATTGAGCGAATTGTTTTGTCCGCTGCGAACCAGTGGATCATCTACAGGTATGCCGTCGACAACAACCATAATATAGCGCATTGTTGCCATGCAGCCTCGCGGCTCTACTTAGGAAGATGCGCCGAGAGCACCCCAATGAACACGAAATCTCCCCCAGATCTGGTCGATATAGGATGGAATCGGCGTCGAGCTGCCACGTGCATGATGACAGAGGAGACGCGGTTTCAACCTCATGGGGAAAACAAGGAAAACAGCCCGACTCAGGGACGTTTCCATGTTGGTCAGCTGAAAATCGCCAAGGATCCATCGCCGATGGGTTCCTGATGGGGTAATTTTGAGACACGGCCGGGGGCTGGGCTGGCCGTCCGCGCATTGAACTATGACGACGCCGGTGCTAACCCGATACCCCGGCGGATTTTACCCCAGGAATTCGGTCCATACCGTTGTGCCTGTGTCTCGGCACGTGTACAACTCTCCCCGTGGGGAAGGGGGCTCTCTCTGCTTATTAGCTGTCTGCTAGAAAATTCCAAGGCGTCGGGACCCAATGGTTACACCCCCAGGTCTAGACTCCACACCTGGGCATTGACGGCAGTATATATTCGCAGAGCCTATCCCCTCTCGCAGATTTGAAATGCTACCTTGACAAGTCCCACAGACTCTACAATAGGATCTGGCACTTCTTCCTCTTTCTCCCAAGCCTCAGCCTTGTCTTGTCATCCGAGGCCAATCATGGACTCCAAATTCGTCTCGGCCGGCGAGGCCAACGTCGAGCAGGTCGAGAACCAGGCCAAGGGCGGTGCCCCTATCCTCGATGCCTCGCTCAACCCGTCAGAGACCGTCTCGTACGGAAAGCAGGGAATCAGGGGCCTGATCAGCTCCCCCTACATCTTTGGAGCAGCACTGCTTGCGTCAATGGGAGGTTTCTCCTTCGGCTATGACCAGTTACGTCCACTCCCTCCCTCTTCTCGTGTGGCAGTCTTGAGGTGATGAACCAGCTCGCTGACCACATTTTCTACACAGGGGTGTCATCTCCATCATCAACGTGATGCCGCAGTTTCACGCCGTGTACCCCCGGGCTGAAACTGCATTTGGCAAAGGTCTCATGACCGGTATGCTCGAGTTTGGTGCCTTCATCGGTTGCTTCTTCATGCCTGCGCTCGCGGACAGGATATCCCGAAAACGTGCCATCGCCTTCGTCGTCATCATCTTCAACATCGGTGCCATCATGCAGACAGCCTCCAGGAGCTACGCCGTTCTGGTAGCCGGGCGAACAATCGGCGGGATAGGAGTCGGAACGCTGGCTATGGTGAGTGCACCTCTCTGACACGCACTACAGTAGTGGCAGCGGGACCGCCTGGTGACTGACTCGCTCTGTTACTTACAGGGAGCGCCCATCTACATTTCGGAAATCTCACCGCCCAACCTCAGAGGCACGCTCCTGGTGCTCGAGTCCATCTCGATCGTGGGCGGCGTCGTCATCTCCTTCTGGATCACCTACGGGACCCGGCACATCGACGGCGAGGCCTCTTTCCGCATCCCCTTCGGCCTGCAGATGGTGTCCTCGACGCTCCTCGGGCTCGGCATCCTCGCCTTCCCCTACTCGCCCCGGTGGCTCGCCCTGGTCGACCGGCCCGACGAGGCGCTCTCGAGCCTGTCGCGCCTGCGCAGGCTGCCGGCCTCGGACGCGCGCGTGCAGGCGGAGCACCGCGGGATCCTGACCGAGGTGGCGATCCAGAAGAAGATCCAGCACAAGAAGCACCCGGGGCTCGGCGGCATCAGGCTCGAGATCGTCGAGTGGCTCGACGTCTTCAAGCTGTGGCGCCGCACCGTCGTCGGCGTGGGCGTCGCCTTCTTCCAGCAGTTCTCGGGCATCAACGCCTTCATCTACTACGCGCCCACCCTGTTCGAGTCCCTGGGGCAGGACCCGGAGATGGCCCTCATCATGTCGGGCATCTTCAACATCCTGCAGTGGGTCGCCGTCGGCCTGTGCTTCCTCGTCATCGACAAGGTCGGCCGCAAGCCCCTGGCCATCTTCGGCGGCTTCAGCTCCGGCGTCACCTGGATGATCATGGCCGCCCTCGTCGGCGTCTTCTCCAAGGACTGGTCCGCCAACCCCGCGGCCGGCTGGGCCGCCGTGGCCATGGCCTTCCTGTTCATCCTGTGCTACGGGGGCACCTTCTCCTGCCTCGGGTGGTGTCTCCCCGCCGAGGTCTTCACCAACGCCACGCGCGCCAAGGGTGTCGCCCTGTCTACCGCCACAGTGTGGCTTTGCAACTTTATTGTAGGAGTAGCCACTCCGCCCATGCTTGAGCAGATCGGCTTCGGGACGTATCTCTTCTTTGGTTCATTCTGTATCATCTCGGGCTTCTGGGCCATCTTCTTGGTCCCCGAGACAAAAGGTAAGACGTTGGAGCAGATGGATGAGCTGTTCAAGGACACGGCAGCCCAGGAAGAGAAGGAGATCATCCGGGCTGAGATGATGGCTGAGGCAGCCTTGCACGAGGGCCAAAAGTACGACTCGGCTTAAACGGGTAGACTTAGACACTACTTACCACCTTCGATAGTGACGCGGGATTTCTTTCTTGGTTTGCATATAGTGAGCGAATAGCAATATGAAATATTGACAGAAGGCTGCACTGCACACACAATCGGTCACCGTGAACTAGGCTTGCCATTTCTAGGTGCGCCATTCTTTCTCTTACACATAAGTGATTAGGAGGCTCGAGCGAATGGGCGTTCATTATCTTGACAGACGGCGATGAGAAAGGAAGTTTATCACAAGAGGGAGATAATGCTTTAAGAGGAGGGCTTCTCCACACAATGTCCAGTACACGAAGTCTACACTTGGCACAACTTGAAGTGAGTCGAGACAAGTACTACGCTTTAAATTTTAAATAGCTACTAATGGACGCTTTTATGCGCAGGTGTTCTCCGTCAGCGAGCCAGTCTTCTGGAAGGCGACCTCGTGGGCCTCGTCCCCAGCCAGCTTAATATCAAAGCTCGTGAACAAGCTGTCCGCCTCAAGCTGCGCGCTGGCCTTGTAGACCGACCACTGGCCCCTGTCCTCGCCCGTGGGCTCAAACGTAAACGTCTTGGTCACCAGCTGGGGGACAATGACGCCCTGGCGGGCGACCTTGTGCACGAGTTCGAGCGTCAGGCCGCCGCCGCCCGCGGGCGCCTGGTCCTTGCGGACGAGGGCCACCACGGAGAGCGGGAACTTGCCGTCGGCCTGCGTGTTGGTGTCGAGGCAGGACTGCGACTGCTCGTACAGCAGCGCGTCGCTCATGGGGTAGCCGCCGCCCGCGTTGTCGTAGGTGACTTTCTCGTTTGTCGACGGCCTCGTGACGTCGATGTAGAACTTGCTGATCCCGGCGGCGGCGTCGAGGGCCGTGGTGAACTCGAACCACTTGAAGTTCTCGCCCCACAGGCCCGAGGAGGAGCCGCCCTGGAAGGTGGCCATCTTGGTCGGGATGATTGTCGAGTTGTTTGTGTTTCCCTCGCGGTCGGCATACGTCAGCTGCACGGCCAGGTCTTGGGGGTCGCGACCTGACCCGGAGGTCGTGCGGACGCGGATGCGGCCGCTGAACTCCAGCTTCCCGTCGGCGTTGAGGGACAGCCCTTCGATATATGGTTTGATGTCGGTCGCCTCGAGTGGCTCGGTCAGCTTGACGCTGGCGGGGACCGTGTCGATCATGCGAGTGAAAATGTCGGCACACATTGTCTGGAACGTGGCGGGATCGGCCAGTTTGGTCATGGTAGCATTGCCGTCGGCGCCGAAGATACGCTTGTCCGAGTTCAATGTGTCATTTGTTCCAGCTACCAGCGGGTTCTTCGTTGACCCGTCAAGGTACTCAGTCACGACGCCATTGTCGAAGTCGGCAAACTCGGTATCGAAGTGCGCGACGGTGTCGTTGTTCGGGTCTGCCTCAACACCCACGATCTCAGGGAAGTCGGTGCTGTGCACACCGCCGAGGCTGTGGCCACAAGCAACCATGGTGATCATATCTTCAGTAGAAAACCCAGCCTTGGTGAATGTGTGCTGAGTCGTGTTGAGGTCGGTGCTGGGCTCAGGGACGCCGGCAGCTCCGGCCTCCTGGGCGTCGATACGCCCTGCGCGGAATGGGATCTTGAGCCCGTTGCATGAGAAGCTGGCCACGACGGCACTCATGGCCAGCAGGTCCGAGGCGGATGCTCTGGCAGAGTAAAAGCCGCTGAAGAAGGCAAACGTGTTGTTGAAGGCGCCGCCTGGATTTTCTGGCCGGTCCAGCTCGAAGAATATTGAGGCATCGAGGCCGCCAGTGCCGGCGTCGGCATCGTGCGTTGCCATGTCGTGAAAGGCGGCCCGGATCCACTCGGCCGAGTTCTGGCGGCCCTGAACACTGGTGCCGAAGCCACAGTTCAAGACGCCTTGGCGTTGTTAGCTTCGAAGTAAAAGATTGTGGGTAATGACTGACCATCAATGAAGCCTCGACGCAGGTAGCCGCTTTGCAGAGAGAGGAAGTCCTCGATCTCATCGTAGGGCGACGGCCACACGTACTCGGATGCGGCCAAGGACGCCAGAGCGAGCGTGGGGAGTATGGTTTGCCTCATAGCGAGCGGGATCGACAGCTTTCGGCCGAGAAGAGTAACGAATGACTGACGGACAAAGATGCCTGCCCAAGAAGCTGTCGTTCATCCCATCCTGCACTGGCAACACGCCGCCATTTATCTCCCCCAGCAGAAGCCGCAGTGCAACGGTGGACGGGGCGATCCTTGGGACATCGGCACCCTGTAAGGAGAAGGTCCAGAGGAACATGTACGGCACCCAGAGCCGAAGTTCGATGCTAATGCTGCCCCTCGTATTCGCTGCAGGCGAGTGCTATTCTTGTCGCCGTATCTGCCGAAAAGGGTGGTCCCGGCCGTGTCCCGAAGGACCTAATCGCGCCTGTGGATCATGCCCAAACCCCTCCTGTCAGTTGCGGTTGTTAAGCGAGAGTCAGGCAACCTATTAGCATTTGGGGTGGATAATCCAGCCTCTACACGCACATTCTGATGTTCAGTTGCTGATGAGGAGCGCAATTAGTCCTATGCTTCTCTTCACGTGCAAACGCCGTGGAAGATGTTGCCTTTATTTATCAACTCGATGATTGTAGGTAGGGGATTGTTGAAATAGAATTGAGGACGATGCTATGACTTCGTGTGGCCCACTGACCTTGGCTATGCCTGGGACCCCCTGAAACCGCTATCCACATACGAGATATGCTTAACCTTTAGGTCGGGGTCGGCCCAACCGTTGAGCCAGTCACAGCGCGTGGAAGGTCATCAGAATGTGGTCCGCGCTGCAACGTCATATCCACCTGCTTAAAGGAGACGGCCAACCCTTTTCTTTTCCAGTGTTGCATTTCCCACACGAGCTCCTGCTCAAAGAATCAAGGGCGAGCAGCAGAGCAAGACGCGTCTGATTGGTACGCTTCGAGTGGTCACAAGTAACCCCTCGGTTGGATGCCGGTCATCGATTTCGGGGCGTTCAGGCCTCCAGAATCTGCGAATCTTCAGGACAGCACAGATAGCGTGCTCTCGATATTCCAAGAGGACGTATCATCCAACCAAGCACTATGATATTAGTCAGTATTATCATAACGTTTTGGTATAGTATAAAAACAAAACAAAAAACGGAAGAGGTCAAGGCTATTATATCTGATAAGAATTAAGGGAAGTCAGAGAGCTTTTAGAATCTGTGAGGACTTCAATCTCGTATCATTCTGAGAGCTACAAGATTCACTACATAAAGTCTAGGTGGCCATCACCGGGAGCTATTAAGTGTACGAGTGGGTAGTGTTCCCAGTGTTAGAACCGATAATAATATTACGGGATATAGGAATGCCAGATCCTTCCTCGAAAGTCGGACCTCAGTCCTCGTTTCAGTCAACGTAATGGGACTTACTCTATCATTTCTCTGTGCACCCACCATCGTCATAACTGCCTCCATCTTCCTTGTACTTGTGAAAGTGCCCGCCGGCCGACTTGGCGACTACATCCTGGTTGTCCATGCAGCGGCCGTTGACGCCTATGGTGGTGCGAAACGCGGCATACCAGTCATATCCCTCGCAGACCTTCTCGCCGCGGGGCGCGCAGTACTCAAACAGGAACGCGGTCGGGGTCAGCAGCTTGCACCCCTTGAGCGCCGGCAGCAGCGACTCCCCGCCGTGGTCCCACCCGGCCCAGCCCTTGCCCATGATGCGGTACTCGTAGTAGAGCCACCCGTTCTTGTAGCTGCACATGCCGTCGGCGCGCGTGTGCGTGGGCCGCTCCCACCTCGGGCTCAGCTCGTACGTCGTGGACCCGCGGACGTACCGCCCGCCGTACTTCCAGCCCATGGGGTTCTTGTCACCCCCCGTGTCCGTGTCGCAGCTGAAGATGAGCTTCTTGAACGAGTCGAGGCACTCGTTCTTGCTGAACTGCGAGGCGCCGTCGCTCAGGCTGACCTTGTACTTGTGCTCCTCGATCGTGCCCTCGTTGTAGCTCCCCTCCCGCTGCCAGTTGACCGTGTCGGCCGGCGGCTGCACGCCCTCGCAGAACTCCTTGTACGACCTGTCCAGCCGCTCCCAGCCCGCGTACGGCCGCGGCCAGTCCATGCCGTCCGACGACCAGCACTTGAACTCGTCCTGCTTGGTCACCGGGCACGACTCCTTGCCGAGGATCTTGGCCCGCATCCAGCCGATCGTCTCGAGGGTGCTCGCCGCGATGGTCTCGTGGCCGTTCATGTTGGGGTGGAAGTTGCTTAGAAATGAGTCTGGGAGTCCAATTCCATAGGGCAGTCCCGGTGTTCCATCTCCTGGACAATTTGGGGCGAGGGTATCTCTGGATTCAAGGTGGTCAAGTGCGACAACGGGTGGATTCGGCGATTTGTACAGTATCGAGTCGTACAAGTCTTCGACTGGGAGTGCGATGTTGTCAGGCGATTCCACCGAACCATTGGTCTGACTCCGCTTTATCTCATCATGCACATGCTCTGCCGGCAGATGCGTGTCAGGTTTGAAGAACTGCATCATGGCTTGTTTGTCGTTGGGGTATTTGCCAGTGTCGTCACTTGGCGAGCACATCTGCCCATCCACAATGCTTGGCCACTCGCTACGTCGTCGCACATTATCGTCAGCTGCGATTGATCCAGGCACACTTGAACATGAATGAGTTGCTTACCTCCAGTCCGAGTACGCGATGCGGTACTTCTTTTTCCCATCATACTCGGCGACAACGTCGGATATCGCCCTGTTGATGTCGTCGACAAGTGAGTTGAACCTCTTTCGCCTCTCGATGGTCAAGGGCAGTGCTGCGCTCTCCGCAAAGCTCACCCACTTCCACTCGGCAAGGGCCCATTTCTGTTTCGTGCCGCAGTCTTCATTGTCGGTATTGAAGAATGGTGCGTATCCGTTGTAGACCACGATGCTATCTTTGCGCATCTTATCTTCCAGGGCATCTAGTACCTTTCGAATGTTTGGTTTCAAGATGTTGTTGATGTTGCTCTGCGCCTTGGTGAGAACTGCCTCGCATTTTGACTCGCTCCAAGGTAGGAAAACGCAATCCCTGATCATGCCAGCCTGCGGTGAAGTTAGCTGTCTTGTCGGGTGGAGCATGCCAATCATTGGCAGCCGTCATCATCTCCATGGGTCCTACTCACCAAACATAGGTCATTACCGCCGGCCGTTAACACAACCAAATCGAGGTCCCCTTTGAGGGCTTTGGCTTGCTTTTCGATCCCGTCTGTCCGGTCCCCACTGCAGGCAAGATACTGGAAATCTTTGACGGAGCTACCAAGGGCTTGGTTGACGATCTGAGGATAGGAGTAGCTGAATCGTGAGCACTTCCATGTCTCATCTAAAGTCACCATGTTGCCCAGCTGGTTACCCGAGCCAATGCCAGCTGTGAAGCTGTCCCCAATGGCGGCCCATCGCTCTATGAAGCTAAGGTCTAATTCTTCTGCTCTGGCAACCTGGGGCAGGTATGCCGACAAGAATGCCAAACACCAGAGAAGCAGAGGCATATTGAGCTTTTTTTTGTCGCTGTTTTCTTAGGCTGCTATGTATAAAGACGTGAGTGAAAGGAAGAAGTTTGTTTAAGGACAGACCCTACGGCATCGGCCCAAGCCGCTGAGTGACACGGAACCTCTGAAGAGGGTAAAACAACTGGCATCAACGACACAGTGGTGAACTCTTTTAACGTAGCTGAAAAGTACCTAGTTCGAGATTGTCAGATATCTTGACCCTTGACATAAACAGTCTTACCCACCCTCAACTTGATAGGGGCCTAGAATATGCCTGCTCTTGGCATAAGATGAGGATTTGTGTGGGTGCGGAAATTTGCTGACCTTGAACTGCGCAGAAACCTCGCACAGTGTCAGCTGAGGTGGTGCCAAGAGTGCTTAAAACCACCTGAGTGTTGAATATTTTCTCAATCCGGTGAGGCTTCATTTGTCGGGTGGTCCTCCAAAACGCACTCAGTGTGATCAATTTGGCCTCCGATGTGTGAAGTGAAGACTTAACCCGGACCAGTCCTCAAGTGATGCACCTCGGCCATACGACCGCATTGCCACTTCGTCACATTGGCACAGTTAGGGTCGACTGGTCCTTTCTCGACTCGTCCTCGCCCCTTCTCACTCTTTCTTTCCATTCAATGGGAAAAATGCAGCCATTCGCGGTGCTTCTTGGCTGTCTTGCAGCATTTGTGCTGTCACAGACAACAGATGACACGTTCGGCATCCAAGCCGATTCTTCTCTAGGTGTCTCGGCGGTCGAAGAGCCAGACTACACCTGTTCTAAAACCAAGGGCTGCGACCTGGGATGCTGTGGGCAGTTGTCAGTATTGTTACCCCGTTTGTATGGCAGTCTAACTTACCCCTTCTACAACAGAGATCCTGACACAGGTTTGGGTGTGTGCGGTCTAGGTAAGTAACTCTCGGATTGATTTCGTTAACCTCCTTAGAAGTTCTTGAAACTCCTGTGAATACGAAGATACTTACCCAAGTGTTACACAGGACCTACGTTCTGTGGAGAAGGATGCGTCTCCGGCTGCCACTGGAAGAGCGAGTGCGATCCTGGCTGGGGAATGCAGTGGTCGAATGCGTCCATATGCCCCCTGAATGTTTGTTGCAGCGAATACGGGTTTTGCGGTGAGCATCTTTCGCAGCTATTCCGTCGCCCCCCCCCCCTCCCCTTTTCAAAAAAAAAAAAAGAAAAAACCCTTCCGGGAAATTTTGCAGAGTCTGCCGCCTTTGTGTAAATAGTCGCGACCGAGGGACTGACTCCGGTTGTTGCACAGGAACCACACCTGGCTACTGTGGTGGCAAGGTTGTCTCGTCCCCCGAGTGCGGCAGCGGCAGCAAGAGCTCGGACGCAAAAACCATTGGGTACTACGAAGGGTGGAATATGGCGAAGAGGTCTTGCAATAGTAAGTCAAGCATCGAATTGAGTAGAGTGATGCTGGGCATTAACCCCAAGCCCTGCAGCCATGAAGCCATCCGAAATCCCTCTGGGCTATTATACGCACATTTTCTACTCGTTTGCTCTCATTGACCCCAAAACCTTTCACGTCGCCGATATGGATGTCGACGTAGCTTCCCACTATGACGAAGTCACAGCTCTCAAGCGCGAACAAGCGGGGCTGGAAGTGTGGATAGCTATTGGTATGCTGATCCTGTCTCTCTCCTCTAAAATTGTATGCTGCTAATACCCAGTCTCAGGCGGATGGGCCATGAATGATCCTGGACCGTGGCGCACCGCCTTCTCAGACATGGCGCGCACGACGGCCTCGCAGGATGCCTTCTTTCAGTCACTCATCGCATTTCTTGCTCTCCATGACTTCGATGGCGTCGATCTTGACTGGGAGGTACGCGGCCCGCATTCAACCCTCTTGTGGTGAAGTACACCGACTGCAGGCTGACTGGCATTTCGTAGTATCCGGTGGCTGATGACCGCGGGGGACGGCCCGAAGATTTCGAAAATTATGTGACCATGATCTCCAGACTCCGAGCTGCTCTGAACTCTAGCGGTCGACGCTACGGACTGAGCATCACACTTGTGGGTTCTTAAAATCTCCTTGCATCTTCAAATGGAGGGTTTGTTCACCGATACCGCTGGCTAACCTGTGAATACAGCCCGCTTCATATTGGTATCTGCGGGGCTTTGACCTCAAGAACATTGAGCCGCACCTCGATTTCTTCAACATCATGACCTATGACATCCGTAATTTCCCCTCACGTGCATTCTCTTTCTCTGTGCTCTGAACTCACTGACTTATGAACAGATGGTGTGTGGGATCAAAATGTTACCTCGATTGGCCCCTATGCTTTCGCCCATACCAACCTCACGGAAATACAAGTAGGTTCCATCTACAATCCAGACATCTAATTATTTCAATGCAGTTCACCTGATCCGACTTTAGACTGGCCTTGAATTACTGTGGAGAAACAACGTCAATCCCCAGCGTGTGAACTTGGGATTGGGCTTCTACGGACGGAGTGAGTGGGAATATTCTTTTTGGCAGAGACAGTGGATTATCTGACAGCATTGATTAGGTTTTGAGATGAAGAATCCCAGCTGTATGTCAGCGGGCTGCGAGTTCAGCGACGGGGCAAAGGGCGGCGAGTGTACTGGAACTCCCGGTGTTCTGTCCGTCGCCGAGATCAACAGCATCGTCAAGAAGGGCGGCAAGGTGACCTACGACCAGGCTGCCGCCGTCAAGATAGTTACCTGGGACACAAAACAATGGGTGTCCTGGGACGACGCTGAGACGCTCAAGATAAAACAAGACTATGCCAACCGGAGGTGTCTTGGTGGGTGAGTTGTTCCGCATCTGTCTTCTAGCTTGACGCTCAAGCTTACACATTGTGTGGTAGGACCATGGTTTGGGCCATTGATCTCGACGATGGGACTATGATCAACGCGCTGGGATCCAACCTCGCTCGTCCAAAAGCCGACATTGCGCCCTACGACGTGGGTTGGAGGTACGATCGGGGATATCAACCCGGTCCACCCCCAGAGAGGGAACTCTAGAATTGACTCTACCCTTTATAAAAGAGCTCAATATGCATGATTTAGGTTTTCGATTGGGAACAAAAGCATTTAGTCGCTCCGCATGCAGTATTGAGTCAAATATGAAGGACATAAATCGTAAACATAAATGAAAGTTTCGCAGTCCAAATATCCTCAAATCAGATTCCTATCAAAAGTGATGCTAATAGGACTATCAAATACCTATTTGATCGTTTCTGCTCGTTACTTCGTTTACAAGTATTATTTGATGTGCAGCAGAGAAACGTGCCAACTATTCAACAAATTCAACATCTTGAAGATAAAGATATCCAACGCCTACCCACGTAGAATTCTGACTAGATCCAAAAGTCGGTGGCGAGTGACAAGGACTAGTCATTGCAAACTTTCTTTTTGACCATATCCTTCCACTTCGTGTAAAACGGACTCTTTGTCGAACTAGGCAGTGTAGGAAACTCGTGAGCGGAGAAGGCGTCGTCATAGATCTTTCTGATGCCCACAATATCGCCTTGGGACGGCTTGTCATTTTCGTCAAATGAGGACCCATCATTTTTGAGGAGCATCTCGCCGCCCGCGTAGATCATTACGGAGCTCCAGTCCACGTAGTTGTTGGTGGCGCCCGTTCGCGGGATCTCGTTCGGCCACTGCATCGCTGCACTGGAACCCTCGGGGAGATAGGAGCCCGCGGAGAAATGGTAGTCTTGGGCGAATGCCATGATCCTGCAAATCAGGCCAGTGACCCTCTCAAGCTCGGCCGGGTCATTGGGATATTTCTCCCTAATCCGGTCGCGGGCTTCAGCGTAGTCGTGAAACCGGTCGCAGTGGAAGTTGGTTCCGAATACCTGACCCTGGCTGGACGAGTAGGGTAACCCCCAGAACAGTTTATTCTGATGCTCGTGGGACAGTCCCCACACGTGCCCGAGCTCGTGGGCAATGGTTGCGACGAACCTGGTTTTGCCCTCGGCAACGTAGAGATTGTGGTTGATGTACATCTCCGGTCCCACGTAGTCGGGCTTCCGGTCGTCAAGCGCTGGCACCCCGACGGTCGCAGATCCAGCATCTTGGTCGCTGGTCCACTTATCAGGTGTGATGCTAATGACCAAGATCTGGTGACGGTCCTCGTGTCCGGTGCACGACGAGCCCGGGTCGGCAATCTCCTTGTACTTGTACGCGGCGGAGGCCAGCCCGGCGGTTTTCCATAAATTGGTCGCGGCAATCAGGGATTTGTGGAGAGCACCCCTGGCCGCGGTGGACTCGTAACAGTAGCTGATGGTCCTCTGAGGCCAGCGTCTGCGAACCGAGTCAGGCTTCATCGCGAAATACCGCTTCTGCAAGAGGTCGCGACGGGCCACCGCACCCTTGACGGCATAGCCGGACTCGTCGGCAGTGACCACGAGATCGTGATTGTTGTGTTGCAGCTGGGGTTGCCACACTGCGCTTCCGCCACTGACTGCTCGGGCGAGTACGGAAAGAAAGATAACAATGCTTGCGAGCAGCATGATAGCGATGTAGGTCCTTGGTAGACCTGGTGAGCCCCGGAGTAGTGTTGAAACGAGCAGCAGGTAGTGTGAACACAAGCGAGGCAGACTCGACAATTTGGGGTTGATCAGGCGAAAAGGCTATGACAGGGTATCTCGGAAGACTCTATCTTGCTGGTGGCATATTTTACGGGACAATCGGACTTGTGGAATGACATCTCGGATTCGATGTCATCAGGGGTGGTTAAGCTCTAGAACATCCATAAAGCTTAGTTACATTTGCAAGCTGACTGCATAATTCCAGCCAATGGTATAATACGCCAGCCTACAAGGGGCACAAGACCATTTTCCAATCCAGGTATAGTGATAGTGGCTATTGGTAAAGAGTGATTCGATGTTAGGTCTGACTAAGACTAAGCGATAGGTACTTTAAAGTGACCACCCTCATTTGAAACTCGAAATCCTTCACGTCCTTCCATACTAACTATCGTAGTCAAGACGGAGAAATCTCCTGTTTTTGTCCTACGCCTGACTTTGTATGCCTTCTGTCTGGTTGCCAAGAAGAGTCCATTGCGAATAGTTACAATATCACGCCTTGGCCTCGCTTACACAGTATCCCATTCACTGTCAAGTGACCAGGCGAACCCCCTGACCATCGGCATGGCTGTTCGCAAATTCATGCCTGTTTTGAAGAGGTATGGAATATGATCTATGAGACAACAACGGTAGCCCAAGACATCATGGAGTTGAACTGGATCTGAAGTCTATCATGTTAAAGGCTTGACCAGGAGAAGGTCCTCAATCCCCAAGCATTCCTTTACGTCTCTGAATCTGCCGAATTGCAGCTATCTGAAACTGCTTCGCGGCTCAAGATGTCTAAGAGACGAGTATTTTCTCCGGTCATCCTGCTGTTTGCCTATACAATTGGAGTGTTCTCCCAGGCCGTTCCACCGCCAGGGCCTACCCAACCCGGGACAGCACAAAATTGCAACAAATGGCACACGGTCCAGAGCGGCGACGGCTGCGCGGCTCTAGAGAGTCGCTATCAGATTAGCCATTCCCAGTTTCTGGCCTGGAACCCAGCAGTCTCGGAGGACTGCTTGCAGAACTTCTGGCCCGACTATGCGTACTGTGTGTCGGTGGACCCCACGATCACCTCCACGCTGTCCACGTCGAGTTTCACCACGATCACGACACGCACGACGTCCGCCACCACGACTTCTGTGCCGCCGCCCGTCTCGACGCCGTACACCATCGACCACCCCATCACGGATCAAAACATCACGACGCCCACCATTCCCAGTGAGCCATGGCCGCCACAGAAGACGCAGGCGGGCCAGCCATCGTACTGCAATGACTGGCACCTCGTGATGCCCGGTGAGTCGTGCGAGTCCATTGTCAGCGAGCACAACACCTGGATGGGACTCGAGGACTTGTAAGTTTTTCTCAAAATCGCTCTGTGCTGGTAACTGGTGCACCAGAAACTGACTCACGGCCTGCGCCATCAGCCTTCTTTGGAACCCGGCGCTGGGGTCTGACTGTAAAGGGATTTACCTGTTCTACTACGTCTGTGTGGGCATTCAGCGACAAACACAGATCTCCATTGACCTCCCCACGTTTATCCAAAACGCCACGGTTCCGCCCATGGTCATCCCGACGCCCGTGGAGCTGCCGCCCGTTGACAACAACTTTGAGCCCGTCCCGGTTCAGGGCCCACTGCCTACAGACTGCGTGGAATATTACCAGGCGCGATCGGTGAGAAACACCCGACCTCCCCTCCCCATCCTCCCCAAAGTATGCGGTCATCCAAGTCTCAGCCTACTGACACTTTGTTCATCCTTGTCCAAAAACAGGGCGAGACATGCCGCGACATTGTGGCAGCGCACAAGAGCATCACCCAGTCCCAGTTCCTGGCCTGGCACCCGTTCCTGAATAACAACTGCGATGGCCTCTGGGCCGGCTACTACTACTGCCTGTACGCCGGCAGCCAGACCCCGGAGCCGCCCGTCGAGACAACGCTTCCTGAGCCCGTGGAGCCCGACACCACGTCGGATTGCCGGGCGTGGTTCAAGGGCGACGGGTTCACCTGCGACGACATTGTCTACATTTTCGGGCGCTTCTCGCTCTCCGATTTCATCAAGTGGAATCCAAGGTTGGGGCCTTCGTGCGAGAATATCCAGGTCTGTTTTTCTTTCTCTCTTTCTCCCCTTCTTTTTTCTTCTCTGAGTCTTTCAGCCCCCCTTTCTACCTGGGGGAATTTCTGTACTACTGGCTTGGGTCAAAGAAAACGAACATACTGACAAGCAGGCCGCAGCCCGAGTATTGGTACTGCGTAGCTGTGCCAGGAACGCCCACAACCCGAACCGACCCCCTTCCATCGGCGACCGACCCGCCACCGGATAGCACGACCAGCGTGCCACCAACGACCACATCGTCCGGACCCGTTGTGACACCGACGCCCGTCCAGGTAAGTAGATCAAGCTTAGTGTACCCAACTCCAAGGGCAGGGAATCCTTTTCCGCTAATCGCAGCGTTGTATAGTCGGGCATGATCTCGGGGTGTCAAAAGTTCTACCTCGTGCAGGCTGGTGACGGCTGCTGGGCGATTGCCAACTCGGCGGGCATCGCGCTGGAGTGAGTATCTCGCTATCCTCTGACTTTATACCCCTTCCAAGTTGATAATTCACAATGAACAACACACTGACACAATTTTGGTCTTTAGTGACTTCTATAAGTGGAATCCGGCAGTGGGTGATTGTAGAGATTTGTGGCCAGATTATTATGTTTGCATTGGTATATAACAAGATACATATAATTTAACATAAAATAATATTAAAATCAGAGATATAAAAGACAGAGAGATGGGTCCTTTTATGGAAAGAAGAAAAAAAGAACGGTAAGGGAAAACGTCAAAGCCTTTTTGTAAGTTACATATAAGTAACTTATTCCTTCAAAACCCTTCCTTGTTGAAAATGTGTGGGAAACGGCTACGAGCATGCTTTCATACAAGATAGAGTTCTCGTCCTGTCTCTGCATGTGCGAAACGCGAAATGACTCAGTCATCATAGACGTCCAGCCGCGTGTGTTGGCGACAGCAATTTCATTAATCAGTGCATCTACCAAGTGACGACCTCCTCGACCACAGAGATAGGTACAGCAGTGTGTTTCCCTGGTTTGGTATATTGCAGTCGGACTCCCCTCCCATCCAGTTGCAAAATCGTGGAGGGACTCGGTGAAGTTGACGGCTCTGCAACAGGGGCGCACGGTGTCAACTGCTCCCCTTCGCGCTCCTCGATCTCCAATATCCTCTCGGCGGCCCTGGCGACGACCAAGCTGTTCCAAAGGCCCTCCTGACGTGGTGTCGAGCGAAGAAGAGCAATCGCCCTCCGACGGGTTGCCATGTCTTGGCACTGACTTGCGACAGTGTATAGCGGAATGATGTATCCGATGTCCAGGCAGAATGAAGTTCGCTGGTCCTGAAGATTTGTTTCTGGCGAGATGTGTAATATGATCTCTTCGCAAAGCGAGACCATCTCCTTCATCTTTGCTAAAAGGGTATCGGTAGGTGCTCGGTAAGCTGGAGGGAGATACTCGACATAGAAAGAGACATAGCTGTTCAGTAAATGGAGCTGCAGCGCAGCCATAGAAACTCTCTCTTTCTTAGTTAGAGAAGGCTGTCTTGTGTTCACCAATGTGTGTAGGGCATTCGAAAACTCTGCCAACAGGACTGTGCAGTAATCCACGTGCCCTTGGAGAAGCTCAGCGGAGCATTCGGCTTCACACGATATCTGAGTCGAATGGGTGCTGCTGATTAGGGAAAGGCCATACTCAAACATACTTCTAGCATCCGTGATAGTTGAGAATTCGAAATGGGTATCGCCGTCCATGATCCGGGCGAAGTATTTGTCGTAGATAGCAGATTTATAGTCTTGTAATACCTATTCCAAATGTATCAGCCAGGTAAGGATTTACAGGACGGAAAGTCACTTACCTTAGCAGCTTTCTTGTCAAGAACTGCAAATATTGCTATCACGTCTTCCAATGGAACATAGCTATCGATCTGGCGCTTGGCCACAGGCGTCTGATACCGAGGCGCATTGTTTTGTTGGTCATTTACCATTTCTTGCAGCAACTTCGAACCACTCTGTATATGAGATTCTGCCACGGTGTGATGACCTTGCATGTTCTGTAGCATGGGGAGTGAGTATACAGCGACATGACTCAACCATAGAGTGGTAGAAGCATACCTCGAAGCAAGTGAAAAGGACACACGAGATGAGGCAGACATCCCTGCCTCGCTTTTCTTGTATCCCTAGGCGGGATAACAGGCTTCTGATGGCGAGGTTATACTGCTGCAAAGCAAAAGTCATTTCTGCATCTCTGCCGATGACTTTTTGTTCGTGCAATGAACCGATGGCAGTGAGGGCGTGGCGGATAGCTGGTTCGTGGTGTGCCGCTTGAAGGACCAGTCTTTCCCAAAAAGCAGAAGCGAAGAAACCCGCTAGCTGTGGACTGGTTTTCCGTATGAAGAATTCAAAAGACCGTTTTGATATCGCGCAGGGGTGGATGTCAGCCGATGGCTCTACCGTGAAAGCCAGTGGGACTATGTCAAGGCCCGATGAGTCGACACATTGAATATGAGGGTAGCCATCACAAACGCGGCGCGTTGTTGTACATCTCAGGCACTCTGGTTTGGTCTCATCGCATTTGACCCTTCGAACTGCGCATTCATCAGATGACAGCCTAGGCCAGAACCATTGTGCTGGGACATACCCTTGCATGTAAGACACCCAGACCTAGTCTTTGGTCCGTATGCTCGCTTCCTCCTGCCTTTCGCGACCTTGGGCATCTCGGCTCAGTGACGCGCAGCAAAGAAAGCTGGCTTACATATTGTGAGCATCGCCCCTCGCCATCATTGGCAGATTCGTAGGGAGGAGGTGGGGCATACCAGAGAAACCCTCTGGGCGTGATTTGTTACACCACTGGAAGTCCACCAATCCGACTGTCTTCACTGGGTACTCAACCAGATGGCCCGGGGGATTTTGAACACTGCTGACGGTTGTGCGATCAAAATGCTTTCCTGTGAGCTCTGTGCGGAGAAGAGGGTGGCAAGCATCAAGCCGCGGAACCTAAGTATTCACAGGGCTTGGGTTACCTACCAGGGGGGAGGGGGGTTTCCGTATGGGTCACGCAATGCAATCATATTTTGACAATTAATCCAAATTCTGAAATTATAGTGAAATACTAATAAAAGGCTACCAAAATGCTATCAGAAATGAAATATATCAAAGCTTTGATATTATATTGATTTTGACCCTATGTCAATGTTGACATCATGTCACATATTGACTATATGTCAGCCTGCTTTTCATGTCCAAACCACTGGTTTGAACGTTATTAACTCCAAACCTAGTTCTATTTTTAGATATTTCCGTAATTCCATAGATCCTCCCATAGTAAATAGTCAAGCCAGTAAGAAAGAAATAAGTAGTTGGGTTGGGGACGAGGAAAAAAAAGAGGTTTTTTTTTACCCCTATATCAAGAGTTGACATAATATCACAGTATGTCAAATTTTTGATATCATGTCACAGCATGTCAGGAATGACTACATGTCAGTGACGTGTAAATAATGCAATGTACACATAAAAAAAGCATATCAGAACCTTGATTGCATGTCACTATTATGTCGCTATTCCATTGACATAGTGGTGCGATATTGACGGAAACCCCCCCTCCCCCTGGTAGGTAGAGTATTGACTTTGCTCGTCGTATTCGTAGGGACCCTGCTGCAGGTGCGTTCTCGTAATCGGTGGAGACCCCGATCCCAGAATGTTACGAAAGATTAAGAATGTCATCAAGACGGCCTGTCGACAAGACCAGAACGGCTGCCTAGTTGGCCTGGTTGGCTCGCTCGTAAGGACCCTGTCGTTTTAGCGTGCGCCTGTCGGCTGCCTTGCACACGGCAGGATTCAGTGATGGGCTTGAAGGAAGTCTTGGCGTCTGTGATATAGCAGGAAAAGTGCCTAATAAGCTACGCGAGTGCGCTTTGGACCACACTTTTACATCTCTATTCTTCCGCAAACGTTGAACATACTCTTTGTGGTACCTGAATTGGTCAATTGATACATAGCCACCATTCACTTATTGGGTGACATAGCTAGCGCAGTCAGAAGACTTTGTAGCAATAAGGCTAGGCTAGCCAGCATGGTACTTAGAGAGGTTTAGCGAGGAACCATTCTAGAAGCCAAACCCTCTTGAATATACATTGAAACACGCTCTCACTAATCTTCCTTTTACTCGTCCACCTTATTATCATACCTGCGAGATCAAACAATTCCCATCCTCCAGAACTATTGGCTCTTGGAAGCCGGGAACCCCGGAACACACTCAGAAGTGCAACAGCACGAATATATAAAGACACTGATTCCCTTGAATGCTGCTTAACCCATCTTTCCTTTACTTCACGCTCACTTCAATCATAAAATGGTAGCTTCCACAACAATGGCCACCGCACTCTCACTTGCCTTGCTGGGCCTGCGCCATTTTGCCCAAGCAAGCAATACCCAAGAATGCTCCCTTTCTACAATCGTCGCTTCCAAGAACCTTACGTGGTGTCCGTGCGAGGACGGATTCCTCTGCGCCCGGCTGGATGTTGGTCATTTCGCATCCTCTCTCTCTATCTCTCTTTACCCAGGTTGATTCATCCTCCTAGGTACCCCTTGATTATCAAAATCCCGAGCTCGGCCGCGCTTCTGTCCCTCTGATCAAGTATCCCGCCCAGGCGAACTCGACATCTGGGCCGTATCAGGGCATGATTCTCATCAATCCTGGTGGCCCCGGAGCCTCGGGAATTGAACAAGCTATTGATTACGGCTTGCAGATCCAGGTGAGATCCCAGCAGTGATCTTTGTCAAAGCGATACTCTCAAGGAGCTCTTTCGAGGAGAGTCCAACATGGCATCGTGTTCATCGCGCGTCTCACTCTCTGCCCGCTTCATTTAGATCCATTCCCCTTTCATTCACAAGCCAATGAGCAAAATCTAACTTTATTTCGTGTAAAGACTGTACTAGGAAGCAATTGGGATATAGTCGGCTTTGATCCCAGAGGCATGTACCAAAGCGAACCGGTAGCCAACTGCTCGGCCAAGACAAAGGCCCAAGACACAAACTTGCTCTCGAGAAGCATCCCGAGGATGCCAGACGATTTCTACGACAGCTTCATCCAGTACGGAACCGACCTCGGCTCGGAATGTGCGACGCAATCAGGTGGAGAGCTTGATGCTGGGCCGCACATGTCTACGGCCACCACTGCCAGGGACATGCTCAGCATTGTCGACGCCTTCGCAGCGACAGAGGACGGGCAGAGATCCTCGAAGCCCAGCGGTCTCCTGAATTATTACGGAATCAGCTACGGGACGTTCCTTGGGCAGACGTTCGCTTCGATGTTTCCCGACAGAGTGGGCAACATGGTCCTGGATGGCGTCGTTGATCCGGAGGACTACCTCACTAGTCTGACCCGCAACAGTGTCGAACGTCTCGATGGCGTTATCGCTGGCTTCTTCATCTACTGTCATGAGGCTGGACCGTCAGGGTGTTCCTATGACACAGGGTCCTCGGCTAAAGACATCTACGAACGTTTTAATCGATCGTTCGCCCGGCTTGACGCTGAGAAAGCCAAGGAAGAGAACTGGCCGAACGCTACAGACATCGAGTCAGCACTGCTCAATTTGAAGGTCGGGCTCCTAGCGACGGCATATGCACCAGGCATGCAATTTAGCATGCTGGCCGATGTACTGCTAGACCTCGAGCGTGCACTCTCTGTTCAGAAGCTGAGAAAATGGACCGCGGGAATGGTGGAGCTCTACGGAGACCCTTCTCCCGATGGCTTTGAGAATGCACCTTTTGCCCTCGGCGTGTTGTGTTCTGACCAGAACAACAGGTGGTACAACAAGACGTTGCAGGATTTCAGGCCTCTCTTAGCCGAGCTCGATGGCCAAAGCATTATCGGGGATGTCTGGATCAAGACTCTGTTGGGGTGTAGTGGCTGGTCTATCAAGGCCACCGAAATATTCGCGGGGCCATTCGGTGGCAACACCGCGACTCCTATCCTCTTCGTCGGCAACACCTACGATCCGGTGACCCCTTCTGATAAGTGAGCTACCTCTCCTCCCATCAAGTCTCCCGATCTGACCACGGCAACAGTGCGATTTCCTCGGCACAGAACTACAAGGATGCCCAAGCGCTTGTCGTTGATGGGTTTGGCGTGAGTACATTGAATCCTGTAAAGAACTCCGTGACAGCTTTCTGACATTTTCAAAGCACGCCATAAATCCTACCCAGAATATCTGCGGCTTCTCAAAAATCGCCAACTACTTCCGGACCGGCGAGATGCCCGGCAATGATTCATTCTGCGCATTCGAAGGAGGCTCACTCGGCGTCTTGTTGAATGGGACACTGGAGGAGAACATCTTCCGAGCCGGGTTGTCGAACCTTTTGACCTGATGTGATGACGGATTCGAGAGAGTTTTCATAGTATCGGGTCTTCTCTATCAAAGCTGGCACACTTACCATGCCTTGAAGTTGATTGGCCATCAATTTCTTGTGGTTGTCACGGTATTTATTGAGCTATTCTGCTTTTCCTCCTCCTTCTCTTCCTGTAATTCTAGAGCTATTTTTATCAAGAGAGTGATGAAGCGTACAAGTGGGTAAGAATATATATTTAAATAGTTTAGCGTAGGTTCAAGCTTTAGGAGCAGAAGGCTTTACAGCAGAAGCCGAAGGTGTACCGAGAGCATATACCTCAGCCGTAGGATAGCCAATATGCAATATGCCCCTTACGTAGCCTATTTGCCCCATGTTATTAACGTCTCCAAGAAGCTTGAATACAGTGGGGTAAGTAGTGTGGCCACTCTCTGTGGCAGAGTTTCGCCATGCTACCTGTACGAACAGAATGATTCCGCGATAGTCACCTTACTGACAACGACCGCTCGAGAAAGCGATGTCAATAGTTAGAGTGCCTTTGCCAATGTTTGAACCCACATCACTGTCATTTTTTTAACACTTCCACGCTGTTCTGTTCTGTTCTGTTCTGTTCTGTTCAATCCAGCCCAAGCAAAAAGTGTCTTGTGCTGTTCTATTCACTTCATTGTGTGAGAATGCTTGTTCGGTATAATTGCTTTCATTTATTGACTAGCAACCCCACGCGAACCCTGACTCCGCATTCCCAATCGGTGCAGTAGCAACCCACGACACGTCGGTCTGGCGGATATAACAATTGTGCACACCGTTGGGCGGGGTTTTGTAATAGGTGGCCGAGCCGCAAGGTCTACCTTTACCCGATGGGCTCTTATTCCAGCTATCACACTGCCTGGTTGAGCGGGCGTGAGGTCAGAGAAGGACTTGTGTATGGTGATAGCAATCAAGTTTGGGGAGATGGCGATGCAAGACACCCTCGGGTGAGCTGTAAACTTACTGGGTACAGGCTAGGACGTTACTCTGGTCCTTATATACGGCTAGAAGGATCCCGCCGGCTGTGTCGACGGAGCACCCAATCTGGAACGTAGCTCCAGAGCTGGCTTTATAGAATAAGCCCTGCGTCTGGGGACAGATCTCGCCCGTGCTCGGATCGCCGCCAAAATACCGCTTCGAGAGGTGCGAATAGGTTTCGAAGGATGAAACGTCCTTGCCTTCGGTGATGTCCACGTCGGCTTCGTCGCGAGGTGCACCCAAGGCACCGTGAAGTCCCAGAGCGGTGAACAGGGCAGCAGTTTGCAACTTCATGTTGGATCTATTAGAAGACGGTGTTCAATAAGATCTTGAAGCAGATTTTCTGTGGAGCTCCTTGCACGAGGACGAGTAACATGGTGGGCTCCATGATTTTATATACAATTTGTTCTTTCCAATTTGTCATGATAATGCCTAATCAAAATTCATGATGTTCTCTGCCCATCCCTAGTATCTTGTACGTAGACCTTTAGCAACCGTATCCAACCACACCTGAGCATTTCTTCCAAGAATCTGAGTCTTGTCCTCCCTTTGCCTGTCATTTCAACTCGTCCATGTGGTTGGGTTCTCGTCCGAGGAATGCTACTAGCAGGTCAGATCCGTCAATACTTTCCCCTCATGTCACGATACTGAGGAGAAAGTCTCTTATGCATCATTCAGTCCAGCCCGAGAAACCCCCCCCCCCCCCTGTTTCCTCTACTCATCAAGTACGTTTGAAATCAGAATACAACCAGACCCAGACCTCGATGACGCTTTGATACCCTCCAATACATCTCTGAGACAATCCTACACTGCCAAAACTTTAGACTTTCGAGTCTTTTGTAAAGGAGTCGTATTCGAGGATATAGGTACGGGTACGTACCCGCCGAGACCTACCAAAGCTGACGCAGGCGGTGCAATCAAAAGATAGTTTGTCCCAGTATGATGGTCACATTCATCTGCTTGGCAAACCAAGTCTCACCTAGAATGTTGTCGTCCCGACTTACTTCTGACGGGTACTTTTGCAGACCAACATACATCTGGTTAGAGCCTCTGCAATATTTAATGTCTGGAAATGAGCCTGTAAAAAGCTACGACCTCGACTGCAGCTTGAGAAGGCTGAGTCGAGTCCTGCTGGGCAAGTGGCATGATTGTGGTGTGAGCAGGGCTATTGTTCCCGCACGGAAATCCGATTTTGGGGAAGCGCACGAATTGTTCCCAGATATCAATCTTGAAGTGCAATACATTCCATGGCTGAGCTGCTTCAGATGTCTAGCAAGTAAGTGATGCTTGATGTACACGAATGTGCCGTCCTTCTAGGCCCATTTGCAAGTGTGGCTGGCATTTTCATGGAATGTTCGCCATTTGCCGCGAGCCTTGAAAGGAGGACAGCCCCCCCCCCCCCCAAGCCACCGACTCATGAAAACAAAAGAGAGAAAAACTCCCTGTACTAGTGATATCCTTTGCATGATCAAGCTGAGCCCTGCGTGTTGAATTGGTCACGACAATGGTCGACGGGCATTTGATAGCAGCTGAGCGTCAGGGGTCAGTCACTACATTAGACTAGGTACTCCGTAGAATCCAGTGGCCGAGCTCGGTGCCGAGTACCCCACTAAGACTCTTCTGATTGGCTTCCCGCATCAATCCTCACGAGGAATAGCTCCCGCCGCAGTCGTCGTCACTTGCCAGGCATCTGCCCAGAGGCCAAGGGGAAGTCCAGCGCCATCTAGACTACCATCCCCCAGCTCCCACCATCCCCCACAACGAGCACGACGTCTCCGTCACGCGCTACGAGGCATTCAAAGGCATACTCTCCCAAGTAGACCACTTCACAACCTCGCGCCGCATCTAATAGCACCGCCGCCACAGCGAACGAGCGACCCCAACCCCTCTCCCAACCGTCTTCCAACCCAAAACCGCCCACGATGAACCGCCTCTTCGGCGCCTCCAACAAGGGCCCCAAGCCCACGCTGAACTCGGCAATCGGCAACGTAGACGACCGCATAAGCAGCATCGACGTCAAGCTGGCGAGCATCAACGCGGAGCTGCAGACGTACCAGACGAAGCTGTCGCGGATGCGCGACGGGCCGGGCAAGACGGCGCTCAAGCAAAAGGCCCTGAAGGTGCTGCAGCGGCGCAAGGCGTACGAGGCGCAGCGGGACCAGCTGCAGTCGCAGGTGTGGAACATGGAGCAGGCGGGGATGATGCAGGACAACCTCAAGAACGTCATGACGCAGGTGGACGCCATGAAGACCACCCAGAAGGAGCTCAAGAAGCAGTACGGCAAGGTCGACATCGACCGCATCGAGCGCATGCAGGACGAGATGGCCGACCTGCTCGACGTCGGCAACGAGATCCAGGAGTCCCTCAGCCGCGGGTACGACGTCCCCGAGGACGTCGACGAGGCCGAGCTCGACGCCGAGCTCGAGGCCCTCGGCGCAGAGGTCGAGATGGAGCGCGAGTTTGGCGGCGGCGCGGAGGCCGTGCCTAGCTTCATGCAGGACGAGGTGCCCGATTTCATCGACGAGCCGCCGCAGACTGAGGCTGGGAAGGCCGTCAAGGAGGCGGCTGGCTGATGTGGGACGGTTCTTTATTGTGTAAAATGGCACGCAAGACACATACTCCCACGTCTTCTCTGGCCGAGGGCTTGGGCGGTGTGTATTCCGCGGGAATTGGATGGATTTGATGGCGTTCAAGGGAAGCATTTGTGGGCAGCAAGTTGGATGGAGTTGGGAGGCAACAGGCTCGTTTTCGTCATCGCCAACGGCGCACTATACCAGGAGCAATAATGATGTGATCTATTATTTGCATGGCTGCATTCCAACAACATCTTCCCTTGGGGCGTGCTCAGTAATCCTAACAATGAGTTGTTCTGCTGTGTTGCGGTGTTTGTTCCGCAATGACCTGCTACTCATCGCTTGTCGTGGCTTCACCAAGCATCCTCAACAGTGTGGTTTGCCACCCCCCCCCCCGGGGTTGAGCATCGCGAGCCACCTCTAACCTGGTCCCTTCGAGTATTGACCACTAATCACCATCAATCAAGAGTGTACAGAACCTGGTCAAGAAAGATGTCTATTGGGTGCTACACAATCATATACACATCAACATAATCATGACGGGTCATTATACGGCGCAAAAGGCGGCTCTGTCTCCACCATCCTTTGCCCTTTTTCTTTTCTTTTCTTACTCTTGCCTCTCACTTACTTCCCAATCCTTTTCTGGCCTCTCCCCTTCCCCGCTCTTCGGATGGTTCTTGGAAAGCTTGCCGTTGATGCTGCTGAGGAATCAAGGCCGAAGTCGAGGGAAAACGAAAAGGAAAGCAACAGAGTTTCTCCTAGCCTCAGCCATTCCACAACCAGACACCCATATGCACAGCAAGTGATGAGAAACAGCCCCCCTCCCGCAACCATGTCCAGATAATGCCAAAAACAAAAGCCTGCTTGCTCCTTTGTCCTCAAAACCTCCCACTCTTGCCTTATGATCCCTGTCCGCTCCTAAAGTGTTGAAGCGAGCGAACAGGGTATACAAATATATCAAGGATGTCATCCCGATTCCCTCTTAATCCATAGTAGCAAAGAATCTAGCAACCTCCTCCAATTCCGGGTCCCCGTTACAAAAGTCCCAGCCCACGATCACGCTCGTCTGGCTACAACAGATGATCCGGCGGGCGTCAAACTGCAGCTTGTAGATCCTCGTCGGCATCCCCACCTCGGGCGCCCCATGGTGGTTGAGCCGGTGCTGGCCACCTGCAGGTGGTCCGCCGGCCACGTTGGTTGGGGTGGCCGCGGCGGTGGCCGGGGCTGAGTTCGAGTGAGAGTTGGAACCCCCGGCGGCGCCAGTGGCGGCAGCGTTTGCGGAGTTGCCAGCCCCGGCGTCGTCATCTGTGCCATTAATGGCAGTAGCATCGGCGGCTTGGAGAGCTTGCATCCCCTGCTGGCGGGCCCTTGCCTGCGCAACCTGCGTGCGGACCGTCGCGGCGCTGACTACCTGCCTCAGCTGTGATCGTACAAACGGGCTCTGTTCTCGGTCGATGGCTGTCTGGAGGTGGCTTTGCAGGGTGAGCATAGTGGGGTAGTTTGACAAGGCCTGCTGGAGGGCATGGACGCCCTGGGGGACGATGAGATCGATCAGCTGCGCGAAGGAGCGCTGCGATGAGGGTGTTATGGTTGCCATTACTGGCGAGGTGACATGGGTGATCTGGTCTGAAGGCACGGGAGGGAGGTTTCGCGGGATGACAGGGTGCGAGAATCGTGGCCTGGACACGCTTGTGTTTGCCTGCGTTGAGGTGCCCGACTGTTCGGGCTGTGTTCTTGATGAACCGGCCGGCGTCGAGGGGCCTGATGCTGCAGAAGAAGCCGGCGGGTTGGCAACCATCGAGCTGGAAGCGCTTGCCCTTGCAGCACGCGGTCGGAGGATGGGTGCCGGAGCCCAGTCTGTGGGAGGCTGTTGTCTTCTGGAGTTGGCACCGGAGCCGGCATTCCCTGCTCCTCCAGGGTTGTTGCCGGGTGCTGGAGGATCGGGCGGTGGGCGAGGATGCGAGTGTAGCGCCCTGGATGCAGCCTCCTCTTGCTTCAAGTGATGCTGTGGCTTCCATTTGCCCGTCTTGTCCCGCCTCCAGATGATTATTGACTTGTCGTAAGACCCAGAAACAATCCTGCCCCATCGTCTTCCACCACCACCTCCGGGCGGCAGCTTGGCTCCATAAGCCGTTATCTCCTCGGGATCCGTGCTCCCGGCGTTTCCAGGACGGCCACGACGCGGTGACGACGAGACCTCGCCATCCTCCACCGCCTTCATGTACGCCTGGTCTACTCGTCTGGCCTCAGCTGCGTCCTCTTCAACGCTCCATGGGAGGTCGCCGAAGCCAGCCTGTACTGTGCGGACCAGATCAGTGTGGTCCCTAAGGCTGGCGACTTCTATACCCGTCTCCCGACAGAAGACCTTCACCTCGTTGTCACTACTACCAGAGACGATGCGCTTGCCGTCATACTGCACACAGGCAATACCCTTGTTGTGGCCGACAAACGTCCTCTTGCAAGCACCTGTCTGCCAGTCCCAGACCTTTATCTGACGATCGCCACTGGCTGAGACGATCTCATTGTCTACTATCTGTACCGCGTTGACTGCCGCGCTATGGCCCTCAAGGACGCCAATCATGGTGAACGGCGGGATAGTCGGGAGCTGGTCTAGCGGCGAGGACTCATACCCATACCTCTTCACAGTGGTAGGCACCGGGTTGACCATGCCGTAGCCCGCATCGCCTGCCTTCAGGGCACGGCGGTTGAAGATCTTAATGGTCCTGTCCTTGGAACAAGTGGCGAGGATGCGCTTGTCAAATTTGACGTTCAAGACTGACTCTCGGTGTGCGTGTGTCAGTCGTTGGATGATCTCCCCGGTGGAAAACCGCCAGACAATCACGTCCGAATCACTGCTACCGGAGACAATGATATCTTCCTCCGGGTCCGAGTCGAACTGGAGACAAAGGACAGAACCGATATGACCGACGAGGGGTTTCCGAACCAGCCGCCTCGTGGCGAGATTCCATATCCGCAGCGTACGGTCGCGACTTCCGCTCACCAGGTATTCTTCGTTATACTGTAAACTATAGATGCACTCATTGTTGTGGCCCTCGTCCAGGTGGTCCGGATGGGGCAGCTGGAAGTTCTTGAAATTGCCCTGCTCCCAGTTGGTCTCGAGTTTCATCCGCATCGAGTAGAGGTACTGCCAGTTGATCTTCTGCTTGCCAGACGACGCGTCGTATATCCATAATTTCGATTTGAAGGAGGACGCGGGCGGAGAGAGCGCATCAGTCGGGGTGCGCGGCACCGCCTTGCCCTTGCCCTTGTCGAGCGTCTTGACCCTCATGAAGGAGCCAGCGCTCGACCCAGATCCCTGCATGTTCAGATCCCTCAAGGCCGGCGTCATGTTCGTCCGGGTGGAGCTGCCGCCAAACAGGGACTCGTCGACCTCGAGGGTCTTGGGCTCGGCGGTCAGGAGGTGGTCGGCGTCCATCATAAGGTGGTCCTCGTCCTCGTCCAGGGACACGGCCCGCTTCTTGTGGGTGTGTCCATCCTCCTCCGACTTCTGACGGTGCATAGAGCCGGGCGAGGTCCTCCTGTTGGCAAGCTCCTCTGCGGCTTCTATCTCGGAAGCAATGACCTTCCATCCCTCCATGTGGTACAGACGTTGCCATAGCGTACGGTCGAGGGCCAGGCTGAACCAGGGGCGGCATGTCTGGGCGACGGACAGCAGGGAGACGGGGTCAAGGTACCCGAGGATCTTGAGGCATATTTCGGCGGGCAGATATCTGATAAAATCGATGTACAGGCGCGGGCTCATCTTCTCGACGATCTCGGCAACGAGGCTGGTGGGCAGGTTATCGAGGAGCTCTAGGGTCAATTCTGCGAGGTTGAGGCGATATTAGCATTCACGCAGGGCCGGCATGGTGTGTGTAACACCGCATTGAGAGGCAGGCAGCGGGCGGTAAGCAGTGGCTGCTACGTACGAGTCCTCAGGTCGGCGGGCAGGCTTGCTATGTGCGCCGACAGCCATCCTTTGATTTGGAGCGGGGAGGCGCCTGTTCCGGGTTCCAACTGCTTGACATTGGAAGAAAGAGGCAGGTTGGCAGGCGATGGCGGGTTCAGGGGGTCTTCGGAATAGCCCTCGTCTGTTTGCTGTGAAACGCCGTAGCCTTCCATGGCGGTGAGTTGGGCAGCGGGCGGTTCGCGATGCCGCATGCAGTGTTCGGGTCGGTGTCTTGGGCGATGAACGGGGATCCGTATTCTCGACGGGGGGATTCTGCAGAGGCGATGGCTGGCTATAGATTAGAACGCTATTTGGATGGAAGCGCCGGAGGCAGCTGCTGGGTTGGACTGCCGAGATGTCCAGGCAGGTCGGGACCTGGTGCAGGTAGGACAAGGCGTGGTGGGCGTGTCGGGCGGGTTGAGGATGACTGTTCTTGGGTGGTGCTGCCGCCGCCGAGATGGAGTTGGAGTTGTCGGCTGAGTCGATTGTATGTGGAGTGCGAGTGTTGCAGGTTAATACTGGAAAGCAGTTGGATATATGTGAGAAGGAGGGTGGGTATACAGAGAACGGAGTCAGCCCGTCAGCCTTGGAACAACCCTTGGAAGAGAGGCGAAGGCGGCAACAACAACACAATGAGACTCTGGTGGTTGATGCCGTAATGTTGTTGTTCTCCCAGGAGCCTAAGCCTGGCAGTGGCAGTGGGCCTGAGCCTGCGATTTTGGAGTGGGCAGGGGCCACTCAGGTTGAGGTTCGCCTCCCTGCCCCCTTCGCTTTTCAGCCGTTTTTGGCTTCTGCCTGCCCAAGCCTGATTTGATTGGGAATCTGGGGTGCAGCCAAGAGGGGCCCATCCCTGCAGAGGCAGAGAGAGAGGCTCACCTCAACTCAACTCAATTCATAATTCATGCATCCCTCCTCCCCAATCCGTTCATCCATCCCATCCACACAAACTGCACAGGCCAGATTAGATTGTTCTTTGACCATTTCTAGATCTGGCCTGCTATTGAGTTCTGGCTTGCAACATCCAATGTGGTCACTGCTACTCAGCCCAGCCTGCCAGTTGTGCACCTCTAGATGCCGTCATGCACGCTGCACATCGAGAACAGTTGCCAACAGGTATACTGCATACGTTGAGCCAGTCTCCGCATGCCCATCGATGCACCGTTATCCCCACAGTTGGATCAATAGCGTGTCAGGCCCATGCCTATGACCTACGTATAATCAGCAGTCTATGCCTCCCAAGCCTGGTTCTGCTGGGCCTCAACCACCCATCATCCGCCAGCAACGTCCAGATCGACGGCAGCTTGTGTTCATGCCACAACCTCCCCCATGGCTCTGCATGGAATGGTCCTCAAAACCTGTATTGACTGACTGATCTTTCCAGCTCACAGGTTCACGCCTCCTGCCCAGGGCAAGATTGATCTGCCCTAAATGAGCTCACATGCGAATCCCTGGGGGACCTGCACGTCATCCGCGCCTCTTCCAGGTTATTTCCCGGCCGACGCCAGCACCGGCCGAGCCCACCAAGCTCCCCACAGCCTAGACTACCTGACTACCCTGACAGCTGATTACTTGAGTCCGTTCCGGCACTACGCCCCGCGAAAGGTGCATGGGTACTACCAAGCTTCGCGCTCCGGTTTTTCTGGGCTTGCAACCCGGCACGTCAAGAGTCCAGACTCTCAGGGCCGTCCAGGAATCAGGTTCCACGGTGCCTGGAACCTGCTCGAGCTCTGGACCGCCCAGCCCAACGTGCTTGGTTTTTGCCCGGCAATCCTGCCGCAAGGACCCGGCTGCTGTCCGTTTAACGGTGGGACGGAGCGGCGCCCGCGTCTGCCGTTTGCCGTTTTCCTCTGCATGGGATCGGACCCAGCCAAGGATTCCGACCTTCTCGATCTTGGCGGCCAACTAGCACATGCTGCCATTCAGATCCATTCTACTTCCTCTTATCTGCCTTGCACGACTGGTCTGCAGACGTCCAGTGACGTCTCCAAAATTCGCGTGCGAATGATTTTGGAAAGCTGGCTGGCTGTGTGACGCTCACATAGTGGCAATCTCCGCCCGACGGTGAACAATAAGGTAAATCCAACATGTCGGTGGTGCTTCGGCAATCGCCATGGGAACTCTCCGAGGATGCCAAAAACAAGTCTCCCACATGCAGCTGGAAGCAGATTCGGAGTGACACGAGTGTAACATCTGTCCAAGGCAAGATACACCCGTTACTGCGCGCCCCAAATGCGACAAGAAGCAAGATTAGAGAACTTTCCGGATGTCCTTTACTATAGCTTCTATGCCCTCAAGGATTTTTGACAGTGTTAGGCAATGGAACTTCCAAATACCTAAGATATTATCAATTGGTAGGACAAGTTCTCAGGGTACTGTACAACCCCTCCACATCTTCAAGGTGGACCGTCAATAACATATTATCCAGGGAAAGCTCTGGACGAAGTTAGCTTCACAGAATTCTCCGAGCCTTATAGTGGCTGTGAAAATTCTCCGTCTCTCACGGACACTTCGCAAGGCCCGACGCACTTCCTCTGTCAGTGTGTGTGCATGCAAAGAGGATCCCATCCGGATACTCCACCCACCAGGACTCTAAGGACGCGTCATTCCCTCTTTCCACCTACTGAAATTTCTATCAAATCTCTATTTATAGCATCCCTCGTACGGTCTTTCACTATCTCCCCCTAATGCACTCGGTTCCTTCCGGTCTTCGGGCCGCCAGACGCTGTCATCCAGAAAAGGACAACCTCCCGACGACAACCACACTCTGCCGGTTCACGTGACAGCCTAGCCTATCCGCGTCCCTACTTCTCAAAGACCCAAAGGGGCTTCGGAACTTGGGTGCCGAAAGATACTGACTCGAAATCGTCCTCAAGACGCCTCTGGAAACCAGCTTCCCCGTCTGCCGTCCTGCCTCCCTTTGCATGGCACACATGAAACATACCCGGCCAAGAAAGCCACGCCACAGTACATTTACTCCTGACTTGTGCTCTGAATGATCTGCAAGACATTTGGTGTTGGCAACCCGTATGGCTGTATTGCACACGCGTCCGCCCCTGAGCTGTCAAGACCAAGCTGCAGGCTCGGGGAGTTTAGGGCCACCCACTAACTCCCCACCACCGTCGTTGGCTTCTGCAAGGCAGATAGGCAGATCGCCATCTTGTTTTGGACAAATTGCCAGGTGACAAGTGTAGTTCTCCTGCATTTCACGACTTATGTGGATTGATATCACAGGCAATCACTACCACATTTGTCACAGCGCGGATGCATAATCGCCCTTAACGTGCGGGCGGTAAGGCTGAGACAGGTTACAAATTTAGCCCACGGCGGCTGCGCTAAATGTTCGTTTTCGTAGCTCGTAGTTCGGGGACAGACGCACGAGAGCGAATCTCACGCTTAAGTGGGTATGTGGGCGCCCGTCAACTACACTCAGAATAATTCTCCGAATAAGGACGAAACTTAAAACACACTGGTCCAAGGTAGCAGTCCAGACCCAAGGTTCGACTCGCGTGCATTGTTTTGGCTACAGGGCCCTTCTCATTGGCTTGAAAATGGGCAGGACATAAATTGGGTTTGGGGCCAGCCGTCGATCCAGGGTGTGCACACTACTCGCTCCCGTATTCGGCTTGCGGGTGACTAACTCCAGATGTCGACTCTCTTTCTCCGTCTGCGTGCATAGTTCTAAAACAAGCCTTCACACGTCCCTTTACCCACTGTCGTGCTTCAGCCCGACATGGTTCACGCGCGTGTATCTAGCGAAACAACGTCCTAAGCCATAGCATAGCCCTCGTCGTTTTCGTAACTGACGTAGGGAGAGAGTTTTCTAGCCTCAGCCCGGCCCATAGCCCGCCCGACCGGTCGCAGGGTTCCGTTGAGTGATCAACATGGCCGTGAGCACTCGAGATAATGGTAAATAATAAAAGACTCTAGATACCCAATGCCGAAAAGCTTGTACTTGTCCTCTCCACCCATCAACCTATGTCAAGACTTCCTTCTCAGATTAAATACGACATCGTGCCTTTGGACTTGTGACTGCCGGCCTGCCAACCTCCCGGGTACCAACATTGAATTCAGTCCCTTGTCCGACACAACGATCTGGCTTTGAGAGCCTCGTTATTAGCCTTCGCGTACATCATTCACCATGTCTGCCGCCGATTTCCCCCCGCCGTCAACGGGTGTGATTAGCCTCGCCTACGTCGAGATCGTCCTGTCGGCCATATTCCTCCCCCTCGTCGGGTTCATCGCATGGAAACATGGAAAAGCCGGCATGACCTGCTGGCAGATTTACATCATGGCCTTTGTCGCAAAACTCATCGCCAACATATATCTTATTGTCAACAAGGAGAAACCATTATTACCGACCGCGGTGTCAACAATGACGGACTCTGCTGTGATCGCCACCATATCACTTGGTATCATCGGTATTATTTATGAGGCGTACGTATTTATCCAGTCTTTTGCCCGGGACAACACATCCTCGATGATTCATCATCCTCTCCATGCAGCAGACGGAACAAACCACTGACATCACACCCACGAAAACAGCAACATCATCCTCCCCCAGCAGCCGAAGAAATGGACCGAAAAGATAATCCTCGGCGTGACCCACCTCGCCAACACAGGCGGCATCGCAGTAGCGACATACGGCGGCGCCCCGAGCGCGACAGGCGAGGGCGGCGTGACGAACCAGCAGCTCTCCCGGATCGGCAACCTCCTGATGCTCTTCGTGCTCTTCACCGTCTGCGGCTGGATGTGGCCCACCTACAAGAAGATCACCTACTACCGCCGCTCGGGCAGCCACCCCAACGCCCGCGCCGCCCTCGTCCTCCTCTGGGCCGGCGTCGCCGCCATGCCCATCTGGCTCGGCCGCCTGTCGTACATGTGCATCTACGCCTTCAACCGCCAGTCCACCGACCTCGACCCCGTCATGGGCTCCTTCGCCGTCAAGATCCTGCTCTTTGGCACGCTGTGGGGCGCCGCGGCCGCGCTCACGGCCGGCGGCTGGTTCTCGCAGGCCTCGATGCCCTCGGGCGGGTTCCTCAAGGCCCGGGAGGGCGGCCGCTTCATGGTTGCTGATGACGAGGCGCCGCTGAGCAGGCAGCAATCGGGTCCGGAGGAAGTGGAGATGTATGGGCATGTTACGAGGCCGAAGTTTTGAGCGGGTGGTTTTTGGATGATACCCCGGGATCGGGTGGTCGAGGATGGGCAGGTGGTTTTTCTTTTGGTCAAACATGGAATTATAGAGGCGTTCCTGGGAGAGGTGCCCAGGTGGGCAAGGAGCAGGCTCCGAGGGAATAGGCAGGCAGGTTATTCTGGATAGGTATCTGGAGGTCACACACAATAAAAACTATACGCAAAAGTGCGCCTTGTTCCATCTGAGCCCTCGGCCAGTAAATTCACCACGAGCGCAGATTTTATTCTGCTGAAAGTTATTGCTGAGAAAGGCCAAGTCAACCATGGCTTCTCAATGCTATTGTGACGAATACCCTCCATCAACCACCAAGGCGGCGCCTTGCATGTAGCTGCTCATCGGCGAGGCAAGGAAAACGATGGCGTCCGTCACCTCCTCGATCATGCCCAATCGCTTGAGCGCCGTTCTTTCAAGATCTCGACCTAGGTATGAATCTGGGGGAAATTCTAGGTTCGTAAGCAACGGCGTCTTGACGTATCTACAAATTCGTGGTGTTAATGGAATGCTGAATGGTCTTCCTCTCCTTGCCTAGGGGCAGAGGTAAGTACTCACCCTGGACAAACGGCATTGACGCGGATGTTCAAATGCCCGTAACTATTCGCATCCGCTCGTGTAAGTCCGATCACGCCTAAATCAGATCAATCAATGGTTCAGTGCCGAAAGAGGGGGTCCCATGTGCATGGAGAGGACACGGTCTCACCATGCTTGGACGCGACGTATGGAGTCGACGGCAGATGCGGCCCTGTCGACTTGAGGCCATACATCGAGGAAACATTGATGATTCTGCCCCGCCCCTCACGTATTCCCAAATCCCTAAAGATGAGGTCAACTCACACCCAGGTGGGCCTCCATGAGATTGAAAGACACGTGGCTCACTCTTGGTCGACCATCACATCCAGCTCTTCCTTCTGACACCTCCAGACCCCGAACAGGTCGACGTCCGCAATCTGCTTCCACTCGGCGTCCGGCATCTCATGAGTCATCTTCCCACTGCCGCCGACCCCTGCGTTGTTGACCGCAATGTCGAGCCGGCCGAACTTCATCACAACCTCTGCAAGTGCCTCCCTCACCTGTCCGGACTGCCGCACGTCGAGGTGTAGCTCCATGACCTTGGTGTCGGGATATTGGGCACGGATTGCATCCTTGGTGTTCCTCAAGGCGTGCACGTCGACATCGGCAATTGCGAGGCGGGAAACACCGTGACGTGCGAATGCTGCTGCGGTGGCTTGCCCGATCCCTGGAGGTTCCCGCGTCAGCCGATATGATATTTGACTTCGTGACTGCACAACTCCACTCGATCACTCCCATCTCGTACGCTTACCCTTTGCAGCCCCGGTTATGAAAGCAGAACCGCGTAGAAGCGGAGCCATCTTCAATTCCCGGTGGTAATTATAAGTCGGGGGTTTCGCGGTCGAGTACTTCCTCTATCGTGATCAGGAATGTGTCGATATGGCTTGTGTGGGGAGCGGCCACGTACTGTTTGGCGTCCTCCCCCTGCTGCGTGAGCTGAAGCGGGGCCTTTTGCGATGCTGTGCCGTTTCGCTGACCCCAAGTCGCGCAAGCGTACTAAGTGAGTTGGCGCATTAAGCGCGTTCGAAGTCCCCATGCTGCTTTGGTCTGTCAGATTTCAGACTTCGCCAGATTTATGAGCGGCAGAGCAACTTCGCGGCTGACTCGCCAGCGAGCAACCGGAAATTGTCACATGGAGCAGCAGTTGCAGGCATTTTCAGCTGCTTGGTATTTACGATACTTGCAAATAAGGTGACACATACAAGCCCTGGATGCGTCCAAAAAGAGATTAAAATATTGGATAAATACCGGCGCACGCAAGATCATTTTGGAGCCTCAGAGCTGACACACTCTGCGGGACAACAAGGGGCCCAAGTCAATTTGCCTGGATGTCAAAGCCGCCTTGAAGCCGCATGATTTGCTGCATTCGTTTCTGTGTCTAAACACCGGTATCTAAAGTGTATGTTTGATGCTATGTAATAGGAAAGTAGTGATGCATTGGCTGACGGCAGACTCAAAATACAGGAACAAACTTTCAAGGCTCGTTGCTGCTGGGTCATCACCTTGGTATCACGCGTAGGGGCTTGGTTTTAGAATACCGAGATTCGCACCCTCTAAAACGGAGGGTACACCCGTACATTACTCACACTATAGCTGCAACACACCCAATTCACACACCCAATTTGCATACCACCTGCCCAACACCCACACACCTAACACCTACACACCTAATTCATATACCTAATTTATACACTCGATTTATGCATATTGGATATGTGAATTCGACGTGTGAATTAGGTTTGTAGGTGTTGGTTTAGTACTGGTGATGTATGAGTGTACTCTCCGTTTTAAAGGGTGCGAATCTCTGTATTCTGTTTTTATTGTCAAAATATATCGCCACAAGAAACGAGATACCAATCTATCTTCGATATCCTGTAACCCCAAGTATCCTTCACCTGCAATTGACATCGCTCCCAGTCTAGATGTCAATGAAACGCGCCATCCAGGTGTTGGTAATTTGTTTGGCTTCATCCACTAGGCCCATGTCTAGAAGTAGCTGAACAGTTCCCCTGAGAGCACTCTCGAGAGCACTAAAAGTCCACGTATGCGTAAAAGTAGCCGCCTCGCCGATAAATACGGTATTGAACTGAGTCTGGTAGAAAGCGGGAAGGTACAGATCTTGCTGTGAGAATATCTGCATCGTAAAGGCCCCGGCATGATGTTCGTCCTGTTCCCAGCAGTGCCGGGCGGAAACGCCCGTCCAGTTCTCTTTTACGACATCGCCGTGAACTTGAGTCAGAGCCCGTTTGATATAAGCAAGGTGCTCCTGTTCCGACATGGCACAAGCGACGGTAGCCTCGTAATCGGAGAGGTACGATGCAAGCATTGTGCCTGGTCCTGTAGCGTTCAGGTCCCATGAAGGGTAGCACACCTGGCCAAGTTGCGGCTTAGTGAGGCGGGTACAACCGCCAAAGATGGGCCGCTCAAGGTGTTCCCAGAACCGAGTCTTGAATTGAATAGCGACCTTGACAGCGTTGCTGAACAGCGTTCGATCAACAGCTCGCTTCAATAAGCTTGAGTATGGGGGCAGATCCCAGAACTTTAACAAGTTAAGCGGGACACTGTTCAGTATGTAGTCGAAGTTCTCGACTCTGTCAGTAGTCTCGAAGGGCTCAGCTCCGGTGGGTTTCCAAGAAACAGACACCGTGTTATTTTCGTTGTAGTGTAGACCGTTTACCTTGCTGCCGTACTGGATTCTTCCCTTCATCAGAGGCTCGAAAGCAGCTGGGAGTCTACTGAGACCGCCTTGGACAGTAAGCCACTTGCTGGCGAGGAAGTAGACAGTTTCGTATTCCCACATGGGCCAGTAAATGTGAGACGGCGTAACCTCGTCAGTGGTGTTGAGGTCGGTCTTGATGACATCTCGCAGGTAGGAAACTTCCGAGTAATCGAACATGCCGTCCTCCTTAGCTTGCTTGTAAGCTGCGAAAATGTTGGTGGCGAACATGCGAATTCGTTCCGCGTCGAGGCCCTTGACCTTGTCCAGAGCATCGAGGGCTTCTGCTGCAGCAGTGGCGTTATGATAGACAGTTGGGTTGGAGTAGGCCGGGTCGGTTGCCACCTCTGTCTTTCCGGGGAAGGTACCATCAGGTCGTCGGAATGGAGAATCGACAGGGGTGTTGGGAGAGCTTTGGATCCAATCCCCAAATTTGACTTGCACCGACTCATTCCCGCTGTTAAGCTCGTTGAGTACATCGGCCAGCTGGAAAATGATGCGTTGATCATTAAATGGAAACGTCTCATTGGTCTCAGAGTCTGTGATCTCGACCGGAAAACGCATAGGTCCAAGCTCGTGATACTGACCTTCCTCTGGGGAGGTGCCGTTAAGATAGACAGTCCTGAAGCGGCCGCCGAGACGCTCAGACGACTCCAAGATCTTCCAGTTGTGGATACCAACGGAGTTTAGTAGCAACTATGATCCAAACAGTCAGTCCATGCGCATAGAGATCAGTGAGAACCGGCAACTTAAGGCTTACAGAAGACATTAGTCCAGACATGCCAGCACCGAGAATACCGAACGACTTGTTTTTTGCCACGGCGACAAATGATTCATCAGGTCCCTTCTGCTCCAAGTAGGCCACACCGTTGAACCACATGCTGTCGTCCCCTGCCACTTCCACGAAGGACTTTTTTGCACTTCGTCGAGCCACGCGCTTGGCGACTGGAAGATCCACAGATTGCCCCACGAGCTCACCATTAAGGAAAGCATGAAGACATCCACCAGTCGTGTCCGTGGGAGTCAACCAGACGAACTTGGTTGGCCGTCTTCCCTCATGGTCTACGTGTCGCGCAGCTAGGGGATGGTCACCGACATGAGTTGTACCGACAAGCTGCTTCGCGTCTGAGACAACAGCAGCACCATCGCATGAGCCGTAAGTGATGGTAAGTTCACCGTCAGCATTGGTGTCGTACGCAATAATGACGTTGTACGCGCTTCCTGTGCTGATCTGTGAAGGAGAGAGGAATGTCACAGAAGGCCGATCCAGTGGCTTCGCCTCTGTCAAGGAATAAAAGCCTCCCAACAAAGGAAACAGATTGAGTGAGGATCGCATGGCTGATTCTGTAGGTTGATGAATCACTAATAGCAAAGAGTCCCAAGATGTTGTATGTGGTAAAGACTGTCTTATAAAAGCGCCTGCTTCCCCATCCCCATAGGGTGCTCTTCGGAAATTGACATGCTAAGAGCATTGCCAAGGTCAGAGGACCGATATCGCCTGTCCTGACCTTGATCATAGCCAGAAAGCAAATTGATATCGTCAAATGTGTAAGCGTTAACTAGATACTGTTCCGTGTAAACGGAGAAGAAACGCCAAGAAGATAAACAAATTGCCGACGCCAAGCAGTAAAAGCAGCGACCTTGTTATCTCCCGGCATCGACAAGACGTCTAACAAGGGCAACGGATTCTTGGCAAGCACTTGATGAATAGCTTGAGCCGGCGCTCCGCAATGTGGCAACTGGCCTTTCATGTAGTGGAGCGCTATCTCCATGAGGCCCAGCTTAGTTAAATGCCAGAACATGCATTGTATTGACTGTTTCCTGTTCTCTAGAGGCAATGATCTAAGTGAGTATATCGGCCTTGGCTGGGGTTCGTGGGCTAATAGCCAGCTCTAGCTGTCAGGTTGCTAAACCATGGCTCCCAATACTGTTAGAGTTTCATGCTCGTAGTACTACATGCAGTTGCAACTGATCTGAATACTTGAAGCAACGACTGAGCAAGGGCATAATTTCCATGGTAGAAAGCAATTATGCACTAACTGGGCTACGGACTAACTGGCAATCCACGACGTACTGGCGTTGCAGAAGTTGGCAGCATAGTGGTAGCCACCCAAATCACTCTCAACCCTGCCCGAATGTTAGCAGCGATATGTGGGCCAGACGTAGGTTCTAGCAAATCTCGGTTTATGGTGTGAAGACACCATGCAAAAGCTGCTACGGAACCGACGACGTACATGATGACACGTTTGACTGTTGTGAATTAATCGTGTCTAAAGCAGGCCTCATTCAGAGACCTCTTGCAACCAATTGAATGCATCATTTGACAAATGGATGGCCCGCAGCTCTCAGCGGCAGTGGCGTTGAGAAGCGTTGTCACCCACGCTGCGTGTTGGTTCAGGCCAAGCCAAGGACGCTTCTCAAGCGTTTAGAATGGCCGCTCGCGCTGTGCACTTCGAATTAGGGTTATAAGCGGTGGCACGTGGCTTGTTCCAGCTTGTACATGTATATATCAGTATCGTTTGGGAATCGGTTGATATCACTGAGGGCGAGTAAAGAAACCTCTGGCCTATCCTCACCAAAAGAAACTCAGGCGTTCTGAAGATTTGAATGCAAGTTACCCTGGGGGGGGGGGTCAAACGGAGCTGTGCACATGTGCACAATTGTATTCAACGCACACTGTGTTCTCTGACTCCCCGCCTGAACTGACCATTGGTCTTGGTGGTATGCGGTTCGAACTGGTGCACCTACCCAGGCAGGTATATCTGCGCCAATCACTTACAATGGTCTCATCATACATTTCGGCCGGGCTGGGGTGACTGGCCAAGGCCCCATCAAGGTGACACCTCAATTGCCGGTTCGAGAACAATTTGAGAAGCAATGCGTAAAATATTGGCTGTGTTTCCACTTTGCAATTACCGGATTGCTGCCTCGTACAGTGGCCAGTTGGCTAAAACCGGGCATGAATAAACTTGACACACAACATTGAAAAGACAGCTGCACATATATGCACTATGTACAGGATCATCGGGGCCCTGGTGTTCGTCTAATTGACCAGGTCGATTGGTCAGGTCATGAACAATAGAGTCTGAGCTTCCGATGTGACGGGTCATTTGTGTGTTCCTCAGACTCCGCTGTCCGTCTCCCTAATTGGGATCATCGCATGAGGCCACACCATGTGGCAGATGTCAACCCCCACCCCCAATCCTGAGACAGACCGTTTAGGAGCTTTGACAGCATTGTATCGCTCCCCGTTGGTGAAGTAAGACGGTATGCCGGGAAAGGAGTGTGAACGGCAACGCGACAGTCTGCGTTGGCGGCGTTGTGCCCACTCAGTGGCAAATGTAAGCATGGCATCCAAAAGATAGGGAATTGAATAGGTCGAAGGGATTTTTACAGCGTTACGTTGACTAAGACTGTTTTACATGGATAAGGCCAATCTTCGTCAAGCATATTCAGATGTAGCGTGTAGGCTGCATAACATAATGGGCGCTCACGGCCATGTGCAGCACACCAAGGTATAGGCAACGCCAGGTGGTCAACTTATCCAAGGCACAGCAGTCACATAAACCAAGCACACCGATATAGATAATATCTATTTACAAGGATGGATATCTTGCCACGTCCCATGGCGTACGGGCCCCGACTCATACGGAGAGCCAAACTCACCATACGTAGTAGTGATTGACAGACAGCAACATTTGCACATACAGTGACAGTGATGCCTGCTTTGCCCCGAACAACAAAACGCAATCGGGACCTTGATAGGAAAGATTTAATCTTGCTTACAGCACCATCAGAGCGATTTGAGGCAGTATCAAAGATTCAGTGGCTCATCCCGGAGACAATGTAGCTAGGCCCGGCACGTCAGTGGCTCGGCGGACACATTTCGGCCACTTTCTGACCCTGCCGTCGCGATCCTTCAGACCCCAACTGAGCATGTAGATGGTGACAAACAAACTTGCAAATGTCCCCGAGGGTTGGTGATTATGTTGAATATGACCATCAAGGCCCCCAGAAAAGTGCATTGTCCGGTGCTGCTCACCATTATATAAACCAACTCGAGAGCTCCTCCGTAACAGCCCACAACATGCGTATCTTCCACCCTCTTCTACTACAAAGCCTATTACACATATCAAACACACAACGCACAAAACAGAACATTCTCAAGGCCAGCATGTCCACAACAACAACAACCAATCCCCCATCCAAGGTACCCGAAGGCGCCAGCGCGATGCAGAAGATCCTCGAGAGCAGCTACGGCGAGGACTGGCAGCATTTCCTGATCGAGACGATGCGGTCCATCTCGGCCCCGCTGGCGCAGAAGGCGCTCGCCCAGGTCGGCCTCGGCGCGGGCACCACCGAGCCGTACCGGCTGCTCGAGCAGGGCTGCGGCATGGGTGTCGTCGCGCCGATGCTGCACGAGACGGTGCCCATGGAGGTGCAGGAGAAGAGCAGCGTGCTGTGTGGGGACTTCTCGGCCCCGCTGGTCGAGGCTGTGAAGGGGAGGATCGCGAAGGAGGGGTGGGTAAACTGCGAGGCTCAGGTCGTTGATGCTCAGGTCAGTGTTCTAGTGTTGCGTGCTTTGAGTAAGAAGATGGTGAGTGATTGAGCTATGGAAGCTAATGCATTGGATATAGAACTCGGGCCTCCCTTCTGAGAGCTTTACACACGTGGTTGGCAATATCGTGTACCATACTATTCCAAATTCCCTAGCCGCGCTCAAAGGTACAGTTCAACGCCATTTCCATATTCTCGTTGCACATCGCTTACTTGGTCAAATCTAGACAGCATCCGACTCATCCAGCCGGGTGGGGCTTTTGCCCTTACAACTTGGCACAGCCAGAACGGCGCATGGGTGTGCGACGTCCGCGAAGCCTTCGATTCACTTCCATCAAGGTTACTCCCTCCTGACTACAACTTCCACATGCCAATGCAACTGACGGACGATGGACACTGGGACAATGTCGACTGGCTTCGTGGGACACTCACTGACCAAGGTCTGGTGGATGTTCAGGTTGATGTGCTGGCAACCTTAACTCCCATCAAAAGCCCTGAGCACTTCATGAAAACGAGTGCTATGATGATCGAGTACGCTGGAAAATTGACATTGGGACTGGATCTGAAGACTGACAGGGACAAGGTGGAGGAGATCAAGGAGCTCGTCGAGAAGCATCTGGTGGAGAAGTACGGAAAGGATGGAAAGTGGACATTGACGTGGGTGTCTATCATTGCCAGCGGGAGGAAGCCATCTTGACAGCTGCGCAAGAGGCCAAGACTGTGAAGGATAGTGAGGGCATCCCGGCAACGATGAGTGAACGGGCGCGGGCCCCTCGTAAGACAGCAGTGCAAGGATTAGAGAACCGGTAGACCGGGTGAAGCCGAACACGTTCCCCATGTGCGCGCGCGAGACCGCCGACTTCGACGTGACCACGGTGATGTGAAAGGTAAAGATCTGCTCTGGTCTGCAACTTGGAACTCCAAACATGGCGCAAAGCTTCGCCCGGAACAAGAAAAGTAAGGCGGCGCTTGGCCACAAACAGCACGAGGAGGTGGTGTGGAGATGGTACCCCTCTGTTGGCAACAGCCGGCCGCAAAAGCGATCGATATGCGTGTTGCATACTCGAGTCCCGTATCAGATGCTACCGGGGCTGCATGACGACTGCATCTGACATGTCTATTCTCAACGAGACAAGCAAGTCGGCAGTCCACGCTGTTGCAGGGCGGGGAGCTCAAGACCTACGCCAGGCCGGAAACAGGTGGAGGGGTATATTGTACCCCGACGGCCTCAACATTGTGTCGGACACACAACTCCTGCCGTGCAGACACATAGTAGACTTTTTGCCCACGTTTCTGTAAGACCAGATCTGCACTGCAAGTCAGGATGGACGATCGGAGCAGAGAGGCGCGTCGACCATAGGATTTCGACGAACTGGGCCCGGCTGCAGACAGACGGGCACACCAAGACAGAGTGGGGCACTCCTGTTCTCCGACGCAGAGCCGGCGTTGGGATGAAGGCGGCCCATGTTTCAAGAGCAAGCTATCGACCTGTCGGAAGCTAAGTCATTTTCCGATATTGAAACCATGAGCAGCTTGTTGCCAGGTAGTCGACGTCGGTGATGCCGTGTAGCGCAAGGGACAATCAGATTGATATGCTCAGGTATGCTCAGATTGGGCCGTCCAGCAGCACCAGCAGGCGTGCGGCGGGCAGGGAAGCTCATGAAGCTAGTCGAGCTTTTAACACCGCAGGTGCTCTAGATAACGCGTGGTGGTGTTTCGCGGCGGCGTCGAGACAGCCCGACCCTGCTGTGAGCTTCTTTCTGGCACAGGTCGGCATCGCATCGGGACGCAACGCGACGCAGCACAACACAGCGAGCACAGTGCATCGGTATATTACCGCAGACAGGTAAACTAGCGACAACGAGCGCCCGTGATGAGGCCGACGATTGAGGGCTAGGTCCATTATTAGCAAAGGGCCATGATCGAGATCGAGATCAGGATCGTCTCCCAATCTTCTAGATTGATTCTAGAAGCAGAGAAGCATGCAGGGCGGCCAGGCGGGCAGATGGTGAGCTGCAGAAGAGCAATGGGCTGCATTTGTCATTGGGCGACGCTCGTCTTCATTTTTGTGGTCTCTACCCATCAAGAGGGCAAACTGGCATGGTTTCCTTCCTTCTGGTGCTCCTGGGCCGATAGGAACGGGCTTGATGGAAAGGGGTCAAGGTGAGGGGGGGAAGGGTGGAGGGGAGGTCCCTTGTCTGGATGGGGCGGGATCGAGCTGCATTGAGGTTAGCGTGGGCAAGCAACGGATTTTGAAACGACGGGGACCTGGAAAAGGCAGGAGCAGCAGGGGGCGGGCAGGGAAAGCGCATCCAGAGGCAATCCACACCTCAATGCCATCACGCAAGAGTCCATATATTCCAGATATAAGGATTGAAGGGCACGAGGGGAGAGGGGAACGGCGGGATGGAGATAGATAGAAGATGGACGCGAACACGGGCAGAGACTGTGCTAGACACGTGGCGATTTAATAAAAGGAGAAGGTTAATTGTGAGGTCATCCTTGGGGCGTATCTGGCTGTCTGGATACATGGAGTACCTACGTGCATCTCAATATATTGGGTGGTCTAGTGCCTGTGGTTCAGACTGGTCTGGCCCGGCAAGAATGCTGAACGAGTGAGTGAGTACACTGTGTATGTGTGAGAGTCCGGCATTTGTCCATCCATCGGATCAAGATACGGATACAGGACCAGCAGGACCGTGGAAAAGATATGCAGGCTACCGTTGGTGGCATCATCGACCATCGGGCCGGCCTTTCAACAGCTCCGCTCCCATTGTCTTCGATCCGCCAGACAACCAAACTGTGTCCATGCAGCCATGCAGCAGCCATGCCCATGGCCCATGGCCCCATGAGGCCCATGAGGCTGACAATTCCGTGTGCACCACTTGGTCTGGGCTGACCTGACATTTGTCCAGCGCTGGGAGAGACCCTTGATGGCCTGGATGCGAGGATGGATGGGCCCTAGAACTGCTATCGCATGCGTCTTACCAGTCACCCAGTTCCATGCTTGCCGTGCCTGTTCCATTGCCTGACCCCATCGAGGGTGTGTCCACTTGGGCAGCCAGGGACAGGGCAGTTTTGCCTTCTCGCTGGATCCCAACCGGGGAGTTCTTTCAGGCTGTTCCGCCCAGCTGGGTGCGTGCTTGTACCGCGTACCGTGTACCGTGTACCGACACCATCCCATCGCCTCATACAATACAGGCGCAACGTACAATATGTAGATTACCTCGGCGCTGCAGGCAGACTGTGTGCAATGTACCATGGAACGGCAGACGGGAGGGGTGGGGTAGCCACTTAACAGAAAGCAGCAGCCGCCAGTATGGGCTGCTGATACACGACACTTCCTTGTCGGCCCGCCTGATTCGACACAGGAGCAACCCTGCTGCCGCTTGAACGACTCGCGCGCGCACCTTCCCCTTCCCTTCCCAAATCCCCATGCTGGGGCCGTCTGGGTTCTGTGTGAATGCCCAACGCCCCATGCCCATTGCCGTTCGTTCGTTCATGCCTTCCTCCCGCGCCTGCTGCTCCCACCGTGCCCGCGTGCCCGCCGTGCTGTGTTGTGTACTGCCCACCATCAAGTATCAGAGCAGCAGCAACACCTGCAACCATGCACCCTCCCCCGACATTGGACAGTCGCGGTTTTCCTCCTATGTATAGTCCATCCGTAGATCGCATTGCATAGTACCCGTAGAGAAGCACAGTGCATCCACAAACCCCTCCCCCCCTGCTCCTTCCCGCTCCAAATCGAAGCCAAGCCAAGACAAGGCAGGCAAGCTGGGCAAGGCAAGACAAGGGAAGACAAGGAAGGGAAGGAAGGCACTCTCCTTTTTCCTCCAATTCCCCTCCGACCGACTCGCCGTTGACCACCCACGAGGCAAGACAAGTCGCCGCCAACTGAATCGAGCGGGTCTCTCTCGATTGATCATCGTCCATCGATTCGATCTGGCATCGACAACAACACGGTAAACTGCACACACGCAGACACCGTACGGTCGTCCGCCCACTCGCAGCAACAGACAAACAGTGTCTGTCACCCACCCGCTGCCCAGAACGGCCATTCCCACGACGGCCTGTTTCAAGTCGACTCGACACCCCCAATCCGCGCCCCTCGAAACGTCCACTTCTCACCTCAGACAGCGAGCAAGAGACAAGATAGAGAAAACCACACGACCACACTTCGCCCTTCGCATCACGACGGCGCGATACAAGCCATTCATTTGGACCATCATCGCCATCCCGCTGCCCGCCCATCGCCTCTTCGCCGGGACGACACACGCACTCAACTCACAATCTCCCCCCACCCTCTCTCCCTCACCGGCACAGACTGGAGACGGCTCCACACCTGAGACGGAGAGACGGACCCTGGGTTCATTGATGGGCCCTTGAAAGAGACGCAACCCACAGAGAACAGGAACAATACATTCTCGCTTTCACACTCCACGCCGGCCCCATATCGGGTCACATTTCATCCTCTCGCCACTTTCGATCGGGCATTCGCATTCACTTGCCTTGGCCCCGTCGCTGCATCACCTCGACCGCCAGCGCATCGACCACGCAGGATTGACCGCACGCCAGACATCATCATCGATTTCGAGACCCCAAAGTCACGACTTGTCTGGTCTGGCCTCGGTGAAGTCGCTTTGCACAACTCGCCCGGCCTCGCCTACAGCCCGCCAACTGAGTCAGCTTGGACCCCGCGTCCTGCTAGCCATCGCTCGCGCGGATTCCTCTCCTGTCTGCATTCTTCGACTGCATCCCTTTTCTTCGTCATCAACGAACCGCTTCTGGCCCCTCAATCCTGCCGGAGCCGAGACAAAACAGTCCAGCCCTCAACAACCCCTCCCCACCCCTTTTTATCCTCCTCGACTCTTGGACTTGCGGGCTTCGCTGTCCCAAGTCGCAGGCCCAGGAGCACCCGAGTCGACTACACCACACACACAATCACGTTCATGGAGTAGGTTGTAATGGCATCACATGCTCCTCTACTAAGAACCAGTACGGCTCCCGTCTTCCAACACTCGACTGACGGCGTAGCGAGATTAGCCAAAATGAGTATGAGCAGCGCGCCACGGGCGAGCCAGCTTTCAGGCTCGACCGTCTATCCTTCAACTGCCAGCCTGAACTCCCTGGCAAATGCAAGCACAGTCGTCTCACCGCCCTCTGCCGGTCAGGTCGTGGCCACCACAAACATTATCAATCAGAAAGCAGACGCTTCGCGGTCGCTCTACCAAATATGCGTCGCCATCAAGAACCGGCTGAGCCTCGCTCCCGGCTTCGATGAGTACATGGCGCAGCTCGAGGAGCGGGAACAGGAAGGAGGAGATGCCGGCGGACCTGTCGAAGGCCTCTGGGGCCTGCTGAGGACAGGTCTCCCTCTCCTGGCCATCTACAATGCGACCGATCCCGACGAACCCCTCATCGTAAATGTACCGAACGCCACCGACGCGAAGAAGGGAAAGCTCGCGATTGCCAAATTCGTACAGGGATGTTCGAAAGAATTGAAGATACCGCCTCAGGAAATGTTTATTGTTGCGGATCTACTGGGCACTGACACCTCGGGGTTCAGCAAGGTAAGATAAAGAGACGAGACTGGGACATTGGCCTGGTGCCCCCCTGCCGGGGCACTGGGGAGTGTCTTGATGGCTTGCATGATCTGACCCGCACGTAGGTTCTGACTGTCATCAACATGGTTCTCGATATTGCTCAGCAACGAGGTCTCCTGAGACAACCGCAACAAGTTCCATACGGCGACATCGATGCCTCGCCCGCCGCGGGCGTTCCAAAAATGAGCTACCGTGACCACATTATCCGCGAGCTTGTCGATACCGAGCGCAAATACGTCCAGGATCTAGAAAACTTGCATGATCTGAAGAAGGCGCTGGAGCAAAAGGGCGCGATCAGCGGCGATGTTGCCCACTCGATTTTCCTGAACATCAACTCCATCCTCGATTTCCAGCGCCGTTTCCTGATCCGCGTCGAGACGACGAATTCAATGCCGGAGCTTCGACAGGAATGGGGCAGTCCATTTGTGGCATACGAAGATTCGTTCAACGCCACCTACCAACCTTTCATTGCCAACCAGAGGAAAGCGGCTCAGATCGCGAGCCAGGTCTTTGACAAGATCCAAACTATCCAACACCCTGTGGCCTGCGATTATAATACCTTGGACGGGTTTCTGCTTAAACCTATGCAGCGACTCGTGAAGTACCCCCTGCTCCTCAAGGTTCGTCAGTTTCTGCTCATATTTGTGTTGGTATTTGCTGACGTGTCTCGCAGGACTTGATGAAGAAGAGCGAAGACGAGACCATCAAACAAGACTTGGCAGCAGGTATCGAGGCAGCAGAACATGTCCTGAAGAAAGCAAACGAGGCCGTCGACCGGGACCTGCTAGACGAGGCACTGGAAGAGCTGGTCGGCCGCGTGGACGACTGGAAGAATCACCGCGTGGAGCATTTCGGAAAGCTGCTGCTCCACGGCGTGTACACGGTCATCACCGGCAAGACTGAACAGGAGAAGGACTATGAGATCTACCTTTTTGAGTGCATATTGCTGTGCTGCAAGGAAATCACGCCAAACAAGAGCAAGGACAAGAAGGACAAGACGAAGTCGACACAGCCCAAGATGCGGAATAAGAACAACAAGCTGCAGCTCAAGGGACGTATTTTCATGACAAACGTCACAGAAGTGTTGAGTTTCTCAAAGCCCGGTAAGCACATACTAACAAGCATATTTCCTACAGATGTCCGTCACAATGCGCACGGTTCTTCGACTGACGTTTCCAGGATCATACACCGTGCAAATCTGGTGGAAGGGCGATCCCGGCGTGGAGAACTTTGTGATAAAGTTCTCGAACGAGGAGATGATGAAGAAATGGGCTACTGGTCTCGACAAACAACGGAAGGAGAACGCGCCTCAGAGCGCGACAAGCCCGGACCAGTCGACGGCGAACTTCAGGTGGATGGAGGCGCAAGGCGGCGACCTGGTAAATCCCTACGCGGAACACGATGAGGACGAGGACGATTTCCCACCTCCATCATCAGCGTCGTCCTATAACCCGATGCAGGGAACCATGCCAAGGACGGCTTCTAGCACGAGCCTGCGGCAACGGTCTGGAACACAGGAGAGCACGATGTCTTTGGCCGGCATGGTGCGCCGACAGCCCCCACCCAGCTTCCCGATGCCACAACCGCCAACGGCCCTTTCGCTGCAAACCGGAGCACAGCCACAGCATTCACCCGGCCCACGCGGAGGAGAGTCGTACTTTTCCCCGGTTGCCGAATCACCTGCTTCATCAAGGACGAGCACCACATCGAGCTTCTTTGGTCCGAGTTCCGGCTACATATTACCCAAGAATGGAATCCCACAGTCCGGTTGGTCAGAAGACAATAACCGATATACAGCCCCGGCCATGCCTCGAGCCCCTTCCCGCGACGGACCCTCCCCAGCGAATGCGTACGGAATGGTGAACGGCCGCAACCCACGTGGACCCTCGCTGCCAGCAATGGCAACGTCCTCTTCGCAGTCTAACGCCGCACAACAAAGAAGTAGGTCTTACTCAACTCCTGATATCAATGGCCAGCCACAGCAACCGGTGAGGAGAACCGAGCGAGGAGGCAGCCAAGGCGTCCCGGCCGTGCCTGGCATCCCTGCGCATCTGCATCCAGCACATGACGGCAACATCCCGAGGAGCAATACGGGCAGCCCCAGGCAAGAGCTTCCGATTCGGGCTAACACCCAGAGTCCAGGCGTCCAGAGGGATCGCTTGCAGCAACAGTATGGCGGGGGAGGCCAAATGGCTCAGTTCCCGGCTCAGCCTGTTCATCGTCAGCTTACCCCTGGTCCCAATAAAAATGGCCTCATGCCTGCACCATTGAACCTCGACTCATCAAGGACAGTGTCTCCAGGACTAAACACCGCGGGTGCCCCTCCCACCTCGAACCCCCTGGCCAGCCCCAACCCGAATGACGCGCCCTTCCAATCCCAGCTCAAAGTCAAGGTCAACTGCGACAGCGGCAACTACGTCACCCTCGTGGCGGCCTTCAACATTACGTACCAGAGCCTCACCGATCGTATCGATGCCAAGCTCTCGCGGTTCACCAACTCCAGTATTGGTAAGGGAAATCTGAGGTTGCGATACCGCGACGAGGACGGCGACTTCGTCAACATCGAGAGCGACGAGGACATCCAAATCGCCTTCTCAGACTGGCGCGAGAACATTCGCAGCATGTACAGTGGTGGTATGGGAGAGATAGAGCTCTTCTGTGTGGGTGACATGGCTTAGAATGACCACTGCACGGCCGTTGAATCCCTGCCGCCCACTCCGCCTTCCTGTCGATCATCTTGCGGCGCTGGCAGAAGCCGGTGGGAGTCTGACACCGACAGGTCCTCTCTCACGTTAGCTTCCCACCGCAGCACGGTTTGGTGGGAGGGCATGCTTGCAGCGGATGACCAAGCACTAGGAGACCTCGACGAGCCTTCGGCGGAACGGCGCCATCCAACAGCGCGCTCGTTTCACGCGGAACTGTCCCTTGCTCCACCACCACCAACCAGGTGTACACCGTCCAAAACCCGCAGAACCGATCCTCATCGGAACGACAAAAAGCTCACCTTATCGTTACCCTATAATTTTTTCTTACGGCATTTCACTGGCGCACGGGAATCGGGATGTTCACCATGACCACATCGATACCAAAAACAAAGACCAACGAAAGCTGGCGGCTCGGGCCCTCACACCCATCCTAATCAGATGGGTCGCATGAATAGAGACAGAGCCCAGGTCCAACCTTTTCTCAAGTTGAGCAGTCGGCATACATGACATCGCATCGCCATCTTCCTAGTATAACTGCACTGGGAATTGCTCGAGTCTGCAAGCTTTGTTTAATTGGCTCTAGCGTTGGCCGCACAGCGTTTACTCTCAGCGTTTGCTCTTCTTCACTGAGCCCTATCACAACAGTGTCTGGGTTGACTGCAGCATACAACGAATTTGTGTTTGTTCTTCATGATGGATGACGGATGCTTTTTTCCCTTCTTCTTTTCTTGCTTCTATTGGATGAGTCGGAGCACCAGATCTATTTTGATACCACACACTCCTTTATACCCCATATACCAGCTTTCCTTGGAGACCAACCGACAAACCGTTCTTTTCATGACTATAGATACCTTTTTTTGCTTGTGTTTCTTTGCGAACCTTTCGATGTCGATTCTTATGTTGCATGACAGCCAAAGTTGATCAGGTTCAGCAGTGCTGTTGGACGGCAAAGCATGTTCTGGAGGTGGAAGAGGGACTTGGGGGGTGGACGTGGTGGGCTGGGGCGGACGAGGCCATGCGGACTGCTGTGCTGGACGAGAGACCCATGGAAGCGGTGACAGCGAGGCGACTTGTCCCGGCATTTCGGCTTAGCCAGATTAAATTGGGAGGGAAAGGGCCACATCATCACCAACATCAATGATACCAAACAAGCCGCGGGCCTGCGGACTTGCATCTATTCTTCTTGTTTTTCTTTGCTTCATCATCCGCACTGTGCTTTGTCGGGGGTTTATTGCAGATGGGGGTTTTCCTGATCCGGGGCTGGTTGGTTGATATCATCTCATTGCAAGCATGGTTCGTTCGACCTGGCTTTTGAACTTCATCTTTCGAGAGGGGGGAGGGGAAAAGACATGGGATCACGGCGCTAGTGTTAAACGGTGTGGCGCAATTACAAGTACTCTGATGCTCATCATGTCTTGCATGTGCTTCTTTTGCGTTGTAGCTGTTGTTGTGTTGGTTGTTGGCTGTTGTCTGAGGGGGGGGGGGGGGCGCATGCTTCGTAATTAGTAGTGGCATAGAGCGAGATGAGGTTGGTGTAAGCATGGCATATTTACTCTGTTTATATTGGTTAAGCGGTATTCCAATACTAGGTACTGAAGTATCTTCGAATTACTGCGAATTGCAAGTAATGAACGGACCTCGTCGTATTCGCAGACCACTGCTGAGATGCCAACCACACCTGATGGTGCACATGTGTGGTTTCTGTTCTGTAGAAGCGAAAGACAGCAGCCTCTCTATTCCCTCGTGAATGTAAATATGGTCACATCAGAGGACTAACTTCGACTTACCCTACATCAGTGTTCACCCAGGCTCCGATGATCGCGCCCCGGAATGAGTATGGGGGCATCTGACTGGGCTGCAGAGCCGCACCGTTTCCTACAGTCGCCCGCTGCTGTGGAACCCGGCCGATACCGCGTTTGACGCTTCGTCGACACACAACGACTTGACGAGACAACACTAACCCGGTTTTGCTGATACAAAAGCCGTCGACTCAGTCCTGCCCTCTAGTGTATAACAGTTTCCCGAATGAGATAGTTCAGGAGGTCCAAGACGTTGTTGGCATCGGGTCTGATTCAGAGCATGTGCGAGAAAGAGCTTCGCTCCATCGAAGAGAGCCAAGACGACTTCGTGAACCGGTGGAGAAAAGAGTCAAATTAGGCTCCGATACTGCCGGCTTGGAATTATCAAATCTGGACCCAACAAGCCTTTTTTGACAGGCGGGCCCACTTGAACTTGCAGGGTCCAATTGCAGACTCTTTTGTTTGGACCATCATCTCTTCGCTTGCAATACCGCTTCTGTTGGTACCTCAAATCGGAAAACAACTTGCTGCTCACGCAGGATTGACTCCTACTCTCATATGATCACCGTCCAGCTCGTGCCGCTCTTGGTGGAGCCTCCAACGGCAAAGGATGTTTTCATCCGATAAAAGCTGCGATACTGTACCACTGGCACACTGTTGGGATTCGAGATGCACATGGTCACAGCCGAAGTGAGCTGCTGTGCTGTGCCACCGGGACAACTCGACGCCTTTCCTAATGGGAACCAACCAACATGATATCCACAGCGCATACCGCTCAGCTATCTAAACAGACCCACGCGTTTAGTGCAAGGCGGTGCATATCAGGATTGCGGTACACCCGATGGCGAATCTGTCAGGTCGGTCTCTTTGTGGAGTCTCGTCTTTGAAAACGTTGGACCGGGTTGTCTCCCACGCCCCCGAACATGTGTCAAACGAAGGACCGGCCGCTTGTTTCTGCACTCTCGCCGTACGTGAGGGAGGACCTCGCCCGGCGCCCGTGTCAAAGCATTGTGCATCTTCCCTTCCTTAGGCTCAACGACACACTCTGTTGGCCCAGCGCAGTATGAACTCCATCATTCAGTTTGTGGCCAGTCTGCATCAACGGACTCGCCAGATATTCACTATCGTTGGAGCGCTCTTCATCGTAATATTGATCTACTGCATAGGGAACAGCGCACCGACCTACCCACCAACAGCAAAGGCATCGAGTAACCACGACGTACCTCGCCCGCCCCAGAAGCTTTACGGGAAAGGGTACAAAGGGCGTTCCCAACCCGACGACATCAACCGGGTCACCAATGACACGCTCGGATTCTCAAAAGTCTTCGTCGTCGGCCTGCCAGAGAGGACAGACAAGCGCGATGCTTTGACATTGACCGCGGCCTTGACGGGGTTCCACGTGGACTTTGTCGACGGGGTCAGGGGGGAGTCGATCCCCGACAAGGCAGTCCCGCTCGGCATCGACAGGCACGCGCTCATGGAGAACAACCTGGGGAGCTGGAGGGGCCACATGAACGCGATCCGGAGGATAGTCGACGAGGACCTCGAGTCGGCCCTGATCATGGAGGACGACATGGACTGGGACGTCAGGCTGCGCTCCCAGCTGGAGGAGGTCGCCAAGGGCTCCCGCGAGCTGCTCGGCCACGGCTCGGACCCGCACTCGCCGTACGGCGACAACTGGGATGTCCTCTGGATAGGGCACTGCGGGGAGCCATTCCCCGAGTTCCTGGAGGAGAACAAGGACAAGCCGCTCGACCACCCGGGCTTGCAGTACATGAAGCACAAGTACGTCATCGAGAACGACGAGACCGTCCCGCCGCCGGAGCATACCACCGGCCTGGTCGACTTCCACGCCTACCCGCACACGAGGTGGGTCCACATCACCGCCGCGCCCATCTGCACCTTCGCGTACGCCCTCTCGCAGCAGGGGGCCCGCAAGGTCCTCTTCGACCTGAGCGTGGACCGCCTGGCCGGCGCCTTCGACAACGCGCTCGCGGGCCTGTGCCGCCGCTCGGTCGCGGCCGTGGGCGAGGACAACGCCGAGGGGGACCGCGGGCTCGGCACGAGGTGCGTGTCCGTCACGCCGCCCGTCTTCTTCCACCACAAGGCCCGCGGCCGGGTCTCTGGGGACAGCGACATCCAGGACGGGGGCGGGGACGACGTGCGCGAGAAGGGGACGACGGAGAATATCGTGTGGAGCGCCCGGAATAATATCCGGAATATGATTATGGGGACTGAGATGGAGAGCCAGTTCTGAGGTGCATAAATCAGATATACAAGTAATCGAATATTTAAGTCACAACCATCCCATCAGATGAGTCGTTTTGGCTGTCCGGACTCCTCATCTTGGGCAGCGCGTCATCATTTATCTTCGTCCTAAATGTGAACTGCTGGTGAAGCTTCCGAGCTTGTAGCGGTTTCTTCCCGACCAGGGTAAACCTCCAAGTGGGCGGCCATTCTCACACTGGCCGAAGCGGCTGGCCCAACCGATCCGTTGCCCACATGCTCTGAAAGACGATGATGCATCCTGAGCTGGTTCATGTAGAAAGAAGAGGCCATAGGCTTTGTGATTGTTGAGGAAGTCCACGGCGGAGGTTGATGGGCTTGCCGGTCGAGAGTGGAAGATTCAGCTCTGAGATTGTAGCAGGAGCTGAGACTACTTAGTGTAAGGCGCCCGCCCCTGTTGCTTGCTACACTATTCGTCGACGGCCTCGCGTTGCCAAGGAAAAACAACTGATTGGTTGTTCGTTTGCAGTCCCTAGTCTTTCAGCTGAAATGTCTACAGAAAGCGGGGCTGGTGAGCTGAAATGCATTCAATTTCTTCTTTCAAATACAAAGTCGACGCTCCGGATCAAGTCTTTAGTCAACATGATGGGTCCTGATACGGCAGGGTTCCTTGGATATATGCAGAAGAGCCGGCTGGATAAGCTGCTCGACGAAGTGTCCGACTGCTGTTCGAGCCCGACTCCAGTCACGATTCTGGAAGTCAAAGGGCAGAAACCCAGTAAGCTTAGGGGGTTGGGAAGCAACCAAATGTGCAGTTTCTTGGCTGATCTGGGCACCGTAGGTCTATTGGAAGAACTCGACGAGAAGGGGCTTAGCGAATACCTTGAATCAAGCCGAAGCACTGCAAGCGAGGCACAGGCAAACAAGGCGGCCAAGCCAACGTCGCTCAGAGTATTGTGAGCCACCTTGTCAGCCCCATGATCCAGTTGCACAGCGTCTCACATGTTGAATCGGTAACAAGCTTCATCAAGCCCTCTCTTGGTGACGACCAGCTACACACCCACATCAACCAAGCTGTGTTGAAGATATTACATGGAAGAGCTGGCTTGACGACCAGTTTCATGACCGACGTCTACGAGAGCCCTGACTGGACCGTGTTTCCGACTGTATCGTCTACTGAACCCAACCAATCCTCAATTGGTACGTTCCCTTCAAGTTTCATCTATACCATCCTGACAAATTGGCAAACAATATAGCACTGCAATATGGATTCTGGTTCTGGAGAGACAGTTCCACACACGCATTCACTCAGCTGGTTGCAAATGCTGAGGGTTTTACCTACTTCTGTATCAATTTCCCAGTTGACTTGCAAGCAAGCATAATCCAGGCTGCGAAGGAAAACCGCCTTGAAATATCCAGGCCTTTCTTCCTGGACACGATGGTCGCGGATGGACTTCTCAATTCGTACCGGAATGCGGTTGAAGATCAAAGGGCGGCATTGCTGCGAATCGTATGTCTGTCCTCGGACCCAAGCATTAACATGGGAAGGGCACTGACCGCAACACCACACAGGAGAAAGACCAAGATCAATCTTGCCTTGACCGTCGAGCCGAACAGCTCCACAAGATTGCTATCAAGTGGCATACTATCCGGAAAGACCTGTCCGATGTCGAGGAGCACATTGCGCACCTGCGGGCTATTGCCGAGGGAAAGACCTTCACTGCCAAAGAAGTCACTGAGATTCTGAAGAGTCCCAGTGCCGTCGACGCGCTGAAAGCACTGGAGTCCACATGCAGGTTCTGGTCGCGGTGGGTGACGACGTATCTGGAAAGGACGAACATAAGGATCAACCTGGTGAGCTGGAAGAGCCAATATAGCGCAACCAAATGGAGAAACTGACCATCCCTTCTCCAGATGCATCATCTCGCCGCCCAAAACACAAGCACCCTCGCGACAGATGTGGCACTCCAGACCCAGCGAGACAGCGTATCCATGTTCACACTGGCCATGGTAACGGCCGTGTTCCTCCCGGGGACCTTTGTCTGTGTATGTGTGCCTTTCCCCAAGCTCCATTTCCAAAACACTTCAGTGGAGGATAAAACACTAATGGTCTTTGATCAGTCCGTGCTCAGCACCACCTTCTTCAGCTATGACGGCAATGTGTTTGCCATCTCCAGCTGGTGGTGGATCTTGCCTCTGACTGCTGCTCCTCTGACCGGGCTGGTGATGTTCCTCTGGTTCTGGTGGTTCCGGCAGCGCCTCAGTCGGGACCATGCAACACTGCAGACCCGGCGAGATGTGGTTGAGGGTGCAGAGTCCAGATCAAGCCTGGTTGGCCGCAAGTGATTCAAAAAAGGTGGAAGGGGTCTGGGACACGAAGCAACAACCTGACCTGTGTGAGCATCAAATACCTGCAGCAATGAAGCTCTTACTAGAATGACACCAGCGGAGAGCCATACGCTTGCGAAGTCCATTCGTGATGCTACGCATAGTGAGACAATATCCTGGATTCCCTTACGGCAACGTTTCCTCTCTCCCAAACCCGAGATAGAAGCAAATCCGGACTAAGACGATCACGGGTTGTCTCAAGCACCTCGAGGCACACACAAAGGCAGCAAAGCAGCGATCTAATGAGACACTGCATATGCACAACTGCCCTCTTGTCGCTCTTCCCTCTCCTCCTCCGACCAATCCCCGGCGACAGCACCATACTTCCTCTTGGCCGGCCTGAAAGCTTATGTGCCAACATCTCGAATACTGACCTGATTTCTCACGGAGCTACTATTCGCCTCGGCGTGCTTGATGCAGAAGCCAAAGTCTATAGTATCGATTGTACTCGTACCTTAGTGCATGCACTCTGAAACTTTCTCGTGTCATTCCTCTGACATGTGCACAATTCCCTCGAGTCCGGCCAAACGAGTTGCGCCATTTGTTTTTTTTCTTCTTTTTCTAGCCGGGGTGAAATGGTAGGAGGGCGATTGATCCTGGGTCGAGTCAGATTTTTGACTGCAAGCGGGTTACTGATTCACATCGTCTTGCAAGCCGCTGCTAGTCACGAGCTATCGTCTTTTCCTAGCTTGCCATCTTCCTTGAAGACATGGAAGGTCCCCCGACGAGTTTCGTGGCTCAGCCGGCAAACTGTGGGTCACAGAAAACCGGAGGGCGGAGGGAATGAATTTCTGTCAAGTTGCATCGTCGAGCGGATTTGATGGGTTTCGGGCGGGCTTCGACCTCGTCCAATTATTCTCCGATCCCAGTGTTGCCAGCTCCAGCGCCGGGTGGAGTTTTGGCCGAGAGCTTACTGGATTCATGTCCCACAAGTCGAAGTCTTGTGAAGTTTCCAGAAGTCCCTGCATGATCTGGCCGGCGGGCTCCTCTAAACATACCCACCACAGCAAGAACGCTCCACCGTAAAACATCAGCGTGACAGCTTGAGGTTGACTAAGCCCGGCCGTGGTGAATGAGTTGGCTGGGCCGGAGGGCCCCCCTCTGGAGCAAAGGCTCCCGTGCAAGCCTCACTCTATGACTCCCTCGCTGCTGAAGCCCCGGCCGTCAGGTGAGAGTCATGAGGCTATGACGCCCCCGAGTTGTCGATCGATCCGTGCGGCGAGTACCTGACGTAAATATGTCGACGCGCCACGAGAGAGATCAGGCTAGTCGATGGGAACTGCCGTGCTGCTGCACCACTGTACCGCCGTATTTTCGCAGGCGACTGTGTGACAAGGCACGGGCCTAGGAGGGACAGCCATCGTGGGGAAACAAGGCACTGGCGTGATCAGGTGAACTCGCAGGCATCTGCCCAATATTTGTGGAAATGCAATTGCGGGCAAGCCCAGCTGCCCAGGGCGACTGGCGGGCGCCAGGAGGGAAAAAGGGGGCGTGTGCTGGTGGGAGGAGCTGGGGAGCACCACTCGAGGAGCAAACGAGAAGGCGGCGAATGAGTCAAGACGCTTCTCGTGTTAGCGTGCACGAATTGTGGGAGGAACGGGGCGGGCAAGAAGGTTTCTGAACCTGCACACCACCGCCAAAAAAAAAACTCGGTCGTGCGTCCACCGTCCGCAGGCATCGTGAGCTCCAGCCTCACCAGTTTTCTTGGTGTGCGTGTGCGTGCACCGGTGACAAAGTCGCCACCGGGAACCCTGTCGCGCGGACGGCTCCCTGTGCTCTGGCACCACGGGGGTGACCAGATTTGAATCGGCGCCAAGCGAACTTCTCCATGGGCCGGCTTTCTTGGCTGGCTGCTTGGCTGAAGTGCTCCGTCCTCATCAAACGCCGCCTGGTGTGTCCGGACTGCCGGGCTCTCTCTCTCTCTATGGGGTCACAACAACAACAGAAGTCTCTGCGGCCGGTGAGTCGTGACAGGCCATCAGGTGTGTTCTAGGCCGTCCGAGTTCGCGCACATCTCATGGGGCGACGAGGGGTGCAGACGCCCTCTTAGTGGGTGTCGTCTGAGGGGAGCTCCATCGTATGATCGATAGCGGCTCGCTGGTTTCATTCCGCGACGTGTCCGGCTCAGTAATGCATCGGGTGGGGCGGGTGACAGGCGCCCGAACAGTGGAATCCCGTCGAGCTCGGCTCGAATCTAGATTGCAGACATCGTGATTCCCTTGGGTAATGCCTTTGACGGGCACTCACTATTTAGCCCGCACCTCCCGTCTCCCTCTCTGGCCTGTCTGTGAAATCCTCATCCTCAGTCCGCATACCAACAAACCAAACATCAACACACACAACCAAACAACAAATAAACAAGACAACAACCCCAAGCTGTTCGCCCTCCAGACTCTCCCCCAGGCTCCACACCAGCTGCACTCCAGTCTCTAGTCCGGCCTATCGACCTTGCACCAGTCCCACCAACTTCCCAGTTCTTTCCAGAAAGTACAAGTACAGATGGCTTCCCCGTACTCCACCATGCAGATCGCCGGCGTCCCTGCCGCAGCTGCCATCACCCCCAACGCCGCCCTGCGCACCCAGGCCCAGGCAGCGCTGGCACAGCTCGCCGAGGACTTTGCCGTCCTCGAGGACTCGGACCCCGTGAGCGCCTTCGAGGTCGCCCGCACCCCGATGCGCCGCCGCGGCGGCACCCTGCGCCCGGGCAACTTCGAGTACCCTTCCTTCAGGCAGGGCCGCATGCCCGGCGCCGTCTGCGGTTGAACAACCCACACCCGCAAATGGCCATCAACTTCATTCATGGTGGCCATGAGAAACACAAACTACGGAGGTCACGCCAAAAAGTCTTTTGCCAAGGAGCAGGGGCCCCTGCGGATCCGCTTTTATATGGCGTTAAAGTAGAAAAAAAGGATTCCCCTTGAGTTTTTCTCCTCACCCTTACCTCTATTAACCTTGCTGCTGATAATTATAATCATTCTTTTTGGTGTTTTTAATGGCGCCCTATTAAATTGCTTTTTGCTCATAAATCCTTAGCCTTCTGGCTATTAGCTTTAAATATTATTAAGTTTTTAAGTATATAGATATCCTTTTAAAGACTTAAAAGGTCTAGTGGAAAAAGGCCCTTGCTTAAGGGTTTAACCCTTTTATATAGCTTATATTAATTCTTAATTATTATATAGAAGATAATAAACACTTAGGTTGCCTTGCTAAAAAAGATAATAAGAAAGATAATGTTATTACTTTTATTAGTAGTAATTATTAAGGCTAAAAGCTTTCTTATAAAGTTATTATTAAGTAGTTAAGTAATTATATCTTATTTAATATTATTTAGATAATCTTTAAGAAAACTAAGTTAATTAAAATAAAGCTTATAAAAAAGCTTAGCCTTTTAAAAAAGATAAGGAATATCTATTTAATGTAATATTTAGCCTATTAATATTAAACTTTTAATAATTAAAAGTATATAATTTAAAATAATAAAACTTTTATTATTTTATATATATATTATAAAGGCTATTAAGTTTAAAGGAAGCTTAATTAATATATACTTAAAAGTATTATTTATAAGTATTAAAAAGGGTATTTAAAGTTTATATTTTAAGGTTGCTTTTTTTATAAGAAGAAAAGGCCTTATTATATTTAATAGCCTAAAATAATATAAAAAAAAAAGTAAGCTAAGGAAGTATTAGTAGCCTTTAATATTATAAATAAGCTTTTTATAAGAATAAAATAAAAAGCTAATAAGGCTTAATAATATATAAAAGTATATATAGAAAACCTTTATATAGCTTAGTATTAATGTTAATAATAATTTAAAAAAATTAATTAACTAACTTAAAAAAAAGGCTATAAAGGTATTAATTAATATTATTATTAAAAAAAGATTTTTTTTAAAAAGCTACTTTTATTTATAAAAAGCTTTAAGCTTAAAGCTATTATATAAAAAGATAAGGCTTTAAGCTATATATACTTTATATAAGTAAAGGTTTTTTTAATTTATAATATAAAGCATTTATTTTAATATAATAACTTTTTAAATCTTAATATAATTAAGCTTATTTAGCTAAAGCTAAAGAAAAAAATAATATATATTAAGGCATTTAAATTAAGGCCTAAAGCTAAATAAATTTAAAAAAGAAAGTAATAAGCCTTTAAATAATTATAATTATAAGCCTTTATTATGAAAATTTTATAATATATTAAATAGGTAATTAAATATAATGATAGTAATAAGTATAATAAGAAAAGGAATAAAATAGCTAAGAAAGAGTTTTAAGTGTTAATTAAAGTATATAGGGTATATAATAGCTAATGTAGTGATGAAAATATTAAAGAAAATACTTATAATAATAAATTTAGCGATGAATTTAAGCGTTTAGTGTGTGTAAGTGCTACTTATTTTAGGTAGTAGGTAGCACTAAAGTGATTATGACTTTTATTAGTAGTACTTATATAAATTGTATGTAGGGGTAGGGGGCCCCTGCTTCTTGGCAAAAGACTTTTTGGCGCGACCTTTGTACGCGCGCCGCGCTGAGCGAGTGAACCCCTCCCCGTCCGGGGGAGACGATTCAACTCAATAGGCTCGACGCCAACCCCAGCCGGGACGTGAGCATTCTCCGTCTTCGTGCTGCTTCACAACGACCATGGCAAGCAAATATCATCATCACCGCATGAGCCTCGCCAATGAGAAAACCACCCCGCCGTCACTACTGGCGTCCTGAGTCCACAGAGAGAGGACCCCTAGAGGCACGACGGGGCCAGAAAACAATTGGGCAATTCGAGAGGGGAGGAACCAACTGCGCCGACAAAGCGATCTATGACATCGCAATCGTCGGGCAATGTCTTCCGGGCTCGCCACAAGGGGCGAGTACCATTTGAGTGGGGAGGAAAAAGGCAGTGCAATTGCCTGGACACTTGGATTCTAGATAGATGGCAAATCGTGACGTGCAAAACGTCTGAGCGAGACCTTTGCAACCAAGCAATAACACCACACAATCAAAACCAAAATGATACAACCATTCAATCATCTTCTCAGTCCAGGACTCGCGTGACGTGTCCAGTTTCTATTCTGAATTGTTGCCGATCCTGACCTGCTTATGAATCTAGAAGTGAACAGAACCACAACCACATACACGGGAAAAAACCGGGCTCTGCGCTGATCCGGAGTTCCCCAGCTGGGAACCTCATCTCGATACCACCACCCCTGCCCCCCTCCCCCGATCAGCATCTTCTGGACCTTGGGTGCCGTTGCATTGCCCGGCGTGCCTCGGCCCTCGCCTGCGTCGAAACAAATCTGTGAAGGTGAGGCAGAAGGCCGTGCGGGCTAGTGTAGGTAGGTGGGCGGGCGACAGCTCTCCCCGCGCTGATCGTCGACCCGAGTAATGTGCCCGCTGCTGCTTCGCTGCATGAGTGTCCCCTGTTGATCGTGCATACGTGTGAGCTTGGCTGCTGAGTTTACACAGCCCACCTCTTGTGTGGACTTGGTCGAGGTTGGGCGAGGGGCCGCGTAATGTCGGCCCAGATCGTGGTGAAGGCAAATGTTTCCCTGTTGCTGGATGCTACTGGATCATGCACGCCTTCTGCCGTTGTAATCCTCGATTTTGATCGTCTACGTGCAAATCATCAAAACCGGATTTGTTCTGATGCGGTTGCCGTTCCCAGTGTCTCCAAGATTGGAGAGGCCAGGTCGAGTCTTTCCGATCTACCAGTTGACAGCAGAGTTGTGGGTAAGAGAAGACGGCACAGTCGATCTTTGGCAGAAGTCCAGACTCTGATGACTCTAGACTGCTCTCTCTTTGAGACTCTACAACGCCGAGTTCACTCACAAACCAAGCCCTCTAGGCACACAAGTTCTTTGACCACACAAGTGTCTGCTATTGACAGTCACCGGTAGACTCCGAGCACAATATTGTCAATTTTCAAAGGAGCAACTGTGCTCAAAATGGTAGACTTACTTCAACTAGGCTACTAAGCCCAGTTTCTTTTGAAGCTGCAGCCGGGGGGTATTCAGAGTTGGGGAAGTGTCCTATAGACATAGAAGTCACATTCTCTTACGCCTTGAACTGTACGGCAAGAAGCCTTCCCAAGATTAGAAAACAAAGCATACTTGCTACTTATCTGAATTGATATTTAAGCTTTCGGGGACTCTTGCGAACTCTCGACGAGCACTGGAAAGTTGCAGTACACTGATTCCCTCGACTCTTGAAGTACAAGTGAATACTGAATACAAGTTTGGTGTCAACCACTCAGTCAACTTCATAGACCGTACATAACACAAGGGCTTAGTCTTCCTCCAGCCTTCGGCATCGCTCAACTCATGGCTATCCCTTTCTGCCGTCCTGTATCTGCCAAATGGGCACAGTTTCTAGCAGCCAGGCGCCGAGGTTGGTGCAGAGGGAAGCACAACCTGGCCTGGTAGACAGGTGCCTAGCGAATCCGAACAACGGCTCAAGCAGCCAGGCTGCCTTGACCGGTCAGCGACCCGCCAGCCTGCAACCTTCGTGAAGTGGAGCGGGAAGTACGACAGCTCAACAGAAAAAGGAAGCATGCAGGCAGGCATGAAGGTCTGGGCTCTCTTCCTTCGTGTTTGCTACAGTGGGGCTCCCCATGCGCGGGGTCCCGCCAGGTCGCCCTCGGCATGCCGTTTTGGGAGAGCTTCCTCACCTGCAGGCACACATGCACCTGCAGCCAGCTCTACACCCCCGTTGCTGCGTGAGTCGTTTCAGGGCCCCACCGCGGGCCACAGGCAGGGCGGTGGAGGGGTTAATGCTGTCCTGGCCTGTCCTGGCCGCCCGCCCGCCTGCGAAGGGGAGCCGCCCGCCCCATACTCCTCCTCCCCACAAGCAGGGTGTCATGCGAGCTTTCTAGACCTCCCAGACCTCTTGGTATTGATCTCGTGTGGCAGATCCCAGGGCTATTGTAGGACGTGATCGTCGGTGCTGATAAAGTCTATGTGCTGCTATGTGCCCTGTCAGGGTGAGAGTGAAGAGAAGACCCCACCCACATCGTCGGCCGGAACACGGTTGGCTGCGAGCTCTTCGTCGCAGAGTTGGGCGAGTTGCCCGTCTCCCCCCCGAGCACACCATTATGCGCCCTCTCGTAAGTTCTCACGATTCCTGCAGGACGCTTGTTAGGAGGACTGCCGCTCTGGGAGACACAGGGCCACGCATGAATCGAGATCACGGACCACACGGATGCAGCTTTGGCGATCCGGGGGCTGTAACTCGAGAGGACAATCACAGCCCGAGAGATGGCAGCAAGTCGCCGTAGACTGCCCGCTCCAGCTCGTCCCACACTCTTGACACGGCGGCGTCCGGATGTGGCAGGATGTTGGTGAACAAGGTCGCCCCAATACCGGACACGGGGTCGATGAACCAGTGCCCGTTGCAGAGCCCTGCCCACATCATGCTGCCCTTCTTCCTCTTGCCAGGCTCGTCTTCCATGTTGATGACACCGCTGATGCCGTGGTCCAACGGCGTGCCCTTGCTGAAGTCGGGCGCCAGCCCGTCGTGGAACAAATCCGTCAGGAACTTCAGCCACCGCCTCTGCTCATCTGTTAGCTGCGGCCGCACCATCTCCTCCACGGTCGCCCTCTTTAGAAGCGCACCCTCCTCTCCGCCGCCAGCCAGAGACCCCAGCAGGGACTGTAGCAGCCTCGCGTAGTCCGCAGCCGTGCTGTACAGCCCGGCGCCGCCGCCCTCGACGTCCCCGTCCGCGAGCGCGGGGAACGGGTCCTCCCCGGCAGCAAGCTCCCCCGTGCCGGCGTCCCGGCGCGACGACGGCACGATCCTGTCCCGCACCTGCGGCAGCGCGTCCCGCCGGAAGGTAGAGTCCCCCATGCCCAGCGGCCCGAAGAGTTTCTCCGCCATGTAGCCCCCGAGCGTCCTGCCCGAGACCGCCTCGACGACCTGCCCGGCCCAGTCGAGCGCGGTGCCGTAGTACCACCCGCTGCCGGGCGGGAACTTGAGCGGCGTCTCCCACGCGCCCACCGTGCCGCGGAGCTCCTCGTCGGGCGCGCGGCCGGCGTGCCTGGCCCACCGCGCGTAGTCCGGGTCCGCGCTGGCGTACCCGAGTCCGGCCGTGTGCGTGAGCAGGTGCCGCAGCGTGATGGGCGCCGTGTTCTCCTCGAGGAAGGGTATGTCCGCGCCGACGAAGCCGCGGAGCACGGGGAGCCGGGCCAGCGCCGGCACCAGGGGCCGCACGTCGTCGTCCAGCCCGACCTGCCCGCGCTCCACGAGCTGCATCGCGGCCACGGCCGTGGCGAGCTTGGTCATGGACGCGATCCAGGTGAAGGACGCTGGTGAGAACCTGGGCGAGTCCAGGGGTGGGGCTGTCCGCCCTGCTGAGCCTTGGTAGATCACCCCTGGGTTTGCATTCTGTCAGTGAGTGCGGACTCGAGCCTGGAGCGGATGTGGTGGGAGGGGTTGGGGTGGGTTCTCACCGTCCTTGTTTACGACGACGAAGGCCGCGCCGAGGAGCTCATCCTTCGTTGTCTTGTCGCCCTTTGCTACGCAGGCGCCGAGGATCTTGTCCAGTTTCTCCATCCTCAAGACTGGGCTATGTTGCAAGTGATGTCCTATGTTGTTACCACCGAGCAGATTCAGCTGACTTCAATACTATTGCGCGCGAGTGATGATGTTCGTTGTGCGACGGGACGTCGACGCACGGACAGGTCGGTCCGTTGGGCCGTAATCCTCCTCAGAATGTGCATCGAAAGCAGCTACTCTTAACTCGGAAAGTGCGCATTGTGGAGCACTTGAAGAAGTACTCCGGCCGGTTGAGGGATGCGTCTGCATGTTGTGATTGTTTATACATATCGTTACAATTCTATGATTGTGAAGCATTGGGTATGTGACCCTCAAGTGCCTCCTAGTGAACGCCAGCCGTAATGCAAGGATGCTTTCTGGCCTCCTGCTCTTCGCCGAGAAGTGCCAGACGCAGTCTCATTTCATTCGTCCATGGTGTGCCATGCCGGACCCCAACCGATGTTGACCTGATCCCTCCTCCGCCAGAGCGAATTCTTCCTGGCACGTAGCGGCTTGGCCGTCGAAGAAGTCGCATTGCGATACACCCGGGCCCAAGACCCATCGGGCTCTTCTTCGTCGTGGCCGCCGTCCTCGTAACTCCTCTTCTTCAGGCCGACCTTTGCAAAGCCAGCCATCGAACCGATGCCCGAATTTTGCGCAAGTCCTTGCGCGTGTTGTTTATTTCTTCTTCGTGTTGCCCTCGAGGTACTTCTTAAATCTTGACAGATGGTAGTTGATGTTGTTCGGCTTCTTAGGCGGTGGCTTTGGTCCGTCCATGCATTCGCGTAATGCTTGCTCGATGACAGCGCACCCGGCCGCTGCATATCCTGCTGACGCCCAGCATGCTATACGATGATGATAGTTAGCGAAGTGGTTTTCACTGAGATGCACCTTCAAGAGTGAATGTAGCCGGACACTTGTCCGAGAGTCCCTTGCTTCTTGGGCAATGTTCAGTGAAGCTTCTGCAACCGCGCTGGCCACCAAGACGTCCCCAGTTGCCACCGGGCATGGCGTGCCCGGATATTGTTGATCAGGCCTCTCTTTCGACTCAAGGCCAAGTTGGAGATTGTCCCAAGGACAATGATCCCACATATACGGCCTTCCTCATCAAATGACTGCCTGGCAGCGTGCAGAGGTATTGCCGTAGAATTGGGTGGCGCGGCCGAGATGTTGACCACCAACACTTTGTGTTGTGGCTAGCTCCTCCGCTTAGGACGACTCCGCATGAGGTGGCCGTTCTTCCTAGTGATTTCGTGCCGAACGGGCATTTTCGACCCGCCTAAAGATGCCTCCTGAGAGATTCGGCGTAAGCCTGGCTGTGGAAACCCCGTCCACGTGAGAGCCTGGACAGCGCTTCATCCTGCCCTCTAATGACACTACCACTTGTGCCCAGGACTTTCTGACGTCGAGCCCTGCTTGGATGTGCGCTTCAAGAACTGGTCTGGCGCAAGTTCGGGAGTTGCCACTTCATAGTCCGGATTTTCGGTCCATTGCTCTCCAATTTTATGCCGTCTCTTGTCCAGCTTCAATGCAATTTTGCGCCGGTGGCGTAGAGAATCGATCTGGCGTACCCCGTGCTTCTTTTCTCCTGCTTTACTATCCCAGCCAGAGCTCGTTGTAGCCAGGAAATGACCTCTCGCCTCCAGAAGGTCCGCCCAAAATGTATTGCCACTCGTCGTCGAGTCCATTGCCGAAGGGATGGGAAAACCCAAGAAGCAGTATGCGCGGGGGGCTCCAGTCTTGATCACTTACCCAGCACTGAAGACATGATCGGCACACATGGGTTGCCCTCCTGTTTATTCGGATTCCTCACCCGCAGAACCCTCAATGGGGGCAAGCGGATGGGCTTTTTGACCATGATGGATGCGACCGACTGCGACTTTGCCCGGCGAGGGCGTCAACTTCGGGTGGATGTAGCTCGAATTTGGTATGTAGCGGTCCTTTGCGGAAGTCGAGGACCGAATCGTACGTCTTGTGAGGAGCGCCTCGGGAATGGCAAGGTGGTCGTCAGGATGCGCGCTCAGAGTGGTCGTCGTGGCGAGGTTGGAGCTTGGATGTCGAGCTTCTGATTGAATCGATAGCCAAAGTTTTAGATGGCCCGTGCATCCCCTGTGCCTGGGGGCGCTTTGCCTGCCCCGGCCCCTTCGCTCAATTGCCCCACATAGGCCGGCCAGCTGTCTGCTTGCTCATTGGCGCCGGCCCCCAAGTAAACATTGAAAATCCCCGATCGGTTTCCTGGACCACCACCAGCTCCCCAAAGCCGATCTGACTTCACAGGTCTGACAATCCCAGCACCACCAAGCGCGACTCGACTCGACCCGACCATCGCGCATCGCGACAACGAACCGCATCTTTGCGAATCGAATACCAAGTCTCTCCGCCAGGCTATTCTTTGTCTCGAAGCATCTTCAATTGATCAAATACTCGTTCCTCAACCGAATTTCCCGAGTCACTTTCCCCCCTCGAAGACTTTGTTTACTTTGACCCGACCTGCTGCTCGCAGCACCAACCAAACTCGTGCGCGCCAACATGACGCGCAAGACCACCGAGGCCAACAAGGCCTGGGAGGACTCCGCCTCTCGAGGCGAGATGAACTGGCTCAAGGACACGTAAGTTTGTCGTTTTCCTTTCCTTCACGCGTCAATTGATTCACTATTCGTCCCGCGCAAATTGCTGACGCCTCGCGTCACCGTCTAGGGCCTTTGTTGCGGCCGACTGTTTCCTGCCCCCAAGCAACTACCAGCCCCACACCTGGGAGCGAATCGCCGTCCCTCCTGCGACCTCGGACCACGGAAGGGGACGCATATACAAGCGCGTCCCTGGCAGGAGTATGGACATCAAATACAATGTGGTCGCGGCCGAGCTCGACAGCCAAGGCTTTGACATGAGGAAGCGCGTGAAGATGACGGGCCACAAGAGCGCCTGGGGCTTGCACAACTTCGACCCCAGATACGAGACGGCGATGAACATCCAGGATGAGATTAGCAAAGCCAGAGGTAGGTTATCTGGATAGCAATGCCCGGACTTTTCCACACCACGCAGTGAATTGCTAACGATTGGGCTAGACCAGGTGAAGAATGCGTACAAGCAGATCGCCCAGGACAACGATACCATCCGCAAGAATGCGCGCCCTACCAAGCGATCCACCTACGACCCATCCCAGTTGGCGTGCACGCCCCGAAAGCGACACAATAGTCGCTGGCCTGTCACCCCTCCCACGTGGGAGGCCATGATCGCGGAGTGGCAACCACTCATTGTCTTCGAGATTGACATTTCCGAAATCGACGACCCCGCATTCTGGGAGCAGGAGAATGCAATGGCCCTGCAACAGGACGAGCAGGGCGTGCAGCACCTCGCTGGAAAGCGGTCCAAGAAACGCCGCAGTATTGTCCAGCGTCCCTCGCTGAGCACCATCTCGGAGGAGCTTAAGGAGCCCTCGGGAGTGCCAGCCAAGTATCGCCCAATGTACAGCGCACCTTCAAAGAGGTGGGCTGCCGCCGCAGAGAAATACTTCACCATTACGGCCACGCCCACAGGAGTCACCGTCGACGACGCAGAGGGAGACGAAGCCTCCAGCGAGTCTTCCGGGATTGAGATCACCAACCACCGCGGCCACTTCCGTGTCCCTTCATCCCCACTGTCCTCTCGATCCGCCACCACCACTGCTTCCAATCGCGACACTCAAGATCCTGTTGAGGTCACCAACGAGCGCGGCCGATTCCGTGTCCCCTCGTCGCCTTTGTCTTCCCGGTCCTCCACTACCACTGCTTCCAATCGCAAGCGCAGGGCTCAGAACGACGACATCGACCAGCGAACCCCCGTCCGCCGCCGATCCTTGGCCCGCGAATCCTCGCCCTCGGCGACCCGACTCCCCACCGACAGCACTGCTGTGGCTGTGTTTGACCAGCCGACGCCCAAAGTGCACACCGAGCCAGAGCACGAGACTAAGAGACGTGTCTCTCTCGACAACGCACGACGCAGCGACAGACCACTCCAGATGACGGCCTTTAAGAAAGTCCGCACCTGGGTCTCCAGCACATTCACCGGGCGCCGTCGCAGCTTTGCGGAGGTTATGGAGGAGCAGGACGAGCAAGACGAGCGACCCCGTACGAGACGCCGACATACGCTCGACGTCGACGTGGGCAGAAACCCAGACATTTTCGGACAGACAGCTGGCCATGAGCAAGAGCTTCTTCCTGACAGCGATGCGCTACGCTCCACCGCCCCTGACACAACCCTCTCTGGCCCTATCGCACAGACGGAGATCCAGGCCGAGAATAGACAAACACCTCCGATCGAGAATGGAACCACCTCAGTTGGCGCGGGTGCCTCCAAGAACATTGATGACAGGGTTGGCAACCCTCACAATGGTACGGCCACCCTTGCAGCCCAAGAGGACTCCCTCTCGGAGGTGGACACTGAATTTTCCATGGCCCGGAATGCGAACTACCAAGAGACAGCAGCTTCGCTGGTGGACTCAGCATCCTCGCCTGGCCAGAAGACGGCCGGCATAGACTGGAACGCCATCACGAATATCGATGATAAGATTAGAGATCTTCTCGATCGTAAGGCCGACCTCGTGTTCAGCAAGGATATACCTGCTGGCAAAGATGATGACGGAGACGCTCTCTTGTCGGACGGAGATGAGACGCAGCCCTTCGAGGAGAGTGTTCTCAATCGTATCATGAGCGCCCTGGAGTCTGATGAAGACGAAGATATCACAATGGGCAGCCCTCAAGTCGACACTCTTGCGCCCCAACTGCAGGTCGCCAACCCTCCTGTGACCGACCCATTCATGGCTGACTCGCCTGTCGCCGATTCACCTGCGGTCGATTCACCAGTGCCTGACTCACCAATAGCCGATCTGCCCACAGCCATGGAACTGAGTGTTGACGCAGTCTCCAACACCACCATGGCTGATGTGCATGTTTCCGGAGAGCTCGCAGCGATGCCACAGCCTGTTGAAGCCCTGGAACACGATGCTACTACCACCATTATTGAGTCCGCCGCCATGACCGATACACCAATCTCCGAAGAGCTCGGGGCCACGTCACAGCCTCTTGAAGTCCCGGATGATGGTTTTCATGCGGCCACTGCTATCGAGCACTCGGCCATAGGCGACACATCCATATCTGACGAGCTCGCGGCCATGCCACAGTCCGCCGAGGCGCCAGATCAGAACTTGAATGCAGCCACACCAGACGAGGCGATGCCAAATGCGTCTACTTCTGAGCAGCGCGGGGCAACATCCCAGTCTGATGAGGCAGGCGATCGCGCGTCCCACACAGGCGCAGCTGGTTTGCCCACGGCCCAGCCGCAGACCGTCGAGGCACAGGATGGCGACCCCAGCGACGACTCACAGCTCGAGATGCTACACAGCTTCGTTCGCCGTGCTCAAATGAAGCCAAAGCGAAGAGAGTCCATGACATTGTTCACGGGCTCGCCGAGGGCCCAAGTCGAACCGGGCATAACTCTCAAGAGCCCTCGGCAGCCACTGGGACAGAAGGACTCCAACATGAGTCCGAGCCCAGGCAAGAAGCGCAAGCTCAAGGAGGTCGAAGAAGCTCCCTTGGACATGACGAAGACCAGCCGTCTCGTCAAGCCCGATCTCGAAGACACTATGCCACAACCCTTGCGCAAGAGGCGCAGAAAGGGAGGAGAGAACGACTCTCCAGATGAAATTTTCAACCCGGACATGGCCATGTCCCAAAGCCTCACACAGAGGGGATCTTCTGGTGGGCCGCGCCGCTCCAAGCGGGTTGCTACTACCAAGCCCTCTGAGCCCGTCACACCATCCCACATTCCTGTCCGGCTTCCAGGGTCCTTTGATGCGGACATGCCCGCCATCTCGACCGCCGGCCTTATGCAGCGAAAGACGGAGAAGGACCTCGCCACGTTGACGCGTACTAACACTCGCCGAAACAAGGGGGCCGCTCTTCCGGTTCCTGCCCGTCTTGCTGGCCTCTCCCTGCCTGCAGACGCCGCCGCCGATCCCTTCATCTCCCCCGAAAAGGCTGCTGGGCTCCGGGCCTCCCGGCGTGAGAAGTCTGTCCGCTGGGACGAGACCTTGGCTAGGTTCCAAGGTGACGTCGACGGCAACCTTGCCGCTGCTACCGCGGCCGTTGTCACCCCTGCGACTTCGGTTCCGGCTGTCGTCGAGGAACCCACTACCCCTGGTCCTGCACCGGTCACTGCCCCGGGCACTGCCCCGGCCCCTGCACCGGTCACTTCCTCTGTTCCTGCCTCTGCTCCGCCCGAATCGGAGAAGAAGAAGGCGCTTCGACCGCGCCCCTCGAGGCTGCCGGCCGCAGTCACGAAGACGGCGACAACACCGAAGACGGCGAAGACGCCCAAGCCGAAGGCGGCGGCGACCCCTTCGCGCGTGACGCCCACGCCCACGAGGAGGTCGGGCGCCTTGGGGGCGCGGCTGGGGACCCCGGCTGCCAAGCGAAGGGGGAGTGCGAGGACTTGAGGGGGACGAAGAGGAGGAGGCCGACGATGTTGACGAGAATGTTTGTTTTTCTGCTGTTTTCATTGTTTATTCAACTGTTTGACTAGATACCCTGCCCTGTGTTGGCACCCTGCGAGGACATGAACATAGACGAATCGAAGAATGATTCAAGTAATTCTACTACGCTGGTTTCGCTCTGTGAACGTCCAGCTTGATCTCATGGCTATCCTAATGTCTCGTATGCCTGCCACCTTGCTTCCGCTATGCATTCTCGTGCGTGGCTGTGGCATGAAATATCGGGCCAGTCTCCGTCACTCAGGCTTATGCTTATCTGTATTGCATTGTGCCTGGCGCAAGCACAGTCCAAAGACAATTACTCCCTGTAGCGGTCTACAGGCTATCCATCCTGCTGAGCTGGCCCTAGTTGTTGGATCGTCTGAGAGGCCAGGTCATCAGCTAGTATGTCTTGGCCCAGATTGAAGGTTTGCCAAGGGACTGACTATGAGTGACAAGAACACTGAAGTCCGGGTATTGGACGCCACATTTAGGCATGTCTCTTTACTTGTCATCGGTCTGAGTTTCAAATGAGACGTCGTTAAGGATTAGGTCATGAGTTGAAGCGATGGTTTTGCTTGAGACCATATCAATCTTGGGCACAGATGTCACGGAGAGAAAACACTGAAATGGAGAATATTTTTTTGAATTAGTCTACTCAAGTAAGGTGCGTTGTCAATCTACTGAACGCCACACTACCTGCCAATCTACGGAACGAAAATCAGCCTACTACATATGCAGGCATCTTACCTCCAGGCGCGGTAGTTGGGAGGGTAGATGGGGTTCCAGCCGCCAGGAGGCTGTGGGATCCAGCCCATGATGTTACGATTCCCCCAGTATTGCTGCTGCGGGTTGATGCGGGTCTGCCCCTGGTAAAGGTTGCTGAAGAGCTGGGGACGGTGGCGTTGGTAGCTGTTCCACCAGAGGTCATCCCGGTACCCGTCGCCGGATGACGCTGGCCATGAGCTGCTAGACGAAGAAGGCATGGTTGCTTACTTTTGGTGTGGAATTGTTGGAAGTTGTTTTTTGTTTCTGTTGATTAATTGTGCCCTTTGAAATTTCTGTTTGTCTACAGTAGAGTGTTGAGCTGGGTCGAGAAGCTGGCAAGCCATCGTACAGAATACCGGCTATTTATATCGGGGCTAGAAGGTGGTAGAACGACGCCCTGTGATGGTGCTTTGGAGTTCTCAGGGGTGACTTGCGTCGAGACAGCAGTCATTGCGAATGGGTGTTGCCACACATCATAAGCTGAAGGCTTGTCACACTGCCAGGCTTCGGTCTCCAGTAACTTGTATGACTGGCTTCAGTCTGATTCGCTTCAAGGACCGCAAAGACTTGGACCTGTGATGAACGTCTCTATCTTGACGTGCTGCTGTCCCGGCCTAGGCATTTTTGGCTGTCCTCAATTCCACCAAGATGATTACAGGAGGCTTGTGAGTGCCATATCTGAGTAAGGGGTTCTCATGACATTCATGCAGTCTAGGGAGTCTCATCAACTATGCTACACTCTATCGATCCAGCAGCCAAATGTCAATAATCACCTCGATAAATCTTCCTGTCTATCTAAGACAGTACTAGAGTCTCCAAAAAAGAAAAAGGCACATTACAACAACTCAAAGCCACCTCGTCCCCGGCTCGCCAGCCAACAAGGCCCCACCTAGTTGCCTCCGATCTGGAAGTCCGGGCCGACATCGATATATCTCTTGGCCCGGCGCTCAGCCGGTGCCATGCGCTTGTTGTTGTTCTTGCCACCGCCAAAGAGCGCTGCCAGGCCACCGCCACGCCCAGCACCGTTTCCACCACCATTTCCATTTCCACCTGTCGCACCCGTTGCACCGCCGCCAGTGGCAGCGTTAGTGGCACCACCGCCCTGGCCGCGACCGCCTCCCTTGCCTCCAGTTGCCGCTCCGGTGGCAGCTCCGCCCGCGGCGTTGGCGCCTCCACGGTTTCCTCCCTTGCCTTTTCCATTGCCCGTGTTGGCGTTGGCGTTTCCATTTCCGGTGTTGGCATTCCCGGTGTTGGCATTACCACCGGCGTCGGCCGCCTTGACCTGCTTGGCGATCTCGGTGTTGGTGTCCTGGGTGATCTGCGGGTCCGAGTCCAGGATGGCCTGGGCGATCTCGGGCCCCTGCTCGGGGACGGAGGCGGCGTTCTCGTTGCCCTGGATGGCGGCGGGGAGGTCCTGCTTGTTCTGGGCGATCTGGGCCATGATGCCCTCAAGCGTCTGGGCCGACTTGATGTTGGCCGGGTCGTTGTCTGCCGGCAGCGCCTTGGTGTCTGTCTGCTGGACGGCGACGCAGCCGCCAAAGTCCTGGGCGTTCTTGCAGCGGACGGTGCACACATTTCCTTGGGACGATCCTGTGCAGGCCATGTCCTTTGGCAGGGTGACTTTTCTGTGAGAGAAATACTGGTTAGTGACTGTATAATATGGCTTACAGTTGATAGAAATATCTGTTGATGCGAGCGGACTGCCTGCCAGAAGCAGAATAGGGATACTCACATTTGCTGCTCCCCGTTGCCCTGGGCATTACCCTGCTGAACATCCAACGGAGTCTGGCCAGTCGTGCCGAGGGCGTTGGACGTGGGGTCCAGGTCGCAAGTGAATGGGCCTTGGCCGGTCTCGTTGACCGCGTTGATAGTCATGGTCACCGTGCTGCCCTTGGTCACCTGAGTGACCTGGTTGGCTGCCAGGGCATTCTCCGTGTTCTCGCCGATATCGATGTTGCCTCCGACCATGGTACGGCCACACTCGTTGACGACGTTGGCGGACAGCTCGGCGGCGGAGATGAAGTTGGCGTCGGCAGGATCATCAGGGTTGACTATGTGGCTGGTCAGCTTGGGCTCGGATATCACTTGAAGGATAAGTCGCGACGGGGAGTCAAACCTTGAAGACCAGTACTAGTCCCTTTGTCACCGACCGCCTTGACGATAACGCCCTGGGCGTTGGCCACAGCCAGCATGGCCGAGGTGAGGAGGGCTCGAGTTACTGAACGCATCTTGATCCGCCTGTTTCCCTATTCCTCCCAAAGAAAGAAAATATTACAAGAGGACAAATGAATGATACTGCTCAAAAAGAATATAAAACCCGGCGTTGGGAAGAAGAATAACAGACCTGCTGGTGAAGATTGAACAGACAGAAAAAAATGAGAGAAAGGAAGACTGAACTGAGTAAGAGCCGGTTGATGAGATTGGAGTGTAGGCTTATTCACCCCAAGATTGACAGCGGCAGCCACGCCGCTTTTGCGATTTTGGGATGATCAAGTGCATGCATACAAACCATACAAACGCGCCAAGTGACACAGGCATGGATTGCTGCAAAAGGCCGTATAGCCACCATGCCTTGGTAGTCTGCTACGGCTGCCGTCGCAAGTGAGCCGCAAGTCGAAACCCCTGAGTGGGGCGCGTGCAGTGGGGACAGGCACACAGGGGCCAGCGCGGGAGCGCCAAGCGGGGGGCGTGGGAGGCGTAAAGTGGATAGGGCTGCACAGGCGAGCTGCCCAGGCCAGCGCAGCCGCCCACGGTTCGTGCGTGGGAAAAGCTTGTGTGCAGGGTCACTGACAGAGTCAATGACAGAGTCAGAAACGAACTTGAAGCCGGCATTGAGACGAGATGAAATCATGCCAGTGGGTTCGTTTTGGTTTCTGGGCCTGTCCTGCCGCGGACATTTCTCGGCTACCACCCTCCCTTCTGCCCTTCTTGCGCCTCTCCCGCCCAGGACCCATGGCGAACATCACTGCCACCGTGCCACCTTGCCGGCGGGAAGGGAAAATCATGATCTGTCGTTGCAAACACACTTGCGAATCCCAAGGCCGATCGCCGGTGCTTGACTGCCCTTGCCCGGCCCTACAAGCCTTGCACCCCCGTACGGAGCATTTTTTACGAACAGGTGATTTCCTTCGATGTGAGACAGGGGGCCCTCGGTTCCGGACTTTCGACGACTCCTCGTCTACGCGCATACAGCCAAGCTGACAGGGCAACGCTGTAGTCGCCAGCACGACTTGAATACCGGTAGATGCCGAACTCGCTTCGCAATAGGAGGATACGAAACCCCCTAGCCCTGTCTCGCCATACAGAATAGAGTTGAGTTGTAAGCTTCCCAGGAACCTCGTCTTGGCATTCAACCGATCGGGCGTACGGAGCCGCAATAATTACCCCGTGCAGGAGTTTAGCAGTATCCATCCGTTCAATGCTGTCAGTGCATCGGGTCCATACCTCTGCGTTGCCAGATTGGCCACCGAACTCCCTCAGGTGCCGTCGGGCTTCCATCCTGAGTCCCTCCGTCCTGTGGAGCAAGTTTCCCTTCCCGTACTCGTCTGATCAGAGAACTAGTTTCGTCTTGTCACCTGGCCTTGGCGTCTCGTCGGAGCGGCTGTCTACACGGATCTCAACTTCGTCCCATCAGCCGATGACGCGCTATCTGATCCAAAAGACCGCAGACAGTCCGGTACCAGGCTCGGTCGCCCATTTACTGGTGCGCATGGAGCTATATATACGACGCAATTTGCAGGAAGAGAAACAACGCGCGTCGAGGCAGAATGGGATATATACGCGGACTGTGGCAGACCTGCACTTCCGGACCATTGACTGCTCTCCATGCGTACATACGGGGAAAATTGGGGAAGGCCTAGATGCCTCTGCAACTTTGTCTGTCTCGGTGGAATTGGGAAACATTGGACAGGAAAACATACTGCTGTCAATTTTCCAGTGATGAGCTAAGAGCCGAATTCGATGTTCGGTGAAGCTTAGCATCGGGTCCGTAACACCTCTGCCGTGCAGCATCGATCCTAAACTACCACATTTGGTGAACTAGAACTCGAGCGAGGCCATGGGCAGCAATATCGGCAGCCGCTTGCTGACGTCTACGTATCAAGCCCCGTGTGATGTTGTTTCGGAACCAAACAAGGATCAGAAAGAACAAAATGCACGTGAAGGACAACACCAGTGTTAGGAGCAAATTCCGGCCCTCGCGTACTCGGGTCAATTTTGTTGCTGACGATGGGTAGGCTCTCAAGCCGCTCACACAACACAACACAATCCACTTCCTTCGTCTGAACATGAATCTATTTTTGTGAACGCTGCCACGAGGTCGAACATTGGCATCCAGTCACTGCGATCCCTCATAGCGCAGTACAGAGTCAGTCTCCTTGCGAATCCGGTCCGGTCGCGAACAGGCCATCGGTCCGCCTGCGCTTGGCCGGCGGCGAGAATGTAGTACCCAGCTCCACACTTGGTTCTCGGTGGTCCATAGGAGGAGACCCGTCCGCATCACGCTCCAGTGTCCAAAAGCGGCCACGGATACGGTCAATGTCAAGCTCGACGAGGTTACTGGGTCCGCACGACGTCACAGGGAGGTCGAAAAGCAGACTCCAGTCACAGGCCCCGTCAATGGCAACCTTCTTCAGGATCCTCTCAGACCTTCGAGCACCGTAGGAGAGATTGGGCCGCATCCGGAGGACCAGGATCGCCTCGCGGCCGTTGCACACTATTTCTGCTACCTCGAGGATGTGTCTGCCGTTTGGGATGGGTATCGGTTCTCCTCCGGAGCTCGGCAGGTATTCCAGCACTAGGTCCCAGACATCATAGGAATCCTGTATCAGGACACTCTTCCTGGTCATTTTCTCTTGAGAAACCAAATGGAAAGGGTCGGCGATGATCCTGAACTTCCTCTTGGTCCCGTCAATTTCCACATCCACCCTGTGGTGCCGCTCAATGCCGTTTTCCTGTTTGCAGCAATTCTTCCAAGTCAGAATCCGAAGCTCTCTTTGCACGATTATCGAGCTGGTGACACTTATAAGTGGAAAACAAAATGAAACAAACCTTGTAAAACAGAAGTTTACCACTTTCTGAGGCCCACTCCCCCTCGCTGGCGGTAATCGTCCGAGTTTGCAGGCCAAAAGCTGCGCCGAGGTCGAAGAATTCTTCAACGTCCATAGTGGTAGCATGGCAACACGCCGCCCCCTCCGCGATACTCCATTTACTAATTAAAAAAAGCGTTAGCCAGGTTTATGAGAACGGTGCAGAAGAATGAGTAAGGCACGACACTTGGAAAATACGTACGGTGCTAAGACGACGTCGAGTTCTTTCGCGACGACTTTGCAGGTGACGTCGAAGCCTTGCTCGCAGAGCTTGTTGCACACGCTCTGTATCTCGCTTCTCAGATTCCGGCTGTTCGCGCTCCCTCCCGTGAGTAGGACCTTTAGTCTTCTTCCTGTCCTGGCCACACGCCTGATATTCTGGGCCGCCAGGTCGATGGCTTCGCGGAAGGCCGACTCCCACTGCTGCTTTAGTTGCTCGGCTGTGATTGACACTGTGTATGATGCCTTGGAGTCGTTGTAGTAGTTCACCAAGTCGGCGTGGAGTCGATGTGGATTATCGAAATTGATTCTGGCCTTCGAGTTGAAGAAGCCGTCCAGGAGCTTCGACCTTATCACGTCGCGTCTGTTCTGCGGGAACCGTTTTGGGTTCTTGGTCATTGCCCTGTCGATGCAATGGCCGATGCCAATCTCCCAGAGCTCGTAGCCTCCCCGTACGCCTGTGTCCATCGTTAGAAAGTCACTTGGCAAGTACAACACAGGGGAGGACAAGGACGGATTAGGTCGCTTCTCGCCATTACATGCTTACCGAAATCGCTTCCTGGTGGAGCATGGAACCTGGGTCTGCCATCGGAAGAGCCCCAGTGGAGTTGGCTGTCAGAGCCTCCCTGGTTTCGGTTCGTTAGCCTCATAGAACTGCGATTGTGGATGACGATTTCGGAAGCTTAGATCAAGTATTACCATAGAATGTCCACCAAAGTCGAGGACCATCATCTCGTTGCAGTCTCTCAGTTCCCGAGGGTATTTGGAGATGAGATGCTGAGCCTGGCACTGGGCTTCTAGTGCAAACATCGTCTCGACGAGATCCGTAGCCACGAGTTCCGAGGCAACTGTCTTATCGAGAATGGGGCTCAGATACTCCTGAATTGGCGTCTCACGCCTCGACCACGTCTGAGGGATGCACAGAGCGAGCGAGCGAAGCTTGACACCATCCTCTTTGCACTTGCCGAGGATGCGTTGGACGACCTTGTTGCTTCTCAGTTTGTTCGTGTTAGCGCCCGAAACATTCAATAAGACCCTCGGGGAGACAGGGTTGGCAGCAGAATATGGAAATGTGCAGCTTGTAGCGAAGGTATGAATGAGAAAGGGTTGGGACTTCAGTGGCGGGGAGATGGAATGATGAGACCCAGGCTAGGGGTTGCAATCGGAGTGAGCAAACAGAGAATTCATACAGGAAATTAAACAGAATAGTATCCAGTGCATCATCGAATTCCTGTCTTTCGATCTCAGAAGGCAGTGATCTGGAGTGGTCGTAAAGAGCTCTCGTAAAGGGATGGCCGTCATCATCTGATGCTCTGAAGTAGGGGATGGCTTTGATCGAGATTGTCCTCTTCTTGATTTGAGAATCTGCTTCGTAGCCAACATAATGAGGAGGGCCATCAAACGGGCAGCACTTGGATGGCCACTCCCCCCGAGTGGTTCGTCTGTCCCGGTCATCATCTTCTCTGAAGTCTTGAATGCGGAGGATGTTGACCACCTTCCGTTTCCCTGTGACCCTGTCGATCTCCGCGACTGCTATAACGGCACGGGTGCCAGTACTTCCTGGATCGATCGCGGCATATCTAAGGGCATATTCATGTAAACTCGAGATTTTCTATAGCAAAATGAGGAAGATCAGGTCTATCACGGACTAAGCCGCTGCTGAGTCTCACTTACCCTTCCAGGATACCGCTCTCGACCTCCCCACTGTCCGTGGGCAACAGAGCCAACCGATCAGGATGAACACTCATCTGCGGATTCCTCCCATTCCGAAGATCCAAGAACGAACGAAGAACGAAATCATCTCGAGAAGCCATCACGAATTTTCAGGAAAATGGCAGAGACGGGAAAACCGATGGACACAATCGAGATGGGCACTTACAAGGTGAGAACTTTGCCTAAGACTGCCCACAGCAGACCAGATGTGGCAGAACAAAGTAGTCATGGCCTCAGGCCGAAGCCGACCCTGGTGTTTGCTCCCGGGGGTCCAGTCCAGAATCAACACCGATAGGCTGCGGCTGGGTCAAAGACTCCAAGACAAATTCAAACAGAGGACCACGTGCCTGACGCACTTATCCGTCAAGTTTCTTGGGAATAGATTGGCCGAAGCCTTCATGCTTGCAAGGGTCTCACATACCGTCTGATTCGTCCAGACAGCACATATCTTGCAGACAAGACACATGACCAAGCAAACCTACAGAGCGTCCGTTTGGTTTCTGCCATTTCAATGCAGTCATGTCCCCCTTTCCCAAAGATCCTCCCAGCAATATCTCTAGAATTGAATGCAAAGCCAACATCACGAAAATCCTCTGAATTCGCATGAAGAGGCGTCTATAATCGCGACACCTGATCGAATCATTGAACTTCGAACAATGACTGATCCCGAAATTCCAGCTCGGAAAAAGTCCAAACGGAAGCGGTGGACTGTACTTCCTGACCCCGAAGAAGTAATGACAGAAATCATGAACGAGTTGCAGAGTTCAAGAGACGACATCGATAAGAGACTTTCGAAGTACAACGACTCTTTTATGCAAACTCAAAACGAGAAAAGACATCAATTCATCGAATACTGCAGCACGCGGATTCGCGACCTCCCGAAAGACATTAGATCCAACGTTGCTACACAACTGCTTTCAAGCGAGGATTTCGCCGTGGAGATGAACTTCTCTGAAGTACACACATCGAGCGCAGATTCCTCGTTGATTTGGAGCTGTTCGGATGCTTCAATGTCCGATACATCGTGGAGAATATGTGAGTCTTCAAAACGTGCGGACCATGCAAGCGAATGATCCGGTCGTGAATCAGCCACTGACGACGATCTGTGGTAACCCAGTGCTCCAAAAATACGCCGAAGACGCTGCTGCATCTCCACCGCCACGGGAGGGAAAGCTTGCACGACCTACTCGATCAACACGAAATGGCTCTTCGCCGGCTCCACCATCAAACCCGATCGCAGAGCCCTCGGGCCGCCCGACTTCGATGGCAATGTCCGAGCCTGGCACGGCCAGAGACATATTCGCAGAAAATGATGAAGATGATGAGGATCTTCTCTCTATCTCAGAGGTCACAATTCCGAGGCCCAGGAAAGGAAAACTTCAAGAGAGCCCTGCAGACCCTCCTAGACATGAGGCGCCATCGACAAAAGAAAGACAAGCTCCTGCCAGTCTAGAAACACCACCGAAGACGTCCTCACGCCGTGTTCGTCGCTGGAGCCAACAAGAGTGCGCCACCCTCAGAAGTCTTTGCCACGGAAAGAAGGAGGCTCTCCACCAAATGATAGGCCCCTTTTGGGAAGATGTGTCTTCTCAACTCCCCGGGCGTACCCAGATGGCCTGCATATCGAAGTGGAGAGAAACGAGGAGGGCCACGAGCACACCGCGCAAGAAGAAGACCACGGCAAATTCTGGAGCGCGGCATTTTGCCGCACGCTGGTCAGCAGAAGAAGTGCAGAAGCTTACGCAGTGCTGTTCGCAGCCCGCCGAAGCTCGTGACTGGGCCAAATTCGCGACACAGTTCCCTGGGCGTACGGCTCAGGCTTGTTTAATGCAGTACAGGAGATTGAGAGCCGCAAACGTCGAGAGCCCAAATGGGGTACAATTCCAAGGCAGGCGAATTTTTGGGTCTGAGGAGGTCCACGGTGAGTCGGAGCAGGGAAACATCACACCCCAGGAGGGGGAAGTTCACACCAACGAGAGCGCGGACGGAGAGGACCTGGCAGTGCTGTGAGGTGACGCTGATGCCCAAGGAAGTGTAGAATCTTCACATGGGAAGCTCCTTGGGATACTTTTGCAAATCATCGTCTTGGGAGTATCAGAAGCACATGCTTTCAAGCATTCCAGACTGGGTAGAAGTTGACTTGAGACAGAGATTGGGACAGCCAAACCATATACGAAGCAGGTAATCCGGGTCTTCATCCAATCTTAGCCCAACTTCCTTCGCCTCTCACTTCTCTGTTGAATCGTTTGTGTCGTCCACTTGATATGCTCAGGTGGATCTATGTTCTGTATCAGGTGGTGTAGACTTAGGTTTTCCCGCCTCGCTTCCTCCTTCATCGCCTACTCCTGGAGTGCTGTACGGGGTTGGATAAGACGTCAGGGGGTTCGGTTCTGGTGCCTGTTTGCTCTCGATTTCACCGATTGTTTCATCTGGATTCGTCATGTCGTTGGACGGGTGCTGATTCGTGATATCCTGTGTGCCGCTTTCAATTTGACGGTCCTCATCCACAGGCCCAACGTTTTCCACTGACATGGCTGCTGGGTTGCCCGGTTCCTCTACCCCACGGGTTTCTCCTTCGTCGGCTGGCTTCTGCAATGCATCACGCTCTTTCTGTCGAGCGGCAGCTTCCGCTGCCTCTTTTGCCATCGCTTCTCCTCTACCTGTTTTCTCTTCGTCAATCAAGGCTTGAGCATGCCTGTCATCTCTTGCTGCAGCCACCCCAAGGCGCTGAAGCATAAAGTCTGCCCTGGCGAGGAGCAACTTCATGCAGCCGAAATTGCCATTCACGATCGCCATCTGCAGGGCTGTGTGATTCTCGTTATCAGCCTTCAGAAAGTCCGCTCCCCTCTCCAATAGGAACCTGAGGCAATCCTCGTCCCCAATCATTGCTGCCACCATCAACGCGGTGTGCCCTTCTGCATCGGCGAAATCAATTGCCGCGCCGTGATCGATCAATGGACCCATTTGCTCTGCCCGCAAAATGAGGACGGATGCCGTCAGCGGCGTCGATCTCATAGGTGCCCCGACGATATTGAGCTCCAGCCCCGGTGACTTGAGTAGCTCGTGCAGAATCTTCTCATGGTTGAAGTAAATGGCACCGAATATAGGCCGTGTGTAAGTCCCGCCACCGAGATTCGGGTTGGCGCCTCTGCTAAGTAGCAGTTTGGCAACATCCAAATGACCAGAGTTGCAGGCGGCCTGCAAGGCCGTGCGGCATTTGTCGCGGTCGTTGAGTTGGTTAACATCCACTGTCTTGTTGATGTCGCGTTCGTTGAGTTGGTCGATGTCGGCTCCCTTGTCGAGGAGCATCTCTACTAATCTTGTGTGCCCTTGTAAAGATGCCTCTTGGAGCGCATAGCCGTCTAGAGAGTTCACATTGGCGCCAGCCTCAAGTAACAATGACAGAATGCCGGCTGTCCCATCGTGTGCGGAAGCTGTCAATGCATTGCCGTATCTGATTTGGGTCAGTAAGTGACTCTTGATACAAGGATCATGTCGGTAAGGATTTAGGTGGTGGTCGTGTGGTGTTGGGAGGATGAGATGTTTCGCAAGCCTTCCACTTACTCGTCGCCAGTTGCATCTGGATTTGCTCCGAGCTGTAGCAACAGTTTGACGGTTGGCTCCTTCTCGTTATCTGTTGCTTGGTAGAGACACTTGTCTAGAACACCCTTGACAACTTCGCGATTATGGTCCCAACAGGCTTGAAGGAGTTCGATCGAAGCTGTCTCACTACCTGTCGCTGCTCGCTCGAAGAGTTCACTACAGTCCAACCCCTGTGCTTTTGAATGCGCCAGAATCTTTGAGCAAGCGTCCCATTTCGAATTTCTCACAGCAGCGTCTAGACTACTCTGGTATGTTCCATTGTCATGATCGTATTGGAGTACTGTATCAAGGATGTCCAAATTTCCGGCGGCTGACGCTAGGATGAGGGCTTTGTTGAACTCCCATGGACTCAATCTGCTTCCAGCCTTGTTCAAAATTGTGCGAAACATTTCTAGATTTGAAATATAAGCAGACAATGCAAGTGGTGGAAGCAATGATGTAATGTCTTCCGAGTCAAAGTAGTTGACCTTGACATCGTGCTCCAATAGGAGGCTGACGGCTTCGGTGTTGCCTGACAAGATAGCGAAGTTCAGCACTGGCCCAAGTTTTTGATCTATAGCATCAAAATCAGCTTTCCAATCAGTGATGAGCTTTCGCATCACTGCGACTTTGCCGCCACTGGCGGCCATTGCGAGAGGATTTGCCCACACGCCGTTGGTTCCCGCGTCGTTGATGGATCCGGGCGAGTGATGCAGTAATTCTTCAACGATTTCGACGTTTCCAAAGTAAGCGGCAAGGTGAAGCTAAACGTGATAAGTCAACAAGTACAGATCCAAAAAAAAAAAAAAGTAGGTAAGCACAAAACCATGTATTGATTCACCCACCGGAGTGTTCTCCAAGCTGTCGTATTGATGGACTTCCCCCCGGTGTTGCTCCTCTTCCAGTAAAGCCACGACTAAGCCGCTGAAGCCAATTGAAGCAACCACGTGTAATGCTTTCCAGGAATCCAATTTGAATCCTTTCAAGGTTGTGGTCAGGTCTGCATAGTGTTTTATCCAGCGCATTCTTGCTCCGGATTCTGGGTCCCAGAATTTGTGATGTTGACTGATGATCTTGGTAATGTCCGGCGTGGCAAGGCTTGCATGGCGTAGCCAGTATCTGACCGCATAGTCTAGTACGGGGCTTTTGATTTGATCTGGCTCACTGATGACGGAGATTTCAGACTCTGCGGGCGAACCAGGGTGGTTGGCGGTCTCCTTGATGTGTCCTTCCTCCACTTCTCCTGTCGTTGTTTCTTTCGGGTCCTCAGGAATGATTTCCGATGTGCTCAGTATGTGCTCAAAACATCTGAGGGACATTTTCCCGTGCTGCCACTTGGTCCAATGATCGCTGTCGCCAAGTGGAATTTTCAGTAGCTTGTGTGAGTTGTCTCGGAGATGCTTCTTGACGTCTGCATTGACGAACCCCACGACCGTCGCCCCATCTTGCAAGGTATGGGTTTGGACTAGTGGCTGACATCTTTTCAAAAACTTCTGAAGGCTTTCTCTGCATGATTCGTCGTGAATTGACAGACCTGATAACAGGAATAGCTCATCTTCTCCAGGATCCTGAAAGGTGAGAACCAACGTGCGGAGAAGCTCTTTGATTATCTCGATGTCTTCATCGATGCTGTCGAGGAGCGAAAGCCACGCAAGGTCAAGAAGTTCCTGGAAGTCTTGGGGTATGTGTTCGAGCAGGCCTTGTACTGTCGTCTCGCTCGATGCGTCAGGCAAAGCAGCAAGCTGGATCACCGCTGCGTCGATCCACTTGGTGCTGTCTGCACGCTTGGCAATGACACTCGAAGCGAGATATTTCAAAGCCATCGTGTATTGCTTCTTCACTTGGAGATGTTCGACTTTTGTCCACTATCATATTAGAAATGTCAATGTTTGCATCTCCGATTTCATGCCTCAGATGCCGTCTACTCACGTTGCATCTAGGCGTGAAACTGAGTCTTTGAATCACCAATGACCATTGTAATCAGACACGGAAAGACGGAAAGTTACTTACTGCATAATTCCGCAGCTCACGACGCTGGTCCTCTTCGTATTCAGGGGCATTCAGGTCGATCTCCCTGACATTCTCCGATTGTAGAATATTTCGCATATCTTGATGACTGCGACTGGTGATGAGCCATTTTGTTTGAACTCTATTACTCTGCCACCAAGATGTTCGCTCGACATCCTCTTTGATCAGTTTGTATAGCTTCGCCGTGGAAGGAGCAGAGTGGTCAAGCTTGTGGAAGTTGTTCAGCACGAGGTATACGGTGTCGACAGTCGCCTCAGAGAGCATGTCCTCCAAGCTTTGCCACAGATTTTCCAGACTGAGTTCTGGCTTCTCTCCTTTTGACCTCTCCCTCAGAAACTGACTTGCATAATTCGCCAAGACATCATGTTGCTCACATAACTGGTACATGAGGCCTTTGATAACTTCTTCAGCTGTGCAGGCGTCCGGCGTGGCTTCGCAGAAGAAGTAAGCGAGCAGGTGAAGCGATTGGTCCGCGCGCTCCTCGATCTTGTCAATGTGCTCCTCAATCTCGTTAACGATTGCAGCGGCGGCACTGCTTTTTCCAGTACCCTCGGAGCCATGGATCCATAGGTAGTCTGTGGGGCGGCCGGACTGCCCTTTATGCCAGTGTAGCCAGTTGTCATACTCGGCCACCTTTTTGGTGACTATCCAGGAAGTGGACATCGATTTCTGCTGAATCTTCTTGAGTATGCGCTTGTAGTCTGTTCCTTCGAGAATTCTGAGGACCTTTTTGAGGGTAGGGCGATCAATAGCTGATTGGCGAGTGTCATTGTAGCGACCTCTGGCTACACGTGGTGCTGCGTTCACAATCTCCATAAGGGGCACCATGACGAGGGAATAGGCTGGATCTTTGATTGACTCAAAGCGAACAAGTTCTCGATGCGTTCGAGGAAGGCCAGTGCTATTGACACCGTCGAGAGTCGCAGACTCCTTTGTGACAAAGCTACGATTCTCCTGTTTGCGAGTTAGAATGTGTTGCCTTGCCTTCAATCATGATGGAATTGTGTAAGCAAACCTACTGGGAGGTTCAGCTTTGCAAGGACTGCATCACTTGGGAAGCTCTCCAAATTTGCCAGCTTGGGAAGGGCTTCGTCCCAAGGCGTTTCTCGCCTTTCCCAGTAACAGTGCATTTGTACTTTGTGGCCAAGCTTGTTGGCGGAGCGGACAAAATCACCCTTCAAATCCTTGAGCGCACCATTCCCGGGTTGCAGATGTTTGAGGAGTTCTGAGGGGATCGCCCTTCCAAGCCGACTGTTGATCTCCACCCACTGATCGGCGATGTCTGCTACCGGAGCACCATTGAAAGGAGTGCCAAAAAAGAGGCAACCCGAGATAGCTTCATACAGGTCCGGGAACTCTTCGGGTTCTTTTTCAGCAAGGACCAGTGCCTAGGTTTGAATGTCAATCGTTACTTAATACTTACTGTTAGAGTCGACGAATGTTCATTGAAACTAACCTACCTTCGCTATAACGAGGCCCCCCATACTGTGGCCTATGAATACAATAGGACGGCGAGGGCTGCCCTGTCAAGTTGAATGTCAGTTGCGCTAGGAATGAGAGCCACCAGGGCATGCACCTTTCTCTTCAATTTCAATTGCTGAAGCAACATTGTGACAATGTTGTGCATATCCTGATAGATTTTATAAGGACCTTCAAGTTGTGACTCATCAGCATTCTTGACAGCTAAAAAGGTCATATACTTGAGTGTAGGCTCTTACCTTGATACGCCGAGGCATAATTCCAAAGAAGTACTCGGGCATTGGGGCAGTCCTTCGCTAATCCTCCGATCTCTCTCTCTCTGGCTGGGTTGTTGCCCGGATCCCTTTGATCTGTGCTCCTTATGTCTGTAATCCAATTGAAAGTGCTGGAACCGAGCTTGCTTTGCTTCTGCCAAATCTTTACTGCATTCCCTCCCAACCCAGGTACGGCCACAATGCTAAGTTTCAGGGTAACTGATTAGCGTACGTAGATATGCCCACACCATGATTTCGGAATGATCATGAACTTCAACGTACTCGACTGTAGGGTCTTCGGGGTTGTTGTATACCTCCAAGCCCTCGTTGATTTCTGGAACAGGTGCTTTCTGGGGGTTGGCCATCTTTGAGAGCTTTCTCGGCAACACTGTATCTTCAAGGAGGGAAAAAACGGAGGAGATGCTTGATGATTATCCTTATGAGGATATGCATCATTGGAATAGGGTTGAGAAGCTGCCCTTTTTTCATCTAACTGTTTTGACAGCTGATCGAGATACACCAGAAAAGACGGCCTGATACTCCTCGAGGTGTGTTACACGAGACACTCAATTTAGCTGGATGTCTGATACACCGACAAGGTCATCAATTGGATGTCAAATGGAGCGGCTGAAATGATCTGACAGGTGTTGGTACTCCATTGCGTAGCCAGTAAGCACTATCTCTGGAGTAAGAATCGAGTGCTGCGTGATGCTCTGATTGTGCCACTTGTATACTGCCTATTGGATACTGGTTGCATTGTCCGGGATTTGTGAGCAGGCTGTACAAGTGGTGGGTTACACAGGGATAAGGATTCTCACACCGTCCTGCAGGAATTTCCAGGGAGGATCGGTCTAGATATTATGGCTCATTAAAATTGCATCAGTCCTTGATGTGGTCGACCAGTATGGAGATTCTGGAGAACCTAATTAAGGCTAATTCCGCAAATCTCGACTGCTTCAATGCCCAAGACTGCATCCGTATCAAGACAATGGAAGGGATCGAGGAAAATGTATGCGTTGAACCCGCCGCTGTTTGCCTACAAGTAAAAACACTGATGTCACGATAGATCCCCCCCTTTTCTTGCGATGTTCTCCAAAGCATTGAGGCTGTTGACTTGGAACCTGAAAAGCAGGCCAGCCAACTCGGCATCTTGGATGACATGCCAGCTTCCTGCCTCGACTACGAGGGCAACCTGCAGATAGCTTACCCTGGAGGCACCTTTTTCGCCGAAGAGCTAGATCTGGGACGTCTGCATCGTGTCATGCATTGGCTGTGGCTTTGCGGCCGAACTGTCCCTCCCAGGCCTCTGCATCAGCAACTACTTTTGGAGCGCAGGATCGTCATCACAGAAAGTCTGGATTTGCACCTTACTTGGGGCAAAGATCGAATGTTCCTCAAGCCTCTGCCACGCTGGCTGATTCAGCGAGCAACCTGGGAACAACACTGACACGACAGGACTCGATCCTCGGCAACAAATCAAGGTTCTATCCGAACAACGAGAAGTTCTGCTTCGGGCTTCCTCTTATCCTATGTAGCCCTTATTCGGTACGAGAGTGACTTTTACATTGCAAAGCAGAACTGCCTCATTCCGCCTGAGCTCACATGGGCTAGTTGGAAGATTCTGGTCTGTGAGATACTGCAAAGAGGGAGCCGCCTCCGCTCTCAAGTTGCGGACCGCTTCATTTACGGAGAACTGCGCCTTTCACGACTCGATCTTGTGCACCAGTTCCTCGGTATCTCACCACTCGGCTATCTCCCACGCTGGAACTCGTATCGACGATTCGTTGTTGACAATTTGGACGTCATCCTGAGTGCCACGGTATATATGGTTGTCATCCTCACAGCTCTGCAAGTGGGCCTGTCTACGGACAATTTGCAGGATAATAAAGCCTTCCAAGCCGTGGCGTTTGGTACAACGATACTCGCCATCTTGGGGCCTTTGGTGGCAGTGGCCGTTGTCTTGATTTGTTGTATAGTAGATTTCGGACTGAACTGGGCCTGGAATCGGCGCGACGAAAAGCTAAAGGAGATATCAATGGTAAGGAAGTGGAGAAATATTAAGCATCATCATTGAATTGAATGGTTGACTTGATGGAAATCCTAACATACTGAAAGTACATCTAGAGTAAATGTAGTCACTATTTACGCATTTGCCGCGGAGCGAACGTGAACGACCCAACTTGGCTTATGATGAAATTGTAAACAGCCTCGTTGTTGGGAATGAGCCACGCATTTTGCAGCAGAAGTTTGAAGAGAAGAGAGAATTGAACTATGCTACGTCAAAACTGAACTAGGTATATGATATGCTTGCTTCCCTCCCAAAAACTGCACACACAGGCCGCTTTCACACATTACAATTTGGTCATAGTAGTCACATAATAAGCATCGTCATGTCCGTCATCAAGTCGCCCACTCGGCATCACAGCTCCAACGCCCCCGAGGCCCAGCACTTGCCAACCCAGCAGGCGAGCAACGACTCTCTGGACTGCGGGCTCATGCTCGCGGCGACGCGGGATAAATCCAGCCTGCCCTCGGCGCTCTCGACAGCCACGACCCGGCCTTTCCCATCCTTCCACTCATACCCCTTGCTCCTGCCCCCGAGCCCCATCGCGCCGCGTCTCTTCTCGACCGAGAACATGAGCCGCCGGTTCCACTCGAACTCGGGCTGGTAGCCGTACCTCCCGGAGAGCTTGGACTCGCCCTGCGCCTCGCGCTCGCGGTCGCTCTTGCGCGTCATGTACCAGAACTTGCACCCGCTCTTGCGCATGAACCCCTTGCCCATCCCGAGGAACCCGCCGCCCTCGAAGCGGATGAACCCCCTGGTCCGGCCGTGGTCGTGGTTCGGGTCGCGGTGCATCTCGACGCGCCACGAGGGGCCGAACCCGAGCCCGGGGACGCCGAACCCGCCGATCAGCTGCATCACCTGCAGCAGGTACAGCGTGTGCTCCTCCTCGTACCGGAGGAAGCGGCCCGGGCTGCGGTGGTCGCCGCGGCTGAACGCCAGCGTGCGGCTCTCGAGGTGGTCCAGCTGCCGGATCCGCAGCTGGTATGGCCGGCCCGCCTTGCTGAGGCGGTTGTCGAGCTGGTAGGTGGGCGTCTGTGGTGAGGAGCCCGAGGATGAGTAGATGAGGGGTGAGTGCATGAGAAACGTTGCCGCGGTGGGGTCATGGCGTGAGTAACCAGGCGGGATCGGCGGCCTCGGATGAAGCGGTACAGGCTCCGGGATGAATTCTTCTTGTGTTGGGGAGTAAGCTGGCGATCGAGGCTCCGGAAAGTCATATGGTGATGGTGACGGCACTGTGAGGAAGTTGCCGGATGAGACGGGCTGAGCCGTGGACGGGCGGACGGGAGAGATGGGTGATGCCGGAGAGAGGGGTCCTCTGGAGGTGCGTGATGCTCCGCTGAGTGCATCTAGGAGTGTATTGTCGAGGCCAATGATGGATAATGGCCCCCCGGATGATGTCGAAGGCCTGCGGCTGTGATGGTTGATGGCCGATTCGTCGACGGTTGACATGGAGAATGGCCTCACGGCACTCGTCCGTGGCCGGGCCGTCCGCGGGCGTGGGCTCTCTGAATCCTCTCGCGGCGGCGCCCATGTTACCCGCGGTGGGGGTGTGAACCCCCACTGCAGAGCCTCATTATATGAGGGAAGCTGAGGCGGGTTAGATTCTACAGCTGCAGTCATCTCATTCCGCAATGCTGTGGTGGTTTTTGGCTTTCTTGGGTCAGTTAGTGAACCAGATTTGTTGTTGTTGTCACCGGATTGTCCTCAAATACAGTCGGAGACGCGAACACGTTACATCGCCCAGCAAGATCGAGATATTACTAGCAGGAGCAGCAGCAAGGGACGAAAAGGAGGATCACCCCGGTCAGGGGCACACGTGGTCAGTAATGACAGCCTTATATTGCGGCTTCATGCAAAGCGTCGAGAACATCCAAGTTACGCACTGCGCCTCAGAATACAGTTTTGCGGCTGCTCATAGGTGACTGCGGATGCCAAGGACGTACCCCAGGTTTCATGAACGTGTCTGTGGTCAGGCATTAGACATGCGCATCCTAGGTAAAATTTGTGGCTGCTCGCGTTCGATTACCAAGCTCTTGGCGGTGCAGCGGTGCAGGTGGGCTGAGGTGCGCAGGCCCCCGACGCGTCCGAGTATAAGGGGGGGCGCATGAGGCCCAGGGAAATAAGGGGCTTTTCATCCCAGCGAGGACCAGCCTTGGTGATGTGCAAACTCACGCCACTTGCCAGACAAACAGACCACAGCCAACCACGTGAGAAGTGACGACACTTGGGCGTGTTGTGGCCGCTGGTCACCCGGAAATTTCGACGGCGGCCCGAAACCGACTAAGAATAAGTGCGATAATGCAGTCCTTCCCGGGAGAGCGAGACGAGCCGCACCTGATGTCAGACCCGCAGGCCGGTGCAAAGTCCGTATCGGAGTTAACGTTGCCTAGAAAGGTAATGGCATGTCCGCTCCGTCCTGAGGTCTTGGCGTATTGCCGCTATCACCGGGTAGTTGGAGACTTTGCTCCCGAGCAAGCCGGTGTATAAAAATGGACGTCACAGTGAATATTGCGGGGCTTTAGATAGTAGGGTGTCTCTTGTAGAACTTTATTGACTTCAATACCAACAGCGTTACACACCAACAGAAGACGTGAGAAGCTGCCAGACCAGGCCCACAATAATGGCGACGAGAACCCCAATCATCACCCTCGAGGAACATTTCATGTCCACAGCTGCGGAGGCCAGCACACACAAGACAGATGAGGCGTTTAAAAAGATCCCCGGGCTGTGGGAAAAATTCACCGAACTCGGACCACTTCGCTTACAGGCCATGGACGCGGGCGAGGTGACCCTCCAGGTGATCTCACACGGACCAGGGGACCTTACTCCAGACCAGTGCCGGGCGGCCAACGCCCAGCTCGCCCAGGCGGTCCAGGCCCACCCGGGGCGGTTCGCAGGCTTTGCCGCGCTGCCGATGGAACGCCCAGCGGAGGCCGCGACAGAGCTGCGGCGCACGTGCTCCGAGACAGGGTTCCTGGGCGCCCTCGTCGACAGCCACACCGAGGCGGGGACTTATTACGAGGGCCCCGAGTATGATGTCCTGTGGGAGGCTGCGTCCGAGCTGGACGTGCCCATTTACATCCACCCTACCTGGCCCTCCGAGGACTTGTTCAGCACCTACAGGTCAAAGGTGATCCCGGAGCAGGTGTCTGCAGCAATATCCGCATTTGGCTTCGGCTGGCACAGCGATGTGGCCGTACACGTGCTGCGGTTATATGCTGGGGGAGTCTTCGACCGGTTCCCGAAGCTCAAGGTCGTGATTGGCCACTTTGGGGAGATGATTCCCTTCATGCTCCAGCGCATCGAACGGATTACAGGTCGCTTTGGGAAGACGAGATCGTTCCGGCAGGTCTGGGACGAGAATGTATGGTTGACGACAAGTGGGAACTGGGCCCTGGACCCCTTGGCCTGCATCTTGAGGAATACCAAGAAGGATAGGATCATGTACAGCGTGGACTACCCGTTCGCGAGCAACGAGGATGGGCTGAAGTGGCTGGAAGAGCTTGAAGGCAGCGGCTTGGTAAGCAAGAGGGGCTGGAAGGCATACGGTGGAAGAATGCAGCGAGGCTGTTGAAAGTCGATGTGAAGGCTTGAGGTGCCGCTGAACACATCTCGGCACTGTAATATTGTCGATCTCCAGGAACACATGTACCATCAGTATGGAGACTAGATTTACCACTCTATCCAATAAATGTGCAGTTAATATCCATATAGAGGCTATTGAAGCAATGCCGGTGGTGCCCGCACCGCGCCACGTAAGTACTTGACTTTAGGCCGAAGGGGCAGGGCATAAGGAGTTATCCCAAGTAGCTGTAGCAACGGCAATTGTATGAACAGAACTATCGTACAACGGTAACTACTTACTTGTGTGCCATATTGGTGAAGCCAATAGAGTGTGCGACGATAAAATGGTTGCAGGGGCAAGCAGTGCGCCTATACATTTTCTACTCAGTAGCTATGTCTTTTGGTCCAGTAATGCAATTTGCTGCACTACACCCACACGTCTGCATGGTTGTCATGATAAGAAAGGGCGCAAAGGGCGCATGCATCTATCAGCCTTGGCTTTCTGCCTCATTCGCTATGACAAAGCGACATCAGCGGATCGGGCGGACATTCAATCGCCGAACCACAACGGCCTATACCACGACTCGTGCTGTAGGAGTCTTTTTGCATCCGATGCATATGATGATCACTCTGGGACGTCAACTTTGAATGTCATCAGAGGGTATAAATGCAACTGTGCAGACGAGCCAGATAGACTTTGAAATCAAATCTTTGCGCATAGACTATCTATCGTTGAACATCATGCCTTCTATCAGCCTTGTTCTTGGGAACGACATCCAGCCTAGACTTACAGCGAAATCTTTCCTGCTTTGTCTTATCCTCCTCGTATGTCATGGGCAATAATACCCCAAGCTAAAGACCGTCTGACACATACCGTAACTAGGTTATTGGATATAGCACCGCACGAGTGGCTTACAACCTCTTCTTCCACCCACTCCGCCGCTACCCAGGTCCGAAATTAGCAGCTGCCAGTGATTTATATTATGCCCGGATGATAGTCACTGGTCGACCGCACGAGCGCATCGCCGCATTGCATGCAAGATACGGCCCGGTAGTTCGCATCTCCCCAACCCAATTATCCTTCACCGACCCGTCCTCCTGGAGAGACATTTTTGGGCACCGCAAGCAAGGCCAACCAGAACATCCGAAAGATCCAATCTTCCATGCCCCCTTCCGCGGAAATATCATTGGTGCCGAGCGCGACGACCATCGCCGCTTTCGACGGCTTTTATCGCATGGGTTCTCGACGCAGGCCATGATGAACCAGCAACCCCTTATTACCCAGTATGTCGATCTGCTGATCCAGCGGCTGCATGAGAATTGCGAAGGGGGCTCGCGCAAGCTTGAGATGACGAGCTGGTACAACTGGTGTACTTTTGACATCATCTCCGACCTCGCCTTTGGGGAGCCTTTCGGATGCTTGCAAAACAGCGCCTACCACCCGTGGGTTGCAGCAATCTTTGGCGCTGTGAGGCAGAATGCGCTCATGGGTCTCATTGGGCGATATGCGTTGCTCGCGCCCTTGTTGCAGCTACTGATCCCGGAGTCGGTGAGACGAAGGGCGCAGGATCACTTGGACTTGACTCACGCAAAGGTGGACAAGAGGCTTGCGTTGCCGACACCAAGGCCGGATTTTATGGACTCTATGACTATGAAAGGAGACCTTGTTAGTGATTCCAAAATCTCCCCCGGCCTCCTCGCACTTTCTTTTCGATGGCGGAAGCCTTCGGCGTCTAACCACGTGCAGACTATGAGCCGAGCGGAGATTTACGACAACGCCAGCCTCCTCATCGGAGCTGGTTCCGAGACGACCGCGACCGCCCTCTCCGCCGCGACATATCTTTTGGCGATGAACCCCGATGCCCTGGCTAAGCTGGTAGCTGAGGTCCGCGAGTCGTTCTCGTCAGAGAGCCAGATCGATTTCGTCAGCGTCCAGAAGTTGGACTACATGCTGGCTGTACTGGATGAGGCTCTGCGTTTACATCCCCCGTCGCCTAATGCAAACCTAAGGCGCGTATGCGACGGTGGAGATGTAATCTGCGGCCAGTTTGTTCCTCATGGAGTGGGTCCCTATAAATGCAGCCGTGACAAAGATACTAATGATGATATCGATAGACCAGTATCGGCGTTTGGCACTATGCCATTTTCCGCGACCCCAAGAACTTCTCCTTTCCCGATTCCTTCATCCCGGAGCGATGGCTTGGTGATCCACGTTTTGCGAACGATAAGAGAGACGTCCTCCAGCCGTTTTCTTACGGACCGCGCAATTGCATTGGTAAAAAGTAAGAACCCCTGAGTTGAATCCACAGAGTGGTCATGCGTTGTCTCCTCTGTGCTGGAAGTATGAATTCGAACACTTTGAGTTAACGTTGTTTAGCCTGGCGTACGTCGAGATGCGAGTGATTCTGGCTAGGGTCTTGTGGAACTTTGATCTTACAATCGCAGAGGATTCAAGGAAGTGGCAAGAGCAAGAGGAGGTTTACACTTTGTGGCTGAAGGGCGAGCTGAATTTCTATTTGACTCCTAGGAAGTAATGTATCATGCTGAGGAACTCACTGAAACGATGGGAAACTGTAGTGCACAAGTATCTTCTATCTGATTGAATTAGGACACCTTCGTCATTTGCCTCTATTTCACCTAAGCCCACTGGCATTGCGGAAGAACACGGACAATGTTGGAAGCCCATTCTGCGTCAGAAGACAATATAGACTCGTGAATCCTTTTCAACGTATCATGAAATTCGACTCAAACATAGCTTCACCATCACCATCGCCATTGATCAAAATGCATTCTATGCATGCTTCAGGTTCGGTGCCTCTCCAGATCCTTTTGACACCAAGCCCACTTCTCGCCAGCAGCTGCCGCCACTGAACCTCGGTTCGCTCCAGCCCACCAATGCGGAACATGGTAAAGTCTCTCACCGCCTCCTGCATACCGATGTCAGTCGTGGGAAGTACCAAGTCCGCCAGCAGCAGTTTGGTTCGAGGCCGCGCCTTCATGATCGGGGTGAGGTGGTTGAGGATGACGGTCACCGAGTCGTCGTCCCAGTCGTGGACAACGTGCCGAAGGTAGTAGACATGGGCAGTTGTGATTGGCTGTGGCTTGAATATATCGTGTCCCATGAACTCGACGCCCTCAGGCGGACCATCCGGAGCGGCATCAAGCACTGATTGGAGATCCTGAACGACAATCCGGCCTTTCAGTCCCGGGTTTTGCTTGCGGACATCTCCCATAATGTGTCCCTGTCCGCCGGCCACGTCCACGATGGCGACGTCACCTTCTTTGATATCCTGTTTCCCAAGTTCCCTGTCGAAGGGGTAGGCAGTGGCCGCCAGGCCGCCGGAACTCAGGGACTTCATGCCTCGAACCATGTCTGCTGCGCGGACGGCGTCCTGCGCGAGACGGCACCACGTATCTTGGGGCAAGCCGTCGGGATCTGTTGATGGGAAGCAGCTGCGCTCGACTGAGCTGCGAACAGTCGGAACGACTTCCTGAAGAATGAAACGGTTAAATGACACGTGGTTGGGATCCAGGTATGGTTTTCCCAGGTACGAGAGGGAGTAGCTTGGTTCTTTGGGGTCCGACATATCAGAAAGCAGTCCCGCGGCGGTTAGTTGCCGCAGAACTCGAACTGTGGGACGGATGGAGGAGTCAGAATCGGTTGAGCACCTGTGTTAATTGGTACACCTGAGTTAATTGGTAACTGACCGGTCGCCGCCACATCTGCGCCCGTGTCTTTGACAACCTCCGAAAGGGTGATGGACCGTTCGGTTCGCAGCTTCTCCCAGACCCCAAGAGTTGCCGCGATGTCGATTGACACCGCGACGTTGACCTGGAATGCGCGCGGCCAGACTTCTGCATCGGGATCTTCGAGAGCAGCAATTCGCCTTTTACATTCAAGCAGAAGGTTTCGCCGAGCGTCGGGGGTCTCATGTGTCTCTGGTGTGTCCGCTGCCTTGGTAGCAGCATTGACGCAATCAATTAGAGTAAGAAGATCTTCTCGTGGGATATGAGGGGACATGGTGAGAGATGGCCAATCTAAGGAAACATTGGTGTAGTGAACTCTGTATCTTTTCGAAGAAATATGCTAGAGGCTATGTATGTTATAAGAGATTCGAGTCCTGAGACAAGGTAACTTTGGATTAATTCCGATGCTCGCTTGCTGTATTTTCAGCGCCGGTCTAATTCGACAACACTCGCTTAAGGAGAGACTCGGTTGTTCGAGCCTGACTCTGTAGCTTCTTTCTCGCACAACGAAACCTTCGCTTCTCTGAAACATCTGGGTTGAACTCGGCAGATCGTCCTCTGATTTCATGCTCAGCACAGTGTCTCACAAAGTTGTACCCGTCCTACTTGTGATCAGTGTCACATCTGAACGACACAGGACCTGGGCTAGTAGCACGCCCTCAACGCCTTTTCATTTAGAGCTGCATCCTGAGCAGTTGCAAACGAATCCCCAAATACGTTGCGTCTCCGCCTGCCAATCGCCGCGGCTGAAGAGTTTGTGATCCAGATACCGCAACGTCAGCTCCTCGCCCTCCTCTATGTCTCGTATGGAAGTCACGACTTTATGCCCCTCTGAAGTCTGTCTCGACCTCGTGTTTGGCTGGCATGCATGGTTGATGCGACTGGTCGTGAGGAAAAGCCTGCCGATCCTCCAGTTCAACCCACCGCCAGGCATAGCGGTGGAAAACTCATTGGTCTCGAATGTGCAGTACAGCCTCACAACGAACTCAAGCTCCGACTCGTCAAAGTCGACGCCTTGTTTTCTCATCTGCGATCGGAACCACCCGTGCGTTCCTGGCTTGATATGGGGGTGTAGGCCTGCAAACTGTCGACGGGCATCGATTGGCAGCCGGATGTATTGAGTGAGGAGCTGAATAAGTACTACACTTAGCAGCTCAATGGCTTCTTCCTCGCTGGCTGGTTCTTGCACTGGCTCTTGGATGGACAGCGCGAAAGGATCATCGAGCACAATGCTGCCGGCAGGAATACGACGGATAGCGACTGCACCCAGCCCTTTGCCTGGTATCTCGCGTATCATGAATGGCGGACCTGTTTGTTATTGTTTCTGATGAGATACAAATGATATTTAATCTTGCACTGGTCAAGTTTCTTACCCTTGGGACTTGGGAGGCGGGGCTTCGAGTTCGAGTTATCACGAAGTGGATCGTCCTCTGACACTGCATCGAGGAGATACCTAATATGGACAGGTACATTCTCTTTATACGTGTCTGTATCGACTCCTATAAGGTTTGAGATGAAGAAATCGTATCGAAAATCGTTTTGGAATGGGTCGTCCTCCCGCAATTCCGGCAGTAGCTGCTCCAGCTGTGATGGAAAGACCTCATCGTCAAACTCCATGTTCGAAAGGCTGAATCTTTACTCTAACGGGCGTGAGATTTCAGGTACTGTCTACCTAAGTAGGTACGGATTCATTAGATGGAGTTCGTCGCAAATTTTCGAGTGAACAGTTTTGCATCAAAACGGAACCATTTGGACCTTTTAAACATTTAGCAGCAAGAATTTTCCAAGAATTTTAAGTCAGCCCCTTACTCATATTCTCCATTTTCGTGCTCACCGATGGATTCAACCTGCATCTGCATGCACGGACAAATCGGAAAAAAATGACTCAGATTAGACAATAAGACCCAGTCGTCCCTAATATTCATACTAATAATGGTAATAAGTCCCACTTGGTTTCCATGCTTTTCTATATGACGTCAAAGATGAAAGTTTTATTCGTTCGGGTGCTTATCTAAATGCAATTAGTGTAGTCTTGTCCCAAAGGACGGACCCACAGGATCAAGACCGTGCAAAACACCAGACCTTGAGTGAAGAAAAAACATAACGAGTTCAGAAAATGGCCATGCATCTACGAGCATGTGTATGTCATGTCGCAGGCTTTGCCAGGGAGTCCTGATAGCCCACAGTAGATAACATCGAGCGTTAGTGCTCTCCGATTGACCACGTCAAAGGCTGGGGCCCCCAAAACTTGCAGATGAGCTACCTAGAATGGCCAACTTCAATGCACCAAGTACTACTGTAGACTGATCAAACAGTCCAGAGGGATTTCACGTAGGAACAGACTATGCACTAAATACTTGAAGAACTGCATTGGCATAGGCACGGAAAGAACTTCAATAACGTTGCCTGGCATTTTATTTTCCCTTTGGCTTCACTATACGCCTATCGCACGGGCTTGATATCAATTTGCCACAACCTGGCAATCAAAAGCCACCTGAATCGGACCGAGAGGCTAGCATGGGACACTTGAGCCGACCTCACCCGAAATGCGCGACCTTATCATTCAGAGCCGCACGGGACGGTGATTGTAGTTCACATTCCTCCTCCCCAAAGCCGTCCCATTCCCGGTCGAATTAAGCCCACATCCCGCGTTGACACACGAAGAGACAGTGTGGATGTACTTGATGCGTCCACCCTCGATCCTGAACATGTGACTGTCAGGCATCGCCTGGTCCGGGACGGTCCGGTCGAGCCCGGGGAAGCCGACAAACAGATCCACGACCCCGTACTCCTCGTCGACGATGTAGCGGCGGTAGGGGATCTTGATGCTGCTGGGAAGGCCGCCGATGGTGCAGGTCTCGCCGGTGGGGTTGCTCTCGCCCGTGTAGGCGCCGCCCTCGAGCCGCGCGCACGTCGGGCCCCACGGGACCTCGACGCTGACGTTGTTGAAGCGGTCGAAGTAGGCGTCGCCGCCGGCCTTGATCACGGCGCGCGTGTCCTGCTGCTCCGCCGGGATGGGGTCCCAGTTCTCGATCGAGTTCCAGTAGAGGTAGCCCGTTGCGTTGAAGAGCCAGTCGCCCTGGTCGGTCACGATCGACTCCATGTGCGAGATCTCGCCGTCGTCGGTGTAGAGGATCCTCGTGCCGATGACGTACGGGTGGTCCGGGTCGGTCACGATGAGCTCGGTGAAGGTGGCACACTGGACGGTGTCGTGGATGCTTCTGTTGTGGTCGATGTTGAGGGACTGGGTCAGGATGCCGGTCCGGGCGTCCATGGGCTGGCCGTTTTCAAGGTACTGGAAAGTTTTAGTCAATCATAAGTTTTCAGACAGCCCAAGTAGAGGAGTAGAGGTAAATGACGGATTCCAAGGTAGTGTCTTCACCAAACTCTATGTGCAAAAAGTTCACCAAGCTAATTCCATCGAGTCACCAATATCCAGAGGGAGGCGCAACAAACTTGGAGGATTTAGTGAGATACTCACAGTTGCAACATCGATGAACGGCGGCATATCCTCGATACCGCTGCCCGTCGCCTGGGCGTCAACATACTGAATAGCCAGTTCCTTAAGGTCTTCTCGGTCACATGCCGCCGAGACAGTTGTAGCAATAGATGCTAGAAGGAAGAAGGCGTAAGAATGCATGTTGTCGTTGGTGACCGAGCTACTCAATTGAAGACTTGTGAGTGTGTGCTGCAATTTCAGGCATTCTATCCCCTTGGCTGGGAAGTCGGCATCTTTTTATAATCGTGTATCCTTCCATATCATGACTTGTCATTGAGCAAATGGTGTTCAACCCAGGGGTTGCACTCAACACTTTCCCCTAAGGCCGCACTACGCCTCATAAGGTGTACGGAATATTAAACTCTGCAGCATGAGTCCCACGAAAGCAACAGAACTAGTGCAGTGTTTCTTTATCCGGGGCGACACATGTGCGGGTCCTTATATTGACGAAAATCTCCCCATGTACGTTCAAGATCGGGCGGAACAAAATTCTAAACCCCGCTCGCCTCAAGTTCTTCTTCCATAGTATTGCCTAAGTGGCTCGCTCCCCAGAAATGAGCCAGTAGCGGGGGCTGCATTTCGTCGAATCAGCATTTTGCCCAGCAGAGCACTGCCAAGCCTTCGATTGGCAAGCGAATTTCACAAACCAGAATTCTAGAACAGACGCAGGAACATTTGATGCGTTGAATGGTCTTTTTCCCTTTTCAGGGGCCTGGAACCGGTTCGGCGCGAGCCAGTCCTCGCCCAATGCCGTCAGGTTCGGGAAGTGCATGACAAGATGGCACATTTGCAGTCAGCGGTGGTCGGTGGTTGCAATCTATCTTCAGTTCTGGACTCTGAAATCGTTACTGGTCACATTACGAGGTGTATTTAGTAAGCTGTGAGAACAATTGTAGTAGGGCCTTCTATAGTCGATAATAGATTGCAGCATCCTAAGGGTCTCCTCCTCCTCCTTCTGGCGCAGGACTTCACGGTTCTGGACAATGAGTTAAGACGAAATGCCATCTAGCTGAGTCTTGACGATTATTATGATTGATTTATATGAGACGAAGCTCAATTCTGTATTCCAACTTCAAAATCAACCACATCATTCTATGCGTACTTACCTGACCTAGCATGTCCCCTGGGCTTGATCTCCTAGTTAGATCTTTGGAAGAAACTCAGTGGCGGGCTTCGGATGTTCCGCCCCTTTCCGAATGTACTCGCTCTCAGCAGCTGTGCAATATGCAATCAGGTCCTGGAGACCGAGTGGATTCAGGAAGTTGCCAAAGTCGCCACCTTTCGCGAACAAGGCAATCATGGCCCGATATGCGGGCGCGTCAAGCTCGGCGGCCCTGACGAGTGCAATACAAATGCGCACGAAACACTGGTCTCGTTCTGCGTCCCCCGAAGCGTGAGAATAGCGAAACTCAGCAGTGCTCGCGCGACAGAGCCCGCCGAACACGTCTTCTTCATCAATTTCACGAACATTGAAGGCGCCGCGTACGTAGTAATCACCGTCTTCGCCACCCCATTGAACAAGGAGCTGCTCTCGGAGGTCAAGGACCGAGGTGGCGCTCCAAATTCCTCTCAGGGAATCCCGGAGGCCATCCGCAAGAACGCCGGAGGGCAGGAATGAGTCCATCATGGGATTCGACGAACGTCGGCTACGGACGCGGGCGGTTTTGGAATAGGAGGAAATTGAGAGAGCCCACCAAGAATCGCGCCTGAAGGTTTCACAGCACCTCCACAGGAAGGGCTCGCAGACCATGATTAGTGTAGCTAGTCGCTTGTAACCATCAAGGCCCAGATGCGACGTACCGACATGGACGTGGAAGCCACAAGAGCTGTTCAGGTTGATCCGCATGGACGCGCGAAGCTGGCGGTAGACCGAAGCAACCTCATCGAACTCGCTCTCCTGCAAGATACGGGAGGACACTTCTACAGGATAATACCCGTAGTTGTAGTTCCCAACGACATCCTCTTCTGGCCTTGCTTTGACAGATCCGTCAAAGGAAGTTACCCAGAAGTATGAATACGGGACTGCACGCCCCGGCTGGAGAGTGATTCCTCGCTCGTTTGCGGCGTATAATGAAGTCTTGTAGCAGTCGTCTTCAACAATCGGGACAGTATCCCTCAAGAAATCCACAACTATGGGGCACATAGCATCAAGATAGTTTCGGTCATAATTTTTCGTGTGATACCAGCGCTCATCATGCGGGTGCGAATCAACTCCCGCTGCTTGCGGGACAATGAACTCGAACTCGACCCCGAAAGTAATAGGTCTTTTCAGAGACATTAAGGGCAGCTTTCGATGATCACTGGAAGAGGTAGGAGATTATGGTGTATGATGTGCCGTCTTTGACCGATAGCTGAGCCCCAGGCTTGATGTGGGTGGTAGAAGCAAGTATTGATAGCACGAATATGAGGATCACATTTATAATGCGCATAGTACTCATGAGAAGACATTGTTTGGGGATAATGGCTTTGTTTAGGTTTGACTGATTGTCCCTTTATTTTATTCTCATGTTAACTCTTGATTATTTGATTGGTCTCTTCTCCCCTTACTCCTTCATTGTTCCGGCCGCAACCCGGCCGTGTCCCCTCAGGAGCTTTTGTTCTCCTGGTATACTATCCCTTGTATTCCACATAATAGCAGCTGCCGAGGTACGCATGATCATTGGAAAAGAAATTCGTCCGCTGCGTCAGTAATGAATTGGGAAAAATCAAAATCTGGCAGGAGCTCCTCGACAGGCAACGTTGAACTCCCCGACGCCACGTTCATCTCAGCGCCCGAGAAGTCACTCCGCCTTGTCTGCTGGGTCATATCGTCCTCGCCGAACGCTAATGAAATACTGAATCAGCCTCAAGCTCGCTGCGAAGCAGTCGCTGGCGGATGGGTGAGACCACGAGCATACGTACTCATCGAGTCGAAAACGTCCAGAAAACGCAGAAGACACTTGCGAGCTTTTTGGCTCATCAGGCTCTTGTGCCCGACGAGTCGGAGGGTCTCAAGACTGTCATTGAGCAGGGTTCTGACCTCTTCCGTACGAAGACCGACTTCGGCTGCATTTTGCTTCAGACTTGTGAGGTATAGTAGAAGGCCGAAGGCGTGCAGTGAAATCGTAAATGCTACAACGAGCACGGTTTGTCAGAGCATGTATGTATGTGGTCATTGTTCAGCAGCGGCACATACTAGAATAGTTGCAAAGGAACCAAACTGCATTACTGTGGATGAAAGATCCCCCGAATGAATGCAATCCGTGGATGAGACTTTGTAGCTTCTTGGCGGCTTCGAAGTCGCTCCGCAGAACGTGTTTCGTGGCATCCTGGAGCGTCGAAGATGGAGTATCCGACGGCCAGTGCTTTTGTGTCTCGGCTAGAGCTATTGTCAAGATAGGAGCGTTGATCAGAAGAGAATTGGAGTAGTAATGTATGGAGAGAATGATGCTCCAGCGCATCGAATCCAGTGTTTCCGGTGACCACACTATGGTGTTAAAGTGCTGCAGAACTTGCGTCGAGTCGCCGAGATTTTGGCACCATTCATCCAGTTGCAGTGTGAGATGTAGCCTGGCGGTCATGGCTTCTCTGGGGGAACGGTGGCTTAGTCCATCGATGTTGTAATCGTACAATATTTCCACGGCCGAGCCTTGGATTGCATGTATAGAGCTGGAAGGGTCTAAGTAAGTAGCAACACTCGTGGGAGTTTGACCGTTAAACTGACATCAAATTGTTAAAAAAATCGTTTTGACTTGAGAGGCGCGTCGGTGAGCTCTGAGAAACTAGGTTGAAAGTGGTGAACAAGCTTTCTGGTAAGCCATGTCGAATGCATTGCGACGGTATCAGGAAAGGCCGACCTAGCAGTGCTGCAAGTAATCTTTCTTACGCTTAGCTAGTTGCGAGACATTAATCAGGAAATGTCTTACCTGTCTTGATTGATTATGCAATACCACAGCCTTTTGTGTGCCTGACACTCTCCAGCGCTTTTATAATACACTGGCGAGTGTATTCCAAGCTGGAGAGCGGCTTTGATGACCAGACTGTGTGTAGTCCAACTCTCTATAGACCGCTGATGGTTTTGCTGAAAAATTGAAAGAAGTAACAAAGTCTGGACTGCAAAGACTGTTAGCCATAAGCTCAACGCTACAGTCTGAATGAACCAGCAGCCTGCCTGTGTAAATATCTGTCCTTTGGACAGTTTGCATATCCAGAAGATCTGAACATCGGCGATAGTACAGGATGGGGTTCCCATCAGTCATAGTTGCAGAAGCATGAGCTATGATAATATTTACGAGAGCGTATGCTGTCTGGGGGGTGAGTATGGTCTTGTCTTGATAGTACCCCCTCCAATATTCAAGAACGGCCGCTTCGTCGATACAGGGAATGATGGCGCCAACGGTGGTGAAGAACCTCTCCAACAACCTCATGAGCTCATCCTTGGCTGGTAGCAAGTAGGTATGTAACGATAATGAGGTCTTTTGGCCCTCAGAGGGTGTCGGTTCCGGCCTAGACTTTTCGACGTTATCCCGAGGATGATTGGGATCAGTCAGCCGTGAGCGCCGAGCAAGCTGCGAGAAGCCTTGGGATACGTTTCGAAACAGGGCGTGGTTTGAGCTCGAGCCTGTGTCTCTGTCAACTCTTGGAGAGCAAAATAATTGCGTTGGAGGGCATACCGAAGAAGCCTATGTCAGCGGCCGGTGCTTCATCAAACGCGCCGGACGCCAGCGCATCCACACCGATGGGATCACCTCCAGTAATCGCCGTGCCGCTTTGACCCGTCTTTGAGTGGCTGCCGACAATTATAGAGGACGGACCGAGTTCAGAATCGTGTCTCGTGCTCTCGGTGTCCTCAAAGCGCTGTGCTTTGAGCTGGGCTTCCAGTTCTGCGACTCTTTGAAGGAGTACCTCTCTTGGCCTTTAAGCTGTTAGTTCCGTGGAGACTTCGTAAACAGGTAAGTCAACAAGGAATTTACACTTGTTTGTCGCCTCCTGAGAGTGACTCGTAGACACATTGAACATGAAGCTCCTGGCACGGAGAACAGTCCGGTCTGTTGCCATCACACTGCGTTTGCGCGTCATTGGTCAGCCACGGAATTTCGATTACCGATCGAGAGCAATCCTCACGCGACTTTTCCTCTTCCTGCAATTTGTACAGGCTAGAGAGACCCGGGGCCGTTTTCTCAGAGGCCGCGAATCAAGGGGCATTTGGGACAATTTTGGCTTGGGCAGGTGGTGAGATAAAATGGAAACCTCTCAGGTCCCAAGTGTCTTGCGAGTGACTTTGCGTCGTCGTCTGGAGGGCCTCCACGTGATCTTGCGAATGCTGCTTCGAGTTGGGGAAGTCGGGTAGCCCGGCAAGTCTAAACTCAGGTCAGCCATCCGTGCGACGCCTCAGAGGGCGCTGCAGGCAGCCTAACTACGCTATTGCAGGGCTTCTGCAACGCCCCCCGAACGCTATTCTACTACACCCCAATTTGCGCACCACACTGCTGTTTCCAGGAAGCGATCCTATCAAACCAACTATTACATTTCGACAGGTCCTAATTGCGCAACTTGGATCCCTGGTTTCGAAGCCTAAGAAGACAAACAATGTGCAATTGCACTTATTCTACAACACAACTTGATATGTTAACTGCAACGCCTTATGCTGGCCGTACATACTTCTTTCAACGCCCCCGCGTGCATGCGCCAAGCAAGGAGCAGGACCGTCTAGCAATTGGGTTCATTCACTGTGCAGCCTAGTAGATCACGCCCAGACTAGACTAATCGATAGGCTGTCAGCCTTCCACGCAGAGCCAACCCAGCATTGCAGGTGACAACTACATGTACGCACACCCTGCCTTCTGGCTCGGAGGGACGTTATTCCACGCCAGAAGATACCACAAAAAGACGCTGTAAGCTTGATCGGAATCATCCTCTACATCTCGAGGAAGTACACAAACAGTGCAGGCAAAGGAAGCCTCACACCCGGAATCGCCATGGCACCCAGTCCGTATCGATATCGCGCGTTGCAAACCCCAAATACTATTCGTCTTCTCAGGATACTGCCTGAGCTAAAAGATGGCAAATTTGCCTGTATCTTGGAACATTTCCAAGACGATGCAGTGCCTCCGTACCATACGCTTTCCTAAGTCTGGGGCGACCCAAAGAAAACCAGGCAAATCCGGATCAAAGATGCCGACGCGGAGTCATGGCACAAACACGGCCTTCACGAGAGTCTCTGGGAGTTCCTGGATCAGATGCACACCCTTTATTCTCAGCAGAATGACTACTTTATCTGGACGGATTTTCTGTGTCTTGACCAGGGCTCTACAACCGAAATGAACCAGCAGGTACAGCGTATGGGCGATATTTATTCAGGAGCAGCCCGTACCATCGCCTGGCTCGGCCGGCCGAGTTCGATATCATCTCCTGATCTCCAATCGTTACAAGACGAAATGGATTTTGGATCCCGGACTGGCTTACCCTGAAGCGGCAAAATGCAGAAAAATTGCCCCCCTTTATTCGCCCAGAAAAGTCAAAATGGTGGACTTTCACGAATCCGAAAGCCTGGGAACCTGCTTTTTGGTCCACTAATTCAAACCACTCCAACCGAGAATCGAATTCCAAAGATGTCCTGCCGCTGGGAAGCTGGTATATACCTTTTGACAAAATACTCTGTTTACCCTATTGGAAACGAGCCTGGATTGTCCAAGAGGTAGCTTTGTCTAAGAAAGTGGATTTGGTGTTTGGCGCAAAGTCCATTGATATCGAGGACTTCCTCTTGGCTTATAAAGTACACATGCATCATATGTCAAGAGGGAGTGGCAGAGATGAACAATTTATTGTTGCGGACGCAGCCAGACGAACCCCCTGCTGCGAGCTTTCCATATTCAGGATCCTGGAGTGGGCCGAGCTCTGTATCAGCACACAGCCCTTGGATCGCGTGTACAGCCTGCTCGGATTAATGGAAGCCCACGAATTCGAAGGATCACCAATGCCAATGCTGGAAGCCAACTACGAAAAAGAAGTCGTGGAGCGCTACTGGGATGTCGTTTTGGCCTGCTGTCGTTCGACACCATTGATCCCGGGAGCTATCAGCATCGTCATGGACAGGGTTCAAAAACTGCTACAATGTTCAAATACCCTGGAGACATTCAAGGCATATGCGGAAAACAAACGGACCTCCAACATCAACAGGACTATGGCGGTGAATGCCCTAGAACTAGTTCCGGCTTTTAGAGCCCTCAGCCCCTTTAATGGGATCCAATGTTATGTTGCCCCGTCGCTCCCGGTACCCTCAAGCTGGAAACTATCCACTGTGGAAGCAGGATGGGATCATGGGTTCTATCATCCACAAATGGATGAATATGGATCTTTCTTAAAACTGGCCATCATGTTTCTTCTCCGCGGTAACGAACATGTTACAGCGCAAAACATACAAGCTACATTGATGGCGGCATTGCTTGCGTCGAGAGATACCAATCAAGGCCAGTGGGTCTGCCAGGCTCATATGAGCACTGTCGATTCAATCACATCTTGCAAACAAGACAAACGGGACACATTTTAAGGTGCTCCGGCCAAGAACTGGCAAGGGCAAGCTGCTGCCGACCTTGCCGTCGACATACACTCAAGCCTTTCCTACATGTTCGCAATCTGGCGAAACTCCTTGTGACAATACGCTCTTGGTCTTGAATACAGAGAAGCTTGACTGCAGTCTCAGTTTCTCTCCTAGCACAGAGAAAAAGAACCTTGGAGATCTTGTGGTGTTCAAACTATAGTCGATGTGAGGATGTAAGAGATGGGCTGTTACAACTTCCTGTCAACTAGGTCTTTGAGCAGGCTACGATATTAGGGAACAAAATATTTGGTTGATGTTCAAGGCAAGGCTTAGTCAAGGTAATTACAGAAGGATTTGTGTGTAAGGTCATAGCCAACTGCACGAAGATTGTGTATCTCAATGTGTTCATATCACACATGCCGAGATAGGCAAACCTCCTTGCCAGACTATTGCCACTCCGCTGTGTGTCCCAGTCATTGGTATCCTCGGCAAAGATTGCATTTAACAAGGAGCTCTCCAGTTCTGCACACTGACCGCGGGCAAGAGTGTATCTAGCAATGAGGTCTACTATATTGTACACTAACTGAACGTAGGTTGATTCAGACAGGGAAGTATCCGCCACAGTTAACCGCAACTTTCTTTTCGCTATTGAGTAAGTATTTCGTCCTTTAAATTGCGTAGAGACAACTTTAAATGTTCACAAAAACCCCATGACACGTCTAACTACTATAGCTGCTATTTATGAACCAACCTATTACCACAAATTCGCAACAAAGAGACTGATAACGGAAGACTGCGTGCCGACGCTTGCGGGTGTGTAGGGCCCATCCCACGAAAGCCCGTACAGATCCACGGAGTTGCGGTCCGAAGTCCAAACAGACTTGGCATTGTTGGAAATATACCCGTCATACGGCCGACCTTGTACCCGCACATTCAGCTCCGCGAGATTGCGAGTGAATATGCCCTTGAACACCTGCTGGTTGTTGTCGCAACCTCCCGTGGTCTCGCATGGCTCTTTCAGGATACCGCCGGGGGACAGGACCGAGCTGGAGACTGTTGCATCCGCGATGCTTCTCGCAGCGTCCAGGTAGGACTCCTCGCCGGTGGCAACGTACAGCTCCGAAAGGGCGCCGAGGATCACGCCCTGGTTGTACGTCCATGTCGTGTCGCCGTTGTTCACGCACGTGCCGTTGGACCCTTCTGCCAGGCCATCATTGACCAGGTGCGCCGAGTTGATCATCCCAGAGCGGTTGAACCAATCCCAGCCCTCCACAGCTCGGCCGAGGTATTTCGTGTCCCCAGGGATGCGGTTGTGCAGGGACGCGGCCAGCTTGATGTACAACTCGTTGCTGATGGCGTTCTTGTAGCTCAGGTCCGGGATATCCCAAAGCACCCCTCCACCGCATGTGCTCGCGTTCCAGTAGCTGTAGATGTATGCCTCGTCGGTCTCTGCAATGTCGAGGTACGTGCTGTTCCCGGTGATGTCGAACAGCCGGACCATGGCCAGCGCCCACCACCCTGTGTCGTCTGTCGAGTCTGCGCGGAAAAGACCGCCGCCCTCTGGCCACCAGGGCAAGGGCCCGGATTGTTCCTGGACCGTGTGCTCCAGCTGGGAGAGGTACTGCGTGTCTTTTGTTGCATAAGTGTAGTCGCACACTGCTTGGAGTGCGTTGCCGGTCAGCCACCACGCTGTTGTCGAGTTCCAACGGCCGTCGGTTTCGTTGTACCATGCCGTGTTCATCGCATCTATGGCCGCCGATGTGAGCCCTGGGGTGACGCCTGTCCAGGTCCCATTTGACCCTGTAGTTGAAGTATCATTCGAGCTTCGTGTTAAAACTATTTGCTTTGGCTGTGCGAGGCCAGCCACTGCCAGCATCACCAACACGTCGACTATCATTCTGGTGGCTGCAGTGATCCACCTCAATTATGCTTAATATTCAAAAAGACGAGGATGCGAATACAGTAGCGATCTGACATTTTGCACGCTGTATTTGGTAGTAGAAAGAGATATATAGACAGCCCGCGGCCGCCACTGGCAGTCCTGAGGGTAGGACACATGCACGCCGGGTATCGTGATCGACATTTTTCCATAGTCGTCGTCCATATGACGCTAACATCGACTGCTGCATGATAACCGCTGGGTCTCGCGCCAACTATTTCCAAGAAATTCGTCCGCAAATCCCCAACCGCGTCCCCGCGGTGCAACGCCACTTGGCAAATCGACCTCTCAGCCCCTGAGTCGGACATGCTGCCCTGCATGGACGAAAAGTTGGAATCACTGTGATGAAGAGCCCATTGGTTGACCAACAAATAACGATGATAATTCGGTGGCATATGGACCCGCATTCGGGGATGGCTGTGGGTAGCATTGATCCATAAGAAGCAACACTGTCGGATGGGTACCGCCAGCCGAGCCGGATTGGTGTACCGCATTCTCGCCGTGCGTCAATCAACACGAGGACGGGCCGCAAGTGCGGCCTGCTAGGATTCCAAAAGTATGCCTGCAAATACGTACGTATGGACTTTACCATTTTGGGAGGATGTAGCTCTCCCGTGTGATTTGGCTGTGCATTTACAGATCTCCAACAAGTTTGAGGAGTTCCTCTGTTTTATCACAATGTACTTTTAGTAGCAGTTTCCGACGAAGAGTACGCAAGAACTAACTGGGCCGGCCAATCATATTCTTGCAGAAAGGCAGACTTTTGTAATCCTAGCACGTTGTACCATCAGCCGCTACAGGGAGTGTGCCTGGGCGATCTTTCATGCGTGTCATCCCACCATGCTCTGCCGTCCTTTTCTGGCCCTGTGGCGGTCCCGCCTGTCTAGTTCGGTCCCGCGGGCAGGGCACAAGGCACAGACAGGCGCAAGCCACCGTCAGCAGTGAACTTATGCCTTAGTAATACGCAATGACAGGTCCGCAATATCTTCGCATTAGACAGGGAACATTGGTCTCCGGAGCAGTCATGTTATTGGAATGCGCTTGCCACGTCAGAAATTCTCAGTTCCAAAGACGCGTACTCTCCCCACATAGAGCTGGCTTTGGCGACTTTGCCATTTCTATATGGTTATCAGGTCAGTGTATACGTCTTCTTTTGACGGGCTAACAACGACTCCTTCCACGAGTCTCCTCTAAACGATCAGGAAAAATACGAACAGAGACATTCATTTTGGCTAATACTAATCATTTTGTGCCGTGGAGAGAACTTAGAAAAATAATACATTGCATTTATTACCAGAGGCTCTGGTGCGATGAGTTCCAGACAACCACCCAGCCGGAATTTACATGGGGATGTCTCAGAGTTTTGGGGACACAGCAGACACCGGACTGCGTGTGCAAAAGAAATCAGTTCCGTACACTGGGTTAGTTCTAGTCATGTTGTAGGAAATTGCGCCTCTGCGCCTTCTCCGGATGATAGTATCACAGGAATCGAAGGCCTCATGACGCAGCTATAGCCCGTGGACCGGACGTGTGAACTTCAAAATTGGAGGCTGAGAGGCGTCTAGACGGTCAAACACGTCAAGAACATCGCATTTCGTCAACATATCTTCTATCGGCTCAGTTTCGAGAGGAGAGCCGACTTCTTTTCCTGTGGTATCAACAATAGAGGAAACCCCAGACATTTGTACAGCAGAGAACATCCACATAAACACAAATTATCAAGTTCATCCCGTCACATCATTTCATCCGCAATAACAATATTGAATCTTCCGCAGTCATAACACGGACGTATATTTATACCAGACATGCAAGCTCTGGTCCTCTATGTATTTCTCGCGTTCCACGCCCTTACAGGCCGGAATTGCGACCAGGGCTTCCCAGCTGGGAAAGCCCCGAGGTAAGAGATCGCCTGGATTGGCCGATAGACCCCCTCGCCTGCTGGTGCTCCTCTCGAGTAGATCGAGACATGGATAAGTTCGAAGCGGTGAGGCATCTGTTGCTCTGTTCGATGATCTTCCGACGTGGTGTCTTGGGCGGGTGCGGCAGCTGCTTCGCTGACTTGGCCGTGACTGGCGCAGCCCGATCGATATTCTGGAACTGCTTCGTGCCGTTCATCTTGGGTGTCGATGCAGGGCTCGAGACCGGGTCTTCAGGGGCCGTCTTGAATGATACTGGGGGAGCAAGTCGGTCGTCCGCCAGGTGCGGCCCTGCTATCGTCATGGCTGCGACATGGGGCCTTCAGGTTGCTCGTTCTCGTTATCTGAAATGTCCCGGAGAGTCCGGAAAGGACCCCCTTCATTTTGACGCCGGGGAGCGGTATGAGGTACGCCTCGTCATGTAGCCTTAGGGTGAGCAATGCATTTATCGTAGTCTGACTCTGGGAGATGCGCCTACATATAGCTGCTGCTATGACTGGAAGGACCATTTCTGCCAGATCCCTGACTTCATTACTGTATCTGCCCAAATAGTTACGAGTGGTACTACAAGTTCACGAAGATCAACCGTACCGTGTTTCGGAAGTCTTCTGTCCACTTACTGCGTAAGTATTCTTTGTAAGTGCACAGCTACGGATTGAAATGTTTGTTATTTTGATTTTAAACTTTATGAAACAATACCCAAATAATCGGCCAAGCGACTGTCTTACAGGGGGCTTTATCGCTCCAGCGGCCTTATCTCCTCAGGGTTATGTTATAAAACATGAGCACTGACCTCAGCACATTACCGGCATTTGCAAACGGTCTCTTTCACCCATGACTGCCATGCAAAACAACTGACATCTATCAACATACACAATGGATGACATAGTGCGTTCGTTCAACCGTCTTGCTCGACCACGGACGACTCCCAGTGGCCTGTCAAACCACTGGGTCTTCGGCGTACGCCACGTGCCGCTGGAGCCGCCTGGCGATCTCGTCGTCGCCGTTCACCCCCGCAGCGATTTCTTCCTCCAAGGCGGGCCTGGACAGATCCTGTCTTCATCGAGCGTCTCAGATAAAGCACAAGCTCTGCTTCCCTTCCTTCTCAGCGCTTTCGTAAAGGGTAGCCAGTCTCCTCTGGGCAGCGAGCGCACCGATCCCCCGCCGTTTGCTCCATGGACCTGGGCGACCGAGGACCCCGAGCTGGCCAAAGCTCTTGAGGAGCTTCTCAGCCAGTATGGTGTTGTCAATGAGCTTTGTCGGGTAGGCACTTGCTCCGAGGATGACAAGCACATCCTTGAGGAAGCATGGTCTGGAGTTTACCGATACATGACATCCCTCATAGGCGGAGGTTCTGCTGTCACTCCAGGAGACACTACGAGATGCCACGGCTGTGGGTTGAGTGGCGACAGTTTCTCAGAACCACTGAAAAAGTGTTCTGCGTGCGGCAAGGCGTGGTATCACTCGCAGGACTGCCAGCGAAAGCACTGGAAGAAGCACAAGCCGGCTTGTCTCGCGAACCGTCCCACAAAGCCCAAAACTGACAGCTCTGCCTCCTCCGCCAGCGCCGCCGGCTCCAAGGTGGACGCACATAAATACTACAACACGACTGCGCGCTTGTCGTCTGAGGCGCAGGCGCTGATGAGCACCCTGTACCTGAGTTTCCCACCGTCTCCTACAGCGACTGAGGGCATAGCGTGAGCTACTCGACCACCCCGCATCATTTAAGTTCAAGGAGCTGACTAGACGCAGCAAACCACTCCGAAGCCTTATCTACGCCGGCAAAGACACACCGGAGAACATGCAGGCGCTGTTCGGTCCCGACTGGCGCAGAAGCATTGGCAAAGACCACGACGAAGCCCGCCTCGACGTCTTGCTCGACCCACCCCGCGGCTCTCCGAGCTATGCCTTGCACCAGTGGCTGAGCCCCGACAACCGGCTCGAGCGCTCGCCCCGGCCAGCCACGGACGCCGAACAGCAGATGATTGGAAAGGTCAGGGAGATGCAGGATGCGGTCCGCCGGAGGATTGGCGCCGGCAAGTCGCCTTCCTCGGCTGACATGCAGGCCATCTTGAGCTCCTACGGCCCGGACTGGACCTCGCATGTGCAGACATACACGCTGGCGATCAACACGATGGATCAGGGCGTTCGGCGGTGATGTGAGTGTGTCTGGGTGGCATTTTTGTATTCAGGAAATGTACGCCTGTCGACTCTGACTTCCACGATTTGTCGTTACGGAAAAGAAAGGAAAATAGGGCCAGATCATGCCAGACAGTTCAATTCAGGCCGTATTCCTTCTCTTCGCTCTCACCATTAGAGGCCCCTCCAAGTCACTGATACCGACACTGATGAGGGGCGGAAGAACGCCTCGGTAGTCACCACGCGAAGCTGACTCTTGCTCATCCCCGTCGGCTAGACAGAAATCAAACTCTCGTAAGAGAGTGCTCGCCAACTTGTAGATGTTGGTCTGAGCTACTGTCTTCCCGATGCATTGCCGCCCCCCAAGGCCAAAATGCATCAGATACCTGGCTCGCTTCGCATCCTCTGGCTGTTCCCATCGGTCCGGGTCGAATACGTTGTGGTCGGCGCCCCAGACTTCTGGGTTGTGGTGGAAGGCATGGTTACACACTGCAACGGAGGTCTGAGTAGTACGTTAGTTCCGACCAGCATATTGCAGACAGTATCGTGACCTACTCCTTGTTCAATGTGCTCCCCGGAAATGATGATCCCCTCAGGTGCCACGACCCTGCGAGGAAGTGGCATAGTGAAGACAGGTGTGGTGCGGAAGTTTTCTCTGACACATTGGCGGAGAAAAGGCAATGACGCTTCCACTTCGGTGACTGAGTACGCCACCTTGTCGGAGCTTAAGTCGGGAAGCTTGCTCCTAATCTCATCCACGCATCTTCCCATAGTTTCCGGGTTGTGCAGCAGGTTCCAGAACAACAAGGTCGATGTTGCACTGGTTGTATGTGTCCCTGCGATGCTATTTCCATCCTCGTCAATTAGTCAGGTGTCGTACAATAGAGAGTAGCCGATAATCATGAAAGGCTTACATGAACCCGAAGGCTTCCGTTTCTAGGTCCGTCTGAGTGAGGAGCTCACCAGTCTCTGGGTCTTTCGCGAGGATGAGATTGGTGAGAATGTCTTTCCTCTGCCCGACGGTGCCCTGGGATTTCTCCTCTTGCAGCGCTGCCATCCTCCTCTTGACGCAGCGAGAAGCCAAGGAGGCACATGCTGCCCTACCTCTGAAAAGCGCCTGCAGGCCCTTGTGAGGAACCTTCGGTAGCCATATCTTCAGCGTAAATGTCATCATGGGCCATGCTCCGGTGACGGCGGCGAGTAGGCTATGTTCGATGACTGGCGGAACCAGGGACTCGTCATCCGCGACCTGGATTCCAAAGGACTGGCTGAATGCCAACTCTCCGAGGACGTCAACTACGTAAAACTGCAACAGCTTTTTCAAATTGAACGTTTCTCCTCGGTCAGCATATGCTGCGATCTTGTTTCTCAGGATCACAATATTCTCGTCAAGGTATTGCTCCATCTCTTTGACATAGCTAATGGAAAAGCTGTGGGACATATGACGCCTGTGGATGGAATGTTTCTATAAACTGATCAGCTTGAGGTCAACGCGTGTATCTGGTCACTATACGTACTGCTTCGTCCCTCATCCCAAATACGTTCGGATGAGCTGCCCCAAATGCATCGTAGTATTCCGTCTTCGGCATTGTACGTCCGCCCTTCTGATAGATGGAGGGAACCGCATCCTCGGCCGTGATACTGAGTTTGTCGGGGCCATAGCGAACAAACTGGCCATACTTTGCGTGCAACTCCGTCAAATTGTATGGTTGTCGTAGAGTCAAAAACTGGTAAACTTGCCAGAGGTCGGTCACGGAAGCCAAGAACGGGCCAGGGAAACGGGCCAGTGGGTGAAAATATCTCTGGTATACAACATAACCTACGACGCCAAGGGCGAGGCAGATGCTTACTGCTGGCAGAGCTTTGCCGGGGTTCGGGAGAAATTGCTCGAGGAGTGAAACCATTGTGAAAGTCAGTTGTGGTCAACTCAATGATGGCTCAGGGAATCTATGGTTTTGTCCCCTTTTAAGGCATTTCGTTCAACATTAATCACCCTGTACGGGCACAGTTCTTCTGATCAATCGGCTTGCATCAACCCGATTGGCTGGTACTGACGTCCTGAACCTGGTGGCCAAGGTCGACCAGGCGAACTCTATGCGCTGAACCCCTCATCCCCCATTCTGGCTCTCGGCTCTTTTGCAATCGCCGAATTCCACGCGGCTCTCTCTTTTGTTAGCCCCATCTATTCGCAGAGTCAACCCGTCTGTTGACTACTGCACTATATTCATAGGAGGTTTAAATCAACTTAATTAGCTACATAGTAAATAATCCCTAAGGGCCATTTGCCTTAGCAGAGGCATAATACAATAATAATTTATACCAACTACACTAAGTATAGTCCAGAGATAGCCCTATCTATATAAATAAATAAATAAATAAATTTCCTTCCTTCCTCCCTTTCTTCTAAATATAAGTAAGTAAATAACTTTAAATATAATATAAATATAGCTTATAGGCAAAAAATAATAAATAAAAAAAGAAGGGAAAGATTTAAATAAAAGTAAATAAAAAATATACTTCTTTTTATTTACCTACTTTTATATATATAAATATTACTATCTATTAATTATTATATTATATTTATAAAGAATTTAAATTAACTTAATTAACTATATAATAAGCAATCTTTAAAGGCTATTTACCTTAGCAAAAATATAATATAATAATAATTTATATTAATTATATTAAATATAACTTAAGGATAGCTTAAATTTATTAATTAAGTTAATTAATTAAAAGGTAAAAGTATAATTAATAAAGCAGTATATATATCATTATCATATAAAAATAATATTAAGGTAATTTTAAAAATATTATTATATAGCAAAGCCCTTTTATTATCTTAAAATCTTATATTCTTTTTTAAAAATACTAACAATTATAGCAGCTTTAATAACGCCCTTATAAAAGCTATAGCTAAAATAATTATAAAAAGGTAAGCTTAATATAATAATATAATATTATATAATTATAATTACCACTTATTATATAAATATCTTTTTTAATATAATAAATAAAGGGGCTTTAAGGTTATATAAATAAGATATAAATAAAACTTTTATATAAATATAAGGGTAAAGGGGGTTATTAATCTTAATAATAAAAATAATAACTTCTTTATTATCTTTATTTATTTTAAATATTAATAAAATTATTAAAAAATAATTTATAAAAAATATAATATACTTTTAAATAAAGTATAAGTAGCTAAAGTCCTAGGAATAAATATAATTATTTAACTAAATAAACTTATTTATATAAAGAAAGATAATAAAGATTAAGGTAAAGATAATATTAAAATTAAGATTAATTTTTTAAATTTTACTTATTATTATTTAATTATTAAATATTTATTATAAAAAGTTTAAATCTATTAATTATTATTTATTAATAAATAATATTAAAAAAAAGTTAAATACTCTTTAAAATAAGAACTTAATATACTTATTTCTAAAAATATTTATAAATATATTAATATTTATATATTAAAAATAAATATTAAAAAGGTACTTTATAATTATTATATATTTAATTTATTTAATTAAATATTTATTAAAGGTAAAAGTTATAATAAAGATTATAAGGTTAATAATTATTATTAAGAATAATTAATTAATTTAATATAATTAATAAATCTTTAAATATAAATAAATATTTATATTATATAAGCTTTTTATTTAAAGTTTAATATTTATTTAAATTAGCTTAATATAAGCTTTATTAAAAGCAAAATCACCTACTTTTATTATAAAAGTAGCATTAAAAATAATAATAAGGAGCTTTATTAATTAAGATATAAATTAATAATTAAAAGCTAATTTTAATAAAAAATAATATTAATAAAAATATTTTTATTAAAAGAAATTTAAATAATATAAATCTTAATATTTATTATTAATATAAAGTAAAATAAAGCTTAAAAAATAAATAAAATAATAAATAATTATATTATATTAATAAGAAATATAATTTAAGTAGTTTTATTATTAATATAAATAATAAATATATTATAAAGCTAATAATAATATTATTTATTTAATATTAATAATATATAAAGGGTTTTTATATAATAGATATAAAGGTATAAAATTTAATAATCTTTATGAATTTAAGGTAAATATATAAGGAATTTATTAATTTATCTATTTATATAATAAATTTATAATAAATTTATTATAAATATATTATAAAAGCTAATATTTATAATAAATTTATAATAAAAGTATTATAAATATTAATATTTATAATAAATTTATTATAAATTTACCTTTAATTTATTTATATTATATTAAATTCTCTTTAATTAATAATTTACCTTTATATATAATCTTTTAATTAGCTATATAGGTAGTATAGGTTAAGGTAATATAGTAAGTATAGTGAATTTATTATAAAGGATTAATAAATACCTTAGGATTAATAAAATAATTATATATTATTTATAAATTTATAATAAATATTAATAAACTTATATATTTATAATATATTTTTAATATAAATATAGTTTATAGTTTAATTAATATAATATTAATATTTATATTATTTTAATATATTAAGTAGGTGGTAAAGTGGAATATATTATTTAAAATAATTTAGGTAATTAATTATAAATTAGTTTATTTTAATAATATATATAAGTTATATTATAATATAATAAGTTATTAATAGGATATAAAAGGAGCGTAAGTTTAAGTTTTATAATTATTAAATGATATAAATTAGTATATTATTATAAATTTATTATAAAGTTATTAAGTATAATTTATAATAATAAGTTAATAATATAATGGATATAGTTATATATTTATAGGGTAAATTAAGGTAGGATATATAAATATTATAATTATTTATATATTTTTTTTTTATAATATTCCTTTATATTAATATAAGATTATTAGTTTATAAAATGGATAATATATTAGCTATTAAAAAAAGGAAATTATTTAAATTATCTTTATTTATAATAATATAATATAATTAAAATAAAATAAAATAAAATTAAATAAAGTAACTTTATTCTTTTTTATTTCTTATTATAATAAGATTTTAATATAATTATTTAGTTACTTATATATTAATATATAATATAGCTTAATTAATATTAATAGCATTATTATTAATATAAGTATTAATAATAGCTTTTTAAATAATATTTATTGCCTTATTAAAGATATTATTAGTTATAAAATTAATTTTATTATTAGTTAATATATAATATTTTATTATATTATAGTTTTTAATATAATTAATTAAGTTAGCTATATAGATATATATAATATTTTGATTATTAATAATTAAAGATATATTATATTTATTTTTTTAAATATAGGTAATATAGGTATAATTAATTATATTCTTTTTAATATAATAAGTCTTAATTATATTAAAGTTATAATTTATATATAATAAATTATATAAAATGAAATTAATAAATATTTAATTAATTTTATTATTAAGGTTTAAAAATTATAAAATATTAATAGCCTTATATAAGTTAATAAAAAAAAGGTATAAAATTAAGGTTATTATAATATATTTATTATAAATAAAGATAATAAAGATATATTAGCCTTTAATATTAATTATATTATTATAATAAAAAAGATATTTATTAATTAAATTAATAATAATAAGATAATATTAATTAAACTTAAAGTTAATAATTTTATTAAATTTACTTATAAATATAATAATATTTATATAAAAGTTCTTTATTTTAAAAAGAATAGTAATAATAATTAAGTTAGCCTTTTTAAATTATATAATATTAGCTTTTTTCTTTATAGGTAAAGTAAATAAATTATTAATATTAAATTTAAAGGTAATTAAATAAATAAGCTTAATATTTTTTTTATTTTTTTTAAAAAGGTTAATAATTACTTTATATTTATAATTAAGGGTAAATATATTAAGGCTAAGGTTAAGATAATAAAAAATATTAATAAAGGATTAAAGCTTATTATTATTAAAAAGTTAGCTAACCTTAATAGTTAGAATTAAGATAATAGCTTTATTTATTTTAGCGTTAATAGTTTATTTAATTAAATATAAGCTAAGGTTTTTAGCTATATAAATAATAGTGGCTATGATAAAGGTTATAGTAATAGCCTTTTTAATAATAATAATAATCTCTTTATTTTAATAGATAAATTAATTATATAAATTATAAGTTTAGTTTTTAAGAGGTATATTAAATTAATAGTTTTTTAAAATACCTTAATAATAATTATTAAGAAATAAGCTATATATAAATAAGCTTAAAGGATTTTTATATTAATTAAGGGTAAAGAGGATAGTTATATACTTTTATTTATTTTTTTTTATTAATTTTAAGTCTTTTAATATTTATTTATTTTTTTATATAATATTATAAAGATTTTAATTATAATATAATAAGTTATTATAATTAATTTAATATAAAATAAAGTATTAGCTAATTAAAGATTTAACTTATATTTTAATAATAAAGTATTTAATAAAGAGGTTAAGTAAAAAGTTATAAGAAATAAAGATATTATATTTAATATTATAATTAAGGAAGTTATTATATTTTTTTTTATAAAGAGATTATTAAAAGGTATTATAGTTACCTTAATAATAAATAAGTAGATTATTATAATAAATTATAATAATATATATATAAAGAGATATATATATCTTTTTATTATATAAATAAATAGCTTAATAATAGCTTATTATTAATAGCTTATTAATTTTATATAAATTAATTATAAAGTAATAATATTTATAAGTATAGCTTTATTATAAGTAGATTATATTAAGGTTTTAATTTATTAAATATAAGATTATATAAAAATTTAATATTATAAAAGCATTAATTTTAAAGAATTTATAAGTATAATAATATTAAGTTATTAAGAAAAGTAAATATTATAATATAATAAGATAAATAATAGCCTTTTATAATAATATATAAATAGTTTATAAATAAAAAGGTTATTTAAATTTAATAATAAATATTATTAAGAAAAGTTAAGGAAATATATTATAAATTTATAAATAAATAGAATAAATAGGTAAAAAAGGCTAGTTAGGTATATTAATTTATTATAAATTTATAATAAATTATTTATATTTAGGCTATTATTTTTTAAATAGCTTATATATTATATTAATATAATAAAGCTATGATAGCTAGGTTAGTATTAGCTTTTTAATTTAATAGCCTTTTTTATTTTATAAATAAGCTTAGCTTAATATATAATATTATTATAATAATTAATTTACTTTTAGCCTTTTTATTTAATAGCTTTTTATATTTTATTAATAAGCTTAATTAAAGGATATCCCTTAGCTTAAAGAGTAAAGGATTTATTATTACTTAATAGCTAATTTAATAGCGAAGGGCTTTTATATTAGCCCTTTATATTTTAAAGTTCTTAATTAAATCTTTAATTTATAAATAATTAACTAATATTTATATATTATAATAATTTAAATAATTAATTTATTTAATAAGGTATTTAATAATTATTAAGCTTTAGCTTATTTTATAATTTTACTTTTAAATAATCCTTTTTATTTTATAATATTTAAAGGCCTTAAGGCTTTTAATTTTATCTTTAATAATATTTATTATATTTATTAATAAAGAATTATATTTATATAGGTTAAAACTTAATAACTTTACTAAGGATAATTAAGTAATTATAATTATAATATATATATTTAAATATAATAGAAGTATTAAGTAATATATAAGCTTATTTATTTTCTTTTAAATTTTAAATAAGCCTATTTATTATTAAGAGAATTTATATAATAACTTTTTAAGTAGGTTATACCTTTTCTTTAAAGATATATATATTTAATTCCTTAATTAAAATTAAATTTAACAGTATTTTTTATTATAATATTACTTAATAATTATTTAAGTTTTAATAATTATAAATTAAGCCTCCTTTTAATAAAATTCTTAAAGCTAAATAAGCCTTTAATTTATTAATAATAAAAATATAAATAAATTAAAATTATATAATATTTAATTAACAGAATATTTAATTAATTTATTATAAATATTATTAAGATTAAATTATAATATTAATATTAAATTTATTTATTTATAATTTAAATAAATAATAGCTATTATTTATATTATTATTTTAATTATTTAATTTTTAACTTTAAATTAATTATTAATTTATAAATATTATATAATAAAGAAAAGGAGTTTTAAATTTAGGTTTCTTTAAAATTCCTATTAAAACTTAAAAAGAAATTTATAATTTTAATTAAAGATAATATATTTTAAAATTCCTTAATTATTAAAGTAAAGGGTTCTTAATAGGATTTTTATTTAATCCTTTATTATATATATAATATTCCTTAAGATAATAAATATAATTTTAATATATTTATTTATAATAAATAAAAAGAAGTTAAAGAAAGGAACTTATAATAAGTTTTATAATATATATATTATTAATATTTTTAATAACCTAATAATAAAATTTATTATAATAATATAAAATAAGATTAATAAAGAGAATATAAGTTATATTTTATTTAATAATTTTTAATTATTATTTTAATTTATAATATATATAAAGTAGGTATTTATATATTTATATATTAAATATTAATAATTCTTAATAATAAATATATCTTTAAGCTTTTAATAAATCCTTTTTTTATTAAAATAATATTTAAAATTATAAGTATTAATTATAATAAAATTAGCTATTTTTATAAAGATATATAATTAGCGTTTATTATAATACTTTTTAAAGTAAAGAAAATTATTTATATTTAGTTTAAATAATAAATAAATATTAATATTTAGCTATTAAAGCTAATTTTAAATTTTAAATTATCTTTTATTATTAAAATATCTTTAAAATATTTTATTTTTAAATTTTAAATTAAATTAAATCTTAAATAAGGTATAAATAATTAAATTAAAAAGCTTATTTAAAACTCCTTTATTATTAATAATTAGCTAATATATAAATAATTAAAATAATATATTAATAATAATATTTATTATTCTTAATATATAATATATTATAAATTAATATTAATTAAAGTATTTAAAGATTAAGATAAGCTTAAGATTTATTTTAATTTTATTTATTATTTTTATAAAGATATAATTAATAATCCTTATAATTATAATATAATTAATTAAGATATAAATTAATTATAAATAATTAGATTTAATTATTATATAAAGCTTTTAAATTAGCTATATAAGGTATATTATTTTTAATTTAATTAGCTAATATTTCTATTTAACTATATTAATAATTTTATTTAAATATATTATTAACTATATTTATATTTTTAATATTAATAAATAATTATCTTATATTTAATTATTAATAAATTAAAAGTAAATATTTAAAAAGTTAATTTTTTTTAAGGTATTTAGTTAAATAAATAATAATTTATTAAGATTATAATAAAAAAGAGTATTTAAGTTAATTAATATATTTTAAAAATTATAAAAAATATAATATTTTTTTATAATAAGGTTAAAATTAACTCTTTAAGTATATTATTTTTTAAAATTTTCTTTAAATAGCTTACTTTTAGCTTTTATTATAATAAATATTTAAGATTTTTTATATTATAATAAGTTAATCTTTTAATTAAAGTATAAAATTAAATATTAAAGATATTTAATAAGCTTAATAAATTTTTTTAATTATTATAAGGTAAGAGGGAATTATAGCTTTTTAATAATTTAAATATAATTAATAATATTATATATTTCTAAGTTATTAATATAAAATTTAAATAGTTTTATAAATAGATATCCTAAGAAGGATTTTTTAGAAGAGAGTATTAAATTTTTAATTTTAAATAAGTTAAAGATTATTTATAAATATTATAAATATTTTATTATTAAGTTAAAGAATATAATAATATTATTTATAAAAGTAATAATAAAAAAATTATAAGATTAAAGAGTATAGTTTATATATTTTTAGATATAGGTTAGTAAATTATAAAACCTTATTATTATTATTTTAAATTATTTTTATTTATAATAATTTATAATAATAAATTTATTTTAATAAGGTTAATAAATTATAAATTAATAAAAAAATATATTAATATTTATTATAAATAGGTAGCTTTTATTTTATATTTTTTATATAATATTAAATTAAAAAAGTAATAAGTAGATATTAAGGATTATAATTTTATTTAATATTTATAAATTTATTATTATTTAATTTTTATATTAATTATAAATTATTTATTAAATAATAAAGATAAGTAATTTAAAGGAAATAATTAAAGTAATTTATTTAGCTTTTTTTTTTTTATAAAGGTTATTTATAAGTTTATTTATTATTTTTTAATCCTCTTTATTTAAATAATATAAATATTTATTAATTTTTTAATTTTATTATTTATTTATTAAAGGAATCTTTATTTATTAATCTTTAGGGATTAAGATAAGGCTATTATTTTTAAAGATTTATTAATATTTTTAAATTAATTCTTTAGCTTAATAAATAAAGGATTTAAAAGAATAATAAATATAGATATTATTTAATAGCTTAATTTTAAATAAATCCTTAGATTTAAATATATTTAATTTATTATTAATATAAAGTTATTTTTAAAATTTTAAAAAATTCTTTTATAATAATTTTTTAAAAGGATTTTTTAATAAAGATATTATTTAAATATATTAATTTTATATTAATATATTACTTAAACCTTATTTTAAATTATTAAGAAGATTAATAGAGTTAAAAGAGGCTAAATATTAAAAAAAGGATTTATCTTAAATAATTAATATTATAAATATAAGTATTTATATTTTATTTTTTTATTTAAAGGGCTTTATATTATTATATATAAAAGGAGTAATTACCTTTAAGTAAGAGTTTTTATAAATATATATAGGGTATAATAATTAATTTATTATAATAATTTTTATAAAATTATAATTTAATAAATTATTAATTTAGCTTTTTTATTTAAGTTAAAATAAAAAGGTTATATTTTTTTTAACTTTATAATAAATATTAATATAATATAATATAAATATAATAATATTATAATATTAATATTAGCTTTAATTATATATATTTATTTAAAGGCTTTAATAAAAATTATAATATTTATAGCTATATTATTAAAATATTTAAAAGTAACTTTTTTTTTTAAGTTTAAAATATTAATTTAATAAGGAATTATAAATTTTTAATTTATTAATAATTTAATATTTAAATATTTAAGTATTTATATTTTAATATATATTATAATAATTATAAGGCAGCTTTTTATAATAGCTTAATAAAATATATTAAATTTAGCTTAATTAATAATTTTAATATAGCTTATTTTTTAAATATTAGCCTTTATAATTTAATTTATTATAACTTATAAGAAATATTTTAAGAAATTTTAAGAGATAATATATTATAAAGCTTTAATATTATAATAAGTTATAAATAATAATTTATTTATAGCTCTCTAAGTTTATATATAAGTATAAATATAAGAGTTATTATATAATAATAATACCTTTAATAATTAATTTATATAAAGTATTAATTTATTTTAAATAGTTTTTTATATAAATATATAAGAATTTATTAATATATAAGACCTTAAATATTTCTTAAGTAATAATTTTAATAAAAAGGTAATATTATATTTATAATATACTTAGCTAAAATTAATATAAGGGTATTTATTTAAATATAAATTAATATTAATAAAGTAAATATTAGATTTTATTTATATAAGGTTATATAGGTTTAGCTTATTAATAAAATAATAGCTATATTTTAGCTTTAAAGTTATTAGCTTATAAGTTTTTTTATTAAGGTTAAAATTTTTAAAAGCTAAGTTATTTTTTATAATAAAATTCTCCTTCTTTATAGCTTTTAATTTATTATTTATAAAGAAATAACCTTTAATAATTAATTTATTTTTATATTAAGGATTATATTAAAACTTATTATTATTTATATTAAATATTTAAATAATAATATTTAGAAAGTTCTTAATATTATTTTTTTAATTAAATTATTAATAAAGCTATAAATTTAATTACTTATCTTATTAAAGTTATTATAAATAATTTTAACCTTATTATAAGTTATTAATTAATAACTTTTATATTTAAGGTAAGCTTATTTATTTTTTTTATTTACTTTAAATTTATTAATAAATATTAAATAGCTTTTAATATTATTTTAAAGTTATATTTTAAAATATAAAGTTTAAAATATAATCTTTAAAATAAAATAGTTAAATTTATTAATATAGCTTATTTATTTTTAATATTTAAGGGTAGAAATTTAATATATTAATATATATAAATAGTAGCGCTAAATAGCTAAATTTAATTTAAGCTAAAGAATAAAGTAATAATTATATTTTCTAAAATGCTTATTTTATTATTATTTAATTCTTTTATTATAAATATTAAATCTTTTATTTATCTTTTAGCTTAGTTTTAAATTTATAAGAATCTTTATTAATAAAAAAATAATTAAAATAAGGAATAATTAATATTTTATTAATTTAATCTTATATATTTTAAATTATAAAGGAAGCTAATTATTTAATTAATATTATAAATTAATAAATTTATTAAATATATTTTTAAATATTTTAATTATTAAAGGTATTTATTTAAAAATAATATTATTAATATAATAAGGTTTTAATAATATTATATAAAATATAAAAATTATTTAATAAATAGTTTTTTTATATTATTTAAGCCTTTATAATTTTATAAATTAAATTAATATATTTATTATTATTAAGTATTATTTAAAATTAAGGATAAGTTATATTTAATAAATAGGAAGATAAATTATAATAAAGCTAAAATATATAATAATAATTAATTTATAAATATAGCTTATATTAATTAATAAATTCTTAAGAATCTTTTTAAATAATTACTTTTTTTTTAATTTTAAATATTTATATTAAGTTTTAAAAATTATTTTAATTTTTATATAATTTAAATTATTTAATAAAGGTATTTTTAAAATTTTAATTATTATAAAAATTATCTTATTTAAATAAATAATTATTATTTAATAAATCTAAATACCCTTAATTATAATTATAATATTAATCTTTATTATCTTTTAATTATTATTCTTAATAAATATAATAATTATTTAATTTTAAAATCTTAGCTTTATAATTTTTATTTAATAGTTTTTTAATAAAAAGGGCTTTATTAATAAAGAATCTCCTTTTTTAACTAAGGATTTAAGGTAGCATTAAGTTTATTACTTAGCCTAATCCTATATTAAATAGCTATAAATAATATAATAATTTACCCTTAATAGATTTTTAAGCCTTAATTATTATATTAATACTTATTTAATTAACTTAAAATATTTAAAATAATATTACTTATATATTTATTTATTAAGTTTAATTTAATCTTTTTAAAAGGTTTTATACCTTATTTAATTAAAAATATTTTTTAATTAAATTAAGAATTATAAATTTTAAAGGCTTATAAAAAGCTAAAAAAGACTTTAAATAAATATATATAATATTAATATTTTAAGTTTTTTTATAACTTTTTAAATTTAAATATAAAAATTAAAATCTTAATAATAATTTAAATATTAAATTTAATTTTAAGGAATTTTAAGAATTTTTAATAAGCTTTATATTTTTAATTTCTTTTTAAAATTCTTTAATTATATAATAAAGATATTTATTTATAAGATATAAATCTTATATATTATAAATTAATAATATATAATATATATAATTTAATAATTAAAAATATTATTTTATTAATATTATATAATTTAATATAATAATAACTTAATAAAGCTTTTATAAAAACTTTAAATATTTTAATTAAAATTAATTTAATTAAATTTTATTTAATAATTATTATTAAAAAAATATATCTTAATAATAAATTAATTAATATAATTAATAATAATAAATATAATCTTTAATAAGCTTTATATTTATAATATATTAAATTTAAAGAATATTTTAAAATATCCTTAAAGGAGTTAAATTTAATATCTAGGTTCTTAGAATTTATAAATTAACTTTAATTATTATTTACCTTTTAATTATTTTAAATTAAATATTTTATAGCTTTAATAAATTATATATTTTAATATAATAATTATATAAAGTTTATTAAGTAGTAAATATTATTATAATATCTATTAAATATTATTTTTCTTTAATTATTATAATTAAAAAGATATCTTTTCTTTTAAATATTATAGCTTATAATTTAAATAATTATTAAGAATTTTTTATTAATTAAAAATCTAAGGGTAATAATGGAAATATTAAAGGGAATTATATATTAAGTTTATATCTTATTTATAATATATTTATTATAAATTTATAATAAATCTAGGCTTTTTTTATTTATTAAAAAGTTATAAATTAACGCTTATTTAATTTATTAATTACTAGGAATCCTATAACTTAATTTATAAATATTATAATATTATAATAATAGCGATTATAGTTTATTTAATCCTTTTATAAGGTGATTATATAGCTAAGGCATATAGTTATAGCTATTATTTTAATAGATATAAAGGTATAGAATTTAAGAATCCTTATAAATTTAAGGTAAATATATAAGGAATTTATTGATTTATCTATTTATATAATAAATTTATAATAAATTTATTATAAATATATTATAAAAGCTAATATTTATAGTAAATTTATAGTAAAAATATTATAAATGCTAATATTTATAGTGAATTTATTATGAATTTACCCTTAATTTATTTATATTATATTATTATAATATTAATATTATTATTAAAAGAGAGGTCCTTTAACCTTATTAAGGTAATAGCTTATATTTAAAAAAAAGGCAAGTAAGTAAATTAATTTATATTTATTAAGGAAATAAAAGAAAATTAAAATACCTTATAACTTATATTAAATATATTTATAAATAAATAATAGATTTAATAAAATATATCTTTTAATAATATAATATTATTAAAATTTAATAAAAGGTCTTGCTATTAAAATAAATCTATTTAAATTATAAATAGGATTTTCCTTTATTAATATAATTATATAATAAACATAATTAAAAACTCTTAAAAAAAATATAAAAATATATAGCTTAGCTAAATAACTATTATATAAAAGCTTAAAAAGCCTTTAAGAATTTAAATATCTTATAATAAAAAAAACTTAAGATTTAATATATTTTAAACCTAAGATAAAGCTTTATTAATATACTTTTAAAATAAATAAGCCTTTATTTATAATATATTAACCTTAATACTTAAGATTTTTATTATAATACCTTATTAATTCTTAATAATATTAAAAATTATATTAAGGAATTATAAAACTACTAATTAATATTTAGAAATTAAGCTTTTTAAAGTTAAAAAGGCATTTATTAAGAGAATAATAATAAAGTTATTTAAGTAATATTTTATAAAGACGTTAAAATTAAGGGTTTAAATAACTATAAAAATTTAATATAAGCTTTTTATAAAAAGATTAAATAATAAAAAAGCTATTTATAAGCTAAAGAATAAGTAATTTTTATAATAATATTACTTAAGTTATATAAAGCCTAGGAGCTATTATTATAAATAAGCTATTAATATAAAGCAGAATATATTTATTAAGTCCCTTTTAATTAGCTAAATATCACAACTTACTTTTTATATTATATTAAATATATAATTTAATATTATATATTCTAAGGAGGCTTATTTTTAAGGAATATTATTATTAATTAAGGTATTAATTAAATAGGAAAGGTAGTAAATATATTAAAAGCTATTATCCTTTTTAAGGATTAGATTTTAAGAAGAATAAATAAATAATTTAATAGGTTTATAAAAAAAGACTTTATTAAGAGAAAGATTCTTATTAAGTCCTTTTTAAAAAACTAAGGAGTTATCTTAGGTTAAAATAAGGTTATTTAATAAGATAAGGGGATTAAATTTATTATTATACTTAATTATAATATTAAAATAAAGGATATTAAGAATTATAATTTTAAGCCTATTAAAGTAGCTTTAAAGGGCTTTTACTTAAGCTTAAAAAATAAAAAGGTTAAGAAAATTTTATAATAATTCTTTATTTATTAAAAATATAGGAAATTATATTTTATTATTTAGTTATTATAATAAAATAAAATTTATATAAAAAGTAAATATTTAAAGATTTTAATAAGAATAAAGTTATAAAATACTTAAGTAAAGGCCTTTATTAATTAGCAGTATAAATATAAACTTTCTTAATAAAAGTTAAGAGAATTTTAATATTTTATTTAAATATTTATTAAAGGGGTAATTATTATTATATAAAGTATATTTATATAAGCGATTATAATTTACTTTTAAATAAATTTAATAATTAAAGTTATTATAAATCTTTTAAAATTATTTAATAATTTAGCTTAAAAGAAAAATAATTTTCTTTATTATAATTTTATTAAAATATTTTATTTTTATTAAAAAATTAATTTATTCCTCTTATTTAAAGGGTTTTATAAAAATAAAAGCTAAGTAATAAAGTATAAATTTAATAACCTATTAGAATTAATATTTAACTTCTTATTATATAAGTTAAGAGAATTATAAATTTATTACTATTATAATATTATTATAATGCTCCTTAAAAAAAGTATTAAAAATAATTTAGTAGTTTATAAATATCTTAATAAAAATATTTTAAAACTTAAAGTTCTTTAAAGAAAAGCATTAAGTAATAAAAATAATATTATTATTTTTTAAAATAATTCTTTAAGCCTTAAAGGTATTATTATTTTATCTTAATTAGATAAGAAAATAAATATTAAAGTAGCTTTTATAGATTTAATAAATAAACTTAAAGGGAATAGCTTTATAAAAGATTTTATTATACTCTTAAATTATAATTAAATACTTATATAAATTATTATTATCCTTAATTAATAACTATAATAATAATATAAATATATTTAATAAAATATAATAATAATCTAGCTTTATTTAATAAAGCTTAATTTCTTCTTAGTTTTAATAAAGCTTATAAAGGTAAATAATTTATTCTTATATTTTTAAGATTAAAAGGTAAATTAATTATTATTTTATAGCTTAAGTTAAATTAAAAATAAATAATTTTAAATACTATTAAGATTTTATTTTTATTATATAAAGAAGATATTTTAAGTAAGATTAGTATTAATAATTTTATTAATAAAATATTATAAAAAGTAAGGAGAGCTACTTTAAATTTATTATTTATAAAGTAATTAAGTATTAATATAAGGAAATTTAAAAAGTAATTAAATTTTATTATAAGTAAGCTATTAAGTATTAAAGTTATATTATTAAAGGAGTATAATATATATATTTTATTAGAATTATTATTAAAGTTTATTATTTTATATATTTACTTATAAGTATTAAGAAGATAAATTAAAATTAATAATATAAATTATAGCTAAAAGAATTCTTTTCTTTTTATATCTTTTAATAGAAATAATTAAAATAAAATATATAATTAATATCTTTTTATTTTTATTTAGATATAAAGAATTTATTTATTAAAAAAAAGAAGGTATAAATAAAAAGTTTATATAACTTAAATAAATTTATAAGCCTTATAAAACTATACTTTAAATAAATAAGCTTAGTTAAAATAAATATAATAAAGTAATATAAAATATTTTTAATATATAATTTTAAATGTAATATAAGCGTGGCCTATAAGCAGGAGATAATAAATAGAGAAAGAAGGGAAAGATTTAAATAGAAGCAGGCAGGGGACGCACTCCTTTTTATCCACCCGCTTCCGTGTACACAGACACTGCTAGGTATTTCGGCAATCGGGAACCGACCACCCGATTGGGCGATATCTGCTTGCTTAACACTCTGCTTGCTATCTCCTGTGCTGAATGGCCGATCACCCAGCAAATGCGAATAAATTCCTTAGTAATTTAATCTTCTGGACGCCGTGGCAATTGCAGACATGTTTGTTTTAATTGGCAGTTACTTACGCTATCTGAGCAGTAGATAGTGTTTCGGCCTCAATTAATCAAGGTCATTGTCCCGGAAGGTCCATGGCTTCTATAAAGTAATGGCCGAACTCACTAACGTCTCTCCAGATTCTTTCTTCTCGAGGCTGCTTGCCAAACTTTTCCCTCATCAGGAGTCGGACCGATGTCTCAATGTTCTTCTCGGCATGCCAGCATTAGAATCGCATACAACATTCGCAATCTGGACAGACAACACACCTTGTATGAGCTAGGGTCCTGTTTGTCCTGGTTGTGTTTGACAAAAGCTTGATCGGTATCCGAGTCTCTTTCCATTCCTAGAATTCAACGCATGTTTTGGTTAGATACCATAAAGCTTAGGAAATGCGAGTACATAGGTAATAATTTGAACTGATCGGGCGCTCGTTCAGCAAAGAAGGACCTACCTTTATTTCTGTCGAAGTGGAACAACGGTGGTGTGATACTAATGCAGTTCATATAGAGCCAGCAATTGTTGGCCAGATCAGTGTCGAAATTACTGACGACTCTATCTAGACCACCGTGGTAACTACCGCATCCAGTCAGTTAGCAGCCAGGCTCACTTCATTACGTGATACCTTGTATTCGGATGTTTATCAGAGCGACATACAGGATCTTTTGAGCCCCGGCATAGCTCACGGCATATGCATAGGTGCAAAGCGGAAAGTCGCTCGGGTGAATGACGCGAGAATGCTCTGGGAACTCTTTAACAGAATTGAACCCCGGGCTGAGATGTTGGCGCGATGGGACAGTTGGGTCCTGAAACACAATTTTCCGGTCGTCGTCTTTTGGGAACCTGCCCACCCACCTGACATTAGACTCGGATGCGAAGGAGGAACTTGGACCCCAATGAATGGGTTTTGCTCAGTGGAACATTAACCTACCTCTCTCCGACGTTGCCCAACCATAGAACACTGTACTCAGAAAATTCAGCACCCTATAGGTTCATTTTCACAGTCGACTTGGGTGGAAATCATAGCAACTCACTCCCAATCTGCTGTTAATCTCAACTGGTCTTGTTGAAACTCTTGTACAATCCGAGCCATCTGTTGTCTCACGTTCACGTCCCAATCAACGTCATCCTCGAGGATCAGTGCGGTCGCAATTTTCTCATCAACAATTCTAATAATCTTGAATTAGCTACAACACAGCATTAACCGAGACAAGTGGATAGGAAACTTTGGCTTGCCTCTTCATAACATTCATATGTGCGCGCCAGCTCCCAACAAAGCCTGGCCCACCCATATCCGACTTGGGGATCTACTTGGTGGGATGCTGGATCAGCAAATGATATAATAGGCATATCAAGCGCATTCATGGAATTACAGCCAGGTAATCTACCTTTGGAACCGTCTTTTCAAGGACATCTTCGCCTCTGACACCCGGAGCAATGTCAATCTCCAGACCAGAAAGTACTGACATCAATGTCAATGCGTCCTGACGATCGGTTCGTTGTGGTAAGCTTATAGCATATATCTTCTGGAAACTAAGGGTTGAGTTGGTCGCTGTTGCACTCGTCCCACCCGCGGTGCGATGTCCAATGCCCGGCAGCATCGCATCATGGCTCCGGAATGTAAGGACTAAGAACCACACCGCGCATGCAGCGCACAACAATTGTAGAGAGAACCTCAAGGCCATGCCGCGAAAGACGAACCTTGGCGTTCGGAATGGCGGCTGATCGGCTTTTCGCGAAAGCATATGTAGCCAAGGCGTTGAGCCGCAGCTGATCTACACTGATCAACAAGAGATTGGCTTTTGATGCCTCCAGGTAATATACACCTGATGGGTAAGTAGGCGCTGCTTCAAGGAGATACTGACGGGCTGACATACGCAGTTTGTTTACCACAAAGTTAAATGCAAGTCCCGGCTCACGACCCGACTCACGCCACGTGGATAAAAAGTTTCAGACGAACAAAGCATAAACAGGTAACAAAATCATGTTCTCGGAAAGCCGATGAGGGAGGTTAGGTTTGATGCTTGGTTGTAGGCCTAGGCATCTTGGCCACGAGCACCTACACTACATCGTGTTCGGATCACTCATGCGTGAATGACTCGGCGCTTGTGTTGCCGCGTGTTCATCGATACCGCATTGGTATTCCGTACGGTGCTTTTCCGGTGTGGCACGTACAATATAAACGGGGCTGGCGATTCAGGAACCTTACCCTGTTGTTACAGCTCGCTGGATTCAACTACATACCTAGAGTAATACACTACGGAGGAGAAATGTTAAGCTTTAATGAATGTTTCAGATATCAGTCCTGGAGAGGTATTGTTTTGGCCCCCTTACCCACAGAGGAGACTCACAAGACGCCAAACATGTTTAAGAGCCGTCTCCACAATACGAATACATCTAAGTCACCGTACCTATTTTCCACTCAGCCCACTCATGTGGCGCATCCTTTGTAACAAAACGTTGATCTTTTACAGACATGATGTATACGTTCAATCGGACATCCGCGTATTTTTCGACATAAATGTCCAAAAAGGTTCAAAAAAACTCCCTCTAGGTTTAAAGATTATTATACGACGATAGATTAGGCATAGAATAGTACGACGCCTTTAAACACGGAGTACACGAATCCACCCTCCTAGCATCGAACCCCTTGTCAATGTGCTCGCTCATATTCCGTGCGCTTGAGTTGGGACACACGCTACTTTGATGAAGTGCATGTGTGGACCAGCCAAGGGCCTTTTGCTAATTGGGGATGAGCATCCGACACACCACTGTCTACCGTTTCAGTTTTGCACATCAACCACACTTGCCCTACCAATGCACAATTAGTCCAGAACAAATTTCACAATTTTAGGCGTATAAATGCTAGGCCGCAGATACGTTTCGGCCGTGACCGTCTTGCTACTCCGTACAGCTGTCTATTTCTTGCCGTCCGCGGTGATCAGATCGAAGAGTTGCCCACACACTAAACGAGTCCTGGTCCCCTGGACAAGCAAAATGTCGCCCCCGATACATCCACCAAGACAAAGAAAGGGTTTCACGAGGAGCTCCAAGTATTCTGATGTCAATGGCTTCCAGATTGTCCCAGTCGAGGAAGACAAGGAGGATGAGATGTACTGCTCAGACTTGGTCAGGTGTTTGATCATGTTACAACCCATCACCGCTGCTGCTGCTGTGTTTACGGGTTACAGATATTGGAAACTTCAGTTCGCACAGCTGTTGATGCTACAATCCCTTGGACTGAATATGAACACGCGACTCTTATTCGCTGTCATCGATTTTATCGTAAACAGTAAGTCCACACGCGCCTAAGCATAGAGATCCCTTCCCGCGCCAAGGCTCCTGACACTCATGATTTGCGTAGTGCCGACAACCTTCAAGGCTATCCTGGACACGATTTCAATATTGACCCCGATGCCACGGCGTCCATATCTGGAGCTTCGAGGTGACCTTGTCCCGACGGTGGACATTATAATCACTATCTGTAACGAGCCTGTCGACGTTTGCCTTGACACGATTCGGGCTGCCATCAACATCGACTATCCTACCCCGCGATTCAGAGTCATTGTAGCAGACGACGGAGCAAGCAAAGAGCTCCAAAATCATGTCACTGAGCTGGCCAGATCGAAAGCAGAGGCACTGCTATTCTACACCGCCCGCGTCAAGGGGGAAGATGACCGTCACAAAGCTGGAAATCTCAACCATGCCTTAAGATTCACGAGTTCGCTTCCTGGAGGGCCTGCCGAGTTTGTGTCGGGACTGGATGCGGATATGATCCCGATGAGAAACATGTTGCGAGCCCAGATGCCTCATCTTTTGCTCGATCCCAAGATGGGCCTGACGTGCCCGGCCGCAGTAAGCAGAAACCCCATCCTGCCTCGTCTTACCGGCCAGGACAAGATGGTTTGTTCTCCCTGTCTCAATTGACTTACAAACTGACTCGAGAAATTTGAAGACCTTCTATAACGTGCCTGTGAACGATTGGCTGCTGCAATCTCAGACAGTGCACAACAAATGGGAGGAATTCTCGAGAGACAGAATCAACGATGCTTGGTGTACTGGCTCCGGATGGGTTGCGAGACGTTGCGCTATCGATGAGCTCGGAGGAGTCCCCATGCAAACGATCGGCGAGGACGCGTTCATGTCCACTGGCATCTCCAATAACGGCTGGAGCACCGCATTCATTCCCCAGTCCCTCCAGTTTGGGCTGGTGCCCGACACATACGGCAGTCACCTGAAACAACACAGGAGATGGGTGAGTATCTTACGAAATTCCTACCCACTCTCTTTCGAAGCGAACGGTATCAAGCGACTGACTATGAGATTTGTAGAAGCTTGGTGGTCTGATCATTGGCATGGACAAAAGATTTGGCCTTTGGGGCAAGAATGTGAAAGGATTGAGCTGGAAGCAGCGACTCTGGTGGTTCTACTATCCTTTGAGGGCTCTGACGCTACCACTCATGACTCTTGGCCTGTTCACTGCTCCCCTTTTCATGCTTGCTGGGACGCCATGGGTCGTCTGCGCAACGGACGACGATCTGAAAGCCTTAACGCAAGCCTCAGCACTGTCCTTCATCAGCACCTTCGCTCTCAAGTGCCACATGTCTTTGAAGACTGGGTATAGAGCCCATATGATGGAACAATGCAACGAGATCTGGATCGCACCATGTAAGTGCCCTTTGCGCAACGAGAAGCGACGCAATGGCTACCCCGATGACTGACTAACCACCGGAGGCAGATCATACCATCACACAGCTAAAGACCTTCGTGTTCCCGACCTGGCTTGGGGGTCAGCTGTTGACATTCGTGCCAACTGGATCCATCCCAAACCATCTGCACGAACGAAACGCCAAGAAGCGGGCGTCATTGCAGAGTCGACTACGTTCCATTCTGATCAAAGACGGCGCCATATTTCACCTGCTCTTCGTCGCATTCTGCGGCGCCGCAGTGATCTCGGTCATCGCAAGAGCGCACCACCAATTCCCCGAGCACGGGGCTCAATTTGGGATCTACCTTTTGACCCATCTCGGTTGGATGCCGATGCCTTGGTTATTCTCGTTCTTTGCTTGCCTCACACCCATCTTCTACGCCGTCTTCCCCCCGACTGTTCGGGACAGAGAAGAGCTGCTGGTCAAAGATCCCCTGACTGGGGCTCGCTACCCCAAGAAGAGTGCGAGAGGTGTGACTTGGGTCTCTGAGCTTCTTGGCTTTGAAAAAGTGCACATCATTGTGCTTGTGTATTCCCTCTGCGTTCTGTACCAAGTATCGCGATGGTGATTATTTCAGAATCCGTAATTAAAAACGTGGATGCTTCACTTTCGATAGGATGATTATCAATCTTTGAAATATGTGAAAGCAATGATCAAGTCCAACTGCATCGAAATACATGCCTGATCGCTTACACATCCTAGACATTACAAGCAGATGCGTTATTCATTTTAATGAGAACGGATATTCGCACCTGCAAAAACGGATGATACACCGGTACATTACCAACACTAAACCAACACTCACGCCCAACTTACACACCCAACACCCACAGCCAGCACCTACACACTCAACATTTACATACCCAATTTATACACTCAATTAATATACCTAATCCTTATATAGATAATATAAGTGTTGGGTGTGTGAATTGAGTATTATGCTTGGATTAGCTGCAGCTGTGGCGCGAGTGATGTACCGGTGTACCATCTGTTTTCATAGGTGCGAACATCCGCTCTCATTTTAATCTGTAGAATTACTAGCCCATAATGTTGCACACTTACGGATTACAATTTCATTTGGAAATTCGTGGCTGGAATAGTGAGTTTGCTTCCATGTGTCACCTCCGCGAAAAGTGATCTGTTACTTGCGCAAAGTACATCGTGCTCGTTGTTTCAGTGTCATTGGGTCCGTCCGCTTGGCGGCCCCTGAAACTGTCCAGGTCCTGACTCGAACTCTCGAGGGTCCATTAAGATAGCAGGCGGCACGATCGAAAAATGTCTCCTGGACGGTTGGGCGTATGTAATGACTCGAACTCCAATGTTGGCCCAAGAGCACGTCCAGAACCAGCTTCCGCTCTTTTTTGATTCAGCATTCGTTCTGGCTCAGGTTTACGGGGCATTTCCAGCATGTTTCGTGTGAGAGGCATACTTCGTTTCGCTCTAATCTCCATTGCTTTTATCGCGGCCTTGTATAGCATACGACTTTTCGCACCTCTCACAGGGGGCATTGGCTTACAAAGGACGGATCTGTGGCGGCCATTGCCCGACTGGTCCTCCCGCATCCAAGACACGACGAGCCCCGGATCGGCTGTGGTCATACCTAATATTGTGCATTATGTTTGGGCACTCAAAGAACCAGAAGGTTCTCTTGAGTTCCAGTTCAAACATTTCGTCAGCATCTACTCATCATATCTTTATCTGAGTCCAGATGTGATATATATACACACCAATGCACGCCCCTCGGCCATCTTGGCCGCACAACATCATGAGACCAGCTTCTGGACGCGCAAAATATTTGAAATCCCTGACGTGGCGGTCCGTCACGTTGAGGTTCCAACACATACAAAATATGGTGGCAAGCTCGAGCATATGGAGCACAGGTCAGACTTTGTGCGGCCGGGTATCTTGAGAGATTTTGGTGGCATCTATCTCGACTTCGACGTTGTCCCCATCCGGGACATGAAGCCACTGCGCGAGAGTGGCTTCAGGAATGTGTTTGGCCACGAGTTTGGCGAGAAGGTCAATAACGGCGTCATGCTGTCCGTCAAGGGGAGCCGGTTCATGGACGTCTTCGACAGGGATCAACACGAAGTCTTCAGCGGGTGGTGGATCGAGCACAGCGTTTTGCAGCTTACGAGGATGGCAAATGCCTTGATGGCTGTCCCTAATGAAGTTCTGATCCTTGAGCGTCATGCCTTCATACCCGACGGCTTTGATGACGAAAGACATGCACGTCTCTTCCGCATACATGCAGAGCCAGCGATGGGCATGGATTATAGGCAGATCAGCCTGGAGGACATGGATGACGAGGGATTTTCATATTGGAACTGGAGCAAGTCCAGACCGAGACAAGACTGGGAGCGCGACTACTCAAAGTCATACACGATACACGCACTGTCTCCTCCACTCCACGTAGCAAATCGGACCCCCGATTGCCTGGAGATATCGTGGGACTATGTAATGGAGAGGACAAGCAACTATGCAGTTCAGATTTACCCAGCTATGTTACATGCTGACAAAAAGCTGTCTATTGCTGTATCCCTGACTGGAAGTAGCTAGGGTATGGTAGCTTCAGGAGATCTATATAAGGTATAGAGTTTATAAAGGAGCAGAAAAAGCTTTCTTAGTAGGGAAGATATGTTTTAATTAGCTAGGGTATTTGTTGACTAAGAATGTACCCCTGCATCCTGATTCGAGCCCTGCGAATCTCCGTATTCATTTCTCTAGCCTCAGATGAGTCCGCAAACTGACGTCGTTTGCTTGTGGACGATACAAACTCAGGCGTTGAGGTCCTCATGTCCCAATTTCCAGCAGTCCTACGGCTTTATTAATGTGTGCCCAAGGCATCCGACCCACTAATAGTCTTCATGACTAAATAATTTACAACGAGCTCTTTTCGAACCACCTGCTACAGCTATATCTGAGCTGGCATCATTGTCGGTGTCCGGCTCCGCTTCGTCGGCCGCTATGAAATGCCCATAGTCACAGGTGATATAGACTACACTGGTCATGCCAGAGTCAGTAAAGTCTGCCTCACCCATTGTCAATCCGATCCCATATCGCCAGCTCAAGTCGCAATTTTCTTCTTTCTCTCGCGCAACGTCTATGACTTTGCTAAGGAGCTCATAGTCACTGCAATTTGCCTCCACCATGGATTTAGGGACTACTCCGCAAAACCGATATGGTCGGTTTGCGCGAAGCACTACCCCGATGAATATGACGCGGGATTTTGCGTCCTTCCCAAGTCTAATCAAAGCTCCTGTGTACAAAGATGTGAGGTTCAGCATAATACAACTCTTGCTGAAGTCGAGAGCCTGTGGCGGATAAACCTTGGTCCAAATAACGTCCTTTGCTGATTCCATGAGGCAGATCCCATCAAAAGTTTTTGACCTAAGATTTCCAAAGGTGCGAGTGTCTTCGTCAAGTAATTGCTCGATGTTGTCGAAGACAAGCACGAAAGAATACAAGGGTGCGCGAGAAGAATCGAAGGGCGGCTCCTGGCCCTGGATCTCAGTGGAACCTGGATTAGACCGTATGTACAAACGCGACTGGCACAGTACCCACGAGGCATAGACAGGGACTGGGCTTGGAGGGAACGGGATTCTTTTCATCAAACCTGGTCTCCTCTTCCCATGAGCGTCCGTATCTAGATGCCCCACAATAGGCACGCAGTCAAGGCGAGCAACATTGCTCGTGGGCCCATGACGCATCCTGGCATTTAAAACCCCCAGATAGTAAGACCAAGCTTGGATGATCGGAAGAGTAATCGAAAGACCAGCGTTGGTCATCTTGAATGTGGGCTTGCTGACAAGGTGATTGTCTTCGCTGATAAAGTTTCCAGAGTTCCGGAACGCTTGCGGACATGGTGCGAGTAGGCTGACCCATCCTGGAGGTACTAGGTCAATCCAGGTCCAACAGAAGATAGTTTGGTCGTTTGAGGTTCGGATGATCTCCTCCGTGCAGTCCCTATTTGTACCAATCTTCCCCAGTTTGGTAGTGAAATTCTCTTCCGCATCTGCCTATGTTTCGATAGGGAAGCATTCCCGTCGGTCAGTCAACTGAACCTCAAATGGTGGGTCTGTCCGTTCTCGCGGAGCTCTTCTCTGAGAGGCACTTACATGTCATATGCATACTATAAATAATGGATCAGCAACGATACTGGAGGCGACCTAAGTAAGCAGAAACTAGGGATCGGAGGGGCCGGAGTAAGAAGCAGGAGTCAAAGGAGACAAGGAGAAGGAACGGTCGATTTGAGCCATCCAGGGTTACCTACCACCCAGAAATCTTGTGAACAAACATTCCACAGCCAGGGCACTGCGTCGCGTTGGCTGTGGCCGTCTGCTCGCCCAGACGCTCATTAGCCTTGAGCTGAGCCACCCGTCTCTGTTCTTCTTCCCACCGACGCCGTGCCTCTTCCCGGGCAGCGCGCTCGGCCGCCTCCCGAGCCTCTCTCGCGATCCGAGCTTTCTCGGTGCGGCGTGCCTCGGCCGCTTGTTGTTCACGAAGACACCGCAGTCGGTATTCTTCTTCGGCATGCTGCATGCGCCGCCTGGTTTCTTCGATGTGCCGGCTCAAAGCCTCCCTGGATTCATTCTCCCGCTGAATTTTGCTGCGAAAGGTCGGATCACGCAGGTGCATGTCGTACTCGTTACAGGTGTGCTCATGGTGCCACTCAACCCCATGGACATAGCAGAATGGGCGGCCACAGTTGCGGCATTGCACAATTGGCTGCTGTTCTCCACTGCTGTGTACCTGAGACGTGCCACAACCGAATGGGCACCACACCACGTTGGAGACTCTCAGGGCGATGTTCTCGATGCAAAGTTTCTTGTATCTGTGTTCAAGGCGAATTGAAATGAGTAATGCCATGCAAATTGAACACCAGTGCGAATTTCGAATGGTTTACATACCTTGAGTAATTTTCCACGGTTAAACAGCAACGAACCTCGTCCATGCCGAGATATTGCGGGCACTCAGGGCAGCTGATGAGGATCGACCTGTTCGTCTCAAATTGTGTGTTGACGCTCGCCGAGACACAGTCAAAGCAGGTCGAGGGCGGGTGCAGACAGCTGAGGGTGAGCTGGTTCGAGGGAAATGCGGTTGTGTCTTTGATCTCGGCGCAGATTGCGCACTCAATCTGACGGAGTCCCATTTTCTGCCGGTCGGGTGATGTCGTTGAAGAAAAGGATTTGCTGATCATGATCCAGTGTTGACTTCGCACTTGTGACGCCAGATGGTGTTGAGTAACATTGGACTCGAGACACAATCGAACTTGAGGCAAGACAGAGGACGTTTTATAAGCCAAACTTCGACAGCTGGACTGGCTTTCCAGACGACACTTCCTGCCTTACCAGTGTATGAGAATGCGTCTCATTGTTGTTATGGCATCAAAATGTAGGCCTGACGTGTGATTGAACTAAATTGACATGGACCTCCCCTTTCTGCCCAGGTTTTGTTTCAAATATGAATCTCGTCGGATCAGGCTCTCTTTTACGCTTTGAAATATTGCACCTGGGTGCTAAGTACATCCCTCTAGACTGCCTCGGTAGACATATGAATGCCTCTTCCAAGACCTCAACTCGGAAGGCACCTTGAGAGGAAACTGGTTGCCACCACATGGTGCCTCGACAACAGGGAATCTCAGGCATCAAGATGTTCAACCTTCAACCGCAAGACCCTGTTGAAATGCAGACCCATGACTCAAGTCTGTCCTCCAACCTAAGAACAAGGGATCTCACTGCCTCCGTGTGACCTCATTCTTCGTCTTGACTGGCTTCTCGGTTGTAGAGGAACCAAAAGAAACCCCGTTGTTCGGGCCGCAGTGTCGAACTCCTCCTTGAGTCCCACGCAACCCATACCTGTTCCTTCACCAGAGTAGTGGGAGGTCCCCACGTTTTATCATCAACCTCCGTCAAGAGAAGCTCAGGAATAGCAGGACAGATGGCTTTCAGCCGGCCTTTGATCTCATCATCTGAAAGCTGCTTTTGCATCTTCTCTATCCTGAACCTGGGGGGATCTCCGGTGAGGTTCTTGCAGTCCAAGTTCCCTAGGTCTCGGAAGAACTGAGTCTGAAAGGCGCAAGGCACCGACCGGTAAGATGAAACATCCATCGTGTATTTGTCAATGGCGCATGCCATCTTGTCACCAAGCTCTATAGCAGGGACAACAACGTCCTGCCGGATAGAGATTGTGGCTGCATCTAGTGCAGCCTGGTTGTTTGGGCCTAAAATTTCTGGCAGGCATATTGAACGGATGATGAAGTGTGTTAGGGCATGAGAAAAGTCATCACGAAGAGCCTGGGTCTCCTTGCGCGCTAGAATTGCTGTCATTGCTTCGGACCCCCAGCGTCGAGCATTGTACAAACCTGCGTTCTATCAGTTACCGCGTCCGACATGAAATTTACGGTGAGATTGGAAGTTAGACAATATACTCACTTCTGTTCGACTCAGGGTTAAGCTTCATTGATGACTCCAGCTGTTTAATGACATCAATCTCTCTCTGTAAGCCTTCGTCGGTGTACCGGACTTTGGCGGAGAAAACTTTGTCAATGAGGATGTCAAATATCATTACCAGAAATATGTTGTCGTCTGCACAAGGAAACTTGCTCGCCACAAAGAAGTCCTGATTCCGATATCTGGAGATACGCAGTGCTTTTTCTCCGGCCCAGACGTTCCGAGCACGCTCAGATGCCTGGAAACACTGCTCAGAACTGCTGATTGACGGCAGCACGCAAGTTGTGACCCAGATCTGTATGGCCATGACGAGGGAATTGAACTCCTAGATCCATTGTCACGAGGTCAGTACCAACTCTATCACTATTCTTGATCGTACGTACCTTCTTGACAGTCTCCTGAGGCAGCAGAGCTCCCAGGTTGCCACCGATGTTGATGATATGCGTCTGAGCTGATTTCAGCTCTGACTGCAGAGTCAAAAGCTCAGCACGTGTGGCTGACATCTCTTTGAGAAGTTCATCGGTCGGTCGGTCCTGGTTGTGCATGAGCTGCTCATACGAACTTTTCAATTGCGATGCACATTTTTCCACCTCCCGGGACCTCAGATTAGACGTTGCTTTCTTCCGATGGAGCGTCGAGGTTCCGCTCCGGACTTGCTCTTCTGACTCAGCTGTCGACTCAAACTCGTCGTTCTCCGATTCCGCAAGCTTGTCTGCATCCATGCGAGGACCTGCTTTGAGGGCCTTGTTCTCCTCAGTCACTGTGAGGAGCGCACGACTGAGACGATCCAAATTGTTGCGCATTGAGAACTTGTGCTGTGAGCGCTTGTTATTCTCATCGATTATTTTGTAATGCTCGCTCGTGAACCAGTCGATACTGGTGGAAATTTGTAGCAATTGACCTTGCACTTCGTCCATGCGGCGATTCAGTTCGTCATTCGATGAGGTCTCTGAGATGTGTTTCCTAAGGAAAGCAATTTCTTGCTCCTGAGCCGCAGAGGTTTCTTTCATTCCATCATACTTTAGCAGCAGGTCTTGATAATCCTGCCGCCGCATGTCGTCCACGGCTTCCGGAATTTCGCGCCCCTTCTGCACCTCATGATGGATTCTCTTCGGATGGTCGCTCTCAGGGTCTGCGTGATAATTGTGTTGGGTTCGTCGCGAAGGTTTTTCTGTCGCTTTTGAGCCTCCCATGATAGTTGCAATTGTGCCGATCTCTGCATTACGAGGCCAGCACATGTTCAGACTTCCGCCGTAAGGGGACAATCGAAAATGTGACGAAATGGAGCCAGGACCTCTTGTTCTGTCTTCAACTGTCAGGGACCCTCCATACAGGACATACACTTTGGGAGTCGTGAGAAACTTCAATAGCTTGTTCCACGGCGCTCGCAAATTTTGATCGTTTTCTTGAGAAGCTCTGATTTCAAGCTGACGCGTGATTGTGTTGGAAAGTTCCTGCATCGGAATGGCTTGAATGGAGTGATCATTTGGGATGCTGAGGGCACATTATGGATGTCCGGGTGAATTTCACGAAGAGGTGCAAATCATATTCCAATTGCGTTCGTTGTTTCCTGTGTCTATACATGCTCGAGTTTCTCAAAGCGACCTGACCACTGACACTTAACGGCTTTCATATCTGGAGGTGTCTCTCACCAGAACATGGTCTTCTGGTGCTGGCTGCTTAGGTATCGTGGGAAGAAAGCATTTCAGTGTGTCATCGCTGACACAGTAATGCCCGAGACCTATGCAAGTGCTTACTTTCATGTATGTGGCTGTATGTCAAGTTCCAAGTTGTAGCACACCGAATCGTCTCCAAATGATTTGGTCTGATTCAGGGTAACAGAGCAGAACAAGCACACCTGAGAGCGCAAGGTTAGCGCAAATGGGCATTGACCATTTGTTCGCGCAAAGCAACGGATTGTCTCAGACATCATCAACAAAGTAATCATTCAAACTCCATGATACACGTTCAGACCAGAAGGATCCCCAAGTTTCGCGTCCCTTTCAGACTTTCACACAAGCGGCATCTATGCATCCCAGAGTTGCAATCCATCAACGAAATACCGTCTTCAGCAGGATTGCACCAAAGGAAAACAGTGCACACTGTCTTCAGGTGATATACCTTTTATGTCAGTGAACGAGCATGGTTTTATTCACTGCTCTTCCTGGAGAGACGCTGTACACCGATATTTTTGGTGTCCGCCCGGTCTTATTGTCCAGATATTAAGCATCGCAACGCCACGTACAAGCCGCCGGAGTAAAACTTCGAGAACCCTGCAATCGTACTACACTATGGCATCCTCAGTTGCTAAAAGAATCGTCATCGGCGTCGACTTCGGAACGACCTTCTCAGGCGTTGCATGGGCCATAAGCACAAGTCATCATTCGGGCAACGTCGAGCTCATCAGCAGATGGTCGAACATCACAGGCGTGAAGACACTCTCCCACAAGGTCCCAACGACACTCAGGCGTCTTGGCAACGGTGATCTTGAATGGGGTTTCCTGGTGCCGCCTGACGCCCCGAGCAATGAGGTCTTGCGGTGGTTCAAACTGTAAGAGCTTTTTATTCAGATCGATGTGATGTCTTGCGGATGGATTGAGAGAGTGCTGCTGATAGCTCCATGAACACAAGGAAGTTGGATGACAGGCCCTCGGTAGCTGAAATCGTCCCCGAGAACATACGCGCATACAGCAACCGAAGGACGGACCAGGCGATTGTCGACTACCTCTCGCTCCTCATGGCCGAAGTCATGCAGACATTGACCAATAATCTTGGAGCCGAATTGCTCAAGGACTTTGAGCTGAAGTATGTGATCACAGTCCCGGCAATCTGGAGCGAGCGCGCCACTCAACGAACCAAGCTCGCGTTTCAGGATGCGATGGACCTTCGCGGCAGCCGAAATATCACCGTGCTCTCTGAGCCAGAGGCTGCTGCGATTTCTGAGCTCCAGCGATCAAAGACCAGGATCGTCAACGAGGGCGAATGCTTCATGGTTCTAGACGCCGGTGGCGGTACAGTCGACCTCATCAGCTACGTCATCCGGCAGCTACATCCGCTTGTAGTTGATGAGGCAGTTCGGGGGTCTGGCGATGTCTGCGGCGGTGCCACCGTCACAGATCGCTTCAGAACGTGGCTCATGTCCAAAATCGGACAGTTAGACAACTTCGACGACGAAGTGCTCAGGGACGCCGTGGACTTTTTTGATGAAAGTGTGAGTTGTTTTCCTTGGGCCCTAAACATTATTAGTGGATTGAAAGACTAATTATCTTACCAGATCAAACCCCGGGTTCATTCCGCTCTCCTGGCAAACAATCATAGATTTTTTGTGAGACTGCCTGGCCTTGCCAACAACCTTGAAGCTGGTATTCGCAACGAATACATCGGAGTCTCAGCTTTCGACATTGTGTCGTTCTTCCAACCTAGTATCGAGAGGATCAAGCTGTTGGTTGCGGAGCAGATCGCGGCCTCTCACGTTCCCATCACGGCCATCATTATGGTCGGTGGATATGGACAATGTCAGTATCTCATGGAAGAGCTGAGACAAGATGCTCTGATCCAAGAGCGACAAATCCAGATCCATCAGTCGCGTCGTGCGTGGACGGCTGTGGTTGAGGGTGCTGTGATGAAAGGGCTCCATGACATGATGAGCCCAGAGGACAGTACGCGCATTAGAGTCAGCAATTACAAGGCGCGAAAGCATTACGGCACGGAACTCACTGTCACTTATCAAGATTCTGTTCACGCCGAACTTTTCGAAAAGCGCCGCTGGGATGGGTTGAACGGCTGTTACGAGGTGGAGGTCATGGACTGGTTCATCACTCAGGTTAGTCAGGACCTGGTGGGCAATCCATTGGCATGCGCCGTTGCTTACTATTTTGGACAGGGCGATTCTGTCACCGACTCCAAGAAGTTCTTCAAGGACTTCTTGGTGACAACCAAAGTCAATCATGGAAAACCTCGGCGGATTTACCTCATTATCTACAGTGACGAGACATCCCAGGTGGCGCCTCTGAGCAAGACCGAAGCGGTCCGGGAGCTCTGTGCTGTTGAGGCCGACCTCAGCCAAATCCCTGAGAGCCAGTTGACCAAGGTCCAAGGAACTGATGGCTTCATGTACTACTCCACTAGTGGCCAGATCGAAATTGTCTGTAAGTGCTTATATCGTCCACATCACTTCATGGTTCTTTCAAGCCCCCTAACTTAGACAATAGACAAATCGCAGACCATCACATTCACGTTGATCTACAACGGTTAGTACACCAGAACTTGAGGCCAAGTATGGTCACTGACACAATTACAGGCCAGCGTTACAACAGTGTCACTGCCGACTTCTTATGATTGCATTTGGGCGAGATGGAGCCATGGGGCATCCGCTCTTGACATTCTTTTATTGGCATCTTGTACTTGAAATGCCTTGCTGCTCATTCATAGAAAGCCATGGGCCTTGGATTTCATAATAGGGCAGGGAAGGATTGTTCTGATGTCAATAATAATGAGCATTTAGTCCATCAGCCATACTTGCTAGTATGGAAGGAAGGGAATGAGACGAATTTAGACAGGCGAGACTTATGTTTAATTCCTGAAGAAAACGGATTTTCGCAAAGAAAGATATAGATGATACACAGTCACATTACATGCCTAATGCATTTATACCCAACACACCCACACTTAACACACTCCCAACCAGCACACCTGTAGCCCGACAGCCAGCACACACATAATCAAGATACCCATACCATCACCCTTACACTAAATTTATATAGCTAAGCCTAAGTAATATGAGTATATAGATTAAGCGTAGGTATACAAATTAGGTATGGATCTGGGAATTATGTGTGGAGATTATGGTATGATTAACTGCGGGAATGTTATTTAAGAGGTGGCATCTGTGTGCCATTCGTTTTCTTCTGCGAATATCCGTTTTCTTCGTGAAAAGGAAATCCTGGGAGCACGTCCCGTGTTGCATGATTTCTCACCTCGATTATACCTACTTTGTCTGAAATTAAAGTTGCCTAAGCAAAAAGACATTGTTGAGCTTTTTGTGTCTTTGTGAGTTTCAACCGACTAAAGGCCGGAAACAGTAGACGTGTGCCTAAAGTCGCTCTGGCGAATAAAAATGACAAATTCCCATGGATTCGCACTCGGTGCATGATTGGTCTAATATTAGTCCGCAGGAACGTCGTCCTTAGCAAAGTCGTCGTTAGCCACCCCGGCCCTCGATTCTTGTTGACCCAACACACCGCGCCATGGTTTCTCCATTCGCCAAGGACTGGACTGAGTTGCAAAGTGACAACGATGCCCTGAGGAAACAGGTAAATGACTTGCAAAGGGATCTCAATTGGCAAGTGAGCATCAATAGGGCAATGCAAAGCTCGCGATCAAGTGTGACTCTGCTGCCCGAAGTCATGGTATCGGTAAGCCAGGTCAAATGTCCGCTGACGAAGAATGAAAATTGAGAGAAGTCCAGAAATTCGAAAATGTCCGATTTCAGATCGACCTCTTTGTTTCAGATTTAGATGGAATCTTGACCGTTCCATCTCACAGAGAGCGCGTCGCACTCGCCATGACAAGAGAAGGCTCAGCAAAGGTTTTTCGGTCGGCTTTGATGCAATATAGCGACCTTCGAGAGCTGGCGATACAGCCACAGACCACGGAGCGCCAGGTTTGGACGGCTTGTATCTGGAGATTTCTACTGCAAGAGATCTTCTCGTTCGACGGTGTGAGGGAATTTTACGCCGCGACGGGTGAGAATGCCGCGTACTACATCAAGAACATTGACGAGATCGACTGGCTGATGCAGTATGAGAACGAGACCCCGAAAGGTAGGAGGCATTATATTTCAGACCACAGCAAGGAGGGCGGTTTGCTGAATGATCCTCGCAGATAAATTCGCGAGGCACACGTGGAGAAAGCAAGCCATCGATGCCGTGTTCCCAACCGACAACGACGCGGGCGAATCCAAAGAGGCCGGGGCCGACCTGTTCTCAACCAAGGACCACCCGTGGCTCGCTTCACAAAGAGCAGCCAAGATCGAGGAGCTGGCGGCACAACTACTGCGGGCATTCAGCGTATTTGCCAAGACCCTGCCCGACGCCATTAACCTGACGCGAAATATCATCTCCCACGCAGTGCGGCTGAACGAGGACATGATGCACGAGTCGCAAGTGACGTACACTGTGGACCTAGAGACCAGCGACAGCTCTGACGATGAGTTCTACGAGAATCTGAACAATATGACACTGAGCGCTGTCAACACCGACAGCGGCTGGCCAGTGAAGGTGGAGAGCGCGATGAAGGGCATGCTTGAGAGTGATATTCGGAGACACTTGTATAAAGTCTGCGCAATAGAACCGGCGTTGCGATCTCAGAGCTGGTCAGGGTCGGATGCGTTGGATCTTCAATACGGGCCAGTGAAGACGGAGGTCAAGTCGAACGTGGCCGTGGGCTGGGCACTGAACAGGAACAACCCGCCTGAGAAGGAGAGCATGTTCTACATCATGGCTCGGAGCCTCGGCTTTGTGCCGTAGGTATATGGCGACTGGTGCCTCAAGGAGAATTGTGCATCGGCGTTGGGGTTGGGAGGGGGTTGCCAGACAAAAAAACATGCTGGCTGTTGCTGCACACAAAAGTCTAGTATAGGCAAATCTATGCTGAATTCTCAATCATATATGGCAGACAGACACTATAAGAACAGTCCTACGCTCACCTTGACTGGGGAGGTTTGGGCAAGAAGGAGCTGTCGCATCGTCATTCACCCACCGTTGACGATGCCTAGGTACCTAGGTACCTCTGGAGCGCTAAGATAGAGCGATCCAATGATGTGACTCAAAGCTGTGACCGCCTCCCATAAAGCGGCTCACGTCTTTTCTGCCGCCGTCGGCTCGAGATCCCATAGAATAATTTTGGAGTCAGCAACCCAACTTCGCCCCTCTCTCCCTCGCACTCCAGTCAACGCCCTTCAATTGCCACACGGCCAGTCCAGCACCCGCACTGCAGACAGGAAGACAGAAAGACAGCCAAAATGTCAGACGACGAGGAGATTTCCGTCTACGACGAGGTCGAGATCGAGGACATGACCTACGACGAGACGCTGCAGACCTACCACTACCCGTGCCCCTGCGGCGACCGCTTCGAGATCGCCCTGCTCGACCTTCAGGACGAGTCCAACGACATCGCCGTGTGCCCCAGCTGCAGCCTAATGATACGGGTCATATACGAGGTGGTGAGTGAATATCCAGCCAGCTAGCCAGCCTCCCCCGCCGGCGCTGCATTGTTGCGTCGCGGGCGGAAGGAAGCCTTTTGTACCGCATCGTTGTGCGCTGTTGAACTAACGTCCTTTGCGCAACAGGATAATCTCCCCAAGCCCGACGAGCCAGAACCCGACTCGGCCGCCGACGAGACGCCGGCGCAAGTGCCCGTCGCCGCCTGAAGGACATGCGCTGGGACTACAGCTCGGTGCCCGGCGAGGACTATATCATGTGCAAACTGCCGGGATGGGGATTAACGACACCAGACTGGTCACAACGGCCCCGGAAATCTACATGTCCTGGAGTCTGATCACCCCAACGAGGCGTGCAACGCAACACACCAGACGTGAAACGGCGCAGACGCTACAAAGTTCGAGGCTGGGTGGTTGTGCAGCGCCCGAGGTTATCGCGGTGGATGGTGACAACCCCCTCCCCCGGCCCAACGTGACAGCTGCCGCTGGCGGACGTCTGCGGCGCCGCGGTTTGACGAGGCGGTTGCGACCACCAGGAGGCTGAGAAGAACGGGGCCAGAACCTCGGCAGATGGGAGTGGGCACGTTTTTGCGAGAAGAAGCGCGGGGGGTTCCACCTGCATCAGGATGTTCCAAGACAGGGGAGAGACTATCGTCTTCCGGGAGAAACGTGTACCTCAGGGGCTGGTATCACCGCGCCGAGGGCGGCATTGGGATGGAAGACGGGAAGCAGCGGGCGCGGGCGCGGGCGCGGGCGCAACCGCCTCCCGCATGCGGAGTCGTGTCTCGCGCAAGCTGGAATGCAACGAATTGTCTCGGGAAGCAAGAGAGGGGTTGGGTAGATGCAATGCTATTCTTTCTCAGATCCTGTCTAGATTAAGCATTATTGTTCTTTCCTGGGACCTGGCCCCCGGCCAGGGACGTCCCTTTCCCCCCTCAGCCCTGCTCTCCAGATGCAGCCGAATTCGACCTGCCCATTTACCCAACTCCAGAATAAACAATAGAATCATGATCCTCAAATTGAGCCACGTGGTGGGGTATGCCTGAATGATCGTTTTGAAAAAAGGGTTGCACCGTCAAACCCATGCCCGTAGATAAACTCCCCGTGATGCAAATATCGTGCGCTGCGTGTGCGCAAAAGTGGTATCGTCGTTCGTGAAAATCCGCCCCCCGAAAACCTAAACCCCGTTTGGCCCCAGAACATAAAAGACAAAAAGTGGGACACAAAGATGAAGAAAATCAAGTGCTCGTTGTTGGAAACAAGCACCGAGGAAGAAGTGAAAAACCGTCAAGGCCCTCGTGCAGTCCGGCGTGCATCGTCGCCCACGGCTAGCATGGCGCAAGTGGTGATGGGCTCCTTAAAGCAGGCACAATGACAGGGCGAAGAAGATGACAAGCCCCAGCATGCTGCTGTCGCTGGACAGGCCCTCCCCGCCGGCTGCAGCTGCGGCCGCGACGCTGCTGCTGCTGCTGCTACTGGACGCGGCGGCCGGGGACGAGGAGCTCGTGGCGGTCACGCCAGGGCCAGTCTCGGCCGAGGTGATGGTCAACGTGAAGGAGCCGTCGGTGGCTGTGCTGTTGGCCGGCGAGTCGATGAGGGTCACGGTGAAGTTGGCCGGTTTCGTGGACAGCGCCGAGGTGCTGGGCAGGACCCAGGTCGTTGTTGTCGAGGAGGAGCAGTCAGTGCCCTGGGCGACGTGCTGGTCCGGGTTGGGTTTTGTGTCCTGTGCCTGGGCGAACAAGGTGGTGGTGGTGGCGCCCAGGGCGGCGAGGATGTGGAGAGGGCGCATTGGATGGTGGTGGTGGAGGTTGATGGGCGGATAGAGATAGGCGGAGATAAGGGTGATCTTGAATTGCTGTGGTGGTGCAAACCCTGGCGCAAGTCTGACAACTTGGCTTGATTTTGCGACGATGATGGTCTGCGACGACAATGCGCACGCTGATCGGTGGTGGAAGAGTGGAGAGGTTGGTTTTCTTCCTTGGTCTGGAAGTCTATCTCTCTCGAGCAATGCTGGAGAGGTTGTGTGTAGATAGACCGAGTGACTGACCGAGTGTGAATGGCTGGCTGGGCTGGCTGATTGACTGGCTCTTCCCTCCAAGGGGACCAAGACGGGCAGATCGGAGGCTTTTCAATCCTCAAGTGCCCCGGGCTGCGATGTGGAGAGGGCCCTGAGGGAGGAAAAAGAAACAAACAGACTGGGATGCAGCACCTTGATGTCGGTGCCACTCGGCTCCTCAGGCAAAGGCCAGAGTCCAGACGACGGAAGCGAATGAAGGGCAGGTGGACATGTGGAGCAGCCGGGCTACACACGGCGGGGGGGAAACGCAGCAGAGGCAAGCAGCCGGGGTCGTCCAATGCAAATGCGGATTGGGTTGATGGGATGGATGGTCTGTCTCTCGCTGCTGGTGGCCCAGTGGCCCCGTCGCAGGGCGAGGCCCAGATTCAGTCAGATTGAGCTCGACCCCCCTTGTGGAGCCCCGAATTGGGATAAGGGTGGTTGGAATAATAAGGCCGAGCCCCTGGATTGCCCTCTCACCAACGGGAAGGCCAGGGCAGTCGAGACAGTCAGGGCGGTGGTTTGCTCGGGCAAGGGCACAACGGAGAGGGCTGGAGGTGAGTTGAGGTGAGGTGAGCCAGATCGGTGTCTGGCGAGCGTGTGCAGCAGGCAACGTTGGACGAGTGTGATATCTGCGACATGATATGACATGCGGCTTGTTGTGTGAGCACGCGAGAGGGGAAACAAGAACATGCAGGCCGAGATAGCTGCTAGCTACGGGTGGCTAGCTCTACAGATTATCAGACCAAGCGAGCAGGCGAGCAAACAAGGGTAGCAACAGCAGTTCGTTGCAACCTTGAACAGCATCCCCGGTTACAGCCTATCAATTGGGGCACGACATTGGCAATTGCCCCTGTGCTGGTGGTAGCCTAGCACAGTCTGACATGCAGGGCCTGACAGTACAGTGACGGTACCAGAACAGCGCTTGCAAGGGCGGGAAGCAAGGAAAATGGCAGGACCATGACCACAACGGGACGTGGGCTGGACCCGGGGACATCGAAAGCACGGTGCAGGATGAGGGCAGGGCGTGGGCGAAATGGCCGTGGAAATGCCTCACCAAAAGACGGTGAATGACTGGGAAAGGCTCATTCCCCATGGCGAGTGTGTGTTGTCCCCCGGGAATAAACACAGACAGTGGTACACACAGTCTGTTGCTCGGCAGTGACGAGAGTGCAAGACGGATGACCGTGGGGCTGGGACGTGTGTCGCGATGCGAAACTCAAAACCGGCAGAGAGCCACACATATGCAGCGCGACCGAAACGAAACACACACAAGGGCCGGCTGCCACTGCACGGACGAATGACCTTGACTGTGCTGACGAAACAGCGAGATTCCCGCGCGCCGAGGCTCAAGATCAGCAGCGTGTGGGCTGCATGGCAAGATAGGGCCATGCATCCATCCCACATCCGCCTGATGTCATGGCCCGCTGCATTGCTGCATCCTGCACAATGCGAGCTGTAAGCTGCTGCCGCTCCTCGGGCTGTCGGGTGAACAGAGACGCAGAAAGATAAACTCTGTGGCCCTCCATCCTGCCTGTCCTGGCAGTTGAGTTGATCGTGCAGCCAATGGGCGCGACACGGCTGCACAGCCCTTGTCTTCCTGCGTCGGCAAAAGTGGGATTAGGCCCCGGAGGCTGCTGCAGACTGCAGAGTTGGCAGCTGAAGTCCGATCGTCTCTCGAGCCTCTGAGCCTTCTCTCCTCAGCTGGCTGCAGCATGCAAGTTCAACAAAAAGACCGGGGCCGAATCAAGGGCAGGGGGAAAACCGTTGAAGACCAAAAGTCATGCACGCCGTGATTGGGCGGGCCAGAATTCCTGAGGGTGGTCCCCCACGTACCGTGCTCCGTCGGCCAAGGTTTTCTCCTCTTGCCCATCTCTGCTGAACCTGCGGCCACGATCGAGATCCATTTCTTTTTTTCTTCTGTTTCTTCCATCAGCCACATATTGCGACATGTGGCGAATGTGGCGATGCACATCCTGCTCTCACACCCAGTCACTCGACCTCACATCTCTGCTTCTCCAGCAGACAACGACCACAGCCACACTAGCGATGCGCACCAGGCCGAGGGATATGTGGGTTTCACTGACAAACCTGCCTTCCCCTCTACGATCATCCAAAAACGGACTCATCGCGTGGCGAGATGTAGTGCATGCACCCACAGTTCAAGTAAGGCTGCCTCATCGCCCGGCGCGCATCCAGACAATACTTCTCCAAGTCGGCAGTCCACTTTGAAATCCGACTATTTTTGTTGGGGCGCAGACTCACATGCGCCCTGGGTCACATGTTCGTCCCCGTCGTTGACTGCAACTCCTGCCGCAACAGTTTGCCCGGCTCGTCGCCGTGCCTGCCCATGTGTAGCCGTCGCGAATGGGGCAATTGATTGTTCGGTGTTGCCAGTCAGGATGACGAGAGGTGTCTGTCCGTGACCCCTCTGCTGAGTGAGGGTGTGACAGTTGGGGGTGTCCACACGGTGACACCTCGCGCAACCCACTCCGCGGCCGCTTGTTCCGTAGGTGTTGCCCCAGTCCAGTCTGAAGGCCGCTGCTTGATCAGGTGTGGCGACGACTGAAGCATCCTGTGAGAACTTAGCCCGTGGCTGGGCTTGAGAAAATTGAACCATCCCGTAAAGCCCACGCCTGTGTTTCATCGGGAATGGCATGCCATGACATCCCCAACGTGATTGTATTGCCGTAGCTGCTGCGATGGTCTTGACACACAAGGCCTGACGCACCGCACCCCCGTCAAGTCAAGCGACTGATTGGGGAACTAAACATGATCCTCAACGACGGTGTACCAAGTGGACCTAGCAGCCAGCCCATAACACCTTCGCCTGCAATGTCAACTCTTGTCGACCCGCGAGCCCTGCCTCCGCCTGCGAGCTGACCCTCTAGCATGGCCGTGCCATTAGCAGAGTTCAACGCGGTGCGATGCGGCTCTGCTGTGGATGCTCCACTGGTCAAGTCGTGCGGATGGTCAGCGATGTCTGGGTCTGTTGGATGTCAAGGTCCTGTGCAATCGAGGCACGAAGAGTCATGCGCTGCCTAGCATCTGCGGCATCTGAGCTGGGAGAGGTGAGGGTTTCAGTAGAAGAGAGGCCGGCTACTGAAATTTGTCCCAGTCCCTGGGCGCACGTACACCGTGAAAACGACGTCTTGCATCGGTCACTCGAGAACACGCATTATAGAGTATGGCATCAACTTTCAACTCCACGTAGAAGCTCTCCTGGGAGTTTGTCAGCTCCGCTCCACACATCATGGTTCTTCGCGGACTGTCACTCGCCTGTGAGTGCTACAGTTCAACGAGATGCCATCACAGATACCTTGTAGCGGTGCCGTCGTAGAAGGCGAGATAGACTGTCGGACGGTGTATTACACCACTAGATTTGTGAGAGAGTTTTAGATGCCTTTTCCCATAGCTAGGCTACTGGAGTAAAATGCACCCGGAATTGGCTGCAGTAGTGATTTAAAAGACATAGAAGAACAGGTATCGTGTAGGATAAATGCTATCACTTTTGTGATATAGGAATCCAAGACTTCTTCCTACTCTATACTGTCTAGCAGCCTGGCTGCTGTAATTATACCTAAATGATGGTCGGGAGGTACCTGACTGCACGGCCAAATGGCACTGTTCCCCCAAGTCACTCGCGAGCAATCGCTTGAGTGCACATTGAATCAGGACCAATTCGTCCCCTCCTATTGCAAGCCCTTCTAAATAGGTGGGCAAGAATTACGGCGCATAGCGTTATTTAGTCCATACCTAAATGATGGATATGGCGCAAAAGGCACAAGGTCAAGTTGCTTCTGGCCCCATTGTAATAGAAATCCGTACTCACGTAGCTACAACGAAATAGCTTGCCGTAGCGAAATGGCTTACCACGGCGATTCACCGTATGATTGATTGCCTGACTAGTCTTGGGTTACTTGTGTGTCGACTGATCCAGTCTATGGCGCCGCCAGCAGCGGTTCTCGCTAGCCTCGTCTGTGCGGCTGTCTTAGGGTCAAAAAAACTAAGGAGGATGCAAAAAAGAGTTCCCAAGCCCGGGGGTTGAACCTGGATCTCCTGGTCCCAGAGGGCACACTTCTGCTAGGGGTAGGCATCCATGTGTGTCATTCAGGAATGTTACCATTACACCAGCTTGGGTTGCAACGTCAGTATCTTTTTGGTGTCATATGGGCGTGCGGGAAGGAGATAGGGCCTGACTGGGTATATCGACTTATCTTCTAGAAACGGAAATGGTGAACATCGGCCTTGTGTAATAAGATGTTTCGACCAGACAGTAGGCTGGTTAGAAGGCCGGATGACTTGGAGGACCCCACTCTGCTCGCTTTCTTTAGATCCGGTCGGTGTTGGTAACTGATCTTGTTCATTTATTCCTCCAGGAAGTGCTCTTAACACGTTGCTATTCCTTGGTTTTGGCCCCCTCCCCCAACGAACTTCACCTTTTCCGTCACATTTCTCCTCTCCCTTGTCTTGCTGCTTTCCGTCTCAATCTCCTCTTTTCGCCTATTCTCCGAGAGCCATGGCCTAAGTTCTCTGGCGTAATTAGATACAATTTAAATGGAACAGCATCGTGTCACGCTCTACACGTGAACTCCTTCCAGCCCCCCCCCCCGGGACCATCTCATGGTGCGCCTCCACGATTATAGGGTACCGCAATGGGTCCTCAGGTGGCCATAATTTGCCGCACATGCTCAAAGACCCACTGCATACTTTCTCGCAGGCTAGAACGGCGGTCATGGAGCCGTGAACCCGTCTGGAAGCTGGTCTAGCGCGAAGTATAGCAGCATGTCTCTATGATGAGATGGCTGTGGGCCGAGGCAAAGCTTCTTCGCCAGAGCCGTGAGGCCGATTCTCATGGTGTTGCATTCTGATCCGGGGAACTGCCCATGCTAAATCATGCTACCGAGCGACGAGCAGAGGACAAAGGCGCTGTAAAGTATATTGCTTGGTCCGGGGCCCGTTCCGAGGCACGACTCCGGTCTTACCCAAATCTCAACTAGATCGTTGATAATCGAAATGTTCGAGAATGACAAGGTGTGTTCCATGTCTTCTAAATCAGGCTCGCGGCCGCTTTTGGATGGAGGTTGATATGCGTAGTGCCATGTTGAGACCGGGATATCCGGTTTCGAGCGCCTTGTGCGTTCAGACGAGTCTATGAGACGCCTTTCGGCTGCCGAGTCACTTTGGGGACGCGCCTCGGCTGGTCCGAACACAAAACCGCCTCAAGCGAAAGCGAAGCCAGGCCATAAGTGCAATCCTCGCAACGAATCGGTACATTGGGGGGGGGGGGGGTGAAAAGTGCGTCAAAGGCAACTCCCCAAGGGCAGTCAATGGGTAGTTCCCCAGACGGCTAGACCCGAGTTTTTGCAGGATGCCCACGGACAGTGCCCACAGATCCGAAGTCTGCTCCTTGATCTGCGACAGGGTCCGGGCCAGCTGCGTGACATCGTGTCTTACACGTGTGACCGCTGGATTGCGACGTCTGTGAAGCCAGCCGTTGGAATTGGGGGAGATCACTCTCCCAGGGTGGCACTACTGATGCACTGAAGTTGCATGTGACGTCTCTTCCTGGCTGAGAATATGTTGAACCTCTACGCAACCTTGGAAGGCCTCCAGCGACCAACCGAAGGCTCTCCAGATCCAGCGTGTGCATCTATGTGCGTCCGCAGGGAACATCAACTCCACACAACGCAGTTTTCTGGTCATGCATATTCTTCCATTTTTGGGAAACGCAACGGCCGCGGAAAACTTATTCTCGATGTCCTACGAGCTAGTCGGTCTTGCCGGCAAGCCCGTCGCGCGACCTTAGCAGAGCTCAAGCCGCTGTTCGATCCTGTGGGTTTGTGAAGAATGGGTTGGGCATTTCGGCTGACAAAAGTCGCCCAAGAGACCAGGTGGAAAACCTTCGAAAGAGAAGCCCTAGAGGTTGCAATCGTTGACGAGACACGGCCCGATCATTCGCATGGAAGGAAACATCGCGGGAGTCTTGACATCTTGCGCACATGCCAGAAAGCCACGATATAGCTGACTTCAACACAATATCCCGACAATCTTAGTGATGAAATTTAGTTGCTATGAAGCATACAATTGCTGATCTGAGTGCCAGGTGCGAGGCTTTTTGGCTGTAAAGTCAGGCGTTCGCCAGTTCAGCTTTGCCGGGTGATGATGCCTGAAGTAACTCTCGGTGCCCGATATAGACGAGAGGAAGCAGAGAAGCTCTGTCAGACCTCATCGAAGAAGTCAGTCTGAATTCTCAGAGAGATCGGCGGTTGAGGGGTTAGATCAGGCCCATCCATATAGACTAGGCAGGCATTCATTGATTCGCATGAGCCAAAACCCACGGGAGTAGGCAACCGGTAATAATTCTGAGTCGCTCCTGGCACAGGCTAGCAGCCGGCCGAAGTTTTGACGGGGTTTCCGCGAAACCAAAACCAGACCCTTCTGCCCGGCTAAACTTCGGCTGTAGTCCTCTCTGACAGACGGCCCCACAAGGATGATCCCCCCTCCGTGTCCCTGACCCACGACAGGAGACGCAAGGGCTTTTTATGTACATCAGAGGGCTCTGCGGTTGGGCGTGCGAAACTTGGACTGGGTAGACACATCAGCTGCGACGAGTATGCCGTGCGACCCTTGATATAGCCATGTGTGTGGTCATGCCCCTCCACGATGGCGCGAGGCTCCCTATCGGATCTTACTGCGTGTCGGGCCGTGACACTTTCCTAAAAAGACCATGGCTTGACAACTCGCAGAGGAGAGGGCCCACTCTTGCATGACAATGTTCTCGCAATGCAAGTGTTTGCTCTCTTGGACCGATCGTATTTAGTCTCTCTCTGTCTGTGCCACTCTTTCAAGAGTCTTTGCATTTGCTAAACCTGCTGATAGACCTTGGCGATTATTTTTGGGATTCATGGAATAACGTTCTAATTATTTTCCTTCCTGTGCGTTCTTGCACCATGACGGCCGTTAGCTCTCGTCCAAGGAATTTTAACGCCGATCGCGAAACGGCTGCGAATAATGACTCCGGAATATCACCACTGAAAGCAGCCACGGCGAAGCCATTATACCCATACAATGATTCCAGTCTGTCGACCGACGAGCGGGTCGCAGACCTCCTTTCCCGCATGACGCTGGAGGAAAAGGCCGGGCAGCTATTCCACAACATGATCATTCCGGGCCCAGGAGGCTCCCTTGCCGAGGCCAATCCAGACAACGGGTTTCCTTCGACCCGGGAGATGCTCGACGACAAGAAGATGTCGCACTTCAACATCATCGGCCCAATCTCAGACCCGCGCCTCGTGGCGCGCTGGCACAACAGCTTGCAGCAGCACGTGCTGGACCACACGCGGCTCGGCATCCCCGTCACGCTGTCGTCGGACCCGCGCAACCACTTCGACACCAACATCGGCACGGGGTTCAGAGCCGGCGCTCTGAGCCAGTGGCCCGGGACGTTCGGCTTCGCGGCCTTGCGCAGCCCCGAGCTCGCCCGCCGTTTCGCGGACGTCGTGCGGCAAGAGTACGTCGCCGTCGGACTGCGCGTAGCACTGCACCCGCAGGCTGACTTGGCGACCGAGTACCGGTGGGCGCGGGTCAACTCGACGTTTGGGGAGGACGCCGACGTGGCTTCCGAGTTAGTGACCGCGTGTGTTGGGGGTCTTCAGGGACGACTTTCTAGGACCGGGGATGGTCTGGACAGCGTCTCGACCACGACGAAGCACTTCCCGGGGGCTGGGCCTGAGATGGATGGGGAAGACTCCCATTTCACTTACGGCAAAGAACAGATTTACCCTGGTGGAAATTTTGAGTATCATCTGGAGCCGTTCAGAAAGGCGATTCTGGCTGGTACAAGACAGATCATGGTACGTTGTGTGACTTATCGGACCTTGCTTGGATTCCTGACCCAGTGCCGCGAAGAACTCCGAAGCTAATTGTTGCTACGTGACTCTAGCCCTCGTACGCGATGCCAGTCGGAACAAAGCACGAACAAGTGGGCTTCGCCTTTAACAAGGGAATCATAACGGGCCTCCTCCGCAAAGAGCTTGGCTTTGAGGGCATCATCGTCACGGACTGGGGCCTCGTCACGGATGCAGTCATACTGGGCCAGGACATGCCAGCACGAGCGTGGGGTTGTGAGCACCTCAGCGAGCTAGAGCGCACGGTCAAGATCCTCGAGGCAGGATGCGACCAGTTCGGCGGCGAGTCGGTGCCCGAGCTAGTCGTGCAGGCCGTAGAGCAAGGGTTCGTCTCGGAGGCGCGCATCGACGAGTCGGTCCGCCGCGTGCTCAGGGAGAAGTTCGTGCTCGGTCTGTTTGACGGGAAGCGCTTCGTGGACGTAGAAGAGGCGGGAAGGATCGCGGGCAAGCCCGACTTCATCGCGCAGGGCCAGGCTGCGCAGCGGGAGGCGTTCACGATACTTAACAACCACGGAGGGGTCTTCCCGCTCTCTGCTTCCCAACAAGAAAGTAGATTCTACGTGGATGGGTTGGACGCCGATGTCGCCCGGGAGCGGGGCCTGAAGGTCGTCGACACGCCTGCTGAGGCGGACGTCGCGCTCGTCAGGCTAAGAGCGCCGCACCAGGCCCGGCCGGGGGGCTTCGAGTCGATGTTCCATTCAGGGTCGCTTGAGTTTCCCGAGGAAGAAGCTGCGCGCATCTCAAGACTAATCAGGACGGTGCCCACATCGATCGTGGATGTCTACCTGGACCGTCCAGCTGTGCTGACGCCCATTGTCGAGGCCCAGGAGGCTGCCGGTGGTAGTTGGGTAGGCAGTGCCCTGACAGCGAACTACGGTAGCGATACAGACGCGTTCCTGGACGTGTGCCTGGGCGTTGGGAAGGCGTTGCCCCGAGGCAGACTGCCGTTTGATCTGCCGCGGTCGATGAAGGCTGTCAGCGAGAGTCGAGAGGATGTGCCCTTCGACACGAAAGACCCACTATTCCGCTTCGGACACGGTCTCGGATACTCAAATTGAGATTGGCCCACTGCGCACTGCGTGTTACATAGTAAGGGCCTGTTCAAATGCCGGGGGGCTTTGATTGAAGCCTTGGAAGCTGCATGTTGCATGCTGCATGTCCTTCAAACTGTTGGGCGTAGGCAAGGAGAAGTGGTGGGGGAGGGGAGGGGCATATCTAGGTGGCGATGAGGGTTGGGGCTAGCTAGCAGCTGGGTGGGTCCCCTTTGCTGTGGAGAAACGGTCCAGATTCTCCGTCTCAAGTGCAGGACAGCATGAGGCTCAAGGCACTATGGGCGACTCAATAATCTTTGATCTACTGCTTCAACATGCCTCAGTCGCGAGGCGGGTGGCGGCAGCTGATTTGTATGCTTTTTTTTGACACCTAGGTCAATGTTTCGGCGTGGAGACAGAACCAGTGGACAGTGAAGGTTCAGGTCCGCACGTCATCGGTGGAACGAACGCCCGCCTGAAACTTGACGGTGCAAACCTCCGTGCATGTTTTGGAGGGACGTGGTAGGCTGTGTGTCCTCCCGCCTGCCTGCCCGGTCTGCAAGTGCAGGTGCAGGTAGGTACAGGTGCAAGGCAGGTGCAGGAGCACAAGCAAATCAAGCAGCAACTTCTGCAACGAGTCAACCAACATCCAACAGCCTGTGGAAGCCGACTTGTTGTCCTTACTTCCCTCCCGCATCAACCACATTTCACCCGCATCCCGCATCGCATCGTGCTTCCCCTTCTCATCTCCCTCTCCCGCCACAGTCGACCCTCGGCAAACTCTACACCGCTGAGGCCCCTCACACACGTTACGCAACATGGCGTCGTCGACTGAGGACCAGGTCGGCCCTCTTGGGCCCGACACCTGGTACAAATCGCTGCATCCGCTTGAGGTGGATCTTGTCGGCGATTTTGCAGGCAAGGAGCTGTTCGCCATCCATGGTGACGCCCTGATGCTCTACTGCATCACCAAGGCCAAGGTCGACCTAGACAGTAAGTGCTCCTCTCTGCTCTCATCGCCTAGTCGCCACCCGCTTACCAGCGCCATGCAGGTGGATTTCAACTTCTGCATGCCATCCATGCTGTGGAGAGCTTTCTCAAGAAGCTGCAGGACCGGGGCTTGAACTTCCACGTTATCTGGTTCCGAGACCATGAGGCGTTGTGTTTACCTCGCGACGCAACTGATGTGTTGTCACCAAAGTACCTGTTGACACGGGCAGTGCTCATCCGCCATCTCAGCCGGCAACAGCCGACGCAGGATGCTGCCGCCTCCGAGGACGCCAGAACCATATCCTTCGAGTTCGAAGGCCTGGACAGCCCTTCCTTTGAACACTATCTCGCCAACCATGCCATACACTGTTTCATGTGTCTGGATGCTCCTGCCTTCGGGGCATGCTCCAGCAGCTCAGAAGAGGCCTTCTTAGGCATTGCTCATCATTTTGCAGCGAGGGCATTCTGCCTCGCTTTCATAGACAGTGTGGAGTTTTCGAGCTCAAGGGTCCGTGCCTCAGTCGTATCGCCATTGCCAAATTTGCAACGCGTGACGCCTGCCCTGCCCCAGTCCCCTTCACGGGAACGCGAGAGCGCCATCGCTCCCTCTGATGGAGACCGCAGTTCCACAGAAACGTGGTCACCATGGGAAGACAAACAGCCCTTATCGCTTCGAGAGGCTGTCTCATTACATGCGCTCGCCAGAATGGCAGCGGTGCATAGAGACGAACCGGCCAAATTCTCGGCCTTTGCTTCGGCCTTCATTACCCACCTTGTCCTCCTGCGACACTTACCTCTCTCACAGCGATCTTTCGGTGCTGTCCAAGAGCGAGGTGAGACTGACACGCAGGCTTTCCTGGCAGAGGTTTCAAGCACAAGCACCGCCTTGCTTGATCAATTCGCACCCACCCTCTGCTGGGACCTCTTTGACCTTGTGGACGGGAGGCTTCTGGGATACGTCCTGAGCCAGAAGCCACAACTTCCTCGGTCCTTGGTCACAGAAGTGCACGCATTTGCAAACAAGATCGAGGAACTGACAAGTGTCAGCATAGCGGATTCCCTGCCTGCTCTGGAGGCCTCGACGGGTGCCGTCCAGCGGACTGTCCAGAATGGCGAGGGTACCACCACTGAACATGGCGTACTACCCTTCAGCCAACCTGCGCTTAACGACTATCTGCAAGATATTCGCCTTGTCCCAACAGACAGTTCTCAGCAGGAGACCCTTCCCAAGATCTCCAGAGAGCTGACGCATTGGCACAATGCCCGTGTCTCGGTTGCTAGCAGGCGTCCTCCTCCGCCCAAAAACTGGCGCGAAATGAGAGCTGACCAGAAGATGATGGCCAGCACAATCGCATACTCAGCAAGTCTAACAAATGCTTCTGGCAAACGTATCGAACCTGAGGTCATCATTGGAGGCATCAACCGGGACCAGAGTTCGGCTACTAAGAAGGAGGCCAAGAGAGAAGCCAAGAAAGAAGGCGAAGAGAACAAGCCTACGAAACAAGCCGCGCAGAAGGGCGGGAAGAAGGGCAAGGCGAAGAGCGGTAAAGAGCTGGCCATGGAAACCCGCCAGGCTTTGCAGGACAAGAAAGCTTCTTCTAAAACAAACGACAGGCTGGTCTGGTGGGAGCAACAGTGCAAACAACTGTCGCAAGAGTCGGACTTGGTCAAGAGATATCTCAAGACCGTCAAGTATCTCAATGCTTTGTCTGGGGATCTCGCATCATCAATTGGAGCGGAAGTCTCCTTGTATGCTTGCAACGTCCTCGCTGCCATACTCGTCCAAGCAGGCGATGCACCTCAGACAAGGCAGAGCTTGACCGCTCTAATCTGGTCCATTGTCCGCAGTGTCAACAACTCCAACCTCAGCGCGCCGACCGCCAAGATGCTCAACGTCCTTGCAGCCTCTCTGCAGGTTCCAGCAGAATTCGCCACTGACCCCTCTTCGCCCGCGACTCGAAAACTTCCCTTCTCCTGCGTCTTTGATGCCAAGAACGGGGTCACGAATCTGGCACCCGTTGACCTCGACTTCCAGCTACAACACTGCGGACCGTTCCTCGAGCGAAGCTTTGATCCCGCCCCAGATCCTCGTGTTCCTTTCAACCCAGATGGCTGGCAGCGAAATGTTCTCAATGCCATTGATGCAGACAAGAGCCTCTTCGTTGTGGCACCCACCTCAGCTGGTAAAACTTTTATCTCTTTCTATGCCATGAGGAAGGTCCTCAAGGAAAGCGATGACGGCGTGCTGGTGTATGTGGCACCAACAAAGGCTCTTGTCAATCAGATCGCCGCCGAAATTCAGGCCCGATTTACTAAATCCTACAAGCACGACGGGAGGTCGGTGTGGTCAATTCATACTCGTGACTACCGAGTGAACAACCCCGCTGGATGCCAAATTCTGGTCACGGTTCCACACATTTTGCAGATCATGCTTATGGCGCCGTCTAACGCCGAGCACGAAAACTCATGGTCGCGCCGAATCAAGCGTATCATCTTCGACGAGGTTCACTGCATTGGACAAGCTGATGATGGTGTCATCTGGGAGCAACTGCTACTCTTGGCCCCCTGTCCTATCATTGCGTTGTCGGCCACTGTCGGTAACCCCTTGGAGTTCAGGCAATGGCTCGAGAGCGCAGCCAAGTCCAAAGGCCTAGAGTTCGAGACCATTGTGCACCAAACACGATACTCCGACCTACGCAAGTTCTTGTGGCAGCCATCCAAGGAGTACTCTTTGGACTTCTTGGATCCTGTTGATAGATTACCTGTTCCTGGACTGGATGATAATAGCGCAAACTCCTCGAACTTCTTCCCGATTCATCCGGTGGCTACGCTGGTCAACAGGAACCGTGAGACTCTCGACGATCTCACTCTGGAGCCGCGTGATTGTCTCTTGCTGTGGAAGAGCATGGCAAAGCATCAGAGCGCTGATTATCCCCTCGGCCGAGAGCTGACCCCGCCAAATGTTTTCCCCAAGGTTGCAACAAAGCCGGACGTGGCAAATTACGAGGCTTCGTTGAAGAAGACTCTCCATGCCTGGATGCTAGACCGCAAATCGCCGTTTGACGCTGTGCAGAAAGACCTGCGACCGCAGTGTCATGTTTCGGCATCATCGCGCCAGGAGCTTGAGGACTCGGCCCTTCCGCTCTTGACAGATCTTCGCTCACAGGGTGCTTTGCCAGCCATTCTGTTCAACTACGACCGGGTTGCTTGTGAGGAGATCGCCTTCCGCATCCTTTCTGACCTTGAAGGGGCGGAGAAGGCATGGAAATCAACAGATGCTGGCTGGAAAAAGAAGGTTGCCAAGTTCGAGCAGTTCAAGAAGGATCAGGCCAAGGCCGATTCGCTCAGGCAGAAGACCACCAAGGCAAAGGCCAAGGGGAAGCGAGACGAAGACGATATTGGCGATGGAAGAATGGATGATGACCCGAGTACTCTGTCGAGCTTCGACCCAGAAGCTCCCCTCGAGCGCTTCTCCCTCGGCGACGAGACCAAGCTCACGCGGTCCGAGCTGGAGTGGATGGTCTGGTCCTTGCGCTGGAAGAACATCAACCCCGATATTTTGAACGCGCTCCGCCGCGGTATAGGCATTCATCATGCCGGTATGAACCGCAAGTACCGTCAAATTGTCGAAATGCTGTTCCGCAAGGGCTTCCTCACTGTCGTTGTCGCCACTGGCACCCTGGCCCTGGGTCTCAACATGCCCTGCAAGACGGTGGTCTTTTTCGGAGACTCCGTGTTCTTGACCGCCCTGAACTACCACCAGGCTGCAGGTCGTGCAGGTCGAAGAGGATTCGACTTGCTCGGAAACGTGGTCTTCGTCGGTATGCCCCAGGAACGAGTGTACGAGATTATGTCCTCCAGGTTGCCTGATCTCAGGGGACACTTCCCGTTGTCTACCTCTTTGGTGCTGCGGACGCTCAGCTTACTTCATCATACCAACAACTCGGACTTCTCTGTCGGCGCGGTACAGTCGCTGTTGTCACAGACACGGCTGTACCTTGGTGGACCTTCTGGGCAGCTTTCCATAAAGCACCACCTGCGTTTCTCCATCGAGTACCTTCGAAGACAACACCTTCTCTCTGAAGACGGTGCTCCGCTGAATTTTGCCGGTCTCGTTGGCCATCTCTACTTCACGGAGAACTCGGTGTTCGCTTTCCACTCGCTTCTGAAGGAAGGCTACTTCCACAAGCTATGTGACAAGTTCCGCACTGCGTCCGAAGCAACACTGCTGGAGATTGTTCTTGTGCTATCGCACATTTTCGGCCGCATATCGACCAATACTTTCAAGAAAGATTGGATGGGAGCGGGCACCAGATCCGACTCAATCGTGTTCCTTCCGCCTCTGCCAGAGGATGCCCTCCAGACTCTGAGGCAGCACAACCAGGAGACACTTGACATATTCAGGACCTACGTCAGCACGTATGTTCGACAGCACTTGGAAGACAAGCCGGACATGCATCTGCCTTTCACCAAGACTAAGGCTGGAGCGCCCAAGAGTAACCTCGGGGGAGTGGACCTCGAAGGGATTTTCGGTGAGGGCCACAACCCGCCGACGAAGCTTCGCTCACCTTTCCAGGCCCTCTCCGGATTCGGCGACAATTCTTTTGAATCCATCCACGAGCTCTGCGATACTGTTCGCAGCGACGTCTTCCTCGAGGAGTCAGCAATTCCTTATATTCCACTGTTCCCTGACGACACCAACGGTGTCCCCTGGAATGCATACCTCTATGACTTCTTCAAGCACGGGGATATGGAGGCCCTGGTCAGAGACAACCACATCAAGAAGGGCGACGTTTGGTTCCTACTGAAGGACTTCTCGCTTGTTCTGGCAACAATCGTCACGAGCCTGACAAACTTCTTAGATCTTGATGCCGGAGCTGACTCGGACCTGGCCATGATGGACGTTCAGGACGCCGAGGACGCAGCACGTGAGACCTCGGATGCGCTGGAGCCCGATGACGGCCCGAGCGATATGGCCCATGGCGCCCTGCCGGTCCAAGACGAGGGCCCAAAGCAGCCTGAACTAGCCGTCGTCCCGAAGAAGACGAAGAAGGCCAAGGTGATTGACTCGTGGGATGATGACGACAGCAGCGAGGATGAGGCTGCAGCTGCAGAGGCCGCCGAGGCTGCCGCCAAGGCTGCAGGGCCCGCGTGGGAAGGCGATGGTGAGAGGAACCTGGCGCAGGTGTTACGGATGTTCAAGATGGTGCAGCAGACATTCGACGAGAAGTTCAGGAAGCAGTGGGCTTAAGGGTTGTGTCTTCAGTTGTCGGTGGTGTACATGCTACTTACCTGGTGTGGTAGGTGGTACTGTCTGGCCGCGGTGAAGGCTTGGGGCGGTCTAGGTTCAATATGACCTGTGGCTAGGAGCGGATGAAGATATGAGTGTCTAGATCATAGATCAAGATGCTTTAGATGATAGATGGTAGATTTGCAGCACTGGTTAGACGTGTCATGAGAATGAAAAGTATTTGGCATTGAGCAACGGGCCAAGTCGTGCTCAGTGTTTGTCCTTAGTTTCTTGATTTATTCGAGGCATGAAGCCGCTTTCTCACCGGCTAACACGATGCTTATACAAGTCCTGTTACCGCCGCCTCGCGCTGCAATTGACAAAATAAGGGTAGTAAATAAACGCCGGTACGGATCAGTGTATGCATGTGGTGCCCCAGATTTCCCCATTATTTCAAAGCTCGTCGTGCTCTCTGTCAACAAGCTTCTGGGGGCCAACGCTGTACATCCTGCCAGCTGGATTGAAGGCCAATAACTTACGAGCCCTGTTTGGTCCGAACCTTAGTATTGAAACTGCCACAGCACTGTCCTCGTGTGGATACTTACACGTCCCACAGAATTGACTTCTGGCGGTTGAATTCTGTAAATGGGGACATGCCGGACTTTTTGGCAAGCCACTGTTTTGTATCCCAGACCGCTCTTTGGGCTTCCCTACAGGTGGTCTTAGCTTTGTCTTGCGAGGTGTGGAACAGCTTTGCCTACTTCTTCAGGTCGTCGGTCGCGCCGGGCACGTCTACGACGTCGACCCTGTTCATGGCTCGCTCCATAATCTCGATGTAGCGCTGCATGCCTGCCTTGTCGATTGGTGTAGTGTCTTCGAAAGGCCGGCTGTGGTGTTGTTAGCAAATCACGCGTTCACCCGATCGTACTGGGACTTGTCGCGGTAGCAATACTCTGCCTCAATTACGAGATGCTCGATGTCCTCATATGGAACTCCACTCAAAAGGGCGGTATTGTTCTGGCGGGACTGTCAGCTGGTGGCATGGGGAGGAGTCGGTAAGAATCCTACGAAAATGGCTGATGCTGTGATATTCGTGTCTGCATGCAAGTTAGCTACGTACCCCTCACAGTCTATGTTCTTTTTGGATCTTACCGAGACACCTGGCAAACACTTTGAGGATGTTCAGGGGCTGGAAAGTTTTAGCAATGTTTCCGTCACTTTTGAATCTATAAATTCCTGAAGAAGAGGACATACATCGACCTCGAACGAAACTTCGACAATCGGAACATGCCGGGGTGCTTGAGGAATTCCTGTCAGCTCAATCTCTCCCAGGAGTAAGTTGTCTCTAGCCATCATGCGATCGCCTTCGAAGAAACGAATGACCATCGAGTCTTGGCCGTCGTAAGCCGTAGTCAAGTTCTGGGCCCTCCGAGTGGGAATCGGCACACTGCGCGGGAAGATCTTGCGCATGTAGCCCTCACTTGTTTCCTGGTGTAAATGTCAGCATACTCCCAGTGGATCAGTTGGTTGGATAGCAATTAACATACCAGACCGAGGCTGAGAAGAGTGACGGATACGTAAGAAGGCACGACGGGCTCCTCATCAGACAATACTCGGGCTTGGAGGGCTGCGCCTTTTACCACGGCTTCCTCCGCGTCGAAGTCCCTGTCGATCCAAGCGTCGTTCCGTCGAAGGGCGTCCAGGAGCCAGGTGGCCTTCCAGAATTGCTGTCAGCACTCATCGAGAAAGAGTGGTCGGGTAATCTGTACCATGGGAGATTTGCTGAAGCTGCCAACGACAAGAACCCTTCCGACATTGGTTATGTTTGAGGGAATGTGAGGTATTGGTATCTCCATCTCGGGAAACCACCTGCTCTCTTCCCATTCCATGGTCATGTTCAAAGAGTCTAAAACTTTGTCAGTACCTCATACTGAACAAGGAATTTCCCTGATTCGTGCATACCCAGCACATGCTCGAGTGGTTCGATCACTTCGGCAAAGAGGTCTGTTCCAAAGTCCCGAGTCGAAGACTTGATCTCGGTATTTGACAGACCCGGGCAGTGTCTAAAACTGTCAGCTGTTAGGCAGTATGCAGATGGTCCAAACAATCGGTGTCTCTGGGTATCCTCTATACTCTCTTCCAGTTTGATTCGGGCATGCTGATCAAGGAGTACTCCCTCCGTGGCGCACTGAGCAGCGATGCTGACCCACATTAGCTTCACGATAAAGAGGGCAGAAGGGGTACCATGTCTCACTAGCTCACGAGCCGCCGGTTGAACGAGCGACCGCTGACCGGCTTCGACGCTGCTGCCAGTATCTCGACGACCCCCTGGTCAATATTGAGCATGGACACGTCGGTTTTACTGGCACCCATATCCAAGACAAGGACGTTTTGTTCGTCGTCCAGCCTGTCCAATTCGTACGCGATAGCCACCGCCGTCGGCTCGTTGATAATGCGGATCACGTTCAGGCCAACCGTGGCGCCCGCATCCTTGACGGCCGTTCTTTGGTTGTCGTTGAAGCTGCTCGGCACGGCTACCACCGCGCATCTCATGTAGTCGTCGATGGTTTCCGCTGCCGTGTTTCCCAGCTTTGCCATCAGCACGCCTGCTATCTGTTCTGGTGTGAACGTATTTTCTCGTCCTTGTATGTCCACTTTGATGACTGGTTTATCTTCCTTTCCCTCGACTCGATAGTGCAGGCTTTTGATCATCTCCTGTACCTTCGGATCCGACCATCTTTTGCCAAGTAGCGCTCGCACGTCACATATGGTACGGGATGGGTTGTCAGCCCTCTGTGACTTTGCTTCTGCCGAGGAGTTAGGGCACACCGAGGGGCATCAGGTAGAATGGCATGTACGAACCGTTGCCGACTAGAACACCCTGGTCTGTGAAAGCGACGCAGGACGCCATGTGATCTAGAACATCAAGTTTCGCGTCTCTTATTATGCCTACCCTCGAATTCTCCTAGGAACTTTTAGCACACTTTTGTCTCAGGCGTTTTGTTCGGGTCATTTGAAAGACTCGGAGCCCGTGGGATAGTTTTTTTTGATCCGTTGAGTCGTGGTCAGACTCACACTACCGATATCCTAAAACACGCAAAAAAGAAGGTCAGTTTCCACGGATTTGGACTGGACTAGATCAAACAGAGAGGCGAAAACTATGACCGCTCTGGGACTTACAATACCGATGACCGTACCGTATTGGGCGTGATAAAATTGTCCGGCCGAGTAGGCGTGGCTACCAGGAGCCAGGACAACAGCCACACAGAGAATCGCGAGGGAGAAGCCCCATCCCGTGTTTCTTTGCCGTGATAATTTCATATTTAGGTCGTATTGTGTGGGCGAGTATCGTTTGACGAACCGGAAGGGCCATATGACAAAAGTTCTAGACGGCCAAAAAGAGGGTGAACGGCAAGCTCCCAGGCTGTACTTATAATTCGACACCCACTCCGGTGACGGTGTCAAATGACACAGTAGTTCTTTCCACGAGAATTTACCAAAAGAAACGTGTCCAGGCGCCATGATATGATTTTACGACATTTGCACAGGCAGCAGCCAGGTGCCAGGGGGGAGGTTGTCAGCAGAAGCTAGGCTCAGGGCTAACCAGTTGCGATCTACCCAAGAGAGATTAGTGGGACCCAAGTAGACCCTGGTTGGTCCTTTCCTTCGCATCTCGCTGCTGACATCTGGAGGATGAATTGTGCAACCGTGTCAAATGTATGATATTTCCCACTGCTGGCTGTATTTCCTGTGCCTACTTGTCCTCTTCTGCCCCTCTTCTTTTTTAATCTTCTCTTCTGTGTATCGGTGATTCAAATGGCCGCTGGCCCCTCCTGGCGCTATCCTCATGTAAGTTTCAGTCGGGCCTGCTTCTAGGGGTGGTAAGTTGTCGCAGTGTGCGGATCTTTGGCTTCTAAGGCTGTGTCATTGCGTCTTTATGAACCAGTCTGCCAGCAATACATGCCAAACTTGCTACTGGTGGAGGGCGTCGTGGTGCTTTCACTTATCCTACAGGCACGTGCCACGTATGTAGGACTTATGTACCTGGTTCTATCACTATTTTCTCGTCCTTGCTAATATAAAATGCAAAGCGTACTTGCAAGATACCGGTTCTAGGGATATATGACCAAGATCCTTGCATGTGCTTGAAGTTGCCCTAACCTATCTGTCACTCGCTCTTCTTGTGTAGACAGGCATGCCAATTCAGTCGGCTTGGGCCGCCCAGTACTTCGACTGGCCCACTGAGATCGCCCAGGATTATTTTCCTTTTCCCAAATTTCTCAACATTGTTCGAATACTACATCAATTGCAAACCACACATTCAACTGCTGCCAGCACCCACAAATTGAAGTCAACTGCTCAGACTCCTCTGGCGCACTCAGTTATAGTGTCACAGCAGCCCTGAGACGGGTTAGCGTACAACCCCTCCCTAGGCACTTAACCTATAACCTTGCATCTTATCTTATCAGCTTACCACCCCTTAATTATCGATCAGCAGCGTAGCTGGCGAAGGATTCCTTCCTTCGACCAACGCTTATATGGTTTTTTAAATTGACATAGTTCTACTGCTGGTTCGAGCCCCTGAACCATGACGCGTGGACCATCGCCTCATCGCGCCAACTTTGAAAGATCAGCTTAAACGCGTCTTGGCAGTACGGCTCACCTCCTGACATTCCAGCCACCTCATGCTTTCATGTACGGCTCTACTGATCTCTTCAACGTCTCATTTTCCGTTTCCAACGTTTATAATCACGCTTGCAAGTTCTTCAGCACCTAATACCCAATCTCCAGCATGTCAGACCCGGAAGTGGTCTTCGTTCGGTTCGCCGACTTCCCAACGGAAATCCGTCTTGCCATCTGGCGCCACTGCCTGCCTCACCGCGTCGTGGAACTCGATTACCAGCCAGACGACATCATCTGGGATGAGGGTCCGGACGATGAAGCCCCACCATGCAGCGGCAACGGAATGATCCAACTACGCAACAAGGCTCCTCCCCTCATCACGCGCGTCTGCCGCGAGTCGAGGCAGGTCGCCTTCGAAACCGGCCGCCAGCTGCCTGGATTTCCTGATCCGCGTGACCCGCAAAACACCCAAGAGTTCGCCAATTACATGGTCACCAACCCGTGGGTCGACACGGCCCGCGATATCATACATATCAACTGGGACCCTACGGCCGACATCGAGTGGCAGACCTACGACTGGGGCGACCCGGTCTGCTGTGTCATGTCGTATGCCGCGCAGACAAGGGCGCGGCGCGCGTCGATCCGGCTCGGCCTCCTGCGCGCTATGAAGTCCCACGACACGAGCCATGACCACTACAGATGGACGCGATCCGAGCTGGCGGACCTGATGCGCTCCGAGTCCCGGGCCCAATTGCTTAGCTGGTCGGTTGTTGTCAGGCCGCCTATTGTGGTGCACGCCGCTGGTACTGCTGATTCTGGCAGTCTCTTTGGCCTCCTGGGTGACGCGCCAGTACAGCTTGTCGACATAGATGATGAGAGGAGGATCAATATGTTTCTAGGGCTTGGTGCCACGCCTGGTGTCACCATCAGCCCGGGTATCGAGCCGGGTGAGCTGGCCAGGGCCAAACAAGAGCTGCAGGATGTGGTTGATGTGGTGTTTGGGTCCGAGTTGCCTGCGCCTCCGTTGTACCCGGTGATCATGTTCCGGCTTTGTACAGAATCATGCGTCTCAGATACGTGAGTGCTTCACCATGGTTGTTACCCTGAAGTACGGTAGTGCGTGGGGACAATTGGTCAGTAGCCAATCCTGAACGGTCCGGGCGTCATCAGCATCGTTTTTAATAGCAATGGACGGCTTTTACGACTGTACGATTATCTCAAGACTACCAAAGAAACAAAGACTCTCTCAAATCTTCATCTATATTAGAGATTTAGTCACATACAATCAACAATGGGGCCCTCCCCAAACACGACCCTCAAACTTCTCCACCCCCTGAATAGCATCCCAGTGCCTCTTCACAACAGCAGTCCTCGCCTGGCCCTTCCTCGACTGCTGACCCAACCACGTCTGGAAGTCCTTGTAATCCTGCGCAAACTCGGAGTGGCTCGCGCTCGTCTTGTCGTGGTCCACGTCGGTATACGTTGTCCCATCCTGTGCCGTTGGATTGGCCGCAGTCACCGTGTACGACCGCCCCTTCTCGTTCTTGAGGTAGTCGTTGAGCTCGTCGATGTAGTCGTTCCCCATGTCGGCGAGACGCGCCTCGTGGGTGCCGACTATCGCGGTGCGGGCCTGCTCGAGGCCTTCCTTGGTGATGCCCTCCTTGTTGTCGCCGAATATGGTGCGGACGTCTTGGATCTTGTCGGTGACTTTTGTCAGGATGTCGGTGAGGGTGGGGTTGCTGCCTTTGGGACCCGTCCACCAGCCGTTCTGAAAGATTTTATTCGGGTCCTGGTTGGCTGTTCACGGTTAGTTAGGAACACATAGGGCAGAGAATCGCGGCCAGGGAAGCTTCTCCCACTCACGGACGAAGTCTTTGCCATTTGATTTGAGATTTGCGAGTTCCTGGGCGGTCTTGGTGGCATCGGGCCAGAGATCCGTCCCGACTGAGGTCTTCTGGCCGGCATCGAGCTTCTTGCCGTCCCTTTGCAGATAATTGACGAAGTCATCGAAGTAACAAGGGGCTGGGCAATTGGGCGCTAACGAATCGGCTCTTTTCCCATAAGCTTGGATGTCCATTTGATAGGCACTGCGACAGTCAATATTGACAAAATTACTGCTTTTCGGAGTGGTCTCATCCAAAGAAAAAGACTTACTACCACAAATAGACTGTCTGATCAAGGAGGAAATGGTCAGCCTCAATGATATCTCGTGTCATAGTTGTATATACGCTGCGCCAACAATTCAAACCCCTTTGACGAGAGAAATTTACCAACCTGATAGGGAGATGCGAGCTTGCTGGCGAAAACATGATGCCCAAGGAAGTACAACAAACAAGTGAGGGAAATGAGGAACCTCATGGTGATGCCTGAGATCACATCAACTTCGTTTGCCGGAAAAACTCAGCGTGAGCAGTTCGGCTCCAGATTTTCGATATAGACAATAGGAGCGAAGGACATCGAGAAGAGCAAAGGACGTTGAAAAGAGTGAAGGACGACGAGATTATGGGTCTTTTGTCAGACGCTACCTCCATCGCAATACCACCGCATAGTGATGAAGGATGGTACAGTAAATGAGACCGCCACAGTTCATATTAAATGTCATGATCCGAACCCTATATCGGTGTCAGACATTGGCCGTTCCACCAATTGATGAACAACCATTTGCATCGCGCGGTTGCCTACGATAATTTTGGGAGAGACTCTGGAGCCACTATCGGAACCCCTGAGCCTAGCTTTTGCGTCTAAAGCATGGGAGGATGTCTACTGCTGACCACACGCGCCAAGTCGCATTGCTGCAACCAATCTAGCGCGCTTGTCTACACCGCGACTGGCAGGCCTTCCCTTGTTGATGATTACTCCAATTTTATATTCAGAGAAGCCTGAAATCCTTCCAATTTCTTCGGAATTTTGAGGTTGCACGGAGACTCATACTGTAAGCACTAGAATGGGCGTACCAATGAATGCACCATAACGGAATTGATGCGATTTCGAGCAGCAAGGAGGAAGGCTGAACATAGGAACCCGCATTTGGAGTAGGTTAATGCTGGCCATTATATTTCAGCCTGAGTATAAGCCGTACACACGGCCACTTGCTCTTGTCTCTCGCGCTCGCTGCAAGACATCACAACCTCACCTTTCGTTTGGGGTTTCTGTGTTATCTTGAGAGAGAATTACGACAGGATGGCGACCTGCAAATACACACAAGTCCAAAGCGGCGACGGGTGTTGGGCCCTTGCGGACCGCTGCGGAATCTCCCAGGACGACCTCCTCAAGTACAATACCGGGTCCGGTTTCTGTGACAATCTCCTCCCAGACCAATACGTCTGCTGCTCTGCTGGATCCCTGCCCGACTTCTCCCCAAAACCAGACGATGATGGCAACTGCTTCGTCTATACTGTTGTGGAGGACGACACTTGTGCGAAGATCGGAGCAGCGAACCAGATGGAGTGGGAGGATATACCCACTTACAATGAACTCACTTGGGGTTGGACAAATTGTACGGGACTCCAGAAGGGTCAGAACATCTGTCTGAGTGAGGGTATGCCACCGTTTCCTTCGGCCGTCGAGGGGGCTGTTTGTGGTCCACAGGTAAGTCTTGCTTGCTCCTGAACTTCATGTCTCTTGTCTACTGCTTGCTGTTCCAGAGTGTCGTAGTGTCACAACTGATGGCTGATCTTTCCTTCGTGTCTATAGAAGCCCGGAACGGTGCGGCCAAATAATGGTTCTACATGGGACTGGGCTGCTCTAAACCCATGTCCCTTAAATGCCTGCTGTGATATTTGGGGCCAATGTGGCATCACCCCAGAGTTCTGCACCAATACCACCGCAAGTGGCGGGTGAGTCTTGATACAAATCCAGTCATCATTCCCATACTCTCCTCGCGCCTGAAGCTGACACACAGCCTCTTCATAGGGCGCCTGGTACGGCTAAGAAGGACACAAATGGCTGCATCTCTCACTGCGGTACCAAGGTCAACAGCTCAAGCTCGAGTGTTGAAGCCCGGCGGATCGGCTACTTTGAGGCGTGGAACCTAAACCGTCCCTGTGCCAACATGGACGTATCCAAAATGACCTTTGACAACTATTACACTCACGTACACTGGGCCTTCGGAAACATCACTTCCAGCTGGGAGGTCGACGTGACAGGGCAGAAGGACCAATTCGACGGCCTGCTGAAGCTCCAAGGCATCAAGCGTATCATGTCCTTTGGTGGCTGGGGCTTCTCCACCGACGCCGCCACGCACCAGGTCTTCCGCACAGGTGTCCGGGACGGAAATCGACAGGTCCTAGCGGCCAACATTGTCAAGTTCATTGTGGACAATGACCTCGAAGGCGTCGACTTTGACTGGGAGTACCCCGGCGCCCAGGACATCCCTGGCGTGGGCCCAGATGCGCTCGATTCGGGTGAGAATTATGCCCAGTTCCTGAAGCTTGTCCGCGAGCAGTTGCCAAAGGACAAGTCTATCTCGATGGCGCTGCCGGCGTCGTATTGGTACCTGAAGGGCTTTGACCCGGTGACTCAGTACGAGCCTTATATTGTACGTTCAAATATGAAAAAGGCCGTCTCACACGATGTACATGGGATGTTAACCTTACTAGGACTACTATGTCTTCATGACATATGACCTCCACGGCCAGTGGGACTACGATAATACCTTTGTCAAGTATGTGTGGACTCCACCTTTTCTGAACCTACAAAGCTCTCTGTTGCCCCAGTACTAACACTTTTATCTAGCCCTGGCTGCCCTAATGGAAACTGTCTGCGGAGCCACGTCAACAAGACAGAAACTGAGTACACGCTGGCTATGGTCACCAAAGCGGGAATCCCCTCCACCAAGATCGTGCCCGGCCTCGCCCTCTACGGCCGTAGCTTTGAAATGACAGACCCCTCGTGCAAAGGACCTGAATGTACCTTTACAGGCAAGGAGTCGGGGGCCACCAAAGGATCCTGTACAGACACGTAAGTAAAAGACTAAGGCCTCAAAGCACCGGCTTTCTCCCTCAAGCTTCTCGCTAAATCACCTTACATTAAACAGGGCAGGCTACATCTCCAACGTGGAGATCCAAGCCCTCATATCGCAGGCCAATAGTGACGACCCTGACGGAGTTACCATCTCTCAATACGAGGACGAAGGCGATATCCTCATCTACAACGGCAATCAGTGGGTCTCGTGGCTCACGCCTGATAGCTACAACGAACGCAAGGCGTGGTACGACGACATGAACTTTGGTGGCAGCGTTGACTGGGCGGTCGACCTGAACCGCACGTACAGCAACAACGGCACGGGCGACCTGCAAGAGTCCGAAGACGAGTGGGAAGAGTACACGCCCTGCCCGACTACGCTATATAATACCCTGGACGACCTTCTCGGTGCATCAGACCTTCCGGCGCACTGCGTCGCGCAGATGACGCTTGATACACTCGTCAAGATGCTCGACGTTGCTTATGACAACTACACGGATGTCAACAACGGATATGATGAGATGTACGGGTACTATACAACCTATATAGAAAAGGTTGTGCCAGCTGTGCTCACTAATGCGTTCATGTGGAATATGAGCATTACGAAAGAGAATCAGCTTATCCCTGAGATTGGCTACGGCATGCAGTGTACGTCTTCTCTTGCGCCCCTCCTATCTGCGACATCCATGATCTGATCGAATATGGAATTCATGTAAGACTAACCTCGCCTCCTTCCCAGACTTTGACTGCCAGTTCCCTGAACAAGACGACTGGGTGTCCTGCGCAACCTGGGATGATCACCTTGACTCGCTCTTGCGCTACATCGACGCAACAGAGCTGCGCCTCCGCGATCATGACGGGTTCGCCAAGGCACTCGCAACGGCAGGATTGCTCGAGGACGTAAGTTTCCCATAAACATCATGCCCCCCCCCCCGGGAGGGGGGACTTCAAGATCCTTTATAGAGATGCCTCCTCAGTCCCGTGGGTCTATCAAAACTAACGTACGTGTACAACAGTGGGTCGACTTTGGCGACTACAAAATTACACGCACCAACTCCAACGACCGCCCGGTGCAATCGTGGACACTCAGCTTCCACGGGTGGCCCATCCGCAACGAGTCCATGGTCGTCAGCAACCCCAAGGACATCGTCACCAAGGGCCTGCCCAACATCCCAGACCTGCGCCAGGACATGGTAGCGAGCATGCTACAGATCATGGGCGGCAGCTGGGTGGGCGGGGACGCGCGGGACGCGGCGCTCGCGTACGCGCCCGCGGTGTTCATGCTGCAGCAGGCCGTGGACAGCATGGCGCAGGCCAAGGAGCTGGGGGCGCAGGAGGAGGAGGCCGAGGAGGAGGAGGAGCGCAAGCGCAAGGAGAACCTCATCCTGCTCATCATCGGGGTGGCGCTCATGTTCGTGCCCATCGTCGGCACCGAGGCGGCCGCCGCGCTGGGGCTCAGCAACATCGCGCGCGTCATCGCCGTGGCGGGCGAGCTGGGCAACGCGGCGTTTGCCACCTACGAGACGGTCAAGGACCCGGCCTCGGCCATCGTCAACATCCTCGGGATGCTCTTTGGCGTGGGCCAGATCGCCAAGGCGGAGCGCGGCGCAAAGGGCCTTAGGGATGTTGCGTCGTACCGCAAGGGTATGGCGACGGGCGAGATCTCGTCGCTGGGGAGGTTCTTCGCGGACGGGGACTCAAAAGTGCAGACCTTGCTGGGGAAGGTGTGTAAGCTTTGAAGGAATCTAATCAGTATGCCGATCTTGGGAGGGCTGGCCCCCTTTCTGCGGCTCTGAACTTTGGCAGTCTCTGATGTCTGCTGGCAAGGTCGTGTGCGATATATGTCATCGTGGAGGCTTCGCTGCGGACCACGACATATTTGAGCACCAGCTCGCATTTCTCAATCAAATCCATGGAATTCCGCACTGCTGGCTGTGTTTCCCGTGCCTACCGTGCCTACCTGTCCTCATCCGCTCTATTTTCTTTTTTACATTTAGCTGCTGGTGTTGACTGCGAATACATAACCTATCGCTGTGATTTTCCACTCCGGGTTTGTGGACTTGTGTTCGAACTGCGTGTCATCTCACAAGTCAGACTGACCAGACCACATAATGTGACCCAAATTACCCAATCATATCTGCGTGCGAGGGTAAGCACATGTGCAGCGATTATGCAGTGGTCTCTAAGGCGTCCAATGGGTACCATGATTCTGTGTCACATATTCCGTAAGCGCTGGTTGCCTCAAATCCTGCAGAAGTGTAGCTGAGAAAGCGGGGACGTTCACCTTTCTAGGTCATTCATCTGTGAGTGAAGCTGTCCTCGCTCATCTAGGCCAACTGATTGCTGTTCGACAACTCGCCGCATCGGTCTCTTCCACGACTTTTCGGCCCTTTCGGCTTATCAATCACGATTTGAACACGCGCATCATGGACCCTCTGACGGCCATAGGCCTCGTTTCCAACATCCTCTCATTCATTGACTTCAGTGCCCGACTTCTTAAGAGCGCCAAGGAGGCCCACGATTCTCAGCATGGGGTCCTCGAGGAAAATCGGAGCCGTGAGGCGGTTGTGCGCGAGATGCAGCGAATGTCAACGCGGATGTTGGTCTCCGGATCGCCAGAAAAAATGAACGAAAATTCAAGTTTGAGCGTTTTGGCCATAGAATGCCGTCAGCTTTCAACCCAGCTGATTTCATTACTGGAGAAAATCAAACCCAAAGACCCGGGATCCACGACTCAAAGCCTGGCATCGGCACTGCGAAACAAAATCTACGACAGCGACAGGGCAAGTCTGGAAGCGAGGCTCAATGATTGCCGGGCCCAACTTCATCTAGAGCTCAGTAATCTGACAAGGTCGGCTCGAGCTGTCTCCAAAGTCATCAAATGCCTTATACGCTAACTCGAAGCAGGACTGAGATGCTCGAGAAGCTCAAAAGCTTAGTAGAAGCGTCGAAACAGGACGAGGCCAAGCTGGCCAGGATTGAGAGCGACATTGCACAGCTACGCGAAAATATCAGTTCAGCCCCTCCCACTTCGGAAGCTAAGCCGATGCTGATGACGCTTCTTGCGGAGGAAGAAAAGATCTTCACATCAATGGCTCGGGCCAAAATACTGAGCTGCCTCTCCTTTCAGGGAATGAACCGACGCTCTAATATGGTGGTTGAGACGCATTCCAATACCTATGAATGGATACTGGAAGAAGGCTTCTTGGCCGAGGCCCCTTCTCAGGAGCGCGATGGGGACAGTGTGGATGAAAGGCAGCCACGGGAATTTGAAGACATTGAGAAAGTCCGTGCGAGAGAGAAGCTTAGGACATGGCTGGAAAGCAAAAGTTCGCGCGATGTTTTCCATCTGTCTGGAAAGTTGGGATCTGGAAAGTCGACTTTGATGAAGCACATACGGGCGAGTTCTCGCACCGACGAGAAACTCAACTCGTGGGCAGGTAAGCACAAGTCTCACGCCTGCCTCGGTCAAACATTCAATCACTGACGAGTTCCATCGACATAGACGGCCGTAAGTTGACCATCGCCGATTTCTATTTCTGGAATATTGGATCCGATTACGAAAAGTCGCTTCAGGGACTCTATCGCAGCCTTCTCTATAAAATCTTCAGCCAGTGCCCAGACTTCATACCCAAGGTCTGGCCGGCTCAATGGGCACAAGCCAATTCCGCGCCATGGATCGTCTCTAAAACCATCGAAGTCTCAGAAAAGGACGTCATTAAAGCCTTCGTCGGAGTAATTGAGGCCCACGATGTGCTGAAGAACCACTGCTTTGCCTTTTTCATCGACGGCCTCGACGAATTCCAGGCGACCGTACAAGAAGACCATCGGGACTTGGTAAGGTTGTTGTGCCAGTGGGCATCAAGTCCATCTGGAAATATCAAGATATGCGTATCAAGCCGAGAGTATCCCGCCTTCATGGATGGTTTCACACCAACTCTGAGAATCCGCTTTCATGACTTGACGAGGCGCGACATGGACATCTATATTCGAGACAAGCTTGCGCATGCGAGCACAGAAGAGAGCTTCGAAAATCTTGTCTCATTGATTATGAGCAAGGCCAACGGTGTTTTCCTATGGGTAGCACTTGTGGTCAAATCTCTCCGTGAGGGGCTGGAGGATGGCTTGTCGTGCTCGGACCTGACGCAAGAGGTCGATGTTCTCCCGGACCAGTTGGAAAGCCTCTACAAGCACATTCTAATGTCATTGGGAAAGTCCAAGCGGAGAAAAGCTTACCAGACGTTTTCCATGGTGGCGGAACTCAAGAAACACGGCGATTACAGAATGTCACTGCTCGCGTATTCTTTTCTTGAAGAGTACGAGGCTCGTGTAAACTTCTTCATGAACAGGAATAACGTCTTCCCTATGGACAAGCTTATTGGCGATAGTGGCAAGAAAAGGGCCGAGTCTTCGAGCAGAAAGTTGGCTGGCTGGTGCAAAGGTCTCGTCGAGCCATACAAAGCTTTTGTGTGGGAACGAGGGCCGTCGAGTCCCACCCCTTGCGTTGCTGCATGGGAAAATTGGCCTATGGAGTTGGATTTCGCGCATCGAAGTGTCTCAGACTTTTTGGAGACAGATGCAGTTCAACGTGATATGCAGCTGAACTTGAGACATTTCGACCACGTCGACGCCGTCACTCACTTGATACTCAGCGACCTGTTGTACGAAAATGCAACCTCGATACACAACACCTCTCGGTCAGGGATAACGACTGCTATACTCTTGAAAATCATTGAACATTACGACTTAGCTCGAGAGCCATATACTTATCTTGAGCGCGTTCGAGAGTTGCTGGCCGCAGGAAAACCGAAAAAGCTGATGCCTGCGAACATACAATATTTGATGCCTATGTCTGTCGAAGACGGATTCCAGTATGCTCACGTCGCCAAGAGTGTGGGAGACACTCCCGATACAGTCGAAACAATTGATGAGACCTGTACCAACCCAGGAGAGACCGCAAGGTCCACATATCACTTCGTTTCGGATCCCCTACAGAGATTGACATGGCTTGGTCGGTTTGACTATGCCCTGTGGCATGTAAACAATAGTTCTGGGCTTTCTGAGACGCCAGAAACTCTCTCAGCCCTGGCATGCTTCTGCTTATACGAGAGGTTTGAAAGCAAACGGCCTGACACCCATTCCCCTCTAGCTGTTCTCGAGGCTCTATTTGAGCGAGGCTGGCTTTCTCCAAACACCATAACAACCTGTCGTCCGCTCAAACATACTGGTGTCTGGCGTGAAGATTCCGAGAGCTCCTCGGGTCTAACGCTTTGGCATTATTTCCTGGTTTCAATGCTTGGAAACGAGTACAGCCCCAAGAGGAATGCCATCTCTTGGGTTGAGGAAGAGATTGCTAAGAGACGAGTAAGCTTCAACGGCAAACTTTTCCAGCTATTCCTTCGATTCAAAGCGGATGTTGAATTCAATTTCTCCATTTGCGTGAATGAGGAAACGACAGCCTCGAGAAGAGTCTTTTTGCTCAATTTGGGTAGCCAAGGATTGGTTTTGAAGCTTACGACCCTCCGTCGTGATGAAGCATCGCATTTCGATGGAGACGAATGGCGACGACCATCGGAGGAAAGTGAAATCGGTCTGCCGTCAAAGGATGGAACACCCGCGAGACGACACTTCTCACTCAGAGAATTCCTTGAGTTTGCTTCTTTGGATAATAAGGACACGATCTTAAAGATCTTGGACGAACAACTGAAGATGAGTGTTGACGTTCCACCCAACAACTCAACTACGACATCCTCGATTACGAGGAAAGAGGGTTACGATTGTGGGCAACTAGTTTTAGAAGACGACGAAGATCGGGCGAGAAATGCCGAAAGAGATTTCAAGTCCAAGCCGGCCAACAAGACCGAGTCACAACATTACCTAGAGGACGCTCTTCTATGGTTCAGGTGTTTGTTGAGAAACGAGCGTGTCAGGTATGCTGTGGCGGTATTGATAGGTAAGTCTTTGATTCGTTGAGAAAAAGCCTATGTCATCGACTAAATAAGGATATAGGCATTATTCTTACCACATTGTTCACACATCTTCGAGAAAGGGTTGGGAGAACGCTTTCGGTTTGAATCTATCAGTTGCGAACGCCACCCTGGGCGGGAAAATCCAATGGTCATAGTATCTACGCTGGGAGGAGAAAGATATACATTCGTGTTTGATTAAGCATAATTCAGAATCATTCACTTGTGTACCGACGACCATACACGAATTTTGTCTCTAACTGGGCGATCTCCATTTCAATCTGCGGCGGCATGTAAAGCCTCACAACAGATCGCGAGGCTTATAGAACCCGTTTTCCTGTAAGCTCTGTTGCATGAACCACACGAAAACTATTCTCTTGGAAGTGCAAATGTCTTGACTGGGGTAATTTGATGTAGGTTAACTGCTGATTGTCTGGTGGGACAGAAAGACCAAACGCTGACAAGAGGAGGATAACACTGCGGCTGACCTTAGTCCTGTTCCCGGAAAATTCCAAATTTAGAAGACACTGAACAACTAATCGAGTGATGATGTGCCTCGAGTTAGAAGCAGTGTTGAACTGATTCATTGGACCATGGGTGTGCTTTCCCCGGATATAGAGTTGGTATGGGTGCAGGCCAAGTATTATGCCAAGGTTTTCAACAATTAAAAGTCCATGCAATGTTCCGACAATACCGAAAAGCCTGCTAGTGTTTTCGACCTGCCTTGGGACCTCACTTTGAGTCCTGAACTTCATGCCCATGGGAATAGCTGACGTGATTGTTCATAAGGTAATCTTGAAAAGGGGCATGATGCTCCATCGACTCAGACTGCCACCTGACAGACTTCAGGTGTACGTCGAAATTCTTGATGCCCACAAGCAACTCGACAGCGCCGAGACAGCGGTAATGGAGAAGTCAATGCCTACAGCTTTGCCCCCTAAAGCCCCAGTCCCGTGGCGAGTCAGCACATCGCGAAAATTGACCCCGGTAATGAACCTGAAACCGTTTCACTTGCCTTAGTTTTAGGGCGCAGATTATCTCACGACAATTGGTACTCTCTCCAGCTGAATATCTTAATATGGGTAGGCGGACAAGCGCTTAACTGTTTGAATTCGAGAAGTTTACGTTTCTGCATGAACAATTCCTAGATACTGTGCCTTCACAAGTCGCTTAAAAGCTGGGACGGTACAATACGGAACAAGCACGCAGCACCATCGACTTTTTAGGTCGTTTTCCTTTTGTTCTGGGATGCCGAGTTATAGCATGAGGTGATCCGTGGTTTTCCATTGAAGTAGACTTTAACGCGGTCGTCAATCTTGATGTGGGCGCCTGGATCACTGGAGCTTTATCTTGAATCGAGAATAGATATCCCACTAGCACGTGCTGTAATAGCTCACGAGGCCTCGCTATGCCATTTGCATGCCTTCCGGCCGCAACGCTCTCACAACGATTGAGGATTTATATCGATATCAAACAAATCTGGCCAATAGAGTACCCGAGGCGCAGTTCCTTCGGCGAGTGGGCTGTGTACGTAAGAGCCGGTCCATACATCAGATTGAGGCTTAAACTGGCCACGGCGCCGACCAAGGATGTTTGGTCCATTCTAGTGCGGATTCGTTTGATAACTCTAAGTAGGACCTAGTTTTATTCACTGCATTCGCGCCGAAGTTACCACTGCGCCGGAGACCTCGTGGCGAACGCAGCTCGCTCGGCGGCATGACTCTACACCTTGTTGGATCCCAATGTCCCTCCCTGCCATGCGGTGAAACGGCCAACAGCTCCATACCGAACCCTGGGTGTCACGAAAGCCACGATCGCTCGCATGAAGTTGTGAAACATTCCCTCGAGATCCATAAATGTGGCTCCTGTCAAGGTGGGACGGAAACAAGCATTCGGAGGTAAAGTTGGCGAACGACTTGGCAATGGGATGAACGTACAGGGACAGGGTCTGTAGGTGCCAATATAACTGGCTTTCAAGGGGCCCTGATTCTCGTCCGGCCGGCCATGCCGCGGGAGGGATACCGCCGCCATTCACGGGCCTCACGAACCAATCTGGGACTGTCGCCCCTAGCCCCGCAGCTTATTTTGCCATTGCGAGATTGTTCATGCCTGTCTTGACCCTGACTGCCGTGTCTTGCGTGCTCTTGTCAACCGTCAACCTTGTCGTGTATCGGGGCTCGAGCACGCTGCCACCATGTATAAACAAGTGCTTGCTGGCCAGCAAAACTTTCTGTGTAGGCGAATGATCTTGCCGTCCATCACATACCGGTACTATACTTTCCCAAGTTCATAGGGACGTCCACTCATTTCACCACAATTCCCAAAAAGCCTTTCACGACAATGAGGCCAGACATTATCTCCGCCCTTGCGGGCACTTACTCTCTCTTGAATGTCACAGTGTAAGTCTAGATGAATAAACAACCCCAGGCGAGTGAAACTCAGGATCGGCTCAGGATCGGCTCAGGATTCTAATACATGGCACCAACAACAGTATCACCCAAAATGGCACTGCCCTGCTGGACGAGGCATACGGCGCCGCGCCGGTAGGACACCTGACGTACACGCCAGAAGGCTACATGTCAGCCACGATAACAGCCACCGAGCCCGAGTGGCGGCCCCTAGACCTGACGTTCCCGGCCCAGCCGAATCAGACGGACGCGGCGTGGGCAGCCGTAGGCAAGCAGTACGTGTTATACTATATCCTCCACCTCTCTCCCTCTCTACTTCTTCCTCGCCCCCGAAAAAATACTCGGCTAACCTCTGACGCCTCCCATCCAGCCTGCTCTGCTACGCAGGCCCCCTCTCCGTGAGCGACACCATCCCCGCCAACACCACCTCGGGCCAGGTGATCCACGGGCCCCTGGACGTCGCCACCATCCCGGCCTGGGTCGGGACCAGCCAGGCCAGGAACTACACTGTGTTCGAGGATCCCAACGGGGACACGCTGCTCAGGATCACCTCGCCGCGGCCGACCGGAACTGCGAACCTGTGGTGGCGGAAGCTGGCCTCGCGGGTGTGATATGCTTGGCGGTCGTCGGCATGGGAGGCAGCGTATTGATGCATTCTTGTATATTTGTTCCGTTCCAAATACCCTTGTATAGTCTTCAAGAATGAACAGCGTGATGGTGTACCAGCTGTGTCTGGAATGGGCCATCATCCAGCACTCATCCGAGCAATTATTGCGTACCTCGCGTCACTCGAGTCTACTATCTATCAGAAAAGCGGTGTTGCTTAACATAGAACAGATCTTTTGATATTTATCACCTTTTACTACTCACTCTTGTCTAGTGTCTACTTCACTCTATGCCTCAAAGTTCTCAAGCAAGAAGCTCGGCACCCCAGGCACAGCATTGTCACCGATGGGGCTGGTGATGTCAACCTCCTTGCCGCCGTCCGTCAGGTCGTTGCCCTTCTTGGTACCCTCCTGGATCTTGATCACGATAATCCTCTGGAAGCCCGTCGACCTCTTCAGGCCCGGAACCATGTCCAGCAGCGTCTTCTGCTCGTCGAAGGCGAGCTTACGCTCCAACACCACCGAGGGCTCTTCGCCCGACTGCAGGCGCTTCTTGAGCTGCATGACGAAGGGCATCGCCTTCTTCATCTCGCCCATCTTGCCGATCTTGCCGTTGAGCTCCTTCTCGTTGGTGACGGACTTGGTGGTGGCATCCCAGTTCTCACGTAGCAGATCGACGTACTTTTCTTGCCAAGCAGGGAATTTGTCAGTCGTGAAGATGCTGTGAGATTGGTCAGTTAAAGGCTCTCGTCAAGGCACAAGACTCGTGTCCTAGATGAGTGGTTTCCATTCAACTTACGTCAACTTCTTGGGCTTCTTTGGGTCGTAGACGGTCTCCTTGCCCTTGGCCTTCTTCTTCAGCTGGGCTGACTCGGCGCTGTTGATGTTGCTGGACGTGTGGCGGACATATTCACGAGCAGCCGACAGAGCCGGATTGACGGCAGGCACCTCGGGGAACTGGGCCAGCTGAATGGACTGAGGCTTCTTCAGGATCTCCAGCCAGATCCACTCGCAGAAATGTGGCGCAATGACGGCCAGAACCAGGGCTTGCAGCTCAAAGTACCGGAATATCAGGTCCTTGTGCATCTTGATACCCGCACCGATACATGCCTCACGGTAGAAATCTCTTGCGGAAGTGAAGTCAAACCATGCAGCCTTCAGGGCCAGCTTGTAGTTCGTTGCAGTGTACTCCTTCGTTGCCTCAGCCACTAGTGCGTTCAGCTCGTTGTCGAACAGGACGTCTTGGTAGGAGTTCAAAGCTCCAGTCCTCAGTTCTGGGTCTTTGGAGACTTCCTCGATCCACTCCCTGTTGTTGAAGAGACGCAGGACTCCGTTGTCCGCGACGTCTTCCTCGAAGTTGGCATCGGTGTTGGCATCGCCAGCATCTGCCAGGGCAATACGGGCGGCGTCAGCTCCGTACTTCTTGACAGTGTCATCCAGAGTCATGAAGTTTCCGGTCGACTTGGACATCTTGGCGCCGTTCAGCATCAAATGTCCGTTCGCACGCACTCCACGGGGCCAGTACTCTGGAGGGAACAGAGCAATGTGGTTGTAGAGGAAGACTTGAAGACCAATAATTAGCAAATATCCATCAAAGTAGCTTCGACAAGCCGTCCCATGGATATTGGGTGATGCGCGGGTCCACTCACAAGTAAGATGGTTGGGGATTAGATCCTTTCCACTGACACGCACGTCCAGAGGGTACCAGTACTCGAAGTCACGACGCATGCTCTCCAGGGTCGCCTTGGGGATCTTGGACTTCTCCAGGACCTCGTCGCTCAGCTCTCTCCTGCAGAAGACGTAGTCCCAGACCTCATCAATCATCTGCTCGGGGGCAATCTTGCCCTTGCCTTGCGACCGACCGAAGAGGTCAGTGTGCAGCCATGGGACAATAGTGTAGTAGCTCATGTAGATCGTAGAGTCACTCAGGGACTCGACCAGGAAAGTCGGGTCGAAGGGCAGCTTCGAGCCCAGACCGTAAGTTCTCGCGCATGCCCATTGGTTCAGCCAGTTTAGAACGCCCACGAAGGCATTCTTGGTCTCGATAGAGTAAGTGTTCAAGTTGTTTTGGACCCAGTCAATGGCTTGGTCCCTCCACTGCTCCTCGCCGTAGTTGAGGTACCACTGGTCCATCAGTGCCACAATACACTGGAGACGTGCGCATGTTAGCTATTGTGAGCGATTGCATAATGCACACAGAATATTGACTCACCTTGTCACCAGACCTGCTGACAACGGCGCCCTCGGGCTCAGCATAGGCGAAGGCGTCGCCAGCCTCGATCAGGTCGTTTCGAACCTTGGGCTTCGCAGTCTCGACCTTCTCGCCCTTGTACTTGCCGACCAAGAGAGTTCCCTGGTAGAAGCCCTCCTTGTAAGACAGTTCCTTGGCATCGGCCAAGGGCTTCGTGTCCTTGGGCGACGCAATCTTCAGCTTCTCAACCAGGGTCTTGGCACACATGTCTCCATAGCTAGGCGTGGAAATGATGGGGAAGATCTCCAGCTCGGCCCACTCCTTCTGGATACCGTAGAAATCGGCCTTCTTCGCGAGCTCCCGGACGGTTGCGTAGTCATCAGGCGAGTCCGACGGAACGCTGGTGACCACACCGGTTCCCTTCGTCTCAAGGACGGTGTCCATAGGCAGAATGCGGACGCCATCTTTGTGCATCGACAGAGGGGCGTGCACCAAGGTCCCGATGCAGTCAGAACCCTTCAGTTCGGCCTTTGATGTTGGGGTGACACCGTCCTCCTTCAGCTTTCCCTGGAAAGACATGTTGCGAGCGGCGCGGTCTGTCATGACATAGTAATCGTTGTCGGAAGCCTGGTAAATGCCATAGACTAGCTTGGGTCCGACATAACATGATGTCTGGCCGTACATTGTTTCTGGTCGCAGAGTCGCAGGGACGAAGAAGACATTGGAGCCCTTAGGGAGCTTTCCCTTGATGGCCTCAGCCGCCTTGGGTGCCCATTCCAGGACCTTCAGCTTTAGAGCGGTGTACTCCTGGGGTCCAACACCCTCTCCTTCACTCCGGTCGTGGTCCATACAAGGCTGGCCATCCTTGACAGAGTAAATCGTGTATCGCTTTCCGAACTTGATCTTGCCCAACTCCTTGAGACGGATCATTTGCCACCTGACGAATGCTGGGGAGCAGGATGTTAGCCGGAAACGTTGAAATTTCCGCGAGGAGCCAGCGACAGCCAATACTCACCATCGTAGTATGGGTTTGCGTCAGTGGTGACGAATTGTCTCCTCCAGTCAATCCTGCAGCCCAGGGCCGAAAGATCCCGCTTGCACAGGGGAGGGAAGAATTCCAGCCAGTAGTTCGCGTCGGCGAATCTGTGAATCTCATTCCTGGGAATACCGACTGACTCCATGATCTGGAATTGGTACTTGGCCTTGACAGTCTTGGCGTTCGCCTTGCCCTTGGTGGCCTTGAATTTCGTGACGTCCTCATTCTTGGCCTGCACGGTGTTCTCCTTGCCATCTGGCTTTTCTATTGGGAACTCGGTATCCTCGTTGTAGTTCTCGAACTCCTGGCCAAAGAGCTTGACCTCGTTTGCGATCTTGTCCGCGGATGCTCGAATGGGCAGGCCGGTGCAGTGGTAGCCCTGAGGCCACAGGACTCTCTTGCCTTGCATCCTCTCCCACCCGGCCATGAATTCGATCTTGCTGTCCGAGAATGCGTGGCCGACATGCAGAACGCCGTTCCTGTCCAGCGCCCGTGTCAGCAGCACATTCTTATAGCCTGCTGGCATTATACTCCTCCAATATTCGAAGTAGGTGGGATCGGGACAGGATTGCGCACATGTAAGGATATGCAATGGTACCGAAGAACTTCGGGTATTTCTCTCGAAGCTCCTGGGGGCTGATCGAGTGCAGGGGAATCTCGTCGGTTGTTGGGGCATCGGGTTGGAAGACGCGGTCGGCCTCCCATTTCGCCTGGATCTGCTTCTCCCAGGCGACCAGGGCGTCTCGCTTCTCGGTCTATACAGGATTGGTGAGTACAGAGACCAGTATATCAGCGGCCTGGAGACCTACGCCCTTGAGCTCCTTCGTCTTGGAGACGGGGACGATGACGTTTGGAGCCGCCATGATGGGTGGTTGCTGTTGCTTGCAGCACTCGTAAGAGGATATCTGAAAGGAGGAGAGTGTCAGAAAAACTCAGATGTGTCCTCTACTTCCAAGATTGACTCACCACCCTACGTCTATGGCGGTCTGTTGGTGGTCTGAATTGCGAGGCTGAGGGTGTGTTCGAGGTCCAAAGTTGAGTCACAGTGGCAGGTACTCAGATGCTCCCTCCACTGGCTCTGGATGGAGGGGCCAAAATTTCACACCAGGAACCGATCGCGGGGTTGGTGGGCCCACAGGCTCATGAGCCAGGCCGACAGATGCACGACAGGGATGTCAAGGCACCTTCCGAGCGAGCCAAGCTTGCAGGGGCTTGCGCTACAGGCCAGTGGCCGTGGCGAGATGTGGAAGGCTTTTTGGCTTGCTTCACTGCTGTAGGAACTGCCACTGCAAAAGCACAACAGCCTCACCTCACCTCGGCCTTACTGCACCTCACTCATCCGAGGCATACCATCCAGGCCGTATACGATATTGGGACACCGGCAATCTCAGGATCGCATTGAACATGTTTTCAACGCTCGTCAGGAGGGCTGCACAGGGCACGAAGCCCGCATCCAGCGCAGAGTACATCCGGAAGATAAGGGAGCTCTACCCGCCCAAGAAGGTCTGGCCACCGGACTTCAAGAGGCTCTCACTGCAGGAGCAGCTCAAGTTCGAGAAGAAGTTCAAGCGGCGGTTGGCCATCAAGGCGGAACGTCCACAATGGGACAAGTTGATCAAGCTGGTGCAACTTTTCACCGTCACGAGTACGTTGAGCTGAGATCCAGGACCGCTAGACATTGAAAATGCATTAGGGAGTGAGCTGACAAGATGCCAGCTGTTATTGTTTACGCGGCCCTATTCATGGACTGGAAGCAGGAGCACCAGCCATTTGATGGTGTATGTACCTCACGTCAACCATTGGCAAAAAAACTACGACTGACATGGAGACACAGATTCGGAAAAGCTTTTGGAACTTTCTTGGATTTGAGTATGAGCCTAAGTCTGGGGGTCCTAAACAGAACAGCACCCCTGGAGGCTCACCAAGAGCCCATTGAGGTCGTTCGCGACGACCTCACTATCTGTTTTGCTGCATTTCTCGGCGTTTGGTTGGGGATACCCAGGGCATAGCAATCAGTTCCAGAACAGGGCATCAGAGCAATAGAAGATCTCTCCTCCTGCCCGAGAGCCAGTGCCATGCTGCTCTCACAGCCATGTCGTTCTTCATAGAAGCGGGCGACCACCGTTTCCGAGCCATCTGTTGTCCTCGAGCAGACCATGAACCGCTCGTATCTGCCCTTGCCCAAACGCATTCAAGACTGCCTCGGCGTGTCGCCCGACAGGAACCTAATAATATTTATGCCACGGCTGTCGTAAGCCATAAGTGAGGCGTCCGTTCTTGAGCTCCCCTCATCTCCCAGCCCAGACGAAATTCCCGCCCATGCCGAGGCCAGCGCCCAGTCCCGTGCTCCTAGACTCGTTGACCGGCCTCTTGGCCACCGTACCTTGGGCCTTGACCCCCGCGACTATCCTGTCGAGATTCGTCTCTATCACCACGCCGCCGACAATCATCTCGGAAAGGGCGGCGTGCAGGCTCTCGAAGTTGAAGATGAGGTCTAGCTCGCACACGTTCTCGAACAGCTTGTCCAGCGCCTCCACGTATACCTGGATCAGGTCGATCAGGGCGAGCGGCGACTCGGTGGACGTGGAGATGACGATGAAGAAAAGCGTCGCGTAGTGGCGGTATGTCACGAGCGAGGGGACATCGTTGTGCTGCTGGTCGCCGGACGAGTGGGAGGTTCCGGAGGCGGCGAGGAGGGGAGGCAGAGGGAGGAAGTTGCAGGAGCCGGCTGGTCGGTTGGAGACGAGAGTGAAGATCTCGGATATGAGGCGCTGTTGTATGCTCGTGTCCTGTAGAGGCGTCAGTGATGCTTGCGACGAGGATATAGTTGAGGCTAGGCTGGGTCGGCTAGGCTTACGAGCTGCGTGTAGAATTTGGTCAGTCGTGGCTGGCCCTGGCCGTTAAAGACCAGAAAGGCGTTGATCATGCTGGAGGTCTCTGCGGGCTAAAGGCACACGCAGGAAGTAGGATCGCATTCAAGGGGGGGTAAGTGCTTCGAGGCGGTACGCTGTGAGTTGATATCTAGGAGCCGACAAATTGGCCGGTCTGCTTCCGCGATTACGTGAGTGACGTGCCAGACGGAAGGCTAAACGGTCAAACCTAACGGCAAGACGCACGGACTACGGCCATGACCCCTGAAAAGCTGGGGAAAGCTACCTAGCCAGCCTAGGTACTGTGAGAAGGTGGGGCGCCTGCCATTGACCTTGGCCCCAGAGAGCTCCATCCCGTCAGCCAGTCCGCCGTCACCAATTTGGCACAGCTTCAAGCTCCCCTCCTCCGGCCCCCAAACATCTCGTCGATTTGCATTGCCTCTTGTTCATTTACGCCCTTCAGCAAAATCATCAGCATCGTGTGCCATTTTTTCCAACCCAATTATCCTACTCACTCCGTTCAAAATGACCAAACAGTTCCTCTCAAGAGCCACCGGCATCGTCGGTCGCAACGTACGCACCTCCACCACCCGCGCAGTTCTGTTTGCGCCTCGGCGTGCTGTTGCCGCCCCCACCACTCGAGCTCTCTGCATCCCTCTCATGACAAAGTCAAGATTCCTCTCAACGACGCCCTCCCAGACCAGAGGCATCCTTCCCGACTCCGACGACCCTCTTCCTCCCAATGTGCAAGACGATGGTGTCAAGGCCGTTCCCGCCAATCTCACCGACGCGGAGTACCACGAGGTGTCCGACACGTACCTTGAGGTCATCTTGTCGGAGCTGGAGACTCTCGCCGACAAGAACGAGTCCATCGAGGTTGAGTACTCTGTTCGTGCCCACCTCCCCACCTCCCCACCCACTCTCCCACCCCACCCCAACACCCTCGTATATAATTCCATCCTCAGTAACACTGGCTAACTCTTCTAACCCACACCTCACCAGGCCGGCGTCCTCACCTTTGTCTTCCCGGACCTCGGCACCTACGTGATCAACAAGCAGCCCCCCAACAAGCAGATCTGGCTGTCGAGCCCCATATCCGGCCCCAAGCGCTACGACTACGTCGTCTCGGGCGAGGGCCAGAGCCAGAAGGAGGACACCGCCGTCGGTGACTGGGTCTACATCCGCGACGGCTCCACCCTCGGCGAGCTCTTCCTCAAGGAGCTCAACATCGACCTCGCCCTGTCCCTCGGCCGGTAGGACCCGCGCCAGCGAAGGTACAGCGACGGCACCGTTGTAAGGACCCTGAGGTGAGCCCCCGCCTGCGGATGTCCGGCCGGGGCGATCGTAGTTTACTTGGGAAGGAGCGGCCAGGGACAGATCGCGGGAGACGGTGGTGTGTTGAGGAGGAGGACCCATGCTAAAGCGACAGAGACACATGCCTGCCTTGTTTGTTTTTTTCCACGGGGAACTGGTCATTTCTTGCTTGCTTTGCATCTGGATCATATTTTCCCGCCCCTTCATCTTCGATGGAGCCGGCCGACGCAACAGCGATAACAAGGGCTCACTGCGTTTTGTATCTACTATTTTGACATTATCGCGTGGCAGTCATCGAAACGAACCCGCTGCGGCGACAGCAGATGGAAAGTACGAATCGCATTTCACGCGTTTAGGCAGAGCCGGGGTGGCTACTGCCGCAGCATCTTTGCTGTAATTTCCCAGAGAAACAGAGAAGGAGAGCGAGCAAGCGCGCGGGAGACAGAGAAAATCTTCACTTCAAGCACACGACACTCATTGTGTGTTGCACGATGCGACGAACCGGAGACTGTACTACCAATGCCACCCCGGCTCTTGCTGTTGCGGCACCAAACTTGCATCGGCACTGAAGCACTGCGAACCCTGCCGGTGAACAAATATCTCCATGCCCCGTTGTATCATAGTATACATTAATTGTATATGGTCGCTCGTCAAGCGAATCCTACTGAATGAACATCATCCACCACCACATGCGATAAATGGAAGATAAAGAACGCTCCTTCCCGCCGCCCCAAACCACCAGTCCATGAGACATTGGGCAGGCCAAGAGTGCGAATGATCCCAGGCCAGGCCAGGCCAGGCAGGTTGCCTTCTCCTGGATGCGGCATGCACAGAAAAAAGAAAATGTCCCATGTACAAGAAATGTGTCAAGCCTTCTCCGTTGAGGGCTTCTGCTACATCTGCTGTGGCCTCCATCATTCAACTCTCACCGCCCCTTCCCCAGCAGTTCCTCGTTGTCGACACGAACCCGACCCCATCATGCCACCGCTAAGATACAGAGTCTAGGTGAAGACTGAAAAGCACGGTCTAGCCGGACCCGTCTCGTAATGTTTCATCATCACGACTGGGAGGCCAGGTAATTAGCGGCCTGTAAGAACCACACGTTAGTCGAATCCCTGCATGCAAAAGTCTAGATAGAAACAGACCACGAGAATCAAAAGCCCACAACAATATAACTATCAAACGCTGGTTCAACTTACCCTCTCCAGATTGTAGTCATATTTCTCCAGCGCATTCAGCGCGTCTCCCCGGCTGTAGCCCATGCTCGTCAGGTTCTTGAGGATAGGGTCGTCATGCTCGCCATCCTCCGTTAGAGCCCTGCCGGGCCCGGTCGGCCTGGGCCCAGTGAGGAGTCCATTGCTGCCAGCCTCCTTGCTGGGCTCTGCTGCCGCCGCCGCGGCAGTAGCAGGCGGAGCGGCTCCGCTGCCTGCGCTCCCCGGGGGTGGTGGGCTCCCCGACGTCTGTGCTGGTGGTGCGTCATCAAGCGAGGCGAAGATGGCGTCCCAGTCGTGGTTGTCGGGCTGGGTGGGGCCCTCGGGGGCGCCCTCGGCCGGAGCCGTGGCAGAGGTTTGGGAGGCGGTGTTGTCAATGCTCGCAAAGTCAAAGGTGCTCTCGTTACTGAACGGGGCTGCGGGGCCGTGGCTGCTGCCCGGTGGAGCTGCGCCCGCCTCACTCTTGGCCGCTGGAGGCGGACTGTCAAAGGTAGCGTTGAAGTCGTCAAGACCAGATCTGCTGATAGTCTGGAAGTCATCGTCGGCTGTCGATCCCTCCTTCGCGTCCTCAAGGTCGGCGAAGTCGTCGTCGAGATCATCAAAGGTAGAGCTTTGCTTCGACATTCCTGCCGTCGTACCATCACTGCCGGCAGCAGCCGGGGCCTCGGTGCTTGGCGTCGGCTCGGGCTCGGGGAAGCTGCCGGGCGGTGGGGCACTACCGAAAACATCGTCCGCCTTGCTCTGGGCAGTCTCGTCAGATCCGGCAGCTGGCGCATCCGGGGCGACTGCCTTGGCCAGGGATGGCGACGCCGGCTTGTCCGCTGCGTTGGCATGAGGACTTGATGGGGCAAAGTCGTCATCAAAGCCACCCTGATCATCTTCAGAATCGGAGGAGTCATCTTTCTCAAGCTCAGAGATGGGAGGGAACTCTGAGTCGAAAGCTGACCGAGCCTTCGGCTGCTCTGGCGTAGACGCATCCTCTGGTGCAGACTTTGGCGCATTTGAGTTCTTGAAGCTGGCGAAAGCGCTCTCGAAGTCATCCTTGGCCTTGGCTTGGTCCATGGCCGAGAAGGGGTCACCACCAGAGTCGGCGGGAGGATCAGACTTTGCCCCATCGAAGAAGGAGCCGGGATCGGCCGGCTTAACTTCCGGGTCCTTGGTTCCGGCAGTCGAGCCTCCCGTGGCTGTTGCCTCAAGTGGCGCAGAGGTGACTGCGTCTGCAGCGGGAGTCGATACCTATTAATTGTTAGTCCGTGGGTCGGTCTAGGCCGGGGATCCAAACGGTAACAGGATGCTTGAGCTTACTTGTCGCGGCTCAGGCGGGGCAGGGGCTGGTGCGGACGCTTCATTCGCAAAGGTCGGGTTCCTGCTCACATTGGGGCTGTTTGATGTGGGCGTGGCGAACGACCCGGTGCTAGCGGCCGATGCCCCTGTGGTCTGAGGCTTGAAGGCTGGGATGGCAGGGCCAAAGACGTCGTCGAAGGACTTGTCATTGTAAGTCTTGGATGCGCCGGGGCTGGCGAAGGCGCCCATCATGTCCGTGCTACCTGTCCTCCGGAAGAAAGGGTTGCTACCACTGGCATTACTAAGGGCAGGGCTTGCAACTTGGGGTGGGGGATTCGGCGGGGGGCTTTGGCTGAGCTGTCTTGCCAGATCGGAGGTCTCTTTGGTCAGGTCTTCAGCCTCTGTCTTGAGCTTGTCGCGTTCACCCTCGTTAGTCGTCAGCTGCTTCCTGTTGATGGCCACCAGGCCCTTTTGCTGACGAGCTTCGGACTTGAGCTTCTCGATCTGGGGCTTGAGAGAAGCGACCTCTGCGTTAACAGCTCGTATCTTCTCTTTCAAGTTGGCGTTCTCCTGCTGATCAGCCTGCAGCGCCGTCGCAACAGTCTGGTACTGGGTCTGTAGATCATGAAGAGTGCCGTCAAGAGCAAGACTCTCTGCTTGGAGCTTCTTTGTCTCGTTGCGGGAGGCGTTCAGTTTGTCCTGTAGCTCGCGAACCTCCTTTGCCTGGTTCTCGTACAGAGTGCGAAGCTGAGCAAGACGCTGCTCAAAGTTCTTCTTCTGCTGTGAGGTCTGCGTGAGCTCGTTCTGTGTGGCATTACGCTGCCCTGCCACATCCTGCATCGATTTCGAAAGCGTGCCGATTTGGTTGGATAGGTTTGCAAGCTCCATCGTCTCATTCATATCATTGCCTTTGGCCTGAGTTTGGGGTTCCGAGTCACCCAGGAGATCTTCTGCTATTGCAGGCTGGGGAGCCGCAGGTTGAGATCCTGATGCCGATCCTCCCGTGGCTTGAGGATTCAAAGAACGGCCAAAAGACGAAGAAGGGATAAAAGGCTTGAAACTTCCCGTGGTTGTCGGCGAGGCTCGGGCCGGCGATGCTGGAGCAAGAGGACTGGCGCTACCCGCGAATGGGTCATTCATTGCGGAACCGCCGGTTGGCGCAGGGCCCTGAGGTGCTGCTGCCGGACCAGGCGCAGACTCCAGCCCAAAGAGGTCGTCAAGAGCAGACACTGGCTTGGGTGGCTGAGGCGGTTGGACGGGGGCCTGTTGCTGAGGTGGTACATCGAAAGCATTGGTAGCAGTAGACGGCCGCGCTTGAGCTCTCATACTGGGCGGTATCAAGTTTTGTGGCAGGACTTGTGGCAAATCTCCCTGTTTCGTGCGCTGTTGCCGGATCAAGTACATGGCCACGGCGAACTCATCCCGGTTGAGACGGCCCTCGGACCTGATGTCTGCAAGGTCCCAGATATTTGCAAGGGCAGCTTCTGGAAGATTGGACTGGCTCAGAAATGGAACCGCTTCTTCGCCCGTAATGAAACCTTTCTTAGTCTTGTCCAGGCTGTCGTAAATAACATCGAAGCGTTGCTTGTCAGCCTGGGTGATGAGCCACGCATCGCCCGTGGATTGAGGTGCCAGAGGAGACCTTCCATGGGCACCGGCCAATGGAGAGGCTGTCCGCATGGGAATCTGGTGCGCAGCCTGTCCGCTTAGCTGGCGGGGTATAGCAGAAATGGGCGCCGTTGGGCCACTTGGGCTCTGCGGTCTTCCAGCAGCAGAACCACGCCGTGTAGCAGCCTCGTACAAAGGGGCAGGGAGGATGTTGGGAAGAGCTCTGAGCGCACCAGACTTCATGCTGGTCAGCAGGTGCATAGCGATGACGAACTCAGTCTGCACGAGCGCGCCCCTCTGCTCTGTGTCGGCGAGCTGCCAGATGCGGCCCAGTGTCTCGTTTGGCAGGTTCGACCTCTCGAATATCTGTCTCGCCTGCTCTCCACCCAGTAGGTTGCCAGGTTGCAGTTGTTGGCGCTCGAAAAGACCAGCATATTGCGCGACCTTGTCTGGAGTCAGGGGAGGGATTCGGATAGGGGCGTTCCCGGTGCCCTGGGCTGAAATGGGCTGGGGGGATCCGGTGGGCGCGGGAGCGAGGGGAGGGGGAGGGGCGGGCGTGAAGCCATCGAATCGCGGGATGGGGCCGGGTTGTAGGGCGACTTGTAGCGACGGTTCACGGCCAGCCTGGGCGTGTCCGATCAGGCGCAGGGCGATGCCGAAGCCGGCTGGGGTGAGGAAGCCACGGTTCTCCTGGTCGGCGAGCTGCCAGATCTCACCGAGTATCCTCGAGTCCAGCCTAGTCTTCTCGAAGAACTTGACGGCGATCTCTCCAGTGACCACCCCGACACTTTCGGTGTCTGCTTGTCGGAAGAGCTGGCCGTAGACTCGCTTCTCGTCGGGGCCGAGGTTCAGGTTCGGGGCACCTGTGGGAAGGATGTTGTGTTAGCCCCAGTCTCGACATCCAGTCAACCAACCACACTCGCGGTCCTCGCATCGCGGCTCCCTATTAGCCATAGGAGGCGCCCAAGAGTCGGTCGGGACTCACCAGCATCGGCGCTGCTGCTTTCAGCCATCGTGGAATGCGGTGGGCCAGCAGCTGAGCTCCTCGTTGCAGCGTGCTCTGGCTCTGTGGTGGTCTTTCGTCCCGAAGAAGGTCGGGCAACCGATGGCGCAGTATGGTCGCGGCTCGAAATACGGGGCTGTCGGCTGCGTAATGATTGTTTGCGCGTGTCCTCGCTCGGATGCAATGGACGGGGGAGGGGGCAGACGGCGGTTCTCGGCCAGACAGACAGCTGGCAGAAGGGAGTAAGTTGGACACAACGGGAGAATGACTGACAAACAGACAGGAAGGGAGGCTGATGTCGAAAACAGTCGGGCGCGCAGGGAAACGGGCACGAAGTGACGAAGTGGAGAGGTGGTTGATGAGGCTAGAGGCTGGGAGATGACCTGCTCTAATTGATGGGTTGCTTGGCCCCCCTGTCCAATCCATCCGACGTCCACCTCTGGCACATTGAAACGGCCGGCCCAAGCAAGTGCTGCACCCAAGTACGTGGATCCTCAGCGGCCTGGCGAAACCTGTACGGTAGATCCCGAGCGCTACCCCAAAGCTGGCTTGCATCGCAATTGCTTTTTGACCACTCTGGCAGCGCAATTCTCTCTTTCTGGGGACAGCCCTATTCAGCAATTGCATCGGACGTCTTTTACTATGCCTTTGACCTGTCTTCACTGTAGTCGGTATCAAATTCCGTTATGCTGCCCCTGAACCTCGTTCGCTTGAGAGATTACACCTTATGTCATCCCCCACTGCAGCTGTTCCTTCGCAGCCTGCTCCGTCTCCTGGTTTCTCCCTGCATAGAACGAGCCTACTGTGCTGCTCAAGCTATTTGGCAGACTTATTCGTCGGGGCACCCACCTGTGCGGGAGAGTACATTGGAAACACGCGGACAACTCGTTTTCTTGATGTATTTCATTTCATTGTATGTATTGCAGCAGTGATGGTTTACCCTCCTCTGAGTTGCCGCAGAAGGCGGTGCAACGGAGGAATTTACACAAGCAGAGATCGCTCGCGTTAAGTTATTACTCTTCGCATATACGGGATAGAGGTGAGGGTAGACTGCTTGCAAAGAGTGGTGATGCCTCTTCCACAACGGGCTCCATGTCCCACTCGCATATATATGCCTTCCAGAGCTAGTGTCTCTTCACATTGGAGGCCCTCCCAATGGGCCTCGCAGGGAGTGCCAGCATGCGACCCGGTCTCATCCCCTAAACTCAGTTGTACTTCTCAAGGGCTGGCTTGAACGCCGCAAACTGAGTGAACGCCTTCACCTTGGGCGTGTTCATCGGGGCCATCCCATGGTCCCCCTTCTTCAGCGCCTCCTGGTACGCCGGCCTCTCAGCCACGTCCTTCAGATACCGCAGAACGTTCTGATACGGCCCCAGATCCACCACCGGGGCGAAGCCTCGCATCGTGGTCAGCGAGAAGACGGACATGATGTCGGCTGCGCTCAGGTGCTCCCCGGCGAGGAACTTGTTGCCCGCGAGCCGGTCGTCCAGGAGCTTCAGCGCCGTCTGGTTCCTCTTGTTGAAGACCTGCACGATGGGGGTCTCGTCCGTCATGCCGGAGAGCAGGAACGTCATGAGCCTCGAGACAGACGGCTGCAGCGATCCGTTGGCGAAGTGCAGCCACTGCAGGTATTCGCCGTAGTCCCTGTCATCGGGCGTCCTGATGAGCCGCGGCACGCCACTGCCGGGGGCGGAGTTGCCGCCGTGCACGGTGAGGATGTAATCCACGATTGCGCCAGACTCGGACAGGCTCACTGGGGGCGAGACGGTGGTGTCCTTGAAGTAGGGAGCTGTGCCGAAGGGGTTGGCATCCTTCAGGCCTTGTGGCGCAAGGGCGGTCGTGGGGTCTCTCTCGTGGACGTGCAGTGTGTACGGCACTTTCAGCTCCTGGTCGCGGTCAGCCGGTGCATCGAAGCGGAAAGGTTCCGTGAGCGGGACGCACCTCCAAGAGCCACACGACTCTCTCTGACTGAGAAAGGTGCAGATGGTGTAGTTCCAGAGACATTGTGGTAGCTTTTGAGTCTTTAGAGACCACTTTCCTGTTCGACTTTCCTTTGATGCAATGTTTCTTGAGGGGTTTGATACGTGAATTGAGGCGTAGATGATCCGGGAGCTTGAACTTTAATGTACGTCTTAGCTGCACATGTTAGCCGTGTCTCCACTTCTTCCGGCGTCCAGTCCGTCGGGCGGGCGTTGGAGTTGCACCGTTTGGCAGCGCCGATGACTTCACTCTGCGGTTATCAGCAGTTTTAACGTGGTATTTCATCCACCATGGCCAATTCCAGATGCATCAATAGAGTAAGACTTATGCTCAGGCCCACTGGCCCGGCGATTCGACACGCCCCGACAGCCGTAGTCAGTGGAGACGCTGCTCCAGATCGGCACTTGGTGGGCGAATTCCAAAAAGAAAAGTGGAAACATTCTGTGGTGTCCCTGCGTTGGTTCCTTCCGAGCCTCCGTTCGATGGTATACGGCCGACACATCCGGCTCAGCTCAGAACACGCCAGCCAGCGCTTGCACCTTGTTCCACTAGCTCGAATGGGAGTCACGGTGCGGCGCTCAAGGCTTGTGTGGACGAAGAACAACGTTTCTCGGTACGGCGCTTGTTTGCCTCGCATCAAACCTCAGCGAAGATCCCTTGCATATTGGTCTTGTTCAGGGTCGAGACGCAGAGTCCTCTCATGCTCATCACAGTCGTCCCTCGGGTCTGCGCCTGGCAGTGCGTCCTAGATGGACCCTCAATTGGTTGCCACTGATTGACTACGGATTTGGCACCCAGAATAAAATCCAAGTAGCAACATCCTGCCAACGCCGACTGCTTCTCCAGCGGTGTGCTTCCCTTCCCAGGATCGGTGTCCATGTCAAAGCCCCGGTTTCCCATTCCAGCAAATGACTGCATCGACTTGACCACATCAGAAAAGGAAAGGGTAAGCGGGATACGTGATGAGTCGGTCCTAGCCGATTGTCTATTATTATATGCTTATTATCTGCATCTATACACGCTGGCTCTATGCGCCCTATTTCCCATCCCCCTGCTTCACCGGCCCGTCCGCGGCATCCCCGCCGAAAGACTCCGCGCTCAGGTCCGCCGCCGTGCGCGTGATCTCGTGGCTCTTCTCCAGCTTGGACAGCACCATCCACGTCGGCGCGACGCTGAGCAGGAGCACGCCAAAGTTGATGCCGATGCTGACAAAGTGGTTGACCTTCGCCTCGCTCTGCATCGCCCACGCGACGGTCTGCCCGAGGGCCTCGAACCCGCGCAGGATGCCCGTGTGCCGCGACACCGACGACAGGTCGGTGGTGTACTGGCCCACCAGCCAGTACAGGAACTGCTGGAAGGCCTGGCCCGCGAACTGCCAGAAGAAAACGAGCGCGTACGAGGCGCCGAAGCCGCCCGTGAACCAGTCGTGGACGGGGCTCGGGTCCGCGTCGTAGTACTGCTTCTGCAGGATGATGGCCCAGATCCAGGTCCCCGAGAGGACGACGACGATGGCGGAGAAGGCGATCTTGGCGCGGGTCTTGATGTGGATGCTCTGGCGGTCGAGCAGCGAGGCGATGATGAAGGAGCTGAAGATGCCGGCGAAGTTGGTGAAGAAGGACGAGAATGCGCGCGCACGGACGGTAAAGTATGTCGTGAGCCACGTGCTGAGGAGGCCGTTGTAAAAGTAGCTGATGAAGAAGGCAGGCAGGAGAAGCAGGATCCGGCGGGATCTCAGCAGGTCCCATACGGCCTTGAACTCGGCTGCGAACGTCGGCTCCCTCTGCGTCACCACACGGGTGCCATCCCTGCGCCAGACCTTCTCTGCAGGGCTGAGAAGTATGGCAATGGGCAGACCCAAGCACATGATAACGATGAAAGCGATGTAAGTCGAAGGACTGACGGAGCCAGAACTGGACTTATCCGCGTTCAATCCCAGGTTGATGGCTCCTCCCACAATGGGACCAGCAGCCTTTGCCGTTTGCCATATAGCAAGGTAGAAGGCTCTGTCCTTCGGGCTGGGATAACCGATAATGATGGCCGCCTCGGCCGCCCAGAAGAAACCGGCAGAGATACCACAGAGGGCACTGCCGAATAGCATGAACCAGGTGACGGCCGAGGTGCTGTTGACGTAGAGACCGGCGCCGTAGATTGGATATCCAATACTACCAAGGGCCAAGCCCCACTTCAGGCCGATCCGGTTGTTGATGGCTCCGGCGGCGATGCAGACAAGGAAGAAGAGGCCATAGACGAGCGCATTAGCGGCCGATACCGCGTATGGCTCTGCCGCTCCGCCGGCCCCCAGGTTGTTGAGAGCATCCCACATACCCGGGGCCGTAAAGGAGACGCCGCATGCCACGAGGATCTGGAATGGCACAGATCGGTAGATCGAGACCGCTTTGCTTGGCGGCGGCGCGGCGGACCCATGTTCGCTGTCGTGGATGCTTCGCTCGGCACCCATCTCGGCGGTAGTGACGGAGGCACGAACGGGCAGTGTTCCGTAACTTGTTGCTGCTGTGCACCCTTTCAAGGCTTGTGAATCCGGATGTACCATCGCCGCCTTGCTGCAGCCGCGTGCCTGCGAGCGACTTGACTTTTATATAAGGTCCCGAAGAACTCCGCCGGGTCGTCACTTATTACGCGATAACTAGACATTTTAAGGTGAGATTTTTCATCGGCCGTCTCAAGGCGCGATCACGCAATCGGTACCCACTCTCAGGTCTTCACAAGAACGCCTGTTTCGGACGCTCTAGTGCTGGAGCCGCAATTATTATGGCATAATAGATGCTACGCATTCGCCACAAGGCCGTTTAAGAACCCATAACTAATTACCAGACGAGCCCCAATCGCCCCGGCGTCTTAGTCCTGCAAACGTAATAATAGAGGCATTTAAGCCTACTGTACAGCCATGTCTCTATCCGCCATGCTGCATTTAGAGCTCACCCAGTCGATACTTCGGAACACGTCCAAAACCCCGTCTTCCAAAAATAAACCGAATTGTGCATGTTCGAAAATTGTGTGGACTGACAAAAAGCTCGCTGATTGATGGCACTGGAGAGTCTTCAAGTTGGGAACGCAAGGTTCGTGCCAGTAATCGCGTGCCAGTGTGCTTGAGCTTGGGAGCGTCGGAAAGGCTCGGCCAAACCACAGCATGCGTAATAAACGTCCATCACGCCATTTCACACGAGCCCAGCTGTAGAATGCGATTCTATCAATAATGATTCACCATGATGAGCATAGCATGATCGTAGGCACTCCTCAACAGCGACATAATTTCGAGTTGGCAGGACGCAGACGACAGAATGGTCGTGTGTTTCCGAACTGCATCTACGCAAAAATTACCCGCATTCACTCCGTCGTGGAAAGCAAACCGCACGGTAGATAAGCAATCAACTGGGGTGCGATTTGGTGGAGTAGACGTGTCAGATCAGTAAATATTGTCTGGCCAGGCATGAGACTAGTTTCGGGATATCGCATGGGCTAGACCGACGTACCTGGCATCAGCAAGCTTGTCCATATCTTAGAGGATATGAAAGTTGCACCTAATGAATGAAAGAAAGCAGAGATTGCGGCCCAATGAACTGGTCGCCTGTGGCTTGTCCAGATGGTGTTGCTGGATGTTGCGGTCAATTTCTGGGCCATGTGGCTTGGAAAACAACCTCAAAACAGGTAGGGGGAATATGTGTCTGCGTCTGGCACTGAGATTTGAGATGCGATTTATATTCTTTTAATCTTTCTCGCTTTTGATGAGATTGGGCTCAGCCGTAGCGCCACAAAACGCAACCATGGTGGCGACAGAATCTAACGTGGCGGTGAGGGTACCTGCGTATGGTAGAAATAGGGACGCCTTATTGTCTAAGATACAGTACATGCATTTGGCTTCCCAGTTATGGCGGTGTGTAACCAGCATTGCAATGCAGCAGGGGGTCTTGACAAAGAACTCACGGTCAATTGCATCGCCAACGCATGCTGACCGTCAAATCTGAGATCCGATCATGAACTTGGGTACCTTCCCGCGGGTATAGCCGTGCCTTTAGGCAAACGAATCCCACAGTACAAATGACATGGGATCACAGAATGGCTGCCTCGTCGATTTATCTCAGGTCGTTGTTCAGTAACTGTCTGACCATCGTCAGTGAGAAATCTCCGCCCGGTGTCCATTTGAGATCATCCAGAACGCTCCATATTTGCTTTGTTCCACTTCTGGTCACTCTTTCTCGTCAATTCGATACTGTCGGCGGTCGAGGTGCCTCTTCTCTCCTCCATGATGGACCGTTCGGTGGACACCGACGCTCTCGAGCAACTGTGGCTCCAACGATTCAATGAATTTCAGGATTTTCGATCTCAAAGGATTGCACGCAAAGCTGCTGCGAAAGATGAGCTTGACGCAGCGCAAATAGGAATCGACGCGGAGATCTCAAATATTCACAATGAACAGAATCAAAGCGCCGAAGCCATGAAAGGAGAAGCCGACGTAAAAATACGAAGAATCGAAGAGCAAACCAGAGTAGAGATCCAGCGGCTCCAGGATGAGGCTTCCAGGAAAACTACAGAGATCCACGAAGCGACCAAGAAAGACCTAGGAATTCTCCAGGTCAACTCTGAAAGAAAGACACAGGAGCTGGAGGACAGGCGTACTGCGAGAAAGCGCAAGCACGAAGATGACTACCAGGAGATTGAGAGCGAATTTTCCACGCGCTTGAAGTCTCTAGAAAAACGCTGTATGCCTTCGGTATGCATAGCTTCTCAGATATCAAGGGGAGCATGTGAGGGAACAGTAGCTGACCAAATCAGGCATTGCCAGACACGCCACCACCTTCCGCAACTCGAGAAGTGCCAACCTACCCTCTGCCAGTCAACAAACCCCCGACAAATCCGGCATCATCGATTGATGCTGAATCTCTTCAAGAAAGCCCAGCAGAACGTCTAGCAGAATGTTCAGAAGATCGACGACCGACCTTGTTATCCCTTCCACCATTGCGCTCGAGTGAGAATATACCCTCTTCCCAAGTCTCCCGCGGCTCAGACACATCGGCACCACCTGGCAAAAAACGGCGCTTTGAGGGATTTGCAAAGGATGGTTGCGTTACATGCAGAGGTCGAATTTGGCGGTGCGATGGGGCCAGACCAATATGCGGCAAATGCAAGACAGATGGACAGCCCTGCATTTGGCCTCAACCAAAGTCTCCTCAACAGCCAGTCCTTCAGCCCCCACGTATCAACACCGGCGCAATTGATCTACGTGGCGGAAACGATGTTCCTCGCACGACAAGTCTGAGGCCACCAAATACCGAATCCACTGGTCGAACCCTTCCTGACCTATCGCCGGCATTCGCTTATGATGCCAGAAGGCGACCATCGCAAAGATTGGTAAGACTGAACTATTCTGCAGATTGGGTGCGTATGTGCACAGAAAGCTGCCAGCCAACCTTCCGGCATTCCGTTGCTGATAGTGACCAGGGTGAACCCCCTGGACAGAGTACAACGACGGCTTCAGGCTCCAGCTTGAGCAGTCCCGAATCCCCCAACTCTATACAGGGACCGGGTGATAATGCCATGGACCGAAGTTCGTCCGACAGATTCCCTGAAGCATTTTCATCAGCGGCTTCGTCACTGCCATCAAGACCGCAGACCGAGCGAAACGTTCACCGGTCCAACAGCCTCACAGTCCCAAGAACAATCACATTCGAGGAGGTCTTCGACAATGTTCGGAGAGAAGATTCACAGGAAAAGCACTTCATCGTCGAATTCCCACAAGACAGCAACAAGTGGTATATCCTACGGTGTGACGAGCATGACATGAACTTCGGAGAATACCCATTTAGTTCGGCAAGGTGCCACATCGACTCTGATGCTCACGGCCATATCTCGCGCACCCACGAGAACTGTATCTCGAAGCTGGGAGTGCTCGTGCTTGGTTGTACCTCCAAGAGGGCGGAGAGTAACAACGAGGTTTACAAGAAGGCTCTCCAGGGCGGGTACAAGCCGAAGCAGGGAAACATGAAACTGCGCAAGCACAGAAGGACCGGCCGTATCCCTAACAATGGTGCAATGGGGAAGAAACCACATCATAATGGCCCTCGACCGGCCGGGCTTTTCAAACCCTTCGAGGGCATCGTCAACCCTGACCCGGGTGAGGTGTACCAGGGAGCTCAGCAAAAGCCGGGACGAGTGGAGCCTCAATGGTGTCTGGTGGTTTGTCTGCCTCTGAGAAACTGGTAATTATGCTTCTCTATGTCTCTGGCCCAGTATACAAGGTCTGATGTGGATTATTGTGGGAGCATATGTCCTCTTAACACGATAATTCCCCGATTAGTGTCCCTTGTTCAAATTTTCAAAATTCTCACACGACTTCAATTTAGGCAAACCATCGGTATCTCTGGCAGTCTGCATCAGAGTGGCCTCGCCAAGAGCATGCCGCCTTGCTATCAACGCGGATTCCTCGAAGATCCCCGGCCGCGTGTCTCTGACTGGGCCGAGGAATTCCAAAACGGTGGTCCACGAGTGAAGGAGCGTAGCTTTCCTTCTCTGATTCTCAGGCCCAACATGGAGATACCTCCGTGGGACAAGGAATTCATGCTGCCGCCTGACAGATGGTATTTCACCTGGATGAACGCCGGGAGCTTGCGCGATCGACGGTACAAGCATCCGCCCACAACGCATCCTCTATCGACTAAAGGCATTCATGATGGTCATCGCGTTGCGGGCATGTTCCGCCAGCGACTTGAAGCAGCCCGTGCGGCTCATCGTGGTAGTGATCGACCGACGGTTATGTCCAATCTGGACGGCAAACAGGGTAGCCATGGTCAAAATGATCCAATTCCTCGGGAGCGAAGTGGAGTTGACAAGGATATTCAGGAGCCGGTACGTGGCTGAATCTATTTGGATATAAAATTGGCGTACGCTGACCAGCATGATGCAATTACTAGTCTGATATAGATGACCACGCAACTGCTGTGGCACAGGAACCTTTGCCTGGGGGCACTTCAAGAGAGAGCAAAGAGAATACGCCCAACAATAACAGCCAGGAGACCAATGGAAGTGCTGTTGAAGAACTTCAGGAACGCGAAATTCACGAATCAGTCGAAGAGACTATCGTGGTTTCCTCATCAGATTACGAGCCTGAAAGCTCCTCCACCCCAGCACCGAGCACGGTCGTCAGCGACCCATTCGACCCGTCCTACAGCCCCAGGTCGCCGTCTTCGGATGATCGAAACATGTCAGTCGGTCCCAACGCTCTGGACGAGGACTTCGACATCGACGACTACAACGACCCCCCGAGATCACCCAGCACTACTAGCGAAGGTGCCGACAGCGCTGAGAGTGACGAGGGCATACACAAAGCAGTGGATAATAGTTCTCGCGCTTGCCCTGGTGGGTCGCCATCGGCGGTCGAAGCACTGAGAGCGATACAGACGGAAATGATTCCCGGGTATGAAGACAGCGATTCCAGGAGTGAACAGTCCACCAGAGGTACAGAGCGATCAGACATGAGTCTGCTGTTCCCAGGTCTAGCCATACGTCAAACGGACGAAGAGCAAACTGATTTATTATTGTAGAAATTTGGCCAAAATATTTGCGGGTCTTAAATACTTGGTCCACTGTTGGTACTGCTTTGAGACAGATATGGGTCACGAAAATAATGTATAGAGCGAGCGCCATAAAAAACCTGCTGATCTGACTTATTTTCAATCTCAAGTGCTAAGATCCGAACTCGTTGACTGACATCTGCACAAATACGAATCATCTTAGTATAAAACATCCACTTTGCTTTCCCAGTAATGAGAGGCCTTACCTCGGACTTTTCTTGGCGATCAAGTTCGGAAGCAGAGAGCTCTGAGAGAAGGTGACCAACACGTGGTAGCTGGAGCCGCGAACGAATGAGAAATATACACAAAAGCAATCAAACATAAGAGACTACCATATAATACGTGACAAGAACAATATAAAACGGCTCTCACGGCATCTGAGAAAGGAACCCACTCATGACAGCGCTGTATACGCATACGAAGACGACCTGACGCGCCTCATCTGCCTCGATGACCCGGGCAAACACACTGATCAGAAAGCACATGACTAGCACCAAAGCCATTCTGAAACCACGATTGCTATCGAAATACGAAAGGAGAGCCATTGGAAGCACGAGAAAGACACATATTCCGACGAGGAGTAAAACACGGACAACCCAAGAAAGGTCTGCATCTTCGTAGCGCAGAAATCGGAGGTTATCGAATTGGACACTGTGCGATCGGAACGGGCGCTGCGTATGTTATCAGGACCTTCAGCAGGATTAAAAAGTCGGGTTGAGAAGAGAAATACTAACGAGGAAGATACGACCCAGTCTTGAGATTGGCATCAAGGCTTTAACAAGTTTCTCAATAGGGCCTTTGGGCGATGCTAACATCCGGAACTCGTGCCATTTTTTGCTTCTGTATATTTCAGCATGGCCAGTCGACCTCTGATCAAGCCACAAGCGCAATTCATCGAGAGTTGATTCCTCTGGAGTCTCGGCACTGTCAACCATCCTGGCGTGTGCCCAGGCAGCGTCTGTGACTTTGATATTAATCATGACCCCTAAATTCGACATTTAAGTATTAAGTAAGAAAGAATGCCTACCGTATTGTGCTAGGCTTTCTGTAAGTTGCAACATCATTTCCTCTAATCTCTCTCCTACCACCTCTGGTGGAGTCAGATTCGAAGACTCGCTTGCATTCTCACTGGCAGTCTTCAACTCCCTCCTAAGGGTTCTTATTTCCATGCTCAGTCTTGAAATTCTCTGCGCCCTAAACTCAAGCACAAGAGATCGTTCGACTGAGAAACTCGGATAGAAGGCAAAGCGACGGTCGTAGTCCTTCACTCGCGCAAGGCCTTCGGGACCAGAGACTTGCTCTGAGTGAGAGGAGGTCAGTTTGTATCACCGTTCTACAAGAGAAAATCACTCACCGAGCACTTCATCCTGCGTTTGAACCACAGATACTTGTGGCTGAGCCATCGGCTCAAGGGTGTGGTTGACTTCTCTTTCATCAACCTGTCTTGGGGTTTCTTGCACAAGGCTGCCATGTGAATCACCCCTTTCGGCCATGTCAAGCATCAAAAACTCAGTGGGCATCATTGTTAATGTTTGAAACAGGTCAAAATTCGTGGGACAAAGAAAACCTGACCGAGGGGAAAACTCCACCTTGTGCCCTGGCCCCCTCTCATATATACTTAAGGATTGGGCTAAAATGCCCATGTGTGTGCCTTGTGAGGCAGGCTCTGGTGAATAAGTAGCCTTGGGCGGCCCGACTGCAGACTGCATGTCGTGATGCAAGCAGAAAGTCCCATAAATAGACTAGTACTGCTCCAATTGGAGGTTCACGACGTAAAGTGTTGGAGCGCTGTTGTGACACGGCATGGATAAAAGTTGGCACCAGTGGGAAAGAGAATTGTACGCCCCTCGGTATGACAAAATGCAGTTTAGATTCCCATTTGCAGGGAATAGACGGATTCAAATGCACTCTTACTCACAGTGGCAGCTTAATAATTAATATCCAGTCCAGTACAGGCATCAAAAGCCCGGCGAGGAAGCCCAGCACATCTGCAGTACTCCACGCAGTTATCTCTGTGATTGATTCATATGTGGACCAGCGCATTCAGTCTTCAACCCGAGCCTTCGTGTCTCACCGGGGTCACCACCTACATCGGGATGCCCTCCGCAATTGCTACAAGACCTTCCAAATGGGCATTCCGACTGGTTGCTGGTCGTGGCTAACAGGTCCAGAGAAATCCTTCGGCAAGCAAGAGTGGACCAATTAGATAGGATGGCCTGTCAGCCCGTCAAGGCGCCACTAGTTTCCGTCATGGCATTTGACTGCTCCAGCTGCTCCACAACCTAGTTCCAATGCCCAGATCTTCGACTCCACAAGGTCACTTGCGATAAAGCTGAGCTTTGAAGAGCTAGCTTTATAATTGTAAACTAGAATGCAAATCATATTGAATGTTATCTCAGTGTTCAACAGGTCAGCCATTTCCACTTGTATTTTTTTGTGTACGCAATCACAGTTCCAGCCCAAGTGCCCCAAATTGCAAAGTCACCCGGGCGCCAACTCTATCACCCTCCATATTCCGCAACTTTGATGCATATCGATCTCTTTTGGCCCTCCACAACACGTTTCATCAGATAGTGATATTCCTCAAATATTTCCATCAAGCAGGTCTTGATCGGAAGATCACAACCCTCTTTCAGGAAGACTGAAACCAGCGTGCTGTGATGGAATAGTCAGCATCATCCACGCCATGATGGGAAGTCCTCCATGGAAGAGTTGTGGTCCCTGGGTGATCATACAGTTGGAAGAAGAGCACTGCTATCATCTTCAGGAATCCTTTGATGATCAACGTAAGTTGTGTTTCGAGGTCGGTGCGATTTGCTGAGGTCTGAGACTATTGGGTGGGGGGTTGGGCTTCGGTTTCTGTATAACAAAAACCCCGTGTCCGTTTTCCTTGTAATTCATGTTGTCGGGATTGGAAGAACACATTGCGTGAGTAATGGTGCTTCTTGATAGCGCAAATATAAAAAGAAACAATCTTCAGAGAGGCGTGAACCCTTTTTAGTTGCGTATAATAGATACCAATGACGGCAAAGTTGTCTTGCCCGAATAGACGAGAAGAAAAGAAGGAAGGGAATAGTATATGTGTCGCAGACGAAGGAGCGTACTGCGAATGGCAGCTATATATGTGGTAGTGAAGAGAACATCCCCGCTGGGCCGGTCCTTCCTTCTCTTGACCAGCCCTCCTGCGGTACCGTGCAAGCGAACAGGAACTTCGGAGCACCACACCTGCGGCAGCGAGATAACTCGAAACGGCTTAGAGGAAGGTGTAGTTTCTTTCATGCCGTGCACAAGGGATCAGGTAACCCGATATCTTCGCATGGGATACTTTTCTCAAAGTGACGAATGCCTCTCTGCACCATTGGTACTGAATACAAGTAGGGTCGACATCGCGCTGGTATTAGTGGATAATCTTGACACGGCCCAGAATAAGTCACAGATACTTTGCCACTGGGTAGAATCGGGAATATTGAATATCAATCTTCATAGAACTGGTAAGAAAAACCTTTGATGGCTTGACGCTGAAGGTACCCATTGGATCAATCATTCCTTGTGCTTGAGGCTCTGCTTACATTATCTGATTGGACGATCGCCGAAAACACTGAGGAGCATTGCGCACCCCCATCTGATTAGACGATGGCCCAAAACACTGAGGAGCATCTCGCACCCCCATCTGATTGGACGATGGCCCAAAACACTGAGGAGCATTTCGCACCCCCATCTGATTGGACGATGGCCCAAAACACTGAGGAGCATTTCGCACCCCCACCTGCAGCCAGCAGGGACTACATGTCGGGGCATTGGCGTCATCTTTGGCTACGGCGGTGCACGCTAGCCGGTTCATCGAACATAGCTGCCCACACCGACTGACCGATAGGCTGGGAGGCTGGCCACCCTGCCACCGTGTACCACACGAGCACATCAGCCAAAGATGACAGCAAAACCCCGGCTAGCGTGGAGCTAAAGATGACTGTCGGGCCCAACTTGGTTCCCAGCCCTACCTGGGCGGTCGATTGGTACTTTGCTACCCCATCCATGCCCCGTGGCCCAATCCATGCATGCAGCATGTGGACTGCACACACTGCGTGTTGACGTGAAACGGAAGAACTGCGTGTTGACATGAATCGGAAGACTGAGCAAGTGGCGATATTGCAGAGGGCCTGAATGCTCTATTCAGCTTATGCAATCCAGACTGGTCATGTAGAGTCTGTCGAGATGACAATGATGTTGTCAGACTCACTGCAGTTGATCCAGACTTGATCACCACTGATGGTCTGCATGAGGAGACTATGCTTGTGTGGGTGTCTTGACATACATTTCATCATTATAGGACTAATTACCCCAAAGATCCGGTTATCACAACAGCTATTATCACTCATAAAACCCACCTGCACAACTAAATATTCAAAAAAGAGCTACATCTTCACCCAATAACTAGCATGTACACCAATATTGCAAGGTATGTGAGCAATAGCAAAATTATCGTTCTTGACACAGATGCAGTCTCATGTAGTGTGGTTCCACTACAGAACAAACAAATGACCGTTTACATTGTAATCTGCACCGTCACTGGTAGAACTAGTGCCCAATCATTTATTGTATTTCAACCCATTCTTCGAGGCTGCCACCGTTGCCCAACTCCCGCTTTATACTGGCAGCGAGGCAGTCGGCGCTTGAACTCAAACCCGATTGACCCGGCTATGGGGTGAGCCGTAACTACCCACTCGCTTGTCAGTCTTTGAAAACCGCCTGGGGAATCGGATATCACATTATCAATATCCGAACGGATTGGCCATGCCTGAAAATAGGGGTGATCATGGTCACTACGGTGTTATACAAAGCTGGAAGTCCTGACCTTATCGAGACATGCGGCACAGAAGTCAATATCGTAACACACTTCACGAAAAAACCTAGACTCCTTGTCAGTAATGTGCCGACCAAAGAGATTGTGTGAACGCATTGATCTCTACTCAAATAGTTCCAAACTCCTTGGCATCAAGTCCGCACCCGTCACAGGTGTAGCTCCACGCTTCTGATTCGAGATTGAGTGCTAGGCTGCAAGTCTGCCCATTCGTTTCCAGTCTATCGCGCGTCCTTAACAGAGAACTATGTGAACCAACAAGGGAATTCTCGTCATCTCCCATTGCTGATTCGCTGGCGTATGGCTTTGTTGTCTGTGGGACAATATCTGTTTCCCCGATGTCTTGAATCGTCTTCCTCGTTTCGATCTCGTAGCCAGTGTGCCTCTGTTCTGAATCCTCGGCTATATACTTCTAGTGTCCCGGCAATGACAGCAAGTATAAGTCCGGCGTTGTTGCGATCGCCAGCCTGGAATAAGCTGATGGCAAGCTTTGGCACGGGGCAGTGTCATTGATGGGATGATCGTCAGAGAGGCCACTCATCAGCCCTAGGATCCTAGCTCGGAAGCACTTGCGCCACACAGCTGGCCGAGCCTTTCCGTGGTCGCGGAGACAGCAGCCATAAAGTAGCGAAGGGCATCCAGGTGTTAGCTACGCAAATACGTCCTCATATTCGTCAGGACCTATGGACGTCGTCGAAGGGAATTGTTCCAGTTTCATGAGGGCCTCATTTGTCTCCGTGTTGGCCGCCAAGGCCTTCAGTCACACGTAGGTTCTGCAACGAAACTCAAGTGCATTTGCCCTTGTAGTTCTGGGCCGCAATGTCGAAGTAGACTTGCATTACGCTGTTGGCGTGTATGATCTTTTACCGAGCATATTGTAGTCCAAGGGCCGTGCTGGCGGTGCTCAAGCGGGACAGGGCCTCCCACAGGCGGATAGGCTCATTGTCTTCATCGTAGATTCGATGCCAGAATTTCTTGAGCGAAGCAACTTTTCCACCAAGCAAAGCTCGTCGCCAGACTGCCCAACATGTTTGAAAGCCTGGTTCATAGTGTCGAGGAAGAATACGGGTTGGCGTTGGGCCCGGCAGGCACGTCCCATATGCAATGGCATGTTGTCCTCGCTCAAATACTTGACCAGATATGTGACGCCATACCTGTTGTTGTGATCGTTTAAATACTTGACCAAGGCGACAAATCCATTAGATTCCTCATCTTGGATCAAACGACGCTCGTACGAGTCAACGGCGGGCAGGCTGGTCGTATTTCTTTCCCGTGCCCCGGGTAACGAGTGTCAGTACTGCTGTTCACTCACCAGGCTGAATAGTTGGGCTGGGATCACAGACATCGTTGCCGTTTTCAGGGCTCCCGCATATTCGTCCATGCTTTGCTTCTGTCTCGCTATATAAGAGATAAGGAATGCATCGACCTTAGAATCAGTTGTCCGTGTTGTAAAAGAATGCAGAGATTCGTACAGACTAAAACGGAGGGTACACATATACATACCACCCCTAGTGCACCCAAAACCCAACACCCGACGCCCACACGCCCACACGCCCAATTCGCATACCCACTGAGCAGAGCCAGTTTATATACCCAGGGCCAATTTGTACACCTAAGGCCAATCCAAGAGCTAACTTGTACACCTAAGCCTAGTTTACACACTTAGGGTTAATTAGGTATATGAATGAGCCCTAAATATATAAATTGGCTTGGGTATGTAAATTGAGTGTGCGAATTGGGTGTACGAGTTGAGTGAGGTATCTGTGTACCCTCCGTTCTCGTCTGTACGAATCTCTGTATTCTTGTAAAATGGTTAGAGTGCCCTTTGCATCAAGTATATGACACTTTCATACTGACCGTCGCCGCCGATACCACTTGTAATGGCTTTCATTACGAACAAAGCCTCGGGTTCCTGTTATGTAAACAGGCTTTGTCTGTCGATCTCTTCTTGGTCAATCAGAGCCTTGCCTCCATTACAACGAGGGGCTTCAGGAATTTTGGGACCGAGGCCAAAGGGTCTCGCGTCCAAGACCTCTCAATTCGGCATATACCCTGGTGGCTGTTTGCCATTGCAAACCAAGGCTGTATGAGGGAAGTGATGTGCTTGTTGGCCAGCCACAGTCTCCAGACGGCGTTGCAATCACCGTTTTCGCGCTCAGCAAGGGCAGCGAAGACAGTTCGGTAACCGGATTTCTCGTCTTCACCAAATCAACATCTGAGTTCTGAGGCTATCTCCTATAAATCTGGATACGAACCTACGCATCAGCCAATAAATATCCTCCAACATATTAGCTTGTGTAACGTCATGTGGTTGACTGCCATCCATAGCTGCGAAATGACTGGATACGTGGAAGGCCGGGTATGTGACATAGTACTGAACAAACACTTCTGCGGGAAAATATTAGCCTAAACATCATCTGGAAATACATATACTGATGGCAACATAGAGTGGCACGCAAGACTTCGAAGCTCTCGTTTAAGAGCTGTAAGTCAATATTTTGGACATCTATAGTGATCGGCAAAGGCTCTTGAAGGCACTTCTCTGGGCTGCCCTCTTATACAAGGAAATCACAGAAGCATTGGTGGCTGAAATCGACTACGGTGCGCTTTTCGGGCCGGGTCCATTGATTACCAAAAGTCAGTCCTGCCTGCCTGGGTGCGTCGTCGGGCTGTCCTGCGGCTCTTCCAGCCTCATACTGACAATTGCGCCGTGGTCTCAAGGCTTCAAACCAATTGCACCGGCTATGAGGTACTGCGTCCTGGAATCAAATGCGGGCTTTTCTACGACAGCAACTGGTCCCGGGGCAGAGGTCTCGCTCCGCACTCATTCAAGCTTGAACACATCAGTTTCACGGACATCAAGATGGCCTTCCCAAGCTCGCACGCTGAGATTGAATAAAAACCTAGCGGTATGTGTGCATAATAACAATTGGTATCTTGAAACAGCCGCTGCAGGCGTCACGCATATGCGACACATAATATCAGGTACTAAACGCCCAGACTACCAAAGGACCACACCATGTTCAAGTCATGATCCTCTAGACAGCCTGTGCAAACTCATCGCGTCAAAAACGGAAAGAAAATCATGCCTCCTTCTGATCCGTAACAACAGCCTTCTCCTCATCACCACCCAGGCTCCCGTCCTCAGCCACACCCTCGTGGTGCCCATGCAGGCCGATCTCCGTCTCGGTGAACGCATCCGCCGTGTCGCGGTACTTGGGCACGAAATTCACAGCGAGCGCGTACGACCACGCAGCGATGAAGAAGGCCATCGGCACAACCATGGCGATCGGGGTGCTGTGCATATCAGCCACGGCACCCGTCAGCGGCGGGACGACGGCGCCGCCAAAGACACCCGCGACGATGAACCCGGAGCCGCGCTTGGTGTGGCGGCCGAGCCCTCGCATTCCCAGGGCCATGATGGTCGGGAAGCAGATGGACTCGAAGAAGAGGGTGACGTAGAGCATCGCCATGCCCGTGTTCTGGCCCTGGGTGATGGAGGGCCCGACAAAGACGATACACATGGTCAGGAAGATGCCGAAGACGATGCGGGGCTTGATGAAGTTCATAAGTCCAACGCCCACGAAACGGCCGACGGCGAAGGCGCCCTGGGCGCCGGCTAGGAACTGCGAGCCGAGGGCGGAGTCGGTGTTGGAGCGGGACTCGGTCACGTAGTTGATGAAGTAACTGGACAGATCTGTCAGCGGCTGTCTTGCAGACGTGAAGACCCATTGCAAGCTGTCATTTCTATAATCATGGCTCCTACGTACCTCGCGATAGCGATCTGGGCTCCAGTGTAGCAGAACTGGGCGAAAGAAGCATGGAAGAGACGGTACTGCTTTATGAATGGTTTATCGCTGTCCTCGGAGGCGCGAGACTCCTCTGCCTGGAAGGCCATGTCCGCATCCGTGATCTCGGGGATGTCCGAGACGAAGAAGATGAAGGCGAGGATGAACACAAAGACCGCGATAGAGAGGTAGACCCATTGCACGTTCTGCAGCGCCTTTACGTCATCGAAGTTGAAGAAGACGTAGGAGCCCAGGACGGGGGCCACGACCGTGCCGATGCCATTGAAGGCCTGGGAGATGTTGATTCGGATTTCGGAATACTTGGGCGGGCCGCAGACTGCAGCGAACCCAGGTCAGCGCCCTTGTCCCATACTGATCGTGACTGGTGGTGGGATGCCAAGGGCAGTGTATAACCTACCGGTGATATAAGGATTGGCAGCTGTCTCGAGCGAACCGAGGCCGTTGCCGATGATGAAGATGCAGATGCAAAAGCCGGCGAAGGAACGGTGCAAGATGGCAGGGATGGCCAGCAAGGCGCCAAGTCCGTAGAGGAAGAGGCCCCAGATGAAGACGGCTCGATAGCTATAGTGGCGCAGGATCCAGGCGGCGTGCCCAAGAGAAGCCAAGGGGTAGGCGCTGATGGGGTCACGAACTGTCAGCGGGGACTGGTGACGGAAGCAAACACTGGGCGCCAAGAGTGTGGGGGAGGAGGAGAGTTGGCACGCACCCAAAGTAAGCGGCCTGGAGGCCCGAGGATCGAGCTTTGCTGATGTCCAGGGTGTTCTGGAAATGCTTGTTCAGGGTGTCGAGCAGGCCATAGGAGAAACCCCAGAGAAAGAAGAGGATGGTGACGAGGCAGATTGGGAAGAGCGACTCCTTCAGCGTCAACTCAGCGGCCTTTGTCCTCTTCTTGTCCGAGGTGCGCAGGGAGCGGCCCTTCCAGAACGACTTGGAAAACATCTTGACTCGGGTCCCAAGTTTGCCCCTCACTCAGCAGACACGGCCAGTCTTGCGTCGACGATGATGGGTGGTTGACTGTCGCGCTGTCGCTCTGTCGCTCCGTCGTTCTGAGCGCAGTGGAACCAATGTTCGAGCGTTTGTAGAGGGACTCGGGAGTGTCGACGGGGGACAATCGGGCGGTCGTTGATTAAAGGCGAGAGAGGAGCCAGTGCCTGACCTGGCTGGACCCGGGGGTCGTGGTGGATTATTAGATATGGAGACGGGTGACGAGGATGATTTCTGCTTCGGCCCTTCTACCCCATGTTCTGGCAGTTTTTCGTGTTGTACCCCACATCCCCAGACCAATGGCTCCAGTCATTAACCGACGGGGCCTGGGGAAGGTCCAGGGTGCCCCATCACTAGCGGGGCTGGGGGCCGCCTTCTACCTCGGGAGATGTTTCCAAGGCTCCAAGGCTTGACCGAGATGGGCTCGACAGGCCCCCAAGCGGCCTGGACCATGAACCTGTGGACCCGTCGGGAAATCCGCGAAGATGTCTCGATGCAACCACGTGCGGGGAGACACATGCTTTGGCCTAGTCCTAGCTGCTCCATGCCAAATCGAGACATCGCTGCCGAGAGCGAAATGCCGGACTCAGACAACGGGCTTGCCATGAGGCCTGAATCCAACGGGGCCAGGGGGTGCTGCTTCGACTTAATGATAGCCCGAGAGGTGAGCCAGCAACCCATGCAGCTGCCAGACCAGCGAAATGTCTCAGAAACATACTGTAATCTGGTCTAACTTGTCTGTAGATCATGCACAACATATCTATCAACCCACAACTGTTACATATGTGGTGTCTGCCATTACCGTGGCACTGGGATCTGTCACGTTTCAGCCCGTCCACCATCCACGTCTTGGCCATGCTGTGCCGCCGCTTAATCGACTGTTGGTCCCGAGCTGTCGGCTCCATGGACACATCGACTGCCACGGACGGGCCAGCGTCCATGGTTGTGACCCCAGGTAGATCCCGGGACTAGCCCCAGATAGATTAGCAGTCGCATTTCCCAGTATCATACTACGGTACTAGTAAACTCTATCAAACCACAATCTGATTGAAAATAGCCAGGTATCGCCGGCTTGCTACAAGAACCTATTGTGCATAGACCGATCGTTTTGCCTTGGGTCGTCAGACCGCAATCAAGAGTCATCGAAGAGTGAAGAGACTGCCCCAAAAGACTTTCCCAAGCTGTCACCCGGCACGCTGGTGTACGTCGTGAGGGGCATGGATGGGCCTTGCTGAGGGACTGCATGTGCCGGGCCAGATCTGATACGTATCTTCTGCGCTCCCGTTTTGAGACATACCCAATCAAGCATTTATGAGTTTTCAGTTGACCTTTACAGGTTGGTCGACGGAATCCGGCTAGAAAGTATCTCTGGAGACCCAGGTCTGTTCTGTGCAATCAGGTTGTGTCACAACTAGCTACATCGCAAACTATTGAAAGGCGACCTCCCTTGCGCCTGAGCATGACTAGATATCTAGAGACACGGCACTGAAGAGCACAGTCCGACCCACTATATCGACATCAGTTTAACGCGAATACGGGGCGGTACGACTCGTTCAAGAAGTGGTTGGTGCAGAAAGGCTATGAAGGCGAGATATTAGCCTTGAAGTTGCGCTGCAAGACACAATGCCAGTCAGATAACAATATTTATGCCTACGTTCTCATTCGATGTGGGCCCTGTTCACTTTGGAGAGCAGCGATGAAAAGGGTGTGCACCGTTACTGTTGTCTTGACGACCGGAGCGTGGGTGGCTGTAGATAGGCGTTGTGGAAACTGAGCCAGTGGATGAACTCGATGCCTCTCGACCAGTCAAACAGGTGGCAACTGTAGCTCTGCTACTTCTGTCGGGATAAACTATAGACTGTATATAAAACAGAACTTCCCATCAAACTCGAGACCCGAGCGCCAGTTTGAGTACTGTCGGTTCATGCATCATGGTGTGCTTTTCACCACGATACAATCTGGATTCCCGCAGTCTCCAGCACACGCTGTAGGATACGCCGTCATCCAGCCGCTGTCGAAACTGGAATCATTATCCGGGTATTCAGGCCAAGTTACACTCAACCTTTCGAACAGCACGCCAGCAGCCAAAAACAACTGCCGGGCCTCGCACTCCTTTTCAATGTCTTCCATGCTTAGTTCGACCTCTGCTTCATCCCGATACTCCTCTGGAACCGTGCTCTCCAGGCCGTGGTATCGTGCCAGGTCCTTTTCTACGAGCTCCCTTTCTTGCCCGAACAGGTCCCACTCCGCAGCATCCAAACTCAAGCAACTGCCTCCTTGCAGCCTCACGTGTTTGAGGTGAGGAAATTCCCCGCGGCTTGCACGCCGAGCAAACTCGACCACCGCGAACTCAAACCAGTTGTCGAACTTGTCAAGCTGGAGGAACTCCAGAGACTTACAAGGAAGGAGGTTCACGAGAATGTCCTTTCTCTTTTCACGACAAGCGGCGAAGTGTGTCTTTCGCTCTTCTTCTGTCATGTTTTCCCAGGAAATCTCATCCGGCCTGCGAAGCATGCCAATGCTCATATTACACAGCCTGATGCTTCTCAGCGCTGTGAAAGCTGACAAAGAAAGAACGGATCGAAATTTCAGGGATTCTGGATAACCACGAAAGTCCAGCTTTAATACCTCTAATTGGTGTTTGAGAGGCTCGAGGAGGGTGACAACTATTTAAAGTCAGCAAGTCAGTTGTAGAGGTGATGCTGGAAGATACTTACCATCATGACCATCAACTGGGCGCACATTTTCATTTTGGATGACGCTCTTGACCTCCCGGTTTGTGCGTGAGATCTTGAACTCGCGTAATTCATGGAAGCTGCTCAATAATTTCTCCAAAGAATGGAATCGAAACCATGTTTGCAACAAATTTAGGCTGGTGATCTTGTTCTCTGGCAGTCCCGCATAGTTTGGTGCTGCATCTTTAGCAGGGAATACTATGTCTGGGACGGGTGGGCTGTACGTAAATTCGGTGAATCGATAACAGCACAGACTTCGTAGCACAGGCGCGGCATGCATCAGATTCTCGAGCCAGTGCCTCCCATGCGCAGTGTCGACTATCCTTTCAGTTGACCCTGGCTTGAGCATTAGGTTTGCCAGCTTTTCCAAGCTGCCTGCCGGTACCAATCTCTCGGGGAGAGATCTCGCGTTCCAAAGCGCTGACGATAGGAAAGGTCGGATTCCGAAATTGAGTGTACGGAGATTGCCGAGGCGTGCGAGAATGGGTCTTGAGTAGATGTCCGAAGACGCGGTTATCTCCCTGACCCCTCTTGCAAGATCTGGTCGACGTGCCACAGTTTGTCGCAAGCGCAAGAATAAATATCCACTTGGCCTGTCGTAGCGATGAAACACGTAACTCTGAGCGAGGTCCCGAAATGCTCTGCATGTCATGGTCATTGATAGCAGATCACGTCTCGATCGCCGCGGCAGAGGCCCCGGTATCATAGACCCATCAGTGCATTCCGTAAACTCGACACCCGGCTTGAGCGCCGGACCAGGACGACAGTGAGGACATAGTTGGTCGAGGATGCACAACCAGATATCGGGTGGAAGCCCTCCAACCCAGCGCTGGTGGTTTGTACCTCGATCGGCGCCGACGTGTGTCATGTCGAAGTGAGGATCCTCGGTCTGGGGTTTCGGACTAGACGTTGTGCGTGCGTGAGACGCCATTGGTGAAATGGGCTCAGCCGTTCCAAGTGTGAGTATTCCTTAGCGAAATCGAAGTATGTCGATATTTGAGAGCAATTAAGAGTTGGGGACTGTGTATTTTGGAGTATTCAAAGTGCGGCGGACTCAGTAATACGTCTGGGCGAACCTTTTCATATATTAGAAGGCAGGGGAGAAGTTTTCTGAATACTTCAAATAGAAGTCAGTTCCTTTCAATATCACCCAATTTCGATGTACTAGCGTTGGGCTTGGGCTTTGGCGTGATGGCGCGAGTGTCTAGTCACTAGCAAATATTGCGAGAACTTGAAATGGCAGCAATGGGTCGAGTTTGAGTCGCACTAGAGAAATATAGATGCAAACCTCAGCGATACCAAATGAGAAAGTTAAAACTAAATAGTTCATAAAAAGTTGTGTTTTTGGTTCCACCCAACCTACTAGTACCCGTCTGATTTCAAACCTCGCAAACACCAACACATTATCGTTTTCAGCGCCGGGAGAAAAAGAAAATCAATTTTTACATCCAGGCAATTCCGAAATGTCTACACCTCAACTGTCAAAAGATTCGAGCTCTCTGGATCTTGTACTGAGAGACCAGGTCGATACCAACAACTCTCGACGCACTGCCAGCGTTGACCACGGTCGAGATGGAATCCGGACCGGGCTAGCGGCGGCGCCTGCGGAGTTGATTCATCTTATCTGTAGGCTGCTGTGTCTATGCTCGTACTGCGAGCGTGATCCTAACCTACTCGGCCTGCCTCCACTCAGCCCAGTCCGATTCAGAGACGACCTCGATTCCCTAAGCAGGACTTGCAAGTTCGTCCGCGACGTCGCACAGCCGTATTTGTTTCATGTCTTCGGCCACAACGACAGGCACAAAACGCCCCGCCTCGCCTTGAAGCTTTCTGTTCAACTCCCTCACGTCGCAAACCAGATCAGGAGGATCATCTTGAACTCTATCTGCGGGGAGTTGTTCTTGCTAAACCGCCTCACCGGGCTCCAGACGCTTCGTGTCATCGCGACCCAGGCAGGCGCCATCGGACTCGAGAGGCAGCTATCCTTTCCGTGCCTTAAAGAATTCTGGTACGGGCCACACAAGAAAGATGCAGACTCCGTGGTGCCTATGGAGGATGCAAGAAAAGACTTGCGGGCGATCTTGAGCGCTGCCGAGAACTTGTCCTATTTGAGATGCAACAGACTGCGGCACAAATTTTCAACCACGCCTTTCATCCTCTTGCGGCTGCCAGCATGCAAGATAACTACTTTGGAATTGCACGAATGCTGGCTCCCACACAATACTTGCAAAAGATTCTTGGCCAATTTTGCTTGCTTGGAGAACTTCAGGTTCAAGCGCACCATGAAGATACGCCTTGTATCAGGACTGGATGTCGATTTTCCAGCAGACGGGCCTGAGCGTGTCGCGGATGCCACTGATAGTGAGTCTCTCCGCACAAAGACAAGCCGTCGGTAAAATTGACTAACATTTTCGCTCACAGTGGTCGAAGGCCTACGCCCATCCAAGAAGACCCTGAAATTACTGTGTCTGATTTTTGGGTCCGAACACAATACCGAATCGAACATCTTCCGACCCCTGCCACCGATTGTGGAGTTCACAGCTCTGAGGGCATTACATGTCACACAAGGGGAGCTGGGCTACCCCTTCGCGCGGCCCAGGGAGTCCTTGAGCGACATGCTACCCAAGTCCATGAAAAGGGTGTTCATCGACGATTTCGATATGAAATCCCGAAAGATGCTCCTCGATCTCGCAAAGCGGGCGTCGGCCGGACAATACCCGAATCTTAAGCATGTAAGGCTGAAGGGTTTTGTCAGGCAGTCTATGAATGGAAGCTCCTTTCTTGCGTCTATGCAAGACGACCTGGAATACGGTGAGGACGACAGCGGCCTTGATGGTACAAATACGGATGGGCAGGGGGAGGATGAAGAGGACAGTGACAGCGATACCAATTGGAGTTTTGATGATTTCATGACGTCTGACGAGGAATGGGGGGAAGTTATTCGCCGCTGTTTGAACGACCATGTCTTGATGTCCTCCATTACGCATCATGTTAGGGACGACTCACAAATGATGCTCTACTCAGCACTCAATCTTTTGCCGCTGAGAAGGAAAGTTAGAGCGTTGTTCTCGAGGGCAGATGTCAAGTTTGAATGTGTCGCGGTTGTCATTAAGAATGGTGTGGATGGAGGAGTCCATTCTGTATGGATGTGAGCAATCAAGCAGAGTGAGAGTGTCACAAGAGGGATTCAGAGACACAAGATGGCCTAAAATACATCAGCTCAGGTTACTTAAGCGGGCTATGTCTCTAAGTAAAAGGAAGGGTATCCAGAGGGCCCTGGGGAGCTGCAGAAGAAGGCCCGTCGCTCATGTACGCAGGCTGCATGGCACCCACGCAGCCACGCAGCCACACGCACCCTCTCAGGGAGTTTGTTTATCAAGCCTAGCAAAAGTTGAATAAAACACTATCAAAGTTGATTTGGGAGTCCAAGTAGTCCTAAGACATAGAAATGATGATCTTTATTCAGAACCTATGGCTGCAGTGGTAGGTGTGTGCCACTCTTCTTGGAGGCTCTGGCTGCTTACTTTTACCGAAGGAGCCGTGGGAAAGCCAATTGACTATGTTTATGGACATGTTTCCGCGTTACATATCTTAGTGAGATGGCGTTCATGATAACTCACAAATGCTGACTAAAGTATGTATCTAAAAGTATATTACTTTATGCGATATCTATTATTCAACAGTGGCAGCCTCGTATTACTCGTACTCCATGCTGCTCCACTTGGCCTTCGGGCCCAAACAGTGCCCGAATCACGGTGCAAACATGTTCCCGAGAACCCTAATTCTAAAGTCCGAGATTTTCGGTACCTTTGTTGTTTGTCTTATCATCTGGAGAGACTGGTCGAAACAGACGTTTCCACCACGGAGCTACCCTGGTGTAATATTCATTGCTCTATCATGCGCCACCCAAATCGGCGAAAATGAGTAACAATTGTCCCAGTGCAATTGATGCCTCCTTCGGCCCATGGGCCGGAAGCTCATGTCGCGGAGGATTCGACTTCACTCTGTTCTTCGAACAGTCTATTCTTACGATTGTCCCTGTGTCTGTCTTCCTCCTTGCGTCACCGGTTCGCCTCTATAGCTTAGCGAAACAAAAGCCAGTCACACTCAACAACCCAGTCCGGGTCTTGAAATTGGTATGCAAGAAGTGATAGTGGTGATTTCTATTTGAAATAATGTCTGTAGTATGTTCTAATATTACCATTCAGGTCACAGCAAGCGCATTCGTGGCCACCCAGCTTGCGGCCCTTGTCCTTTGGTCTGCGACTGCAACACCGAGGAACACAGCTTCCATACCATCAGCAGCTCTCAATTTTGTCGCGGCGACCATTGTCCTCGCGTTGTCGTGGTTCGAAGACAGCAGGTCGATCCGGCCATCGACATTCCTCAGTAACTATCTGCTGTTTACAATCCTTCTTGACCTACCCCAAGCAAGGACATTATGGCTTCAACGGAGCAGTATCTCTGTTGCTGCCCTGTTCAGCGTGAGCATAGGAATCAAGCTTGTTCTTCTCTCCCTGGAATCACGGAACAAAAGACCCTACATAATAACAGCAGAAAGTTGGATGCATCCACCGGAGTCAGTGAGCGGCATCATCAATCGAAGCCTCATGTGGTGGTTGAACAGGCTATTCCAGTATGGCTATAAGGCGCTGATCAAACCTGATGCTCTGTACACCCTTGACAAGGATTTGTCTGCGGATCACCTTCATAGAAGGATTCACACCGCATGGGAACGCAGACGGGTCCCAGAGCGTCGTTTCGAATACCTTCTTACGGTGTCCAGAGTTTTGTGGTGGCCGTTTCTCCAGGCCGCGATCCCGCGATTGTTCTTGATCGGGTTCACATTCGCTCAACCATTTCTGATCACAAGTGCCGTAGGCTTACTAGCGTCGACCAAGGACGACAAGGCCGCAGACCAGACCGGATATGGGTTACTGGGCGCAACGGCCCTAATCTACACGGGCATTGCGATCTCAAAGTTGCTTTCAGCTCATAGGATATATCGGACCATCACCATGTTCCGAGGAGCCACGGTGTCCCTGATCTACAGTCGAGCCATACAGATACAGGACGGCCTCTACGACGAGTCAGCCTCCATCACCCTGATGAGCACGGATACAGACCGAGTTTCTCTCGCAATCTATAATCTGAATGAAGTCTGGGCTCGGGCGATAGAGGTGGGCATAGCCATCTTTCTTTTGGCACGTCAATTAGGATGGGTTGCTGTCATCCCTCTGCTTATTGTAATATGTAAGTTAGACATTTCGGCATCCTCATGCGAATGCTGAGTCCTTAGCTGATATCTATAGTCGGATTTGTTGGTGGTGCCTTGATATGCAAAGACATTGGGACCAACATGAAGGTCTGGACAGATTCCGTTCAAGAGCGGATAGCACTCACGAGCTCGGTGCTGTCGGACATGAAGGCAGTGAAAATGATGGGCCTGAGCAAGGTCTTATCTACCCTCATCCAAGCAGCACGCATTGAGGAAACCAGACTGATGGGTGCGTTCCGAACGAACCTTGTGTGGGCGTTGCTCTCGGCCATGACGCCGGGAATATGGGGACCTGCGGCGACTTTTGCCGTGTTTGCCATCCAGGCCAGCGTCCAGGGTACCGACTCCATCAACACCACCAATGCGTTCACTGCCCTGTCACTTATATCTCTCTTATGCGACCCGGCATCCGCCCTCGTCCAATCCATCGTCGACGTCTTCGCAGCTGTTGGGTGCTCGGACCGAATCCAGAAGTTCTTGGTGTCTCCACAGCGGGAAGATCAGCGGCTTACACCGGATTTGTGGACGCCCAGCGAGCCGTCACTGAGCTCAAACAAGGCGGAGTTGGAGCTATTCGCCAAAAACGTGGAATGGGACCCGCTCCAGGGCATGGCCGTGTCTGTTGATGACGTCGATGTCCGACCTGCCGCATCAGCAGAAATAATCTTACATGGCATCAGCTTCGACATTCCCCGTGGCTCCACCGCAATAGTCGTTGGACCCGTAGGCTCAGGAAAGACAACGTTGCTCAGGGCCCTACTCGGCGAGATCACTTGCGAACGGGGCACTGTGGGAATGTGTTCTGGACGTGTGTCGTACTGCTCGCAGACGGCTTGGCTTCCGAACACTACAATCCGCCAGGCTATATGTGGCCCGGCCGAGGCCGATGCTTACGAGAGCAAGTGGTATGAATATGTCATAGATGCTTGCGCTCTAAACCAGGATCTGGACCTGCTACAAGACGGTGACCAGACGATTATCGGAAGCGCCAGCACGGCTCTAAGTGGCGGTCAGAAGCAACGTGTCGCTCTGGCACGCGCAGTCTATGCTCGAGCCGATATAGTCATACTTGACGATGTCTTGAGCGCTTTAGATTCCAAGACGAAGAAAGCTGTGGTGGAGAACTTACTGGGCAAGGAGGGCCTGCTCAAGAAGCTGAAGTCCACGGTAGTTCTTGTCACTCATGAGCGTGAGAATTTCCTACCGCGGCAGAAGATGAAAATGACCCGGATGATACTGACTGGTATCCAGAAAATTATCTTTCATACGCCGATCAAGTGTTAGCCCTATCCAATGGACAGATCAAATGTGCCGCAACTTATGCGGAGCTCCTGCAAGATGGCCTTCTGGATGTGGTTGACACTACACGGACAAATGATGCCGAGAACGTGGAGATAGAAGAAAGTCGAGATAAGAATTTCCCTTCAAAATGGAAGGAAAACTCACAACCCAAGCATGACGGCACAAACTCAACAACAGACGAGGCCCGAGCAACGGGCGAGTGGAGCACCTACAAGTACTACTTCAAATCAATCGGATTAAGGGACGGATCCCTGTTTGTTGTGATGACGGCGCTGTCTTCCTTCTTCATGTCATTTGGCAGTGAGTGGTGAGATGATAGGCAGGCTTTACGATTTGGACTGACACGGAAACAGGCATCTGGCTTCAAATCTGGACTAAAGACGGTGGCGATGAACTTGCTTTTTACATTTCTATTTACCTAGTCCTGGCTCTTCTAGCTTCAATTTGCCTCGGTTGGCAAGTTTGGTCAGTTTCTGGGCTTCAATATCATTGACAGAGATTAGACTTGCTAAGCCGCATTTCACAGGTCCATTCTCTGCCTCATCGGGCCGTCAACAGGTCTGAAGCTCCATCAGGTCTTATTGGACACAGTCATGAGGTTAGATAGCTCTCCCCATCCAGTGATATCAGGTCGAACGTTTCTAAGAGATACCTCTGCAGAGCACCCCAAGCATTCTTTTCCTCCACGGACTCCGGCACCATCCTGAACAGATTCAGCCAGGACATGTCTTTGATAGAGGGCACGCTACCAGCTGGTATGCTCCAAACACTTTCAAGTAAGCTACGAAGTCACTTCATGTCAACGGCGCAAGTTAACATAAGCGTCAGATATATTTCTTGTCGCCTTCTCGATCGCCTTGGTGGCGACAGGCTCAGGATACATGGCTGCAACTATACCCTTGCTGCTGGCAGCCCTCTGGCTGTTGCAGAGGGTTTATCTCCGAACTTCAAGGCAGCTCCGTCTGCTGGACCTGGAGGCAAAGAGCCCGCTCTACTCGCATTTCCTGGAAGGCATCAATGGCCTCGTCACGATTCGCGCTTTCGGCTGGCAGAAGACCTGCGAGGACGAGCTCCTCAGGCTTCTCGATCGCTCACAACGACCTTACTACCTCATGTACTGTATACAAAGATGGCTGACTCTGGTTCTTGACCTGATCGTGGCTGCCGAGGCAGTCCTAGTCGTTGGGTTGGCACTTGGCCTGAGATCGGCAACCAGCGCAGGTCTACTAGGTGTCTCACTGAACAGTATTCTATCTTTCAACAAGAACGTCAGAAACTTGATCGAGGGCTGGACGGAGCTTGAGACATCACTCGGCTCCATTGCCCGAATTCGAAGTTTTGAGCAGGACGTCACCCCTGAGGCCAAAGAAGGAGAAGATCAAGAACCCCCCGCTGCATGGCCGCAGAGTGGCGAGATAGAATTTCGCAATGTGTCGGCATCGCATAAGTACAGACTTCCAACTGTGGAAAGCATGATAACATGCTGACAATCGCTTTCAGTCCCGAAGCTGTCGTCCTGCACGGTATTTCCCTCAAGATTACGCCCGGCCAGAAAGTTGGCGTTTGCGGACGCACTGGAAGGCAAGTTCAAACTCTAAACCCTCAATTTCATACTAAAGTCGACTTGACAGCTCTGAATGTTAACGATGTTTGTTGTTCAGTGGAAAGAGCTCACTGGTCAGCACCCTGCTCCGCCTCCTCGAGATTGACTCCGGCTGCATCCTTATAGATGGCGTCGACATCGCCTCCGTGCCTCGGGAAATAATTCGTGAACGACTCGTCGCCATACCCCAAGAGACCCTCATACTGACCGGGTCACTCCGCCTCAATGTCGACCCGACCAACAGCCACCCAGACAGCTCGATCATCTCAGCCCTGGAACGTGTTGGTCTCTGGTCCCTGCTTGAGGAGCGGGGCGGCCTCGACGTCGAGATCACAGACTCTGGGCTGTCCAAGGGCCAACAGCAGCTCTTGGCGCTGTCACGCGCCATCTTGAGGAAGGGCAAAATACTTTTGCTGGACGAGCCAACGAGCAGTGTCGATTTGGAAACCGATGCCATAATGCAGAGGATACTGAAAGAGGACTTCGGGGACTGCACGGTACTCACGGTGGCCCACAGGCTGGATTCAATCATGGGCTGTGATGCCGTTGCTGTAGTCGATGCAGGGAAATTGATAGAGGTTGGACCTCCGGGCGAACTTGTGAGTAGGGAGGATGGTTGGCTTGCTGGCTTGGTAAGGCGGTAGGAACTGAGGGACCACAGAATCACGGATGCCAAGATTTGGCTTGACGATGGTCAGTCGAGCTCCTGATAACTTGGTCATCTCAGAGCGGCATTTGCACTGGCGTGACGACAAGATGTACTATATCCGATGCTTCTCGTCAAAGAATCCATGATGCTAAGTGGTATGAATACTTGGTAAATACTTATATGTGAGTCCTTGCTGGGGATGTTTATGTTTCCGCGAGGTTCACATGGACATGGACAGATGCCTGAAGACCATTTTCAAAGACAAGGCATATATATTTGACGAATAGCACCGCTATGTGTCTTCAAAACGGGACGTAATTCCTCCAATTCAAAGAAATATAAGTTTAGAATATAAACAAATGGAATTTGCACGCATCAGCCTATTTACTCTTACACCTCCATGCTAAATCTCAAACCCTAAACTTCCAAGTCACATTCTGTAAATCATTTCTCGGTCGTACGCGAACAGACAAGTCACCAGCCTCATCCGGCTTCACGATGCCCAACCCGAACTGGTGCACCATCCTCGGCAGATCCGTGGATGTCGTCTCCAGCTCAAAGCCCGCGACAAAGACGGCCACGGTGGCCAGGATCTCCGCCAGGGCCATGTGCCTCCCCGGGCACAGATGCTTCCCCCCGCCGAGGGCGATGTGCGCCTTGCGGGCCTGCCTGTCCACGGCGCGGTCCGAGTGCCGCGCCAGGCGGAGGAAGCGGTAGCCGTCGAACTCCGCCGCGTCGGGCCCCCAGTGCTGCTCGGACGAGTGCAGCATGCCCGCGGGCATGTGAACGATGGACCCCTTCTTGAGGGCGTACGACCGCTGCTCGCCCGTCCGGGCGTCCTTGAAGCTCAGCGTCGCCGGGTCGGCCGTCACGACGCGCGCGCCCGGGTGCCGGCTCACGAGGCGCAGGGTCTCGGTGTAGCACGAGAGGAGCAGCGGGCAGCTCGTCGCGTTGATGCGGCTGGCCTCGATCACCTTGACCCCGCTGGCTGAGGGCCCTTGTTCTTGCCCGGGGTCAACGGCTGACGACTCGACCTCTGCGCGCAGGTCTCGCAGCAGCCCTGGGTCCCGGAAGATATACAGGAGCATCCAGTACAGTGTCGGAAAGGCGTTTGCTGTCGCCCCAAAAACCAGGGCGAGGTAGATTGCCGCGGCCTCGCCACCGTGCACTCCATGCTCCTTGTTCAGCCTCTGGCAGTTCTTAGTCAGGATGCTGTTGTCGTCGTCATCCCTGATGGTGTCGGCAAAGTCTGTCAGTGCCGCGAGAACACTCGCCCGCGCGTTGTAAGCCTTGCGAGCCGTCAGCCATGGCATTGGAGAGTACAGTATGTTCAGGTGTTCTTGCTCCCATGTCCAGTATTTTTGCAGTATTTCTGGCTTTCGAAATGGGTTCGTGGCCTCGCCAAACATTGCATCCGTATTTGCCATTGTCATGGTGGTCCAGATCCACTGGTAAAAATTCGAAATGTGGTAGGCCCCTGACAAGGTATCAACGCCTTTGTTCACCACGTTCCGAAGCTTGTCGGAAACACAGTTGAGTATCCTCTCATTCATCTGTTTGAGAGGATCTCCACCAGCCAGATTATCACGGACCAGTTTGTTTGAAATGTGCCAGTAGTCATGGCCGGTTGAGCTGTTAGCCTGATCCGTCAGTGAGGCAGTGAAGCTCGTAGGAGCTCCGCAGGCCCGCCCCAGGAAGCCCAAGGCGAGGGGTACTATATCCAGCCCTTGGTTTCTGTAGGCTGACTGAACAGCATCTGGGGATTGGATGAGGTAGAAATCTGCCCCGAACGATCTTAACTTCGCCACTGGGAGACCTGGGTTCATGTGGCTGCTCCAAGTTAGTCGACGTAGGCCAGTTCTGCAGATGTTGATGACTATATTACTATGTACGTACGCTAGTGCCGAGAGATAATGACTTCCATGACGCAGAAGTCCAATGATATGGCCAAAAAGTGGAATTCCATTCAATGGCAGAACTGTAGTTGGGCCGTCAATTTCTTTGAGTGGCGCATCTTTCGAGAAACACCGTGGTAGCAGGAAACTCAGGGCCCAAGAGAGCCCGAGAAACAGGGCAAAAACATGATACTCGGTAATCTGGAGATGCACCTGAGTCGTGCCGATGAGAAATTCCATTGTCGTTCCAGTGCTGTAAGGAGTAGGCGGGAGCTCAGAATCAACTGAACTGAGGGTGTGTTGATAAAATGCCCGAAAATATAGGTTGAATTAATAGCTACCCATAAATTCAACAAGCCGGCCACGGTCCCCCGTGATGACTGCTCGTTCAGCTGACTATCTACAAATCTCCTATCGGGGGTGGTAATCTTTGATTGCTGCCATGCCACGACGGCCGCGGAAACTGCCCACGGGATGCTTGGGCTGTCCGAATTATTATCCGCTGTGCAATGGCACTCAGCTTCAAACAAACGACTCAGTATCCTTGGCACTCGGATACATTCGGTGCTTCTCAGTTCTGGGCGGGTTTTCTATCAATGGTGCCGAGTTGCAGGTTTACTGGGCCAATTCGGCAATATGAAGTGGGCCTCTTTGCGGGTATTCGGATCGTTCGGACACCTGGGCACTTATGCATTGCAGGTATCGCGAGCCACCGTGAGTTCAATGATGGAACGTCCAGCCCATATGCCATGATAGTTTTTAAGCGTGGTCTAGTCGTATTGACAAAATGGCTATGCTGAAAACATGCTTACCTGCGAAGAGTCCGACCTTGAGTCCTAACTGATCGCGTAGAAATTCACATTCATTTTCTTTAGACAGTATATATCATCTGTCACCCGCCCCCTATTTGCCGCCTGACACTCAAGTATCCAGGGAGCGAGTGTCGTCGCAACTTTGGGCCGTCTCGATCCTGTTAAAGTGGGTTTCCCTGCCTCATTTATGCAATTATAGAAGCCTTCACGTCTTGGACCCTAATTCGTTTTTGGTGCAGTGAAGCGCTACCGAAGCTGGACCCCCTAAGGAACTGCTAGTATTGTCGAGCATGGCAAGGTCGGCTGTGGCCCCGGTGGCTGTGCTCATCGCACTGGGTGCCATCCTCCTGTCTTTATGGCTATCTCGCCAGGATGCCCAGCCTGAGAGCGCGCTGGCTGCTGAAAACGTGGCCGGCTTAAACAACACGGCTCTCTTCCTCGTCACGGGCAACGCCGGCCTGTCCAACGTGCACTTTGCCACAGCCCAGGCGCTCCTAGAGGGCCACCCAGATATTCAGGTCCACTTCGCCTCATCGGACTTGTCAATCAAGACCAAGCTGGATCGCGTCAGCTCCCACGCTCGATCCAAGACACCTAAAGCCAGCCCCATTGTCTTCCACGAGCTGCCCGGCCCGTCATATGTCAAGGCATGCCAAGATGCCGGCGTGCAGTTCACCGACACTATCCAGCCGCCGGGCCACCGCGGAGCAGCCAAGATGTGCGAGCTGCTCCAGGTCTTCGTCGCGCCGTGGACCGGCGAGGACCACCTCGCTATCTATCAAGCCACCCGGGATCTCATGACCAAGATCGATCCGGCCGTCACGGTGCTGGACACGCTGTTTAGGCCGGGCATCGACGCCGTGCGGGCCACGGGGCGGGTCCATGCCTTTGTGACCCCAAACACCCTGGCGGAAAACTTCGTGGCCGACCAGCCCTACCTCAAGATGCTGTGGAAGTACCCAGCCCTCGGCTCGGACTTTGGCTATCCCGTGCCGTGGGAGAAAATCCCAGAAAACATCTGGCTGTCCCTGCGGCTGGGCTGGAGCATGCTCCGGCTGCCTGGGCTCGGGGAAAAGAAGCGTTTCCTGAGGGAGCAAGGCGGAATCGAGGACCCACTCAGCTTCTACAAGCTGCACCGGCCTGATGTCCCGTGGATCACACAGACGACGGAGGGTGCGAGCACGCCTGTGGATGTGGTCCCGCAGAACGTCACCTGCACCGGCCCAATCGTCCTGGACGCGGCTCCGGCAGCGGAACAGGACCCGGAGCTGGTGGCCTGGATGGCGGACGGGGCTGACCCTGCAAGCGGCGCCCACGGCAGGACGCTGCTCATCAACCTGGGCAGCAGTGTCATTTACAGCCTGGAGCAAGCCGAAATCATGGCCGAAGCCCTCGGCAAGACGCTGGTCAGGTTCCCGGGCACCAAGGCGCTGTGGAAACTTCGAACGGACACAGAAAATAGTGAAGCTATTCACGCAGCCGTGGACGCGTATCTCGAGGGTGTTGGGGAGCGCGTGAGAATTGTAGATTGGCTTACCGTGGATCCGGTCTCACTGCTTGAGACTGGCCATATCGTGGCAAGCGTTCACCATGGCGGGTCGTACGTCGCTTGACACCCCTTTCTGTCCTCGTTCTGTCTTTTGATAAGCAAGCAAAGACTTTATGCTGACACTCTCACGCAGGAACTGTTTCCACGAGGCCATCAGCGCTGGCGTCCCCCAGGTGATACTGCCTCTGTGGATGGATTTGTACAACATGGCAATGTTGGCTGAGCAAGTCGGTGTCGGCGTGTACGCCAGCCGTGGGACTGCGCCGGGTTGGACTGTCGATGGGCTCGTAAAAGGATTGGAAAGAGTCCTCGACGATGACAAGGCCGCAGCAATGAGAAACCAAGCGGCGGGTCTAAGTGCCAAGACGAAAGAGCGGCCTGGAAGGAAGATAGCCGCTGGTGTAATTGCCGAGCTAGCTGGTTCAGGACGCTGAAACCTTCTGAGACCTTGTGTCACCATCTTATAGACCACCACGTTCTGACCCCGAAACTGCCTTCGATACTCTGGAACTCATGGTTCAAGGCTTCCAGATTCTTTCCATTGGACGTGAGTGAAAGGATTCCGCAGATTTATTGTAACCTCTAGATGAGAAATGTACAGGTGGCACCTTAAATGCGTAATATCAGACGAGGGAATGCATCTCATCCCAAAGTAATGCCAAAAATGCTCCCAGACATGGCCAAGAAGAGAAATGGCTCGCCAGTTTAAGTTGTGAAAGCCCAGACCGCATCCCCCGAATACCCATCCCGAGCCTCAAAGACAACCGGACACGGCCCCTCCGGCTTCATCATGCTCGTCATCTGCGATCGGTTAGGGTCAGGTAGGCCCACAGGCCCGACAAACCGCAAGTCAAACTCGGTCAGGACCACAGCAGCCATCCCCAGCATCATGTCCTCGGCAATGTGTCGTCCTGGGCACAGTGTTGATCCTCCGCCGAACGCTCGAAACGCCGAGGGGTGGACCTTGCTCCTGGAGTCAGGGGCTATGAATCTCTGAGGCACGAACTCGGCGGCGTCCGGTCCCCAAACCGACTCGTCCGTGTGAACGGCGGTGGCAGGAATCTGCAGCGCCGCCCCTTTCTTGAGGTGATGAAGCCTTTGCCGGCCCCCTTGTGAAGACTCCAGGACAGTATCCTCGAGCACCTCGAACGCGGCGATTCCGGCTGCTGTGAACCGCAGCACCTCGCGGATGGTCGACATGTAGAGTGGGCACTTGGCCCTGATCGTGGAAATGCTGAGACTTTGTGTAAGGCGACCAGGGCTTTTGCCTTTCTTGCCCTCCTCCATGCTCTTGACGACAGGAATGAGCTCACTGCGGATCGCGTCGAGGAGACGCCCTTCGTCCCAAGAGGATACCTTCCCGACGAGCCAGAACAGAGCAGGCACCAAACTGGTGGTCAGGCCCAGGAATAACCCCAATTCAGCTCGCGCGGTGTGGTCCTCGGAGCATTCGTACCGCTGATGCAGGTCCCTGGTTTGCGTTACGAGTCCAGATACGCCTCCAGTTGAGGGATCATCCCTTATCCTCCGACCATGGCTCCTAAAAGTCTCGACCATCCTCTCACGACCACGAACAGCCTTCGGAGCTGTCCATGATGGGAAGATGTTCATGACCAGCATCATGATCCCATCCTCGAAATTCCAGAAGTCGTCCATGAGGCTGCTGTCAGCAGAAAAAGGGTTCGTGGGCCCGTACAGAGCATCGGCCATCGCCATGGACACGCTGGTGCGCAGGAGAGACATCAGGTCGATGGGACTGTCAGATCCGAATTGGGCCATGGACGAATGGAAATGGCCTGGGAATTTCGAAAGCGTGTCGAACAGCATCTTCCCCATGACAGTGTGACCAGGCTTGAGGATCGTGTGATACATGTCGTGTGAGTCCTTGACGAGAGATTTCCCATTTTTGCTAGGACTGGAGAGGATCTCTAGGGAAGACTTGTCGAGACTTAGAATTTTCCCATAGACGGTCTCGATGAATGGTCCATTGCTTGATATGACCTGTTGTTTGCGGTTGACCTTCGATATGAGCTCGGGGGAGGTTATGATGTAGAACTTTTGGCTGACGATCCAGGTGGTGTAGACCGACTGCTTCACCTGATCCCTTATTGTCTCATAGTAGGACACACCACGGGATAGGAGGCCGTACAAGCTACCGAGGAAGGGCAGCCCAAAGAACACCGTTGGGGGCTCTTGGGGCGACCCGGACAATGCATTGTACTTCTTGAGTCCCAAAGTCCAGGCCCGTTGCTTCAAGGATGGCCACGGTATTGATATGAAGATTTGGATAATCACAGCTACTAACACATAGCTGACTATGGAAGACATGGTGGCAAGCGTAAACAGAAACGAATAAATGACAATATCCCTGAAGCAATCTCAGCACCAAGGACTTGAGCGGTGCGCTCGGAGGCCATGAATAAGAATATAAGGGGCCAGAATCCCTAGGATAGCCGATGCAATAATTGTGATCTCTCCATACTGGCTTGTCTGGAAGGGCTTTCTTCATAATTGCAAACCCTCTTTTAGAGAATATTCCTGGCCGGCCCACTTGGTGCCGAAATGGCTATTACCGGGCCCGGGACGACGGGGTTTTGTCTTTCACGATGCTACAAAGTTAGCTTAGTCCCGAGTGTAAGACAATTGGAGTTTGGCCGCTGGAATATGAAGATCAAAAAAATCCAGCCACCATGTCCACCTCTCAGTTCAATGGCAAAGTCATAGCCCTCACTGGCGCCGCCTCGGGAATCGGCCTGGAATGTGCCCGCCTCCTCGCCAGCCGCGGCGCCAAGCTTTCCCTGGTCGACGTGCAGTGGGAGCCCCTCCAGACGCTGAAAAAGGACCTCGAGGCTACCTACAGTGGCATTCAGGTTCTTATTCGCAAAGTTGATGTGAGACAATATGACCAGGTCGAGTCCTGGGTCTCGGCGACTGTCGAATCGTTCGGCCGGCTCGACGGAGCCGCCAACCTGGCTGGCGTCATTCCGGGACCGGCAAACGTCGCGGACCAGGATCTCGAGAAGTGGAAATTCGTGATGGAAGTCAACGTTGACGGCATGATGCATTGCCTGCGTGCCCAGCTGGCGGTCATGCGGAGCGGCGGCGCCATTGTGAACTGCTCGTCGGTGACGGGACTGGCCGGCGCAGCGGGTCTGAGCTCTTATGCGGCTTCGAAACACGCAATCATCGGCCTCACCAAGTCGGCTGCAAAAGAAGTTGGTCCGCAAGGTATCAGAGTGAACGCTGTGTGCCCGTAAGTAAACCCTCAGGACAGCTGGTGCGTGCTGTGCATGACGACAGAACCTCCCCAGGCCGCTGACCAATTCCTCTTTTCATTTTGCTTCCAGCGGCAATATTTCAACACCAATGTCACACTCGGCATTTGCAGCTGTGACTGGGACACCACACGAAAATGCCAAGACAGCCTACGATCAACTCGTATTACCAGACATCTCACTGCGCCGGATGGGTCAACCGTCCGAGGTCGCCACACTAGTGGCTTTTTTGCTGGGTGATGAGGCATCTTATATTTCAGGGACTTCTATTACGGTGGATGGGGGGACGGTATGTTAATCTCGGTCGGAAAAGTGTATTCAGAAGAGCATAGACGTATAGAAGACTTTATAAGTGACATGTCTTCCAAGTCCTTTATTTGAAACTCATGCAGTGTTCCCTTCTGATCATAGCTTTAACTCAGCTTCTTCTCGGTGTATGCAGGCTTGTCTGGCCCGAAAGCTCCCAGCAAATACACAACTCGTAGCAAGAACAGAGCTGTCTGTGATCCAGTTAGCATGGCCCGCAGACAGACAACAGAACTGAACATACCGGCATCGCTATATTGCCCCACATCATGCTATTCCATTCATGGACAGCCGCAAATCTCTCAATCCCAAGAACATGGTAACAAACTGCCACATGCGTCACATCGGTGACTGACAGGGCCATGAGGTATCTGCGCATCACCTTCAGCTCGGAGGAGGTATACAGCACCACAAGCCCGAGGAGGAACATCAGTCCGTAACAGTTACCCAACTGAAGAGCAAGCAACCGTGCATGGTCGCTGACTGCCGTTTCTTGTCCAGCAATCTGGTCAGAAACAAAGCCCGCTGGGTCGAAGGTGGCAGTTCCCCAGCCAGCAAGCCTAGAGCGACACGTGAGCTCCACTGATCCCCAATTGACAACCATGGGTCACTCACAGCGTTACGGGTTCAAAGACCAGGAAGATGAATTTCGGTATCGCTGGTAGTTGAGACGCCATTGTGGTTATGTGGGTGAGCCGCCTGTCGATTTCGACGGAATTAAGATGCTTCTAGCTGGCTGAATAGGGGGATTGCTTTCCTAATGACCGAGCGATATAATTCAGACAATGAGTGTATGTAACTCGTGTAATTATACTCACAACGGGTCATCTACACTGGGTCAGTAGGTAGTCTGGTTTGCATGCACAGATCTGCATATGCAGCTATCCACTTACACAAGCAAATATGGCATAATTGCAACCTGAGTCCCCTCTTTTACCTTCATAGTTGCGTCTGATATTCCAAGAGCCACGGTCCTCTGCTCGAGCCGTGCTGCTCGAGTCGTGAAAAGACCCACCGTTGTGAGCCTCGCAAACGGATGGCCCGGAAGTCTCCGGCCATCCCGCGTTCGGCAGTGTCTTCTCGGAGTGTTGTTCTCGGTCCGTTCCGCCGCTGCCGTCGGAGAAGCCATAACGGATGCCCAATCCCCAGGTCGGCATTAGGAATACCGACTCGGCATATATCCTTGTCATCTCGGTTCGGAATTTCGCTTGGGACTTTTTCACATATCAAGACTCGTGCCGACCCACGTGTCCCGTGTTCTCGGTATTGAAGCAGTCCCCAGCGATCAAATTCAGATAGTGGCTTGCATCACCGACTCAGTTCTCGCTAAATTGCACCCATGAACATCCAGGATCCAGGTACTGGTCACGTATCCACACAGTATATCGATAAAGAATCCCAACTGAGGTTTCAATGAAGAAGTTTGCGAACATGTGTGATTTGTTGAGATATTTCTTTCCTAGCTTTAATATATGTAAACTCCTGGTAAATTAATACAAATCAAATGTGAGAAATATACATAAACACAGTCGAATACTTGTCCAGAAACTTTAATGTAAAATATATTCTGACCCTGATATTTACTTTGTGTTTGACTGGAATTTGGTACAGGAATTTTGATTCCGATATCATCTATGTGCTCTGAAACGTAATTCTAGAAACTTCAGCATCAACAGCTGGACGCTACTCTTACACCAGCACGCTTCAGCACACTTACGCGCCTAAGACAGTGGTCACCATGAAGTCACGCAGACCAGTAACGTATCGCCATGCATGCATAGTGAGCACGACGCTCTTTCTGTCGACGACTGTACGTGGTCAAGAAGCCAGCACCTATGATTACATTATCGCGGGTGCTGGAATAGGCGGACTGGTCCTCGCCAACCGGCTATCCGCAAACGGCACGTTCTCAGTGGCCATTGTCGAGCCGGGCGAAGACGTGAGCAACAACCCAAACGTGACTCTGGTCGCATCCACGCTCCCGGCCGTCGGCACGCAGCTCGACTGGCAGTACCCTGTCGCCACGCAGCAGTACGGGCCCGACTCGGTAGGCGGCGGAGGCATGACCTGGCACTCGGGCAGGGCCATCGGAGGCAGCAGCACCATCAACGGCATGGGCTACATCCGCGGCGACCGGGCCATAGTCGACGCTTGGGAGACGCTGGGCAGTCCGGGATGGAATTGGGATGCCCTGTGGCCGTACTTTATTAGGAGCGAGAATTTCACTGCCCCGACAATCGAGCAAGAAGAGAACGAAGGCGCGGCTTTTGGAGAGGAACTTCATGGGTTCGACGGGCCTTTAGATGTGGCGTTCGCGTTTGAGGAGCTCGATGCGGACTTGTACCAGTCCTTCCAGAGCACGTGGGAGCTGCTGGGTTTTGGAGCCAGCCCCGATGTCAACAGTGGCGACGTGCACGGATTCAGCGCAGCTCCTATGACTGTGAACAGAGACGCGCATTTGAGAGAGGATGCAGGCACTGCCTACTATCATCCTTTCAAGGAAAGGAAGAATCTGGTGCTTGTTCCAGGAACTGTGAGGAAGGTGGACTGGAAAGAAGGCAACGGGGGTCCTGAAGCTGTCATCGAAGCCGCCGGCATCGAGTACGTGACGGCTGACCAGCAGATTCGATCCCTGAAAGCACGCAAGGAGGTCATACTTGCAGCAGGAGTAATCAGGACCCCGTTGATCCTCGAGATGTCCGGCATAGGCAGCCCTAGCCTTCTCGCAAGCCGCAACATCACCACACGGGTTGATCTCCCAGGAGTGGGAGAGAACCTCCAGGACAAGCCTCAGGCCATGCTCATGTACAGCGCCGCCGATGCGAGCGCAAACCCCTTCAATATCACCGACGTGGCGCCCTACGTAACCTTTCTCAACTCACACGACCTTCTGGGCGCTTCTTTCGCCGAGGTTAAGGCTGAGACCGCTGCAAACCTGCCTGCGTGGGCGTCCGCCATCTCTGCCGCCAACAACGTCAATGCGTCGGCCATCGAGACCATTTTGCGCGTCCAGCACGACCTCGTATTCTCCCAGAACAGCAGTTTTGCCGAGGTCGAGACAACTATTGCCGCAGCCGCCGGCTTCTACGTCAGCGTCTTCTGGCCCACCCAGCCCTTCTCGCGCGGGAGCGTTCACATCGGACCTACAACCTCGGCCAACTCCAGCCTCCCCGACCCGGAGATCGATCCAAAATACTTGTGCGTCCCTGTTCCACCTGATCCCCTGAGATTACCTATACTGGCATCCATCGCTAACCCAAAAGTGCAGACTTGTCTCCTTCGACAAGGAAGTCTCAGCCCTTACCGGCCGCCTAGCTGCCCGCAGCTGGAGCACGGCACCAATGAGCCAGCTCGTCGGCGCCAGGCTTAGCCCACCCGAGACCACGCTGCCATCGCGCAACGCGACCGACGCGCAATGGAAGTCCTTTGTGGAGGAAAGCATCACTCCCGTCCAGCACGGAGTCGGCACCGCCTCCCTCATGCCGCGGGAGCTGGGCGGTGTCGTGGACCCGGAGCTGAGGGTGTATGGGACAAGGAATGTCCGTGTGGTGGACGCAAGTGTCATTCCGCTGGAGCATAATGGCCACTTGATGGCAATCGTCTATGCTATTGCTGAGAGAGCCGCTGATATTATTCTTGAGGGCGGCTTGAAGTAGGTGGAATGGTCGAGCAAGGGTTGCAGTGGTAAAACCGGTGGTAAATTTCAAGAGACCCTTTTTTAATTTCAAAGGTTTCGATAACATTCTGACAACTGTATATATACTTATTTAAACTGAACAATAAACAGCCAGTTACTCTGTTTGCGCCTTGATGAATGATCATACATCCCTCCGCTTGAACAACAGTTGCTTGGTCGGGTCCGGGATGCTCTGTAACCCGAAGTCCATGTTGGGATACCTGCCCTCGTGCCCGTCCACGTTGCGGAATTCGTAATCCAGTATCGCCCTTGACACAATCATCTTGGCTTCGTTCGCGGCAAAATAGCGGCCGGGACACGCATGGCGGCCGTAGCCCCACATCAAGTTCGACGGGCTGGCCGTGACGAACTGGTTCGCGCCGCCGCCGCCGCCACCACCGCTCTCGGCAGCCCCGGCCGCCTGGCGCAGCTTGTACGAGCGGAGCATGTCGAAGCTGTCCGGGTCCGCCACGACCTCCGGGTCGAAGGCCATTGGGTGCGAGGCTACCTCGATAGTGACGCCCGCTGGGATGACCTGGCCGGTTGAAAGGGTGAAGTCTTGGAGGACTTTGCGCCCGAATGAGGCTGGAGGTGTGGTTAGTTCTCGAGATGCGACAGCGGAGTGCTTTGGGCCTGTCTTGGAGGTAGCCTGGGGACGTACTAAAAGCAAGCGGATAATATCGTGCATTCTCGCTGAAGAAGCTGTCCATCTTCTTCATGTCGAGGATAGCGGCGGAGGTGAAGGTCCCGTGCACCCGGAGGGCGGACCTGATCTCCTCGCGGAGCTCCGGGACCAGCTCTGGTCTAGCGGCAAGAGTGTAGAAGGCACTCGTGACCGTCATGGTGGTGGTGTGGATGGCGGCGAATGTGAGAGCCAGCTGCATCTCGGCGATGTCCTGCTGGGTGAGCTCGGCCGGGCTGTCCAGGATCCACTGCAGGAGATCGTCCGGCTTCCTGTAGTCCGGGTCCTCGACGGCACGTAGCCTGGCCTCGATGATCGGCTTCAATATTTCCCAGGCCTTCTTTTCGCGCTCACGGAGTGTCTTCACCTCGGTGAGGGACGAGGCCTTCAAGTGCCGCTCCCCCTTCGGAAGCCTTGTCACAGCCTCGCGGGCGTTGACAATATCCATGGTGTAGTTCATGGCCATGTCTACGTACTCCGGAGTGCGGCATAGCTCCGGTCCGATGAAGATGCGCCCGGATACTACGGCCACTATGCGAAGTAGTGTGTAGTTGATGTTGACCGGGGTGAAGGTGGATAGGTCTCCAGGAGGGAGCTCTTCTCGAAAGCATTGATCCACCTCCTCCGCGATAATAGGATTAAGACGTTCTGTGGATTTATTAGCTGCTTGCCGCAGAAATATGCAGGGTATTGATACACCAAGCCGTTGTCAATAGTTACGTACTAAGCGCAGGCGTCAAATCTTTCTTGACAATATGCGGCACAATAGGGCGATTGCTGAGCCCAGTATAACGGAACTGCATAGACTGTAAAAATGAGTCAGCAACTGATTGCTCAGAGGTCTTAGACCTTGAGGAAAGGTGAGCATGTATACTTCCTCAACGGCCACGGCCTGGCTGATGACATGATCCGGGAAATCCTTGAGCTCCCCTAGCAAGCGAGGGTCGAGGATAACCACATCGGAATCTAGGACGCAAAACGTCAGAAACTCTGTTACGATATCAGGTGGTTCTGGGAGACTTGCTCGTTGTGTATACTCTGAAACATGAGTTTTTAAACTTCTTGTACCCTTCGTCGACGAGTTTCTTCGCATTTACCACGAAAGCCATGCGCTGCTGGGCGGGATCGCCTGCTTCGGCCCCTACGACTGGAATCTTGGACAGAGAGCTTTTCTTTGCGAAGACTAGCCTTCGATACGCCCATGTGACAGTAAGTACATAAGCCGTCACGGCAATAGGAACCCATTTTGTCGCTAGCAGGTCCAGCTGGCCGTAAGCTGCACTCAAAGATAGCATAGTGAGGCTTGTGGAATGTCTTGTAACCAGCAAGGACCGACGTCACTTGTCGCTACAGAGTATATGTGCCGGGAGTATGTGAAGCTGGAAGCATTGAGATCGCACAGAGAAGAACTACGAAAGAATGACAAACAGTAGATACATGAAAATAATAATTGCAACAAATATTACGCGAATTGTATTATCAAAATGGTATATTTGTCGAGCCTCATGCTGAACCTATCTCTCGAGGTCCACAATGACTTCAGAACTTACTCATGCAAGTACAGTGTAAGTGCCAAAACAAGCTCCCGACCAGCTTTACCCGTGATCTGCTCGGGGTGGTTGTTTCGGTAATATGTGGGGAACACGGATCCCCCGGAACGGGATGATGTGGGTAACATACTTTTTCGGTTACAATTTGGTCAAATGTGGTAGCACTGTGGTCCTTGCACTCTGGAAATATCAATCACCAAGCTGGGTGTTCATAGCTGTGGAGTACATTGGCATGCAAATAAGCGAAGAAGAGGGTGAGGGGAGCATATTCGTTCTACCTGCATCAGATTTACTGTCTTCACCAGCTTGTAATGTGTGCCAAGTTGGAAGTCGGTTGCGACTAAAATGTCATAGGAGACCTTGTGTTGAGCACCATCGCAGCAACCACCCAAGTCTAACTCTGACCCGCGGTGATTCTATATTCGTATCACAATGGGCTATCTGCGGTTGTGGCCTGGTCCTGCCGCTCGTTCAGTGGATGGCCAGCACTTATGTTGGCTTCATGAAGAAGAACAGACTGCCAAGGGGTTCGGGTTACCATCGTCGTAGATCCCTTGCATACAACGAAGCCAATAGGGTTGATGCTGCAGCCGACTCTGACTTATGTGCCTCTGGGTTTGCATTTGGCTGTGCAAGTGGTTGAGGTATAGCGAGTTCAATGAAGTGCATTCGTCTCGTGGAGTGCGATAAATTACAAGGGAATAGATGCTGTTGTAAGGCTGATTGAATTTGCAGAAGGACGAGCTGATATCAGGAGATGGTTGGACTACCGGTAGAGAAGTGGACGCGGTGATGGTAAATATTGATGCTCCTTGATTGAGGGTCAGGGTTGTATAATCCGAAAATTATTGATGACAGGCCAGCTGGGATGCCTTCTTAACTCAACTTCCCAAGTCAGTACGTTGTTGTAGCTTTCCTGTAGAAGACTTTCCAATAGACGTCTATGCCACACTTGCTGCCCCATACGAGCTTCCCTCCACGGGTTACTAATTGTCTTGGGTGTGGTCCGCTCATACGTTTTTAAGCGACGACTGATTTTTGCGAACCGCAGCGGCCAACTAATTGTTCATCCTCCACCCCCCCCCCTCATGGCACGGCAACTAAAAGGATTTCCAAGCCAGTTGCAATCACCTGAGCATGGGACTGGTAGGCCCCAGATATCGACTGTGGACTTTTGCACACATCTCTGCATGATCACCGCTCTCAGGGTGTGAATCGGAAGTACGCTGCAGACCCGTTGGCCCCAAGCCATTGGACCTGGCGTGGTGGTTAGCCGCCCGGCGAGCTGCCCCTTTTCGGCGGCCGGCCAATCACGGCCAAGACCAGGCCTGACGGGTTCAAGGGGCTATCACAATCACATCGCCGCCAACGTGCCTCAAATGCGTCCAGCTGTAATAGGTCACGCATTCGAACCATGGAATTGGGCCCTGGCAGGGCAGGTGTGGTGACTGACTCGACGTTTGTTGGTTGACGCTGCCGTGGTCAGCTAGGACGGACTTTTGTCCATCATAATAAGCTTTGCTTGGCCACGCTTTGGATCATGATCTTGGGTTTCACTCAGACTTACTTATCATTGACTCTCCGAACTTCAATACAAGTCGTTGTCACTCGTTTCTGAAGAATCACTGTTGTCTACATCGGCCAGGAGAGCCTTTAATACGAAAACACGCGCCACAGTCACCGAGCGGGATACTCACCCACATATTGTATATCATAACCTGGGCAGTCGTCACGATGAAGAGTTATTATCTCGGCGTTCTCATGGCAGTTTCTATCCCTTGTGGTGCCACTCCACTGTCTTGCAAGCGTTCCTCTGGCTGCGCTGCCGGCCTGACCGTGTGGTCCGACGCCAACTTTGCTGGAAAGTCACAACAGTATAACGTCTCCTGGGACACATGCAGTAGGTGCAATACGTCTAGCCATGCTATCTATGAACTGTACCAGTTGACCAACACCAACTCGCCAGTTTCGATCGCAGCACAGTTCCCATTCGCCCAGCCCGCTGGAGTTAGCTCCATCGCAGCAAACGAAGGCAACTGGTGTACTGTCTACCCGTACGTCCACATACCTCCCTTCTTCGTATTTGGCTCGCAGGGTCGTCTGAAGCGGAGTGCTAATACTTAAGCTTCAGGAACGCCGACTGTAATCCCGGACAAGGCAATGCCAACGATACGCTCAGCGTGGTCGGGAGCTACTATGACCTAGCAAACCCCGAGGACGCTTGGGACAATCTAGCACAAAGTTTCTCCTGCAAGAAGTACAACTGCGAATGATGCAAATAATCCTTCTGGAGGCGGATGATCAACGTACGCTTGTATTGCGACCGATCGATCCCGACTGAGAGTCCATGCCCGAGCAGCATTCTATCTGGGAGGTGATCGAGTTGGTCGAACGTATGGCCGGGTAGTATCGAGTCAATCTTTTCTGGCTTAGGTTTTTGTGGTTTCTATGACGTGGACAATGCTCATGGTAAGGAAGGAATAAGACTGTAATAGTAATTGTCATAATTGATGGTCAGTCCACCACGTGGGTCACGGCTTGATACGTTGGTTGCCACGTACGGAGTTCCATATCCAAATTGTGGCCATCCTCCTGCGAGAAGACTGTTGCTACCAATGAATTGTACATGAATGTTGAACCAGCCTCGATGAAGAATTCTAAGAACTGAAACTTTCCAATCAATTAAGACACAACTGGAGCCTGCTCCACTTCATTCGTACCCCTGGTCCCGGTCCAGCTAAGAAATAAAACCTCTGGAGCCCATAGTCAAGTTTTAATGAGGTCTCTGTCGGAAGTCGACCCCCATCCGACCAACATGTGAACCACCAATTCATAGCTGATCATCCACATAATATCACCACGCCTGACCTTCCCCGTCGTGAAGGACTCAAACACGTAAATACCACCCAATCCCATCCGTGTTTCTCATTCATCCTAGGCAGACGACATCCTCTGCTTGTCTGAACCAGAAGCTGGCGCCAATGGACCATGCGAAGGCGGACCCGGGAAACCTGACCTCTGCGTAGACTGTCCACCCCGGTAGTGGCCCGAGGCGTCAGACGTGTAGGCACCCGGATATGAGTATCCGGTGAAGCTTCCCGGCGCCCGGGTGGTGCTAGGAGGCAGCCCCGGCACTCTCGCGCCACGGTTGCGGGGCTTCGGCGGAGGCCAGCTTCGTTGGGAAGTGTGGCTGTAGCTCGGCTGACGTGAGGCCGGGGCAGAAGTTTGTTGGGTTCCATCGCTGAGACGCTGGAGGACCGACTGGAATCGCTGCTCGTCGTGAGCTTCGTCGTTTAACTCTCGGCGGGGGGTAAATCGAGGGGCCGCGAGATCCGCAAAGGGACCTTTGCATTCGGGCGGGCAAGCGTTGACGGTCATTTCTTTGGATTTGTGCTCAGGGTATGAATCTTGATTGAGCACCGCTTGTGTTCTGCTTTTGTATTTGAGACGTTCAGGATAGGCAAGTTCACGGCCGATGAAAATTGGAAGAGGGCCGGCTCATCGACGGTAAAGTGGCTCATTTATGTATCTATTTTGTGTTGTATTTACAAGATCTTGACTCATATTCCAATTGTTTTGGCATTAGCAACGAAAGTTGTTTTTCTAGCAAGCTGTTGGTTAATGACACTGAGTATTCTTGGATGCGTTGAGTCCCCTTGAGAAACGCCTCGTAGCTGAATGACTGTAGTGTGCGAGTCTTATCAAGCAGTCTGGTTCCTGGAAATGACATAACTTACTACCTCCAAAAGGAAAACACTAAGTGACAGACGCATTTGTATGCCTAGCGGACCTAGCATGTGATCCGGTCATGATTGCTCAGGGTGACGCGGTCACCGGAGAACAGGAGTTTCGCTTCACCAAACACTACTGTGATGAACAAATAATTTGTGTATATTTGACATCATCAGCGCACCTGACCAAAGGACATCCATAGAATTCCGTGTTGGATGAAAAAAGAGAGTCATGAAGCAACCAAGTGTCTTTAATGTCTGAGACTTCGGGCACGGTATGGAATGTTCATCCACAAAACATGGTCTTGGAAGTACAATTTGTCTTGGAGAGTGAAGACTCTCAACTTCCTCGAGTTTTGTCATGGAACACCAGTGCCCGTGAATGGGTACTTGATGGCATCGGAGCTAATCTAGCCTGGATTGTTAAACCTACATGGATGGTAGGGAGCCAGATGCAGGGATCTGTGAAGTTTGCATCACAAGTCAGCCCCACTTCTGTCAGCGCCGTTCCGTCTCCGTTTCTCGATCCTGCACATCACGCATGCATCGATCATCAGCTGCAGAATCATTCCCCGTGGCTGTCTGCCGGCACGTCAGGTTGTACTGGACTTAGCTGTTATTTTAAGACCAACAGGCACGCCAAAGCCGCACATTCGACCTTGTATCGCGTCAATTTGGCCTGGCCATGGCGTCATCGCGCGTCTAATCCACCAATATGGAGGCTCAGAGGCCAGCAGGCAACGACACAGGCATTGGCATCTATGCGCCCCTCGAAGACCTGCCTCTTCCCTCGGAAGATGCAGTATCTTCAGACCAGAACTGTTGGGCCATCCGGTGTGTGAGCCTAGGACCTGGGCAAGGCGGCGAGCCTCTGAGATGCGAGCTTGTGAACTCACATTTGGTGACTATGCGCGGGAAGTATGAGGCCTTGTCATACACATGGGGCGATTCAACCCAAAAGACCTCCATCTCGTTAAATGGCCGTCCAGTACAAGTGACTGCAAACTTAGCGTGCGCTTTACGACATCTTCGGAGACCTCGTGACGGCCGCCTCCTGTGGATCGATGCTCTCTGCATCAACCAGGCCGATGGTTTGGAGGTCAATAGTTACGTCCAGAGGATGTGGTCTATCTACCAAAATTCTCGCAACGTCGTGGTGTTTCTGGGGGAGTCTAAGCACGGCAGCGATCAAGCTTTACAGCTTCTTTTTGAGCTATCTTGCTTATCGACGGAAGCCAACGAGAGGCATAGACAAATCACACAGGTTCTGGAAGACGAGCAAAGGGCATCACATTGGAAAGGGCTTCTCAAGCTGATGCGTCGTCCATGGTGGAGCAGAGCCTGGATAATTCAAGAGTACGCAGTCGGACCCCGGGTCATCTTCGTCTGCGGCCTGGCGAGACTTGGCGGGGATGTCTTCAATCAAGCCATGGAGCACCTGATTGACTACAGATACAACGGAAAAATACCGCACCAGTGGCAACATCTGGTGAGGCACGTCGCTTTGACCCCGATAAGCCATCTCCTGTCCACCCGGCACCAATACCAGAGCTCGAGCCCACAGGAGAAACCAGCGCCGATTGAGATACTATATCGATCCCGCGGAGCAATGGCGTCGGATCCGAGAGATAAAGTCTATAGCCTTTTCCGACTCATTGCTGAAGATCCCAGGCTTCAACCAGACTACAGCCGATCTGCCCACGACCTGTACAAAGACGTGGTCAGAGCCATGATCGACTACTCCGGAACCTTGGAGATACTTTCTCACCACAACATTGGCAATATAGGACTCCCTGATATGCCGACCTGGTGTCCTGACTGGACGACGATGCGCGGTGGACGCTACTTGCTGCAGCAGAAGCAATATTCTGCGGCTGGAAGCACACGTGCCAACCCAATATTCCACGATGACACTCTCACGGTCAAAGGAAGGGTATTGGACCAAATAGAACTCCTCTCCAAGCCGACCAAATATGGAAACTTCAAACACGGACCAGCCATGTATTCAACTGCCAGAGGGCTCTGGGAGCTTGCCTCGACGAGAAAAGAGTACTCGAATAATACATGGCCGAATGTCCCCGCCGCATTTCCGGAGACGCTGACATCTTCACGGTCTCGACAGAGAGGTCCGGATGGTTGGGGTACTCATGTCCTCGACGCAAGCACCGTGCAGGAAATGTGGACAGCCTGGTGCCGAAGACGTCACGAACGCTTTCCGCTGAATGGCCCGGTCGAGACACTGTCAAAGAAGTTCGAGGACGCTATGCTTTCGGCGCTTTACGGCAGGGTCTTCTTCGTCTCGCAGCAGGGTCGCTTTGGCTTTGTCGACGCCACGGCTCAAGTCGGCGATACGGTTGCTGTCCTGCTGGGTGGTGAGGTTTTGTTTGCACTCCGCGAGCAACAGTCAGCCCCAGTCCTCAATTCGAAGTCAAATTTCGGCACAAATGGCACGAAATACAGTCTGGTGGGCGAATGGTGAGTTTGTCCATTCCCGCTATTTTGAGTCTCGTCTTGTGCTGATCATGTGAACCAGTTATCTGCACGGTTTCATGTCAGGCGAAGGGCTTGACGGTATGACGGATGAGGCGCTGTTCGAGAATTTCTGCCTTGTATAATATCAACTCAAACTCGAACATCCGCTTTTTGTACATATCATCCGCTCTGCTTCAAGGGGAAAAATAACTACGATACTTACAGCTGGATCCTTATAAGCCGCAAGAGTGGAAGCAATTTCGCCCACGTCACAGGCTGGGGTACAAGACTGAGATTCTTCTCATCCGTACAAGGAGAGAATTGCATGTGCGGTGTATTTCTTGGATTCAGATGTACCAATGTAGAGCGAACATGCAGTCCAAAAGCTAAAACAGTCCAGTCAACTGACAGGTGAACATGCACATCTGGTCCTCCCAACTGAAGGCGCAGTGTTGCTTAACACAGCCTGAAACTGCTCATAGCGACCTCTCAGATGCCAAGTACATAGCGAATGCTCGACGGTCTTTTCTCAAAAATTGGTCAATTTTGCTTCTTCAGAATGCTACGAGTCAAGTGGTAGAAAACGCAAAAAATACATGGTCGATCGACTTGGGACTCGAACCCAAAACCTCATCATCGCTTCTGTAATAGGAGTGATACACGCTACCATTGCGCCAGCCGACCATGACAAAATTGTTTCAACGGGCTAGTCATGTGGCAAGAGTTGCACCTGAATGGTCGCCACTAAAATTCCTTCACGCGTCGTCCTGTCAACTATCAGATGATTGTACTGCCCGGGTGCAGCCTGATACTTGCAACGAACGTTGTTCCGTCTTGTGTAAGCACAGAGAACGCGCCTAGAGAGAGCATGCAGACGTAAAAACCTCTCGTGAGCAGCACTCGCCATTGGACTGCCACATGATAATATCAGTTCCCGAGTAATCGACCACTGTCGATGCCCCCGTCATAGGACCGGCTATAACGAGTCAATTCCACCTGCCTTTTCACATTCCATCCGATGCTTCTTCCAGTCTTTCTTCTGGCACTCAACCGAACAATATCTGACCTTCAGACACCGCATACATTTCTTGAGTGCGCCGCCGCCCGTCGCCTCCCGGTTACCACAGCTCCTGCACCGGAGCGTCTCGTCGCCCTGCACGCTCATACCAAACCCGGATGTGTTCCTTACCACACTGGGGTCGATCACATCCTCCACAAACGGCACCGCATATGTTGGGCTGATAGCAATACGAGTCGCAAACTGGGCGGCAACATCCCACTCGGGGAGGCTGATGAAGTTCTCGGGTAACTTACCCGCCCCACAGCTGCACAGCACCTGCTTGCCCGGCTCGGTACTGAGGGGCACTGCCGCACCATGTCTAGCATACTCACACTCAGAAGTGTGAGTCCAGTTCCTGCACCGCTCCGCCAGCGCCGGCAGCACCTTCTTCCACAGAATCAGCTCCTCGTCGTCGACGGTGATGGTGGCGCACTCGAGCTCCCGCAGGATGAGCAGGAAGGCTTCCAGCTTCCCGCTCTTGATAATGTCCACAGTAAAGGGGATGACCGCCGCATCGAGGGCGACGCTTGCGTTGGCCCCGTCCAGACGGATCGCGGAGACGAAGAGGAGCATGTGGATGCCTCCCTTCTCTGGGTGGTGTATGGCGAAGAGTCCGGTCTGGCCGCCTTGCAGACCCGATGCAAGCATGAACATTGTGAAGAGCGACTCTTTAAAGTTCATCCGTGCGGAGGTAGCCAGGCCGGACTCGTCCGCTTCGTCTCGGAGCTTGCGTTCTCGGACAGAAAACATCCACGAGGTCAAGGTTGTCAGGGGCGCCAGGCGCTTCTTATCAGTGACATCGAGCACGGGTAAGTTGTCGAGGTTGACATGTGGGATGTTTAGGGGGACAGGCGTGGTCTGCCCGAGACTTGAGCTGGAGTCCGGTTTCGCCAGGACACTTGGGAAGACGAAGTCATCCAGTGTTTGGGCTGTTGCCGGATCGGCCAGGGGCGCTATGACTTCAACATAGGCGGATGTTCGCGCGATCCTCGTCTTGCTCCCGTCCTTGACGACGGGTAAGGGGAAGCACAGCGGGTAGACAGCCTCCCTCTCGCCAAGGACAACTTCAAACATGAAAGGTGAGATCTTCCGGACATCCACAGCGGCCTTGTTGGCTAGCAATTTCTTTCCATCCTGGGACGATATATCCAGCCGCCCGGTTATGGTGGTGAGAACGCCCGAGGCATCAAGATCCGCCGTGAAGCAAGACTTGTGATCCCCTGTGGTTTCTTGAGGTGTTTTGGGCTCCAAAGTGTTGTAAAGGGGAAAGCGATCCAGGCCTGGTTGATTCTTGCTGATGTAGACGTGAGAATTGTCCTCCAGGTCGGTTTCGTAGATGGTCATCGGCTCGCCCAGTCCAGGTTTCAGGAGGTGAGGGAGCTTCTTGCCAAACATTACGCTAGTCTGGAGTCTATTGAGTAGACAGAGAGAAACTTTGGTGTGTCCAGGGTCTACTTGGAGAGCTGCGGCGGGCACAGAGAAGGTGGCAATCATGTTGGAGTCTCCGGACCAAGATTCAAGGTCCTCATCGATAGCCAGTGTGAGCTCTCCGCCATGTCGATCGCCTGTGGTTGAGATGGTCCCAAACGTGACTTGGACATCAGAAAAGACGTGGTGCCACATAGTCACACCTCCTTGAACACCACGGAGGTTCACCTCAACCGGATAACTGTCCTTTCCATCGCGAACTACCTGCGCGAGCTCCTTCCAATTGGCTGCAGGAATGACGATGGTAACGGCTACAGCTTCAGGAACATCAGACCATCTGGAGAACAAAGGGGCGCTAGGTCCTCGCCGAATGCCCTGCTGTAGACCTGGTAGGATGTATAATCCTTGCTTGAAAAATTCCAAAGAGAGTGCTTGCGAGTACTTTGAGCCAAACAAGAAGGTTGTGTCTTGTGTGAGCTTGGCGAGAGTCTTTCGACAGACGACCTCCTTGGATGCGTCCACGGTCTGCAGGAGCCTTCGAATGAACGCAACAAGACTCCCTCGGTGGTACCGCGGGTGACCATCCTTGCGCAGCGTGCTGATCATCTGATCGCTAGGGAGGTTGAGTAGACCCTCGACGTCCTCGCTGGCAAACATGGCTAGGTATACTTTGTGGACCAGGTTCACTAGCGCGTCATCGCTGACTTTTAGTCGCAGTGCTTGACCGGTGTACCCACTCAAGTGCTCATGGGATTTCCAAGCAAAACGCCATAATATGCCTGGCGTTTTGGATACCATCCCCATATCAGACACAGCTAGCATGTATTCGTCGACGTTCGAGACTGCTGTGGCATTGCTCCAGTACTCCACCGGGCTGATACCAAGGAGACTTGCAACGGTTCTGGACCGAGCGCAGAGGAGTTCCTCGAAATTTGCCTTCTCTGTCTCTTGTTGATCGTAAATCATTTCCGTGTAAAGAGTGGCGCACGGAGTCGCTTTCAGAAGAGGGCTTCCGGAAACGAGGAGGTTCAATGTTCCCAGGTAAAGTGATAAATTGGACGTGTCAATGACGTCGAACTGCTTGGGCGTCTTTGAATGCATTCCATATTCATCAGGGTCCAGTTCAAGGAGCTCTATAGTAAGCTGGCGTCGATAGAAATGCCCTGACAATTCGCCTGTCTCAAGATGGTGCTGGAGAGTATGGCAAAGTGACAAGGCATCCGCTGAAATGAATCGGAAGGTCATATTCCCCGATGCCCTCTCAACAAATGCCCGAGACCAATCTGCAAACTGTGTCTGAGCAATTGCAATGATGGCAAGTGAGGAGGCATTCTCCCTGTCTCTGTCAGATCCAAGAGGTGAGCCCTCGGTGAAGTGAGCATTTGCTGTTGCCAGGTGGTAACTCAAAATCGGACGCCCCCCATAGGCGAGGACAGAGTGCTTTGACAAAGTGGCAGCGAAGAGAGGGTTCGGAATGTTGGTGTGAGCAGGCACCGGGCCGGTCGTACCCTTTTCCCACCATGAGTCCAAGGCAATCCTCATGCCCACACTGCCCAGGGCTTGAGGACCAAAAGGAGCAGCTGTAAGAAACATTCCGTACCCTGAGACCTGACTCCCGATCGTGGCATCTTTGTAGCTTTTCGAATGCTTCAGTGCAGTCTCGAAATCCGCTCGGTACTGATCTTGGTCCTTCCTCTGTAGAGATTCGAGGTAATCGTGCCAGATATGGCGAACAGAGGAAAGCGTGGAGGCAGTGCCAAAGCGGAAATTTTCACCAAATTCGCTCTCCTTCCAGTCTTTGAGCGTACTCGAAGCGGCCACCAGGCGAACGATGTGTGACTGGAGAACTTGCGCTGACTCTTCATCCAGGAAAAGGTGATAATACACGTTCCAGAGGAGCTGCGGCTCTACTTCCATGCCCCGGCTTACCAGCAATGTGAGGAAGAGAATTTTCCGAGCTGAAAACAGTCAGACTTCACACAAGACGCAATTTCGGATTAACGTACCAATTATTGCATCCTCTACATCACACGAGGTGATATCCAGCTTCCTAGTCGCTGTGGAATCGTCAGTCGGTGTCATCCGTGACCAGCAGGATCGCAAGACTCACGTAGGCCCTTTTCATGGTACGCTGTATACAATATGTGCCGGACATCTCCTGACCCAAGAAGCAGAATGTCGGCGTCGACACCCTGAGGCACGTTTCGCGTTAGGGTCAAGGCCGGAGAGTCGCCGACCGCATAGAATGGAAGGACGACGTTGAGGATCGTGGGCGTCAGCATCTCTAAAAATTCAATACATGGGATGGATTTGTTGTGGATTTCTGCTTTGCAACCTTTGCCTTGCTCGTAATGATCCACGTGGAGGTGCAAATGGATGTGTGGTGGCTGGTGTGAATAGGCAAGCTTCACGTTTGAAGTGCCGAAGTTTGAGCTGCGGGGGATTGTTGAAGCCCCTAACCCTGGATACTACAGCTGCGCATTTCTGTTTATGCGGTCTCCAAACCTGACAGTGCAACCTCTGTCTAGACGAAGCCTTGACAGAGCGTTCTTACTATTGCTGGAGATGATTGAACTGGTTACTTTGAATACTCGTGTGGCCTTTTAGGTCTCAGGCTAAATTAATCAAGAAAACGTCTATTCGTAGTAAGGTGCACGAGTTGTGCCACGAAATTGGGGGAAGGGGGGCGGGGGGTAATTCACCGCAATTGGGTGACGCACCAATGCACAGAGGACTGGATTCCCTCGAAAAAGCAATACGAGGCCTTATGTCTTGGCATTGATGGCAATTCCCCAATGCAATGCAATGGGTAAGCTGGCAGAACATGGTTGCTTGTCTGCTTCCTACATTTGGTTTAGAAAGCCGGCTTATCCTACCTAGGGTTAGATGTGATAGTCAACGCTTCCCGCATATTTTAAATCCACTCTCATTCAATGAGTTGTCGTACGGCGCCGCCGTAGAGAAGTCGAAAGCACCATCTTCTAAGGCAAGCTCGGGTCAGTCTCAGGTCTTGTGCTGATTTCTACCAATATACCCGCGAGTTCTGCGACGGGGAACTTGCATTTCATCTTGAGGCAAATTTATACAATTCTTATACTGTTCGTCAGAAGAGTACATTATCGCTTGGTCATGCAATGTCTCCCAATTTTGATACGCGGCATAAGGACCACAAGGTGCCCTCACCAGAATTGTGTCGTTTGTCCAAGGCGTTTGGCTTCCCTCTACTAGGTCTGGGCCTCGAACAAGTCGACAGGCTTCGGGTGCAGAATCTGTTGACGGTATCTTGAAGCTCGACCGTCACCCAGCCAATAGTGCCGCATTCATTTCGTCTACTCTAAATTCGTATGGTCAAGACGAAGTCATAAGGTGGAACTTTATGCTGCCTCCCGTCGTTGCCTACCCGTCGCCCAATCTGTTCGTGCCTTTTCCCAGCTGTTGGTGACGTAAGTAGGTTTTGGGGTCGTTTGCTCTCAAGTGCTGTTACGGGTTTCTGGCACGTTCAAATAGCAGACATTCAACATTCGACAAAAACCAGTTCACGAATCTCACCAGAAGCTTGGACGCTCAAGGTAGCAGAGACACCCAAAGAGAAACTTCACTACTTCCTCCACCAAACATCCCCTTGCATCCTCGTCCTGAAAATGGACTTTCAGCCCATCTGCGCCAATTGGTCGGCAGAGAACACCACTTGCAAGAAGGCCGGAAAATTCTGTTGCAAGAACTGTCAGCTCCTCACGGTATGCTTATCTTCCCAATTGTTCTCCTCCTACTAATCAATCGTTCCTCCAGTACTGTGGTCCAGAATGCCAAAGATCTCACTGGACCATCCACAAGATCGATTGCAAATCTTTCCTAGGAAAGAGCACCTGGCAGCCAGACTGGGTCCTGGAGAATCGAACACCAGCGTTCGTTGGAGACGGACCTTCGCAGGTGGCTTTTGGAGGCCGAAAGTACCTCTGGGGCAATGTTCCCGCCTTCGACATCCTTCAGCTTGCAGCCAACGAGGGAGAGGCTTACAACAGGCCTTTACACCTTCTATTCGCTGGTGAGCACGAACCCCGTTCCCGAGTGATGGACTCATGTTGACTCTTCACGTACAGCTTCTGGAGACCTCCGAAACGTCATCAAGACCCTCGCCCATCTTCCCAATAGCTACAACCAGACCGTTGACGTGACAGTCAATGACCGAGATCTGGGTGTTGTGGCCCGCAACGTAATCTTGCTCCTAATCGCCCTCGTCGTCGACGACGTTGACGAGGCAATCGACTGTATCATTCATGTTTGGTACTCAGCTCTCGTCCGCGAATCCGACCTTGATCACATCCAAAAGAAGATACGTCCCATTGTCGAGGATATTTGTCACAAGATCGAGGGAAAGTCCGCCGACAGTCTTCAGGCAAAGACTTGGCGATTTGGCCAACGGTCTTTGAGGCTCGTGCTGCAGAAGTCTGCATGGGATGCCCTCTTGACCTTTTTTGACAACCCAGATGGCCTGACTGCAGAGCACGCCAATGTGATCCGGAAGGCCGTCACTCTTGCTGAAGACAGGAAAGATTACCGAGATCGTCATATTATGTTCCAGGCCCATACTCACCGAGTCCCGTTGACTCGCTTTCGGGAAGACGGACTGTTGCTGCCATTTGGAGCCCCGCGTGGCGAATTCAACCATCCCAATCCGTAAGTCATGCAAATACATGCTTCAAACGAAATCCTGAGACTAATTACCTGCAGTACCATTTTTCAGACATCTCAGAGCTGGTCCATGCCTGACAATGCCGATCCTCTCACCGGATGGTCTGCAAAGGATGTGCACAACACCTCCGCCGGACTCGCAAAGGCCGATATCTACGGCAAGCTGTTCGTCCATCTTCGTACAGTGCTTGCGGCATTTATTCATAGGCTCTCTTCCTTACATATTTCGTTTGTGTTGTACCATGAAGACGCTTCTGCTCTCCCCAAATACCTCAACCGCGGGTCATACAGTCGTATTGAGGTATGTAAAGTGCAAAAGGTGGCGCCGAAGCTGGAAAATCACAAGCTAACACATGCATTGCAGGTCTCCAACATCGCGGACGCCGGCTACATGGGGATTTGGCGGACGCTCAACTGCATGATCCCACTACTCCAGACTCCTGTTGACAACCCTCACGCAACGCTGATCACCTTGTTCATGAACGCTGTGGATGAGAATATCAGTGACGCGGAGATACGTGCACACACGAATGCACAAGGCCCAACGATGAAGCGCATTCTCCAATACCTGTCTTTCTCCCCGAGGCAGCTTATTCCCAATGACCCCATCCTCTTCAAGATTTTGGCTGCTCGGGGCTGTGTCGCGAACTACGACTCCACCTTTGACCGGTAAGTGGAGAAGGAAGTAGCTCGAACTGTTTACTTGGACATCGACACTGACCTTTGGTATCAGGTACATGGCAAAATTTGAATTCGCCAAAGCACCTGACCTGGTTGGGGCTGCCGTGAAAACCAAGCACACCGTGATTGAGAAGTGGCCATTCAGGCTAAAGCTACGGCCAGGGTTGCGCGGTTCCCAAGAGGAGTTCGACCGTCTCTTCAGCGGTGGAGTTTCCAGCAAAGAATGCTATCTTGAATGGAAGCGGACTTGAGTACGGAACGACTGATGACGGTCAGCTCGGCCGAAGGCCATGCCAGGGGATGGACAAGTCGACTTAAGCATGAAAATCGGGCCATCATGCGTGCCATCAGCCTTGACAATGTTCCAGACAGTGGAAGGGAACAAGAGTATGAGAGTACACATCGCAAAGGCTTGAGATTCTTGGAACCTGCTATGGATGGCTCAAGATCATTCTACCACCAACCTTCATTCGTAAAATAACATATCAGGAGCTAGCATTGTAGCCCTCGACACTCATTGTAGCGATGTTGAATTGGCCCACTTACTGGATTTGGCGTTTAGCAATGACCAATCTTTTTTCGCACGTAATTACATGGAGACTAGCCCCGGGGGAAGATTTTGTGTGTGAAAATTGGAACGAATGGTCTGCATTGACGGGCGTTATGCCCCTTTGTTGCGCTTCGGCTGTCATATGTGATGGGCGGGAACACGAACTTGCCGGAGTGGGCGTCGCTTCTTTGTGTGCAGCTGGCGAGTCTATGCTCAGAGTCCCGCGGTCAACCAAGGAGGTAAATTTCGGCTTGGACTGGGTCGAGAGGAACAGAATAAAGCCCAATGTAGCTTTGCCCTTCGATGACGGCTTGTGCCAACCCATTTTGACCGACATAAAGGGGTCTCAACCCGCACTCCACGCATTGGAGGTCAACACAAGAGGGGGAAAGATGGTCATTGTATAAAGCAAAACCCTGAGAACAGATTGATTCTACCACTCATCCCGCCACGGAAAGTCGATCAAATTGCTACACTACCTAGGCCCATGTTCCAAGTCCAGTAACTCAAAACAGAAGCACAAGCAGACAAACGACTATTCCAGGAAACCAAATAATCATGAAGACCTTCGCAATCACCCTTACAACTGTTACTGCCTTCCTGGCACACCAATCCATGGCTGCTGACACAATGATCGATATTGAATGGGAAGACCACAGCCACTTCAAGCTGGAAGAAACCTCCAGCGATATCATCAGCAAGTGTGGTATGTGTTTCGACGGACTACTATTAATCCCAGTTAACTAATCTCTTATTCGCAGTTGTCCTACCCGAAAAAGGTATTTACAGACTTAGTGTAAACAAGCCCTATACTTGCTACCTCTTCAAGTAAGAAAGCCCTTTCCTTTGGCTCCAGTGTGTTTCAGAACAGCGTTCTGTCTGTGATCTTAAACCACCTATTATGTCCATGTTATACTAACATGTGATCTTGATACCCATAGGAGTGAGCACTGTGACGGGAAAGATTACATAAAGGACTACCTTCAATTCTTGGGAAAGACCCCTGGGCATGGGCATGATTGAATGATGGGGGACAAGGATTTCCACGCCGTCCGTTGTGACAAGTCATAGGTCGATTGAGACAACTATGCCTGAGGTCTTTTGCATGCTCTGGGAGACAGCAATACACAATTCCAGACGCAGACAGCTTTTGCACAAGACAGATGCTAGAAGAACAGAGAGAATACGCACTTTCCACAGACTTGAAGAATCTCAATTATTTCTAAGCGACTCTCCAGACTGGCTCTACTAACACGAGTATCTGCAAATTCCTCGGTATCAAAGACAGAATACTAATCTCATCGCTCTTATCTGCATTTACAAATCAACCACTATGCGCGCTAGTGTATATATGATATATGATCTCGTACGAGGCCCTGTGACCTCGAGAGTTCACCCAGACGAAAAGGAAAGGGCAATCAACAAAATTTGATCCACAAAGTCTACGGAACAGAGTCTGGACTGGGACTGGCGGCTAGACAGATCTTACGTGGTTTAAAGACTTCTGGTGCAAAACAGTGACATGAGGTTGCACCTGTATGAGAGCATGAGAAAATGCCAGTTGTTTCCAAGTTCTGTGCACTCTAGTTGTCATGTGGAGAGCCTCAAACACAATTATCGCCTGCGTTTTGTATATAATCATCCCGAGGTACCGAATAACTCTTCCGACCTAGATGTGCTGTTCGGGTCGAAGTACGGTGCCTCGCCGATACCAACAGCACGATTGCCAACCCTTTCTCCATAGCCCTGATCGTAGTCATATGTCGCACAATGGTACACGGACCGATTATCCCTATATTCAGTTGTTAGTACTCCATGACGTGCTTCTTGGGATGCAGGTAAAAATGAGATTGCAAGAGAATACATGTGGAACAAGGCCACGTTCGGTGCGTCTGAAGACAAGCGCAGAATTTAAATAAAATCTCACCAGATTGCTGCGAAGTGTTAGTTCTGGTATCGGCATGAGATTTTCCACACGGGATGCACTCACCTATATCATTTTTATTCCTCCACTTGAACCTGACCTGCAAATCGTGGTTCTCCACGATCATTTGCCCGAATTTCTCCAACAACTCGTCAGACTCCTGCAGCTCTAGCTCATTGATCCTCCTGCTGAACGGCCCAAACGCAAAGATGCTCTTCCAGCCCGTGACCGGATTGGTGCGCACCACAGGATGCACGGCAGAGAGGCTGCTCCCCACGTTCGCCGGGCTTCCCCTGGGCTCCTCGTAGAGTTTGACCATATCAGGGTACGTCGAGGCATACTTGAGGAACCCGTCTGCAACGCACGTCACGGTGAGCCCCTCGAAGAACTTCTGGTACGGCTTTGAAAACCTGTCATATAGCTCGTACCCAGATGCCCAGAGCGTGTCACCGCCCGTCGTGGGAAGCTGGGTTAGGCGGAGGGACGTGTAGTCCGCTGGGACTGGCTCGTACTGGATGTCCGAGTGCCATTGGGAGAAATAATCATAGCGGCGCTTGGTGGGCGGAGGCGCGAGGTGAATGAGCGCCTTCCGCTGGATCGAGCTAACGGGGCTTATCTCGGCGTCGACAACTCCAAACTCAGTCGTGTTGTTGAGGATAGGATGGACGTGAAGGGTGGAATCCGAAGGCTTTCCACTAAGCTGGCCTAGGCGATGAACAAGTTCTTTCTGTAGCTTGTCGGTTAGGTTGTCTTGGGCACGGAAGAAGGCTACGCCGCGCTGCGAAACTGTGAAGATCAGTCAGGATTTACTGCTACAGGACACTTCGAGAGCGAACGCACTGTCGATCGCAAGATCACGGATCAACTCGTCAGAATTGGCAGCATGCAGAATGTCATCCACAAGATTGACCGTGGGAAATTCTCTGCCTAGGACAGGTGTTACATCTTCCCATTCAAACTTGGCAAGCGCGCCAGAGGACTTGAGGGGCTTTGGGTATGGTTTTGTTTTCCCAGAGCGAGATGGGAGAGTCTCCGTGTTCGACACCGCGGCGGGAGCCATAATGATACTGTCAATCAGAAAAGGACCGAGGTGGCCTGATGACGGTGCTGAGCAGGTGTTCCCTTTCCTACTCAATATATACGTAGACTTTGATCGGTTAAAGTGATACTCCGAGGGCTTCAAGGCATGGGACAAGATTTGGTACCATCTGATGTCCTTAAACAGCATAATCAACTGCAAATATACAATATCGTTCTATTGACTAACCAGTAGCTAAGCCGTTAAGGAATTCATATCGTGCCTTTTAATTCAATAGAGTAGAGCGGTGTGCCTAATGTGAAATAGAACGAGTTCAAGGGTTGGTTGTGAAAACGACCGGGGCCCTCGTGATAACCAGGGTAGCGTGTTAGAGTGGTTGGGCACGGATTCCACTTGTCTGAAGTTGCCTGAGTCTCCGTAAACGTCATAGTCTATCTCGCCTGTCCTTGTCGCAGCCTCGGCTCAATCTCATTCGTACGAGCTTATTGCACAGTACGTATGCAGGAGAATAAGGCGCGACTATGCCCATCTAGTACCCTACGGCTTGTGGGCATCATCTGCCGAGGCGCGCAAAGCATTACTCCTTTTGCCACAGACATGGGCCTCGAAGTCAACAACAGGGAATACGTTACAGATTAAACCGTCCCCCAGCATCGCTGCTACTCACTTATCGTTGCCCGTGTGCAAAGCTACGGTGGCGATCTTGCCCCAGTAGCGGTCACAACTCTTGTTTGAAAGCGAGTAAAGAGCCAGATCAGCTGCCCAAGCAGACGAGATGCCTTTGGTAAGTGAAGTCATGATCCAAGGCGCATTGTCCACTTACGCGAGGCTGGTTATCTTTACACATACTAGTTAGTACGTGTCACAGTTAATAAGTCTTCTTACTTCTGTCTTCCGATCTTATGTTTCCTTCGGAGACATGACTCGAAGAACCAGAACCGTTCATTGCCCATGCTGCAGGTGTTTCTCCATACCCCTGGCCCGGTTATTGCAGCTACCAAATCGCATTCGTGTCCACATCCCTGTCCTTTTGGCTGTTTGATACTACTGAACTTAACTTTAAACTCAGTTTGAGATCGTCCTCAGCCCACGCGTAGTTCGCACCGAAACCTGAATGCCATGCTACTAAAATAGCCAAGTGCCCTTGGTGTGGCTACGTCCGACCAAGTTGTAGCGTTCTCTGGGGCCTGTTAAACTTTCAACGGGATCGCGCTTGGACTAGGAAGTTGCATATGCTGCAGCAATAGGAGCGTGTTTATGCTACCTGGCGCCTTAGTTGTTGCGTTGATCAATATTGTTATCGTACGACGGCGAAGGCCTCAGTCAGTCCAGACCCCAGGCCCCAGGCCCTGAGCAAGCTTCTTAGCCCTTGCAGATACCGGGGATCTTCATGACCAGGTGATCATGTCAAGGAAATAGGAAGGACTAAACTCTATGTATATGGTAGATATTAAACCACGAACGGTGCAAGTCTGGTCATTGAGAGGTATCTTTGGTAGCCTGCAAGCTTCCTCGTTGTTACCAGCCTTTCTCGCGTCTTAACTCCTTTCCCAATCATATCAGAACTTTTCACTAGCGATTATGTCCTACAAGCCCCCCGAGCCTATAGCTATTGTTGGGAGTGGATGCCACTTTGCTGGCAGTACCGACTCACCCTCTGCCCTGTGGAAGCTTCTACTTGAGCCACGAGACGTTCGCAGTATCATTCCGGAGAGCCGCTTCAACGCAGATGGGTGGTATCACCCAGATGGGTCTTATCATGGCCGTTGCAATGTCAAGAAATCATACCTCCTGGATCGAGATGTTAATTCCTTTGACACCGAATTCTTCGGCATGACGCCAGTGGAAGCCAAGGCAACCGACCCCCAACAGCGGCTGCTGATGGAGACCGTGTACGAGGCGGTTGAAGCAGCTGGTATGACGCTCGAAGGTCTCAAGGGCAGCGATACCGGGGTCTACGTCGGGGTAATGTGGTGCGACTACGAGTCGACCCTGTTCCGGGACCTCCAAACTGTTCCGAAGTATTCGGTTATTGGCACCGGTCGAAGCAGCATATCGAGCCGGCTTTCCTATTTCTTCGACTGGCATGGCCCCTCGGTAACCCTCGACACTGCCTGCTCCTCTAGCCTTGTTGCCCTTCATTTGGCAGTTCAAGCTCTTAGGGCTGGTGATTCTCGTATGGCTGTGGCATGTGGCACCAACGTCATTGTTGGGCCTGAGAATTATGTGACTATGTCCAAGCTTCAGCTTCTCTCTCCGGATGGGCTTAGTCGTATGTGGGATCGGGATGCAAATGGCTAGTAAGTAATATTTTAATGCCTGCCCAACATCATCCCTACTTTCATAACTAATAAATACTGTTATAGTGCTCGAGGTGACGGTGTGACAGCGGTCGTGCTGAAAACGCTGAGCGCCGCTCTGGCAGACGGAGACCACATCGAGTGCATCATCAGGGGAACAGACGTTAACCACGATGGCGCTACCCCTGGAATGACCATGCCTAGTGTGTCTGCACAGAAGGCCTTGATCCGGAGAACATACAACAAGGCAGGGCTTGATCCCTTAGCATCTAGAGACCAGCCCCATTACTTTGAAGCACACGGCACGGGCACACCAGCTGGAGACTCTGTCGAAGCCGAGGCCATATACAGAGCATTTTCCGAGGGCAAAGATGATGCCGGGCCCCGAGTAGCACCCTTATATGTCGGCTCAATCAAAACGGTACTTGGTCATACCGAAGGCTCGGCCGGTATTGCGGGCGTTCTCAAGGCATCATTAGCGGTCCAACACGGCCACGTTCCCCCGAACCTTTCGTTCAATAACCTGAGCCACCGTGTGGAACCATTTTATAAGGGTGTTGAGATTCTCCAGGCAGCCAAACCGTGGCCTGATGCCGGAGAGTGTCAACCGAGGCGAGCAAGTGTGAATAGCTTCGGCATCGGTGGTACCAATGCTCACGCTATTATCGAAAGTTATGACCAGTCGTCAACTCCTTCCGCCGTGTCAGAGACGAGCCATTTATTCACACCATTGGTATTCTCCGCGGTATCAGAGCGATCACTTAAAGCCAATCTTTCCGCTTACGATGCATTTCTCGCCACCAATCCCGCAATTAACATTCACGACTTGGCTTGGACCCTGCGAGAACGTCGGTCAACCTTCGACTACCGGACGTCGTTCGTGGCGAGCTCTATTGGTGACCTCCACTCCAAGATCCATCTTCACCTCAATAATGGCAGCTCGAGCGCTACTATCAAGGCGCGTCCGGCTTGGGAGAGAGGGGAAACAAAAGTGCTCGGGATTTTCAATGGACAGGGAGCTCAATACGCACGCATGGGAGCCGAGTTGATTGAGAAGTCATCTACTGCTCGAAAGATCGTGGAGCAACTTGAATCGTATCTTGCCGAACTCCCGGAGGAAGATCGCCCTACCTGGTCACTCAAAGCTGAACTCCAAGCCGCCGCAGCTGAGTCTCGTGTTCAGGAGGCAACCATGGCACAGTCCCTATGCACAACTATTCAAATTCTACTCGTCCATCTTCTACGAGCTGCTGGCATCACCTTTAGCACCGTGGTTGGCCATTCTTCGGGCGAGACTGCCGCAGCCTATGCAGCTGGCTGGATTACGGCTCGGGATGCTATTTACATTGCATTTTACCGCGGAATCCACGTTCTTTCAGCTTGCAGTCCCAATGGAGACAACATGAAAGGCGCCATGCTAGCTGTCGGTCTCCCGATGGTGACAGCAACAGAGCTTTGCGAAAATGCAGCATTTTCTGGCCGTGTGACCGTCGCGGCCAGCAACTCCCCTTCAAGTGTGACCGTCTCGGGAGACGAGGACGCGATATCACAACTGAAACAGATCTTGGATGACGGAAACATATTCAATCGTCGTCTCTTTGTAGACAGGGCATAAATACATATACCCACTTACGCACACACCCCCTTACGCACATTGTTAATTCGGATATCCTTAGGAGGCACTATTAACTTTGCAATTAAATTTCTCAACAACCATTATAGCTATTTACAATCTAATAAGGAGGACTCGCTATCCAACCCTTATACTTTAATGCATTTTATTTCTATAATCTTATTATCATCGCTAAATTTATTGTCATTGAGTGGCTTAGCAGGGTCCTTTTTAACCAGTTTAATTGCCTTCTTTTTTTTCTTAATCGCTATAATATCAATAAACGCCTTATTAGGGTCTGGCAATATACAGCGTTGCTTTCAAGGCTTTTAGTAATTTAATATAGCAATTAAAACCTCTTTATTAACTTTAGCTGCTGCTATATATATATTTAATTTATTTAAACCTTTCTTAAGTTTTTGAAAGAGAAATTGTATTGTAGGGCTTTTATACGCCTTATTTAACTTATATAATTTAGCTTTTATATACCGTATTTAATAACTTAAGTAAGGCATCTTTAGATTTATTGCAGTTAATTGGGAGTTAATTTAAAGGTTAATTAATATAGGGGAAGCTATAGGGTTAAATAAATTATTATTTTTAGCGACTAATTAAGAGTTTTTAACCTTTTAGCGATTTCTTAACTAAATACTTATTACCTTTTAACCCTTTTAAATAATTACCAGCATAAGAGCATATAGACGGGCCTTTTAATAAACGCAAAGAAAGAATTCCTTGTTGCTTTTCTTTATATTATAAATTATAACTAAAAGGCCTAGCTACTATTTATATTAATACTTTAAATTTAAGAATATATTTATATTAAGTGGTTAAAAAATATAAGAAGTGTATATTGAAAGAAAAATAAGCTAAATTTTATTATTAAAGTAATGCTATATAAATTCTTTTATGGTATAACTATTATGCTTATTAAGAATTAATACTTATCATTAATTTAGATTTTAAGGATGGGTATTTGGCTTAAAGATTTTTTTTAATTAATGTAAATTAATATTATTATTGGTTTAGCCTATCTTTAAAGTTATAAAGTACTAATTTTTAAATTCCTTGAGTCTTTATTAAGGAAATTATTATTATTATACAGTCTTACCGCGGAAGATGATTAAAGGGTAGAGCGCCTTACCTTTTTTATTAATATATTTAATTAATATACTTTATATTAAACATCTAGGCGTTTTTTTAATAACTAAATTATATGATAAGGAGCTAATAACTAGATAATTATCCTTATTACCTTCTTGGAAGCCTACTTTATTAGCGTTATGCTAGAATTTAAGGTTAATATTAATGAGGTTGGGAAGTTTAAGGTGATTAAAGAAAATATTGATATTCTCTGGCGTTGCACTATTGGCATACTTATATTTAATATGTACAGCTTTAAGGGTCTTAATAAATAGATTTTTTTTTAAAAACTTCTGCATTTAATGCTTTTTTATGTCTTTTTTTTCTTTAAGGATTATAATATTAAGGTTGAAGATCCTTACGGTATAGTGCTGAAGAGCGATATGTGTGGGCGGATGGCTTAACCGGCCCTGCATAAGGGCCTAATTAGCCAAATAGCTTTCCTACACTGGTGATAGCTTTTGAAGAGACTTATTGAAATTCTTACGAGTCTATATACTTAAAAGTTGTTTTTTTAGGGCCTAGTGATTAATGTGGTATTTGTTGCATACTTGCAATTGAGAGCTGCCGTTAAGTTAGGAGTTGATGGCAGCGAGAATTTTTTTTGTGGGGATAAAAGTTATATTATTATATAGAGAAGAAGAAGAGGAATTGAATGGTATAATTTTTAAGTGTGTGCGATTTAAAAAGCCCTTACGAAATGGGTATCTATCTAAGCGATGCTAATTAAGAGGATGTCTGAATTGGGTGTGCGTGAGGGGGTGTGTGTGTGAGTGGGTACATGTACTTACCACTCTCGCCATATGCTACCGTGTTTCGATGGCTATGTCAGCTCGCTACACCAATGTCGCATCAAAGCGCAGACCCCCACGGCAGCGAACTGCACCTGGATTTCGAGCGTGCTTAATCAGCCGGTGACATCTGAGCAAGGGCTCGACGGGAAGTACTGGGCCCAGAATCTGACCCAGCCCGTGTTGTTCTCACAGGCGCTTGCTACTGCGCTTTCAACGGACGAGTTCGACTTTGCAATTGAGGTTGGCCCTCATCCGGCGCTGAAACAGCCTGCGCTTCAAACAATGCAAGCCACCTTGGGAAGGAAGATTGAATACACGGGAACGCTCTCGCGGGGCACTGATGCCATTGAGGCCATGTCAACGAGCTTGGGAACTTTATGGTCAAACCTCGGTGTTAACGCCGTCAATCTGGACAGCTACGAGAGGTTCATGCGTGGTGGTGAGCACCGCTTCCGAGTCGTGAAAGGGCTGCCCACATACCAGTGGAATCATGCCGCTACTTATCGGCACGAGTCTCGAGTCTCTCGACAGATGCGCTTGAGGAGTCAACCAGCACACCCGCTTCTTGGGGATGTATGCCCCGACAGCGCGCCACATCAGATGAGCTGGAGGAATATGTTGCGTGAGAGTGAGATAGACTGGCTCTCTGACCATCAGGTCCAGGGTCAGGTAGTCTTCCCTGCCGCAGGCTACATTTGCACAGCCTTGGAGGCTCTGGTCTCGTTAGCAAACGGAAAGCAAATACGGCTAGTCGAGATGCGAGACTTCGTCATACATCACGCCATCCCACTGGACCAGGATGTCGAGGTTTTGACTTCCCTGGTTCATATTATCGTGCTGCAGCCAGATCACACCCGCGCCAAATTCACATATTCTGCCGCCCTTGGAGCCGAGGCCAACGAGTTGACATTGGCTGTCAGCGCAGACATCGACGTCTTCTGGGGAGACACGGATCCAACCTTGATGCCACATCGCGCGCCAACGCCACCTCACATGGTCAGCGTAGACCCAGCACGATTCTACCAAGTAATGGATAAACTTGGCCTAGGTTTCCGTGGCCGTTTTGGATCTTTGGCATCAATCAAGCGAAAACGCGCGAACTCCTCATGTTCGGTTAAGATAACGCGAAGTGAACATGCAAGCGAGGCACTCATTCACCCCGCAGAACTTGATTCTGCGTTCCAATCTATATTCCCGGCGTATGGGTATCCCGGAAATGATCGACTCGCATGCCTCCACTTGCCCCAAAGTTGCGAGCTCATTCGAGTGAGCCCTGGCCTCTGTCGATCCATGAAAAGTACGACTACGTTCGCACCGGTCGACACTACGATTACACACGAAGGCACTGAAGACAGCGGGTTCTGCGGAGACATTAATATTTTCCCGGAAGATGTTCCCTACGCGGCTATTCAGCTGCAACGGCTGAAAGTCATGCCTCTTCGTCAGACGTCTGCCTCTGATGATAGAAAGGTATTCTTCGGGACGCACTGGGTCAATAGCAGCCCCGAAAGCCGATCTGTCGCATGCGATACCACGATCACCCAGCTTGATAGAGACATTCTGGATGTTTTGGTGCGGGTCTCCACTTTCTACTTGAGACAACTTGACCACACGGTCCCCTGTGATCACCCATCGAGGTCGGATTCTCAATACAGCAGTTACTTGCGGTACGCTCAACACATGACTCGGCTTGTTGAAGACGGAGAGCACAAGTACGCGAAGAAGTCATGGCTCAGTGATACACAAGAAGATGTCATGGAAGCGAGCCGGCCATATATTCGACGATCAGACGTACGACTTATGCACCTCGTGGGCCAGGAGATGCCACGTGCTCTTGAGAACAAGTGTGATATGCTGGAGGTACTCCGTGCATCCAATCTTTTGAATCAGTACTACGTGGACGAGTTCGGGCTCAGACAATTGTCATCGTGGATCGGCAGGACGGCGAGCGACATCGTCGGTCGTCACAGCCACATGAAGATTCTGGAAATAGGTCAGTCTCACCGACCACAAATAGAAACCAGTTCTTGATTTTGCTGACTTTGAACAGGCGCTGGTACAGGTGGTGGAACGAAAAGCATCCTCCGAGCCATCGGCCACAGATTTCAGACATACACCGCCACTGATATCTCAGCGGCATTCTCCGAGAATATCAATGCCGTGTCTTCTGAGTATGAAAATCGTGTGGCATTCAAAGTTCTCGACGTGGAGAAAGACCCGATCCAGCAAGGCTACACCGAAGGTGCCTACGACTTGGTTATTGCGTTTTCGGTTCTTCATGCTACATCTAACCTTGAGCGGACCTTGAGAAACGCCCGTAGGCTTTTGAAGCCTGGAGGCTTTCTTTTAGTCGGCGAAGCCAACAACAACATCCAACCTGGCAGTCTTCCAGGTGTGATCTTTGGCACCCTTCCAGGGTGGTGGCTTGGTCAAGATGATGGACGCGTGTTGTCACCATTGGTTTCCACCGAGCAATGGGACAAATTGCTTAGATCCACCGGCTTTTCTGGCGTTGATGTCACCGCTCCAGATGAGCTCCAAGACTTCTTCGGCGCATCGCTCTTTCTCTCGCAGGCAGTTGACGATTTAGTCACTTTTCTTCGAGCTCCACTTTCTACGCCTTCTATACTTCCTCCAATCGACACCCTGGCTATTGTTGGGGGCCAGACGGCACGCAGCGCGGCTCTCGCCGACAAGCTCAAAGCCATATTGAAGGACTTTGTCACGGAAGTGCACATCTTTGAGACGCTTCAGGACGTTGCGTACCAGAAGATTGGGCTTGGCTCACCAGTTATCTGCCTGACCGAGCTTGACCAACCGATCTTCAAAGACCTCACCAGTGCACGTTTCTCTGCCTTGAAGGAAACTTTCGGAGCGGCGAGGGATTTGCTTTGGCTTACAAGTGGCCGCCGCTGGCAGGAGCCGTTCAGCAATATGATGGTCGGATTTGGGCGGACGGCTAGGAACGAGACACCCGGGCTTCGCGTCCAGTTCCTCGATGTAGAGGACCTCGAAAAGCTGGATGTCCGTAAGATCGCCGAGACCTTTCTCCGTCTCCAAGCAAGGTCTGAAGAAAGGGCCAACGTTCTTTGGCCACTTGAACCGGAGATTGTTATGGATCCTCAACAACGGGAGCTGGTGCCGCGTCTTCGACATACGACCACGCTAAACAATCGATACAATTCTACGCGGCGTGCAGTCACACACGAGGTGGATGTCAAGACCTTTCCTGTCGCCATGAGGCCAAGCCAAAATGCATGTGTCTTCGAAGATCTGAGACTAGGCAAGGCCGACAGCAAAGAGCCTCTGATCGAGATACGCGCTACGCATACGATTTGGTCAGCCATCAATACCCCGCTGGGTCACAAGTTTCTTGCTCTGGGGGTTGAGCCCAACTCAGGGTCCACCTACCTGGCTCTGGTTTCCTCACCCGCATCCGTTCTCAGAGTTGCACCAACCTGTGCGATTCGCTGCTCGATCACTCACTCCTCCATGGAGTTACTTCTTGCCCTCACAGCTGCTCACTTGGTTGCGACGGCAGTTCTCTATCATCTTTTCGCTGGCCAAACACTCGTTGTGCACAATCCAACAAGACTGATCGCTCATGCTATCTCGGCACATGCGCAAACGAAAGGTGTGCTTGTTGTTTTCACGGTCGACAACAAGGCCCCAGAAACCCCCAGCTCTTGGTTGACGATCCCTCCGCACTCGAGCCGTTCCGCACTGAGCGGCATTCTGCCGGCCACCACTGCATGCTTTGTCGGGTTTTGGGCACAAGGCACTCCAAGGTCCCCGTCTGAATCCGCCCTTCTCTCAAGTCTCCCGCAAGGCTGCCGCATAGAGTCTGCTGAATCGATCTACTCATTCCACGGTTGTGATCACGTCAGTTCCGCCCCTATCTTGACCCAGATCCTCGAGAGGGCCGCAGAGTACGCCGAAGGGCATGAGAACCACGAACAGCATGCCATGCTGTCGAGAGCTGTGCGACTTGGGGATCTTGCCGGCGGCACACTTCCCGACAACCCAATAACTGTGGTTGACTGGACATCGTCTGATTTGCTACCCGTTCGTGTCAAAAGTCTTGATTCCGGGCCTATGTTCCAGGGAGACAAGACTTATTGGCTTGCTGGGTTGACTGGTGCCCTCGGCGTGTCCTTGTGTGACTGGATGATCGATCATGGTGCTAGATCAATTGTTCTGACGAGCAGGAGCCCTCAAGTCGACCCCGATTGGATTCAGTCGCATGAACGAAATGGGGTCACGATAACGATCATATCATGGTAAAGCGAATCCCGCTTCTTTCCCAAGAGACGTACTAATTAGCTACTAGTGACATGACTGATGAGGCTGCTCTGGGCTCTGTGAAAGAGACTATTGATGCAACTTTGCCCCCAATTGCAGGCGTCATGAATGGCGCGGCAGTCCTCCGAGACGTATCCATCGCCAACATGTCTATTGAACAATTTAATGATGTCATCGGCCCGAAGATGTACGGGAGTTTATACTTGGACCGACTATTCTGGAGCCAACCGCTTGACTTCTTCATTCTTTTCTCTTCTGTCAGCTCTCTCTTTGGCAACCCCGGCCAGGCCAACTACTGTTCTGCCAATACATACGTATGCAGTCTCGCTGCTCAACGCCGGAAACGTGGACTGGCTGCGATTGCTCTCAACATAGGGGCAATCTCCGGCGTCGGCTACATGGAGAGAGAGGATAGGAAAGCCCTCGACTTGACTATATCAAAGATGGCTTTGATGCGTCTCTCCGAAGAAGACGTTCACCAACTCATTGCGGAAGCAATTGAAGCCGGTCACCCAGACTCTCAGCATGGGCCGGAATTATCTACTGGTCTCCTGGACGTGCAGTCCGATTCGCCTGAAGCCCCTGTCTGGGCTTCGGATCCGAAATTTGCCGACTTTGTTGTCGATCGAGCCGAGAGTGATGGAGGCAAAAAGCAAGCTGCCGCTGAGTCTCTGTCGGATATGCTCAAGGCTTGCGAAAACCGAACAGACCTGGAACAAGTTGTCAAACGTAAGTTTGTTATGGCGTCCTAATTCATCACGTGCTGACAGCATGACAGGTGCATTTGCATCCCAGCTCCGGAGGGTGTCTCTCGTGACAATGCCAGACGAAGAGCTCATGGCAAAGCGGAGCAACGATCTCGGCCTCGATTCTCTAGTCTCAGTTGGCATCCGCGACTGGTTCCTTAAAAATTTGGAAGTCAGCATAGCTGTCCTCAAGATCATCGGTAACAACACCATGGCGAGTCTCGCTGAGGATGCTGCAGCACTCATTCCATCAGAGCTGACACCACGACTCGTATTGGAAACGAAAGCCTGATTTGGGATATGTGAAGATGCAAAACCTGGTCGAGAAAACACAAGACGGCCCTTGTCATGTACACCTGTTTTATCAGCTTTGCTTACTGTCATGATCTGATTGCTATTTTTTACACCTCTGCCTCCGATCAACTTTGAAAGTGATCCATTTTGCCAATTCATCTAGTTTGTGATCCGCGTGCGTTGCGATCAGTTTTACGTAGATATTCATGTCTATTTCGTTTTAATCTCTAATGAGCCACTGGCTGTCGGCTTGGAAAGTATCCATGCGATCCCTTGTTCTATGACCCGGTCCCACCGTGCAGACTCTGCCAACTCGCCCAACACTCTCCTGAAGCCGTGCGGAAGCCCTTTGAACATGTGAACATCAACCGGAACTCTAATTTTCATTTCAGTCAGCCGTTAGTGATTTAAGAGAAAACAGGTATTCCGACTGACCCAGCTTCCGCGAGCATCTTCGCGTATAATAAACCTTCATCCCTCAGAGGATCCCAGCCTGTGATGGTGAATACCGTAGGGGGCAGACCCCGAACCTGTGCAGGCTTTGCGTTTCCCGGATTGAGTTCGATATCATTCTCCTGCGGACTTTCAATCTTCAGCAAATCTGTAAAAAATCGGCAAACAGAGAGCGGCATAAGCGGCGCGAGTCTATTCTGCTCATACGAGGCGACAGAGCTGCTCTTGATCTTCTTGCGCTGCAGCTCGTAGCAGTCCATTATGGCCAAGCAAGGGATCTGTAACAGCTGTCCAGCAATCGCTGGGCGCCCCACGCTGGCCTTGCCCAGGTGCTTCTTCAGCACAAAGGCTGCGGCCAGCTGCCCGCCGCTCGAAATGCCGCCCAAGATGACACGCTCGGGGTCACCTCCTAGCTCGCCAATGTGATCATGCAGCCACTCGAACGCGTCGCCCGTGTCGTTCCACGCCGTGGGATATCCATGCTCGGGCGTGTGGCGGAAGTTGACGCTTAGGACCACGACCTGCGCATTGATGGCGATGCGGGCGCAGATCGCGTCCTCTGTCGCCAACGTGCCGAACAGGAAGCCACCGCCGTGGAGATGCATGTACACGGGCAAGATCGTGGCCGCTTCCACGCTTGCAGGCCGGTAGCTTCGCACTTCGATGCTCGAGCCATCACGCGTTGGCACCGAATAGTCTTGCATCCGAACGTGTGACTCCAGACTTTTGAATTCCTCCGCCGTGGTCGCCTCCCGCTGCTTGTTGAATAGACCCCGCCACTCGACGATCGATTCACACTGCGGCGAAAACGAAGGCACATTTCTCGCTTGGGTCAGCCATTCTATGCTTGGTATGCCGTACTCCGAATAGTCGCACATTTTCCTCTGGGAGCAAAAAAAGCAGTCTGTTGTTTTGGGAGAGCAGGTCGTACTCGTGAAGAAGCGAGCAGTGTCTCGAGAGCTGGTTTTTGATTGCGTGAGATATTTGGCGGAGACAGTGGGCATGAAGGGGAAGGAAGAACGTAAAACAGGCTCATGGATTGACTGGTGCCGCCCGTAGCGGGAACCCAACGCCTACCAGCGGCAATGACCCGGAGGCTGAAATCTTGGTATGATGTGCAAAGAGATAGATGGGTATTTAAGAATCTTGCAATAAGAAGGATGGCCCCGGTGAATTATACGAATATGCAATAACTATCTGGCGTTGCTACGGAGGACGTCTACCATTCTCGATGCTAAGTACCACGGCCAAGGGCACGGGCTTGGCAGAAACAGGCCCTGTCTCCGGTTTGAATTAGAGTTCGGCGATCAACCCGGGCTCCTTGCCGTACGTGTACGACCGCGTGGGAACAACTAGCGCCCTTGGGCATTGATGCCTCCAAGCGCCCGGCTCGAGATAACCTTCCAAGATAGATTTGCCGTACCACCAAACTGTGATGAAAATGCAAGCGCCGCGATACACCGCCACACTCGGCTGAAGTGGAAGATTTCGACTATCTGGGGGGTGAAACTTACCTCGATCTGCCCAGGACGTAGTAGTCGGCACTTGATCCTGTGACAGGTCTTGAGTATTGTGAGCTTTGACTCCGCCTCGCCCCTTCTATTAGTGCAACACGGAATAGCAAGAGCGCCCTTGCAAGCTCCCCGTCTAACCCCGGTCCGATGTTGGGAACAAGCAGTCCACGCTGGTAGTGGTAAAGCATTTCTTCAACCGTCGGTTTATATGAACTGTTTGCAAACTGTGAGCACAAGTATGGATGCACACTGCGAAACATACAATTCCGTGTTTTTGCTTCCAAACCTGACTCAGGTGGAACATATCCGCGGACGACTTCAGGGGTCAGACAATCGGGCACAGCGGTGAAGCTCTTCTTATGTACTGAATGAGTATTTCTCGAATGAGTGTCAAAGAACTTCATCATTCTAATCTGGTGCACCAAACCGTCGTGTACATACGGCTCCAGACTACTCCAATAATGTCGTCTCTCTACCTCACCTCGTATTTCATCGCTCGGAGGAACCGTAAGCGTCGGCAGGAGCAATGAGCTCTCGATTCAGAGATGAAATAAATTAGTTTTTGTTTTTCTTCTTCTTTTTTTTGAGAATTGGATTAGGATTTCAGCTTCCAGAGTGTGTCATAAATCGAGAAAAAGGATGAAAGTCAGGATAAGTTCAAACGAGGCAGGCTCAAATGCCTCCTCAGGACCTAGACCGCACCGAGTTCCCGGTTTGACTGATGCAAAGTTCGCCCTCATAGTGCAACATTAGAGTAGCAGAAAGAATCATAGAATTAATTGTCGAGCTCGTGTTGAATACTCCTTCATGGGTGATGATTGATATCAACGGTCGTTTAGGATGGCGAGGGGGCAAAATTGAGGTCGGCAAGTTCTCCCGCTAGACTCGTGAAATTGATTACATTTTCCAGACGTGGAGAGATCGTCGTTCTCAAGCGGCGAAATTCCGGGCTCGAGTTCATGTTGCCAAGTATGCTGACCAGCGTGCTGACATTTTGGCTGACAGGCTCCAGTGGCTGACTTGTGGCGAGCGAGAAGAGGCGAGGCTGAAACGATTCGCCTCGCATCTGTAGCTGTGATCCCAGCCTTGTCATTATACCGTTGAGAGAATAGCTGATTTCAACTTACCGTAGAAACGAGTATAAGACACGAGCGGGCGGCGCCTGCTGGCTTTCGACGAACTCATTATCTCCATCACCACCTATACCCTCTCTAATCACATCAGCATCAGCACCCTACAATCAATCCCAAACATTGATCAGAATCACTTCAAGTAAATTCTTCACGATGCAGTTCTTCAAGCTTTCCATCTTCATGGCCCTTACCGCTGTTGCCATTGCGACTCCAATTCAGCTCGATAGTCGCAGCCTGTTCGGTTGTTACAGGGATGTCGCCGCCATTCAGGTGGACTGTCTCGAAGCGTGTGGCGACACATCCGCCACAGACTGCACCAATGCATGGTATGTTTGGTCATGAATTGCAAGTATCGCACCAGCTTAGAACTGAAAGACTAACTTCTTCACGTTTGCAGCTCCGTTGCTGCGACTCAAGGCTACCTCGCGTGCAATAATAACTAAGGGCTTATAAAATGTGTGGATTGGTGGGGAAGATATCAGAATTTCTAAAATTGAGATTGAGATGCGGCATTTGTATTTGATGTTGAGATTGTCTACCTCCAGCATTGTTGCTACCTTCAATCGTTTTTGATCTTTGTGGGCTTATTATGAGAAAAGGTGCTTAAGCGTTTATCACTGTATGAAGGGATTGATGCATACTGCTTAAAGAGGCATATGTATACAGATTAAAAACGAGACCACTTATTATGAGAAACAAATTTGATCTGTTTACACCTAGAAGCACATATGATCATTTAAGAACCCTATTGGTAGCAGAAGTGTGCTCGGTAATCTTTTCTACCAGCCTGCGCTCTGTCAACCCCCTTTCAGTCGCTGTCGAATTCAACTGATTCCTCATGGGACTTTCTCAAGGACTAGATCTTGCAATTCAAGCACGTAGATCAGATGACTAGTGTGTACAGTGTCGAAAAAAAAAATACACTATTGTCTATGCTTGTCGGTGGGTTAGGAACGGATAGGAGTGAGTGTAGGTCTCGTTTTTAATCTATACACATATGCTTCTTAAGCAGTATACATCCAGTTCCTTCATACAGTGATAAGCGCTTAAACACCCAGCTTTAAAAAAAGATACAATGCTGATAACAGTAATTGGATAGGAGCGAGGCTCTGGAGGAGAGTGAGACTCTGGAATCTCAAACCCAACCCTGCATATGACTGAACACGTCCGCATTTCCTTCCATGCCATCATAGGCTTGAAGACTCACCAATGGCAACTTTCCCCTGTCAGTGCCAAGTCCCTGTAAGATTTATTCAAGTTATATGTGATCTAATTTCTGGAACCATTTACTCAAATTATTGCAACCCGGTCTCCTGCAGTACTTCAACCGGGAGAATGATTTATACCACAGCCGAAGTTGGCAATGCAACTCTACGATGAGACTGTCACGAATAAGCAAGCCTTTGAGATAACGAGACGAGCCATTTGGTGGAATAAATCATTTTTAATCCAGGTACATATGTAGTCACAATATAAGGTCTAGAACGACTCGTAGGGGCATGGGTGCATCCACATTCCTTGGAGCCTTTCACGGGAAGGAATCCTTGCCGGAACTGATATGCCTGGGTTCGACTTTATGCATCACTGCGCCTTCTATCTGTTGTCCCGATCCAGCAGACTTTGGAATGGAATCTGCCATGTAACACTACGCCGAAGGAATTTAGAAATGCACAAATTAGTCTTCTGGTCCGCCTGCTGCGAAGAATCGGTGTCCACAACTGTTTTAGCACTGCTGTTGATAGGATACAGGTTCATGTCTGCTACAGGGCCCGCTGCGGCATGCCCGTGGGACATCTGACGTGAGATGGCTTTGGACATCCAGCAAATCAATAATGAAGGCGAAGAAAGTTGCACTTTCGGCTGGTAAACAGGCAGTTCCTCACTGTCTTGTGTGACAATTAACTTTGCCCGGTCAACACGTCTTGGGGTCTCTTTTTTACACAAAAGAACGAAAAGAGTTCATGTGAGGACTGGAAACAGAAGCAAGTAGAAATCTAAAGGAAGACCTAGTGTCTTTTCTTGACATCGATACGAGTCAGTTGTTTGCAAATGGGTGACAGGTTTTGTTGATTACAGGAAGTCGCGAGGCTGCGGCAGAGATTTTGGAGTCAAGGAGGGTCGGGGGGCGCCCAGGTGCGGGAGGACAAAGCCTGGACTGGTGAGACTTTGTAAGCACCCTGCGTGGCACTCTCACTTTCCCCGGAGATCACTGGAGTCCTCATCAACTGGGCGGCAGTGCCGTTTCACAACTGGAGATTTCGCGCTCCGGTCCTACCAACCCATGGAGAAAGGCCCGCGCCCGCGCCCTCATGCATTTATGGCTTAGCTTGGGCGTCCAAAAACTGGCGCAGAAGGAATCTACGCGCCTGTGAATGGCTGCGTTTACTGGCAATGAGGCTCAAGTTGACTCTTTTGTTCACTCTTCAGCCGCTGTTGTGATTCCCACGCGAGAAGACACAGCCAATCGCAGTAGCACTCGTGCGGTTGTCCTCACTGGTCTCACCTTCCTCACACGGCTAGAGGTGTAAGCATCAGACGCAGCTCTCATGCAGGCTGCCGGTGGTTGCGGGTAGATAAATATGCCTTGCCATCTGCCTTGCCGTCTGCCCATTTCCTCGAGGAACGTGCAAGCGAACGCCAGCTCTCGAGAACCAGTGATAATTAAAACTTCAGAATCTTGCCCAGTTTCAGCACAAGAGACAGATCATGGGGTCAATGGCCGTTGACACCATCTCCGCCTACCGCCTGCGGAAAGACAAATTGCTCGAGTACCTGCGCACGGTTTTCCCCAATGATAGCCTCTACCTTACCGCAGAAGTGAGCTTCACGCATTTGTGACTTGTCATTTGTTTTCAAGCACTGCCAGCTAAATTTCAACTCTGAGAAATAGATGCTGATTGAAGAATCGCTAGCTCTCGGACGGAAATGTGTACACGCTCAAGGTCCCTAGGGCGCTCAAGCAGGTGAGACACTGCCATTTCAGCTGACTGTATGCGCATCACTAGACGCTGACCTGCAACAGGAAGAGAAAACACATATCTTTGAAAATCTTCGTGAGGAGGAGGAATGAGGCACACTTGTGTCTTACTAAGTAATTTGGCCTGTGTCACGCCGCTTCGGGGGGAATAAATGACCGGCCGGACGCTATGAGCAGCTGCTCGGGACACGGAGGACTGGTGGAGATTGAAACGTGCGCCGTATTCATGTATTGCACCGTGATCATCAGGTATTGCCGAAAATATATCACCGTGTTTCGCCTTCCTGGCACACCGCTTAATTACAGCCACGTTGGTAGCGCACGCAATCGTGCGACGAATAAGGTCGCTTGTATCCGCTTAGGTGTCACTGTCTCTGCACTGGCCCTTCAGAAGCCGCCTTGTTCTGATCACCCGGGCTTAGACCCAAGTTGTGCAACCGGTAGGCATGCAGGTCTCCTGTGAGCGCAGGCGTGCTGTCAGCTGCGCGACTTTTTCCACTTTTGAAACTCCAAAAGAGCACAACATTTCCTTTATGGATGCATCGTTCCCGCAGTTCATGGAACCGTGTCACACCAAGGCATAATCATCGAGAAGCTCGTAGCCTTGTAACAAGGATATTTCACGTTGAATACATATATTCGACTCGGAGTCTGCGCTCCAAGGTGTGGTAAATTGCACTCGCCATCGCAGCTTGAGAGCTTCAGCCGAACTGAAACCCCGCTCCTAAACATCATGGCTCTCCAACCGACCGAACACGATACGTTGGAATTCTCGTTGTCTTGCGGGAGGTGGGTCGACTATCCAGCCAATCTTGTGTGTCCCCCGGAGTTCGAACATGAGCTCGCCGCCTATCGAGCTATTCTGGACAATTCCAAGATAAAATTGTTCCAATTCAATCCCAGGATACCAGTGCAAATGTGGAGTCTGGAATCCGCAAGCCAAGGTAAATCTCTCTTCACATTGCGACTTAAGGCTAAGTGTGTGTCAATTGACGTGGATGGTGTTAGATCACACTCTCACAACCTTGCAAACTCAAGCGGATGTCCAGCAGATTATGACTGCGGCAACACGTCTTCCAGTTGAGAGATACATGTGGGGTAGCCATTCTACTTAGAGATGTGATCTTGTTCTGACTGTAAACACTAGTTTCGTTCAATCGGCCTCTTCTCGGGCTGCCCTTGCGTGCGAGAAAGAGCAAATGCTCCTGATATTGAGCCACACCCAAGCCATGCCCTCCTTCTTAGACATCTTGTTCACTTTCAGGGCTCGAGAAGACCCTCACACTCGGACGAAATTCTCCTATGAGACAAGCCTGGGAAAGACCCAGCCAAGGCTCACAGTGCCATCGTTGCACTTTTCTGGCTTCCGAGTTGAACATTGTTTCAATCTGATTGGCATTGAGAAAGATGAAAAACGGGAGGACCCCTGGCTTGTACGCCAGACAGCAGCATACCATTCTTTCGACGTTGTGTACCGTCGATCGACTTGGATAATACTCAAAGGGAACAAATTGATTAGGGAACGCCTCCAGACCTCGACAGATGAATATCGCAAACGACTTCCCGAATATCCTCAAACAGTTCAGGGTTGTTTCTTGGCCAACCTCAGATCTCATGCGCTAATATTCCAATGGTCTGCCGAGAATTGGGAGTCATACATTGATCATCTCCAGGAAATGCTGAGTAGACCCAGAAATGTTGCCAAATATACACCGGTATCGGACTTGTCTAGGGACGAAGGCATCGAAATGACCCTTAAGAAGAACGAAACTTGGGCGACGTTGTCGTCTCGCCAAGGGACCGGATTTTCTGATAATACAGCGACTCCGAGCTCTCCGGCAAGGTCTGGCCGATTACTTGGACTATTCAGATCCGCTTCGGGATTAGACAGCCAACTAAACCAGCCAACCCCTCCGGTGTCCAGAAATCCAACCAGTACTGACGGGCAGATGCAAGACTTGGACCTCGGTGAGGTGTTCTCGTTTGATCAGCTTCAATCACTTCATCGTCTTGGAAACCGGCTCCAAGAGGGGATCAATATTCTAGCCCAGAACAAGAGGCTTCTCAAGGAAGTAAAGCAGTACTTTCAAAGCCTTATCGACTCCAAGAACTTTTCGTCCTTTGTAGACCTACATGACTATGTTGAGGACATCGATGGCTTCTTCAGACGCATTGACAGAATTATACGGGACATGGACTGTCATCAAGCGCGTTTGCGGGATATGCTCCAAGATCTAGATAAGAGTACAGCATTGGTGAGTACCTTACTATTTTCCCAGTGTAAGTCGTGGAGCAGGAACTAACATGGTACAGTTCAATGACATTCTTCAATACAGAAACATGCGGTTGGGTGAATTCTTCTCCAAGCAAGGGCAAATGCTAGCAATGCAGGCCAGAATTTCTACCGACAGCATGCACGTTATGTCAATCAAGTCGAGGAGAGAAGCTGTTTCTATGCACGTTATCACTATATGGACGCTCATCTTTCTTCCTGGCACCTTTGTAGCTGTAAGCCACATCTCCGCGACCGTTTTGCATACCGACCCAACTAATCCACTATTTCTTTACAGACATTCTTCAGTAGTGGAATTCTCAAGTTTGACGAGGTTCTCAAGTTTGGGGAATGGAGTACCAGCTGGGTTGGGCTCGAACTGTTTGCCTCGATTGCTGGTCCCATCATGTTGATGACCTTGGCTGGCTGGGGATATTTCTATTACCAGGAAAGACGCAGTAAGCTCTCTGATGAATACTTAGCATTTCAGAACATGGAAAAAGGACTGGAGGCGGGCGTTGGCTTGAACAGTCCATAGTACGACGTCATGAGACCGTTTCTCCCCCTCCGCTTCTCGGAGCCTTTCCTCTTCACCAGTTCCCTAGAACGTACATAGGTGTCCAAATATCTAAAAGTTGTCCTTTTCGCCAACAACTGATATGAAATTCCAGCAACTCATAAACTGGAAGTCAAAAGCTGATATGACACTGGAATATTTGTACATTTCATCATCAACCAGCTACCCATTACCATTTTCTTGCCTTCAAACCGTGTAAAGGGGCGTTCAACCTAGAGAAAATGAAGTTTGCCTACAATCTGGGCTTGGCATCAGAGGATAGCCCAGACCTGCTCCAAGTCGCCTTTGATGTAGTCTTGGTAATACCTGATGCTCTTAATGCCAGTCAGTATTAGCAAACCCTTTTTCGGAATAGCTTGATTCCCTGCAGGTCGGTATTTTTACACCTGGCATTAGGATTTTTACACCTGCAATATGCAAAGGCTGTGTCACCAAGCCATCCCTCCTTTTTCTTGTCCTAGTGCGGGTTGCCTTAATGGGCCTCCGTAAGCCGGCGATCCCTACTGACCGACGTATCAGGCAGACAGGACCCAGCTCTGACTTGCGGCAGGAGACAACACGCAATCACTTCATTACGAATCAACAAAATCAGTCTACCGAATGTAAAAGTGGCCCGCCAGCTCAAGCTTGAGCTCGAACTTTCTATATATCGTTCCGTCGGCAGCAACCCGAGATCGAAGGCTTGCGTCGAACCTCGAGGCATCCACCCGCCATCAACCTGTCACAAAAGCCTCCTGAAAGCCCCCACCCCGGTACATAATATCCAGCCTGCCCCGCCTTCGGCACTGCGTACAACAGAGCGCAGATGCGTCAAACTGCAAATCAAACAGTTCCCCAACGCACACAGCACACAAGCTAGCCCCCCTCCGCCATCTTCGGTTGCTCTTCTTTTCAAGGGTATTAATTCAGCACCAGATAAACACAAGCAGCGGCCAGGGGCACAATTATTTGGCCGGTCACGGCAGTATTGGTCATGGCCCAGGCTGATACCCCAGCCGACGAGCAGACTCCCCATGGCACCACCGAGACCCCTCCGTCCATACAAGGGCGTCTCTCGAATTCGGCACCTACCGATGCCTTCGTCGACTTTGTTCGGCGCAAAAAGACCGAGTATAAAGGAAGAGACGGACGCGGTCAACAGCAACACTACGTGCCCCTCCCCGAACTCCTTAGTTATTGGACGAATGCGAGGATCCGGGAGGCCTGCCAGAGCTACTCTGAAGGCATTACTACCAGGCACGACCTCATTAGGAGCCGTTTCCTTCGTGTATTCTCTACCTTGGTCTACATAGGGCAGTTGTCTTACATCCCGGCTTTCCAGCAAAATGGGCTTTGCGATCAAAGGTTTCCGGACACAACCCTTCCGGGGTCCTGGATACAGTCTCCTTCTCACGGGTCGATGTTCGACGATTTCAAAGCTCACCAGTGGACATTCTTCCCGGTGATACTCAACCGAGACGCCCTTGAAAATACATCGCTGCCGCCCGAAAGAATCCTCCCGCTTTCCAGCGAAGAGACGATTAGGTCACAGTCCCACATTGACAGAGCCGCTATCGCCAAAGTCCGCTTCCATCCATCCTGTAACGATTTGGTCGAGGTAAGTTGGAGGACTGAAACCAACAACGTGAATTCGCTTGGACGTGTCCACGTATTCTAACTGGGTTTTTCTCTGAAGAGTCACGACACGCCAGCGTCGAACCCGTTCTACATCCTCAAAACATATCACGGCCAACACCACGAACAACACTATCGGCACGAAGCGCAGGCATTTGCGCGACTACCCCACGACCCGCTCTCCACCGACCATGTCGTCAAATGCTATGCCGCCTTCCAACACGGAGAAACATACAACCTTGTCATGGAATGGGTAGCAGGGGGTGACCTGCTCCAGTACTTCCAAAAGAGACCTCCGCCGCGATCTTTCGAGGACATCATAGACTTTTGGGACAGCCTCGCAAAGCTGAACGTTGGTCTGCATCGCATCCATCAAATGATCCTCCCAGGGGAGTCTACACATCAATACCAGCTAGTGCATCAGGACATCAAACCGGATAACATCCTACTCGAGATACGCTCTCCGTCGCGACCCTATCAGTTCTCCCCCATTATTGCCGATCTCGGGCACAGCCACATTAGACACATCAGAGGCGACACGTCCGACATCCCAGCTGTCGACCGCCGAGGCAACCAAATATACTGTGCCCCTGAGTCCAGTCATCATTCGGGCTTCAGACGGATTGGCCCTAATGGCATCAAGTGGGACGCCGACATATTTTCAGCAGGAGCTGTCTTCAGTGATGCTGCATCATGGGTCGCAGAAGGCGAGGACGGAAGGAAAGAATATTCTCGTCGTCGCCGGGAGGAACTAGAACACATCAAGGGTTTCGCCAACAGTGGCTACGAGATTGCCTTTCACAACGGCTCAGAGCGGCTCGCTTGTGTCGATGCCATGCATCGTGACATTCGAACTAAGCTTCCTTCTCATGACGACATGACGCCTCGCGTGTTGGATATCATCGAGGATCACATGATGGTCCTCCCCAAGGCTCGTTTACAAGCCGCGCTACTCTACAGCAAGTTCGAGAAGGAAATCCAAGACGTGAAATCAGCGCCCAAACTACCAATTCGCAATCGGTCGCAGTCCACCAAACCTATTCACGTTCCGGAGTCGCATTGTGCTCTCCATGAGCCTGAGACGCCACCACCCTCCGGCAAAGCCAACAGAATATTCACACCTCAAGGTAGTCCTGCACTTTCCACAAGTAGTACTGATGGTGCCTGGGACTGTGAAGAAATCTCCACCCCTACGAGATCGCCGCGTTCACCGACTCACATAGCTCCCTTGGGTGCCTTGGCGTCACCAAATCCGAAGCGTCCCAGCCTTCCCATCAGACGCCCCTTCACCACTCCCAACCCGCCACCATCAGCCGAGCACATTCACCAAGTTTCAGACAACGCACCGCGATCTTTATCAGAGACGGGCTCTCTTCTGTCTATGCAAGATGCCGCTGACTACCGGAAAGCGAAGAAGATGGGCGGGCGGGTCAACCCAAGAGTGGAAAAGGACATTGAGAAACTCATCAGCAACTTGGAAAAGCGCGACCACCTCTTCTTAATTGACGACACTGAGTCCATGAAGCAGCATTCCGACCAAGTTGAAGAGGCCTTTCGAACCCTTGCCTACATCGCGAAGAGAATCGACCCCGATCACCTGGAGCTAAGCTTCGTCTCACAGCCACACCATATCAGCAAAAACAGGCACACGAGTGGGCTTATCACCGAGCTCAGACAGCACCTTAGCAAGCATGTGTCTGTGACGGGAAGGATTGAAAGCAGCCTTAGCACTCTGATCACAGACAGGATCATGAGACGTCTCCCGCACTTTTTCCCGGTGGTTGGACATTTTCCCAGGTCGAAGCCTATCACCATCTTCGTATTCACTGACGGCAAATGGGGCGAAGGAGTTCAGCCTGGCAGTGGACTGACAGTGCCCATAAATAACCTGATGCAGGAGATGAAGAGCCGCGGTCTGAACAGGACACATGTGATGTTCCAGTTCCTCCGTTTCGGAGATGATGTGGAGGGCATGAAGCATTTGGCCCATCTGGATGATTTTGGGAAGAAAGAAAAATGGTAAGTCTCCCCTTTTCAACTTGCCGTGAGTACTTATGGTTTGCTGATGTACCTTCGTTTGATGCAGGGATATCGTTGATACTCGTGCCATCGGTGGCGACGTTTCTCACATGTTTCTTGCCGCTCTAACGGAATATCACGACAATCAAAACGACTCCTCATCAACAGACGCCGAGTAATTATTAATTCCCGGTGGTATCACACATTTCAGTTTTCTGGGACTCATTTCAGTGGCAACTCTTTTTATTTCTGATGGACATTGAGTCCAAGCCGTTGTGGTCGTTTCGTTATAGTAGTTTTAGTTAATATTCCAGGTTTTCTTTGATACCCAGATAGAACGTGCTTGATATTAAAAGAGATACCCCTATAGGTTAAGGCTTTCGAGTTGGATTTCAACTAAAAGGGCATGAAGAGAAATATTATGACAGCAGTGTTATCTCCATAAAGTTCACAATACCAGCCAATATACCACTGACTACAGAAAGGGAGCAGTAGGCAATTCTAATAACTTCAGCAGACTGAGAAGCGCAACCAGCTGTTGCATTCACATTGATCTCAAGTGCCGGATCCCAGGATCCTGGCCCAGGATCCTGGGCCAAAAATCACAAGAGCAAATACGTGTACTTAAAGGTTTTTTTTTTTTTTGTTGTTATCATTCGCATGGCAGGATAACACAGGGCCTCTCCTGCCACGATCTTGGACAATCTGGTGTTCCTTTGCACATTCGCCAAACTCCAAAGTCATCTTCAAGCTAAATCCCTATTCCAAGCTCCCAAATTCGATCTTGAAACTTTTGCACCTCGTGGTTATTTTTTGAGCATAAGCAAACATGTACTAGTCAAGGCTTCCAATTCATTTGTCGTCGCTCACATTATGTGAGAAGTCCACCCGCCTGGAACGCCGGTAGACTAGTTGATGATAATGACCGGTGTAGTTGTGATGAATGATCGCTCCTGCTTATCGACTTGTGAACGCACCCCGCTGGTCAGAGAGGCGACAGGCTTTGTGTAAAAAAGCGCGTCCAACGCATCGTTCCCGAACCGCTTTCTCGCCTCTTCCAAATTCCACCCCTGCTTCTTCGCAATCTGCCCCAGGCGGAAGACAAACTCCTTTATCTCATGCACGTATGACTGCCGTACATAGTCTATCATCGGTTGGCCCCGGACCTGAAAGCTGTACCACTCCTTAGCCCAGTGCGGCCGCGTGGGGAGGTACTGGCCCCGCGAGTCCTTGAGGTCCTTCCAGTGGTCGAGGACCTCCTGGGCGTAGTCGTGCCACCCTTTGTCCCGCATATTCTCCAGCGTCAGGATCTCGATCGAGGCGCTTCCGAGATTGTGGCCCCGGAACGGCGCCATGATCACCTGTGACGGGCCTGTGATGCGCATCTCGAGTGGCATTCGCTGGGGGCAGGTGTCTTGGTATTTGTATGCCGTGAGAATAGCGGCCCACCATGCGCGTTGCACGTTGCTGAAGTCAATCTCGTCTTCGAACTTTGCATCGGAGAGAGGAACTCCCGACTTTGGAAGCAGGGGTATCTGCATCTCGGTGTCCAGCACGCGGACATTTTGAACCGCTCGACGGAAGTGCAGCGCGTTGGGGAGCTGAGTCTTGATGGCTGGCTGGTCATCTGTGACCTCAGGCAAAACGTAAAGTGCCACTGTAGACATCAAGGTAGTCTGGGTCCATGCGAATGTTTGTTGTAGATCGGCGATGGCCTCAGACACTTGCAAGACCTGAGCGGCAACGGTCTGAAACCACTGCATGACCACCTGGGTATCGCTCGGATACTCGACCTCGCCTTCTGGGTCATCCGTTGTATTCCAACAGTTGACCCAGACCTTGGAAGTGTACGGGAACCAGAACCATTCCGCGTAAAAGCTGTTGCGGGCCTTGTCTTCAAATGCGGCCTGTGCTTTGACGCGCTGCTCCTCTGTCATGGGCGTCTCTGGCCGGAGAACATGCGGCAGATCGTCGTTCGTCATTCCTGGCGGGAGTGGGATAGCCTCAGTTATGTGGAGCTTCTGTGGCCTCATGACTGCATAAGTCATAGGTATCATCTCCAAGGTGATGTGGGTAATGATTCCGAGAAGGCCAAAGCAGCCACTGGCGGCCTTCATGAGGTCGGGGTCTGTGTCCTTGCTGAGCGTTTGGATGTTTCCATTGACATCAACGTATTCAATTGTGTGAACGAGGTCACTCAATGTTGTATGACTTCGGCCTGCACCGTGGCAGATCGGGGCGTTGGACCCACCAAGGGTGATCTCAACTATGATTGCGTTCAACGGCAGTGTAGATGCCAAGGTTCCCTCCTGACTATTACACCAGCGCCTCAATTGTTGGTTTGTAACGGCTGTTCCGACGCGAACCAAACGGTTCTTTCCAGGCTCAGGAGTGCCCTGAAATGTGATCGCATTGAGTTCTGTTGGACAATCGCCGATTTGTGAACCTGGCAGGGATTCGATATTCGGGAGCACAGCAGCTTTGTGGAGGTCCAATGTAGAGATCAGGATTTGTCCGTTCTTGCCATATATTGGTGACCAGGAGTGTCGGTATCCGGACGCGCGAACATTCATGTCGCAGGTCTTGGCGTACCGCACAACCTGTTGGATTCCGTACGAAGTGGTGGGGACACAAGTGATTCTGGGAACGTTCTTTACAGTGCGACCCCAGTTCTGAAACTCTTTGTCAAAATACGCTGGGACCTTGTGCTTGTTGCCGGGATCGTCGTACACGGAGAAGTTGGTGTGGGGATGGACCCAGGAGTGCACGGTATTGGCTGCAGACTTGACTTCGTCGACAATGTGGTGGATAAGTTCACCTGCTGGTGAGTGATGTTTTGCGGACAATTCTCCTCCGCCGATGAAGCCATCTGGCTGTGAATCAAGACCCTCAAGCTCTTTCCTTGCGCCGGGAGAAAGTCCGATATGAAAGTCTTTGCCAACATCGGAAGCTGGCTCTTCGTCAACCACGAAACGGTTTATAAGTTCCTGCTCCTCATTGTTGTACCTCTCTAATACTTGAGAATATGATCCTTCAGTTGTGGAGTCTTTGAACACCCGTATCAGACGACGTATCATCTCCTCCTTGGGTGGCGTCTTGATGTCATTACTTGCGTACTCGTTTAGCAGCTTTGCGAGACCAGGGAGCTGCTCTGAGTTGCGACTTTTGTCTTCGCCAATAACTCTGGCTAGTTCAGAGAGCCGCTGGCGGGAATCGACATATCGGGGGTTGGGTGGAGTCTGGAACACCATTGTGACAAATAATAGTGATAGTCCAATATGAATCTTCAGGGTTTCTCAGATTCAGGTATGTGAAATGAAGTCAACAGAAGGATAGACAAAGAAGCAGTCAGGTAAACCGGGCATTTTATATTCAGCCCTCATAAGCCATGGAGACGCAGCCTACAGCTCTTCAGGTTGCCGTTAAATGCCACTTGGACAAATTGATGCTCACACCACACCACATTTAGGTAATCACATGCTTGACGGCCTTTGACCGTTAACGCTGAGATGACCCACCAACCGACTAAACACCTGGGCCCTTTCCGCGCGAGGGGAAATTGTGTCGATCAAAGGACAGCTGTTCATGGCTTTGCACATGCTAGGTATGTACTACATCCAGGCTGTGAAAGAAACGAGCGTCGTGTCATTCTTTAGATACCGTCCGTGTTATCACGCACGCTAATATTCTCTGGGGCATACTAGGCTTGGTCGAGGCTGAGATCCCTTTGATTGTGACAAAGAACTTCTGTGCCGCGTTTGAGGAACCGAGCCCTTAAGCTTGATGGAAATCTTGCCCTGATACGTATAGTATCCCATGGCGGTATTGGATTGCCCACTGAAGGCTCCCAGAGTTCGAATATCGTTCAGCCGCACTTATTAAGGCTCTTTAGCATCACCAACCAGTGATCGAAAGAACTATAGTGACCAGAATACTGAGCTGTGCTCGGTTCACCTGGTGCTCTCATATGGGACAGGAGATGGGAAATCCATGTTGTCTTTATGTTCATCCCTTGGCTGGTTCAATGCCCACTGATGTGAGCCTGCCGTCGATAGCATTTCAACAGTCCCCACGGCAGCACGCATGTGGCACAGTGGAGCCTCGCTATCAACCGATGGCGAGGAGCACCAAAGACGGGATAAGTTACATTTTCTTTGTGGAAATCTACATTTAGGACTCTTAGAAACAGCCTGAGATTCGATTCCCTCAATGTCCGTGATGAGGTCGGTGGGAGGACCGAGACTATACTGCAGCACCTCAATTCGGGCCTAACACCCCCCTTTCACAAAAGGCTCGCCTTGCGTTCTTCTTTGCTATCTATCCCAGCACCCCTGAGAGACTGAGAAAATGACTAAGGTATGTTGCGAGCTGCCGGCATTTATATCAATCATTATATCTTAGTGCAATGTCGCATTGTGAACGAGAGTATCACCAGGACCAATTTCGGATATTAGCACTGAGGATGTGACATCCTGATACGGAGTCTCATATCCTTAAGGTTTTGATGAGTGATGTATGATACTTTATACTGTCCCTAGGAGTAGCTAAACTCTCAAGGGAAACAAGTACCAGTTCACCCGCCAGCAACCGACCGGCAAACTACTAGGTTAAGCACAATAGCACAAGCATGGACTCGCTTTTGATCGATGACCAATGCCAACCCTTCCACCGCAATAGCTAGCTCTTTAATACAATTGTGAGCACGCTCCAGCATTTAAGGATTGTTACTAAGACATCGGTTTCCGTGTTCTACCTGGGTAGCCCTTGTTCGACTGCATTGCCCAAGTTTGTCGAAACTGTGAAATGCATTTGATACTTGCGAGCTCCAACGAGTCTCTTATCCTTGTAAATACTGCCGTCACCTTCGAATCCTCAAGAAAGTCGTCAGCCGAGCCGCCTTAACAGCCTAGGCAGCTTGGGATTGTGCTGCTGGCGGCAACAAGACGGAGCCCAAAAAATGGCTTGCAAGTCAACCAAGAGTTTTGAAGTCAAGTTTCAGATACCGCACTGCTAAGGAGAATTCTGCTTATGACTGTTGCGTATGCCGACTTCATAATGCGGAATAGTGCTGCCTAGAGACGAAAATTTGTGGTTCCCATAATAATGTGGAGTTGTATATTCCATGGCTTGCCTGCTAACGGAAAATCGTTTACAGGCACACGCATGCCTCGGCAGGTTCCTCATCCCCTGCCAGTGACCCATCCACTAAGAGTCCCTTGCCCGAAATGGAATAAATACCACCTTGCCATCATGTGTGCGCTGCTTACTGAGGGCCTATCAGCACTACGATGCTCCGCACAAAGAGCCGTGGCGAGACGATCGGACCGTGACTGGTGGGTCGAAAGCTCTTGGAACCGTGGAGGGGCCGGATAGGCTCCGTATGTTGCGTGCACTCGCATGGTATATATGCCGAAGCACACTTTTCCTATCTTCTGTCAGCACGAGGGAATTTGTTTGTTGTCGAGGTTCTTTTCTTCCAGTCAACTTCAACATCAACCTGGAAACCCTGTGTTCAGAATGGCGACCGTGAAGTCTTTCGACCTCAATGGGCTTGGGCTCAATGCCCTAATGTCTGCAAGGACCGTGGCGATTCTATTCGGGATCTGGCTTGCTTATCGAGTTGCAACCGCTCTGTACAACATATCCCCTCTACATCCTCTGTATCGCTTTCCCGGCCCCAAACTGGCTGCGATGGGATTCTTCTACGAAGGGTATTACGACTGGATCCTCGTTGGCCGGTACGGACATGAGATCCGACGGATGCACGAGAAATACGGTACTGTGTTGAGTCCAAAATGGCCCAGCAAAAGACTTGCCTGTCGCTGATGCATTAAGCTCAGGCCCCATAGTGAGGATCAATCCCGAAGAGCTGCACTGCGATGATCCCCGTTTTGTCGACGAGATCTACGCCTCTGGAAACAGGAAGCGAGACAAGTGGCAGCACTTCCTGAACACGGGCGCCACGGGGCCCATCCTCGTGGGCGGGTTCTCAACCCCAGCGCACGAGCTCCATCGGACGCGCAGGCTCCCCATGAACAGGTTCTTCTCCCGGGGCCAGATGCTGAAGCTCGAGGGCGAGGTTCACGACTTCACCCAGCGCACATGCGACAAGCTGCTACGCACCAGAGGGGTATTTGATATCAAGGAGGCTTTCAACTGCTATACGGCCGATATTATTTCGCAGTACGCTTTCGGCGAGCCAATGGGGTTCACAGACCAGGAGGGATGGACGCCCAACTTCGGAAGCTGGGTGAAGAGCTTCTTTAATAGCGCGTACATGATGCGCCACGTCGCGCCGGCGAGGGCTGCTGTTGCTGTCGCTCCGTATTTTGCTAACTACATGGGCGACGACATGAAGAACCTGATGCACCAGTTACAGGTGGTTATTCCCGGGCACATTCAGAAAGCCATTGACAACAAAGAGAATGGCAGGATCTTCGCGGATCTGATGGCCAATGATCAAATGCCCGATGAAGAGAAAACAATCTACCGCCTCTCTGGGGAGGGTTTCAACATCCTGCTAGCTGGGACCGAGACCACTGCTGTCAGTCTATATCTCTTTATTCGTGTTGCTAATACTGACAGCAGTATTCCATAGGCATCCCTCGCTTGCATAACCTTCTACCTCCTATCCCAGCCCACTACTTTCGCCCGCCTGCAAGACTCCCTGAAAGGCGCCGACCCGCTCAACCTCAAGTGGACCGACCTCGAGCAGCGGCCCTACCTCTGGGCCGTGATCCACGAGTCCCTACGGCTGATGCCAGGAATCGCGCACCGTTCCTCCCGGATCGCGCGGGACGAGGACCTGGTCTACAAGAGCGAGGACGGCAAGGTCGAATGGGTGATACCGCGGGGAACCCCGATGAGCATGACGTCCATGATCCAGCACACCAACGAATCCCTGTTCCCGGACCCCAAGGAGTTCATCCCGGAGCGGTGGCTGCTCGAGGACGGGCGGCACAACTACGCGCTCGAGAAGCACCTGATCTCCTTTGGGAAGGGGAGCCGCGCATGTCTGGGAAAGGAGTAAGTCATGTCCGCCAGGCAGACTTTCTGAAAACCCCTAGCTGACCGTTGTTGAACCTGCAGTCTCGCTTATTGCGAACTCTACCTCCTGACCGCGGCCTTGGCCCTCCGCGTCCTGCCGCGGGCTCGCCTGCACGACACGACCGTCGAGGACATCGAGTACGACCACGACCTGATTGTACCTCAGCCCAAGAGGGGCTCGGTCCGCGTGCAGGTCGAGATTTCTTAAAACCCGAGCGTCCCCGGATGGATGCTGGGACGGCGCTGGTGAAACATGGTCTACCAGAGTGTGCGGGCATGAACTTAGAAGTGCGTGATATTCGAGCTTGGAAAGCTGTATATTACAGAATAATACAAGACGGGTATAGATCATCGCCCGTGACATCATCCAGCAAGTGAGAAGGCTTAGTAGCATCTCACGAAGATGCTGGGAGAGTTACACAATGCCAAAACATTTGTCCTTTGTTCTCCCCTGTTCTTCATGATATTTGCATTCAAACGCAAGCCAACCCAGATCAGCTCTTGTTAGACTTGACGCGGAAAAGCTCCTTCACGTCCTTCCAGCTCCCAGACGCCGAAGTGGAAGATGACACCTTGCTCAGGACACTGCTCCGCCGCCGCTGCTCCGAGCGCTCTGACGGCAGGACGTCGTTGACGACTGCTTCAGCCTTGGTGCCTGGTGGGACATAGACTCGTCAGCCCAAAAGGTTGCCAGACAAGACGCCAACATCTTCTCAGCGCGCCCCAAGCACGCCAAAGGCAGGACAGACGAGAAACGACGTACGAATATTCCCTGCTCCGCCGATCCCAAAGGACCGCCTCCGGTCCTCTCGGCTTTCTCGGATGGACTGTTTGACCTTCATGGTCTGCGGAGATATTGAGGTACCATTCAATTGGGGTCAATACGGATACAAGAACCAAAGGTTCAATTCCATAAAGCGTCATGCCTCGAACGACATCCCGTAGAGTATTTATACCCGTCAGTCAGACCACCGTGCCCCCCAAGCCCAGATAAGCCCGGCCCAAGCCATTGGCCCCGAGCTCCGTCACCGTGCATCCGTGGCGTTGCGCCAACAGCCTCCCTCCGCGAAGCTTAGCCCATCTAGCGTTGTCCGGATCGGCGCGCGAGATAGTTCCGCAGCCCCTGAATGGCAGAGAGCGCTTGATGGGGTGACCAAATGGTTGTGTAGGGCGTTCTGTCGGCGTCGTCAGGTGATTTTCATCCAGGGTCAGCTTGATATTCCGAGCCCGTAGTCATGTAACCAGAGCTGCATTGAGCAGATGGCATGGATATCAACAAGTGTTGCACATTCTATCCGACTTGACTGGCTGTACTGAATGATCGTACTATGACTATAATATTATGCTCTAGTATGACTTCTAGATACATGTATGTATATCCCGTCTACTGCACAGCCTCTCCAAATGCATTTTGGGTATCCAGGTCCTCATCAATATACAACCAGACCAAGGCAGGCCAGCCATGCCAGTGCGATAAAATACGCTACAAACGCCACTCATGTTTAGGAGCTGGAGCTTCCCTTGACCTTCAACTCGGGAGAGAACTTGGCCCCGTCATCAGGCAGGTGCTCGCCAGCAACGTGCCCAGGCGGCAAGGCGATACCGGTGATGGCGCCTTCAGGCACATCTTCGACATGAGTGACATTCTCAACATCATAGTTACTGTCACGAATGCCCCACAGGACCCAGGCGCAGAGCGGAAGGGAGACCAACAGCATGAGCCAGGAGACGAGATGTTCGACAAGGTAAGCAGTCTGGTTGAAGAAATGGACGTTAGCGTCGATGAACATGACCAGGATACAACAAGACGACCAGAACGGAAGAACGTGGCTAACCTTCACGGCATCCATGCCAAAAGAGACAGCTGCACCGGCAGATTGGATTCCCTTGTAGTAGCCGGCCATACGCGCCAGCTTGAACGGCTCGTTGGTGATGGATGACATGGTGTAGTAAGCAAGACCCTGGAACATGGCATCGGCCAGATAGTAGGCCAGCAGGAGCACAATGGGTCCAGCAGAGACGCCGACGGTCCAGTCCCAGGGGATCTCCTCGCCTCGGACAGAGGTGTTGGCGCGGGTGAACTGCACCTGGAATGCAAGGCCGCATGCCCAAATGATGCAGTTGAGAACGGTGACAAATGCGGTGGCAAACAGGGCACGCTTCCGGCGGCCAAAGGGCAGGTTATCCGTGAGCTGGCCGATGATTATCGAGCCGATGATGGAGCCGACTCCGGTCAGGAGGGAGACCAGGGCGCGCGTGCGGCCGTTGAACAGGGCCGTGGTGATCGCACCCTGGTATGCATAAAAGTAGTTACTGGAGAAAAACATTGGGAACAGGGCGATCATGCGCCAGTCCTTCAGCAATGCCCATACCGCCTTGAACTCCTCCTTGGGTGTAATAGCAGCCTCGATCTCCACGACAGTACCGTCACCGCGCACAACGAGGTGGGGCGGCAGGAGAAGCCAGGACGTGACAATGGCCGTCAGCATGATGATCAGGAAGGCCAGGTAAACACCCGTGGAGACTCCAGGCAAGGTGGAATGAGCCTGGATGCCGAGTGCGATGGCGGCGCCAACAAGGGTTCCCATCTGGAAGAGGGCCCAGAAGAGCGAGAAGGACCGGCCCTTGTCCTTTTCAAGCGGTTCGGCCATCATAATGGACCCCTGGGCGGCCCATAGTAACGAAGCTGTGACGCCCAGGATGCCGCCGGCGAGAATGAGGAACCATCGTGTGTTGTGAACTTGGAAAGCCCAGAGAGAGCCGATGTAGAGGGCATATCCCGTTGTACCGATAGAGAGGGTGAGCCTCGGGCCAAGCATGTTCTGTCCGGGTCAGTTAGCGATCGGGTCTCGGTCTTTTTGCAACCGCACTGGGCCTGGTCTGGGGCCCTGGGGCACTGTCCGCGGGGTTGCGACAGGGTCCTGTCTGACTCGCCAGGGGAAGGGGATTTTGGGAACAGCGTACATTTACCGAACCAGCAAAGAAGCCGGCAATGGCAAAACAGCCATACAAGACGCCATTTGCCGTGTCAGAAAGCTGTGTATCTTGAGTACCACCAGCGCCCAGGCCCTGGACTGCGCTGAACATGCCCACGGAGCAAAATGTCACGAAACCGAGGATGGTGACCTGCGTCCATGGCGAATTATCTGCGACGCGGCAGGTTGGTTAGCATGCAGACACGCCCGGGTCGAGCTGGTGAATTGGATCGGTTACGCACATCGCACTGGGCCAATCTTCGTCGCCGCGAGGTTGACCATCTTGACTGGCAGTCAATCGGGATGCACCGCCCTTGGTCAAATTAGAGGGGTAAGGTTGGATGAAGATGGAGAACAATCGCCGTTGAGGCTGGGAGCAGGAGAAATTGACAAGGCCCAGGTCGAAAAGGAGGACAACAACACTTGACATGGACCGTTTTCTGTCTGTGTGTCTTTCTGTCTGTCGCGTGAGCAACAGGAGGGCGCACGCCTGCAGATTAAATCAAGCGGATCATACCGTGTAGAAAAGGGGACGGCGGATTGGGACCCTGGGGTAAGAATGCCCGTCCCCTGACCTGTCCGATAGCAGATGGTCCACGGGCGACGGTGGTCGATACGAAGGAGACAGGGGTGCCCGGGCCAGAATCAGATGTTACCTTACATTGGATTCAAGGACGGACAGGCAAACAGCACGGCACTGGACAGCAGATCTTGGGACGGAAATAGCCTCTTATCAGATGACGATTGTGACAATTGACCTCGGAGTCAGAGTCGTAACGAGGAGGCGGCGGAACCTGCAGCGCATGGAAGTAAGAGCGTAAGAGCGGGATGCCAATCATGATTGCACACCCACCCGCACACACAAACGTTGCACGGGCAGTTGGGAGGTCTTACTCTGCTGTGGACGGCCTCGTTATCTCCAACCAGCTTCTAGGTCGGGCAGTTAGGTGCAGGCCCAGGCTTTTGTGGGGAGGGAAACGGAGACGGATGGTGGCGAGCAGTGGAGAAGGTCTGCTGATAAGGTCAGCACTAGGACTGAACATATCAGTCTACTGATATCCATCCAGGTTCTGACTGTGGTGATGTGATACTGGTAAGAAGCGACAGACGATTGACAGGTCTAGAAGTGGCACAGCAGCAGCATGCTCGTGTGCACCACGCTGCCGACGTGTTCACTCCCGTGTTTGTGTGATTGCGTGCAGGTACGGCCGGCTCACTCTTGCCTCCCATTCGGACCCAATGCTTGATTGGAGCTTGACTGGATTTGCCCGGCACTTGACCCAACGCACCGGGAGGCTAGTCCTCTTCTGGCACTGTGGGTGGGGTCCTGATACCAGCTGGTCTTCATTCCTTGCCTCGCTCTCTCCCGGCAACTTCCCCACGCCTCAACTAGAGTGATGGGCTGGCTAGCTGGCTGGAGGATTGGATGCGCCTCCCCTGCAGTCAACGGCAAAGGTGGTTGCAGGTTGCAGCCGTCCTTCCCTCCCTCCCAGCTTCTGCACAGCTTCCGTACAGCTTCTATCGCCTATTCCACATTGTCTGGTCACATCCACCCACCCACCTTGCAACACAGCCTACCGTGTTTGTGCTGCAGCTAGACGGGGCTACCGCAGAGGGTGCGACCTCGGACGACGCCGCACGTCAAAGGGCAGTGAAGGTCGATCGGACCCGAATGGCAGGTTTCATCAGGTCACTTGGAGCACGAGCAACCGTCACCCCACACGCCAAAGTCAACGTCAACGCCAACGCCGACCAAGATTCAACCGTCACCAATGCAACCTCAGACGTCCAACTTCTAGTATTATGTAAATTGTCTTACTGCACTTTGGCTTCAACGGTGCCTGATTCGTTCCCGAATGTCACGATGTCTTCACTCGAATCCCCCAAGATCCGCACTCAACAACCAACTTCTTTCCCCTCCTTCAGAAATAGTTTAGATGTAACCTCATCTATTACCGCGGCATTCAAAAAGACGCCGCCAAGTCCATCCCACCAAGCCCAGTCTCCCCTCCTCCGCTGCGGCTCTAGGCACCGCACCACACGGCGCCGAGTCATGAAATGGACCTGAGCTGTCCTAGAAAGTTGACTACTTCACATCGTTGCATTTAGGAGAAACCCGGTTCTTGTCAGTGAGCAGGCTAGGCCAGCTATCTCCCATTCTACCATTACGGCCCAGACAGATATCTCTGTGTGTCGCTGCACAAGTTTCCGCTGCCATCGAAATCGAGCACCGACTTGATCCTCCCATCGGTGACGCTTCAGTGAACCCTCGCCCCGTCCTTTGTCCTCACCTTTATATATCTCACCACCTCGGCGCCGTCATCAGTCACCCTCCGATCAGCCACAACCTTGTAGCCGCCAATGCTCGGCAGCACCTTTGTCCACACGGTCCAGTAGATCCCTCCAAGGATGAGAACACCCACACCAACCACAGGAAAGATGTAGTACGGGTAGCCCTCGGCATCCCAGCTCCCTGTTGGTGGGATGAATGGCACGATGGCCAGGAAAACGTTCATTGCGAGGAAAAGTAGAGTGACAGGGAGGTAAGTATGCCACGGCGATGACCAGTTCTCCGACTTCTTGAATTGCAGATAGATGAGCCCGGCAGCTACAAATCCGTTGATCCACACACCCGGATAAGCTTTTTGTCGAGTTAGTAACCTGATCGGAGCCTGAAGTGAAGCTAGATCGATACTGACTGTATAGGTCAACAATAAAGTTGTACGCCGGGCCCGCGGGTGGAGCCACGAGAACGATAACGGTGATGAGCCAGTGTAGGAACAGCTACCCCCCATGGTCAGCGATTTCAACGGTCTGCTCGTCGGATTCAGCGATACGTGGCACTTACCGAAGCTGCAGGCGCGTTGCGTGGCTTGTTCGAGGCCCAGAATCTGCTGAATGGCAGCATGCCCTCCTTGCCCAGTTCCTGGTTCAGTCTCGCATGCGCAAAGGACACAGCCAGGACGTTGCCCAGGTTGCTGAGAGCCACAAATGCCGGCAGGCTCCTGGCACCCGCGCTCGCTCCGAACACGTTGCGGAAAAAGAGACCGGCCACAATAACCTCTGACTTGGCAAGATCACTTTTCGGGATCGCAGCAAAGTATGCAACATTTGCCAGCAGGTACAGTACTGTAACTCCTCCGACGGCGAGGGGCGCAGCAACCGCAAGCGTCCGCTTCGGGTTCTTTAGCTCGCCAACCACATAGTTGGCGTTCTCCCAACCTTTGTAGCTGTACACGATCCTCAGAAGAGCCGTCGCATAGCCGTAAGCTCCGCCATTGCCGTATCCGTCCCCCTCCTCGATTCGAAACGCGTTGTCGAAGTTGTGCGGGTTTGGCACAAGACGTCGTCCCGCAAGGGCGGCAAAGCCACTGAACACGATGAAGAGGAGGATCACCACCTTGAAAATTCCCAGTACGTTCACCAAGCGAAGGCCCCACTTTGGCAGCACGGAGTGCAGCGCCACGGCGAATGTGACACAGGCGATGCCGAGTCCTCTCGCCGCCCACCCATCTGGTTCTGTCGAGCCAGAAGCGTAGAGGATGTAACGCCCGAAGGCCAGAGAGTTGCCCGATGAGAATCCAAGCAGGATCATCTGCGAGGCGAGAACACAGGTGGCCAGGTATCGGGGGTGGCGGTATACGCGCTCGAGGTAGTTCTTCTCGCCACCGGACCTGGGAATCGCGAGACCGAATTCGAGGAAGACTGACAGTCCGGCGAAGGTGAGGATACCGCCAATCAGCCACAATATAATGCTTATCCCGACTGAGCCTGTGGATGCGAAGATGCCGGACGGCGTCGAGAAGACTGCACTTCGTCAACAACAGCTCCACGGGGAACCTCTCTGGCCGGCTGAGTACTCACTTCCTGTGCCGATCATCTTGTTCAAAATCAAGAACACTGCTCCAGTGACACCAATTTTCCTCGACTCGGAGAACTTGAAGGCTTGCTCATCCTGTACCTGCCCACTCGCATAGTCGGGTGGAGCGTCCTCGTCGCGAGCCAAGGCCGAGCTGTATTGCTCGCCGGCTTTTGGGGATGAGTCCCCCTTGTGGTCAACCATTGTGGAAGCGTCTGTGGAAACGAACGTCTAGTGGTCCCTACGATACATAGAGTAGCGTGGGGTATCTAAGAGCCGCAGCCAAAATAACAGACCTGAGATGTGAGCGAGAGACAGGTGGAGCCTCACACCAGATGGGGATAGAGTTTGGGCCGCATTTATACCTCCGCACCCCAAAAGCAAAGATGCACGACGGCTCGCCAAGCGCGTGGCTAGGTACCGATCCAACCTCTCGGCGCATGGTGGTCTTGGTATCTATGGCACATCATCATCGGCGCGAGTGGTGCAAGAGCAACACCGGCGTGTGGCAGCGTGTCACTCAACACTCCATCTGGGGAATTACCCTGGATTTGTGTGGCGTTCTAGGCCAGGCTCGGCTGGCTTGTTTCTGCTGCTCTTCCTTCACATGTGTCCGTCCATTTCGGTTGGTGCCGAGAAAAAGCCCACGCCAAGTGCCATCGCAAGGGGCTGTCTGGGCGCTCACACACCCTTGACTGCCTATGAACTCTAGTATATAGGATTCACAGGGTGTACTCAACCCACCTTCCAAAAGCGATCATAAGAAAACGGCCTTCTGTCCTCAGGTCAGCCGGCTTGTGTCGCTTTTGCTCGTTGTAAGGATATTTCGTGATCGCGGGCGTTATTGCACCAGCACCGCCGAGACACTTGGCATGCGCCTGCACCCAACCAGCGCTTCTCGCGCCAGGCAGCTCTCCAAAGAGGTCAGTCAATATCAGGGCATCTGATCCTTTGCAAATGTCGACGTTTGTCGCCTATTGTTCCCATTCTTACCACAAGGCTGCCTCCCGACGGTCCGCAACGGGTGACAGCTGCGGACTACAATCAAGCGATCCTGTTGGACCTCTTAACGAACATTCTGGAAAGATTTCGTTCACCCTGCGTGGGATTTGGCACCTGTCGTGAGTATGACGGGGTGTGTTAGCGGAACATCACGCGGACGCTGTTGTGCCCGTTGGGCTTGGATCATTGGTCGGCAGTGAAGGTATGCGGTTTTCTTTTTGAGTGTTACAAGGCGAGCAGCAAATCTCTTTTCCTATGTGCGGAAACAATTCATGCACTTTCGATACCGAGACTCAGTAAACAAAGGCCTGAGAAGATGTCCGCATTTGATCATGGGAGGATGCCGTCACCTCATCTGTATCCTATAATCATCACTGAGAGAGAAAGAGGATTGTGTATGGTGGCGGTGGTGCCATGGGTAATATGGTTCAAGTAATAACATGAGAAGTCTAGGTTTTGGAGGTTATTAAACATGGCCAATGACATATATGCATTGCCTTTGTTATCTCTTGTCTTAGCTTACACAAGATTTGAATATTGCTTCCTGTTTGTAGGATGACTACCTAGGCAGCGGGACCTATAGTTGTGAACTCACAGTTTGAAACGCTCAGACATCTTCTGGATTGTAGTTTGTCAGCCCCAACGGTCATGACTCCAGATCGTTCAGAAATGGTAATGGGGGTGAGGACGGTCTTTTGAACAATACCACGATTTTGAAATCGTCCACCTTGCCGAGAGTGCAAACACGTTGGGGTGGATGACCGAGAACACTGACAAGGGCAGGGGCTACGGAGAGGGCGCACAATGACCAGCTGACGCGAATGATGCCTTCCAGGGCCCTCAGCATGCCGAAAAGAAGGCCATGCTGTTATCACAACGAATAGCGGGCTGTGGCTATTTCAAATAAATATGATCTGCTTGAGCTTCTGCAGCCTGACCGTCCATAATTCCAGCCACGTAAGCGTCTCCGACGATGTTGTAACATTGCCATACGTCGTGAGTACTCACACGCTTACCTTGTTCAATCGTCCCTCGCGGTAAAAGTACTTCACGCGTCGCACTATGGCAGCGCAGGTTCGAAGAATCTCTCAAGAGGAACGGCACAGTGCTGCCCGCGAGCACCGCGACGTGGTCGCGCACGGCAGTGTCCTTGGGCCCAACACCCATTAGCCCCTGCCTGGTGACAAATAGGATCCTCCCCGCCGTCGTCATCTGCATCGCATAGAAGAACTGGTTCCTCATGCGGTTGGACGCCTCGGCCCTGACGGGGTAGAAAGTCCTCTTGCCCTTGACGGTCATCCTGCTCATCCGCCGATTGAGGCCGACAACCTCCTCGTTAAAGGCTTTGAACAAATGCTGGTCTTCTGGCTGTGCCCGTCGGTATGTGCCTTCGTTGTTGGCGCCTGAGGCGTACATCATATCGCCGCACAGAAGCCGCCAAAATGCTTCTGAATATCCACCCCCGATCCATTCCGCGTCGGTCATTATAGACCCATCATCGCCGAGAAGATGTTGATTTGAAGAGGTTGCGTGTAGATTGTTGATGCTCTTGCGGGCCTGGGACTCCCATTGCGAAACTGTTGTCTGGAATCTGGAGTACCCGTCCTCTGGGGCTGGCGAGGATTGGAAGACGTCCAGTACTTCATCGACCCAGATCCCTGACACCAACAGCAAAGGTGTCGGCCTGGACGTGTAGTGCATTGCTGCCATGGGCGCCATGCCTTTTGACGCATTATACAGCTGAAGGAGCTCCACTCTCTGCCACTCGTGCTTTCCGGGTGTAATGCTCCAGTCAGGCACCCAGGTCTGTAATTCCTCATTCGTGTTCGGCCTTGCCGAAGTGAGCAGCTCGAGGCTCTCGCTGGACTTTATGATCCTCTTGGCGACTTTCAAATAGACGTTTTGGGTGGCCATGTCGTACCTTGGGGTGAGGAAATGGTCTTTGAGCAGGCCGAGAAACGCAAAGACCTTGTCTCGCGGATCCGACGCGTGTCTGCTGCGGAAACGGACGAGGGTTTGAAAGGGAGAGAGATACTGGCGTTGACTCAAGGCGCTTCTGGGGGACTCGATTTGCAAGATGAGGCCGCATAGTTCCGGGAGAGGGTCTCCTGTCGCTCCGGATACGTTGACACGCCTGACTCTAGCAAGGTCATGACCCAGGCGGCTATCCATGAAGAAGCGCGCCGCGTCACTGAACATTTCCCAGCTGGCACTAAGGTGCCCATAATGCACTGTGGCTTTCCGGGCATAGACGCACTCCTGTACGACCCATGTCCTCTTCCACTGCCAACCGGTAGTTAGCAAGGATCACATTGATCCCAGGTCTGGTGCAGCTTACCCAGGCCCTGTCTATCATCTCCCAAACCGCAGTCCAAAGCCCATTAACCCATTGTCTGAACGTATCTGACTCAACCGATGACTCGTGGAATGGAATCTGGGATGCAGGCACCCGTTGGCGTAGAAGACTGAGCAGACAGAATACGCCGTACGCATGGCCCAGATCCAGGAACTTGAAGATATTGGCTCCTCTCAGGCACTCAGTAAAGGCGTCCCGATATGCTTTGACAAGTTCTTCTTCATTATCCTCTCTCCAGTGGTAGTGCTCTTGAAATTTGCCACCCTCCTGTAGGCCAGTCGAGGACGGCTCACCGAGCCAAATCAGTACCTCAGAGGCAAGACTGAATATCTCCTGCATCAAAGCCACCTGCTGGGTCCGCTCGCTTGAACTCGACTGGTCGATACACAGGTAGTCAATCCAGATGGTGATGGGTTCCTGGTACTTCTGTCGGAGCCTGACGAGCGCGACAAACAGGTTCTTCGGAACACCGGTCCGTATGTTGTTGCACGAGATGCCGATAACACCAGGGGGTGCCTTCTGCAGAGTTTGGGGCTCCTGCCAAGCATACGAGAGCGCATAGTACGGGAATGATGTACCAGAGCCAACGTCGGGCAAGGTGACGACCCGGAGCTCACACTCCACTGGGGAAGACAGCGGCAAGGACTCGCCCGCGTGAAGAGTCAGGAGACGTATGCTTCGCTCGTGCGGGAGTATAAGCCCCTGATATAATTCGCGAGACATGAGGCCCGCGCCTCGCCGCGAGGCTTCGATCTCTGACGATCTCTTTGAGAGGAAGAAGTAAAGTCTTTGGCCCACAATCAGACATATCTGCAGCAAGATGGGGTCACACGTCAGCTGGAAGTGCCGGGATTCAAGCAAGCTGCTGACGTGAGGAGCACGGGTTAGGGTTACCCACCTACAAGGTCTTTTATATCCATGTCAACCGTCGCAGTGATGAGGGAAGTTTCCTCACGGAAAGTGAAGACAGCTCGGGTTGGTTGACTGAACCTGGGTCTGATTATGCGAGGCCTACGCCATCCAAAAGTTTCTCGTGGCTGATCACAGACTGCCAACAGGAAGTGAACCGCCAACAAGTTTCAGACATACGAGTGGAACAGGCGTATCTAATGACGGTAGCAGGTACACAAGATATTAAACTGAGAACTGAAGCATTTCTAACGGTTAAATTTGATCAATTACTGTATCCTTTTTCAAACAATCGACACACTCCTCGTCAACTCAAGTTCAGGATGTGGTGCATTCTGAAGCTTCTTGCTGAAATTACTCGCCGCCCGGATCTTCTCCCCCCAAATGATGAAGCCGAATGGGACCAGACTCAGGACACAGCTGATCAGACCCAGCACGCTGCACGACCACGCGATCCCAAGCGTGCTGACCATACTATCCACGGCCAGGGGGATAATAGCCCCCGCAATACTCCGGCACGCAGCCAGCGCGGCCAGCGCCGACGAGGCGAAGATGCCGTACGCGTCGGCCGTATAGTTGATCATGGCCATGAAAATACACTGATACCCGAAACCGTAGGGTATCATCGACAATAGCGGCACGATCCAGTGGATCGACAGCCGCGATGTCCACCCGAGCCAGAACAGGGAGACGACAAACGCGGGCCCGCCGGCGCACGCCAGCGGCAGGCGCAGGTACTCGGCGTGCTTGTTGGGGTGCCTCCGGACGAGGCCCTGGGCGAGGATGTCATAGTAGTAGCCGACAAAGTTGGAGATGAGCGAGCCCGCGAACATCATGACGAAGGCGAGTCCGGACTCTCCCGGCGTGAAGCCGTAGATGCCGTGGAAGATGTTTGGGAATATCTTGAGGAGCATGTAGAATACGGCGTAGACGAAGGCCATGTAGACGCACGTCAGCGCGACTAGCATCTCGGTGCAGAGGAGGTACAGCGGCCGAGTCGTGGTGATCTTGAGCGTGACCAGCAGGCCCGGCTTGTCCACGTCCGCGGGCGCGATGTACCTCCCGCCGCCCTTCTCCTTGTTCAGCTTGGCGGCTCGGTCGCGCAGGATCTTGGTGGCGAGCGTTTCGGGCTGGAAGACGAGGGCGATGAGGCATATGCCGGAGAACATCATGGATGCCCAGAATGCCCACCGCCATGAATACTGGTATGTATATCCGGCGATCACAGGGCCGGCGAGAGGTCCCAGCAGAGTAGCAGACGACCAGAGCATGTTGGCCCTGCCCCTGACGACCTTGTCCTCGAAAACATCGGCGATCGATCCTCCGGTCACGCTCATCGGCGGCGAGGCAAACGTGCCGCTTAAGAACCTGAAGATCAGGAAGGCGGCCCAGTTGGGAGAGAGAGCTGTCCCCATGGTGAAGATCGTGTAAAGACATAGCGTGGAGATGAGGACAGGCCTGCGGCCGTACTGTTCACTCAGCGGTGCAAAGACAAGCGGGCCCAGGACGAAGCCAATGAGGAATGTAGTAGCTGGGAGCATGGTCTGCGGTCCGTCGGGGAAGTGGAAGGCCTCCTGCAGCGCGGGGATCTCGTTCGACGGGGTGGATGAGCCCATCGTGGAGTTGATCGAGAGCAGAGTCCCGACCAGTGGGACGTAATATTTCTTGGCCTAGATGTTCATTCTCCTTGTCAGATTGGGCCCCAAATAAGTCATCACGGTAGCCGTTTTGGCACTCACCATAGACCAGTTGTGTGGGTCGGCAGGCTCTCCTGGCTGGAAGTTCACGAGGATGACATCGTCCTGTGTTGAAGACCGCCGGTCCTCGCTATCAGTGTCCGACTGCGTGGACTGGGCGTCGTGCTCGACACCCGGGGCCACTGCGTGGTGTTCATCATGGGTCTTCTCCCTCGTCAGCTCTGTCTCGCGGTGCATCTTGAGGGGTTCATCGAATCGTACACGGATCCAGCACGATGGGTAGGGGAGCTCGAGGTCTTCCTGAACCAAAATCCAGACTGTCCCAATAAATCTTCAGAATGAAACCGCTTCCTCGGGGGAAGGCGTGCTATTTCATCACCAACACACGCCCTGCGCCTGAGCCGTTCCACAATTAAGATCCTCCATCGGCCTCGGGTCTCGCCACTATGCTGGCCTGGGTGGGTCTATCCCGCGGGATTGGGACGTAATGTGGGCCGTAGCCGGCGACACTAGGCGCCGACAGGTATAAGCGGACGGTTGTCCCGATTTGCCGGACTGCCGCGGGTGGTGTTCATCATTGCTGGTGGCCTAGTGCAGAGATATGACATGAAGACGATTGCTGGCGGTTTTGAGGCTCAACAGCACTCCTTGCCGTCGATGGCCAGACCGTACAGCACAGTAGAGAGCCCATCCCGGGAGCGGGAGCGTTAAGGTTTGCATGGGTCTGGCGTGGGCTCTGGACACGGGGGCTTGGCACTGTACACGTAGAGTCGAGGCATCTTTCACGCAGACCGCATCTTCCCGCGTCGCCAGCCCAGCCTGTGCTATGAATAGGGGCTGGGTATCGGATTTACGGACCAGGCCAGCTCGTAACGAACGGCATGCGCGAGCTGGCAAGTCGATCTAGCCTGTCTGTCAGCTTGCAATCCGGCGAGCCTGCAAATATATGGGCCCACCATTTCAAAAATTCTCAGGCAGTGGCCAGATTGCCTGGCTGAAAGGTTTGCATTCGGCAACTAGGGATAATCTTTTTCCCTTCTCATTTACTTCGGGTAGAACAACCACCTCCCGAGGTCCCGGCTTCAGCCTCATGACGTCGACAAGCTCCATCTTCATCTATTATTGGCGCTTTCGGTACCTGATAAACCTAGTATACAGTTTTTCTATAACTTCACTCTAGACGCAAGGCTATGTGCTACCAGCCTGCAACCATGATGCACGGCTCCCTATCCGGCCAATATAATTAAACGCTGCAGTCGTCTGCCTTGTCCTACTCCCCACTTGTCAGCATTCATTTACCGCACTGGTTCAGAGCGGAACAACGGGCTGTATATCCTGATCTCTATCGGCAACTATCTTGTTGGCGATGTCAAGACACACTGCGATAACTGATCAGCAAGCAAACCTCCAAGTCTGGGATTCAAGGACACTTACACTCCGAGATGCTCTGCGGTTGCAGGATCTTCATCACCGGCACATCGCTTCCCACTCTCTTGTAGAACCAGTTCCGGATCTCAACCGCCATCAACGAGTCCACTCCCAGCTCAATGATATGGCTATCGGCGGACAAAGTATCGTCAGATAGCTGGAGGAGAACCTTCAGGTGGTGATAGAAGTGCTCAAGCAGGAGGCTCGCGACTTCCTCTGCGGACACCGCCGCATCGATCAGCTCCCGCAGGTTCGTCTCCGCCGCGCCTGTCTGCTGTAGGCTGGTACCATCCTCGTCAACATCATCGACGGTGAAGTGGCAAAAGCGCCTGTCACGGTGCCAGTGCAGCGGGTTCGGGTCATTGACACGGTACCGGGCCAGGCCTGTTGTCAAGTCCCTGATCTGCCCAGGGACGGGGCGACCGGCGACTATCGCTTCCAGGAACATGTGGTGGATGTCACGCTCGGAGATGGGCGGGTAGCCTTCCCTCTCCAGGCCACGGTAGATGTCCTGCCTCTCTCGCGCAAGAAGGCCCAGGCCATAGATGACGCCAATGTTCAGCACCGACCCAGCGAGTCCGCGCTGTCGACGGTTGGCCGCCAGACCGTTCATGAACATGTTTGCGGCGGCGTAGTTGGACTGGCCGGCATGTCCGCCGATGGCTGCGAACGACGATGTCATGATGAAGAACTCCAGGTCCCGGGCGTTGAACACCTTGTCGAGGTTTCTGGAGCCCACAGCCTTGGGCCGCATGACGCGCGTCCACGTGTCGATGTCCATCTGGGCGAATACCCTATCATCCAGGACCATGGCGCCGTTGACGATACCCCCAACATTGGGCAGGCGTGTGCCAAGAGCTTTGACGCTCTCCAGGTTGGTGACGTCGGCCTGTGTGGCTTGGATATTGGCTCCCTCCGAATTCATCTCGGAGATCCAATTTGTATCCTTGATCTGGCTGCGGCTGGCCACGACAATGTTCCTTGCACCGTGCTGGATAAAAAGCCGACACAGGCTCTGGCCAAAGTCACGGGTCAGGCCGACTAGGAGATAAGTCCGGTCAGCGTTGAGTAGACGGGGCTCGACCAGTGATTTGACTGGGACCGCAACATAGCGGTCTGACTTCCAGTCAACGACAGTGAACGCCGGCTGGGGCTCGCTGGTGCCTTGGAGGAGTGCTGGGGTCACAAAGGTAGAGTGCTGGGTCTGCGATGGCTTGGGCCCGATCATAGTGAGGCAGCTGCGCAGTAAATCTGTCCACATCGATCTCTTGCTCGACGACCGTTCGCCACGGCGGTCCGTCGACGAAGGTGGCCAACGCACGTACTCGAAGTCGCCTGCGTGGCCCTCAATGACCTTTGACAGCTCGTTTCCGTTGCGGAGGAAGTCGACTACAGTCGTTCGTGTGCAGGGGATGAGCCGCTTCAGCTCTCGACCGCTGCTCAGTGGGTGAATGTACTTGAAATCGGCGTTCTCTTTGGCCAGTCCGGGGTCAGTTGTCCAAACCTGAATTGCAAGTCCCTCTTTCCCGTGGCGCTGGGGCAGGAGTGCACGCGCACAGTGTAGGATCGTCGGGTCGGGCTCGATCAGCACGAGGTCACCAGGACGGGCCCATGTGGCCAGGTGTGCAACAGATACCATCGGCGACAACCACGAGGCAAGGCCTTTTCGATCCGCGAGGCCCTGCGGGAGATCCACAGTGTGAAACGCTGGGGCCATCGAGGCAACGTATGGGGATATGGCTGCTACTGGTCGCCCATTGTCGTCGGCGAGACCAACGCAGAGATACAGGTCATCCTGGCCAGTCAAAAATGGATACAACGAGCTGTACTCAACGTTGACAATCCTGCCAGGGGCTTGGTCGGGGAGACATGTTCCAAGGTCCTCAGAGCGATGGACATCGAATCGAGGCAAGCCATCATTGCCTCGAGCAGTGCCTAGGAGCAGGCATGTCTCGAGACTATTGCAGATCGTAGAGACCTCTCTCCGACTTGCATTTAGTCGTTCGATGGCCGGCTTGTATGGAAGGACGCGAGGGACTATCTGGCGCTTCCCATTCACATGGATCTCAGGCTCAAAAGAGAACAGCATCTTCTCTCTCAGGCCCTCGGCCGCTTGAAGATGATCTCGGTACTGAAGGAGTAGCAGAAGTCGGTCTATAATCACATCTGCTGACTGGCTGGCGGTGTTGCAAAAGTCGAGGACCTGCAGGATGAGGTTCGGGTTCTCGGCCTTCAAAGTCCTAGTCAGGCCGAGGCTCGCAGCCGTTTCTGGGTTGCGCTGAGCGCTGCGCGTCACCCACAAGATGACCTTCCCAGGCTGCATAAGGGACCTGAGAGCACTCAGTGCGCCGTCTGTCATGTTTGGGCAGACTGGGCGGGTCAAGTCCATGAGCAGTATGACCACGGTCGCGGCAGAAGCTGCCGTCGGTGTAACGTCCTCGATGTTTTCGAAGACCCCCAAATCCGTCTGCCTTCCGATTTTGTCACTTGTCCCAAGTCGCTCAAGACCAAGGCGCGTGGATGCATGGCCAACAATGACCACCGACTCCTTGGATATGTTATCGTTGAACAGAGGAAGGTCTTGACCTATCGTGGGAAGATCGTCACCGGCTTGTCGTATGGTCACGGACAAGCCTGGAGCGTGGGTTTGGGTCGAGCTCTTAGCCGCCGGGAAGAACATGCCCTCTTCAAGCGACTTAGCCGGGTCAAAAGGAACCCTCGCATCTGAGCCACTCTGACTGAACAGTCCATCACCCACTCTAGACACATCCTCAAGCGTCGAAACAGCCGGCGCGTCGACTATGATGAGGAAAGCTCTCTTTCTCATCAGCTGTCGGATCTTTTCGACGATCTCCACTTTGCTTGAAGTAAACCTCGAGAAAATGCTGGTTGAAATGATAACCAGGTCATACGCCCCAGTGGAAGTACCCATATCCTCCACCTCCGCATTCAAGTCGAGGTCTGCAAAAGACACCTTCTTGTTGTTGTTCAGATTCGGGCAACGGTTCAGGAGGTACTGAGGCTGCGTCGACGCCATCAGTCTATACGACGAGAATGTGTCATGCAGGCCGTCGAGGACGTTCTCGGTGAAAGCCCACTCTGCAAAGGTGAGATCGAGTACATCCATCCGCGGGAACCGGTGGGCGATCTGCCGAACGACTCTGCCCAGATGCGTGTGAAAGCCGTGGATCAGGTGCGCATCATCGACAATAGACCAGTACGCAAGCGAAAAGTCAAACGACTGCGAGTGTGACGTGTCGACCGCGCGGAGGCTGCGCAGCAGGTCCAACGCATAGAAGTAGGGTGAATTTGAAATGAATCGTTCCACGTCTTGCTCGACGGCCGCGGGAATTGGCTTTACAACCTTTGTGCTTGAGTCGGCCCGCGGCGAATCCGGGGGCGTATCGATCGAGGGAATACTCTTGGGCTGTTTGAGGTAGACCTTTGCCACCCTCTCGCAGCTCTCATCGATGTGCAAGCGAACGCCCTCGGGCTCCGGATGCATGGTGGCAATCTCATACTCAGGATCCAGGTCCATGACGGTGTGGAGATATAGCTCGTAGTCATCCTCGGGCCTCGCTGAGGAGAAAGAGGAGACGACCAGCTCCTCGAGCTGTATCTCTGTCTGACCAATCTCGTTGGATATGGCCAGGTCAGCGGTAATAGTCGCGGGAGAGCCGACGGAGTAATGGTCGAACTTGGTGAGGTGACACTCCACAGTCATCACGGCCGAAGACTGTTGGGTGCCACAAATTGCCTGGTTGAATCGCATTCTGCCTATATTCGTCGGCAGGAAAGACGTCCACAAGGCCCTGTTCGTAAATATGGTCAGTAATTTGCCCCTCTAAGGAGGGGCTCAAACTGCGACTCGATCGACTTACTTGTCACCTGGTGATGAAAACGTTGTGAACGTGGCTTGGAAACAGCTGTCGAGAAAGGCTGGGCTCACATCGAGATGAGTTGAATCCAATGGACTGGCCTTGCTCAGAGTTCCTCTCGCGTAGTTAAAACGCCGATCAATGGACTTCAGTGCCTGGAACGGACCAGTGTAAGAGAGTCCAATGCCTTCCATCATCTGGTAAAAGGCAGCCACGTCGACAGGTAAGGTCTCGGCCAGGGGACCATTAAAACGAGGGGGCAAAGCATCCGGAGAGGAATCTTCGAGGATTATGAGGACCCTTCCTTCAAAGTTCTTCTTCATTGGACCGGGTTTTGAAGAGGTGACCGGAACTGATGTCAAGGTGAATTCAGCCTCGATGGTGTTGGCATGGCCGGATCGAGATGGTTGGAGAGGAAGGGTGGAAAGGGTAAACAGTGTTTCCACGCCGAGAGATCCAGATTCTATGGTGATACCGCTGAGGAACTTCAAGTCCTGCAACTCGACTACCGATGCGCTGCGGCCGTTTAGAGCAACCTTAGCCGCATCAAGTGCCATCACGCAATACGCCGACGCTGGCAGCAACGCCTGGCCCTGAAATTTGTGTCCCTCCACCCATGGAATCTGCTCCACCTTGAGGACATTCCGCCATCGCATTTGGAACTGGTTGTCGTCCCGGGTGCGGACGCCGAGCAGCTCATGTGGTGGCCGCTCGCGGAAGTGGTACTGTGACGACAACCGGGACTCCCTCCAGTAAGTCTGTGTATGATCCCAAGCATACGTTGGCGCATCAACCAGACGTGAGTGCACAAGCTCAGGCTGTGAGGATTGTTGGACAAAACTGCGAATGTCTACGGCAGAGGTGCCGAAATTGACGCAAATGAAGCCGAGAAATTCGGCGAATGCGATGTCTGCCTCCTTGCTTCTCTGAAGCAGTCCATGATAGGGCAGCTCTGTGCCAATGGTGCCCTTGATGGTCTCCATAGCCGGTGTCTGCAGTTGAGGATGAGGTCCAACCTCGATAGCACAGTCAAAAGGCCCGAACTCCTTCAAGGCTGCTTCGACTGCCTCGTGAAACAGGACAGGGCGGAGCATGTTGTCTTTCCAGTAGGCTGTCGCCAGGTCTCCTGCAGTGATATCATGCTGACGGCCATGGACGCTCGACAACCATATTGTAGTGGTACCATCGAGATGCGGATGAGCTTGAATGGAACAGCGTGCCAAAGCCTCGGAATATTGCTGGACTGCCGGAACCATATGATATGAGTGGTACGCTGTGTCTACTTTCAGAACTCTTGCAAACTTGCCATCAGCCTTCATTTCATCAGAGGCAGCGCCGATGATGTCCATGTCTCCTGACAAGGTGACCAAATTGGGAGAGTTGCTTGCTGCGACGGAAATACGGCCGTGATACTTGGGCGTGGAGCAAAACTCTTCAGCCTCTTGCCTCGACATCCCGCATGCCATCATGCCTCCCTTACTGCCACTGGTCCCTGCGGCTAGGTGGGCAAAGCAGCCTCGGTAATAGGCAATCAGTATGGCGTCCCGCATTGGCAGGCGCTTCGCCGCGAAGGCTGCCGCAATCTCTCCAGAGGAGTGACCGACGACGCAGTGGAATGATACGTTGAGGCTGGAAAGCATTTCCACCAAGGCGATTTGAACCGCCGTGCATAGTGGCTGAGCTATGGCGGCCGCGTTGATGCCAGAGTCTTGTCCCTCGTCCATGATCTTCTCCTCCAGTGACCACTCTGGGGGATCAGGGCAATCATTCTGCAAGATGCTGTCGAGCTTTCTGATCGTGGCCCGATACACAGAGCTTGTGCGGAGAAGGCCCTTAGACATGGTGGCGTATTGAGCCCCCTGTCCGGTGAATATCCCGAGTACGCGCGGGCTTGTCGACATCTTCTTAGAGCGGATGACAGTGCCAGACTGGGTGGGCGAGGTCTTGCTTGAACGGTCAATCAAATCCAGCAGGTTCGACACCGCCGAAGTTGCCTTGCCGGGGCTTGGGACCACGAAAGCCCTCAGGCTGTATGTTGTGCGATGACTATAGAGGTGCCATGCCAACTGTTGAGTAGTTATATGTGCATTGTGCTGGATGTATAACGCGAGGTCCTTGAGAGTAGCCGCGAATGACTCCTCAGAAGCGGCCGTAATGACAAGAGGCAATGCAACTTGGGTATACTGAGGCGCATCAGGTGTAGGAATTCCCGAAGAGACAGGGTCAATGACCTTTGTATTCAGGCTCGGCCCCAGTGATTGAACTCCGGCGTTGTGAATTCCTGGTTGGTACTTCTCTACGATGGCATGGGCGTTGGTGCCACCGAAACCGAAAGAGTTTACACTCGCTCTCATCGGGTGTCCCGCAGGCGGGGACGGCCAGTTGAGTGTCTGAGTAGGAATTCGTAAGTTGCCATAGTAAGGAAGAACACTTGGGTTCAGAGAATCGTGGTGCAGGTTCATGGGGATGGAGTCGTTGTCCATGGCGAGAACGACCTTGAGAATCCCGGCTAGGCCTGCAGCGCCCTCGGTGTGCCCGATGATTGTCTTGACTGAGCCCACCAGCAACTTCTGTCGTGAACTTCTCGAGTTTGTGGGTGTATCATGGATGTCACCGAAGAAAGCCTCAGCAATGGCGCGAGCTTCGCGTGGATCACCGGCAGGTGTTCCAGTTCCTGCGAGAGTATGCGTAAGCAGAAGACTTCATATCAGCGTCAAAATGAAACGACGTACCGTGTGCCTCAAAGTACTGCGGCTGATGATCTGGGCTCCGAGGATCCAGACCCGATCTCTCGTAGGTCTGTCGAATTAATGCAGCTTGTGCGGCTGGGTTTGGCATTGTGATACCCTGGGTCTTGCCATCCGAATTGACTCCCGTGTGCCGGATGACAGCCTGGATGTTGTCGCCATCGGCAAGGGCCCGACTGAGCGTCTTGATGAAAATTGCGACCACGCCTTCCCCTCGTGCATACCCATCAGCAGCTGCATCCCACATCTGGCAGTGTCCGGTAGGGCTCAGCATGTGCAAGTCGGACTCGCTAATGAACTGCTCAGGGGTAAGCATGAGGTTGACACCCGCCACACACGCCATTTCTGTCTCGCCCGCGCGCAGGCCAAGAACAGCCTGGTGGAGGGCAACCAAGCTTGCCGAGCATGCGGTGTCGACGGTCATGGATGGGCCGTGAAAGTCGTAAAAGTACGAGATTCTGTTCGCGATGATGGAGCCTGCGTTGCCGGTAGCCGCGTACTGCGAAGCGTTCAGCTCATCCCTCTCAGAGAGGGACCTGTAGTCCGTTGTCATGACACCAGTGTACACGCCCACATTGCGACCGGCGAATTTGTCCAGATTATACCCAGCAGACTCCAAGGCTTCGTATACAACCTCAAGGAGAAGCCGTTGTTGAGGATCCACGGCCTCTGCCTCCTTCTTGGATACGTTGAAGAAGGCTGCGTCGAACCTGTCCACCTCCTGGTTCAGCCAGTATCCACAAGGAGAGTTTGTTGTGCCATGGTGCTCTGCATCCTCGTGAAAAAATCCGGCGGCGGAGAATCTGGTTGAGGGTACCGGGCGTGAAAGATCGGTGGGGTTTTCTAAGACCTTCCAGAGCTTGGAGGGTGAAGTGGCGTTGCCTGCAAATCGGCAGCTGCTCCCAACGAGGGCAATTGGCTCGGGAGACATCTTTATGTCCTCCAAGCCACACACTCGTGGCCTGAAAACCGATGTGTCAGCATGTGCGGCCGTAAGTCCCGAGACAGAGCTTGCAGGTTGGTAAGGGACGGTCGTGTGCGGGATATTAAGGTTCTAAGACAAAGGACAAACAAAACAGAATAATACCCTTGATACTTAGGGATCCAGAGTCGTTTACCGTGGTACTGTGTGCTGCTAACAGTATCTGATGTCGTTTAGGATCTTGATGGCTCGCGTCAACGTATAGAAGAGACTGTGGAGAGATTGTTTGACAGGTGGGGAGAAACTTGTTGGTCATGTCAGTTAGAGTGAGTGAATCTGAGAGTAGAAGAAAACAGATGGGGCTATCAGAAGGCCGAAAGAATGTGCACGGGTACGATGCATTCTGATGATCCATGGGGGGCAGGGAGGGAAAACAAGGAGTGGACGAACGAGAGCGAGGAGAGGAGGCACCACACCGGCGACGACTCGGAAGTAGCGGAGCGATGGGTGCACACCTTGGATTCTGATAACGGGCCAGCTTCCTCTCACCAGAGATAAGCGGTTGTCGAATCGCTTAGTGATTTCAGAATACTGTTGATCATTCAAAGAGGAGGGGACGGTAAGGGCACTGTCGTGGACGGTTGGCGAGTGATGGTTGCGGTTGTCCACTGCTCCTTTCAGGCGGAAGTTGGGCCGCTTACCTGTTGCATGAAGCGGCAGCACGGGAGGAGATGGAGAAGAGCACAGAAAACAAAAGCTTGAAAGAGTCCAATCACCCCCCAGAAAATACCAGTTTGGAACCCCGCCTCAAGTGGGGTGAGTCAGAAGAAAGAGTAAACAATTCACGTTGCCAAACGCTTCGTATAGTGCCGTTCTCGGTAAAGCAATGTAAGGTGAAGTAGGAAAGAACAAACGGGGAGTCAGGCAAGAAATGACGTGCTGGGGGTTCTCTCAGCATGGGGCCAGTTGGAATAGCATCAGATGTATGGTCCTTTCAACAGGAAACTACCAGCACCAGCATTTGGAAAGACAAGCATCTTGACGAACGCCCTTCGTGGAGTGAACGCTTTGCCTGGAAGAGCCCATGTCTCCGGGCCCAGCCCGCTGGCCTTCACGAAGCCATTGGTGCTCGTTGAGACTACACCAATCTGGACCCACAAAAGTACCACAATGGTTTGTTTACTCGCCAGACCTACGAGTTATCTCTTAGTGCCGACAGAGTGCTTCGGGAGCGGGTTGTGGGCGTCCATGCCAAGAAACAACTGAAGCCTTCAAAGACACTTCTAGTGCAGGGGATCAGCTCCTACAATGCGGCTATGTGACAGTATGCATTAGCCTCCAGCTGAGACTGCTGTTTGTTTAACCTGTCATGTTAATAAGACCATGCTGTTTCCAGGCACACTACTGCATGCTGTCACTGGACCCAATCCTGGAGTCCAAGCCGGTGATGCCGTCTTCTTCCAGTTGGCACCACACCCTGAGAAAGTGTCCCGGATGTGACTATCGTGCTGACCAGTGTGTTCAGCCGAGACTCGGTATTAATAATCCGGGACAATTTAGCTTCGGCAATGGGTTTTGGTCCGAGTTGCATGATCGAAATGTTGATGGCAGGTGTCAGACGGGCAGCTATCGTGTTAGTTTTGTTTGTCATTGGTCAAGTGAATTCCGTTGGAAACGATTCCCTGAGATACTACCAATTTGTCAGCTTGAGTGCTTTCAAACGGAATTCTCCGGACGCCGGTCTGTTTACTTCCCAATGAAACTAAGAAATCGCGTTTTCAAATGTGAGCCATCGGAAGCCCATACTTGAGTCGAAAGGGTTGAGCTGGCAATGTGTGCTTGATGAAAAATACTCCTGCCAACAAGGCCGTCTGGCCTCGAATAAGCATAGAATCACAGTCCGACATGTTGGGTTCACATTGATTTTGCCCTCTCCCGACGACAGCAGGCATGCACTGGCTTAGAATACACAATGCGAGCATCCGACGAAAGCTTCCGTAACACAGCATGGATCTGTCTGCGTATGACAGCGCGCCAGATGCTGCTCCTTGCCGGCGCAGGTCTTGTACCACTAGCATCGCCTTCGCGTATGGACCTCGGGTTGGGCAAAAAGAGCTGCAAGAAAATCAAGCCCTCATTACCTCTCGGTACAAAAGTCGTTGTCGGGTATTATGCATACCTCAGGCGTTTGTTTACCGGCACTCACTGCCGCCAAATAGCGCGGGATCTGACTACAGAATTTCGTTCTAGTTCCTTCCTCCTGCTTGACCCACTTTCGTGTGTGACAAGCTAAGTAGATCATCCTGACTCCCTCGTGGGCACTGGTGGGACGAAGGTTGGTGGGCGTCTGACAAACGGATGGTCCTACTATACCATTCTTCCATACATGTCGCTGGTATGGGCATCATGAGGTTTGTAGAAGACGAACAAGAAAAGACTCTGCTGATTATTTCTGCAAATAAGAATGGGTTGTGTATGTATTTGATGAAGCTGCATATGAGCTCATTAGGGAATACTCTAAACCTTTGACCGGAACAGGTACTCCTGGCTGTCCAACGCAAATTTGAGCGGTGAGGAAGATTACTGGAACAGCTAGAGCTGCTGTAAGGGAGTTTGAACTGTTTGAGCAAGCATGATCCTTTGACAATGGGTCCCAGATAACGCTACAGTCGGAAGATTGTACAGTTGAGAAACTCACTTTCACCCCGGTGTGATGGATGGGACCAAAGCAAAACTGACCCGCACCCAAGAATAGAGAGGATCGTCTAGCTTCTTCGAATATTTCAGACCAAATTATCGAAGACATGTGGCACTAAGGTTCGACTTCGAAACGACTTTTTCGCATGTGAAGCGTTGGGTTCAAGGACTGGGCTTCAACTGGGATACCTCCTCATAGTCCTTTTGCGCTCCACGTTCCCAAAATATGCTCGCCTGATCTAGATCTAGACGGGTAGAAGAATATCGTTTCACTATGCGATGTTGAGCAACTCAAATCCCTATAGATCTAGTCTTGAGCAACCGCAACATCCAGATGAGGTCGACATGTGCTGCAGTGTGACTCCCGAACCTCCCAGGCCACGGCTGGGCTATTCTCCCCAGAACACCTGCCGAACGTTTGTAATTCCTTCCATGCAGGCGTCCACGACGGCGAGCAGGGCCGGTTGCAACCCGAGGAAGACGGCGAGAACAATTCCATGCGGCTGAGGCCCTCGGGACCAAGCATCCGTGTGACTTGTGAAAAGGACGTCTTAGGCATGGCACCGGCTGGATGTTCAGAGAAGGTCAAAGAAGCGTGGGATGCCGTACGCGTGGTTGGGGGCCAAGTTACACATGGCGCGCATCCGGATGTCTTGCTCTGTTATACATCACATTAGGCAGGCTGCATAGGCGTGGATCTTGGCTTTTTAATATCGGGAAGTAGGAATAAGCGCGACCCCTTCTGGAACATGGCGCCCGTCAGATGCACGCCTCACCTACTCATATGACCAACTCTATTGGTGTTGGATGCGAGCCGTGTCTCCAGTGTTACTTCAAGTTGGACGGCGGCAGTCAAGATCTTGTCGCCGTCGGTGGGTGGTTACTTGATCCCTTACGAGGGCAAGTTTTATTACAAAGTTGAGCTGAGTTTGATGGCCGCGCTATCAAATCGGTACCGGTATTCTACCGGGATTTGTAACGTCCCGCACCATCTTAAGTCGTCTAGGGAATCACTAGTAGGAAAGAACATGTCCCATACACCGCCTTCCGAAAGCCAAAGAAATCTGAGTCGTCCTCTTTCCGTGCTCCCACGGCCGTCTAAGAATCGTCCGCAACATCGCCAGTGGCAAATAGCTCCAGGTAGACCCTGCTCTTGTCGACACCGAGACCCACCAAGGTCTTCCTCGCGTCCAACATGAAGTTCTCAGGACCACAGATGAAGTACTCGGCTCTTGGATCGCTCACAAACAGCTTGCCTTCCCGACCGAGGGCCGCAATGTCCAACCGTGGCTTCCCTTCCCCGTCGAGCCCCTGTCTCAGGTGAACGTGAGCCGACGCCCTGTCCTTGATGGCGCCCTGCTCCACCGTCGCCACCGCCTCGTCCGCAAACGGCTGTGTAGCCTTTGATCGAGACGTGTGGATCCACGAGACCGGCCTCTTGACTGCCGAGGGCTGCGCCAGGGCGTGGAGCATGGACATGAGCGGCGTGGCGCCTATGCCGGCAGAGATGAGCACGGCGGGGGCGCCCTCCTTTGAGACATCCGACGGGTCCAGGAAGAACTCGCCGTGTGGGTGCGACAGCTCGACCACGTCGCCCTCCTTGTACCCGTCGTGCAGCATGTTGGAGATCAGGCCGTCCACGTTCGCCTGGTCGTCGTGCTCCTTCTTGACGCTGATCCTGTAGGACCGCCCTGCGGCGTCGGGCGCCTGACTCAGGCTGTACTGCCGGCTCTGGTTGTAGCCCAGGTGCTTCACAAAGACCTGCAGGCTGATGTACTGCCCCGGCAGGAACCGCGGCAGCGCCGCGCCGTCCGCGGGCTCCAGGTAGAAGCTCGCGACGCCCTCGGCCTCCCTGGCCCTCCTCGCGATGCGGAACTTGCGCCAGCCGGTCCAGTTCTCGTCGGCCTTGTACAGCTCCTTCTCCCTGTCGATGAACACCTTGGCGAGCACCCCGTACGCCGCCGTCCAGGCGTCCACGATCTCGGGCGTCGCCGCGTCGCCGAGCACCTGGCCGATGGCGCCGATCAGGTGGCCCCCGACGATGTCGTACTGCTCCGGCTGGATGAACAGGCTGACGTGCTTCTGCGCTATGCGCTCGACGGCGTGCGCCAGCTTGGGCAGGTCGTCGATGTACATTGCGTATGCGAGCACGGAGCGGGCAAGGGCGCGTGGCTGTCGCCCTGTTGTCTGAGAGGTTGTGCTGAAGACGTTGTGCAGCTCGGGGTTGGCGCTGATCATGTTGTCGTACATGACCTTGGTGATGGTCTCGCCGTGGACCTGGAGGACGGGCACGGTGGCCTTGATGATGGCCAGCTGAGCCTGACTCAGGGGTGCTGAAGGGGGAACGGCATCGCCGTTTGTGGCATCACCCGGTTTTGGGCCTGCTGTTGTGCTGGGTGTGACGGTCATTGTGGTGATGTCTTCCTGGACGATTGGGATCTCAATTTGGTGGAACAAGTACAGCTTGTCTCGTTAAGGTTGATGTATGGCGAGCGGTATGAGCAGCCCCTAGGTATGGGTTTTAAGGTCGGGCAAGAATGATGTGACGTGGTGGTGTTGGGCCTTCCATCTCGAGAGTCAGTGTCCGGCATGAGGCAGGGTTGCAGCTTGGTTTTAATATCAGTGTATTATTCATATCCCACGGAGATGCAGTTCACGGCTGTCATGGTCCGACTCCATATGTTTATCATGGTCCCGCTGGCCGCGAGCGTGATCCTGTCACTCGCAACCTCATCCCTTGAAAATCATGCCACCCACAGCTGCTCGGACTTCCGCTGTGTGCGATGGCCGAAGGAGGAAGCTGACAGGAGCTTGAAACATTTGCAGTAATGGAATCATTGTGATTGGCCGTCTGGGGATCCTCCCCTGAGCGACTTGTTTTCTTCCACCACGTGTGGTCGAAATCATGGCGGCTTGAGCCGCAACAGCCGCATCCGGCCGGTTTTCGTCGTAATTGGCTTCTCCGCGGCGAACAAAATGTTCACCAAGATCTGCTTAGTCAGCAGCCAAAAAAAGTCTCCTGGCCGTCACAAAAGAAAAACGAACTCTAGGAGGTTTTTGTGTCCTTACGTACGAGCCTCAAGAGGAATTGAGGTCTGACTCAACATTGAAGGCACACCATGTTTTGCAAGGATGCAAAACAGCCATCCCGTGAGCCTCACTGCTAGGGGCGGCTGTATCCACGTATAGACAACTCCACCCACGGTTCGTTTCCATGCTTCTCCGGCAGTCGACCTTGATGGAATTATGCTCCTAGTCTGGTCATCAGCACTGGGATTATTTCGCATATTTTCCATGGTATCATGCGACGCAAAATCGGAACCGCTATTGCAGCTCGATAGCGTAGTCTTTACATTCTTTGACACCCCCTCCCTCCCGATTTACGAGAGCTGCTCAAGTGAATCTGAACGCAGTTCGTTTTTCGATCCATGGATGCATTATATGTTCGACCTTGTACTCTTAGCGTGAGCGATCGATAATTTCTTGGTCCCAGCGTCTATTACTTTCATGGCTCAGATGAATTGGACTTGACTACTAATCTACCAGGGTCATAGTTGTGGCGCAGAAGCGGGGCTGCTATTGTAGCAGAATAGCGTGCTCCTTGAATTCATGACATATGTATCTTTTGATCGGCTCAAGTGGCTGTAAAGCTTCTGAACTTTTGTTCATGTGAAAGGCCTGCCTACCTACCAAATTTCTAAGCTCGAAGAACCCGCCTGGTCTCTTCAACAGGGAATTATGTCACTTGCATCACCACTTCAAAACTTACGGCTTATGCATTTGTTCAACGTTTATGTCAGAATGTTTATAAGCCCGACTAGTGGGCCGCCAGTGGTATTGATCTACATTTCACCAATGTTCTGGCGTGATGTTCCTAGATACCCATGCGAGCCTCATGGAAGTTCTGGCGGTGAACATGGGGCGTTGTAGGTGGAGCACACACACCCACAGCTTTTGCATTGTGATAAGTCACCCAGTTGGTGTACCTTGAACAAAGACGAGCGTTACTGCCGTATTCTTTAGTCATACGATATGCGAAGGCCTGACAATCGATTTCTTGATGCATATTATTTCACAATTATCTCTCACTTTGCGGACTTCAACTTGTGGTACTTGGGTATCAAGACATCTTCAAACAGTGGATGTCACATCAATAATCTGTATGTTCCCCCAATCCGTTCGTCTCTCACTAGCCCTTTGCTCTCAGTCGGATGAGCGCGGTCTTGCCTGTCATCCCGTCACGAATGCCCGCCATCTATAACTGAGAGCTCCGCGATCGACTGGCTCTTACGCACACGCTAATTGCGCGCAGAAACATGACTGTATCTACTGGGATCCCGCCTCTTCCATATGCGAAGGTGCCGCCTGGTCCTTCTCCGTCAACACAGCCTTCTCAGCCGTCACCTCCAGCTCAGGAGTCAACCCAACGTCCCTCCTCGCTTCAGCAAGCAGCCGGGCGTCCTCCTCTCCCGAGTGGCTCTTGAACACGCGGTCCATCTCCTCCAGCGTGGCGCCCTTGGTCTCAGGGATGAAGAACCAGACCCAGACGATGCCGATGGCGAGGAAGACGGCGAAGAAGATATACGTGCCCCACTCCCAGGCCTCGAGCATGGGCGGCGTGAAGAAGGCGACGGCGAAGTTGTTGACCCAGTTCGACGACGCGCCGAACGAGGCGCCCTTGGCGCGGATCGACAGCGGGAAGATCTCGGAGACGAGCGTCCAGCTCACGGGGCCCCACGTGAAGCCGAAGGCGAAGATGTACACCCAGATGAACGCGACGGCGACCCAGCCGGCGTCGGCGTGGTGCGCCCAGTCGTCCGAGAACTGGCTCACGATGATTCCCGCGATGACCATGGCCGCCCACATGAGGGCGGACCCGAACAGCAGCATCGGCTTGCGCCCGACCCTGTCGATGAGCAGCATGGCGGGGATGGTCGACACCATGAACACGACGCCCGTGACGCCCGTGGCGAGGAGCGCCTGCGTCGTGCTCGACATGCCCAGGCTGAGGAAGACGTTCGAGGCGTAGTAGATGATGGCGTCGATTCCGCTCCACTGTGATGCAAAAGCATTAGATGCGCAACGGAAGACAGGCTTGTCTGACAGGGCAAGGTACTTACCTGCTGGAAGAACATGACGAGCCACGCCGTCGCGACACGCTTGGCGTTATCCCACGACCTCACGATGTTGTAGTACTCGGCCAGCTGCCTCGTCCAGACGCTCTTCTTCTCCTTGGCGGCGAGCGTGGGGAACGACTTGGCAAAGTGGCGCTCCTCGAACAGGCACTCGGCCTTGATCTCGCGGTACTCGACCTGGATGAGGTCGCTGTCGGTGGGGAGGTTGCGCAGGTACGCCAGGGTGGAGATGGCCTCGTCGTCGCGGTCCTGCTTGATCAGCCAGCGCGGGGAGAAGGGCAGCCACCATATGCCCAGCGCGAGGCACACGGCCGGTATCCCCTGGATTATGGTGGGCAGCTGCCAGGCCAGGTTGGACTGCGTGTCGCCCTGGCCGCCGATGTTGTTGCTCGCGTAGCCGATCCAGAAGGACAACATGATGCCGAAGATGGTAGCGAATTGGTAGAATGACACCAGGAATCCACGTAGCTCGGGTGAAGACAACTCGGCGTTATACAGAGGCCTATATGGTCGTTAGCATCCGCCGGCCATTATTAAATCCGCACACAGGTAAGTAGGCAGGTATTCACTCACCCAACACCACTGAACGTGCCGACCCCGATACCAGTGAAGAACCTCCCAGCATAAAGCATCGCAGGGTTGTGGTACGACGCGCCACAGTACAGGTAGCTCCCAAGGATGACCCACAGGCAGGCCATGAACATGGTGTACTTGCGCGAGAAGACCTCGCCCAGCACGCCGGCCGACACGGACCCGATGATGCCGCCGACCTGGAGGATCGACGTCAGCCAGCCCGTGGCGCTCGACGAGTCGACCACGGACGGGAAGTTGTCCTTGAAGCGGTGCATGACCAGCGACTGGCCCAGCACGCCCTGCTGGTAGCCATACTCGAAGCCGCCGAACGAGGCGAAGAGCGCGATCACCACGATCTTGGGGTTGCTGAACACGGTGTGCCACCGGTTCTTGTACGCGAGCTTGGTGCGGGCGTCGGCCGCTGACACGGCGGTTGGCTCCATGATGTATAGGTGAGGACAGGAGTGGCCGTGCTCAACCTTCTGTGGTGATGATGTACATCAAACTACATCGTGGGAAATTCTTTTCTCGCCCAGGATTTCGGGAACGCCCTGGTTCTTATTATCTTAAGCTTTTCCGCGTACCTGGATACCTGGATAATCTCCGGCGCAACTTCCCTCAGCTCGCTCAGGTGATGTGCATATGCCGCTCCGTGGCTCCCCCTCACCATATTCGGGCCTGTTCTGCACGAGTTGCCTGGGGTATGCTGCGATGCTCAATGTACCCCGGCAGACGCACGACCAACCAGACAACTCGCCGCCGTCCGCATCTGGGGTAGTTCCTCCCCAGACCCACCCAAATCCGGGGGGTCAGACAAATACGCCCACTCGCTGCTCCGCTCTGAGGAGCCCTCGACTGATCCACTATGTTGGGGTTCTGACACATTGGCCAACTCGCCAAGCGCTTCGCGGCAATGTAAACCGGAATCGCAAACTTGGTAATATTACGCGGGGACCGTAATCGCAATGGGTGATACACTATACTAGAATTGACATGCATCGTTACATCGCGGGCGGCAAATAAAAATCCAGTCGTGCCTGGGACACTGACGCGGTTCCTTCAAGTTGGCTCTGGGTATGTTGATGTCCAATGGCTGGTAATGTCAAATTGAATCTGAATTTTCTTGTATCAAGTCCGATGTGTTCTAAGCACCGATTTATGTCAACGCAAGTGGAACCCCATCTATAATGAATAAGTGAGTAGAGTCTCGCCCACACCTCCAGACCTCATCGACCTTAAGTAACAAACCTTACTCCTTCTTCGCCGTAAACTCCCGAGGCAAACGATTCTCGTCCTTTTTGTAGGGGTAGCCGGCCTCTTCCCGAGCCATGTCGTTCACCCACTTCTCATTCCCGGCCAGGCCCCCCTTCCCACCGCCCTTCCTGACGCCGACCTCGGCCCACTTGGCCGCCAGGTAGAACCACGAAAGCGCGTTGCCGACCGTGCCGACCTCATCCGACACGCCGGTCCGTGCCTCGTAGCTCATCTTCTTGTGCAGCTCGTCGTCCGTGAACAGGTCGACCAGGTGCTTCGCGACGGCCGCCCAGTCTCCCGGCTCGACCAGGAACCCGTTGACGTTGGGCTTCACCTGCAGCGGGATGCCGCCGGTGTTGGTGACGATCACGGGACGACCCGCGTGCAACGCCTCCGAGACCTTGACCTCAAACCCTTCGCGGGTAGACAGCTGGAGGATCACATGTGCGTTGGCGATGATCGTATTCAGTAGCTGGTCGTTCGGATCCAGGCGCATAACACTGATGTCGCCGACCAGGTGAGGATATGTCCGCTCGATCTGGATCATCGTTTGGTCGTAGATGATACTTCCGTCGGGATCATCCACAGACCCATTTCCGCAGACCACGAGCTGTGGGGTGTCGGTGATTCCGCGTTGGTCCAAAAGGCGGCGGAACTCAGCATACGAATCGATCACTGTGGGGATGCCCTTGGCAGGGTCAAACCTTGCAACCTGCGCGATGTACTTGCGAGCAGGGTAGTGCAGCTCCGTCATCCGCTGTGCATGACAGGAATTGTTGTAGATGTGACCATAGTAACCAGAGTCCCACTGGTTGAGCGGCTTGTTGAGGCCATCAAGCCAATCGGTAGTGGCCGGTAGGTACGTGACCTTCTCTTTCGGGACATTGTGAGGAACAAAGGACGGGATTGGATGACTGATGAACATGTCCGCATGCTTGATGTTTGCCCACAGGAAATCCCACGTGTCGGCCTGCGGGCTGCCCTCCTTGGCGACGAGATCAGCCCTTATTTGGATATGCGATCTGTACAAGACAGGGCGGTCCGGGGTCCGCTTCTTGATCAGGGGAATCAGCCCAGGCATCTGCGGATCATCGATCATAACGACATCAGCTCCGCCCTCCTCCGGCCTGCAGAGGGGGCCGCCATCCGAGAACCAATAACGTTCAGCATTGTCCGTGATCCAGTCGATAATACTAGCTTTTTCGTCGTCTGAGATGCGCTGATCCGGGTGACTGACACCTTGAAGAATGTTGTGCATATTCTTGGTGATACGGAAGACTCCAGGCCGAGGCTTTGGCACGTACCAGGTCAAATCAACGCCCATGAGCCGAGCGAAACGGACGAGCGCATGACGCATCAGGGCGACACCACCCCCTTGCGGTGTGCTACTGAAGAAGGCAATCTTGGTCTTCCTGTTGCGGAGCCGATCGGCATACTGAACAGTAGAAGCCCAGGTTGGGGTTGTGCACGTATCCTTATGGTTCTGTATGATGGTGAGGTGAGCACGGAACGCGGCATCAGTCTGAACGACACCGCGAAAGCCGACCTGAAGAAGGGGCACTAGGGATGGTCCGAAGTGCCTGGCGCATTGTCAACAAAGAATGGCCGCGGACTTGCTTGATTTGATGTGCTCAACGCGGTTTGGTTGAGGCAGCACGGCAGGGACGGGAGTTACCTACATGATACATTTGCGGGCCATGCTGTCAGCCTGCTCGTCCACCCGCTTGTTGTCCCAGAAACTCTTCTCCTTGTTTTCCTCATCCGGGCGTAGCACGATGGGGACAATATCGATCTCTAGCCAGAGGCGGCAACACAGAGACGGACTCATATACTTGACAGTGGCGGGTAGGCCGGCGCCTATGAACTTTGCGAAATTCTCATGCTCGTAAGCTTGCAAGGCAGAGATGACATAGTCGGCGATGACATCATGGCCAGTCTTCAAGGGGTCATCGAGAGTGATGTGCTTGACGGAGAAGTCAATGAGATAGATGGTGTCATGGATTGCGAGGGCCACGGCTGCGGTGTGGTCATTTGCGAACACGGCGGAAATTCCGACATAGAGGGTTGTGAGATTTGCTTTGAAATGGCCTTCCTTGTCGAGGATCTGGCTCATCTGCCTCTGACGATGCGCTGAAGTGCCCGTCGAGAAGCGGCGACCAGGCGCATCGGATGAAGTCATGTTGCTGGCAACTTGTGGGCGAACAATTCAAGGCAGGCTCAAAGTTTAGGATTCCCAGGGAAGAGTGTCGCGTGCCGTTGGCGGAGAAAGTGTGCAGGCGTCAGAAGGGGAATAGGAAGTGACAATGAAGAGTGTACGATTATCTGCCTGATGTGGATGAACAAGAGAAGGAATTGAAGAGAGGATCACTGTAGGTAGCGATGCCATGTATATATTAATGAGACCAGGCCTGAGGGTCAATGGGCTGGGGGGTGTTGGCCCGACCTGGACAGGATATCCAACTTGCAGGTGCAGGTGTAGCATCCCTGGGTCTCAAGCAAGCTCAGCGAAGACGAGGATGAGATCAAATACGTAGAGCTGTGTCGTCACTTATCCAGTCTGCAGTCGCGTTTGATGCACTCGCTCGCCAGTCGCAGCTGCAGCTAGGTACGCCTGCACCTGCAGGCTAGGCGCCATGTGGCGTTGGCAGATGCCCGATCTATCCGTTTCGCCCGTTTCGCAGGGCTGTGTCCGCCAGCCGCTACGGAAATGGTGGGGAGCAGCTTGGTTCGCGTGTAAGACATCAGGAGACCGACATCTGGGCAGACGAATCGATCTCCTTGTCTCATGCTTGGAAGCATCTAGTCTCTACCAGCTCTGGCTGGGTGGACCAGAAGACCTCAAAGCTGGCTTTGGCTCAAAGTATAGCAATGCTTGGCAGGCTCACATGGCCAGACTGCCTTGCTGATGGACCCAACATTCGACTCGGGAGGCAAGACGAGATTCAGGTCGTGTCTGTGATGAGCCAGAGTGCCAGAAGCGGTGTGATTCCCATCGGGTACAATGTCGCACAAGGCCGTGCAACGTCTCGCGGCTGCGTCTGCGTGCTACCGCCAGCGGGATCTCGACATGACCTGACCACTGGAAGGCGCAGCAGCTGTCAACACTCGTCTCTTTTTTGCACTCTTGTTACTTTTTCTGTTGAACGGCAGCCCACCAGTCTCTGACACTGCTGACACAGCAGATTAGCCCGGTGCAGCACCCGTGGGCAGGATCGTGAGATCGAACCACAATGGACCACTACATGAGATCAGCACGGGAAGGCGGCAAGGGAAGGAAGGCGAGCAGCATTTCGCGGGTTGGACAAAGTGGCAACCAGCCCGCGGTCAGGAGCCAGCAGCCAGCTTTTTTCTGAACTGACGCCATCATGTCGAAGGCTGCGCTGAAGTGCAGTCCTCCGTTCCGTCAGTCTTGTCCCAGTACACACATTACGGTAGCTCCCCCATGGGCGGGTGGGGTGACGTTGGCCTTAGCTCATTGTCAGGTGGAGCCGCACCTCGCCATTTTCCGGGGATGGAAGAGTCTGGCACTCTGGTCGAGCAAGGCAGGCACCAGGGGGTCAGGGCAGGGCAAGCAGGAGCAGGGGTAGGGTTGTGGAGGAACAACAGGGAGCAGGTGGGGCCACCCCAGGCAGTTCTTGACTACCAATTTGATCCAGAAGCTCTGGCAGTTCTATGCCTAGAGCACTGTGATGTTTCTCTGCCTCTCCAACCACGTTGTCATCAACTCTTTGTGACAAAGTAAATCACATTAGGCTTGTATAGGAAAATCATCGGTTTGAAAGGAGTCGTCATTTCAATGACGCGACTGCATTGTGACTGAGTATGTAGTTAAGGAAGGCACTGAGAGACTATGCAGAGATGTCAACAAAGACCAAGCAGGCACCCTCAACTTCTTACTTCCTATTCATTTGAAGCAGCTGATAGCTAGCCTCGGGTTCCCCACTGCAAGCCTTTTGGGCCCGTAAGAGCTTTTAGGACGCCCGGACACCCTTCGTTTGGGCTGATAAATCTCAACCCATCAGCTGAGCCTGCATTTACTCCTCCACTCAGTATTCCCCGTCTCATTTTTGAGCATCAAGAGTTAACCAGCCACGATATTCACACAAACAAGTCTATGACAAGAGTCGGTCATCCAAAAAAGTCATTCAATATGTCAGCCAACGAAGCCGGCTTCCATCGCTTCAGGGAACTCCCATTCGAGCTGCGCCTTCAGATCTGGGAGACAGCCGTCTTCGACCCCCCTTCACGGGTCTGCTCCTTTGATAAAATCATCGAACAGCATTTTATGAACGGGATCCTTGACTGGAGAGACCCAAGCAGTCTTCTTGTTTTCGACTCCCCTTCATTGCGATATGTCTGCCAGGAGTCCCGCCAAGTCGCCCTCAAGCACTCCGCCACCGCTGGCTGGACGATTTCTGGCAATAAGCACCCCTACCGACGCTACGACCCCCGTAGAGACATTCTATACATAACACATTTGGTAGGGCTCCCGAGCCTGGCTACTTTTTCCAGAACACAGAACCATGGCGAGACCGATGAGTCCAACGCATCAGCTGCTACGAGGGTCCGACAAACCCGCCACGTTGTCATACCGTTGTCAAGGCTCAAGGACGAGACTTGCCTGTCAAGGCATTATATTGAGAATGATGAGCACTTCACCCGTTCCTTCAGTTACGAGTTGATCCAACATTTCCCACGACTTGAGGAAATCACAGTTGGAATTTCACAGTCGGACGTGGCAGACATCGCCGCCTCACGCCAGCCTTGGACCACTTGGGAACTTCTCCAGCGCCCATGCAAGCTGGAAGCATTTGCGAGATTTGAGCCGACGAGCGAAGAGGAGCCAGAGATAACTGTTGTGGACAATGCGTATCGCGAAGAACCTTTGAGATCAGTCTACCGCCAGGTCGGCAGGACCAGTGGCTCCTTTGAAAGAGCGGCCAACATCATCGCTGACACTATCGGCACTCAGCGTGTGCCCGCACCCACGATCGCCCAGGCGTACCAGCTTTCCCAGTGCACCGATGCGGGTTACACATGGGAGGAGGTACGTGCCATTCGATGAACGTGGGCAGCGCAAAATTTGGAAGCGGCGGCAACGGGTCGATCAGTCAAGACTACACGGCAACATAGAGAATGACAGCTCATATGTTGTTTATGTGAACGAATGTAGCGTGCGTAGAGAACGACAGCCAAGTCTAAACCCCCCATCCAGTCTGACTACCACCTCTCCGTGCATCCGTAAGCCACCAAACCGAAAGCCCGTGAAATAGTCCAGCATCGCTTACCCAAAGTCGAGGTGAATGGCCTATCAATTAAAGCCGACGCAGATAACAAAGTTGCAAACGCAGGACTGAGGGCATGAAAAGGGCTGCTGGATACAATACTGCCCAGTAGTAAAGCATGGTAGGATTTGTCGTTCGACCAAGGGACTTTCTTCACGCGGGCTCATGTCTGGCGGGAGATCAGACCGCCTGGATCCCCCCTGCATGCCCGATATTTTCTCCGTGAGCACCACGTCTTCTGGCGGGCTTAGCGGCTGCTCCTGCGGAATCGTGGCGCTGTCAACGCCAGCGAAGATGGCTTTCTTCGCATCGAACTCGGCCTGGGACACATGCCCCTCGATGGCGGAGATGTAGGTCTGGATCTGCTCCTTGCTGAGGCGTGCTGCATCAACAATCGTGCCGTTGGCTAGGTAGGCGCGGTATATGCCGTCGTTATCGACGTTCCAGAAGCCGTTCACCACCAGGGAATGGCAGTAAGTAATTTCAGAATCATTATCCTCTCCTAGACAATGCTCTAGCTAGAAGAGCACATTATTCGAGGGGGCATCCTCGAAGTGGCTCATCAAATTACCTAGGTATACAGCTGTTAGGAAGGAAGCTAAATTTGAAACCTCAGTGCATCCCATTGTTTTTTTACATGGCAGAAGCAGTTCAGAGCATTATCTAATGGCAAAGCTATGGAACCATGGAACAATGATGAAGAACATAATATCCCCGGCCCACATTTACCGCACCCCCTAATCTGCCGCACCCCATAAACGCATTTACATATAAACACATCTAGCCACCCCCTATACAAACTCCTTAATATCTCTATAAAGGATTTTTTTCTAATTATTAAACTTCTCTTAAATATTAATCTATTTATTATAAAATTATATTATAAAAATAATATATTTAATATTATTATTATAATTAAAGATAAAATAATAATTTAAATAATTAATAAAATATAATATATCCTTAAATATATATTTTAATATTATTTTAATAATATTTAAAGCTATTATATTATTATAAAACTTTAAAAGCTTTTTTTTAATTATTAAAAGGCTTAATTAACTTTATTTATAATTAATTAAAATAGCTTAAAATTAATATTAATATAATATAAAATAAAAACTTTAAGAGCTTAATTAATTTATTTAAATAAAAATTATATTTTCTTTAAAAGGAATTAATTAAAGGCCTTTTTTTTTATTATTTTATTTTTTAAAGTTAAAAAAATTAATATATAAAGGCTATTTATTTTTAATTAATTATTAAAAAAAATATTAAATCTTAATTTAACTTTCTTTAATTATTTATTATTAAATTTATTTAATTAACTTATTATTAAAATATTAATAAAAAGGAGTTAATAAAGGGTTATTTAAAAAATATCCTTATTTTTAATCATTTAAATAATAATCTTTTTTTATAAAAAAACTTTAATTTATAAACTTAAATCTTATTTATAAAATATATATTTACCTTAAATAAATTATTTAACCCCTTTATTATTTTTAAAAGATTAAATATATAATAATAATAATTTCTTATTACCCTTAAAAATTATAATAATTAATAATTTATAATAATAAAAAAGAAATAAATAAAAAAAAGAATTATTATTAAACAATTTAAAAAAATATTTATTTTTTAAATTATCCCTTTAAACCCTTTTAAATAATAATTATTAATTATAAATAAATATTATATATATATAATTATTAACTTTATATAAAAGTATTTTTTATATTAAATATATATAATTTCTTTATTTATATATACTTTTTATATATTATAGCCTCTTAATATATTAATATTTTCTTTATTAAAAATAATATTTTAAAAATATCCATATTTAATAAAATAATATAACTCTTTATTAATAATAATAAAAAAAAAGTTTCTTTATTATTATTATAAAATATAAAAAGAAATATTTATAAATTTAAATATATATTTAAAATAAAGGATAATAAGACTTTAATTAATATTTAAATATAAAATATTTAAAAGTTATTATATCTTTAAAAATTATTAAATTAAATATAAATTATTAAAATTTAATATAAAAAAAAGCTTTATTAAGTAATTCTTTATATTAAAGGCTTTTTTTTAATAATTAAAATTTATTTTTAAAACTTTTAAATAATTATAAAAAATATAAAATTTAATAACTTATTTTACTTATAAAAAATATATAAGCTTTATATTATAAATATTCTTTAAAAAGCTTATTAAAATATATAAAAAAAAAGGTATAATTAATAATAATTATATAAAAAAATTAATAGCTAAAAGCTTAAATTAAAATTAATAAAAAAATTATAAAAAAAAAGGTTTAAATTAACCTTAATATAACTTTTATTAATATTAAGGCTATTTATTATATTTAAATTAAAATAGGGAGGGTATTAAAAAAAAGTGATATTTTTAAAAAAATATTAATATTAATAGAAAAAAGATTGATTATTATTATAACGAGCAATTAATATTAATAAGAAGGCATTTAATATAGGTGGCGATATGGTAGATCGGGGGGTGCGGCAAATTGCAGCCAGGGACGTTATCAAGCATTATTCCGACTACATTCTCAAGGCTATGAGATCTGGTTCTCGCCTAGACGACATTGAGACACTGATTCTTGGAGTGGATCGTCATAAGGATGAATAGATGGTCTAAGACTAGTGTAATTGCATACCAGCTACCAAGGCCAAGGGAATGGCAGCCCTCTGGGTACATTGGATAAAGGTGTGGTCGCTATTCTATACATACTCATTTGTGCATGGAAATTGTGACATTCCTTGGTGATAACAATGCAAAGATGTATATTATGTTCTCTCCATGGCTTTTACCAAGAGTTACTGATTGGATGCTAATCGCTTGGTACGGCTTTCACACCAGTAGAGTAACTGCGAGGCCACAGAACATTAGGATAATCCTCGAAGTCCTTCACTGTGCCATAGACTTTACTTATATCATCGTCTAGCATCTCAGGGGCGTCCAAGAACTTCTCAACTTTCTTTGCAAACTGGTGCCTTTTCAGCGCAATACTCCAAGCAAAGCTCGAGTGCGCCACCCCAGCAAAGTCGGACCCCTTCAGCAAGACAAGGTAGTCGACGAGCGCCTGCTGATCGAACGTCAGGGCGCGCAGCGCCTCCAGATCTTCCCCAGCGAGGAGGTCCACTTTGCTCACGACTGGGTAGTTGTGCGGCGCGGGCACCTTGGCGGCATCAGCAGCGAAGCGGGCTATCTCATCAGGGTCCCCAGACGCAACGTATATGACAGCCGGGTTCGAGCGTGGCGCCTGCTCCAGGTAGACCTTGACCTGGTTCCTGTAGTGCGAGTAAAACCAATAGTCGCCCGCGCTCTCCCACGCCTGCTTGGAATCGGCCTCGGTGCGCAGGTGGACGCCGAAGAAGGCGTTCGGGAGGATGTCGTCTTGTAGGTCGACGTCGAGCGAAAATCGCTCTGCCAACGATGAAAGAACTTTGGTGGCTAGGGCGCGGGTGTCATTGCGGAACTGGATTACGGAGGCGAATGTGTGAGCGAAGGCATCGCCGTCTGAGTAGATCGGGTATGTCATGTACGAACGCTGTAAGTTCACGATGACAAGGCTTGGTGTGACCTTTCCCGTGGTGGCGATCTGCGTGTCCAACCATGAGTAGAATTGTCCACGCCAGGCGCTGGGCTCTGGAATGCCGGTCCGCGGGACGCCACCCTCGACAAGAGACTCAGGTTTGAGACTCAGAGTCAAGCCCTCATTTTCTCCCAGACCATCTCTGGCATCGTCGATCGTCTTATAAACCTTTAATTGCGGGCAGTAAAGCGACATGGACCCCATGAAATGAGGCGTATCGAACATGTACGGGAATTCTGCCGTCTGGCCAGTCTCAATGGTACCGATATCTTCAGCAGACCGTAGCACAATCCGCGGGAGGACCAGGCTCGCCCCAGCTTGGATAGCATAGCGAACGCAGTGCAGAATGGAGTTCCGGATGTTCCCAACCCCACCATACGACTCGTTGCAAGTGAAAACCAGGCTCTCGTTCCAGGCTGTTCGGTTGCATACTGCATTGATGGCCTCTTGTCCGAGGAGCTCGCCCGAGGCGACGTCCGGCGAGGACTCGGGCCTTGCGGATTCGCCCGAGGGGTATGTCAGTGTTTGGATCCGCGCTGCGCCGTCGAAGGGGATCAGATTCGGATATTCGTAGAAGATAGCTGCCCAGAACCAGATCAGAGTGATGGCAATGAGCCATGCTCTAGGGCCTTTGATACCGGCGTGCGGCATGGTCATGGCTTCTTAGGCAAGGGCGATAAGCACAGGCGCTGACGGCGGAGGTTTTCAAAGGTCATGGCATAATATGTTCCATGATATTGTTTCTCAATTTCGATGGCCCATCTCGATGGACCGACTTGTTGGGAGGAAAGGGTTGAGATTCCCAGAAGACAAGATGTGAGTGGGAGTACGTCAGAGCGATTCAGTGTAGGAAGATTGGATGAAACCATCGACGGTAGTCATCGGGCAGATGTCATTATTCGACACCGTGGCCAAGCGTGTCTACATGAATTTACGGACTACCCCTGATTGGCAAAGTCGAAACGACTCGGTTGCATTTTTCACGCCTTTTCTTTCATGTGGAAAGGTCTCTCAGATTTCATCCAGCGCTTGCGCCAATTGGCTAGCTCGACGTCTATGCAAAACACACGTGTAGGTTACAACTGACCAAACTACCATACCACTGTATGAATCTGGAGAGCTTCACAGTTTCAATAGACAATGTCTGATTCTTATTTTGATGAATAGACTTAGAGTACACGATTCTACGACTTGTCCATGCGAATGCTGAGTCAAGGTCCCTTCACAAATGAGATTCGTGTCGAATCTCGTCACAAGGCTCAAGCTGGTTGGGTGAAGCATGGAGCATCCGCCAGCTTGGTGCCGTACCAGCAGGTTCGCGTACATAATTCCCCCAGCTCAATCCCCTGTTACGCCTCCCCATCCACCTCACCTTCTCCATGCTCAATTGCCGAGTCTGAACAGGTCATAGAGCTCACTTTAATCTATACCAGTCCCGTTCTCTGTCTTTTCAACATGGCCAGCGCTACTATCAGACTTCTCGTTCTTGGCGGCAATCTCCCTGTCAGCGTCCTCGTAGATAGTCGGCCGGTGCAGCTGCGTGGCCAGCTTATTCCGGAACACAAAGACGTTGTGGTTCTCCTCGAAGAACCTATCGATATCCTCAAGCGACCGATTCGCCGTCTCGGGGTAGAAGAAGAACGTCGTGGGTATGAACGAGGCACAGATGACGGCCCAGATTACCCAGAACCGATACCCGAGGTTCTCGATCCCGGGCGGCGTCACCTGCGCCACCATGTAGTTCATGATCCAGTTGGTCGCCATGGCAAGACTAGCCCCTTTGGCGCGGAAGGCCAGCGCGTTGATCTCGGTCGGGTACAGCCAGGGCACCCCAAGGACACCCATCGCGAACGACGCGAAGAAGACGAAGAAGAAGGACACGGCCACGATACCCAGCCTGTAGCTGTCGCCACGGCCCGTCTCGGTGAGTCCCGTGGCGATTGCGATGATGGTCCAGCAGGTGAAGCACGCAGCAGCTGAGACCATCATGACCCGGCGCCGGCCATAGCGCTCGATGACGAAGCAGGCCATAAATGAGAAGAAAAGGTAGTCCATTGAGCCAGCGGCGGCGAGGATTCGGGCCGTCAGTTCGCTGAAGCCGATGGCATGGATGAAGACGTAGGTCATGTAGTATGAGGTGACGTTTATCCCCGAAATTTGGTTCCTGCCGGGGTGCGGTCAGCAAGTCAACTCTTTCACATGGGTGCGCGTGAACTATTATTACTCACATGGCTTGCATCCAGGCACCCAGTATCATCCTTCGCATCGCGCCCGGGGGCCCGCGCCCGGTGATGAGCTGCACCCAAGTGTACTCGACAGCGTATTCACGGTCGAGCACATCTTTGATGATGGAGAACTGCGTACGGACGGAGGGTGAGCTGGGCGTGGCGCCGTGACCTTCGAGGGCGGCGAGGACCTCCATGGCTTCGTCGTGCCGACCCTTGCGGATGAGCAGGCGAGGCGAGTCGGGAAGGAACGGACACATGAGCAAGACGAGCCCGGAGAAGACTGATCGAGGATTTTCAGCATCGACACACAACGAATGCCCGAACAAGAGTAGGGGCCAACTCACACATCTGAAAAGCCAGTGGGAACCGCCATGAGACGCTCCCCGGCGCGAACGAGAATCCCAGTGTCAACCAATTAGAGATGGCGAAGCCGGTGATACAGTTCGCCATCTGGATGATGATCAGCTTGCCGCGGCTCCGCATCTTGGATGTCTCAGACTGCCAGACGCCTGCAGTCGCGGTGTTCATGCCGGTCCCAAGCCCGGCGACGACACGGCCGGCATACATCTGGCCAGCGCTGTACGAAGCGGCCTGTATGATTGCCGCGACAGCGATGACAGAACTCCCGAGCATCAGCGTGCGAGGGCGGCCGAGCTTGTCGCCGCTATACAGTGTCGATAGGGCGCCGGCAAAGCAGCCCAGATTATACACGGAGGTCATCGTGCCCTGGTCTGCCGTGGAGGGGTAGCCCATTGTCCTGAGGAAGTCATCCGAGACGAGGACGTTCCCGAAGACGCCCTGGTCGTAGCCGTAGAATATGAGCACCGTCGAGGCGGCGATGGATATCCATACTGTTAGCCGCTCTCCTGAGCCTCCTAGATAGCTGCGGGCCATGGCGACTTAGATAATGTTTCTTGATATCGCGAGCCAAGGAAACTACAAATGACATTAAGGAGAATTGTGTATGATGATGCAGTCTATAAATGCATACTTGAAAGCACTGCTAGAGACAGATAGACAAAATCCCTCCCCAATTGAGTAGCGCGCTGGTCATGTATTTATGTGCGTATGACCGGACCACTGAGGATGATTCGCTCATGATTCCGAACCTGGGGAAGTAAGCAAAGAGACATCACGCCGCAAGCAAAGCCGGGCCATCTCCGGCCACCCCCTCAGATTAGAGTCAGGCAGATCGTGGTTACTAGTCGAGGAACTTGGTGTCAAGGGTGCGTAGGCTCGGTACTACGCATGCACTCCACGCCGCTACCCCATGGGGAACGTTCGACCCCCTCATTCTTGACCCCATCTTGATGGTTCTAGCCGCAATCGCTGTGCAGATCGCAGCGATACAGGATCTAGCGAGTCGGATTGCCGAAGATAGGAAGCCGTTAAATTTAGAAAGGCACCCAGTATTCGCACAAACACCGCAGTATCCATTGAGTGGTCCGCAGATGGCTTGAAGTGGGTCTCACTCGTCCCTGATTCTGCCGGGCACGAGGCTCTCATTTTCGAGGGCGGGAACAACGGAGGGGCTTGGAGTAAGCTCATCGGAGCTCATCGGAGGGACTGGTTTGGAACTTGGTGAGGATGAGTACACTTCCGGACGTCTCTTGAGATGTACCAAAGACAGAAGAATGAGTGGATACGGATGGAACGCTGGCAAGGAACACGAATACACTGGCTCAGTCCTGTATTGATCTCGTTCTCGACATTCCATCTACCACGTTCCCCGCTAGACATTCGCCGGTGGACTGCCACATGATAGAAGTGGTTCCTGACGTTTGTAGACCATGTCGAACAAACCTGGGGACAGTCCTGTGCATCGGATCGTGACAGCTTCGAACCGTGGACTCCTCGATTTGCACCTTCAGCAATTGCGTACACACAGCCTTTAGGACATGATTGCTGGTCACAGCCACTCCCTTCATGCGGTGGCTACCACATAACAACAGCTGCAACTCTTCCAAGATTGGAGATGTCGATCAAGAGGAAGGCCGATATTCAAGCAATAGGTCGCGCCAGATTCTCAGCTCATACTCCGCCAATATTTGGTGAGCAATATCCGCGAGCTGACATTCAGTCTGCGTGTCCCTCAGCCTGGGGGCCATGCGAGTGTTGTCAGTCTTCTGTTCCAAAGACAAGTTGCTCTCGATGAACACTCACCATAACGTCACAGTGTACCCTGCTCGGCCATCGTTTTGCGGACCTGAGTCGCAGGACCGCAATACGACCGTGCTATTTGAAGACGGACAAATCGTGGGTCCTCTGGTTCACAGAAGCGATGCGGAGGAGCCTGGGCCGAAAGCCCGCAAGCGAGGTAGGAGAGATGCACGTGGGGAGCTCCCATCGCAGTGCATCGCCTTTAGTGCTTCTTGACGTTCTCCATCCACTGTTTGGACAATTTCGTCCCATCGTGTGCCTTGCGGTGCAGTGCCCTCTCCCACTCGTCCAAGCCCCGCAGGAACTCGCCGTCAACACCAACGCCGAGGTTGCTCCCGTCCTCCTTCCCGCTCGCACCACCAGTCTTCCTGGCATGCAGCGCAAGGTCGGTGGCGCGCGTGACAAATGTCTTGCGCAGGACGCCGTCCAGCTCCCTCTCCTCGAACAGGTCCATGAGGCGCGTCGCGAGGCCGTAGAAGTGGGTGCTCTGGTCGCGCAGCGGCACGGCGCGCGGGTCAGCCTTCAGGGCCTGGACGACCTCGCTGGACAGGGCGCGCGGCAGAGAGAGGTTAACGAAGGACTTGGCGTCGTCGTCTGCGGCTCCAGGGCCGGAGGTGTTTGCGAGGGCGAGCATCTCGGCGAGCCACAGGGGCAGGGCCAGCTTGGCGCCGGCTTTGAGGGGGAGGCCGGGGCTGTTGTCGAGGTGGCCCAGGTCGGGGATTTCGAAGTTGAACTCGCAGGGGATTTTCTGGGGGAGACGGTCCAGAGTTAGCAGCTGCAATGCTCATGCGACAATGTCCAAGGCCACGGCCTACAGGGCTGAGTCTGCCGTACCTCTGCGTCCGTGAGGATCGCGTCGATGTCGTAGTACGACATTGTGATTTTGGAGGATATATTTTGGATTCTCGCGGTTCGGGGATCACTATGAATCGGGCCCCTGAATCTTCATTCAATCGGGTTCAGGGCGGATTACGGACGAAGTGGTGATGTTGTTTGGATCCTGGGCCTAGAATATTGGCATGTGAACGCGGTTCTTGGAAAATGGAAGCGAGACGCGACTGCTTGGACTGTTGTGGGGCACAGTGCAATTGGTGCAGCGTGCAGGGGTGGACAAATAGCGGCTTTTGCTGGGTGATGAGCTCTTGCGGTGCTATGACGACAGTGTGAGATCGGAGACCACAGCGTTGGAGCTTCCCACTGCATCCGAAGCTCCAAGCTACCGAGTGTGAGGGTGTGTGGGGTCCGAGCCGGTCGGCCAAACGGCTTGACATCACCAAGACTCAAGCACTTATTAATGCCTCTCTTCAACTTCGACTCCCCCTTCTCCTGCTACTTTCTGTACCAGGTTCGTACACGCTCTACCTAAACCAACTCCAGCTGCTACTTCCCAATTGGCCTTTATACCATCACGCACAACCAGCTGCAAAATGTCGGCCACTCTCCTCCGATCGACTCCCGCCCTGCGCGGCGCTCTGCGGGCTCAAGCCGCAAAGCCTGTCATGGGCATGGCCAGCACGCAGTTCGTCCGCGGCAAGGCCACTCTGCCCGACCTGTCCTGTAAGTGGAATACCTCTCTCGTTTCTTCTCGAGTTTCTTGAGCTGTGCGATGCCAGCTTCACCACCACATTGCTAACAAGGGCCTGCTCCCGGCAGACGACTACGGCGCACTCGAGCCTCACATCTCGGGCCAGATCATGGAGCTGCACCACTCCAAGCACCACCAGACCTACGTCAACGGCCTCAACAGCGCTCTCGAAACCCTTGGCGACGCCGAGGCCAAGGGCGACTCGTCCAAGGCTGCCAGCGTCGCGCCCCTCCTCAACTTCCACGGCGGTGGACACGTCAACCACACTCTGTTCTGGGAGAACCTGGCACCTGCCAACAAGGATGGCGGTGGTGAGCCAGCGGGAGAGCTCAAGGTATGTGGGAACCAAGAAAAGGATGGACGGGCTGGTCCTGGGTGCTTGCCTTCTTAGCGCAGCCACTCCACAAGAGCAGCAGACTGACCTACATCGCGCTTACAGAAAGCCATCGACCGTGACTTCGGCTCCTACACCACCCTCGTGAAGCAGACCAACGCCGCCCTCGCCGGTATCCAGGGCAGCGGCTGGGCCTGGATCGTCAAGGACAAGGAGACCGGCTCGCTGAGCCTCGTCACCCGCGCGAACCAGGACCCCGTCTCCGGCAACCTGATCCCTCTGCTGGGCATCGACGCCTGGGAGCACGCCTACTACCTGCAATACCAAAACCGCAAGGCCGAGTACTTCAGCGCCATCTGGAACGTTATCAACTGGAAGACGGTGGCCAAGAGGTTCGGCCAGGCTTAAGCATGGGGCGATACAGGGTGTCGAGCGTGGTTACAAGATGAATGATGATGGAATCGACCTGTGTATAATCTTGTCTAGGTAGTGTCAATGCGCAATGATCGTCCAAGATGACTGTCGATGTTCCTTACTACCGAATATAGGAGGCCAGATTCGTCGTGCGAGTATGCGAAAAAGGAATTGCAAAAGATTTCCATCAGCCTGATCTGTCATAGCTCCCTCGTTTTCTGTACGCGATGCGGCAATGATGCCCTAGACTGCATGACAGGCAACTGCTAAAGCCAGGTGATTGGAGCCGGATATTGCTATGGACGGACAGAAGAAGCGTTTGGGAGAATCGGTTTGGTTCTATCTGCCGAGGGCCCGTTCTAAAGCCTTCCGTGACAGTCCACTGCCATGCCACCCACCGGGCTTCTCCTTTTACACGCCTATTTCCGAGAATCCAGCTCAGTCGGGAAATACCACCGAGGGTACACAGAACCCCGAATTCTCTCGGCCAAGCATGACACCTATGGACTAAGGCTGGAGCATCAACATCATTCATCTCAACCCTCTTCATGGCCCCCTCTTCAGGCCCGTAAGCAGGAGCCTATGGGGAGGAGTCATTCTTGACACATCATTGTTGGCCATCTATCACGCCTTGATTAGCATAGGACCCGGCCCTTGGTCAACTTCAGGCGGATTTTGTCGAAATGGTATTCGTGCACTCAGCTGCACGACGAAATAGCACGGTGTACCTCACTGAACCGGCCTCATCAGAATCTCCTACCTCCACTCGAGTATAGGGTATGTACGTCGATCTGCCAGTACCCAAAGCCCTGCAGAAGTTCAGTGATATTCTTGCAGCTCGGGTGGAAGTAGTCATCCTCGGAGGCGCCGGTCGGGAACATAGGGATACTGCAAATCTCATCCGGTGACGGGCAGCTCCCACACTCCCTCCAGGTGCTCCATTTGAGCCGCTTGGTGAGTTCCACTATCTTCCCCTGCACCGCCTCCACAACATCGCCAGAACTGGGCGTCACCCTAGGATTTGCACGTAGGACACTCCGCAAGAAAAACAGAGTGTCACAGATATCGTGCGATACCGTCTTCACCGCAGTCGCAATGGCGTGGTCTTCTGGAGTCCATGTCTCGGGCCGAAGACGGGACGGATCGAGGTAGTGCTGTGTGCAACGATCGATGGCGAGGTGCTCGGAGGTGGCGCTATGGTCGGTGTAGTCTGTGTATGGATCGACCATTGTGCCGATGGCGAGGAGCAAACCATCGTGTGACCACTTGTTGTTCGCGATATACCCCAGCCGTTCGCTGAAGCGTGTCACGATACTGTCAACCACACCTTGCCAGTCCACGACCTTCCTCTTTGTCACTTCTTGAATACCGCGCGCGGAAAATACATCCCTAAGCCTGTCGCGGACTATCGACCTGCTTTCCATCGTGGCGTTCACTACCCTGGGTAGATCCTGCCTGTGCCAGTCCGGATTGGAAACATTCATGGGGTAGGAGAATGCCGACACCATGCTGCTCCAGTCAACGTCCAGCCGCCCGGCCGGGTGCCCATGGAAACGAGCGGCGGATGCGCGGAGCCACTCGAAGACTGAGGCGACTTGATGTGGCCGCAGCCCAGTCTCGTTACGAAAAGAGCTCGCCTGTACCGATACCTGATCTAGCCCACCTTGTTCGGAGAAGTCGCAGTAGATAATCTCAAACCCGGCCTCCATGCGTATAAATCCGTCGATCTTGGCGCCGTTCGGATGTTTCCACTCCTCCGCGAGAGCACACAGTTGCTCAGCTCGCGGCCACTCCCCGAAAGTTGGCGGGACAGTGTCCGCGTTTTTGCGGCCGAGCAGGATCAGGTCCTGGCTATCGAGGGACCCAAGTGGGCACTTCGCGGCAGCTTGGCCATCAATGTAGAGCAGATTCAGGGGCCGATTTGCACGGTAGAGGTGGAAATATCCACGTATCAGCTTGTCGAAGGGCGGCGGTTTGTGCGGCGGGTCTTCGTCGTCATCGTCGTCGTCCATCTCCTCCATCGTGGCCATGGGACTTTGCGAGAAAAGATTGTCATGAAAGGATGGACTGTGAGGAGCACCAGACGATGGCTTGTAATGAGAGTTCCGATGCTTCAGAAGAGTTTTCAAGACATATTCATCGCGCGTCAACTCGGCTCTGGTGAGGAGGTCCGAGTCTTCGGTGAACTCCCACGAGGCGGCAAATTGGGCGGCATGCTCCACTTCAAAGGCCAGCCACTCAAAGCTGTCGGGTCGTTCTGGACTAAAGCCTCCATGGTAGAAGATGCTGCCCTCGGGCGCTGTGGCGAGATAGAAGGACAGGCCGTTGTGATGAACAGACGATCCCCACTGTCGCATCGCGGAGTGGATCGAGTTGAAGATGGCGAACGCATTCGTGTTTGCGCTCTCAATATCCGGATGGTTCGAGGTAGAGCGAGATGCAAAGACGGAGATAGCGCTGAATCCCAACGCCAAAATAGGAGTTAGACTGCGCATGATCGTGGCAGAGTTTGGGTTCGTCACGTTGGACAAGAGCTCCAGACGTGCATTCTCTGGTGAAAGATCAAACCTTCATCACTATCGAAATTAAGGGGCGGACTTGTTTCTAACGAGTTGCAATCTGGAATGATGTCGGCGGCGAGCAACATCAAACTCGAGGATCACTTCAGTTTTGGCCAGTTACCTTGGGCGACGGGAAGATAATCGGCCGGTCTTACCTCCTTGCTTGGCCTGGGCATGTCCGCCCAGGCTCCAGGCAGGCAGCCAGATAATGTAGAGAGGCGCCTGCATCACTTGACCTCCAGCGTCCATAAACATGACCGCTGCAGGCATTGAGGGAAAAAGCCAGAAGTCGCGAAGTTGTGCATATATGAACATCAAATCCCATGCAAGCTGGATATTGGGTATGACCCCGAGTTTGGCACGTAGCAGCAGAAACAGAGTTGGGGAGGAAAGAGAGCAAGTGACGTCGAAATCGACCAGGGGTCTGACGGGCCCAGAAAGCTTGTCTTCTCCCGATGTGGGTTTAGACCGGTTTGTCCCTGGCGCTACACGCGGTACGGTTCGCTAACGGAGCGAGGGCCGCTGTAAGTGTGCTGGACACGGAAGCGATCGCGAGCCCGAGCATTTCAGCAACCGGATTTTCAAAAGATCAACGTTGCTACCTAGGTAGGTGCTGTAACCAGCTTTCAGAAAATGATGGTTCCAGCCCTGATACCAACGGATTGGAATTATAGATTCCACGAGTCGAGCCCGATTGATACCATCTATCAGTAGCCTTCCGTCGACCCTCTCAAGCTGGGAGACGGGGAATCGTCTAAATTAACTAGCTTTCCGCTCCTATCCCAGCGCCACTATCAAGACTGTAGGACGGCCAGACCTTTCCCCCTCCCCCCGGGCCCACCCCCCGGGGTTCCTAACCTTTCAGTACAGTATCTCCAGGGCAATGCAGCCAATTGGAACCCGTCATCAAGCTGGCATCAAATCCCTGGGATTTGTGCGACCCTGCTATTCATTTTTTTTTTTCTTTTTTCGCCTCCAGACACGTCCTGCAGGGTGCAGTTTACCCTCCCCCTCCCTGCTTGGTGTGGGGGAACGGTCCCGATTCCGAGATGTAAGCTCTAGGGAATCCTTCTAGAAAATCCCCACATGTTTTCCCCATATCGCGTGGTAGACTTCAACCTCGCGAATGACGAATACAGCCATGGCGTCTGCATTCTGCACCTCTCTGTGCACCATTTGTGGAAGACACGGAGGCAGCCTGCGGTGATGTTGGTCCAGTCGAGGTCTAGTCTTATGCGCGTGTGATCTTAGCAAGGAAAAATATTGGACCACTAAGAACATACGGTAGAGGCTGACTCCAGATGACAACGGTGACGCGCGAAGGATTCAATATCACGTCCTACTGCAACGCTTTTGGGCATGGTATACTGCGATTCTGCACTAGCATCTTCACCTCCTCGTCAATGATTCCGTGGGCACACAGATATAAAGGAGATGGGTTGCGCCTTCAATTGCGGGAGTGGCTTCTGGCACCCTCCATCAGGTGTTCGCCTCCTCGGACCACTAGCACGCGCTCCAGCTTCAACAGTTGTGGCCCGGTATCGACCAAGGCCGGCACCTAATTATCATCGTCCACGACCTCATCGAGGAACAAACCCTACCCAGTCGCCACCATGAAGCTGCCTAATGCCCTTGTCTTGGGTGCTCAGTTGCTGGCCGCAGTATGTGCACTCATCTCCATCCCTGCTCCGATCAACCTCAACGTCTCCTGGGCCCTTGCTGACCTCGACTCCTCCCCACTAGGCGGCCCAGAGCAACGCCACGAATGAGACCACTCTGCCTCTGAGCACTGATTCCGAGTTCTCTTACATCCTGAGTGTGGTTCTGGCACTTTCCAACAATCTTGGCTCAAACACCGGCGAAGTCCTCCGTGCTGCCTCACAGATTACCCCTGGAGACTTTGAAAGTTGGTACACCCAGTTCAGCTATCTCGCAGGACAGATCGAGGCCCAAGGCGACAGCACAACCTCTCCGATCGGCCAACTGGAGTCTTACTTCCACGCCTCATCCTACTATCGGACCTCGGGCTTCTTCCTTGTCCACAACAGCACTGATACTCGGCTCCTCAGTTCCTGGGACAGCCAGCTGAAGAACTATGCCAAGGCCATCGATCTGCTCCCGTTCCCCGGCGAGAAGCTCACTCTCCAGGGCCCAGGCTTCACCATGCCAGCCTACTTCTACCCTGCCGACACCTACTGCTCCCCATCAAAGAAGGCCAAGCGAGCCTGCGTTGACTCAGCGAAACGCCCAACCATCGTTGCCGTTAGCGGCTACGACGGCAGTCAGGAGGACCTGTACCACGGAATAGGACGTCAGGCCACCTCCCGGGGGTACAACTTCGTCACCTACGAAGGGCCAGGCCAGCCCACCGTGCGCCGCGAGCAGGGCCTCGGCTTCATCCCGAATTGGGACGCCGTCGTGTCTCCTGTGGTCGACTACCTGCAGACGCGCGACGACGTCGACACCGACAAGTTGATCCTGCACGGCCACTCCTTCGGCGCCATCCTCGCCGTGCGCGCCGCCGCGGTGGACAAGCGCTTCGCGGGCGTGAGCCTCGTCGACGGGCTGTACAACCTGCAGCAGGTCCTCAAGGAGCTTTTCCCCGCGCAGCTGATCCAGCTGTACGAGGCGCGCAACGAGACCGCCTTTAATGCGTACACGCTGGCCATCTACAACAGCGGCCTAGCGCCCACCAGCTTCAAGTGGGTCGTTGACCAGGGTCTCTGGGCGTTCAACACAAAGTCGTACTTTAACTGGTTCGACCAGCTGGGTAACTACACCATTGATGGGTACGCGCAGAACCTCACGGTCCCTGTCTTTGTAGCTGGTGCCGACCACGATACTGTCGGTCTGGAGCAGGCGCCGACCGCGGCGAAGCTGATTGGGGCTGAGGCGACTTTCCACCTGTTCCAGTCTAATACCGGTTCTGGGGAGCATTGCCAGATCGGGGCGGAGAGCCAACTTGGGTTGACCTTGTACGACTGGGTTGCTAAAGTAGTAGGCTAACTCGGTGGTGGACTTAACCTTGCTTGCTGTAGTCAAGATTCAAAGGAGGCATAGCTCCTAGCTATACACTTGTTACTCCGTTCTATAGACACAAAGACATGTCAAAGCAGACACAATGTCTCTTCTTCAGTTCCCAAATATCTGGATCTGCTGTTTGTATCTTGAGATCTTGATGGGCTGAATACAAGCTTTTTTGAAAAGAGCACATTATATCAGATTCGAAGAAGATGTCAAGGCATGCATGAATGAAGCCTTGTAAAGCCAAATAGAGCATGGTGAGCTAGTTGTGTGAGACGATCTGATATGTACTCGGGTTACGTAGTCCTGCCCATGCCACCCACACTCCGTGTTGGCTTTTATCCCCCCCCCCCCTCTCCTTTCTCTCTTTCTGTGTGTCTCTCTCTGAGAAAGTTTCATGTATTTGTGGCTAAAGGCACACTTCGAATATTTACTCTAGCTTTGCACGAGAGTACAAGCACTTTTTGGTCCCTGGGCCTGCAGCTCAGCCCACGCTTGTGCATTAGTAGATTGACTTTTTAATTGGATTATATATTCTCTATCATATCGATATCAGGGAATCGAAATGGGCTTGAATTATGGTTGCACTGTCTGCCTTGTCATATATCCTATTGAGTCTAAAACATTAGACCTCTGCTAGTGTATTGTCTCGTCGAGTTATTTGGTACTATCTCAGTCTAAAAACACATAGTGACCAAATTGCTCCACAGCATGCTGATCAAAACTAGACAAACTAGCCCTCGTAGCGATGTATGCTAGGAGCACCGAAACCTTTCAGTTTTTATAATTTTTGCGGGCAATCTCCCATTCCCATCTCACCACTTCACGACATATCTGACCGGAAAGGGACCCGAGCGTTTCGACCTATAAACATTCGAGAGACACCGGCGTCCCGGACTGCAAAGATGAGCGAGCAACGCAATTTTACCACCCGCGCCAGGTTACAAGCAAATGCCAGAAGGGTTGGTCTCCTTTTGAAAGCCCCTTTTAGGGCCACGATAAATGCACGAGAAATTATCGTCATGTCTTGGACGCTGAAGTCGTGGAGCAAGACAACCGATTCTACCCGGTGGAACTCCGGTACTGCATCCGATGAGGACCCGCAAGATGACAGTACAAATACAGATGTGAGTCTTCAGGAGCAACCGACGCTTTCCACGACGACACCGCAGGAAGTGGCGGACGAGCCGTACCACGTGTTTGGAAATCGTATGAAATGGGTCGTGGTGGCCCAGATCGGCGTGGCTGGCACCTTCTCTGGCTTGTCATCCAACATTTACTTCCCATGCCTGAAGACCATTACAAAGGTGAATTTAGAAGACTACACCCTCGCCCCTGGCGCCTGCGGTCCTCAAATCCCCCTGCCTGAATATCTTTGCTAAACCGTCACAGGAGTTTAACACTTCCCATCAAACCGCTTCCCTTACAATAACTTCCTATCAGCTGGTTCAGGGTATCGCGCCACTCATATGGGGAACCCTGTCGGACAAATTGGGCAGACGGCAGGTGTACGTCTACTCGTTCACCGTCTATATTGTTGCCAACATCGCCCTGGGCTTCTCCCCCAACCTGGCAACCCTCTTCGCCTTCCGTGGCCTGCAGGCGTTCGGTAGCGCCTCGGTTGTCAGCATTGGTTAGTACACGACCCTTCAAATGCAGAGATAAGCGGCAAGTAGCTGACACCTTCCAAGGCAACGGGGTCATTCAGGATATTGCACTTCCCGCCGAGCGTGGTGGTTTCATGAGCATATATCAAGCATGTAAGTCACATGAACAGTGAACCTTACTGTCCTTGGTTTCTAGGTAGAGTTAACCATGAATTTCCGCTTTTAGTACGGATGTTCAGCATTGCCATTGGTCCTGTTATGGGAGGTGCTTTATCCCACAGATGGGGATTCCGATCTATATTTGACACCCTTGCAGTACTTGCAGGCCTAGTCCTCATCCAGATCATTCTTCTGCTGCCTGAGACATTGCGAAGTGTGGCCGGGAATGGCTCTGTGCGCGTCAGTGGCATCAAGTATAAGCCTCTTTGGAATGTTACGTCGAAGAAGCAATCCGACTTGGCAGACCCTAAGGAGGTGGTCAAGCCGGAGATCAAGCCGCGAGACTTTTGGGAACCTTTGCGCATGCTTGGGGAAATGGATACACTGCTGAACCTCTTATTCGGTGGAGTTGTCTACTCGATGTGGTCTATGATGACCGGCACTACGACCATGCTCTTCGTAGACAGGTTTGGCCTTAACGAGCTCCACATAGGCTTTGCATACCTACCAAATGGTGAGTTTGATAACAATTCAAGAACTCTTGGTCAAGTTAACGCTGACGCTGAAATTTTAACAGGCATTGGCACTTGTGTGGGATCAGCCCTGGCCGGGTGGCTGATGGACAGGGATTACAAGTCCACCGAGGCGATTTACAAAGACACGCACGGGATGTCTGAGGGTCGCAATATATCGCCCAAGGCTATACCCAGTGACTTCCCGATCGAGAAGGCACGCTTCCGTCATGTCTTCTGGATCACCGGGCTCCTGGCGGTCTTCATGGCGCTCTACGGGGCCGCGTTCAGGGAGCTGCCCAGCACTTCACGCCGTGCGTGGATGGCTATCCCGTTGACCCTGCAATTCTTCATCGCTGGGACAAGCAACATGATATTCGCCATCAACTCCACCCTCATCACGGACTTGCATCCCGGGAAAGGCGCCGGCGCCACTGCCATTAACAACTTAGCGAGATGCACCATGTCTGCCGGCGCTGTCCCCCTCGCGCACTATATGATCAAGAGAATGAAGACGATGCCGACCTTCTTTGTTCTGGCTGCCGTGGTCATATTTTGCATGCCCCTGGCAATAATCAGCCGAGTGTTGGGGATGAAGTGGAGGAGGAAGAGAATGAGGAACATCGAAGATCTCCAAAGCGAGTCTCGACGTGTCACCGAGGCATAATTTAGGAGTTCAAAACAAGTTGGCGAGCTTCTCAGACACGAAATCGAGCCCAGAAAAGGACGTCCTTGAAAGACGGTAGCAGAGCTGTGTGGTGACTAGATTAAATGTGCCATATCTCTTCGTTTGATAGTGACGTGAGACCTGGGACGCATACAATAATGAGGTTCGAAAGGTCTAGAATTGCAACTAAAATTCGATTTACAGTAGATACTATATTCCTCCTTCAACATACTTATGGCATCAAGGACGCCGTTGAAAGCGGGCGGAGGGACGGCCCCCCTCTCGCTCCCCCCTTTCCGAGAACCCTAAACCCTGACTCTTGGGCGATCTAATCACGCTAGGGGCTTGTCCTCAACTTCACACGGTTCCAAATCACAGCCATACGGGTCACCCAATTACAGTCCTGCGCTCAAACCGGAGTCCGCTGATAATCATTGATCGCCTTTCCAAGACTTCTTGACATACAAGGACCGATCTCCCATGGATTGCCGAGTGTGAGAGCCGCCAACCCCCAAGTCGAGTCAGCCTTGATTCATGCGGCAAAATCTGAACGTTGACCGGAACCAGTCTGCAAGCCCACCCGCATGCACACCTTCGCATCCCGTCTATTTGCACCCCATCAAACGACAGGATTGTATTGCATAAAACAGGTCACCATAGCCCAAAGCCATGACTCTGTTTTTCAACCCCTTCTCCCGGTCCCAAGGTGGCAACGCATGGTTCCGAGTTGGCCTTGCATCTTCGTTTCCAAACATCACCAGCGAGGACGAGGACAACATCGCCCATGCCCGCCCATGCAGCAGCGAAGCTGTCACCGCGCCTGGCTGCAAAGTCTTCTATGTCCCCAAGGAAGACAGCTCGCGTGCCAACCAGGTGACGCTTGACGATTCGGGGACGCCGTCGGAGCCAGGAAGCCTGCGGGACCAAGTCCTTGTGTTTCAGTACAAGGGGAAATTTCACGCAATAAATCAGGCAAGCGATAGGAATACTCAGCTTGGCTTATCCACGCCTCCTGCCTGGGCGGTTGGTCACTGACCGGATACACAGGAGTGCCCTCATTCGTCATACCCTCTCTCAGACGGAGTGCCATTCGACATCGAAGATTTCGGCATTGTTTTGAGCTCCGGTATCACGTGTCCCAAGCACGGGTGGTCTTTTGATCTGATCACTGGCAGAGGCGATCGAGGCAACTATAGGCTGCAGGTGTGGGAGATCGAGTTGCGTCCAGTGGAGCCGACCGGCGTTGAGGGAGGTGACAATGAAGTTTGGGTGAGAAGGAAGCAGAGGATTGGTTGAAAGTGCTTGAGTTTTGTTTCTGCGGTTGATAGAGGATTCAGGGTCACCATCGTCTGACAATTTCCGGTATCAGCGCTGCCTCGGCCAAGAATGCCTCTTCGGCCTGGCCCTTTCTGGCATTCTAGATTTACAAATCAGTACAGCAGATGTTTCCAAATGCATACATATACACATACAAGACTGCTGCAATAATACATCTATTGGTTTGTGAATTTATCTATACTCGCAAAGTTTGAATTTACCGTGAGGTTCTTTTGTTCTACCTGTTCGGCTTGATCTTGTGAGGCTGGAATCAAATGACGAAGAAAACGACGCTGGAGCCAGTCGGATCGACTCGGTCATAAACTCTGGAGAACCAGCTTGTGGAGTGATGTCGTTTCTGTAGGCGTGATTGTGTCGCTCCTGCAGGTAAACTGAGAAGCAGAAACTTCTTTGAAGCTGACCAAGCTCGGTCACAGCACTGGGGTATCTTCTTCGATCTTGCATTATTTCTTCGGTAACTTCGCGGTTCCGTTCTGGAGCGATGGATAAATATATCTACTTTTAGAATTACTGGTTCAGCTGTTCGTAGGTAATTGCAACTACCGGGCTGCTATACTGCCGCATCTGACGGACTTGGGACAGCTAAGTCAAGGTCACTACACCCTCCTACAAGACAGAAGCATGTGTAATTGTATGGTGGCCCTATATTCCCTGAGGCACACCTATTCCATCATCATCGGAGGATATGATCTCTGGTGCAGTTCTGCATGTTCATCTGGCTGACTCCACAGTAGGCATGGAGTGGGTGGCTGAGTTCTCTGGGCCTGACGTGAAGCAGGGGCTGACAGGGGCTTCATTGGCAGGGTCACATCTGCGCCGCAATCTGTCACGTGGTGAGTGGTCCTCGAAATCAAGGCCACAGAGCAGAGGAGGACGCAGGCAGAAACTCTTCCTACATCTCCTGATGAACTCGCCGTAAGCTTGTCAGCGACCTTGGACATTGTATATCACATTCACAGTCCCAGAAATGCGTCTTCTCGACACCACAACTTTCGAGCGAGCCTCCAACAACCTCTCCGTATTCAAGCAGGAAGGCTACGCAATCTTCTCACATCGTTGGAATGGCTCGGAAATCACATTTAAGGAGCTCGGGGCACATATCGATACGCTCCGGGCAGCAGGGACAACGCCCCTGAAATCACCTCAGCAGGAAAAGATCCGCGGCGCATGCCAAGTCGCCAGGGCCAAAGGGATCCGGTGGATATGGATCGATACCTGCTGCTATGACAAGTCAAGCACTGCTGAAATTTCTGAGTTTCTGAACTCCATGTACCAGTGGTACCGCGATGCCAAGTTGTGCATTACTTATCTCTCAGATGTCGTCAGAAAGGGAGACGGCAAGGAGGACTTCACCGACGAAGCAGGCCATCCCTCCGTGTGGTTTTCGCGTGGCTGGGCGCTGCAGGAGCTTCTCGCCCCGCGCCACCTCGAATTCTTCGACAAGAAATGGGACCTCATTGGCGACAGAGCTGAATTTGCCGAGCAGATCGAGAAGATCACTAACATTCAAAGCAAATATCTCAAAGGCGAAACAGAAGGTGAAGATCCCAGGGCTGCATGCATTGCGACGAAGTTCAGCTGGATCGCAAACCGCCAGACGGAGCGCGACGAGGACATGGCATACAGCATTCTGGGTCTCTGCGGCGTCACGATGGGCCCACAGTATGGCGAGGGCTGGGGCGCATTCATGCGGCTGCAGAAGGAGCTGCTTTCTATCTCAGAGGACGAGTCACTATTTGCATGGAAGATGGCGGAAGCCGACGCCGGGCTGAAGCTCCTCTCCAGGGCCTATTCACAGCAGCAGGAGAACTGGGGGGAGAATGAATGGGGCCTCCTGGCACCGCGCCCGGAGTTCTTCAAGGACTGTGGTCAGATGACAGTCATTTGCCCTGGCACCAAGAAACAGTACATCATCAGGCATGGTGGGGGGTCACAAATTCGACAGCAGGGTTTGCTGATTAGTTATGGTGGTCTTCATGAAGTTGATAGTACTCGCGCAGCAAGGTTTCGCTGGCGCGACATTTTCCTCTTTTACCCAACTTGCGGCACGTGGACATGTGTGGAAATACCGCGTGAGCTTTCCCAGATTTACAATGACTTTTCCTATACACTCAACTGCTGGGACCGGGATGAATCGGGTGCAATATTTCGCGTGCAAATTTGGCTGCGAATTGTCGGCGGAACCCAACATGTACAGGATTTGAAGCGGGTGAGATGCACAGAAGTGATTAGGGATCTTGACAGGAGCAGAACGAGTCGCACGACAGGATATGGCGTCGTATTGCAGCCATGGGCGTTGAAATCATAGCGCTATTAGAGCTTAGATCGTCATGACAGCCCGGCGTTGCTTTATCAGGGATAAGAATCAAAACAAAATTTGGGGGATTGAAGACATCGCCGAACAATTGGCCTCGCCAGCTCACTTAAGGCCAATCCTCAAGATCTATGGCAGGCAATCACGGCGTTATTGTGCTAGCAGTGAGAAAGGCGATCTGCAAGACCATTCAGACTTGACATACAGATCACTTCCGACCAACAAGGAATGGCATCGCAAGGGTAGATTCAAATTATCCGGCCTGAATCAGGCTTTGGGGTTTTTGAAACTCGTACCTACAACATTCGGCTTGGTGTTTGACTGGAGAATAATGAGAGGACGATTCCTCCCTCAGAAAGCACAAGAGCAGACATCCGGGGTATATTGTCGTGGATTACTCCGACAACGGAAATGTTGGGACAGTGGTAACGACCGTCTCGAGTTTTCTCTCCTCTTTATGTTTACAGTAATTACGAGCACGTTCAGAGAGCCAGAATGAGCGTTTGAGAAGACACAAAGAAAGAAGGACAAATGTAAAACGTTGGAGGCCAACTTGAGGACTGCTGGGCACGCAGTCATTTACTACGCACATGATCATTGCAGCCCCCACTTCTTGACACGCCACATACTGGTGGGACAAGTACAACTTCGAGGCATGGCTTTCTGAACACCTGCGCGTTGGAAATTCGCAGGCGATGCAGGATGAGTGCGTACTTGTACATGTTATGTTGAGAGAGCGTTAGTACATCTCGGACTGCAGCCGAGGCGAGGACAAAGGAGGCATCACATCAAGTGCGGCTCGCTGCATTGGCCTCTGCAAAACCAATACCTTGCGACAGGGAGACGCGAGCAGAGTGGAGCATTCCATTATTCGTACATAGACGACGGTCTGGAAGCACAGAACCTCGCAGCCCAGCCCGGTGCCTAGGTCTTGGGACGTTTCGATTGGCGCCGGGCTTGGCGACGATGGGGTTGTGGCTGAAGGGACCGGAAAATCGTACTTGATGTCATTTTATTGGTGCAAGCCCCAAAAACTGCCGGTTTTTTTTTTTCTCGGCGGAAAGGAGGCTCAAGAGGGCAGGCATCTAACAATTCCCTCGGCAACTGTGAGCGCTGCAATGACGCCAACGCCAGTGTCCCTGGCGCTGCGAATCCAATACACTGGGCCTGGCCTCCTCTCATCTCGGCTCCCTTGAAGGAGATCTCCTGATGGCCCACCAAACAAGGTTGTTTCCCTATTTTAATCTTGTTCTGTGTGTCAAATTGAATCCACCTTGTATCTCGCTTGAGCGGTTGTTTCGCCGAGATGTGGCGGACCGTTCCTCGCAGAGGATCAGCGAATTAGGGCGCTCGAATTTCCTATCATGCTGGCTTGGCGTTTAAGCCAGTGCAAGATTGATGACAGGGGCAATGCAGCCTCCTCAGATGTTCCACCAATACCCGTTGTCACCGGCTCCGGATCCGAAGACCGGGTATCCACCCCCACCGCCCGCCCCGGGCGCGGACCATCACGTCAGAAGTTTTGAGGCTTCGTCTGGCGGTAGGATCAACGGACAGCAAGAAACCGCAGAAACAGAACGAAACGAAACAATATGGTCGATCAGCAACGTGAGACTCAACTTTTGTGGCGCTATCGAATTGTTCCGTAGCACTGCCCTCTTGTCGCCTTATTTCCTACTCATGATACCACGCACGACTCGCTAACCACCGCTTGTGATGGGTCACGAGAATTCGAATGCTTGGCCCCTGAGCAGAGACAATTCCTCTTGCGGAAGGCGACCCGCAAAAGCTTACACGGAGGATCTGTCATTGAGCTCAAGCGCCGCCTGCGCAGGTTATGTACAACACCCTTGCAGGATCATGGCGTCAAACAAAAACCTCCGAAATACTCAGGCCGGTCCCCTGAAGGCAACCCCCTAAACAGGTTGCGGGACTCACGAAAGCGTCCATGTTGGTAATCTAACTCGCACGAGAGGCGGTAGGCGGTGGCCGTGGTCCACAGAAACCTAGGATATATGTCGAGACTGTTGCTCAACTCTTTCCCGTCTTTCCTTTCCTTTCCTTTGGCACGACCATCTTGGATTGTATCCTTTGAAGTCACCGCAAGCTCGGTGTTGTCTTTCGTTTTTTTTCTTGTCAGTGCATTTGCCTGGCTCTACATTCTTTATCACATTCATTCATTCATCCATTACCACAGAGCTAGGCTCTGTCTGCTTCGGTCCCTATCACACCAACACCACTACAGCTTCTTTCAGCACTTCAGACCAACAACACAACAATGCGTTCCACACTTATGGGTTCGGCGGCAGCCCTTGCCGGGCTCACTCGCATGGCGACAGCAGCTACGACGGCGAGCGCCTACACAGATCCCAAGACCGGTATCGACTTCATGTCGTACTCTGCCAACGGTGGTGCGTTCAGCTTCGGTATCGCCCTTCCCGAGACGGTCGAGTCGGACTTCATCGGACAGCTCGTGGTGCCGATCACAGAGACAGGAGGATGGGGTGCCGTTTCGCTCGCCGGGAGCATGTTGAACCATCTCCTTCTCGTTGCTTGGGCCAACGGTGAGGAGGTTGTCAGCAGTTTCCGAACGGCTGGTGCATATGCCAACCCGGCTGTATACGATGCCACCGAGGTCACCGCAAAGCCTATTGCCGACGGAACATTTGTCAACAGCACCCATTTCTCCTTCACCTTCCTCTGTGAGGGATGCATCGTGGGCGGCACCACCTCTTTCAAGGCAACAGACGAAACCCCCGTTTTCGGCTGGGCGCTGTCCGCAGAAGACCCAACCACTCCCTCCGACCCCACCACCGCCATCCCCTACCACGGTGCTGGGTTCGGCTTATTCGGAGTTTCAGCTGCGGATGCCCAGTCCGCCAAGTTCGACACATGGGCTGCTATGGCCTCCGAGGCCACCACGCCTACTCCTGGTGCCGGCAGCAACTCGACCACGCCAGTCGGCGGCAACAGCACGTCTGTTATTCCTACAACCTCCAACGTAACCTACGACGTGATCGTCGTTGGTGGTGGCCCTTCCGGTATCATCGCTGCTGAGCGTATCGCCGAGGCTGGTTCCAGCGTCCTCCTGATCGAGCGTGGCCCAGCCAACACCGTCGCGCTCGGATCTGATGCCGGCCTGCCATGGAACGACACCCTGACGCCCTATGATATCCCCGCCCTCGGTAGCAGCATGTCAGCCCTTCCTGGCACCAAGATCTGCAGTGACACCGCCTCGATGGCCGGCTGTCTCCTTGGAGGATCCAGCTCTATCAACGGAGAGAACTTCATCCACCCCCCTGCGCACGACTTCAACAACTGGCCCGCGGGATGGTCCTGGAGCGACGTGACCAAGGCTGCTGAGCGTCTGTACTCCCGAAACCCTGGTACCACTCAGCCCTCGGTTGACGGACAGTACTACGACGACAAGGCCTTCGACGTTGTCTCTTCCTACCTCGACGGACAGGGCTGGACTCAGGTCGACTCCATCGAGTCGCCCAACGAGAAGCACATGATCTACTCCCGCCCGGCCTGGTCCATCACCAACAACCTGCGTGCCGGTCCCGCCAGGACCTACCTGCCCCACGCCGAGGACCTCGACAACTTCACCCTCAAGCTCGGCAGCAAGGTCATCCAGGTCAAGCGTGATGGCAGCAGCATCACCGGTGTCCTCACTGAGGCCGAGGATGGCAGCCAGCAGATCATCAACCTGAAGGAGGGCGGCAAGGTTGTCCTCGCCGCCGGAGCTCTGTCCACCCCTAGAATCCTCTGGAACTCTGGTATCGGCAAGTCCGATGCCCTCAAGATCGTCCAGGGTGGCACGACCGGCGTCAAGCTCCCCGACGAGGCCGACTGGATCGACCTCCCTGTTGGCCACGGTCTCAAGGACCACGCCCAGGCTCCTCTGCAGTTCAACATGGCCAACCTCACCGCGTACAAGTTCAACGACATCGCCACCGACCCCGTGGACGCCGATCTCGAGCTCTACAAGCAGGGCTCCGGCGTCCTCACCCAGGCCGCCCAGCGTATGCACCTGTGGACCTCGATCAACGGCACCGACGGCGTCGAGCGGTACCTCCAGGGCACCGTCAGCGCCATGAAGGACGGCATCCTCACCATCCGGGCCTTCCTCACCCACGGCACCACCTCGACCGGCGAGCTCGGCATCACGGCCGGCGGCAACACCGTCCTGAACGTGAAGCCCTGGCTGGTGACCGACGCCGACAAGGCCGCCTTCTCCCAGTTCATCCAGTGGTGGATGGACACGACCACCAAGAACAACGCCACCGCCGCCGCCTCCATGGCCCTGGACGCCGACGCGACCCCGGAGTCCATCATCGCCGACTCCCTCATCTCGGGCGACCACTGGGTCGGCACCGCCAAGATGGGCACCGACGACGGGCGGTCCAACGGCACCAGCGTCGTCGACACCGACACGCGCGTCTACGGCACCGACAACCTCTTCGTCGTCGACGCCTCCATCCACCCGGACCTGCCCACCGGCAACACCCAGGCCATCATCATGATCGTCGCCGAGCAGGCCGCCGAGAAGATCGCCGCCTTCGACGTCGCCACCGGCAGCTCTGCCGACACCGGCGCCGACGCCGCCGAGCCCTGCGCCAGGAGGAGGAAGCGGGACAGCATGGGCCGCGTCATCCGCCGCCGCTACTAGATGGGGAGACTTCAACTTGCATGGTTTGGTATAGACGGTTTTTTAAAGGGGAGTAAGGACATTGGTGTGGTTTTTTCAGATTCGAAGCTTCTTGTATATTTTCAGACCATAGTAGATAAAAAGAGTTGTCAATGTACATGATACAATTGCCATTAACTACACCACCACGACTCATGAAGACACTCGTGCGAGAGACGTGAATCGCGAAATGTGTTTTCTGTATAACTCGCTACCTGGGTAGGTCCGTATGGTAGCGAGACAATCGACTGGCTGAGAACCCATAACAGACCTCCAGCCATACGCTACCCTCCTGCCTTAATCTAAATCGACCTAGAAGAAGCTTCCCTTCCAAGCGCTCGCGACAGCCTTGGCCACCAGCTCGTTGATCGCATAGCCGGGATGGTAATCGTTGAACCACAAGCAGCTCTTGCCGTCAGCGTTGTAGCAGGTCGCGTCTGGCGAGCCATATGCGGTGGGATTATTGATGGCGGTCATGAAGGGCGTCGTGGTGTCGACGATCTTTGCCTTGACGCCGCTGTTGGCCGACGTGAACTTGGCAAGCGACGACGCCAGCAGCTGGTTGTACTTGGCGATGACAGTTGCCTCGGAGTCTCTCGCGCTCGACGCTTGCTGCAGCATCATAGGCGTGTATTGAATCGCTTTGCAGGTCGTGTCAGTATGGCTCTGTTCAAAATTCTAGTTATAATCGAGACGGGAGATTAAACTCACGTGGAACGCTGAGCAAGACGAAGTTCCGGGCGCCAGCGTTGTAGATGATCTGGAGCTGCTCAAAGTACTTGGCAATGACGGCGTTGGTAACGTCGGTGACGTTGCTGAGCCAGTACGTGTTGCCGACATCGTTCACGCCGATCCACACTCCCACGAGGGTATTCGAAGCCGTCCAGGGGGCGTACGATGGGTGAGCGGCGAGGGAGCTGCTGAACTGGCCGACCTGGTCCACGAAGCTCTTGACGCTGGGGTCGTACGGCTTGACGAGGTTGGAGTCCGTCGTCGCACCGCCGTAGGCAAAATTGTAGGACAGGAGGTTCGAGACCTGCAGCTGGGAAACCAGCATGCCTACCCAGTTGAGACCGCCGGAGGCTGTCCACCCGGGTAGAGGTGGGTTACCGAGGGGGTTGCTGGCTGACGGCTTGGTGCCGTTGATATCGAACCCCGTCTGGGAGTACGAGTCCCCACTGGTTCAAGAGTAAGTATACTGCAATAAGAGTGGTCTGTATATATAACTCACAATGTGATCAGGTATTGAGTCCCTGTCGGTGCACTGCTGGGCATGGCTGTGGAGGTCGTGACTGTTTTGAATGTAGTGGTGGAAGTGGTGGACGCTTTGGATGTGGTGGAGGTTGCCGCAGCCGATGATGTTCCTGGAATGCACTGTGCTGTATTTCGAGTTAGGCCAGGATGAAGTATGCAACTGCAAGTAACAAGTCACTCACAATAGTACGCGTTCAACGATGTACAGACCGATCCTTGAGCACAATTCGTAGCCCCGGTAAAGCCAATACCCCCACACTGCCCATAAACTGGCACTTGCGCTGACACAACAGCAGCCACCGAGGACACCAGCCAAAATGACTTGAAGGCCATCTTTAAACCACGTGAATTGGGACACGATCTGAAGAAATCTGGAGGGCTCGGTGAATATGCACTGGCTTCTACGACCACATGGAAACGAAAGACTAGGGACGAGATATATCAGGACTTGAACAATAAGATCAGGCTGGGCCAAAGCTTATCTATACGTGGATATACTGTTGTAAACCGACCGTTTCGCTCCGGCCCGTACGGCCTACGTTGTTTCTAATTAGGATAATAGTGGGCAACTGGTGCGCCACTGGAGAGCTGTATGGAGCAGTTGCCCCCGCAGAACCCGGAGAGCAAAACGTGGCTTTGAAATGAAAAGAAGTCCCTTCTCCCGACTTTATCTGACCATTGGAAAGCCCAGACCATTCTTGGCGCTCTGCATCCGCGTCGATTTGGCCGCTTAGTTGTATTGAGTTTCCCTCGGAGGAGGTCAGCCGCGCTTTTTCGGGCTAAAGGCCCTCGCAGCCGGAAACACAGGCACCGTTTGCCAGTACACCAGATTTGCCTACTGACTCGTTCCCAGGATTGCATCGTGGGGCAACGAATGTAATCGGAAACTTTAGATGCGATTCTGCCTGCGTTTAACATATTTACTTTTGCTTATGAATGGGAGTCAACCATTTTGCTAAATGTATCTGTGGAAACCAATAATCTAGGACCTTTTATTTTTGAATCCTAGTGTGTTAATGCTTGTCTACAATACATTCACAACCCCAGTGTGAATAATGAGCATATCTTCAGTGTCAAATACAATTGTGTTGGTGCCTTCGTAATACATTACCTCAATTTAAGCATTATACCGTTTTACAGCATATCATCAGTTACATCCCCATCATGTACAAGTGATTGATTGGCTGACGGCGGCTTTGCTCCATTCTATAAGAATCTTACTTGAGGGGTAAGCATCATACCTATGGAAAGCTTCTGGCATTTGTTTGGGTCTTTCGTAGTCTCCGTGATTTTAGCAGCAACAGCCTCGGGTGCTTCTAGATCTCTTTGTGTCGCCGAGGAACCAGGCTCATACACCCATCGATTCATCGTGGCAGACACTTTCGGTGCATCGGCAGAATTGTCAGTGTCCGCTCTGTCTGTCCAGCTCCAAGGCTTCCCAGGTTGGAACTGTTTAGACGAAAGCCCCTAGGCCCGGCCTCCCCAAATCCATGGAAGAGAACATCGTGATGCCACTTGCCGCGTCAGAAAAGTTTTCTGACTGCGAGATCTGCCACGCGATCTGGAGCGCTCTTACGAGTTCCCCGAGCAAGGAAACAAATCGCGCGATCAATCTAGGCTCCTTCAAGGAGGCACTGTCCTCCAAATGTAGCAGGCACAAGCCCATAGTCCAATGGTTTCAGGGGTGGTGCAGTGTCAGAGATCAGGCCTCCAAACATGGTTCAAAAGATGTTGGCATCAGTATTATCCGGCCGGGTGTCCTCGAATTAACAGAATCTATAAAAGACCTCGGTGCCTACGCCGAACTTCTACTCGTCCGGAAGGAGTCTGTAAAGAACCATCCCGGAATTGCACGAATTTTGGATCCCACGTGGGTTGACACTGGCATCGTGGACCACTGGCGGAAACTGTGCCTGTCATCTCACGGTACAAGGTGCGAGAACCCTCTGAAGATATGGCCAGTTCGTCCATCTTGGGTCATCGATACCCAAGACAGGTGCTTGATTCCGGGCAGGGAATGCAACTCCTTTGTCGCTTTGAGCTACAGGTGGGGAAAGGCTGAAGGTCTGAAAATTCAGGCCGATACCATGGCAAAACTGCGAAGGCGTGGTGCCCTTGATGATCCCGTCACCTGCTCCCAGCTTGCTCCCATCGTACGACACGCCATGACACTTACATCGTTGATTGGAGAACGGTACCTTTGGGTTGACAACCTTTGCATCGATCATTCTCGGGCAGCCGAGAGCACAGAGCAGCTTCAACTCATGGGAGCTATATATGCGAACGCCTCTTTGACCATCGTCGCCTACGACGGCGATGCCGAAGACGGCTTCCCTGGTATCAGAGGCGCATCGGCTAGCAGAAACCTGGAAGATGATTCTATCCTGTTCGGCGAAGAAAGATTCATCCATGATAAGCACGACAGGCTTGACTTCAGCTTTTGGGGCCTCTATCACAAACGTGGATGGACCCATCAAGAGTTCAACATGTCCTCCAAACGCCTCATTTTCAGCCAAAGCTCTCTGCACTGGATGTGCCAGTGCAGCGTATGGGAAGAGCAGCTCCATCAAGGTGTGGATTCCGAGAAGTGCATCGAAACTAGCATGGGCGAGATCATGTGTGGCATGCCAAATCTTCAATCCCTTAGCCAGTTACTCGGAGACTACAACACTCGAGAACTCAAGTACGACGAAGATGCTCTGCCAGGAATATTTGGCCTGCTTACAGTCTTTAGCCGGTGCTTCTCGGGGGGGTTTCTCTGTGGGATCCCTGAAATGTTTTTCGAGGCAGCACTGAGTTGGCAGCCACAGTGGGAGCACAGTAACCTCCGACGAAGAGTTCCTTCTGACCGCCCTGATTCTAGCCGACTTCGTCCATGCAGTCTTTCATCTTGGTCGTGGGTAGGATGGGAAGGCCTTGTAGATATTGAGTTCCACGAGGCCGGCCCAGCAAACCCACGGGCTTACTGGATGAAAGAGACGATCCCAATCACCACGTGGTACACTTTTGACTCACAGGCTACAATGAAGAAGCGAAGAATCAAAAGCTCCTGGCTGGAGAATCGCGAGGTCTACAAAGATTCTGAAAGGCCCCTTCCTTCTGGGTGGACTCGGCACGCAGTCCCTGAAGTAGCTAACCCCGGATACGGAGAGGGAAGGGATGGACATGTGCTGCTTTACCCCGATGGATGTGGAAAATACACCTTTCGACACAGCACAATAAGCGAGGATAACTACCAACGCCAATGGCACTGGCCTTTCCCCGTGACGGACATTAAGGAATCTACGCAACCCTTTATGCCGGAACAGACGCCATATCTCTGCTGTGACACGCGTCGTGCCCGCGTTTTTGCTTTTCAGACAGGCAGATACAATACGGCTACGCTCTACAGTGGCCAAGACAAGGTGATCGGAACTTTGAGTTTGCACAACGAGGAGCAGCGGCAATGCTTTCCCTCGTTGGAGACAGGGTGGTCTGCTGCGAAGAATGTTGAGTTGGTGGCTATCTGTCGGGCACGCTACTATAGCAAGACCTTTGATGAGCACATCGGACGGTACACACGCCCTTTTAAGAAACGGGAGGTGTATAAAGTCTTATGGGTGGAGTGGAGTGATGGGGTCGCGTACCGTCTAGCGATTGGCGAAGTGGACAAGGCATCATGGGAAGGATTGGCGTTGGAAGACATCGCTCTCGTCCTCGGATAGATCGAGCGTTACATCCCAAGTGGTGTAACGAACGGCCGTCAACACCACTGTCTACATGTCCAATCCTCGAATGCCTGCACTGCAAGAGTTACCACTGGGTAACTCAAAACTCGACTTGCAAAGTTACACAAGGGCGGGCGTCCTGGCTAAAACGGGACAGTAATGCTCAAGCTCCATCTTTCGTGCGCTTACACATCAGTCTTGCCATAATTTCCGACTGTATGGCAAAGAGCCTTCGACACTAACGTCTTCAGGGCAAGTCTTGCTCATGCACCTCGAATGCATGAATCAGCCACGTGCTACACGTGAAATTCGACGACGTTCTGGTTCTCGCGAGGTCAAAAGGCTTAAGGGCTAGGCCTTTGTCTTGGGCTAAACCGTCCACTCGATGAAGCCATAATTCTCGCACGTCTCTCCGACTCACAGCCTGAAATGTTGACCTGTATAACATAAAATCCGCAGACTGAATATTAATCCAGGCAGAACATGAATAGAAAGACTGGAAGCGGATAATTCGGGTGATCGGGTCGAATGTATGAGTTGCCCCATCATTAAATGAACCCTGTTCAGGGGTCTGATGAGGGCATGAATCAAACCGTCCATGCCAGCGCACCAAGAGCCCCATGCAAGACCTAGGGAGCTCCGGAGCAACAAGACAGCAAGAATAGGGAGACAATGCAGAGGCCTAGAGCTTTCGATCGACATCACGTCAAGTAGGATTGCGTTCAAGCGGACCCATTTGTATGTGGAGTCTGCCCGCGCTGGCTGATGTCAACGTGTCATTCAGATTCCGCGCAACAAGGGCGACCGTGGCCGCCTGTGCGGTGTTTCCGCTCAAGGCGTGCGGGTGGGCTGAGACTTAACTTTTAGTGAAGACACGACTAAGACACATGCGATCTGTCTCGACAATACAGATGTATGTGATGTCAACAGGCACAGCCATGATCAAGAACATGCTATGGCTCTCAGTGTCAAAGCACAGGGAGAACATGCTATGGCGATCAAATCGTCGAGATGACCGAGGATTGAAACATTTCTCGATGCTTCTGATTCAAAGCCATGAGCCCTTCATCACTTGTATGCTTCATCTTGTCTTGCAATTCGTACCATGAGCAACACGTTAGCGGCTATTGTGGCGGGGCGTGGCTGAGACTCCGCAAGTACTGCGATGGCGTCAACCATGGCTTTTTGACCGTGCCGGAATGCTGGATGCACTTTCATGACATCGTGGAGGCGAAAAACGATGTGGGAAAGTGAGGGGGCCAATGATCATGCGGTGGCCATGTGGAAACACCCGCGCCTCTGCATCTGTCTGTGGGAATGGACACGACTATGACCTCAAGCAGTCCCTTGCCAGCTATCACGTAGTGCAAAACCCCTGCTGATCATCGAGATATGTTGAGCCAAAGTTTGATTGACCATCTGGGTTGTGCACTCCCTACATGGGCGCTTATGCAGAAGCGAAAGACATGCATTGAAGGCATCCTATGAGCGATGTGGTCTGATGGAACGTTTCATGCACCTCAATATGTTCTGTCTCTTCCTCGTTATTACAAGGCTCGCTATTGCATCAATCGGTGAGTAAAGAAATACGACGGTGGTGCGCGGTGAAGGACGAGGCGTGCAACCATGTCAGTCGAGAACCCAACCCCCCAGGATCGATCTCGCCGGCTCCGCCCTGTGCCTATTTCCAGCAAGCCGAGCGCCAAGCAACGGAGATGAAGATCCACCCAGATTAAGCTTACATACGAGAACAAAGGTGTTCCCCAAAATCTGACGTAGGATTGGCGGGTTTGTCTCTAGCGTTGACACCCTACTCCACACAACACGGAAGCCGGAGGTGAATACGAGCTCGGGGCCTCGGAGCTATGCCGATCCAAGGCTCAACGTCTGCCGCCAGGAACGCACACTGCCGCCGCCCTTTACGCGATGGCAGCCTGGGGTATCCTCTCCTCGACCACCTGACCCACCACGCCTTTGCGAACAGCTGACATCTGCTCAGTGGGGAGATGTTAACGAGGATCACTCGGAGCCCTTTACGAGCCATGACGACGTTGGAGAACGGAAGTGACGGTAAGCCCTGGTGAGCCCTCAAAGACTGCTCTCATGATATGCATGTCTCGGTCGGCCTGTCCGCTCCGCCAAGGTCAACATCTCTATATAAGGCCGAGGCTGCTCTATCAAGTCAACATATCCAGCTCTCTACCTCATCCGCCACCCTCACAACCACATCACCCTTCAAACCTTATACTGCTCCTCTAAGAACTCAAACACCTTTTTGAGATCATAATCATAATTCCATAATCAAAATGCAGTTCACCACCGTCTTCCTCTCTGCCCTCGCCGCCGTCGGCTCCATGGCTGCTCCCCTCGAGCCCAGGGCCGAGGCAGTCTCCATGATGGCCCAGGCCACGACCTGGACCATCACCAACTTCAAGCGCGCCGTCAACGCCGACAACACGGTCACCACCTGGACCTTCGGCATCAACAACGGCCAGACCACCGTCCCCTGCACTGAGGTGGTCAAGGGGGCCAAGTCATCGACGCTCAACGGCGGCCCAGCCACCTGCGGCCAGTACACCGTCACCTCGGGCTGGTCTGACCAGTTCGGCGCCGGCAACGAGTTCACCACCTTCTCTGTTGTCGACTACAACGCGAAGCTGATCGTGTACCCTGCCTACACCGACAAGGAGGTCGCCTCGGGCAACGCGGTCACCCCAGACAAGAGCTACACCCCCGCCAAGCTCAATTAAAGCCTTTCATAGAACACATCTACGACGGGTACCGCGGTGGCGTTACTATGAGATCACTTTCTGAGGAGGATTGGACAAACTTGGAAGAACAGTTTGACATGAAGGTCTACTCGTGAGGGGATGGAAGTTGAAACCACATACCTACACTCTCAGTCTTGAATTCAAAAGCGTCACAAAACACCTGATTTCCTGCAAACGTGATGATCTGATGTTTGTGAGCTTAAAATTGGTGCCCATGGAACTTACTACCAATGACCTCAACATATCTCTGCAACAATGAGCCAAATTTACTAAACTGAGAAATTACTCCGGACTAGTATGATTACTACCTCGAGGTTGCTGCAAAGATAATCGACAACTTGTCACATATCAACTTCTTTGGCTGCTATAACAAAGTAGGCCTGACTATACAAGTTTCTGGAGTGCCGAAAACTAACTAGATCAATTATGGAGGTGCTTCCAGTTCAGGCACGTCATGGTCTGACATCAGACACACCAATTATTTAGGGTCAATTAACTGTTTTAGCCCAGAAAATCTGCGTCTACCTTTCACACAATGCCATTCGTCAGTAGGCTACCTGCTGCCATACTATTCACCGCAGTCAAAATAACCAACTCGGCTTCTTCAGTCGCGACTTGCGAACCGCAAGATCCACCCGCTGATGTGTCATGGCCGCCTCGATCGATCGACTCGCGTCCGATGGCCGGGGCGGTCAGGGCCGATTGTTCCTGGAACAATCAGGCACACAAGACAGGACCTGCATCTGCAGTACTGTATCGAGCAAATGTTGGCCCATCTTTCCCCTCTCTTGGGATGACGTTGTGTAATACCATTAATCTATGCACGAGAACATCAGTGGGGCCATACTGTTGATCAACACATCCTCCGGATTATCGGAGCATGCCTACCTGCGAGAGGTGGAGCTGGGTGGGGCTGATCCGAGTGCAGAAATACGACAGAACAAACCAGCCGGGGTTCCATGGGGAGAACCTTGCAACCTCTTTATTGTGGTCCTCGAACTGGATGACAACTCAACCGCCCAGCCTGTTGGACCACTGAACACGACAATCATGCCGTGTTTGCCGTCTTGGAAGTGTGCGGATGAATTCTGGGACCTTTCTCCAATTGAAGAACGAGCGGCTTCGGATTTTGAAAATGGGAATGGCTCAGACGGGCCTGGTGTTGAATAAAATCGTGTAATCAGTCTGACCATGACACAGGCATCAGTCAATCGGCTGAGCAATTTTTGAGAATCCCCATAATTAGACAAACCAATTTCAACACTATAAATAAATTGTATGTCTTTGACTTCAGTACGTCCCGGCTGTTCCGGTGATGGGAAATCCCCACCATATGCAAATGAGCACTTAATAATGTCGAAATGCTGCAAATAACGACATGTGGAAATATCTCATCAGTCCTGATGGTTAAGCTAAAATTCAGATCGCTTCGTGGTTAAAATCATATTTGGGATCAAAACTCGAGAGTGTGGTCGAATGCCAGAGGTAAGCTTTCTCATGTAGTCCTGAGCAATTCGACATGGGCTTTATTGTGCTAGTCTATTAAAGAGAGAACGGCACATGTGGTTGGTTGGAAATGAGTGTTGCCCATATGCAAAAGCCCTTTGAGCTTTTGCCAAACAGCCAAGCATACAATGAGTGCATGGCCGCAGTATTCTTCACCTCAGACCTGGATTTCCTCAACCTCCAGGCGGCGGAAGCCGCCCTTGTCCGCGACGTTGCTCTGCAGCTCCGCCATGCGCTTCTGGTCACCCGTAGGGTCCTGCGACTCCCCAGCCAGAGTCCACTCAAGGTACTCGTTGGTGTAGTTGGGCTCAAAGTCTGCGCTGAGGACGCCGAGGCGCTTGCCGTAGTTGGTGACCTTCTGCCAGTCGCGCTGGACATTCTTGAGGTCCTTGCTGAAGTACGCAAAGCTGCGCTCGAAGATCTTGCGGTTGAGCTCCGTGCCCATCACGGGCTTAAAGTCGACGTACTCGAGCCAGGCCTTCTCGGGCTGCTCGAGCACAAAGTCGGTGGCCCGCTTGACGGCGCGCAGGAACGCGCGGACCTTGTCCGGGTTCTCGGCGACGAACCTGTCGTTGCCGATGTACAGGATGGAGCAGAAGCAGCAGCAGCCCAGCTCGGCGAGCTGGTCGATGCGCAGCATCTGCACGTCGCCCTTGGGGCGGCCCTGGGCGGCGAGCCACTCCTCGAGCTCGACCATCTGCACGTTCTCGAGGCCGATGCCGGCGTCGATCTCGCCCTTGATGATAGCCTTGGACACGTTCATGCCGCAGCGCACCGCGGTGTAGTCGGCGGGCGTCATCCCGTAGTGGGAGGTCAGCTCGTCGATCTGGATCTTGCCGAACTCGCCGACGTATCCGATGCGCTTCCCCTTGAGCGTCTGGAAGTCAGTGGTGATGCCGGACGACTTGAGGTAGACGACGCCGGTGAATGGCTCGTCGAGAAGACTGCCAATGGACGTGACCGGGAAGTCACGGGCTTTGGCCTGCGCGTTTCTGTTAGCATTTTGACTCCGTGTCCACTGTTGCAGTAGAGGCCAACATACAGCAAGCGTGTGGATCATAGCCTTGTAGCCAAGGTCTACCTTGCCGGATCCGATGATCTCGGTAACGTCCTAAAAGGACCGTGGTGAGTATGCGGTGAGACCACCGTGTGCAGCGTATGGACTAACGCTTGGGTCGTTGGGCTCAAGCAGGGCAACCTTGATGCCCTCCTCCTTGAAAAATCCCATGGCCTGAGCAAGGTACAACGGCGCATGGTAAGGCGTAGCGTGCCTGAAAAGGGATTATGTTACCAAAAGCTGCTAAAGTGGCCATTCAGAACTGCCCTACCAGTTGGTGAGGAACGTGATCTTGTCAGTCGCCATCTTGCAAGTGTTCCGGGTAGGACGGAAAGCTAGAATGGTCAGTCTGATCTATGCGTGGGAAGGAGAGGGGAGGATTAAAGGTCCACATGTCCTTTCGCTGGTATTATCCAGTTCAAGTTCAACCGGTATTTCTCAGATCGACCCTTCCGCTTTGAACCACACGCTGATTTCTCTTGACCATGCGTCCAACATAATGTCGAACTCGTGGACACTAGAAAAACAGCAGGCATCGCAGCAGGAAGAGCCAAACACCCGGATGTGTACTTTTCACCTAGTTACCTTGATCTGGATGATTCCATAGCGAGAGATTCCATGCTTCCTAAGGTGGAACACCGTACTCTCTGTAAGTTTTCGATGGATGTGAGAGGTGAAACAAAATATGGTATGGAATTCTTGAAAGGGGGGAAAGCGTCAAATTGTGGACGAAAGGAGGGGAAGCCTTTTTATACATTTCCATGAAGTCATCGTGCTTTGTGACCATGCGGCATCGGACTGGACATGGCATAGTGACGAATGACAAGTGGGCTAGCACCTGTTAAACTCCACAGACCTGACAGCTTGGTTCAGGCCAAGAAAAGCCGCAAGCGCGCTTCCTCGCGGGTATCAACGGGCCAGGGCAAGCTATCATGATATGCAGAGCCTGAATCACTGCAGCTCGATCGTCGCAAAGCACTTGTGATGCTTGATTTCTCGAGCAAATGTGGTTCTCAGCATCCTGATTGGCATGGGCTGAGTAAGCATCCTTTTAATACCGCACGCATCGAGTCTACAGTGCACGAAATCCAACAGAACGTGCACGATACGGTGGAGAAGCTGACCAAAACAAGTCTCGAAGTCCAACGATCTCGGCCATTTCGAATGCAAGGTTTTCGAGCCTGCAATGTCGTGGTAAAATACTAGCGGTACAGTGGCTCCTGTCAGCATCAAGATCTACTTGGACAAGGAGGGACCGCCCGTCCGGCAACATCGGGCATGCATTGCTAATACGTTGCAATCTGGCACATAGTATTATAGACCATATTGGGCACAGCTGTCTAAGTGGATCAATCGCCCAGGACCCTAGATCTTAAACAACACTACTCTTTAAGGTCTGCAAAAGCATGGCGCCTGTTGCAGATCCAGGAAAGATACGTCGGTGACATTTCACCAGCTTTTTGTAAAAAGACATTCCTTCCCTCCTGATTTTCCATATAGACTGCACCACAAGTGGTCACCCTGCCTGCAAGCGCCATAGATTCTTTAAACTTAAGACATCGAAATGGCATTGGAATTACTGGGGATTTTTAACTAGTAAACGTGCTTAAACATTTAAATCCTCGACCCTCAGACGCAAATTCGCCACCACTCCAGTTTGTGGTACACAATTAACATATTCAAACTGCGCGTCCCCCTCCCGTAAAACAGAAACCTCATGCCATGTCCTAAACTTCCTGTTGCCTCCAAACGTCTTGAAGTGTGACATCGCGCCTTTGTAAATCGCAAGGTGCGATCGATGACTCTTTGCCCACGTTTCAAGGTGTTCCAAGGTGGTGAAGAACCCCGCCCCGCACGTTTCCTTGTGGTTTGCGAGGCCAGGCCGGTAAACAGGCTCGTCGTCATCGTTTCTGAGATATCGCAGGCCTAGGGCTCCGGACTCCCGGGGATGTGTCCACAGATACTCCAGGCCTGCCCGCAGGGTGGGCTCGAGCTTCTGCTCGTATGAGTCGCTTTCCTCCACGTCGCAGTTCTCCCAAAATTGGCCCGAGCGGATATGAACGATGTTGCTTGGATTCGAGCCGCTCAGTCGCTGGCCGAGCCCTGTCGGCGTGATTTTAGGAGTAGTAGGGGAGGAGGTGGGATCTGGTTCGAAAAGATCGTGCGCCGAGTCCGGGATTCGGTCTCTTGCTGCTCCCCAATATGCTGACAATGAATGTTCGGATGTGCTTGTTTGGGGCAATTTTGCTAGGCCTGGGAGATAATCCAGGCCGGAATAGTTGGTCTCTAATCGCTGAGCAGCTGTTGTAAATGCCTCCAGCCATAAGCCAATGTGATTGCGGCCTGGGATTTCAAGACTCCTGTGCAACGCGGCAAGAGACAATACTTCTAGGGCCTTGTGGAAGAGTTCGGCGTCGGTCCAGTAACAAACCCAGATAACAGCATCTTGTGTATCATTTCCGTCAATGACGCGAAAAAATTCAAATGCTGAGGGGCTGGTTTCACATGTCAACCATGACTGAAGCTTCTCGGCAGCTTGAGTGTAGGCCCTCTCAACATCAATGGTGTTGCCATGCCCATGCTGCTGGATTCCGACGTAGGCAGTGTGGACAGCTTCAACCCCGTCTGGTAAAGTGAGGTGCCATCTTGGGATTGGGAGCCGGTGATTGAGGGGTTTGCGGAGGGGGTAATGTCGTATCGGGCATGCCATGTTCAGAGAGCAAGTGGAAGGGGGAGAGAAAGGGAGCAATGCGTAAGTACGAAAACTACAGGATAATCTCGATGAATGCTAATCAAGGTTCTTTCCGGAGACTGAGCCGTGTACTTACAATTGGACTGCGGAGCATCGGGCGACTCCTTTTGTATAAACCTCGGCGAATGAGGTGTATCCGCAATAGCCGCGTCACCCGCCAGACCTGCGTCACTACCCGCAAGATCAATCAGGTTGGCCCAAGTCTGCCACTTGCAAGTTAGTGGATAACTCAGCAGCGCCAAGGACGTGGAGGCTATTGAGGATGCGGTACAGCGCTAATTACTCGTACTTGTGGTGAGCCCGGCTGCTGTCAGTTTCACTGTGCCTGAGTGATTGATGGGGCACAAAAGAAACGGTGTAAAAGTACTTCAAGCCCCTTAATGCGGCCACTTTCGGCTGCATTTTTCATCGGGTGGCTTACCCATCAGAGAATGCACGTGAAACTTTCTCGCGGCTCATAATATTGTAGTATGCAATGTAAGCTCGCCCGTGACCTTGCGAACTTTCAGTTCCGAGATCATCCAGACATTTTAAAATCAAGGAGGCGCACTGTCGGAAAGAATGCCCCGTTGAGTTGACCGGTCAACAAAAGCCATGCATTCTAGAGTGGTCTGTCAGACCTGTGTAACCTCGTCAGCAGCTTGGCCCATTTTCGTTTGCAAAGTCGTCCACATGTGTCTCTTGGCGCCATCCAATCGATGAGGTTGTTGGTCCTTCACAAGCATGTTGAGAAGCAGTGTTACACATTTTGCAGCCAGCCACACTGTCAGCATGTACCCAGAATAACTATTGGCGGCAGGACGTCCCGTGTCCGCGCCCAACACAGTCTGTGCTTTATCAGCATACAAGTATGAAAACACAACAGTTCCTTTGCCACGTCGTCGTGACGCTCTGATGCACCACTCGGAAGAACCAGTACTTGCAACAGCTTTCATTCAAGATTTGATCCCATCAATACTAATCCTAACTTATCATTTCAGCCTTCTACACAATGTCTTACTACAGCACCAGAAATATCCAGACGTCAGAAGATGCTGAACGATTGATCCGTGAGACACACTTTTGCGAGCCTTGTGCTCTCCTCTTCTGCGACCTACCAGCGGGTGAATTCTCCTCGCATCATGATTCATACACTAGTTTGTGCCAATCATGGGAAGCAGGGTGTTGGCTCTGTGCAATCTTGAAAGATAGATGGGACTCCAAAGCTGCTAAACAGGTCTCTCACTCTGAATGGCATTCAGAAACCTTTCGAAGCGCCGACGAATTATATGTAGACATCTGGTCGGGAGAATCTTTAATCGATGGCAAGTACTACGAAGAACTCGTCTTGTGTTCATCAGCTTAAACCACTAGAAGTCTCTGACATGGTATCCTCTTTTATACTGATTTCCTTACTAGAAATGAAGTTCAAAATCCAACCATATGAACATGAAGTCCCGAGTCCACTTTCCAATAAAGAATATCTTCATACTGCTTTACAATGGTTCGAATCTTGCACACGAAACACACATCCTCAATGCGACAGATACAGAGAGCAGCACGACAGAAGGCTTTCTCCCCCAAGCAGACTGCTATACTTCCCCCGCGATCAGACTGAGAAAGTCCAGCTGGTTGAAGTTCAAATGGAACGGAAATATCAGTATGCAACACTCAGTCACAGGTGGGGCACACCTGAGCCTCCGAAATTATCGTGCAACAGCGACGGTCATCGCAAGATCTCTTACAACACGATGATCAAAGGCGTTTCCACTTCATATTTGCCAAGAATTTTCCGAGAAGCTCTACAAATAATTCATCATTACAAGCTCGAATACCTCTGGATCGACTCACTGTGCATCAATCAAGACAACGACAATGACGGCATAAAGCGGGAATGGGAACAGGAGGCTGTCAAGATTGGAGATATCTATACTGGCGGCGTCTTCAATATTGCTGCCTTAGGTAGCAAAAACTCTGACGGTACACTGTTCCCAGAGGAGAAAAAGTTCTTTGTACCAGTAGTGCGAGATTATTTTCGCCCACGTGGACAATGCGAGATGTTGACGGGCTCTAGGCTTGTGGGAATTCTTCCAGACTCTGATGCAGAGTTCGAAAAAGAAGTTTTGTCATCGGAACTCTTCTCCCGAGGCTGGGTCTACCAAGAAGTGATTCTGGCCCCTGCTAACCTGTTCTGTACGACTCAACAAATGTGGTGGCTATGCCACACAGGGCGCTCCTGTCAGAACCATTCGACCACTAATCGAATGGAGGCCTCAAATCTTGCGTTCGAATGGAAACAGGCGCCCTTCTCTTCTGGGAGAAAAGCAATCGCTAACTCAAGTGGGGCTCGGGGCTCCTTGAGACTCTGGGGAGAGTTGCTTCGGCTTTACATCAACACATCTGTCACCTTCGAAGACGATCGCCTCGCTGCAATTGCCGGACTTTCCAAAGTTTTCCAGTCAGCTTTCCCTAAATGCGTTGTACAAGACTGTTATAATTCCGGATTCTGGTCTACCAACGTCGTTTTCCAACTCAGCTGGCATACAACTTCGTCGAACGTCGCACTAAATCGCTATCCTGCACATCTTATTCCATCATGGTCACCAGTCAGCTGCAAAAGTGAAATTACTTATCCTGACTATCATGAGGGACATCAGCTACCGATCAAATGGGACATGAATACTTCAGGACTGGATAGCTTTGGACGTGCCAAATCGATCCAGCAATGCATATTGCATATGCGTGGTGTGCCAATTGAGATGACTCTCGGTCTTGCCCAGGATGACGAAGAGCTTGGATATGAGGTTTGGCCATCGTCACATCCAAATTCCAGATTTGAGATTCTATGGGACAATCAGGCGGAGATTGACTTAGCTGACGAAGCCTCATTGAATCATTGGCTTAGGGCTTTGATTCTAGTCGCCGCTAAGTTGCACGAGGACTTGAACCTTGAAGGCATCCTTCTCAGACCATTCAGAGATAACGATTTCACAGCCCCAGACAAATGGGTCCGATGTGGCTACTTGAAGAAGCGTATGCCAATTGATGAACTTGAAGAGATGTCGAAAGCTTTTCAACTTAACAGATATGGAATAGTATGGTTTAAAGATAAATATGGCTCTCCGCAACGGACGTCCCGAGGCAGACCCAACTTGGAAGATATTTACTTACTTTAGCTTTCTAGAATAATCTTCTATGTTAAGTAATGAAATCATTCTCGTCCTAAAATTAGTTACGCCCCCTTTGTATAGATATTCTCAGCATACCGATTAGCCTCGGCTAAGTGAGCGTCCTTTAAATACCGTATATCAAAAGACACCTGGGCACAGCCTCGATCACATGATACTCGCCAAGAATCATTAACGGCCTCTTCTATCTACTCAGTCAAGCATCACGTCAAGTAGGAACTAACTGCCGGCGCTCTACCCGCTCGCCGCCAGTGGGCCCGGCCCGGCGCATCCAAGGAAGCCTGGACTCCGATGTTTGACGGCTGCGGCTGTCCTGAATGGCAGGCTGGCGTCGCGACTGCGGCACGCCTTCTGACGTGCTCGGCAATAGTGTCGAATTCTAAACGGCGAAAGCATTCATATCAGTGCTCGCATTGTGCGACCGATATTCGCCTACCAAAAAGACGGCTCAGATTCGCCCAGTGTAACATTTTGACATCGCCAAGGGCAAAATACCATGCTGTTAGTTCCGAAGCGCGGGAAACGTGCCTGTCAATTGTGGCTACGACAAGATCCTTGGGTCGACTGAGAAATACGATCAAATAATTAAATATGCCTTGCATCCTCTCACATCTCCTGGAGCGTTTTCTCATCGCCTCCAGCTTGCAATCATGGCGCTACTGGACAGAATCAAGAACGGCTTCCGCAGCGTGACGTTCCAGATTGTGCTCCTGGGAATCGTCTCTTCCTCCCAGCCAGGCATCTGGATCGCACTCAACAACCTCGGGGCTGACGGCCAAGCCAAATCCTACGTCGTGAATGCGGCCAATGCCCTCACATATGGCCTAATGAGCGTGCTGTCGCCACTTTCCAGATCCCTCGTCAATCGCATTGGTGCCAAGCGGTCTCCGGTGATTGGCGTCATCTTGTGAGTTGTTTTTGTCTGTCCGAATTGCACAGACCACACACTCTCTCTCCCACTCTTTCACGCGAAACCATGTTGACATGTGTAATTCCCGCCGCAGCTACACCCCATATGCGTCCTCGCTCTACGTGAACTCACGGCAAGGCAACCAGTGATACATGCTCGTCGGCGCGACCCTCTGTGGCATTGGGGCGTCAGTTCTGTGGTACGCCGAGGGCCTCGTCGTGGTCGGTTACCCGGCAGTCCACCAGCGCGGGCGCATGATCGGCATCTGGACGGCATTTCGTGACTTTGGACTCCTAATAGGTGGCGCCATCTCCCTTTCGCTCAACGTCAAGGACGCCAACGTGGGCGCCGTCAGCTACAACACATATCTCGCCCTCATCGGCTTGCAATGTGGCGGCCTGCCGGCCGCCCTGCTGCTGTCCAGTGAGGCCAAGGTCAGGCAGCCGGAGGGCAGTAGGCCTTCGTTCGGTGGGGATGCCTCTGCCGGTGTCAAGGATGAGCTGCTCCGCCTTCAAGTTGAGGCATATCCTGCTCTTGACCCCCGTGTATATCGTGGGGCTTTGGGGCCAGACGTATCAGTATAACTACCCGGCTGCCCACTTCTCTGCCCGCAGTCGTGCATTGGCGTCGCTCTTGTCAGCGGTGGCAGCCCTGTCCGCGGATGTGGCCCTTGCATTTTTCGCTGATCTCCGACTATTTGGGAAAACCCAGCGACAGCGCGAGATCACAATTTGGACCGGTTTCTCAATAGCTTTGGCCGGCCTGTACGTCTGGCAGATGGTTCTCGAGGTCTCCTATGTTGGACAGGAGGACGTGGCTCTGGATTTGGCAGATGTGCCAAAGTCGCGCTTCAATGGTAACCTGGCGGTATACGTTTTGTGGAAATTCGTCTTCGGGGCCATGTATAACTTCCAGTTCTACATTGTGGGATGCTATGACTACCACCCCGGGGACATGCCCAGGGTGATGGGCATTATCCGTAGTCTTGAGGCCGTGCCTATGTCGTCGGCGCTACCCACTGGCCTAACCTGAACCGAGGCATCCTCAGCTTCGCGCTGTGGGTAGCTTGTATTGTTCCGACAAGCCTCGCCTTGCGATTGACGCCGAAGAGACAGGGCGCCGGTGAGCATGCAGATACTCAGCCCACCTCCGTCGAAGGGCAAGCGGAAATCTGCGAACAAGGCTCACTATCTAAGAAACATGATCTTACAGTTACCTCGCTGAAGGCGTAGTCTCACGTGTGGAAGGTGCAAGTGGGGCCTCGATTGCTATTACAACAACGTAGCTAAGATTTAGAGATAAAACTTAGGGGAGTCAAATAGCAATGAATGGGAGACGTTGGGTCCACCTACTGTAATGCGCACTTGACGTGATTAGGAACTAGACCGAGTTTGTGTGGCTCTAGGTGGAACATTGCCGTGGTGGGCTATTGTTTGCACTTGTTAGTTGACAGATGTGGACAAAAACCAGCAGTGTCAAATGGCGTCACTTAGACAGCATGTAAGATGAATATTCATGATATAAAAATAAGATATTACTTCATTCTTCCAGAAGAGTTCCTAATCTAACTGTCCTCTCGATATTCTCAATTGTCCATGTGAGACAAATGCTTCAGGCAAAACAGTCAGACCCCAAATAGGTCGAATATCCTTGTGGCCTATTACACCGCGGAAATATGTCATGCGCATTCGATCCCTCAGATGAGACCGAAAGTGCGCTGCTTGATCTTCTTAACATCAACATTCTCCCAGAGAGCAACGCTGAAAATAGTGATGGAGTAGATACATGTAGCAGCGATGAGCATATAACGCTGGGTCTGGCCATAGCTAAGATTAATGGCGTCACGCTCCGGGGTACCCCAGGCGTAGCTCTGCTGCACGAGGATATCGCCATAGATGGAAGTGAGGTTGCCGACGGCATCAGCTGGCAGGTTGGCAGCCAGGCGAGCGGGGAAGACACCAGTCCAGATGGCGCCAGCGATGGTTGAGCCGATGGCGCTGCCTATGGCGATGATCATGGCCTCGGCGGCCAAAAGGGCGGGGAAGTCTTGCTGTTTGGATACGGCCATGAGTGTCGTCTGCTCCGAGATGACGAGGACACCGCCACCGAAGGCGATGAAGATCTGGCACATGACGATGTACCCAATATTGACATCTGGTTGGCGGAACTTGATCATCAGACCGACACCAAGCATGGTGAGGGGCACGCCCCAGAACAGCGAGTACATCTTCAGCTTGCCGTAGTGACGCAGCGCCAGTCCGTACACCAGGCAGATGAAGCAGCTGCCCATAGTGTAAATGTTTGAAATGTATGTGGCATGCGGAGTTGACTGGTTGAACATGACGACAAGAAGCGAGTAAAAGTACGAGTCCCAAACATACCAGCCAACATACAGCGATGCGGCCATGGTGTAAGTGAAGATGACGGTGCGGTTCTTCAGCAGATGCCACGGGATGAAGGTAACGGGGGCACCGTACTTCTCCCACAGGCCGAAGGCAACGATGAGAAGGCCTCCGAAGATGATGAAGCAGATGATGAGCGGCGACTTCCATTGCTCGGTCTGGTAAGAGTAAATGTTGAAACTGAGTAGGAAGAGGGACAGACCGAGCGCCAGAATGAGAAGGCCGACGACATCGAATTCTCGGAGATAGTAGACCAGGGTCTGGCCAGCCGTCCCTCGGCTGGGGTTGGGCGGGATGAGGCCTTGCTTCCGCGCCTTGGCCTCGTTCATGTAGAAGATGACCAGCAGTGGGGAGCAGACAAAGGGGGCCAGGATGGCGACGATGCCGAAAAACCACCTGAAGCCAATGCCGTTGGCGGAAATGATGCTGTTAACCGCGTAGCCGTAGATCCAGGTGGTGATCAACCACGGAGAAGCAGCATAGGCGATGAACAGACCCCGGTTCTTGAGCTTGGTCGAGTCGGCGATGAAGATGGTGATGGAGAAGTCGATCATGTTGTAACCCATGTAGTAGAAGGTCATGGCGGCGCAGTACGTCTGCACGTTCTTGCACGAGGCCATCATGATCAGACCTATGGTGTAGGAAGTAACGCCGATAGACAGCGCCTTTGGACGGCCCCAGATATTCATAATCTTGGCATACGGCAACTTCCAAATGCCAGCAACGAGCGAAGAGATGACGCCAGTCAGGGCCGTGAGCGAGTGCTTCTGGAAGTCGCTGGTGACGTAGACTGTCAAGGTGGAGATGGAGCTCGAGCAAAACGACATGAAGAAGGTGATAAACCACATCCTGCATCCGTCCACGGTTAGTGATTTCCTACACATCACTTTCCCTCTCGTCTCACTAAACTTCTGCCCGTCGAAACTTACGAGACGAATGCTATGATCTTGTCCCTCTTGGTCCAGACCTGAGTCGCGGCCTGAACCGCCTGCACGCCATGCTCGGCAGTCTTGTCGACCTTGTTCAACTCCTCATCCGAGTTTTCGGACAGTGTAGTCATCCGTGGCGTGCCGAGCTTCTCGTCAGGGCGAGGAACATCGAGGCTCGTGTGGCCCTGGACCGAGGCGGGGACATCTGCAACATCCTTCGTATCGACCGGATTGTTGGCGCCGGTGGACACCAAGGCATTGGAGGTAAGACCGCGGAAGGAGAAACCCATGGCGAAGATGTGTCGTGCAGCTTGTAACAGCTTGGCTCAACTTGGCTCTTCCAGGAAGCGGGACTGCGCTCTTATTTTATAGCAGGTCGACGACCCGCGGGACGAAATGGTCCCATGCCGTGTAACAAATACCCAGCGCCACTGGCACCACCTACGAACAAGGCTCCGAACGCATCGCAGTTGCGTGTTCTGGCTTGACTAGACCAGTCTGTCGGTCCGAGTATGAGACGGGGACACTCCTGCAGGATCTAGATCCCGACAAGCGCAGCGTTAAGCGACATTTACCAGTCTACAACGAGGAACAGGCCCGTCTCATACTCGTTGAAGTTCGGCCCAGACCCGTTGAAAAATCTTATCTCGATAATCGCCCGGTCTGTGTGGCGCCTTAGCGTTCGGTAGCGTGGTTTTATTGTGTGTGCCTGATGGAAAAGTTTGATCTTATCATTATCTGATGGAATCGCTGTTTGCTCCCGAGCGACGTCGGCCGCTGTTCGGCTACGCCGTCATCTGCCCGCAGCGCGTGGGGGGCGTCTCGGAGATGCAAACTAAAAGCAGCCTTCGTTCGCATCACATGTGTTCTTTCAATACTATGGCGCGTATCCCTGCATGTGTAGTTGCCGTTTCTCAGCTATTCCAGTGCCAGCAAGCATTTTCGAAGCTGTCCCTGCTCTAGAAAGAAGCACTCCGCAGATCCACATTTGTACCTCCTTATGTTGTAATTCCTGATCGGCATCGTAAGGCTACCAAATTTCAATTATTGAAAATTTGCGAGCGACATCAAGGAATGTCCCTCCCTGGCGAAAACGAAAGGCGAATGTGGTTGGGACATCTGGCAGCCACAAAGCATGAGCAATGAAAAATATTCTCTCCCTCCAGATGTCATGGGTCGATCTGCAAGCGCAGAGTCCGCGCCGATATGGCACATTCAGTACTACCCGTGGCGAATCAGTGTCCGTGAGACTGAAAGAGTCATTATTGACGGTCGCAACTGTGCTTCTGCTCTATCAAAGGGAGATGGACTAGGAGGCGGCGGAACCTGTCAGAGGAATAGAAGTTCATCTATCAACACTATTATACAGCGCACTTGGGACCTGAAAATCTTTGTCTCCCGACAAAGACGGCAACCGAGGGTGAGGGAGGGGGGGGGGGGGGTTGAACAACCAAAAAAAAGACACGCGATAGCACTCATAGTCTTTTGCACCCAAATGGAAACGGATCAGAACTACCAAGATGACTAAGTGTAATAACCGATTTAAATTACGGTGCTAGCGTGGGGGGAAAAAATTGCTTCACTTGAAGGACTTATAGCAGTCTGTGCCGTCTGAAGGTGCCCCGAGCCGTGGCCGCACATTTTTCCGAGGAAATTACCGCGCTTGCACAAATATGGGGACTGAACAGCCAGGAAGCACAATCATTTTGTTCAGCCTCCCTTGTTTGCATGATACGGCTTTCTGACGATGGAGTGATAGCCAGAGTAGCTGAACAAGGCTCAAAATGCATCAGAAAATGAGATGTAAGACGAATGGGAGCTCATTATATCTTAAACATCCAGATCATGTTGCGTCTGAGTCACAGGAGCCGCGGCTCATCGAAGGCATAGCGAGCCAAGAACTTTGGCGAATTGCCCAAGTACGAGTGGTCCATTGCGACGGCGCTAGCTGTATTGTTCTGGTACGTTCAGCTACTAGTACTTTATTGGCCCCCTTCGGATGCCTGATAGGCTGACCATTGGACCCACAGGGCACTTCAATTAGCAGCATTTACCCAGGTTTGTGTCGGCTGCTATGGCTATGGTGCAAAGGACCGAGGTATAAGGAGCCTGCTGGTTCTTAAAATGTTCCGCTTTACTACTGAAACCGCCACGAGCACAGTGCCAGGTAGACTAACAGCAAAGAAATGAGATAAAGTCTTAGTTCTTTTGGACTGAAGTCTGGTCATAATCATCGCTGTGACTGTATTGCCGATACAACATTCATTTTGATGTTACTAAATCGCCTTTTGGGAACATCAGTTGGGAGTATACGTGCATTTGTGGGACAGAAATGCTGTATATGTACTTCTGAGGGCATGTAAGGAGAATGGACAGTGTCTCTAGCGTTGATACGAGTGGAAGAAGTAATAGTACTACGTCAAATTGGCCGTCGACTCGGGTATTAGGAAGAGCATCGCATCGTCTTTGATTACGCTGACGGGGAATCGGTTCCCCCTCCCCGAAATGGCCAAGGACTCAAAGAGAATGAGAAACGAGCTGAGATTGCGAGCTCCAACGCCGGCGTGTAGCAAGCCGTTGCGCTGGTAGATTCCCTCACATGTGTACCGACTAGGAACCGGACATTCACAATTATGCCGCCGCTGATTTTCGCTTAGTTGGAAGTACAGATCGTTATGTTAAATTTGCCGCCGTTGCTAACGAGTGATATTACACGGTGTTTAGAAATTTTGTGCTGGGCGGGCTTGAATGCATAAAGTCAACAATGCCTATCGCCGATAAGATCAAGAAATTGATACCATTGGTGAGTAAGCAGTTGTTACGACCTTCTGATTTGAGCCGTGTTTTCCAGTAGCCTGGACACAAATGACTGTGGAAACGAAGTTTGGGGCCAAATAATTACTTAAGGCCATTCGTTGCACTGCCCTACAGACAGAAAGACGGTGTGGACCACCGGGATTCTTCCAAGATCGTCCGAGCCAACAAGGTACACGAACCAAGACGCCAAGAGGTGAATCCCGTGGGCTTCCGAATGAATACCAGCTAGAACTTACATAACCGAGAATGCCAAGCACTTACACCCCGCAGTCTACATCAAAATTCGTATATCTGTCTCGGTGCAGTCTGTGACAGCTCTCAGTCAGGTTCGTTGGAGTATCACCAATTTCCACCACGATGAATCTCCCGTCCAGGACCGATGAAGCTGTTTTAAGGGACCGGACACCGAAACAGGACCTGGCAAGCATGGGAGACGATATGATAACTTGCCAGAGTCTTGAAAGCGCTCTCGACTCCAAAGAAGCAGGAGGGCGTGGCACCAAGACCTATGACAGGCTGTTTCAGGAGTATAATGGGACAGTGCTCACTGGGCATAGAGCCATGTGTAAGTTATTCTCGAAAAAAAGACTTATCTTTTTTGCTGAAACTGATTAATGTGATCTCTTACTAGCACTCACCTCGGACCCAAAGGTACCCGACACTGATGGTAGAGGAGATCCAATTCGTCATATAACTTCCTTCTGGGGCGGCTCATCTTCGACTGCATCTTTAATATGGAACTGGATTAGTTGGATCTTATCCGTCCTAGTCTGCTCCGTTGCTCTCTCGAGCGCGAGGGACTTCTTCCAAGGAGATTTACACAAGAGTGGTATGCTTACCGTTGATCTATTTCATTAAGCAGGCAAAATATCCTACTGACAACTTGCTCGCACCGTAGCAGCCGGAGAGATATCGAACCAGGAATCCACGAGCACGATTCACAGGCGTTCAACCTGCCCTGTCAACAATGGCGTCGACGAGAGTGTATACAATACGCCTTTGCACGTTGGAGCTTTATTCATCATCCTTTTCGTCTCGACCACGGCATGCGCGTTCCCAATATTAGCCGTCAGCTTTCCGGGCCTGCGTATCCCTGCACCGTTTTTCTTTGCAATCCGCCATTTCGGCACCGGGGTACTCATTGCGACCGCCTTTGTGCATCTGTTTCCCACTGGTTTTACCCTCCTCGGGAACTCGTGCCTCCCTGATTTCTGGACAGACAAGTATACCGCAATGCCCGGGGCCATGGCGTTGGCGGCTATCTTCATGCTGATGCTCGTCGAGATGATATTCCACCCTTCTCGTCGTCAGCAGCCGGCAGCTAACCACGGTGGTGTTCGTGTTGATCCTGCAGCCTCGGCCGAGACTACAATCCCTCCCAGGATCATGGGGCCTTTGGCTGGCAGGTCATCAAGCATCGGTCGAAGCCTGTCACAAATCGACCGCCAGGATGAAGAGCGGCAGATCACCGAGGAGCAGAAGCAGCGGGACGAAAAGCGACAAAGGGACATTATGCACTGCGTCATGCTGGAGGCTGGAATTCTGTTCCATAGCGTCTTCATTGGCATGGCCTTGAGTGTTTCCATCAACAATGAGTTTGTCGTACTGCTCATCGCTATTGCGTTCCACCGTGAGTACATCGCTGCTGGTCATTAGTTCTAGAGACAAACCAAGGCAAGATTTCTCGTGCTAACAACTCACCCAATCAACAGAAACATTTGAAGGATTGGCTCTTGGATCTCGAATTGCTGATATTGACTGGCCCGAAAAGGCATGGAAGCCATGGCTAATGGCATTGGCATATGGTTGCACGCACGTCTCCAGATATAACCCCAACGATACTTTTGCCTCGTTTCGGTTCCTGAAAAACAAGCTGACAACTCGCTCGGTACAGGACTCCTTTCGGTCAAGCTATCGGTCTCGCAACCCACTCGTTTTACAACCAGGACTCGGAGGTCGGACTTCTGCTTGTCGGTTCCATGAATGCAATCTCAGCGGGGCTGCTCACATTCCAATCTCTCGTCGAGCTCTTGTCCGAGGACTTTCTCAGCGATAATAGTTGGGAGGTTCTTCGGGGTCGACGTCGGGTCTACGCTTGCCTGAATGTTTTCATGGGTGCGTTTCTCATGAGTCTCGTAGGGGCTTGGGCATAGACTTGAAAGTTTGAAGAGATTCATAAATCTTAAATCCCAATCGACAAGCCATAGATCTTTTGCGAAGTCGGGGGATGGGATACAAACTTAAAGATTCAAAGTATCACAGTGACAATTATGTAACATGTAGGTTTAAAGCATGACTACCACCACTATCGAGAAACCAAGGTGAAGTGACTTTATTATAAGCCGATGCAGTCCCTTCTATCTCCATTATCATTGACAGTCGGATTTCTTTTAATTCGGTTTCTTCGTAGCATGATGCTTTCGTCGCCAGAGCTTCAGAACCTGCGTACCTAGGTCCGTATGTAGCCACACCACTGACCGGTCCACTCTAGGTATACTTTAGCAACATGCATAACGTCCATCATATAGTCGCCCCTACATGCTACGCTGCAAAGTACTCAGTTTGTAAACGTATGCTTCTCCCGTATTCGATGGCACTTCGTCTAAGCGGGAAACTTAACCCTCTTCTCAAATGGTCATTGATCTCATTTCCATGTTGTTGGGATTAACATTTCATCGAAAGAGTTCAGAGATGTCGATTGTTTAACATTGCAGGAAACCAAAACTGAAAGCCGACATTATCCCTTCCGCGGAATCTAAACGACCGGGAAAGCCGGTCAAAGCCCAACCTCGGAACCGGAATACCCGGCGCTGATGCTGACCTTAGCCGCGTGTGCTCGGCATTTCTGCGCGGCGGTACCGATCTGGGATAGCCGGAGCATGCAGCAAATTAACGACTTGATCGGTATTGAAAAGGGACATCCGACGTGAATACTCCAGAGCTGAAACTCCGTATTTTCGAAAACAACATCAAACGTTCTTTTTCGAGCTAATTACTGGGTGCCTTTGGACAAGATGGCGGTATCGAACGGCCTCGCAACAGCGGAATCTGTCAGCGGCAACGCAACTCAGCAGAAGTCACCGATCAAGTTGGACATCATCGTAGTGGGCGCAGGTATCAGTGGTCTCGCGAGTGCGATATCGTCGGCGTTGTCCGGTCATAATGTGACGGTGTTCGAATCCGCAAAGGAGCTCCTCGAGGTTGGTATAGTCATAGCTCACATCGCTGCTGCCCCCTCCCCCCCTTCCTAAAGCCGGCGGGCCATTGTGAGCTCACGAGGTGAAATAGATCGGCGCTGGGTTGCAAGTGACTCCCAACTCTACTCGCATACTCCAGCGATGGGGCCTATCAGACCGCCTGTGGAGAGAAGCGGCGGAGCCCACGGCTCTGACAGTGCATCGGTACACCGGCAAGGTTCTCGCGCATGAGGACAACTTCCACAAGAACATCCGGAAGAAGTACCAGGCGCCCTTCCTGGACATGCACCGCGTCGACCTGCAGCTCTCCCTCTACGACAAGGCCAAGGAGCTGGGGATCGGGTTCCACCTCGGCGAGAAGGTCGACTCGATCGACTTTGAGCAGGGCGAGATCGTCACCGAGTCCGGCAAGAAGGCGGAAGCCGACATCATCGTCGCGGCGGACGGCCTGTGGTCAAAGTGCCAGACGTGCTTCCTGGGCAAGCAGGTGCCCCCGCTGCCGACGGGCGACCTGGCGTACCGCGTCGTGCTCGACCTGGAGCAGGTTGCCGACGACCCGGAGCTGAGCGCGTGGGTGAGCAACCCGACGGTGCACTTCTGGATCGGGCCCGGCACGCACGTGGTGGGCTACTCGATGCGGGCGGGCAAGATGTACAACCTCGTGCTGCTCTCGCCCGACGACCTGCCCGAGGGCGTGAGCCGCAAGCCGGGGAACCTTGAGGAGATGAAGGCGCACTTTGCCGAGTGGGACCCTATCTTGAGGCGGTTCCTGGAGAAGGTTGACAGCGTGGAGAAGTGGAGGTTAATGCACAGTATGTTCATGTTCCGGAGCCATTCCTAATCTCGCAGAAGCGGCAAGTCACTGACATCTTGCGATCCAGGGGAAGAATTACCATCTTGGGTCAATGACAAGTCAAATTTGGTTTTTGTGTAAGTAATTGAGATGCAGGGATTCAGTGATGGAGCTCAGGCTGACGTCCACCATGAATAGTGGCGACTCGTGCCATCCAATGCTTCCGTATCTCGCTCAGGGAGCGAACTCTGCAGTGGAGGATGGAGCCGTCCTTGGTCAACTGCTAGGGCATGTGAAGACCAAGGACCAAGTCCCTCAAGCTCTTAGATTGTATGAGAAGCTGCGGAAGGCAAGAGGAGATGCCATTGTCAGGGAGACCTTCAAACAGGTGAGTCAATGCAAGGAAGCACAGACACAAGTATCGATTTTCCGGAATGCCACTGACAGTTTTCCAAGCGACATGACTTCCACATGCTAGATGGTCCTGAACAGGAGACTCGGGATTCTTTGTTTCTGTCTACTTTGGGCAAAGAGCTGAAAGGACCTTTCCCAAGCAGGTGGACATGCCCAGAAGTCCAGCCATGGTTGTACGGTTACGACGCGTTCAAGGAGGTGGAGGATGCTGTCAAGCAGGAGCCATTCCTATGAGATGGTCGTAGACTTTCCGAGCGGTCTTACTTCGGCGAACAGGGGTTGATAAATCTGTACACTTCATCAAGATCTTATTCATGTCATGGACCTATACTTAGAATACAGTATCGGATAAATGTTGCCACAATACAGAGAGCAACTAATGACTGCGTATATAAAAGCCCAGGCGAAATCATGTCACATATTTGCCTTAGCCAGAGTATATTCCAAATCCAAACATGGGCCTCGGAAGGCGGCTCAGAGGTCGGAACATTCCCTAGACGCTAGAGCCAAAAAAGATCACCTAGGGGAATGAAATATCACCAAACCTGTGCCCCCAAGAATGACTTGGTAAATAAATTGAACGCCGATATCTAGAGATCTTCTACAACCACGCCAACTTGCCCCAAGGCGTCTTGCAATTTACCAATGTCATACTCTGCCGGCTTTTCTGGCAACACCACAGTTGGGCAATCAGACCCCGACAGCCTGACCACCTCCTCGAGCCCAGGCCCATTCGTGAACGTGATGGCCCTGACAAACCGGCTCCCAAAGTCGAGCACAAAGGCCTTGCCCGCCGGCACCAAAAGCGTCTGCCCTTCCCTGACCTCGTTCCACTTTTCGGAGTTCTCCTCCTTTAGCTTGACCTTCAGAATTCCCTCCTGAACGGTAAAGCAGTGGTGCACATTCTTGAACGTAAGCCACTGCCGTGCAAACGCAGACGAGCCATACTGGTTTGAAGACTCTATGCTAGAGATAGCAAATTTGCCGCTGCACTGCGAAGCATAGATGTAAGGCCGAGACAGCACGCCGCCCAGAATCTGCCTCGGCCCGGTGTTTGCGCGCAGGAAGTACGGCTTCAGTGGGTCCGGGAGCACGTTCTCGTCGTCCTGCCACTCGCCGACCTCGGGCGCGTCGTAGTCCCGCACAAAGTTGACGTCGAAGCGGTCCTTGGCGGCCATGACCTTGGGGATGAGCAGGCTCTTGAGGTCGCGGTCGTCCGACTCGGGCACGATGACGCCCTCGTACGTCTCGCCCACGTACCGGAAGAAGTCGACCCAGTCGCCGGGCGCGATGAGGCCCAGGGTCTCGGTGTGCGGGCCGACGAGCTCCGGGTTGTGTATGACCGTCGGGGGGATGTAGGCGAAGTCGCCCGGGCCCATGACCCTGCACTTGTCCCCGTTCCACAGCTTGAGGAAACCTTTGGTCACGAGGAAGACATCGTGGGCCTCGGCGTGCCAGTGGAATCCCGGGGCGTCTGACAGCACGGCACCGCTTGTGAAGACGGCGATTCCTCCGCTGGTCTGCTTTGACGAAGCTAGGATCCTGAAGACGCCCTTGCTCCCGGGGATACTGATGCGCTCGCCCTCGAGCTGGTCGATGATGTATGCGGCATTCGAGTCGGGGGGCGTTGCTTGGATTGGGATGCTCATTTTGTCTGCGGTCACTTAGGTACTACCTGCCCTGAATATGCAAGATTGTCGAGAAGAAATTGGATACTACGTCGTTCCTGGTGAGGCATCCTGGGTGACAGCATAGCATCCCGCCTGAGACTGCCCAACCTTTATGATTCTCTGGCCCGGATGGGGCCGAGCACGCGGCCCCTCCTGGGGCGGTGGTCAAGGTAGTCCGGCAAATCCGAAAGCTACTTCAAGGGTCCGCCTGGTGTCATTGACATTGGACGGCCCCACACCCGAACACAGGCGGGAACACGCGTTCGGATTTAGGATGACAAAAGTCTCCTTACGTGTCTGCAGCAGGTAGCATGAATTATAGCAGATAATTCCGGCGATGAATTCTGTCCGTGATGGCTGTCTCTATTGTGTTCATGTTGTGTGTCGCGTGCTCAACTGCTGTATTCAGCATTCCAAAGGAAAGACATATATTAATGACACGTGGGAGAGCGTAGTTTACTGGTTTGTCCCGTATGCGAATCTCTGCACGCATTTCTCATGTACATTGGTCCCAGTACAGGTCAAATGAAGCATCCTTTAAAAGGAGATCAATATCTGTCAACCGTCGATCATCTATGTACACACTCACTCAGCCTGGGGGTAGAATTGCGTTTTGCCGCGTAGCTCCGGCTAACCTGGCGTATAATGCTTCAACAATGTCCAGTCTTACAAATACAATCCACGAGGAAACCAAGTGACTTTGCTACGTGCATAATAATATTGACTCTTGGGTGGCATTGGCCGCTAAAAGGAGCACACCCCCTAGACACCTTCTCCACAAGGGTACTCCGTACTGGGCCCGAGGTGCTGGGGGCAGCCCCCCGGTTTCTGCGGGGAAGCGGCATTGGTGGGCTCCGACCACGTTCCATCCCCTTTTGAGCCTCAGCGCGGGAACAAGTCAACGTCCAACCGTCCGTCATTCAGTGTCTCACAGCAGCGCCCTATTGGACCACTTTTCCTTTTCCTTTTCCCAACCCGGAAACCCCCTATGGCCACGGCGCTGAGTGAGGCACAGATATGGAGTCCACCGGCTCGACGGGTCACGCTCAGAACTCGGGCCACAAGGTCCGCCGCCCGAGGGCCGCCAGGGCGTGCAATCTCTGCAGGCTGAAGAAGAACAAGTGTGACGAGCTGTACCCTTGCACCTACTGCAGAAGTAAGCTCATCAGCCGTGCATATGACTGCGGGAGCGCGGGAGGCTGACGGGAGGACCCAGATCGCAACGTGGAATGTGTCTACCAAGGCCAGGACTCATCCAGGAGGCGATACACGCCCGAGTATGTCCTCCTTGCTCACTCACGAGCCGTGCTGGACGCGAATCGGTACTGACCGTTCCCCCATCTCAGATATGTCAGGGGCTTGGAGCAGCAGGTGGAGCAGCTCTCAGCCCAGCTAGAAGCGCAGGCAGCAGGCAGCACGTCCTCGGTCAAGTCAGGCTTCTCCGCCCACAACCAGTATACTAACCATGCCGCCCCGCCATCCGGCTCGCCCGGAACGAGCACGGGGCTGTCTGCCACGCCGCCCACGACCACCACCACCACGCGGGCCCGCCAGAGGGGCGGCCAGGAGGTGACGGCCATCAACAGCCACACCAGGAACGTCGAGTTCTACGGCAGCTCGTCGTCGGTGGCCCTGCTCTCCCAGGTCCAGAGGGGCGGCGAGCGGTCGCCCGCGTCGTCCGAGGCCGGCGGCGGCGCGGCAGAGCACTCCGAGTCGGACGCCGTGGCCGCCGCCCTGCTGTCCAACCTGCACAACCCGGCCTTCTCGCCGCCGCAGCTGAACGCGCCGGAAAAGGGCGGTGGTATCGATGGGGCGGCCGGCGGCGGCGGCGGGGGCACGACGGTCCTGTCGGTGGCGGAGGCGCAGCTCACGGCCATGGAGCCGGCATACTACCGGCAGTGCAGCGTCTTCCTGCACAACTTTTTCTCCACCATGCACTACATCCACCCCATGATCGACAAGACCTCCTTCCTCGAGAGGTGCGAGGTGCTCTGGTCCGGCGACAAGGAGGCCATGAGGCAGCACGCCAGCTTCGTGCCGCTGTACTTCAGCATCCTCTCCATCGGGGCCCTGGTGGGCTACCGGGACATCGAGCCCGTCGGCGGCGTCAGCAACCAGAAGTGGAGCAGGCGCTTCTTCAACGAGGCGAGGGCGAGGTTCAAGGAGCTCGAGCTGGCCACCGACTTGGAGATGGTGCAGACGTTTTTCTTCATGGCGAAGGTCTGCCAGAACGAGCTCAATGCCCATTGGTCCTACTTTTACATCGGCATGGCTGTCCGTACCGCGTTGGCAGTGGGTATAAACCGCGAGCCAGGCCCGAACTGCAAGAGAAGCCCTGCTCAGCTGAGGGCAGAGGCCAGGACCTGGTGGGGCATCTACTCCCTGGAAGAAGAGCTGTCATTCGCGATGGGCCGCCCAAGCGGGCTCGGCTCCGAAGAGTACCACAACCGCGGCTTCCCCCTGACCGAGTTCACCCCGGGCTTCGACCCGGGCTCTCCGCTCCTGGACCCGCCGCACTGCGCCATCATCGAGCACATGGTGCACTTCTCCCGGCTGATCCGGCAGGTCTGCATAGACATCTACCTGCCGCAGAACTCGGCCGCGAGGACGGTCGAGCTGGCGCAGCACCTCGACCAGCGCTTCGACAGCTGGCTGTCCCACCTGCCCGAGCCGATCCGCCCGAGGCTAGTGTCAGACCAGTCGTCCAAGATCGGCAGCCACAAGGAGGCCATGTGGATGAAGAGGCAGAAGCTTGTGTTAAACATGCGTAAGTGAAACCTCTTTGGGTCGTTATGCGAGCCATTTGGTTGGGAGAGACTGACGAGACGCTCTTTCACACATGCAGGATATCTGAACCTCCGGATATTACTATTCGGATCTATACTTCTGACCTCCACGCCTTCCGAGAGGTCCTCAGTGCCAGGGTCATATGAGTGTGTCCAGAAATGCCTCGACTCGGCAAAGAGGACCATCGAGATCATCCACGAAACATACCACCATCAGGAGTTCTTCCGCACATGGTCAGTCGCCCCAACAAGCAGCGTCACTTTATGAAAGTGAAGTACCTCAGTAACTAACGCCCTGCGGTGCAAATAGGTTCTACAACACGACATACACCATATTCGCCACATCAATCATCCTGGTCTACATCAACCAGGAGGCGTCCGAGGCCGAGATCGAGCCGCTCCTCAGGCTGGTGCACATGGCCATCGAGGTCCTCGAGACCATGGCGGACGAGTGCGTCGTGGCGGGCAAGTCGGCCAAGCTGCTGCAGAAGGCCATGGAGAAGTCGGCCGCCGCCCGCCACGAGAGGAGCTCCGAGCGCCTCGCCGCCACGCTCATGGCCATGAACGGGGGAGGCGAGGCCCCCGTGCTGGAGCCCACCCAAGGCGGCGGCGGCGGCAACGGCCCTGCTGCTGCTGCCGCCCCTGACGATGGGTTCGCGGCTGACCCCATGATCGCTATGCAGTGGCGCCATTGCTGGGCCCCTGTCAACCTGCTCGACAGCGAGGTCATGGATTTTGACTTTGGTATCCCATTCATGGACTTTGATGAGAGGGGTATGCCTGGAACCGAGCACTCGGGATGATCTTTGAACAGCCTGGTGACGGGAAGGCAATTCCTGCCAAGGGCGACCCGCCCCCTGCTCTCACCCCCTTCGTCTTCCCCTGCATGGCCCAGCAGGCAGCAATGGTGCATATGGCCGAGGGTGGCTTGTTAAGCGAAAGAGTATCGCGGTCTCCAATTATAAAGATGGCAAGTGCTTCTCCTGAAACTTGCCAAGTTGCCGGACCGGGAACTTTACCTCTGCCATGAGCTCCCTCTGCGACCATGGGTTCCCTGGACAGCTATTGTGCCATATGTGGCAGGCCTTTTTGTGGCATCAAGGTCTCTGAAATGTCCCGGACAGCCGCCTTCCTGAAGAAAAGGGCGAAAGTGGTGGAAAACAGCGGCTGGGAAAAGAGGGTGCGCGTGAAGGACATCACGAGGCCGAGGACAAGGACGACGAGCGCGACTCTCACGAATGCCATGACGAGGAGTGAACCTACGACCAGGACGTCATCAGCGTGGCAGAGGTTGAATGGGCCGAGACACTCTCTGTTCTCGCATGCAACCACGATTCAGAGGAACCAACCGTGTTAGTCCTCCGCGTTGGCCCCTGCATCCCGGCGCCGTGGAAGCGAAGCTGTTGACGGCGTCTCATTGGCCATTCCTGTGCCCGCAGAGCTTTTGTGAGCGGACCGAGCACTTACAACGACTACTGGGGCGTCGTTGAGAGTGGCGACGATCCGAATGCCGAGGATGTCGATGTCGACATGCCGTCTTGCTATCGCAATCTTGACGGCATCTGCGACGCCATTTCCCGATCCACTGGTGCTGCTATGAGTTATTGACCAAGCGCCTCACGGGGTCCTTTGATGATGACAGGCTGGACAAGGACCTACTGTATAGTATTATGCAGGGGCTGTCGCTTGATTCCGGCACCTGTTTGCGGGTTATTGATTATGGTGATGCGGCTCGCATGCAGGGCCAGAACTGGGAGACACTGGCTAGTTACGAGTTCGTCGTTAGCGCCCCTTGAATGTGCCCGGCGCGAGCGAGTTTATCTTGTCTTTGTTCAGCACAGGCGCTTTCAAGCCAAGGTCCTCGTGCACTGATTTTGGGAGACGCGTCCGCGAGGACCATTTTGCCAGGACGCCATACGATTTCATCTACAGGATCTCCAAATTCATATCGGACGACGAGCTGCCCAACCTGGCGAGGGCATCATGGCCGTACCGTCTCTGGCGGCAAACCAGATGCCCGATATCTTTGCGGCATCATTGCCGAGTACGAATCGGCGACAGGCCTGACGCGGCGGGTGGTCGGTGTTGAGAAGACAGGGGCCCGGCCAGGTGTGAAGCTCCCATACTCGTTCGAGCCGTTCGATATTCACGGGCCAGGAGGCGAGGTGGTGACTAAGTTGGAGTTTCCTCTGCAAGCCTACTCAAGGGCCCTCAGGGTATGTTCGATATCCTGTCTTTTAAAAGCGATGTCCTTCGCGGGCTGAACAGCGCTGATGACTAACATGCACCTCAAAAGATATATTCCAACCGAGGCCGCACTTGCTCCTGGGACGAGACAGACGTGTAGAGATAGGACAGCCTCAAATCTCCAACTGGCGAGGCATTTGTTGGTATCCTCGTGACGTTTGGGGGTCTTGACAGCTGCCGCGGCGATATTGACGAGACTATTGAGCCTTACGAAATGGGCGCTGTGGTGGGCCTGTCAAGGACTCTTGAGCCACGGGAGAGGCCAAAGCCGGTGTAAAAAGGGCCTGTCCTCGGGCCGATGGGTGCGTCAACACGAGGATGTGAAGAGCACCGCCGAGCCCGAGGAACATAGGGTGATTCTGAGCCATGTATACTGGGGACGAGGAGAGTTCGTAGGGATGAGTCACGGTCCAGATGCAATTGTGCGTGGATCTGGCATTGGGCAGGTTTTGCAGTGGTATCATGACGAGGACAGCAAGCCAAATGAAGAGAGAACGTAATGAATCATCGAAAATGATAAATGGAGACAGGCTTTCAAGCCTGTATTGGTGCAAATAAAACAGGGCATGGGTGTAGGGGAATGCAAAGTATCGTGAATCGTTGATCGGCCCTTGACAAAGTAAAGAACCGAGCTGTTGCACTTGCAACTTGGAGCAGGCCCCTGTCCGTCGCGAGGAAGCTCCCAAAGCTGCAGCTGCAGGTCCCGGGTGGATGGGGCGTGGGGCCTGAGGTGACTGGTCGCTGGGGCTGGTCCTTGTCCCCTGCGTTGGCGTGGGCTGATCGAACTGATGAACCAGAGTGCCGATAGCGGGTAGCGGGGCATTGGAGCTGGGCTTGGTTGGTGCTGGGAAATTTTCTGGAGGGACGGGACGAGTCATCGATGCGCCGACGAAGGCGGGAGTGACAGGGCTGCTTCGACGGCAGCAACTTTGTCTTGGACCTACATCTTCTTGCACCGGCCAGCACGACCCAATTCTTCTCTGTTGTGTTCTGTTCTCGTTCTCGAAAAGGCGCAGATTCGATTGAGCCACTCCTTCCCTCCTTCGACGGACAAGCCCTCTCCTTCTCACGATGTCGACCTTTGGCGAGCACTTCAGGGTCACCACGTACGTTTGCTGCACTGACTACGGCTGGTACAGACACATGTATACCCGTGACTGACAGAATCCCCCCTCTCCTTCAGCTATGGCGAGTCCCACTGCCGCTCCGTCGGCTGCATCGTCGACGGCTGCCCGCCGGGCATGGCCCTGACCGAGGCCGACATCCAGCCGCAGATGACACGCCGCCGCCCGGGCCAGTCGGCCATCACCACGCCGCGCAACGAGAAGGACCGCGTCGAGATCCAGTCGGGCACCGAGTTCGGCATCACCCTGGGCACCCCGATCGGCCTGCGCGTCATGAACGAGGACCAGCGGCCCAAGGACTACGGCAACGCCACCATCGACATGTACCCGCGGCCCTCGCACGCCGACTGGACATACCTCGAGAAGTACGGCGTCAAGGCCTCGTCGGGCGGCGGCAGGAGCAGCGCCCGTGAGACCGTCGGCCGCGTGGCCGCCGGCGCCATCGCCGAGAAGTACCTGCGGCTGGCGTACGGCGTCGAGATCGTCGCCTTCGTCACCAGCGTCGGCGGGGTGCACCTGTACCCGCCGACCGCCGAGCACCCCAGCCCCAGCACGAACCCGGAGTACCTGCGCCTGCTGCAGGGCATCGACCGCGCCACCGTCGACAAGTTCCTGCCCGTGCGCTGCCCGGACGAGGCCGCCTCGCGCCGCATGGAGGACCACATCGCCGAGTTCCGCGACCGCGCCGACAGCATCGGCGGCACCGTCACCTGCGTCATCCGCAACGCGCCCTCGGGGCTGGGCGAGCCGTGCTTCGACAAGATGGAGGCCCTGCTGGCCCACGCCATGCTCTCCATCCCCGCCACCAAGGGCTTCGAGATCGGCTCCGGCTTCGGCGGCTGCGAGGTGCCCGGCTCCATCCACAACGACCCCTTCATCCCCGCCGAGACCGCCCAGAGCCTCGAGACCGGCGCCGACAGGGCCGGCCTGCCCCGCCCCAAGCTCACCACAAAGACAAACTACAGCGGCGGCATCCAGGGCGGCATCACCAACGGCGCCCCCATCTACTTCCGCGTCGGCTTCAAGCCCCCGGCCACCATCGGCCAGGAGCAGACCACCGCCACCTACGACGGCACGGGAGAGGGCGTCCTGGCCGCAAAGGGCCGCCACGACCCCTGCGTCGTGCCGCGCGCCGTGCCCATCGTCGAGGCCATGGCCGCCCTGGTCGTCATGGATACGGTGCTGTCACAGCAGTCGAGGAACCTGGCGCGTAGCCTGCTGCCGCCACTGAACGCTGCGAAGGATGCTGGGGAGAACGGCAAGGCGGCATAGATCAGTTGTCGGAGGTGGAGAAAGACAGGAATCACATGTGGGTGGACATATACTATCTATTGAAATTGCATGGCGAATCAAAAAGGCCTACCGCCAGTGGGCTGCGGGGGATTTCTTATACAAGTCCTACAATTCATTTACAAGACCGGTGTATTGGGCGTTTGTGGAATAAAAGAAGAACCAGAGAGAAAAGAAATCATTACTTTTGACTCATTGCAGGGTACTCTCGATACGTCACCGTGACCGCCCTCTCAAGTCCGGCCATTTCATCTCAACTCCCTCACTGCCCAACACCGCTCGGCGTACCTGAGCTCAGCTTCTGGTATGCACCCGGTCCGTTCCCAACGGCCTCCTCCTCGCCCCTCCGCACGGGCACCTTGTCCTCCACACGAGGTTGCTGCTGCCGGGCCGCAGACTCCCTGTTCTCGCCCGAGCTCGTCTGCGGGACCTCACCAGTCCGCACGCCATCCGTGGCAACGGGCCCGGACTGGGCCGCCTGCTCGCCACCGCCCTCAGCATGAACGGGGTGAGACCCGAGCGGGAACGACCGCTCGGTGTCGGTCCCCAGCACGACGACCGACCCCGTGCTGGGCGTCTGCGGGCCCGAGTCCAGCCTCGGCAGCACACCTGGCGGCAGCGGCCTGAACGGCTTCTGCTGTTGCTGCTGTGCGGACTGCTGCTGCAGCTGCTGGCGCTTCGCCTCGTCCGCGTCGAGCTCGGCCGCGAACCCGAGCAGCTCCACCTCGACCTGCCCCTTGCCTTGCACCGCCCGCCTGCTCGCCGCCGCCTCTGGCGCCTCGCCTGCCTCGGCGATCGAGCTCTTCACCTGCCCTGGCACCCCGGGGACGATGTCCCGCGCGCTGGCTGTGTTGGTCGCTGTCGTCCCTCCGCCGAGAGCGGCTGGGGCCTGTTGTGAGGGCGAGTGTCAGTCGGACTGATCTGGTGAACTGGGAAAGAGTTGGTTTGGGTCTCACGTTTGCTTGGACTGTGCTTGCTGCCGCGTTCGCGGCGGGCACGGCCGAGTCTTTCGTGTAGACGGCTGCATTCTTGGCCTACGAATATATATCAAGTCAGTTATGTGCTGCTGGGGAGTCGGAAGGAGAATGGCAGGAGCCGCCTCACCTGCTCAGAAGCGGCACTCGCAGCCGGACCGGCGTTCTCCGTCGCATAGCCAGCCGCTTGCATGGCCTAGAGAGAGAACAAACAAAAATGTCAGCCATCAGTCTAACCCTGCATAGATATATGCCAAAGGTCTGCCCTTACCTGCTCAGAAGCGGCGCTCACCACAGGCGCCGCGGCGTCCTTCACAGCCACCGCCGCATCCCTGGCAGCGATCGCGGCCGCGGTGGCCGCGGTGGCCGCCCCGGAGCCCAGCGCCCTCAGGTCCCCGGTGATGTTCGGCGCGTTCACCGGCCCGAGGCTGGCCTGGTCGTCACCCACCGCGGGCCCGCTCAGCGGGTTCGCCGCCGACGCCAGCGAGCTGGGCTGCGCGCTGCCCCGACCTACCGCGCCTCCCGTCCCTTGGTGCGTGCTGGATGGTATGGCCTGGGACGACGGCGCGCCCTCCGCACCGGCACGGCGGAGGAGGTGGTCTGGGTCCGAGTCCGCCGGGCTTGCTGTGGACCCTGAGCCCGCGGCGGTGGTGTGCGCGATGTTCTGGCTCTGGGAGGGGATGCCGCTGTTGTTGGCGCCGCCTACTTGGGCGACGTTCTGGTGCGCGCCCAGGCCATGCTCGGGGTATTGTTTCGTGTGGTGTTGCGTCCCGGCTGGCGTCGTGCCGCTGGTGGTGGTGTTGTTGTCAAGTTCGGACTGTGTGATGGCGTCCTCGGACGGGAACGCGCCAGGGACTTCCTCGGTGCCTAGAGACATAACGTGTTGGGTATCTTGGACGAGTCTGGGAATTTGAAAAATATGTTTGTAGTAGGGTTCCAATGGTGTAGGGAGCAGGGAATTGTGTTTCAGCGAAATGGTGGGGGACATCACCAGAAAACCGCCGTGAGAAGTCAGTTTATAACCATGGCGGACTGGGTATGCCCTTCCATACCCTGGCCTGCGTCATAGGCGGCACCAGAATCCCATCATGATGGGCTTCACAAGTTTCACCAGCCCCATGGCGAAATGCATGCGAAAGGGCTCATGGTGACGTTGGTGGCATGGAAACCTTGGCCCGTGCATGCTGCCTTGTGTTGATCCCCCGACGTCAGCGATACCCACTTCTTACCAACGACCGCAACGCACGGCACGCACAGAGACGCACAAAATGGCTATGCCTGCGGCTATCATGACAGCATTTCAACACAAGCTTGGCCAATTGGCTCTTATGGCGGTTGGCATAGATCCTGCCAATGCTCGGTCACCCGATCGGATAGTCGGGCGAACAGGTGGAGTACCAACTCGGTCACATAGCGCTTGAATTGACATGGATTTCCAGCTCTGCCTCAAAATCAACTTCCAATTGACTTAACTGTGAGAATTGTAGTTGAACTTCTGAGACTGACGCAGCTGGTTGTCAGACAGTTGATGCTTTCACAAATTCTCTCAGTGTTCCCAACCACCGAACGCCATCGTAATTTGTCCCCGCAAACTACCTAGGTACATAGAGAGTCGGCATTGCAACGACTCTCTGCAGCACTCAGTGTCTCTTGGCTACATACTTGGTATCCTCGCAACATGGGATCTGAATTGGGAAGAGGTGAATTTAAGCGGGAAGGAAGGAGTAGAGAAAACTTTTGCAAATAGGTTGCAGACAAATCAGCAGAATGAGATCAACCTCGATAGGTGCTTTTATGTGCAGAGAGATCTTATATAGTACTATGACACTATTTCAACGAGTGTACGTTTTCGGCCCAGGTAAGGAGTCGCTCAGATTACATTCTGGCACCTCTTGATACACAGTCTGTGTGGGAAGGGACACCAGGTTCGCTGCTCTGTACAAGAATATAGTCATGTGTATCTATCTACTCATGGGGGTATGAATGTGTGTATGTGCGCGCTTTCAAGTCCTGCCCTTGGGTTCAAATGCTTCAGTCAAGTCCAGAATGTGCTCGCTCGCTCGCTGTCTGTATGCTATTTACATTATTCGAGGGGTAGGAGGAAAACAAAACCAACAGAAAAGTAGACAAGAACTTCAAAATTCAAAACCCGAATAATCCGCTTCCCAGCCATGCATTAGTCATTTTTTACCATCATGATGCACAATTAACGTGTCCGTCATGAGCCCTTGGACCTCAATAGTGAACAGGCCCCCGTTGACAACCTATGGTGATGCAGGACATTACCAGAGACCGTATTTATTGTTCGCGTTTTGTGTGCCACCATCCACAGGAGTGAAGTTCGCCATCATCATCTCGACGAGTGCTTCAAGGTGCACCTACGCCGCCTCGTCAGACTCGGCCGCTCTGGAGTCTGCTGTGGCGCTCAGTTCTGGTTGAAAGCTTGTCCTCGTGGCCGTGACAACTACGGTCTCCGTGATTGTCTCGGCGATCTTCACTATCGTTTTCTCATCGGTCGCAGCGTCTGTGCTGCTTGATGAGAGAGCAGATGACGACTGAGGGGACTGCGCCTCCATCACCGTGCTTGACTCAACGGGTGTGTGTGCTAGTGGCTCACCGGCCACTACCTCAGGACTTTCTTCTGTGGACATCAAGTTGGCCTGAGACTCGGGGGTGGCAGGATGTGTCATGGGAATTTCGGGATAGAGGCTGTCCAGTAGCTGAGACTCCGAGACATCCATCTCGTCACTCACGCTACAAGTCGGGTGGAAAATCGTCGTGATGATGTAGTCGACCTCGGTTTGTATCACAGCCTCCTCACTGTCGTTGGCCTTGAGTGTATCCTCGTTAGAGTAAGATTCCGGCTCGATGTCGCGTTCGGCAGTCGAAGAAGGGGAAGCAGCAACAAATCCAAATTCAGATGTGGGGGATGGCGAAGAGGCAGAAATGCCAGAATCGCCGCCCGAAACGACGGACAAGGGGGTCAAAACAGTACTGGGGTCGGCGCTTCTGGGTGTGGACTCACGGGCGTTCTCGAGTGCTTCGTTTGAGTGGGAATGGGCCAAGGATTGTGTCACCGTGGTATAGACAGTCTCAACAATAGGCGTTGGGCTCTCCTGAACTTGAGGTTGAACTATCGTTTGATAGATGGTTTCTGTGTGCTGGGAAGACGAGGGTGCCTGAGACAAGGACTCAACGATGGTCTTGTAGATTGTCTCCACCAATGGGGACGGTGAAGACCTCGGAGATTCGGTAACGGTCTTGTAGACTGTCTCCGCAATTGGCTGTGGCGGCACAGTCTCGATGCGCTGCACTGCAGGCGTATTCATGATAACCTGTCCTACAGGTTCTCGGGTGTCAAGCTGGGGGTGCTGATATTGGTGATGCTGCTGTGGCTTGTAGAGTTCGACGCCGTGCTCATCGCGCTTTGCGAATTGACCAGCAAGCATAGCAATCAAGACGACGAGGACAGCAATTGCAACATTCTTGGGGTCTTGCAGAAGAATTCTGATCGACTCGCCCACTAGCTCTGCAAGAGAAGCCGAGTCCAATGACCTTCGGCGGCCCTCACGTCCCTCACGTCTGTGATAGGCTTGCTCGGAGGGCGATGCCGGTGTTGGTGGGGGGACAAAGGCCTCTGACTGTCGAGTTTCAGTGTGCACTTGACTTGGCTGCACCTCAGTGTCGCGGGGTGCGGGAATGGTGGCGAGTTGCCGAGAATTGTGCTCCTCTTCCCGTTGGCGGCCTGAGCCCACATGAATGTGAATCGCTGGTGATGAGTTGGTGGCCGCGATCTCGGATGATGTTCGGCCGTGACTGCCATAAATCTCTCGGAGTCGCTCAGAATCACGCCGACGACCGTCGACATCAGTGGAGCTAGCTGTCTCGAGAGCCGGTGAAGCCAGGTCATCCTCAACGAATGACGAGCGAGAGATAGAGCGTGCTGAAGAGAGCTGCTTCTGCTCCTCTTCTTCCCTTTGTAGCCGTCTCAGCTCTTCCTCTTCAAGACGCTGGCGTCGTTCCACTTCGAACTGTTGGCGTGCTTCCTCGAGTTGCTGGCGCTGTTCATCGAGCAGTCGATGCTCTTCCTCAAGTTCCTGGCGTCGTGTCTCTTCAAGGTGCTGCCGTTGTTCTTGTTCGATCATCTTTCGTTGGTTGTCAAGCTCTTGGCGTTGCTCCTCGAATTCCCGTCGTTGATCATCCAATAGCTGGCGCTCCTCCTCAAACTGTTGGCGACGCTCTTCTTCGATCCGCTCACGTTGCTCTTTCTCGGCCTGTCGACGTTCTTCTTCGAGCTTCTTCTGTGATTCTTCTAGAGAACGGCGTCGCTCCTCCTCGAATTGCTGACGTTGGGCTTCCAGTTGCTGGCGCTCTTCATCCAATTGTTGGCGTCGCTCTTCCTCCATCTGCAGGCGCTGCTCTTCTTCAAACTGCAGACGCTCTTGCTCCTCAGCCTGCTGATCAAGACGCTGCTGGTGCTCCTGGTCGAACAGAGCACCAAGTTTGGACAGCTCCTGTTGAATGGGCGAGCCAGTGATGGGCTCCACTTCAATGTCAACACGCTCCATCTCCTTCCAGCAGGCTTCCCAAGCACCAGGACTCATAAGCCCGTTGCTAGCGTAAACCTTGATGCGGAAGACCCTTTCCGACCCAAGCTCTTCGTATTTGATGTCTCCACGGCAGGTCTTGCACCAATGTCTCTTCTCCTTTTTGCCGCCGGCGTCAGAATCTTCAGCATCGCTAGTGTCCTCCGAATCGTCCTCAAGGTCGGAACTGGGCGTCATCTCATTTGAAGGTCCCAGATAGTGACCACATTCCAGGATGCGGGCTCGGCGTCGCAAAGGCAGCTCCAGGGCCTCTAAGAGACGCTCCTCGAGAATCTCGTAGTCATTCTGAGGGTGGGGGAGTAGGATACCTCGTTCCATCTCAGTGTCACCAAGGCGATCCTGCAGCTGACGCCAGGCTGCACGCAGGTTCTTGACCCCCTCGGTGGAGAATGAAACCGGTGGGATCTTCTTGCCCTCGAAGTAATTCACCACTTCTCCATAAGCCCAGCGCAGTGGGAGCAGTGTAACGTGAAGGAGGACCAGCGGTGCTGGCTCTGGTCGCTTGAAGCGTGACGGCGTTGACCGTCCTCTAGGCGGGTACTGAGCCGACACCGATGGACTCCCGAGCCTTGAGATTGTGGGCAGGCCATGCTGTCTCTTTGCAGAACGACTGGGCGATGAGTATATGGATGGGGTGGGGGATGACATCTGCATGGCCCGTACAGAAGACGGGCTTCGGAATGCAGGTCTTTTGGTACGTGAGGTTGGCACAAAGTCGTCCTTGTCGTAACGTGAAAGCCGAGACTGCTCAGACATGACCGAGGCATCGGAAGTGGACACTCCAGAGGCGACACGGGATCGCACGTAAGGGGACTGGTCGCCCTTCTCAGTCATGGCCTCGACCGAGTCGCCATCGTAGTGCTCATCTGAGGAATGGATGGACGTGCGAGGGCTGCGATCACTAAACACGTCGTCCTCTGTGCTGTTATGCGAGCTGTTCTCAGCGGCATCGCCTTCCGAAGAATGAACGGACCGGGAAGCAGAGGACTCTGGTCGACTTGGAGCATCCTGATCCAAATCACCGTGGATGGTCTCATCCTGGTCTTCGGTTTCGTTTGTGGAGCTCATGGCGGACTCGTCGGCACTATCTTGCTCTTCTTGTGCAGTCTCGTCCTCCTTGTGGTCCCTCATAGATACAACTGCTCGGGCGGCAGCTTGGATCAATGCCTCTGTCCTTACGGAGTGGCGCCTCTGCAAGTCGGATGCTCCCGAACTTCTCCTTGAAGAGAGTTCTGTTCCATCCTGTGTCTCTCCATCGTCGCCTGAGCCGTCAAGCTCCGATGCGTCGTGGCTTTCGTTTGGCTCAGAGGCGAGGGTGGGCTCTTCGGGATGATCATGTTGTCCGTCGGCAATGGCAGATGATGACGATCCATCTTGTCCGTTCTCTGTGTCTTCATGAACATCCGCTTCCGAGCGATCTTCTTGTGCTGGTTCTTCTTGGATTGATGGCTCTTCATGCGAGTCGAATTCTGGCTCTCCACGGAGGCTTATGTGCGAGTCGTCCTCAAGTGGGTCCTCAGCACTTGGCTGTGCCTCGTCATTGTCGAGTACCTCTTTCGTGTCGTCTGAGTCTGCCGTTTCGTTGGTAGCGGTAGCAGTAGGCTCCTCCAGGTCGACAGCTGGAATGTTGGGGGCTTCCGCGGTCTCGGGTGCAGCCGCAGCATGTGCATCCTCCTCGACTGGAATGTTTTGGGCCTCGGGTTGATCGGCCGGCTTCTCCACCGAGTCGGCGGGCTGGCTGGTGTGGTTCTCTTCCTCCATTATTGGACTCAAACAGTCTTGATCGACGTGTATCTTGAAGTCAGGGTCTGGAGGCTCTCTGGGCATTGGGTAGGTCAGGAGGGAAAAGAGCAGAAGGTCTCAGCCTAATAACGAAATATCAAAATAAGTAAATACGCGACAGGTACGTATCAGGCGACGCAACGCAAATGCAGCGGCTGGAGCAACGGGGATCAAGGGCAGGCATATGGAGACGAGACTTTTCGAAGGCCATTAAGCGAATCGATCCGGCAAGGAGAGGCTAGTCTCTCTCTCCCAGGCCGGGGCTGCTGCTGCATGCGTGGACAGCTGTCAGTGGCCGGGTGGCTGTCACCGTTGGGCAACCGCGTTCTCGTGTTGACATGCGCCTTCCGTTGCCAGGAGACCGACTTGGCGGGTGGCTGGGAATTGCCTGTTCGGGAACCCGACATGGGGGAGTTCCCCACCGAAACGGGTCGGCGGCGGGGAGAGGCTTCGCTCCGTTTATTAGGTGGGTCCAGTCCAGACTGCAACGTCATATCTATGTCCTCCTTTCAGTGACAGACACTTGCCTGCATTCAGCTCATAAAGACAAAATACCGTAAAATGAAATGAATGCCCGAAATATTTTGGAACTTTATTGAACGGTTAAGACTACCTACATAGGTAGGTACCTAGATACCCAGGTAGGTTCAGTGGTCATGACTGTTTTCGGATGTCAACGGGACGTTACCACGGTGTCGGCTGCTCCTAAACAGATGATGGTCCAAGTGAATGAGATGTCCCTGCAACAGCAGCATCGTGGGCTTTAGGAAAACTAATATAGAATGAAACATTTGAGAAGGATTTCTGTATTCGTCATATGTACAGTAGAATTTCGTTCAATCCGTGAAGCATGATCCGCCTAAAGATTACCATGTACGGCCAGAGCTCGGTATTGGATTGGACGCCAATGACCCGTCGGTGGTAAGTAAAACCCACAACCTTCGCTATGGTATGCATGGAACCACCAGTATGAATACTTCTAGGACGACTCAAAGAGAGCATCCTCAAGCGTCTCAACAGCCTCGCGCTTGTCCATGGAACGGCAGTGGGCATAAGGGTTGTCGCAGAGAATGCAGCAACGCTTGGCGGGCCACTCGGCATGCTCCTCGTCCCGGCGCTTGGTCCCGCAGGTCGATCCCCCGGGTCCCTTGCCGCTGCAGTTGCTGCATGGGTTCATGCAGTTGATGCAACACCGCTTCTCGGTGCCGAAGATGGCCTCACCTTCGGTCTCGACCGCCTCACGTTTGTCGTTGGGGTTGCAGGTCGCGTAGGGGTTGTCGCAATTGATACAGCAGCGCTTGCTGAGCCCGCGGAACTAAAGCGCGTCGTTAGAAAGCCACACTGACGAGGTCATGGGAGTCTCAACGGCAATTTCATACATCGTCCTGGTCGCGGGCCTGGAGGTTGGCAGAGGCAGACTCCGTGGGCTGAGCCAGGGTGGTCAAGGCCATCAGGCCGAAAAGAGCGGCGGAGAAGAGCTTCATTCTTGTATACTGGGCTGCTGAAGGACAGAGGAGTTGCTTGGAGTGATCTGAGGTCTTTGGGACGAAAATCGAACTGTCTATTTGTACTTTTCAAAACCTCAGTCGTCAACTCACCCAGGAGACTTTTGAGTTCTCGCCGAGGAGTCCTCGGCCGAGACTTGGATCACAATGGGTACCTGGGACCATCGAAGCCGCCATGTTACTGCTTCCCCAGTTATCAACGCATCTTCAGCAAATAAGAATATCTGAGTCGGAGTTAGGTATTCCATCTGTCGTAGATGAGCCAACTGATGGATCAGATAAGATTAGATTATGCCGATATCGGTTCATCTGTCAGTGTTTAATCAATATAACTGGACCCAAAAAGACATGCTCGGAGCTATTTCCGGGCCTACAACTTTGGGAGTCACTGTAAGCAAGTTGGCTCCATTCAATGTTCGAGAAGTTAGCCAAAGAAGTCAATAGAGTTATGAAATCATACCTTGTCAGTAAATACATACAACCTAAGTATCCAGTGAGTCTATCTACTACATATAGTTATAATATAATACCATCTATTAGGGGCAGGAATTACCCATATATAGGTAATACTTAATGGATATTTAAAAAACTTATAAATAATTATAAAGATAAAATTATTTATAAATCCTAAATAAATAATTAAATCCTTATTTCCTTATTTATAAAATTATTAACTTAATTTTTTATATTAAAAGTTTTATTTATATAATTAATTAAAATATAAATTAAAATAACTTTATATAAATTTAATAACTTTAGTTTTTATTTAAAAATTAAGAATTTCTATTAAATATTAATAATAAGCTAAAAAGCTTAATAAAAATTATAATAAATATATTACCGCCTTAAGTAATTCATTTAATAAAATTAAGAATCTTAATTTATTCTTTAATTAATAAAATACCTTTTAATATAATAATTTTATCCTTAATATTAATTATAATATTATTTATAATATAATCCTTATTATTAATTATAATATTATTAATATTATATATAATATAATCTTTATTATTATCTTTATTATTATTTTTAATATTATATATAATATAATCTTTATTATTATCTTTATTATTATTCTTATTATTATTTTTATCTTTATTTTAATTTAAATTTAATTTAAAAGAATTTTTATTAAAAGGGCTTTTATTTTATTTATTATTAAGATTTTTATTAAAAAGATTTCTATTTTATTTATTATTTATATTTTTATTAAGAAGATTTTTATTTTATTTATTATTAAGATTTTTATTAAAAAGATTTTTATCTTATTTATTATTAAAATTTTTATTAAAAAGGCTTTTATTTTATTTATTATTAAAATTTTTATTAAAAAGATTTCTATTTTACTTATTATTAAAATCTTTATTAAAAAGGCTTTTATTTTATTTATTATTAAGATTTTTATTAAAAGGATTTTTATCTTATTTATTATTAATATTTTTATTAAAAGAATAATTTAAATTTTATTTAAGCTTTTATTTTTTATTTTATACCTTTATTTTTAATTTATAAAATAATAATTAATTAAATATTATAAAAAAAAATATATTTATATTTATTATTAAGTAATTAATAAAATAATAACCCTTTATAATAAATATAATTATATTAATAAGCTTTATATCCTTTTTTATAATAATAATATATTTATTATAAATAATATTAAGATTAATAATTATTAATTATTAAATTATAAAATTAAGATAATAATTAAAATAAACTTATTAGCTATATATATAATAAAATAAATCTTTATATCTTTTTATAAAATATATAAAATAATAGCTTATATTTAAAGATTTAATATATAAAAAATATTTTTTATAATTTCTTTAATTAAATATTAAAAAAAAAGCTTAAAAATTAAAAGGTTAATATTTAATTAATATTTTTTAATTTATTATAAAGTAATAATTAAAAAATAATTAATATAAAGAAATTAAAATAAAAAGTTAAAAATTTATTATTAAATTTAAATTTATATATTTTTTTATTATTATTTTTAATAAATAATTATTTAATATATTTTTTATTATCTTTACCTTTAGCTTTATTTTTATTATTATAATTAATAGCTATAATTTCTTAATTAATTTAATATTAAATAGTTATATATATTATAATAATTATAATTAATTAATTATTAAAAAAATATTAAAATATTAATTAAAATAAAAAAGAAGTATATTATATAATTTAATTATAACTTCTTTAATAAATAAATAAATATATAAAAATTATAAAAAATTATAATAATAAATAAATAAAATACCTTATTTTTTAAATTAATATTATATTAATAAATAAAATAAGAAAAAAAAATAAATAATATATATTTAAAAATAATTTATAATAATTATAAAAAGCTATAAATAAATTATTAATAAATTTATAATAAATAATATTAATATTAATAATTATATTTAATTATCTTTTTATTATAATTATTATTTTATTATTAATATTAAGGGAGCTTAAAGCTATAAGTATAAAGTAATTTATATATTATAGCTATTTTATATAAAAACTTTATATAAATAGCTTTTTATTAAGCCTTTTTATAATTTAATTACTTATATTTAATTATTTATCCCTATTTATTATATTATTTAATAAATAATATTTTTAAGTAATAAATATCTTAATTAATATTTTAATATTTATTTTTTCTTTTAATTTAATATATTTAATAAATATAAATATAATAAAAAATATTTAATATATCTTTATATTATTAAAGCTAATAAATATATTAATATTATAATTAATTAAAAAAAAGAAATATATTAAGTTAAAAATAAAATTAATAAAGTAATTAATTATATATTTATTAAGCTTTAAAAATTTATAAAATAAATAGCTATATTTATTATTATAAAAAAACTATTTAAAAAGAATTATTAAGATATAATTAATTAAAAATAATAAATTTTTATTATTAATTATTATTTTAATTATTATTTTAATTATTTCTAATTATTAATTAAATATATACTTAAATTAAATTATTTAAAATTATAAAATCTTTATTAATAAATATAGAAAAAATTAAATAAATAAAAATCTTATTAAAAATAATATTTAATAATTTAAAAAAAAAAGATTATTTAAAACCTTTTAAAATATATTTATTATTTATATATCTTAATTAAAAAAATTATTAATCTTTATAATTAAAATATTTTAATTAAAGATTAAAAATTTATAATTATTTAAATAATAATAAGCTATTTTCCTAAGGTTATTAATAAAAATATCTTTATAATTATTATTTATAAAATTATATAAAAATTATAAAATATTTATATTAATTAAAATTATTTTAATAATTTTATTTATTTTAAATTAAATAATAACTTTAATAAATATTTAAAATTACTTTAAAAAATTTAAATAAATTTATTTTAATCTTTATTTTAATTAATTAATTTAATATTATATTAAGGCTTTAATTTTAAAATTATAATTAATAATAATTATTTTAATAATTTTTAAAATTATTAATATAATATTTTTTAAATTCTTTACCTTAAGCTTTAGCTTATATAATATTAATTTTAAAAAGCTTTTTTTTATTTTAAAATATATTAAATTTTTTTAAAGCTTAATTTTATTATAATTATATAATTATCCTTAAATATTAATTTTAATAAAATTATTATAAAGAATAAGATTTTCTTTAATAATATTTTTTAAAATTTATTAAATAAAATAAAAATTAAAAATTATTTTAATAATAATTATAAAGAAATTTTAAAAGATAATAAAAAGTATATTAATATTAATAAAAAGCTATATATTATTTATTTTTTAAATATTTAAAAGATCCTTTTTTTTTAAAAAATAATTCTTTAATATAAATTAATTTAAATTAAAATTTAATTATTTAAAAAATATAATTTAAATAAAAATAATAAAAAAAAGAAAAAAAAAAGATAATTAAAGTAGCTTAAAAAAAAGATGTAAAATAATAAATAAAAGGCTATTAATATATTTTAATTAATATTTTAATCTTAAAATATATAAATTTTATTATTTTAAAACTTAAATACCTTATTATTTAAATAAGAAATATAAGCTTTTTAAAATAAAATAAATTTATTAAATTTATATAATTTATTAATTTTTTATTAATTATAAATAAATTCTTTTTTTTTTAATTATTTATATATTATTAAAAGCCTTTATAAAAAAATTAAGCCATATTATTTTCATTAAAATTACTCTATTTATATTTATATTAAATTTATTTAGGCTTTTAATATCTTATAAAAAATTTAATAAGGAAAATATATAGCTTTTATAATTAATTATCTTATTATTTTTAAAGTTTTTTCCCTCTTAAGTATTTATAATATTATACTTAATCTTATAATAGCTTTTATAAAAAAAAAACTTATTAAACTTATTTCTTAAATTCTTTTTTATAAAAATAATATTAATAATTTATTATTTAATAATATATATATTTATATATATATATTTAATCTTTATTTAAATTATTAAATAAATTTAAAGGATTATAAAGATAATAAGATAAATAATATTTAAATACCTTTAATAAGATTAAAATAATAATTAAAATATTTTTATTTAAACTTATATAAAATATATATTTAGCTAAAAAATATAATAATAAAACTTTATATAATTTTAAATATTTTAAATATTTTATTATTATTATTATATAAGAAAATATTATATATTATTTATTAATTTAAAAATATATTATTATTTTAATAAATTAAAATATAATATAAATTATAATTATTAATATTATATTTATTAAATTAAATTATCTTATTTTTATTAAATTTTTTATTTATTACCTTAAGTAATTAAAAATCTTTTAAAAATAATATTATTTTTTTAATATAAAATATATATTATAATCTTATTATAATATAATTAACTTTATATTTAAATTATATTTTTAAAAATATATTATTAAAAAAAATAATTAAATATTTCTTTAATACTTTTTAAAGATTAAAGATTACTTTTTATTATTATTTAAAATCACTAAATATCTTAAAATTAACCTTTTATATAAATTAATTAAATAATAAAAAAAAAAATATAAGCTTAATATCTCTTTATAATTATTTAATATCTTAATAAATAATCCTTATATTAAAATTAAAAATATTTTAATTATTATCTTAATTAATTAAATACTTATATCTTAATTTATTCCTTTATATATTATTTAATTTCATTATTATTTACTTAATATAATTATTATCTTAAATTAATATTTTTAAAAACTTTAAATTAATAATTATATTTTTTTTTTAATTCTTTTTATATTATCTTAACTTTCTTCTTTTAATATATATTAAATTTATCTAAAATTTATAATCTTAATAATATTTTAAAAATTTTACTTTTAACCCTTCTTAATAATAACTTTAATAAAATAAAAGGATTATCTTAAATATTATTAAAATATTTATTTAACTCTTAATTTAATAAATATTTAATATTTAATAAATAAAATATTATAATATAATAATATAAAAATTAAAAAGAAAATAAAAAAATATAAATAAAGATAAAATTTAAATTAAAAGCTATAATTAAAAATTAATTTTTTTATATATATATATAAAGATTTAACTTTAAAGTATATATTAAACCTTATCTCTTATTACTAATTATTTTATATATATATTATTAATATAAATACTTATATTTTAATTTATATCTTAATTTTATTTCTTTTTTTTCTTTTATAATATTTCTTTATTAAATTATTATTATAATTTCCTTATAATTTATAATATTATTACCTTTATTTTTATAATCTTCTTTAATAAATCCTTTTAAAAATTATAAAAATCTACTTAATATTCTTATTTAATATATACCTTTATTTAATATAAATAGCTTTTATTAATTATTTAAAGAATCTATTTTATATACCTAAATACTTAATAACTTAAATACTTATCTTAATTCTCTCCTTTTTCTTATTATTAATATTAAAAATAATATATATTATTTTCAGCTTTAATAAATTAATAATTTTTTATATTAATTTTATTTATAACTATTTCTTAATTATTAATAATATATTAATAAAAATAATATAAAAAAATATAATAATATTAAAATATACTTTTTTAATAAAAATTAAAAATTACTTAATATATAATTAAAATTTAATTAAGGTACTTAAATTATTAAAAATATATTAATTATTATTTATAAAATTTATAATATAAATTTTATATATTTTACTTTTAAAAAGTAAAAAATATTTTTTATAAAGAAATATCTTATTTTAATAAAATATATAAAAATAAAAGTTAAAATTATTATTATTTAATCTTTAAACTTAAGCTTTATAAAAAGCTTATTTATTTTTAAATTAAATTTAAGGAAATAATAAAAATTAAAATATAAAAGCTTAATAATATTATTTAATTAACCTTATTTTTCTTATTTTATATTTTAATTTTATTTTATTTATTATCTTAATTAATATTTTAATTAAATTAATAAATTAATTTATATTTAATAATTATATAAATTATTTAATAATAATAAAAATATATTATTAAGCTATTTATTTTTATAAATAAAGATATAAATTTAAAAAAAGATTTTATATTTATATAATAATATTTTTTTAATAATTTATTTATTAAAAATAAATTTAATATTAAAACTTTATATAAGGTTTTATATAATCTTTCTTAATATAATATAAAGTAAATTCTTTTTATAAAATAATTAAATATTAAGGTTTTATAAATAATTAATAATTAATTATATAAAGCCTTAAAATAATTTTTTTAAAATATTATTATTATATTTATTAATAAAGAATAAAATCTTTAATATATATTTATTAATATTTAATAATATAATTATTTCTTAATTTAAAGTTATATAACTAAGCTTATAATAAAAATATTTAAAATAATATAATTAAAAATAAATATTTTTATTATTATTATTAATAATATTAAGAATTTTTTTATATTTATTATTAAGGAGGTTATTAATAGGAAATTATTTTATATTAAGTAAATTTTAAAAATATATTAAATTCCTTATATTAATTATTTTTTATAATTAAATAAGGATATATTTTATTAAGAAATAAATATCTTAAGAATTAAAATAAAAATAAAGATTAAATAATATAAATTAAAGAATTTAAAAGCTTTAATTTTAAAAGTTTTAAATAAAAATAAAGAAAATTATAACTAAATATTATTTTATATATATTTATATTTTAATTTATATTTTAATTTATTTATATATTAAAATTAATATTAAATTTATTAACTTATAATTTATATAAATATTAATATTTAAAAAAGATTTAAATTTAAGGTATTATAATATAAGATTATTAATTATAAAGAAAATTATTAATAATTACTTTAATTAACCCTTAATATTTATATAAAATAAAATTTAATAATTAATATTACTATTTATATATAAAAATTTTAATATATAATTAATATTTTTATTAATAAATATCTTTAAAAAAAAAATAAAAATAATTTAAAATATCTTTAATATTATATATTTACTTTTTAAGATTAAGATTTTCTTAATAGCTTTATTAAATATATTATTTTAATTTCTTTTCTTATTATTAAATTTAATAATAAAATTAAATTTCTCTTAAATATTATATTTTTTAACTTTAGCTTTATTTTTTTAAAATTAAATAATTTTTATTAACTTTATTTAATAAAATTTTAAGCTAAAAAATAAATAATAAAATAATATTTTTTTAAAATTATTATAATATATAATAAAATCTAAATATATATTAATAAATCTATTAATTTAAATAAAATATATAGCTTTAAAATTCTCTTTTTATTACCTTTTAAAAGTTTATATAATTAATAATAAAAAGGCTTTAATTAATTTAAAATATATAAATTAATTAAATAAATTAAAGAAAAATATAAGGCTAAATTTAAGGTTAAATATTAAAAATATTACTTTTATTTAATAAATAAAATCTTATTTTTAATAAACTTTTATTAAAATTTTATTAAAGAAATCTTAAATAATTTAATTAAGCTATATAATATTATAATATTATATAATTAATTAATAAATTAAAAGTTATAAAAATTCTTTAATATTAATAAATTTATTTTATTTATATAATTTATTAAAATTAAAATTAAAATTAAAATAATAAAGTTATAAAATAAAATAATATTAAAATTTTAATATATAAATAAATAAACCTTTTTATATTTTATAAATATAATTATAAATATCTTTAGCGCTTTTTTATTTATAGCTATATTTAAATATATATAAAGCTTTATAAATACTCTTTTTATTAATAATTAATATAATTTTATAATTAATAATATTAAAACCTTTTTTATATTATATATTAATAATAAAAAGGTAAAAAAGCTATATTAAGAATTAAAAGATTATTAATATTATATTTATTATATTAAAAGGCTTAAAAAGACTTAATAATTATTTTATAATATATATATTCTTTAATTTTATTAGCTTATAAATAAAATATTCTTTATTATAATAAAAAATATTTAAATTATATAAATTAAATAAAATAAAGCTATAAATATAATTTAAATTTAATATTAAATAAAATAAAAAGATAAATAAATTTCTACTTAATATATAACTTAGGTTATATATAAAATATATAAAATAGTTATTTAAATAAGGCTTAATAATAATAAAATTAGATTATATATATAAAGATAGTCTTCTTATAGTAAAATAAAGAATATTATTAATTATAATAATTTTTATAATAATAATATATAGAATTAAGATATAAATTAAGATAAAGAGATATATATATTTTATTTAAATATATAGTTTAATATTTAATAAATTATTTATAGAAATACCTATTATCTATAGATACCTAGGACTTAGTGATTATATAAACTAAGTTTATAGACTCAGGGTCTAAGCTTGGGTACCTATGGGTACCCATGGGTGGGTAATTCCTGCCCCTACCATCTACGACCGAGGGTGATAAGACATTAGTTCCATGGCTAGGGATTCCCCCAGCTCAGCGACTCGGAAACCAGAAAAGATACTCGAGTCAACGCCCAAGTGTTGTGTCAAAAGATTTGTCAATTTATGGGGCTGAACATAGACGACCTCGGTATGCACATGAATGTGCGCCCACGTACCGTGGCTCTCCATCACAGGCCGGCGGAGGGTTCTGTCTTTGATTAATACCTGGACCTGCATGAGATGTGTTTTCCCTGGCCATGCGAAGTCTGTACGATTCGCCGATATTCAAGCATGTGGATTGTTGTTCATGAATCCACTGTGGATCCGCTTCAAATACGTATTCCTATCTCGACATGTGGATCATCACTCCATAGTGTACATATGTATCATCGGGGCCGAATTGCTTGACCAGAAGCCTCCCATTTCACATTGCATCTTACTGTGTTGATGGGTCTGCTTCTTTCATCAGGCTTTCAGACATGACGTCACTGGCTTCCGTGGCGTCGGCCAGTGCTTTCGGGCCACACACTTCAAACATTTGGGCCAGCAACGACCTTGGAACAAGGCTTGCTATGGTGTAGGAGTTCTTGAGTTGTCATTTTGCATATTGAGAGGTCCGGCGACCTTCGATCATGTCGGAACCCCATCTACGAACTCGTCAATTGCTGACACTCCAGATGCAGTCTTATCAATGCCACTCGACGTCACCTCATGCAGTGCATCATCCCATCCCAGCTTTTCCAAGCTTCCGCTGACGGGAACCAGCACTACCGTTTGACCAACAGCACCGTCACTGCCAGTCATATGTGCACGCTGGCACTTGGCTCGTGCGGTTGAGTGACTTGAATTCAGGTTCGCCGGGATGGTCCTGTGAGAAACCTGGAAGCTCTGACGGTCTGGCCGTCTGTAGCGCCAGGAACCTTGTCCACGTAAGCCTGTTCTGGTTAATTTCCAGGCCATGGAGGGCACCACCAAGGCCGGATGTCACCTCTCCAACGATAAGCGCAAATGCTAGCGGGCGGGATAGCTGATGGAGGGCAAAGACCTTTTGGTACGAGTTTTATCGGCGGTGAGCCTGTTTTACATAGCATTTTGGTCCTAATATCACTCACTCAATCTTTCACTTCGCTCAAGTCTATAGGTGCCTTTGCTTGACACCTCAGTAACATCGCAGATTGTCAAAGTGCCACTGCAAACCGCCAAGATGGGAGACGAACAGAAGCCAACGCCGGAGAACATGACTATGATGCAGGGCTTTGAGTGGTACGTCCCTGCTGACCAGAAGCACTGGGTCCGCCTCGAGAAACATATCCCTCAACTCAAGCAATGGGGTATCGACAACATCTGGGTCCCGCCGGGGTGCAAGGGCTCGTCTAAGGATGGCAATGGCTACGATATCTATGATCTGTACGACCTGGGAGAGTTCGACCAAAAGGGCACCATCCCCACCAAATGGGGCTCCAAGGAGGAGCTGGTCAGAATGGCAAACACGGCCAAGGACAACGGCGTCGGTATCTACTGGGATGCAGTCCTAAATCACAAGTTTGCAGCCGATCGTAAGGAGAAGTGCGATGCGAAGGAAGTTGACCAGGAGGACCGCAACAAGGATATCAGCGATACCTATCAGATCGAGGCGTGGGTCGGCTACACGTTTCCTGGCAGGCGTGACAAGTACAGCAAGATGAGGTACCACTGGTATCACTTCAGCGGCGTCGACTTCAACGCCAAGAACGACAAGAATGCTATCTACAAGATCATGGGCGACAAGGTCAAGGGCTGGGCTGATGATGGAGACGTCGACACTGAGAAGGGCAACTAGTGAGTAAAGCCGATCTTGCTCACAACACCAGCTCGATCTAATCTCTCGGAACAGTGATTTTCTCATGGGTTCAGATCTCGACTATGATCACCCGGAAGTCCAAGAAGACGTTCTCAACTGGGGGAAGTGGCTGGCCTCCCAGCTCCCTCTCAAGGGGTTCCGCTTCGACGCCATTAAGCACTACAGTGAGGACTTCCTGCGCAGGTTCATCACCAACATGGACGAGACTTACGGCGAGGGATGGTTCGTCGTTGGTGAGTTCTGGAAGGACAGTCTCCAGGACATGGAGAGCTATCTCGATCGAATGGGCAGGAAGTTCGCCCTGTTCGACGCCCCGCTGGTTTACAACTTCAGCCAGATCAGCCAGGGCGATGGCGCAGACATGCGCAAGATTTTTGATGACACCCTTGTGCAGGCTGCCCCAATCTGTGCTGTGGTGAGTTTCCAGACATTCCTCTCCATTTTTCACCTATCCTGTTCCAGCCGCAGAAGCTGATCACCATGCAAACTCCACATAAGACTCTCGTGATGAACCACGACACCCAGCCCTACCAGGCCCTCGAGGCCCAGATCGCAGACTGGTTCAAGCCGCTCGCCTACTCGCTCATCCTGCTACGAGACTCGGGGTACCCCTGCGTCTGGTACGGTGACCTGTACGGCGTCGACCCGAAGGGCGAGAAGCAGTCCTTCCCGCCCTCGTGCGGCGGCATGCTCCCCAAGCTCACCCTCGCCCGCAAGCTCTACGCCTACGGCCAGCAGGCGGACTATTTTGACTACGCGACGTGCTTGGGGTTCGTGCGCTATGGCACGTGGGACCGCCGCTTCGGGTGCGCCGTCGTCATGTCTAACGCCGCCGCCGGGTCGAAGAGGATGCACGTCGGCGAGATGCACGCGGGCGAGAAGTGGACCGACGTGCTTGGATGGAGTGACCGGGAGGTTGAGATTGGACAGGATGGGTTTGGCGAGTTCGTCTGTGGGCAGTGCAGCGTGAGCATCTTCGTGAATAAGGATGCTGAGGGAAGGGAGAAGTTCGGGGAGAAGTTGTAAGTGACGGTGTTCTTTCCCTATGCTCTCCACCTCGTTGTTCCTTACCTTCCTCCGATGGTACTGCTGTCTCAGACCACGCGCCGAATATTCTGCTTCCAACATTCGCATGCTAACTATTCGCAGTGACAGCAACATCTACGACGTTTAAGAGGCCACCGGATCTAGACCACCTAATTTAGACAGGGTATAAAGTGTTGGTCTTCTGCCGCGGTAGGCGACCCGCACAGCACCTTTCCAATTCAAGAAGATATTGTGAAGTGACTATACAGCGCAGGACTTCCCAAGCCTTTTGTCTACTTCACATACTTTTGCAAAGCGCCGTGATCCCTGCCGATCAAACCTTGGTATGAAGTCAAACCCAAATCAAGCTGGCTACACTTTAAGTAACCAATTTTCCCATTTTCTGATCCGCTCTCCAATGGGAGTGGATGAAATTTAATCATTAATGCATGTGAGTAAGTCGCCAAGACTGCAACCTCCAGAAGGACTCTAAAGTACTGGAACATGTCAAATGTGTGGAGACCCTTGTCATCGGAGACTTTCCCGTGCTGCCAAACACAATCCTTCAGGATGAGATGTGGAGATAACCAGAACCATGCGTCAGAGCGGCCGCTCAAGCCGCTCCCGTCCGTCCCGCTTCCTGTAAATGTGAAGGCTCATTCAAGGGAGCCTGCACTAGCACGTCACGACGTCTCGGACCAACTATGCCGGCATTTGTCATCCTCGGATAGATTCGTAAGACTACGAGCAGTCCCTGTACGCAATGGAACGTTCTAACAATTAGGCAGTAAGGATGCGCGAATCGTTGAGGACCCCGCAAGAGGAATGGACACACGTGAGAATTAAGTGAATTTAGGGTGCCGCACCTCCCAAGGGATTGCTTGCACATGAATATAAAGTTTAGCTCCCTCACCTCACCAATATTACATGAAGCCAACCAGTTCGGCCTTTATTTAAATCCAGCACATTCAACAGATCTAACAGCAGCCTTTTGTCCAATCAAAATAATCATGGCGACACCTGCTATTGTTTTCGGGGGCGGGACCCTGACTCCTCCATACGTCAAAGATGCCGACGAGACCCAGGAATATCTGGATCTCCTTGGGGAGCTTGGCATCAAGATCATTGATACAGCTGCGCTTTACGGGCAGTCCGAGACCTTTCTCGGTGAGAAGGGGGCGGCGAGCAAATTCACGATCGACACGAAACACCCTGGAATTATGAGCCCTGAGCCCTCAACCAAAGACGTCGTGATCGCTTCCGGGAAGGAGAGCTTGAAGAAGCTCGCCACATCGCAGGTCCGTTCCTACCCCTCTTTCCAGCCAACGATGCTTGGCTTGTAAGCGGAGAGTCACCATTTTAAACTTAATCCTGATAGGTCGATGTTTACTATCTCCATAACCCGGACACCCGCCTCCCATTTGAGGGAACACTGGAGGGTATCGACGCCCTCTATAAGGCCGGGGCCTTCCGCAGATTTGGCATCTCAAACTTCGACGCAGACCAGGTGAAGGAAGTTCTGCGGATCTGCAAGGAGCGAGGCTTTGTGCCTCCAACGGTGTACCAGGGCAACTACAACGCAGTGGGGCGTCTCCCCGAGACCGAGCTCTTCCCCATTCTCCGCGAGAACAACAGTAAGTCGTTCAAAATGGTTACAACAGAACACTGTGAAGCACGTGTCTACCACAAGCGAGATCTTTTCCGTCCCGCGCTTCCATTTGTGCATTCAGTATCACTGTGTCTGGAGCAGGGCTAACCGACTCCGCCCGTTCTAGTTGCCTTCTACGCCTACAGCCCAATCGCCGGCGGCTTCCTCGCCAAGACCCAAGAGCAGCTCAAGGAAGGCAAGGGCCGGTGGGACCCCGAGAGCTTCATCGGAAAGCTCTACAAGCACCTGTACCTCGACCGGCCCACGATCCTCGGCGCGCTGAACGAGTGGAACGCGATCGCCAAGTCGGAGGGCATCCCGCCGGCGGAGCTGGCCTTCCGCTGGACGGTCCACAACTCGATCCTCGACGGGGCCAAGGGCGACGCCGTCATCATCGGGGCATCGAGCCTGACGCAGCTCAAGAACACGGTGGCAGGAATCAAGAAGGGCCCGCTGAGCGCTGAGGCCCAGAAGAGGATCCAGGGCATCTGGGATAGTGTGAAGCATGACGCGTTCCTGGACAATATCAACGGTCTCTCTGATGAGTTTAAGAAGGGTCTGGGTGAGGCAGTGAAAAATCAAGGGACAGGGGGAAAGGCTTAAATGATTGGTGTTCTTGAAATTGAAGTTCAAGGTTGAGGCTTGTACTTGGCTCGCTTAGCGGAATTATGATGTGAATTCTCAACTTCATTGGTTCTTACAGTGCATTCAATTGATCCAATATGGCATCTGCCATGATTTCACGGACGCTTTTGAAGTCACTGTGATTCACATCCTGAGAGGTCAGGGAAGGGAGGAGCCCTCAAGCCCATACAGCAATATGATTTGTCTATATAGGCTGTGAGCTTCGACAGCTGGATAAGGAGCAACCTGCAGAGATGGTCTAGTGGTACGTTATGTGTTCGAAACTACATTATTCACTAATATTGCCGGCAGCTTTGACGTCGTTTCCTTTTGAGGAGGGCGCAGCTCGTTGCCGCGTAAGGTCTGGTCCCCTTTCCCCTGTCCACTTTTGATTTCTTGAACGATGATTCAGTTTCATACGGGAGTGTGGTTTCAGCTCGACTGCGAAGAGTTATTGGTATTCAGAAGGCGACCTGCTTTGTCACCAATATCATGCTTCCATTGTCATGACTTCCATGACGATACCACCGCCGAGACCCGACTTGTAAGTCCTTTGGGTTTTGACGAGGTAAGCCGTTCCTGCCTGACTCTAAACAATTTGTAAGTTCGTATTTGCGGGTATGACTGCCCAGGTGCTCAATAACGGTGTCTCGTGCTGTAGTCCTTCGGACTGACCACCAAACCTCTGCCCTTCTTGGCGCCCCGAAACACCGTCTCGAGAATGTCGATGAGCTCTTGCTTGTCGTCCAGCACCCAGTTCAGTTTGTTGTTGTTTCCGGTGCCGAAATCGCACATGATATGTTTGTTGCGGAAGAAGAACATGATTGTGCAGGGGTCGTACAGCTCGTACATGGTGTTGAAATCGGGGACCTGCGACCACTTAGAGCCTAATCTCACACCTGAGCCTGCCTCTGATGAGAGACTTACCTTGTCGATGTCACAGAGGTATATAGCGGCGAAGTTCTTGACACGGTCGGCTATCTTGTAAAGCACCTCGTCCTGCCGCATGCAGTCCTGCTTGGGGTCAGCTTTTGTGGGAGAGTGATGTGAGAGTGGTTGTCCTGCTTACTGAGTCATGGTCACGCCCGAAACGGATGACGACGAGGCGGTCTTCCTCTGTGGTGGCGGTCAGTTATGTGAAGCAGTGATCCAGCGATGATTTGGGTGGCGGCAGCGGAGTGAGACCTACCTGAAAGGATTGCTTGGTCAACGTGCCAGCCTGAGGGCAGATGGGGAAGGACTACGGATCCCATGATGCGTTGCTGCTCTCACGGCACGAGTCTGTTGATAAAATAAAGGTGAAAGCGGAAGGAGAGGCTGAAGCTTAGATGCACTTTGGCGATGACGGCTGGATGTCAGAGAGCTGGCTGGTTGAGGTTGAGGCTGAAGTCACTTGAGGTTTGGGTAAGGCGAGTGAGTGAGAATGGGTGCATGCCAGAGTCAGCTGGTGGGGCAGCCTAAAATGTTTGCCCCACCATTCGACTGGCGGATCCCGTCGAATTTATTGGATTGGCATCACCATTGGCCTGGCCCCCACGTTTTTGCAGGTGCCACAGCAGCCCCAAACAGTACCACCAACCGCCTCTGCCCTTGGGCAACTCCGTCCGGTTCTTGTTCTCATCAATCGACCTCAAGCAGAGGTGGTGCCGTAATAAAGACACAGTGAATAAATAATTGTCTCAACCTCTCATTCTATACCCTGGATTCCCCTTTGGTTGCACATTGAGAATGGAGCAAACGCTTGCCCAGGCACGTATGTCCCGGGTTAAACCCGGGCCCTGCTTCCGAAGTTGGAGCACACGAACATGAACGAGCATGGCTCATTCCGGCCAAATTGCAGCCCGCGATGGACAACCGGCCTATATCCAAAGATGATTCTTTCACTTTGAAAACTTTACTTGTCAGACCAACACAATTTTGTTCTTTGAGTAGAAACCTTGTCATGAGGATCCAACCTACGAGCACCTGGGCATTCATTACACATGCATCGCACTGGAAAACAGCTCCTTGGATCGGGCTTTGATTGAAGAAAGAATCTACCTGTAAACACTGAACTTGATCAAATACAGTGGCTCTTATGAGGAAATTGAAACGGACCAGCTTGGAGAATGCACCCGTCTACATGATGTGCTGAAAGTCTTCCGTGCTCAAGGGTGCTGTTGTCATCCGCCCGCGCGTTCCAAGTTTCCAATTTAATTTTGAAGCACTCGGATTGAAGCGCTATTGACTGGCACTGGTATTGATATACTGTTCTACGTAGATTTTTACGACCGAGCCCTGCCCCTTCGGAGATTCATCACATGACTCTCTGGTGCCTGGCGATCTGCCGGGAGATCAGCATCCAATGTCCATTGCTCTCTGCCCCTGGGACCTACTTAGGTAGGTAGTACCGCTGTCTGCTCCACGAGGTCAACAAATTGTATTTCCTATTCTTGGGTCAAACTGAAGAACGCTCGCCGAAGAAAATTACCTGACACAAGGTTATTCAAAGGAAGCTTGATCGAAGAAAGTTTGCCCAAAGTAAGGGGATCCTAGAAAGATGTCTTCTAGAAGAGGTTCGAAAATCGAGGGCGCGCCACGGCACACCAGTTGACATGTCGTTCCAACCTTGAAGTTTGCCCTTGCTGGTTCCTCCTTCCCTCCATGGCCATGCCAAGATCAAACACAAGACCTACGCCAACCGCCCAGGATACCAATGTCTCCACTCGCGAACCTCAAAGTGCCAGGTATCAGCGGTTCAGGCGGGCCAAAAGTTTCCCGTGTTGCATAGGACTAAGCTAGAATATAATCCAAGGAATCAATATAACCCACTTGTTGTAAGCAGGGCGGCCTCACCGGCTCTTGATTAACTTGCCGACGCTCCCAACAAGATGCACCTTCTTCCACCACTGTTCTGTTGCCCTTCCAATAGCGCCGGCACACTATTGACAAGTATTATCGTGTCTGCTGGTAACAGTCCCACTCACTCAACCGGTTGTCTACTATTCCAAGACCACGGCGAAGTCGTATAAGTCTGATAGGAGAGGGGGTCACGATGGCGTCTGACCGTAGCAAGCGGTCCAATTGGCCAGCGCGGGCGGAATAAATGAAGCCAAGGGAAAGCCAAGTCAAAGCCAAGATCTCTGCATTGAACCTTCCCGCTATCGCTGGCTTGACCTGCTTCATCAGGACTACCTAGGTGGGATTGCGCTTTCCCGAAAAGAAGGTCACAATTAATCACCTATTCTTGCCTCCGCAGCGCTATCTCTGCGAGGAAGGTAGGACTGCTTCTCAACTGTTGCACTATGTAAGGCCAGCAATACGCGGAAACGATTTAAGGTAAACATGCCCTCTTCACACTTTTGCCTGACTACCGCCTTGCTACTCACCACCTCACCACACATTCGTTCCGTGTCCTCAACATCAGTGTTTCCTGTATTCCTAGGTAATCACTCAGCATGAAGTCCGCTCTGGCTCTGTTGGCTCCGGCCATGGCTGCGGCCGTCTCGCTCAAGTCCCTCCTCGGTGAGAACGAAATCACCAAGGAGATGTACCAATCCGGAAAGGTTCACGAAGCCGTCATGCACTACAAGATGGTACTGTGACACGCCTTCAGACATGTGTGATCTCCAAACTGACAACAAATAGGACGAGTGGGAGCAACGCCGCGCTGATGGAGCATACAACAATTCAGCGTTGTTCCAGACCCTCCCTGCCCCCGTCAAGTGTGTCAACGGCCAAGCCGTTGTGGTCCCGGGCGACCGTCTGCAGACATTCCGCTGCAGCAACCTTGATCTGCAAGACTTCAAGACCCACGCTGAGCTGGGCAGCCGCAGCGGATCGGGTTCATCCTCCTGGGGCTGGACGTCTCCCGAAGGACGTGAATTCGGTGCTATCGGCCAGGCGGACGGCACTGCATTCATCGAGATCTCCAAGACAGGCCGGATTACCTACCTCGGTCGTCTCCCCCAACAATCCGTCACCTCTCAGTGGCGCGAGATCAGGACGGTGAAGAACTACTTCATAATCGGCAGTGAGGCCCAGAACCACGGCGTCCAGATCTTCGATGCCCGGAAGCTCCTGACTGTCACGTCGCCCAAGACCTTCAGCACCACCAGCGATATCTCGCTCTTCAACGGCCTCCCTGTTGGTCGCACCCACAACGTCGTCTCCCTTGAGGAGAAGAACTTTGCCGTTGCAGTCGGCGCTGCCCCTCGCACAGACAAGTGCAGGTCTGGACTGATCTTCATCGACCTGTCGAACCCGGCCAACCCCACCTCCCCTGGCTGTGCCCCAGGTGACGGCTATGTTCACGATGCCCAGTGCCTGGTCTACCGCGGACCCGACACCCGCTACACTGGCCGTGACATCTGCTATGGATACAACGAGGACACACTTACCATCTACGACGTCACCAACAAGGCGGCTGCTACCATCATCTCCAGCACCAGCTACACTGGGGCGTCCTACACGCACCAAGGCTCCGTCCTCGACCCCAACAACCAGGAGTACCTTCTCCTCGACGACGAGTTAGATGAGGAAGACGGCGCCGCGCCTGCAGCTGACGGATTCCCCGTCACCTATGTCTGGGACATCCGCGACCTCCGCGCACCAAAGCAGACCGGTCTCTTCAAGTCCTCGGTCAAGTCCATCGACCACAATCAGTACGTGTATAACGGCCTGTCCTTCCAGTCCAACTACGGCGCTGGTCTCCGCGTCCTCGACGTGTCCTCTGTGCCCCGCGACCCCACCGGCAAGGGTATCAAGGAGGTCGCTTTCTTCGATGTGTTCCCCGATGATGATGCCCAGCCCGGCGGCGGTAACGTCGCCTTCACCGGCACCTGGTCTCACTATGCCGGATTTCCCTCGGGCAACATTCTCGTCAACACGATCGAGCGTGGCGCATACATCGTCAAGAACCCCTCGGTCACTGGCCAGATGAAGGGTCAGTACGCCTAAGCGCTCCTGTCTGGATGAATCAGAAGAGCAGAGTTCGGCAATGATCAGTGGGCAGAGAGAAGCTCAGGACTATTTTCCTATACATAGTTCAGAACCTGTAAATACCTAAATACCTAAGTGGTAACAATCGAGTACAAAACATGATTTGACTCACTGAATCTGCTTCTTCCCATGGAATAATCCCGTTTGAAGCGTGTGTTGAATTGGGCGAGCATGGAGTAATTGCTGAATTGCTTAGATTCAACCACTTCTGCCACGCCAGAAATAGTATGACAGAACGGACGTGGCATATCTAGATACCGTTGCGCTTTGTTGAGGACCACCTGGGCAGACATGGCAGACATGTACACGCTGTCATGGGAGCCACACTTGACCCAGGGAGACTGGAACGGAGAAACACCCCATAGGAAGCCTGTAGCCAGATTGATCGTTGCCTGATGCACGGCGACTCGATGAATGCAGCTCAAAATTAATTCATGAATGCAGAGAATAGGCCTGGTCTCTCTTCATAAAAAATCTTTAGGGGTGAAAGAGGCGCTGTTTGACGGCCTAGTGTGGGTGCTGACTCCATGGTCGAGACCCAAGCTCCAGTTCAGTTGGGAGCTGTTGCAATGGTGGGACAGGCCGAGGTACTCCCAAGGCTCCTCACCCCTGCACCTACAGCATCACCGCGCTAAGGCACGGTGCCGTAGCGGCAGCTATCAGCGACGGCCGGGGTGGGAGCTCGTCGTCACCGTCTGCCACTCAGCCAGACAACACCACTTCCCCCCTGTCTCTTGAACGACTATGCGACTGGCGCCCAGCTCGTTGTCACGGAGGCAACGATAGGCACAGCATGGCGCTCTCTGTAGGTCCTCATCCACATCCAAAAACCCTGGTGCAGTGCAGGCAGATACTGACACCCTCGTGCCTCGCCGCAGTGGAAATCCTTCGACTTCTTCGACGTCAGCCAGGTCAAGCTCTCCGAAGACGACGAGACGCGCGCCTTCTTCGACAGCAACGAGATCTCCAGCGTCTGCTCCGGCTCCGACAGTCTCTTCCTCGGCAGCTCGGACGGCCATGTGCGCATCGTGGGCCCCAGCTGGCGGATCGTCCGCAGCTTCCAGGCACACGATAATGTCCGCATTTCGCACATGCGCCAGGTCGAGGGGACGAGCTTGCTGGTCACAGTCGGAGTACGAATTATACCCGAGCCCATATTTGGCGAGACCCCTGTGAAGGTCGACGGACTGACTTGTTCTGTTCAATAGGAGGATCTCAGCGGCGAGCCTGTGCTGAAGGTCTGGGCTCTGGACAAGCCGGTCAAGAAGACGGGCATGCCGACCTGCCTGAGCAGCGTGACAATCTACAATGGGAGGAAACAGTTTCCTGTGAGTAACTTGAGGCACCGTTCAAAGTGATTACATGGCTGAAAGACTCTCAGGTATCGGCATTTGCCGCGACAGAAGACTTGTCCCAGATCGCTGTCGGCTTCGCAAACGGCGCGGTGACAGTCATACGGGGAGACCTGGTCAATGACCGCGGCACAAAGCAACGAATCGTCTACGAGTCCGAAGAACCGATCACCGGAGTCGAACTGCGGGTCGACGAAAGACTGACCACCCTCTTCGTCTCGACCGTGTCGCGCATACTGAAGTTGACAATCTCAGGGAAGGGGCAGGGACAACCACCGAAAACAGTCGAGGACCAGGGCTGTGGTGTCGGATGCATGGCGGTGGATAAAAGAGATGGGAGCATTGTCGTCGCAAGAGATGATGCGATCTACTATTACAAGACCGAGGGGCGAGGGCCTCCCAAAGCATACGATTCGCCCAAGGAGCTGGTGACGGTATACCAACAGTACGTTGCGATTGTGTCGCCTCCGAAAGCAGCCCAAGACCCGAATGCATTACGCAGGCGCTTCGGTGGCAATGCTGCTGACGCCATCTTTAACGCATCGACATTCTCCCTGCTGGAACCAGATCTCAAGGTGATTGCACATACCGAGACCCTCATCACCAAGGTGCTCGCCGTTTTCGAGCTATGGGGTGATCTATACACCTTGACGCAAGATGGGAAGGTCTACAGATACCACGAAAAGCCGCTCCAACAGAGGCTAGAGTTACTCTACCAGAGGAATCTCTACCCCTTTGCGATATCCCTTGCACAAACTGCCGGCCTGGATACTCAACAGCAAAACGTCATCTTCCGCAGGTACGGCGATCACCTGTACCAAAAAGGAGAATATGATCAAGCCATGGCCCAGTACATCAAAGCAATCGACAACACGGAACCGTCACAAGTGATCAGGAAGTTCCTGGACACACAGAGGATACACAACCTGATAGAGTATTTGGAGCAGCTCCATGAGCATGGGAAAGCCACCTCGGACCACACGACACTTCTCTTGAACTGCTATGCAAAATTGAAAGACATCGAGAAGTTGGAGGCATTCATAAAACAACCCGGAGAGCTCAAATTTGACCTGGACACGGCAATAACAATGTGCAGGCAAGGAGGTTACTTTGAGCAGGCTGCCTACCTCGCCAAAAAGCATGGCGAAAATGACCTGGTAGTGGATATCCTGATCGAAGATCTGAAGGACTATAAGGAGGCCCTTGCCTTCATATGGCATCTTGATCCTCAGACGGTGAGTCCGGATCCAACTTAAGAGAGAACAAGAGGCTAATGAAGTCCAGGCCTACCCATGCCTGATGAAATATGCTCGGGTGCTCATCGAGAATTGTCCAAAAAGCTCGACGCAGCTGTTTATCGACTATTATACCGGGAACTATCGTCCCAGGGTGCGCCACGCTGACACCATTGAGACCCCTGCATCAGGTGGCGGGTTCGCAGCGGGCGCAGTGAGCGCCGTCCAGAACCTTTCCAACCTTCTTCCTCTGCCGTATATGAACTCATCTGCGGTGGCCTCACCTCCAACTCAAGGGAACATAGAGCCTACTGTAAGCGATGGCGCCGTTCTCCTCGATGCCGACGATGTGCCACCTCCGAAATACACACCACCGCAACCACGGACCGCCTTTTCGTCGTTCATAGACCACCCCGACGAATTCATCGTCTTCCTCGAGGCATGCCTTGGCGACGAGAGCATATCTGATGAGAACAAGGCCGATCTTTACACGACTCTGTTTGAGATGTACCTACACAAATCTACAGAAGTGAAGAGCGAGCACGACCGAGAGCAGTGGGAGCAAAAGGCCAAGAAACTCATCGAAGGCCGCGGCGTGCCCATAGAGAACTCCAATGTGCTACTATTATCGCATCTATCAGAATTCCAGGACGGGACGACGCTGGTCAAGGAACAGGCCGGCCTGCTGTCGGACATCTTCCGCTCCTACACTTCAGCCAAAGACACGCGGGGCGCCATGAAAGCCCTGCGCAAGTATGGCCCGCAGGAACCTTCCCTCTACCCCGCGGCCCTGGCCTACCTGACCTCCGACTCGCGCGTCCTCGACGAAGCAGGCCTCGACGAGCTTGCCAACGTCCTGCAGACGATCGACAAGGACGGTCTGATGGCGCCGCTGCAGGTGGTGCAGATGCTGTCCAAGAACGCGGTGGCGACGATGGGCATGATCAAGCCGTACCTACACGAGACGATCGAGCGGGAGCGCAAGGACATCGCGTCCAACCGGCGGCGCGTGGCGGGGTTCCGCACCGAGACGGAGCAGCGGCGGGCCGAGATCGCGGACCTGGGCGCCAAGCCGGCCGTGTTCCAGGCCACGCGGTGCCCCGTGTGCACGCAGATGCTGGACCTGCCGGCGGTGCACTTCCTGTGCAAGCACAGCTTCCACCAGCGCTGCCTGCGCGGGGGCGACGGCGTCGAGGGGGAGTGCCCGCTGTGCGCGCAGAACAACGCCACCATCAGGGCCATCAAGCGCGGCCAGGAGGAGAACGCCGACCGCCACGAGCTGTTCAAGGACGAGCTCGAGCGCAGCGAGGACCGCTTCGCCACGGTGGCGGAGTGGTATGGCCGGGGCGTCATGAATGTGCAGCAGAATTTGGAGTAAACACACAGCAGGATTTAGGCGAGGCAGGGAAAGTTCTTCATGAAAGGATGTGGCCGTTGGCATGGGGGCTGTGGTATGAGGGGGTATCATCATATTGGTTGGTGTCTATGAAGCGTGCAGATGCATTGAAGAAATGGTATCCTATAGCGTTCACGCGGTGTCTCTAATGCCAAACAGGTGGTTGAACCACTGGCCGACTTGTCGTGATGCACTATTGCCGCCAGGTGACAGGATTTCCCGCCAGTCGTTGACTGTGTGAAGGTGCTGGCCCTGTAGGGCAGTGCCGTTGAAACCGGACAACTCGGCCTCCTGAATCTGCCCGTGGCGTGCGGTGATGGTTGCGCGGAACTGTAGACCAACTCAGTCATCTCGGCTCAAACAAAGAAATCAAGTATATGATGGGAAGTGGCACTCACGTCGTTCGGCAGGTCTAGCGGAAGAGAGGGCCTCTCCCTGGGGTCGTCCTCGGAGGGATGTGTCGAGAAGGTAAACAGTGGCGTCTGGTTGTAGATCCAGTCCCGGGACTGTGCAGCAATGATTGGCATCGATCAGCAAACAATTCACCTCCGCAAGTGCTTCGCAAACGGATAGTTCTTCCTCACCGTAAGCTCCCGGTACCCCTTCTGGATCACCTCGTGCGCGAAATCAGCGCCGTCATCCCCGGCGGCGCCCAGGCCAACATCGACGTCCGGCGCGCCGTACATGGCACCGAACTCGCGCCTGACGGCGTCCATGAAGTCCCCCGCAGGCACCCCGACGTTACATATCCTGCTGCGCACGCTCTCGACGCCGCGAGCTTTGACGAACGGCTCGGCCGGCGACCGCAGCAGCCGCCCGATATCAGCGAGGTTCGGTGAGTTGAGCAGGCACGTGCCGTGGTGCAGCGAGCGCAGGCGCGTGAGCTTGTACGCGGACCCGGAGATCTTGAACGTCTCCGCCGGGGACGGTGCGTCGCCGCCGGCTCCCCGGTCGAGCACGATGTCGTGCCTCTCGTTGACCCGCGCCGTCGCGACGCCCAGCCCGCGGAGCGCCCGGACTACCATCTCGGCATGCTTGTTGCGGTCGAAGGCGGCCGGCGGGCAGATGACGCTGAAGTTGACGTTGCCGCTGTCGTGGAAGACTGCGCCGCCGCCAGAGCGCCTGCGCACGAGGGAGACACTGGCCTTGCCAGCGCCATCAGCACTTGTCCTGGCTTTGAAGCCGCGCAGGAGGCCGAGGTTGACCTCGAGCCAGGGGTTCTGGTTGCGGCCGATGACGATGCACGGGTCGTTGGTGTACAGAAACAGTACTGTCGACTCCGGGTGTGAGTTCTGGAGGAGAAAGTGCTCTGCCGAGAGGTTCAGGTAGGGGTTGTGGCTGTGTGAGGTGTAGACCTGGACGCGACTTGAGGGTTGTGAGGTCTGGGTGTGCCAGCTGGTCGAGATGCTTCTCCTAGGGGCACATCGCAGGAGAGAGGCGTTTGGGCCTGCCTGCTTGTTCAGACGCCATACCGTCCGGCTCAGGGAGGCCATTAAAGCATCACTGACTGGGTTGCCCAGGAAGGTGTAGATTTACCAGTATTTTCCGAGAAGACATGCCCGAACGTTGAGGACTTTGCAAGGTCGAACCCGATCTGACGCTTATGTAAGCAGCCCATGGTCGAGGTCGTCGTTGTCTGCCCCTTTCCAAGCACTCACTGCGCCAAAAGTATATTAACATCGTACCTGGGCAGTCCCTGTTATATGCACCGTTGCTTTATTTTCCTTTGTACAAGCGCCGCAAGAAATATCATGCAGTTTCACGCGAATTCGCTACCTAAAGTGCGAGTTGTGCGAGAACAGGCAGGTCACTTATGACAAGCACTTGAGTCCAGACCTGAGGATTTGATGCCTCCAGTGCCTGAAATTCTTGAGCTCCGAAAAAAAAATTTTGATCAATTTGTTGCTAGGGGGCATAGCCCTCATCTGCATGGAGCTCCAACTAAGCAAGAATTCAACGCCATTTTACCTTTAGTGGGACTTGACGGTGAGATTGATCTCATCAGTTCTCGTCCGGACAAATCTCAATCGGTGGGCTGGAGTACCCCGTACTTCAGTACTCAATTGGTCTGGTCTTTGATGAACTTTTCCAGCTCCTTGCCGTTGACAATGCTGTCCACCACACCCTTGGCTTTGTGCTTGAACCCGAGGCTCGCCGTGAGACTGTCAAGCAGGTCAGTCACTCATTCAGCACGAAGATGGAGAAGAAGAGGAAATAGAGGGAGGTAGCTGTGCTTGGAAGTTGACTTACTCAGGGCTGGTGTAGCTGTTCTCGGTCCCCCACACAATCCACCCAAAGCACTCGCTGTACGGGTTGTCCTTGCCGCCAATGAACTCGATGAACTCCTCCTTCGTCTTCAGTTCTCTGGGCTTGCCGCCGTTAGACTTTGCTGCAGGGTGGTCCAGCCTCTTCAGCTCCCCCGCGACAGCGTCAAAGTGCTCCTTCCACGAGAAAGGCTTCTTCTCAGCAGGGAAGACGTAGTGCGTCTTTTGCTGTCCTGGCTCAAGCTTCTCGAGGTGCTGCAGGAGCACGACATACTGGTCCACAAGATCGTGCACCCACACGCAGTTCCACGCGCCATGGAATCCCTCGGGCAAGGTGACGAGTCCGTTCTTGATCATGTACGACGTGAGCATCGGGGTCTGGATCGAGATCCGGTGCCAAGGGGCGGAGCCAATGCCGTAGATGAGGGGTGGCATCATCAGGCTGGAGACGACGTTGTGCTCCTTCTCCTTCTCTGGGTTGAGGATCTCCTTCCGCAGGTGCCCGTCCACGTGGCGATGATACGCGTCCGGCGCGATCCGCGCATCAATGTCCTCGTCCGTCAGGTTGAGATCAGAGATGGTTTTCTCTTCAATCGACTTTGCAGCCAGACCCTTCGCAGAGTGGGCAAGCTCGTCGTTGCCGCTGGTCTGGATATAGATGGCCCGCTTCGAGCCCTTGGGCCGTGCCTTGAGGCCCTCCACAATGGCAAACGCGCCCTTATCATCGTCCGCAGAGGCTGTGTGGATAATAATGTCGCTCTTGGCTACCCATTCCTTGATGGTGTCTGCGTCTTCTAGGGAGCCCCGCACCGGCTCGATGCCTTGCTGCTTCAGCTCGGCGGCCTGGTCGTCACGGCGCGTGAGGGCGTGGAGCTTCAGGTCTGGCCTCACTTGCTTGAGCTTCACCAGCAGTGAGCCACCAATGAGGCCAGGGCCGACGAGAAAGAGGGTCTTCTGTGCTGTGGCGGCCATCTTGGTCTTGGGGGTGGTGGCTGTGGGTGTTGGCTGTCGCACTGTGGTGGTACGAGTAGATGTTGGAGAGGGGCAGGTTAGGTCGAGATCGGAAGCGACGATAGACAATGTAGCTTTGCCGTAAAACTGCATGCATTTATAAGCTGTCTCCATGGAGATGACATCACTGCTGCATGGCATCGTCTTGACACCAGCGGGCCATTCATGAATTCATCGAAACGCGACAGTGCCAAATGTAGTTCAATTTGTAATTCGCCCGTATTTGGTCCGTGGTGCACGTATTTGGTCCGTGGCGCACGTGCCTAGGTAGAAAAGAATACAGCCCCAGAAATTCACCATGCGTCTGGTTTAAGCCGAGGATGCTTCATTGAAATACCGCAGTGACCCTCCGTAGAACCGGAATCCGAATGTCTTCGCTAGAAAGGCAAACTGCATACAGTACCGCTGGGTGCAGCAGTACACCAGACGAGGTCAGCTGTTGTTCTACCAAAAGCTGAGCTCACCGACCTGCATACAATGTCAGCTTACAATTGGAGCCAGAGACTCGGGCAAAGAGCCGAAGCGTGGGATCTAGCCACAGCGGCCAAGAAGGTGCAATGCCTATTTCTTGGTCACAATATCATCGTAAATGTAAGTAAGTCGTATTACATTCACTTGCGTCCATGCACTGTCCAAGGTTGATTGATTCGTGGGGGCTAAAATACCTGACCTTTTGCGGAGAGAAGCCTCCACTGTTGTACCAGACTACGACTGATAATGCAACCGAAAATGCACATTTTCAACATCTCTGTGGGTTGCTCCGGACGGCCTGGAAAACGTGAACCATTGCTCAGATATGTGGTCAGGATGAAAACCTTGGAAGGGAGGCATTGCAGAGGCTGGTGGGTGGGGTTGGATGTTTGACCGACTTGGGCACACACGGAGCATGCTCGGGTGGCGCAAGGCACATTCACTTCTTACGCCCTAGGTTGTGGTCATGTGTTCTGAAGCAGGCCCAAATTGTACTGTTCTGATTAGAGAAGAATAAGATTGCAACGAGAGAAGTGATTCGTGAGAACAAGCGATGGAGGCTATGCCTTTCTGGAAATAAGTCTGTGAAAATCCATTGCTTCCAAAGAATTCAAGCCAGTGAAGGAGGCAAGACACAGAGACCCCTCCCTCACCGGTTCGCGGCGTGAATGGCTATCGAATACCCGGTGGCGCAACGTCCACCAATCAGTGTCAGACACCTACGCCCTGCTACGTTGTACATATTTTGTACGACCGTAATCCAGTTCTCTGTGGCTTTCAGAAGGTGACAGAGGTCAGTGATTGGTCACAATTTCATGGTGAAGCCATCCCTCGGGGGCTGTGCTGCTTTCAGCTCGGGGAGGGCACATCAACATTCTCACACCCCTCACGCATCAAGGCGAAGGTCGCTTCAACGAGGCTCAGTCAGGTCAGTCACTCCAAACAGGCTGCTTCCAGACCACGCTAACAGAGATTATAGACTTCAGCTGATTCTGCAAGGCAGTACGGTAAAATGGAGTCCTACGATCAATACGATGCCCTGAACGCTGCCCTCAACGCTTATGATGATTATCCTGTCAATCTCTTGCGGTCGCAATCATTTGAGCATGAGTTGGCGGCATATAGCGAGGCTCTTCAGCAACAGGAGTCACGCTTATTTGGTGACGACCATGAAACTTCCGGGATAAAGCTACTCGAATCGTATGATGGCTGGAGTGAGTTCATGCTCAAGCTGTGGAGTTCATTGCTATTCAACACGGGTACTCAGAGTTGTGTGATTTAGAGTACGGACCAGTGAAGCGATGCAGGACTGTGGATGAATTGAGAACCCACTTCTAAACCGAGAGGAAAGACCCGCGATCCCGGCATATGTAAGTCTTGCCACATTCGAGCAAACACTTCCTTTGGTCTGACAGGAAACCTAGATTCATAACAGCTGACGATTCTCGTGCACCTCTGGGTTGCACGAAGGAAGCCTTCAAGTATACTCTGTCATTCTTACAAACAATGCCTCGATTCCTTGACCTTGCTTTTACCTTTGGAAAAACGGTGGCGGGGACAGACTTCCACTACACTGCGTTCAACGCAGAGAACTTCCTCGATGCCTCTGACGCAAAGAAGCATTGTATCCCCAGACTGGGGAGGTCGGGCCGCGAGATCAGACAGTGTTTCAATCTCTGGTCTGTCGAGAAGTCGGATACTACACCTTACTACTGGCCAATCCGCCAGACTGCGGTATATCATTCCTTCGACATGTGCACGGGGCGTAATGTCTGGATCAACATCAATGGAAATGAACTGATGCAAAACCGCATCACACAGGCGCTGGCCTCAAAACGGGAACCGCGGCCTAGCTCGCTCAACACTGTCAGTGGTTCCTTCCTTGCATCTCTCCAGACACATCTCGTTGTGCTGGAATGGCGTCTCGAGAATTGGAAGACAATGGTCGACGAGCTGGAAAGCCGGCTGAGCGGCATACTGAAGAAGGCCGAAAACCATCCCTCCGAGGAATTCGAGGACTTATCAAGCCTAGATCCGGATATTCTCCTTCAGATTTTGACCAACACTGAAGCATCGGCCAGGAGATTGCCTCGCCTTACAGATTCAGCTGTCCATGCCAAGCTACCTCCGAGAACAGATACCGTTCACAGCGTCAGGTCCTCGATCACTCCGAAGCGAATCCTGAGTGGGTTCTCTAAAGCTTCAACCGGCGAAGGTACAGGAAGGAAGAATCCTCCAGAGCTGATTGAGACGAAAACCCCACTTGAATTTCTCAAGCCTCTGAATTCCCCGGCACTGCAGAAGACGTTCTTCACTTCCGGCACTGATCAGCAAGCCGAGCCTAGCGTCCTGAGAGAATTCCCTGTGGACGGATTACAGCAACTGACAGCCGTCGCTTCGAAACTCCACGAAATGAAGCTCGTCATGGAGCGGAATGTGCAGGTCATCAACCATATAATAGACTATTATCAAACGTTGGGCGAAAGCGACGACATGCCCTTGGAAGTTAGGACAGACTGCGCCGCAGACTTGAACGCCTTTTTGCGACGTGCGAGGGCAGTCAGAAGAGACCTGGAGATGGAGCTGTCTCGATCTGAGACTCTCCTGTGGATTGCCGAGGATAAAAAGTCGTTGGTGAGCGTGGTCCAGGCCAGCCTGCACGGTTGAAGGTTTTATAGCTGATAAACCATCAACAGTTCGACAAGACTCTCCAGTTTCACAACACAGAGCTCAACAAACTCTTTGCAATCAATTGGCATCAGAGCGGGAAGTATATGGAGACAATGATAAACAGCTTGCAAAAATCGAGCAACGAGATGGAGGCAATGACGAAGAGCATGAAGACAGTCGCAGAGAGGACGGCGACGCAGACCTCGTCCATGCACCTCATTACATTGGTCACGCTCTTGTTCCTTCCCGCCACATTTGCCGCCGTAAGACCTTTTGAATTACTATCTCTCAGTTAACGGGATCTCTAACATCAGACCAGACCTTTTTCAGCAGCGGAGCATTGCAGTGGGACCAGATCAATCCAGAAGCATCATCGTTTCCATTTTGGAAAACTTTGGTTGCAATCATATGTTTTACTATGAATGGAGCCATCATCCGTCTTTGGTGGGCACTTTACTGGTGTAGCAGCCGGATGAGACGCCAGTGTGGTCAGGGAGACAAAGGCCAATGACAAGTTGTGTGAGCGGGACCAGGCGCTGCAGAATAGATTGTATGCTTTGCAGAGTTTCTGTTATGCAGTCATTGGGGATACCTCTTTTCATATTTGATCCTGCGGATGGGTTGACTTTAATTACTTTCATTTCGTTCGAAGAATATACCTCAAGGTAGAAAAAGTCTTTTTAACACTTTTGTACTCCTCACGTCCTCAGACCATATATAGCCTGCATGAAGTGTTCTATGTGCTGGGAATTCGTTGCTTGCAAATGGAAAAAGGGGAACTAGTGTGGACTAGGAGCAGGATGCGAACGATTACTACGCCAGACTGCCTTGCGAGAGCCTGTAGTGGCTGAGCGGCGGTGCCTCCGGCCAGGCTAGACCGGATGGAGAAGCTGGAGGAAACCGAGGAACAGCAGGTCAGCCACCTTTGATGATTACTGCATGTCAGGTGTCACAAAAGGTTTGCTTGAGATACAAATGAGGAGGAGGGCTTCTTCCATTAGCGTTCCCCATTGCTCGCGAAGCTCAAAATTTGCTTATTGACCTTGACATGTCACGGTGGCTTCGACTTCAGACATTTGCCTACTAGAAAGAAGAAGCAACACTGCCACCAGCTCTACTGAGCCTCCTCCCAACACGCTACCTTTCTTCCTGATGCTCCGATCCATATAATCGACTGTTCGGCCTCCTGAGAACCTTACACATGATGCAACCAAACATCAGGGATATCTCAAAGGCTTAATCAACATTTCTCTGGACGAACGTATCCACACGGACTACCATCGATTCAGAATTAGCAGCTACCAGGACTCCTCGCGTGAGTCGTGCACCGTTCAGCACCTGCTACTATCCAAGGCTGGTTTTGCCAACCCACATTATGTCTATGTCTGGAGACTTCCAGGCTTTCATCGACTTTCATGACTGGGTCGACACCAATCGAGTTGTTGGTACCGATCGTCTAGACGTTGGCGACGATGGACTAGGCGGTAGTGCAGAGTACATTCCTTTCGACGCACTGAAACAATACTGGCACTTTGACCGGATATTCTCTATTCTCAAGTCATGCAGCTATGAAACTCCAATCCTCGTGTCCGTTGATGAGATAATCCAGAGATATCTGCTCATTTTCTCAATTCTTGTCTACATATCCACCTCTCAACCCACAAAGCTCAGTTATATCCAAAGATTCATGGTTGAGGATATCGATGACAGTCTTCTACCATTCAAGGCCAAGCCAGACGCACTACCCAACGCAGTTGATGGAATCCAAACTTTCGAACAGTTTCGGGAGACCCAATGGCTCTTCTCCCCAGTTGTTCTTGGCCCCAAGCGTTTGCAGTCAAAGGTTTTACTACCTCAGAGTATACTGCCTTTTACTGTTGAGCAGGTACTCTCTGGCACAACTGAAAAACGCGCAACCGCCAAGAAGTGTAATGTGCATCCATCTTGTGGCCTCCCGGTTGTATGTATCATCATTCTGCCCCAAATGAGGTTAATAGTCCTTACTGATATTAACATGGCTGTGCACAGAGCACGATTGTTTTGAAGGAGTTTGATTCTTCGGAAATAGAAGGTCCATTCAAGAACGAGGTGGATTCCTATATCTCTCTGACGAAGAAATCCCGCCCAGAAGTATATGCAGAGCACATCCTGGATTGCTACGGGTCATTCAGGAAAGGGGACAAGGCATTCATCATGCTTGAGTTTACCAACCAGGGAAACTTATTGGACTTTTTTAAGCGAAACGAATTGCCACTTGAAAGACACGAGCTTTACGACCTATGGATAAGCCTCAGCAAACTATTCACTGGACTAGACAACATCCATAGCCTCCAACAGGTTTCCAAGAACACCAATCTCGCTACCATTCGAGGTGTGCATCAAAGCCTCAAGCCTACCAACATATTCGTATTGAAACGAGGTGACAGTACTTCATACAGTTATCAGTTCAAGATTGGGGGATTCGGGATGAGCAGCATAGCTTTGTTCAGGAGCAGGAGCGATTCAACCAGGGGCCCGGACAGTGCCAGCACGAAGATGTATGGAGCCCCAGAGCTGACTTCCCACTACTCAAACCCGGACGGTGTTGATTACAGTACCTTATGGGAAATAGATATCTGGTCCATGGGCTGTGTCCTTTTTGAAGTTTTGATCTGGACGGTTTGCGGATCTCGGGGACTATTTGAGTTCTTCTGGATGCGACAGCGGGACACTGCCAACATTTCAGGCCACACGCCTTCAGGACTTTCCGGCTGCTTTCACGACGGAAAAGCCCGACTTCGAACTGTCGATATCATGAAGGACGTCGTCATGCAAAGGACAAGAATATTCGACGACTTGTCGGATGCGATTGGAAATCTAATCCTGGACGATATGCTCAGACCTCAGACTAAACGCAGACTAGAAGCTGGGATCCTGACATCACGCTTCCAGGACATTCTGGAGCCTCGTAAAGGAGCTCCAGCCAGTCTAGAAACGGCTGAGTCGCAAGTCGAGCAAATTGCCGCCCACAGACAGGGTGGATGGAATGGCGGCACAGCTGAGACATACGGAGGCGGCAAGGGCTCTGAATCGCACAATCAAGCAGGGGGTTATCCAGACAGCCGAGTGATCAACGATGGCGAAGGGCAGCAACATCTAATGACAGATTTTCGTCCGTACAGAGGTACACGATGAACATCAGTGGGCCAAACGGATCAACCACAGCCATCTGAAATTTTAGGAAACATGGCATTCACAGTAATTATTGAATAACTCCTACCGCCTGCTCGAAAGCCTCCGAGTGGCAGTTGGCAATGTGAACCCAGGTTTTCTACGCACTTCCAATTCGTGAGCCTTCATTAGGCACAGACATGGTTCTGTGAAACGGAGATTTCATTATGTGATATGTTTTGAACAGATTGGGACGATCACTTTGCTTTTAGGACTTTATTGCATTTTGAATACTACTCAAATGGGTGGCTTGCAGACTATTCGAAAGAAAGGAGAAAAGTGTAGGCTAGGGAGCCTATATGGAAATGGGATGCACCCACACCTCAGAGCGTCGGTTTCAGCCTTATATGGTGTGTTTTCCTGGACGCAAAAAGGGAGGGGAGCTGGAACAGAGACTGTTAACCATTAGAATGGAAATGCTCCGGGACGCCTCACTGGGAAGGGCGTGGGCGGGGAGATTCAACTGAACAGATTTACTCGGTTGGTGGCAGCCTTCCATCGACGTAGACCCAGCCGCATGATCCATTGATTCCCCAATAGACCTCGCTTGCCGCTTCTTCGAGAGTCAACTGCTCGAATTTCTCGTGGGGCTCGAGTATCTGTCTGTTTCCGGGTGCCAGTTTACACTGAGGGACTTCGGTATCCTTACCAGTGAATACGTAACAGTGGCCTTGCAAGAGCAATTTATCTGTGGCATCACCGAGGCTAATTGTGATGTGCCAATCGGCGGGGATGTAGCGGCCTGTCCTCCTACCTGTCCGATTGAACTCTGCGGCAGTGTTGTGGTGCTCTGACCTGAGGACTACACATGACATTCCCAATCGTCTGGCTTCTTCCATGACGATGTCTTCGCACTTCCGCACTACAGCGAAGTCGAGGCCCATGTAACCGGAGGATTCTGTCCAATATAAATTAACATATGGGTCAAATAAAGGTTTTCCGCACCCACACGGCTGCTCGTCCTGGTAGCAAGCACGACATCTCTTCTCTCCGATTAGCAGGCTCGGTACTAATTCCTGCTCTTTCTTATCCTTTTGAGGCATGCTGGTGCCCTTACTTCTGTCGATTACAGTTACACCGTGGACGTACTTCGCGTTCTGCCGAATCTTGTTATTGGGTGGGCCAAACTTACCTCCAGCCCTGGGTCTCGGCTTTGGATACTCTCTAGGCGCGGACATGTTTATCGACTGAGTAGACGTCTGGGCTTATAGAGCAATTTTTAGTTGAGTTGAATGGTTTGAGGACTGTTGATGATGTTGGGTTTGTACCGAGCGGTTGCTTGTCATATGCGCTTTTTGAACAGATGAAGGAGTTCGTTCAATTTATATTAAGCCCTACGATGGATATGCGGCTCAACGAGATTTGTCGATTTTGCGAGTCTATTGTTTGACTAAAGGTATCCTTCTGCTCCTGACATTGAACTTTGATGGCTCTTTGGTCGTCGAGCCGCCAAATCTCCGACATTACACTTCGTCCATAGTCTATGAATTATATTCCTTTACTTGTGGCGCATATTCAGAATTACTGTGTCATTGTACTTGTTCCTTTATGGGGATTCAAAGTAGCTTCGTTGTCTCAGTTCCTTCTGTCACATGTTACTACACCAGCTTTTGTAAAATCGGGCGGGCTTGTTCGTCGTAGCCGCTGTGCCCTGAAAAGTCTTATAGCTCATGAGAAAGATATGATAAAGAAGAAGAATGCAATTGCCTACAACCTACATTGTCTCTTGTCCCGTTAGGACAATCATTGTCGTTACAGCTGAGTAGGGAAACTCAAAGAATAGAAATAGTCCATAATCGGAATCTGAACTTCTTTGTCTATCTCGGAACACTCAAATTATGGGTATTTTAAGAAGGGCGTTTCCTTGATTCGAAGCTAAGACCTGTCCCAGATGAAGACTCTTCTCTCGCAGAGGTTACACAAAAACGACAGAAGACTTTCCATTACAGAAACATTTTTTCACGGAAAACACGATGGCATCAACAACAGAGTCAGTCCGACCGGTCTATGTGCCGTACGACTACGATGAGGGCGCGGAAAGCATTGAGGATTACAAGCCTGGTGGCTTGCATCCGACCCACCTTGGGGACTTGTTGGGTCCCAATGGTCGGTACAAAGTGGTGCACAAACTCGGAAGTGGGGGCTTTGGAACGGTATGGGTTTGTCGCGATCTCGAGGAGAACAGATGGAGAGCCGTGAAGATCCTGGCGGCCTCGCATTCGACCGGATATTGCGCAGACCTGAGAATTTGCGAAATGCTATCGGACTTGAGTCCAAGCGAAAAGGACGTTCGTGTCAGCCATGTGGTCATTCCTGAGGACCACTTCTGGCATGAGGGACCAAATGGCAACCATCTGTGTGTAGTCATGCCTGTCCTCGGTCCGAATGTGGAGGATGTTGCTCGGAAATACCACCACCAGGAGGAACCGCTGAAAAGAGTTTGTTACCAGCTCGTACTTGCCATGAAGTTTCTACACGGTAAGGGAATCTGCCACGGTGACTTCCGTCCTAGCAACATCTGTTACATCATGAAAGGTCTTGATGATCTTGATGAGGAAGACCTCTTGCGGGTACTCGGTAGACCAAGTTTACTTTGTTATGTCGATGATGGCGAGTACGACTGGCACGAGGACTTTGCGGGAGACGATGAGGAAGCTGGCCTTCAAGAAGATTCAGATGAGCTTTACAACACAGAAGAGGTCGAATCAAGCCCAAACGCTGAAGAGGATGACGCACAAGAGTCTGGCAACAGTCATGAGCCAAGATACATTGTGGTCACTCCGCACCTGGACGAGTCTTCGCAGTACGTCTCGGATGACATTGCAGTAATCGACTTCGGAGAGTCATTCCTCGCCTCCAGCGCACCTGAAGCCACTGGGATCCCTCAGCCCTACCGTCCTCCCGAAGGTTTCTTCGAAAACTGCGGTACCTTTGGGTTCGGTAGCGACATCTGGGCGCTTGGTTGTTCCATCTTTGAGGTCAGGAACAAGAGCCAGCCATTTTTGGGTGGCGGTCTGTGGTCTTTCTTGGCTAATTGGGAGGATCTGTCCGGCCCACTGCCAGAGCCCTACAGGTCAGCCCTGGCCAAGGAAGCCGACGTGCCTGAGGACCCTTCCCAGTGGGTGTCACTTAACGAGGAGAGGAGGAAGGAGAGAGAATCGGAGCATGTGGCGAGAACAGGTGTACCGGGGTCACTCCACAACTTGCTTCTCCTGGAGCACCGATATACGGTGCCTTTGGCTGAGGGAGAAGTACAGCCTCCACCTCCACCTCCCTCACGAAGCTCAAGGGGCTCGATTCGTGCTCGGCCAGGACGCAAAGTAGTCGCCTATGAGATGTCACAAAGTGAGGCGCTACAGCTCATGGACCTCTTCAAGAAGATCTTTGCCTGGAGACCCGAGGACCGTATCACAGCCGCCGAGGTTCTGAATCATCCGTGGTTTGACGCTTGCCGTGATGAAGACGACTCCGAGTATCGTGTGTCCTCATCGACAGAGAGTGTGGCCTCAGATGAGCATCTCATGTCCTCGACATCGGAGAGTGTGGCCTCAGATGAGTATGAACTTGGCGAGGCTGTGGTACCATATTGTGAGGTTATTATGCTGCTGCCGTGGTTTTTGCGTGGTTTGCGGTGGTTGTATGAGCTCTAGAGCAGGAAATGGCGAGGAGAAATTCGCGTAACCCTAGTAAATGCTAACACAATAATCAAGGTCAGGTTCGGCTTAGAAAATGTCTCACTTATCATTTATAATTAATTCACTTCGAGAAACATCAATGAATAGAATCAAGCAAATCCTAACTATCGTAATTAGAAAAGGGATGTGTTTTCTTTCTTTCCTCTCTTTCCGCAATGTAATGTTGTATCATCTGAGTATGGCAAGGTTGTTATTGCAGAGCGGGACTAGTAGCCGCAAGGCTTTTCGGCACGAACTATCCCGCAATTACGCGCTTCCATGTTACCGAACGCGAAGCTCCAAGGTCCCAGTCGCACAGCCGGTCTCTCCCCCCCGCGCCGATCAATATCCCACCGGCTGTTTTGGAGTCCCAAGAGAACTAAGATCAAGCCCGATTCGCGCAAAATTGGCTACGCGTTACTACGTATGAATACTGTCCCTCCACATGAAGCGAAAAGGAAGGTGATGCCAACTCTGGAGGCCACTCGGCTTCTCCTGTACCGAAACATGATCAACGTTCGCTGCATATAAACAACCACGGTCTCCAGTTTGGGCCTGGCAGGATAATTGGTTGGGGCTGTCATTAAGCAGATCTACCAACATTTCAAGATGCTGAGCCAATCTGCCACGGCACTTCTTGCCTTGTTGTCAGGTATCACTGCAGCAGCCTCCCTTTCCAGGGAGTCGAAAACGTGCACTGTGAAATCTGGCGGCAGCAATGCGACTGACGATGCTCCTGCAATAATTGAAGCGTTTCGAGAGTGTGGACAAGATGCCACGGTCATATTTGAGCCGACGACTTACCACGTCAATTCGGTGATGAATATCACCTGGCTGCAAAATGTCAAAATAGACCTCCAGGGGACCCTCTCAGTACGTTGTTGCGCCATCCAATCTCGACTAGAGCTGATCTTTCTCATCAGTGGGGAACGAATATCTCGTACTGGCTGAACAATTCAATGCCAGTTGGCTATCAGAACCAGTCGACCGCCTTCATCCTAGGCGGGGATGGGATCACTTTCGAAGGGCATGGGCACGGCACTTTCGATGGCAACGGTGATGATTGGTACCGTTTCATTCGAGCGCAGCCGAACACGTCCAACTACCCAGGCCGGCCGCACGCGATCACGTTCAACGGCTTAACAAACTCTGTGTTCCGAGGCGTGAGTTTCTTGAGAAGTCAAATGTGGTAAGTATCGAGTCTTTACAATAAATTCTGGTTGCGTAGCGTTGGACTTAGAAAAACTCCAGGACAATGTCGATCATCCATAGCCACAACAACACGTTCGACAGCATCTTCGTCAACAACACCGGAAACACCGTACAGAGCTGTAAGTATATGTTTTCTAGGTTTCGTACAACCCGAGGGGACAACAACGGTTGCTAATAGGCACAGCCAACACGGATGGTGCCGATACGTTCTTCTCTTCCAATATTAGATTCAACAACTGGACCATCTACAATGGAGACGACAGCATTTCCATGAAGGCCAATAGCACCGATATCAGTGTCACCAACTCCAAGTTCTACAATGGCTTGGGCATCGCTCTGGGGAGCATTGGGCAGTACAAAGGCGCATATGAAACGATTGAGAGGCTGCACTTTGAGAACATATCGTATTTCAACACCCTGCATGCGGTAAGCTGAAAGTCCACGACACGGCAGGTGATAAAGCTAATTCTGCTGGCAGGTCTATGTAAAAACCTGGACCAATGACCAGAACGGCTACCCACCAAATGGCGGCGGCGGCGGACTCGGCTGTAAGTGCTCTAGTTACACTTTCCCAGCCATGAACTCTTTCTCACGCTTTTGATCCCAGTCACATCAGACGTGGAGGCCAGCAATCTCGAGATGGAAGGCATGCGCGGTGGTGCTTTCACCATCTCCCAGTGCACGCGTTTCTCAGGCGCTCCCGGGACGGGCAACTGCACAAACTCGCAATTCCAGATCCGAAACCTCGAGGTCCGCAACGTGCGAGGAACGACAAAGAACAAGAACGTGGCCAGTTTCCAGTGCAGTGCCGTCGCACCGTGCACCGATATCGGCCTTTACGACATTGACGTGAGGTTTACCAACGGTACCGCAGCACCGGGCTACCTGTGTGGCAACGTTGTGAACCCAGAGGGCTTCGAATGCACTGGGCCGCCGTGCGTTGGTGGAAGTGCAACCGGTGGATGTTGAAGTTCCACCTGTAAAGACTGATTTACTGGGATTTGATTGTGTATTTATGCTACCTACCCATCAGATACCTACTAGCGCACTTTAAGGCCACACAGCTTCCTCTGTGATTACCTCTCCTAGGATTAATCCCTCTGGACCACTGCTTCCTAGCATAATGTCCTCTAAGACGATCCTCTTGTGTAACCGCCTTTGAGATACTTGCTCCGTGTCAACCGGCAAGCCCCGATGGTAGCAAATCTGAATTGGAATTCATACGGGACAGTGAGAAGAAGGAAGGCATTAAATAAAAAAACGGATATTCGCGCCTGTAAAAACGGAAGGCACACCCGTACGTCACTCGAGCTACAGCTTGAGACATTCACATGGTGAGACCAATGGATGGGTCTTAGATAGGAGTGGTATACTAGGTATGAATCGGCGTATGTCGAACGCCAAAGCCTAATGCCAATGCCGACTCGTCACCGTTTCTGCCGCTTCCAATTCTTGAACGCCCGTCCAAGCGAGGGCCCTTTCTCCTCTGGTGCGCTTCCCATCTGGCCCATGCCCCCACCTAGATCAACCAACGGTACCATCGACGGCCGCCCGTGGGCACACTGGAAGGGGAATGCACACTGGACCAGCCTCCCTAGGAGTTCCTCACACTGCTCCCGCGTTAATGAGTCATTGAACATGATAGCGCTCCTGCACGACCTCGAGTTGATCAGCTCAATGATCCCCTGTGGGCATCCATGGAACAACGACACCCAGGCTGGACTGCCATCTTCAGTTCCTCCAGGTATCACGGGCCTTGGTCTTGGCTGTTGGGCCAGGCCCGCTTCATCATTCATCTTCCACGCCTCGGTCCTGATGAGGTCGGAGAGAAGCCGGGGCTCTGTCCTGCATCTCTCCAATATAGCAGGTGGGAGGCTCCGCACGGCAACTTGAGCTTTGGGGCCAATTTCCTTGGTCTTGGGCTTCTTGCTTCCCAGACTTCGACTGGCACCAGGAACCTCTACATCATAGCAAATGCCCCAGTGCGCGAAATGTCCCCGGCTTCGGCACAGAACATCTCTGTCCTGCCTTGAAAGCTCGAAAACAAAGGGCTTCGGCAGAACTTCGGTGACTGCTTCCCAAAAGTTGCCGCCCATATTTGCCGTACCACGGGCAAAGTAATTTTGCATCAGACTTTCCACGCGGCACCGCTCATCTGCAGCATGCTGATCGATCAGAACCAGACATGATGAAGTAATCGATGTCTGGGTCTCCATCTGGTCATCTTGAACCTGATTGAATGGCACCTTCACTAGAATAAACTTGCTGTCAACTTGGGAGACTAGTTCAGCTCTGCGGATGGCGTCTTTTGACACCCGTCCTTGAAGGCCCAAGGCGGATGCTTCATGATGCGATCCCAAGCTGACAGTTGGCATCCCATAATCGCAGTGGTGGGCACCTGGTTTGATGTCGATGCCCAGCATGTCTGATATATCTGGTAATTTCGGTATGGGACGTTCAGTCAGCTCAAAAACGGGATTCTTCCACTTCTCTACTAGGTCTTTGACCCAAGGAGTAGTGTTGCTCGTCCCCACGAGGCTGTTCCTGTCAGATGTGTCCGTCTGGGTAAGCTGTTTCCCGGCCCTTTTGCTGAGAGTCAATGGTTTGGGAGGCAACACAAACCCAGTCCTAGGATCGACAAGAGTAGCCATTTTGGTAGCAGGGTTGACCCATTCAATGGGATCCTCTTTGGGGGACTCTTCCGGTGACCTCGTTGAGCTTTCGCCGAGTGTTCGTTGTGGAGTCGCCCCTTGAATTAGACTTCTGCCTCTCAACTGCTTGAGGTCAATGTCGTCGAAAGGTTTTCGCTTTAGATTGCCATTGTGGTCGTACAGCGAGGGCTGAGAAGGCTGTGCTGTGGAAGGTTCCGGTTGCTTGGATTTCGTCGCACACTGTGCATCCTTGCGGTCTGCGGCAGAACTCAAAGATGACGCCCGCGAACGAGAAGACGGCTGCATTGACTCTTTGAATGTAGGCAAAGTCGGGCCGGACTTGACTCTCGACCACCCATCAAATGGTGACTCTGACCTGCTACCAGAGGCCTCGAGCCTCTGGGCTTTGCGAGCGGGCTCCTCCCTCGGACTTGATACAACGCTGGAGGCAGTGCTCGGTCTTGGCCTGGTTGCCTCTACTTTCCCACGCGGCTTCTTGATTTCCGGATTACGCCCACCTCTGTTCTTTACAGATAGGTTGACTGGTTTTGGTCGGCAATGATTCTTCTTCAGGAACTCGTAGAATGTAGCCTTCAGGAGATCTGTGACTAATGCCAGGGTTGGGCGCCGATCATCGAGAATGTCCTCCACATCCAGGGAACTATCGGTGGCCGAACGTGTAGCATTAATCTTCAAGAAGAACATTGGCCACCTGTCCACGCTTTTTTTGAGTTTCAGTTCCTTGCCAGTGAAGCCTTCCATCTTAGGCTCCTTGAGGACACCATCTGAATCACTTTCAGTATCTACAGCACCGAAGGCAGAGTCTGCAAAGACTCTGTTCACCTCTTCGAAAAGAACGTTGCACCGAGATTCGTTTGAAAGCGGCTCGATGCCAAGACTGATGAATTGAACACGCTTTGTCGCGACCGGCTCACGGCAGACATAACCATCTATAGATAGTCTTGGTGCAGATGCTCCGATAGACACCCATTCACTTGAGTCAAGGCTGTCACAGAATGATGCCTGGTGCAGAAGTCGGCAGCCGTCACTGAGCCAGGTTCTCGATTGAGAGCCGGTCCTCAAAGTAAGGGTCTGGCGACTAGAATTTTCGCGAATCGACACAGAGACTCCTCCGGGCCAGGAAATCATCAAAGAGACGAGATCGTAGAGAAGCCGGTCCCATTCTTTGCCAAAGGAAGACCTGTCGCCTTGAAGAGCGCGGTATTTCACTCGAACTGGCATCGAGCCGAACAAGTCTCTCACAGTAACACGCGTGCCGTGGTTAAAAGTGAGGATCCTTTGCTCGGGAGGGCATGGGACGTGCCGGGCCAGGAGTTTGGAGTTGTGGATGCTCATCGAATTGTGCGAGTGGTACTCTCTGTGATGGGATGCCACGGAGAGCAGTGACAAAGACGCGACCGACGCCAAAAATACACCATGTCTGCCATGGATATCTAGACGCGGCGGATGTTTTGATGTGTCTTGATCGGATTGTTAGAACCAAGAGTATTATTGTGTGTGTATGCGCAAGCGCGGGACTCCAACGTACAGTGCAGTTGGCCTAACCCTCCATCATCGCGGAATTCAGATGGTGGAATCCCAGCTCCATTGTCCTCTACGGAGCAGTTGCCACGGGAATAGTCGACGCTGAGGTTGATCTTGGTGGCCTCAGCGTCAAGCGAGTTTTTGATGAGCCCACAGATCACGTTGTTCAGGGAGGTGATGACGACGGACGACTTGATCTGAGCCACGACATCCGCCGGGAGTGGCTTGATGGACATGGCCGGCTGCACATCTCGGAGGTGATGTTGGTAGCTGCTGGGTTGTCAGGGAGCTGTCCACAAATAGACGAGTTGCCTAGGAGGAGACCCCCGAATGTGCTGCTCCTTGCTTGTGACGGGGCACACAAAGCAACGGACGTCGTTCTGAGGATGATGTAAGCAGCCAGGGTACGTACCCACCGTATCTCCCTACCGTATCTGCGGTATCTGCAACAGGACCGGCAATACGTCACAGGGCTGGCTTCAGTGGGACCCCCGGTCCCCGTCCGTTCAGCTCGCAGAGCTCGCCTGCTCGCCTGAACGCCTGACGCCGCCTGATGCCGCCTGAATTAACCTTTCCCTGTCGGGATGATCGCGTTTTGGGCTGCTTCCCCGGGAATTCCAGTCCAACGACCCCCATTCCGCTCCCGATTGCCAATTGCCAATTCCCAGGCACCAGGCCCCAGGCCCCCAGAGACCCCCCAATGCCACCAGTGACCACCACTTCAAGGTCCATCCCCATTCCACTACCGTCTGCGCCTAGCCCATTCGTCGTCTCGTCTTCACACAACCAACAGCTCGACGATCCGACGATCCGACCGTCTCCTTTCCTTTTCGATCGCTCTTGTTTCTCAGCAACCAACTCCAAACGCTCGCTCCCCCTTTCCCTTCTTTTCTTCCATTCTTTCTTTTTGACTCTACCCGTTTGTCCCGTCGCCCCGCCTGCACAATGGCCATGGCGCCCACAGATCGTCGGAAACCCTTCACCAGCTGGGTCAAAAGGCTGAATCAGAAGATGAAGCGCACCAAGGGCCCAAACAACCCCTACCCACAGTCAGGCCATGTCAGTTCCCGACATGGGCTCCCACCACCGTCCACGACTCATCATCAGCAGCAGCGACAATCGCATTCCATTGACTACCCCCAGTCGACCGTCGAGAGCGCGCCGGACCCCGAGCTGGTCGTCCACTCCGCCGAGGAGCTAAGCAGGCAGTCCATGCAGTCGACGAGCGAGGGCAGGCCATCGGCTGAAGATGAAGGGGACGCCGATGGCGACGCCGAGGGCCGACCACCAACCACCGCCCCATCGTACGGCGGCACATCTTTCGCCGGCACGAACATCACAGCGACCGACCCACGCAGGCCCGACAGCACCTTCTCCTCGCCCGCACCGTCCGCCCGGTCCGTCGCGACGACACTCTCAACCATGCAGACCCAGATGGCCAATGGCCTTCTGAACGGCCAGCCCGCCAACACTGCTGCCCAACCCACCTCACGGCCGCAACAGCAACAGGCCGTCCAGTACACCCAGCCCGAGGCCCTGGTCACCGCGATGCCCGCAAGCGACGGCGACCGAAACAGGCGGAGCGCCTATCGCCCCGCCACATACAGTGCGATCATCGCGAACAATCTCCTGAGCGACAACATCTCGATCCTGACGCTTGCGTCGTCCACCCAACGCCGTAGGCGGCGCTCCTGGGACACGGACTACGATCATGCGTCGGTACGCGCGCTGCCGCCGGCATCACAGTTCGGCGGCAGTCGCGAGTCGCTGCCCCTATCTATTCTAAGCGCCAACCTCGACGGGCCCACGAGCCCCGGCTTGACTACGGCAAGGTCCATCGCGGAGCGATCGGTTAGTGGCCTGGCTCTTGGCCATGGACGAGCCGACAGCCTGAGCGGCAGTGTTGGAGGCGGAGCAATACCCGTCACCAGCGAATCTTGAGGATGACTATGGGGCCGACTACAAATGGCTTCCAATATGGACAGCTGCGAGCGCAAGCTCTCATGGGACGGGGGATATTGCTGTCAGGCGCATCAGAGTAAACATAAAGGACACAATCTGGTCCATACAGGGAAACAGGTACAAGACATGGTTTGGGCGGACACAATCAGGAGTTCTAGGGTGTGCGTGTGTTTTGTTTTGGACGGGCTTTCTTTACTTGATGACTTACGGATTGGACGGAATCGATACCCAGTACCCATAGGAAGAAATTGATATTCTAGGCTTGAGGGGCGCATCTTATTCTCAATACAACATTTGAAAGCTTGTCCCCCCAACTCTGGCTGTTGCCGGGCCTAATTGTGTGAACAAGCGAGTGAGTAACCCCAATCCGTCGACGGTCAGAGGTTCCCATGCGGGGTAGTAGCACGAGGCAACACCATCGTCAGCTAACTCGACGACGATCCAATTTGGATGAATGTATCTCATTCTCCTTTCTCAGACTCTCTTGGTTGACGTCTCCTCGCTGCATAACAGCTTGAGAATCACGTAATAGTCGGCAACGGCAACAGCACTTGCCACCGGTATCGGCATCACACCACCTCAACTGTCCCTGTCTTTCATATTCTCACAGCCAACACCGTCTCCAACGTCTGGGTATCTTCTCTCACCCCGCAGCCAATGCTATAATCCCCCGTCTTACAAGCCTCCTATTCCCCAACCCCCTTCCCTTCCACAGCCCAGCATGTCCTCCTCCTCACCCCCAGCCCCAGGCAAGGTCCGCCTGACCACAAGCTCCCCCTCGACCCAGGCCACCACGGCCGCCACCCTCTCCCAGCTGCGCCAGATCGCCCGCCGCGCCGCCCGCGACCACGCCGCCGACATCCTCCTCCTGCCCGAGGCCTACCTGGGCGGGTACCCGCGCGGCTCGGCCTTTGGCTGCGTCATCGGCGGCCGCAGCGCCGAGGGCAGGGACGAGTACCTGCGGTACTTTGAGCAGGCCGTCGACCTCGGCGACGTCGTGGGCGAGGGCGCGGGAGCCGGGGACGACTGGGTGGCCCGCCGGCTCGAGGCCGTGAACGTCGGCGGTGGCGATGGGGCGTCGGCGGCGCCCCTGCGCGGCGACGGCACGAGGGAGGAGCTCGAGAGCATCGCTGCTGAGACGGGGGTGTTCTTGGTCACGGGGTGTATTGAGAAGGCGGGTGGTAGCCTCTACTGTGCTGTTGTGTATGTCTGCCCCAAGAAGGGCGTCATTGGCAAGAGGAGGAAAGTCATGCCTGTGAGTTTCCCTTACTTGCCTTCACTTTCACATGCATAAGGATGCTGACGTTTGGCACAGACCGGCACGGAGCGCTTGATATGGGCCCAGGGGTCACCGAAAACCCTCCGGGCAGTGACCACCGTGATCCGCGGCGTCAGGGTCAACATGGCCGCCGCCATCTGCTGGGAGAGCTACATGCCGCTGCTCCGCCAGTCCCTGTACGCGCAGAACATCAACCTGTACCTCGCGCCAACAGCCGACGGACGGGACGCCTGGGCCTCGCTGATGCGCACCGTCGGCATCGAGGGCCGGTGCTTCGTGCTGAGCTCCAACATGTGCGTCCGCGAGGCCCAAGCGGCAAACGGGTCCTCTTCCGCGATCGCGGACGACGAGGTCCGGGGCGACTCAGAGCCATACGCGCGCGAGCGCCGCAGCTCGTGCGTCACGGAGGAAGGGTTCGAGATCGCGCTCCCGACCCACAGCGCCCACGGCACCGGCAAGAATCCGCAGCGCAGGCGGCCGAGTGTGTTTGACGAGGACGGCAACGAGATCGTGCTGTGCGGCGCCGAGGACGGCAAGCCCGCCACCGCTGCGAGCAACGGGGCGCAAAGCCCCAAGGCCGTTGGGAAAGAACAGGCCGTCAAGAAGAACGGCGTTGGGGCAAAGTTTATTTGCCGTGGAGGATCATGTATCACCGATCCGTTTGGAGAAGTCCTTGCTGGCCCGCAGTGGGAGGACGACACGGGGATCGTCTACGCGGACGTGGATTTCAAGGATTGCATCAGGGGAAGGCTGGATTTGGACGCGGGTGGGAGCTACTCGAGGAATGACTCGTTCAAGTTCTCCGTTGAAGGATTGAACCTCGCACCATTGCCATATTAAAGGGAGTTCTCGCGATATCCATCTATACCAATTGTCTGGTGGCAAGCAGGTGGTAGCTTGAGTAGAGGCAGAGATATGGTTAACACCAAATTGAATATTTTCACAGCGCATCAGCCAGGTCGATGATGTCCATGCCTTTTACCCTTTCCCAACCAGCGTATAACTCCGGGGGAAACCAGTCCGCAAGCTTCCCCGCAGGTCGACCGGGCTCTGCGGGTAGGACCTCATCCTCGCTCCCAGTGAGCATCATACCAAGCGCTACACCACAAAGCCAAGCCCAGACCATGCCGTCGCCGCAGAAATAAGCCGAGATCCACTCGCCTGGTAGCACTTGGCCACCCGCCTTGGAGTCCTGCTTGACCTTCCTCGACGTAATCCTTGTATCAAGCCGCCCGACAAGCGGCATGAAATCAGGAACCAGGCCTATAGCTCCCGACCAAGCCTTGATCACCCTTGAGCCTTCGCCTTTCACCTTGTAGCCCGGGTCGAAGAGGCTAGACATGACACCCTCCAGGTGCATAATTGTCAGAGCGTCGATCTTGGTATCGTCGTAGACACCCATCAGGTCCATTCCTTGCTTTGGGCCTTGGAAATAACCACCCCCAACCATCAGCTCGCCCGTCGGTCTCTGTGTTATGTAGTCGAAGCCTTGGCCGAAAATAACAGACCACGAACGGCTGCCGTCCTTGTCAGGGAAATATTCAGCCGCCCGCTGGGCGGTCATATGGCACAGAGCCGACGTTCCTTTGCCTCTCAGTCCCGGGACCAGCTGTGATGTGTGTGCATTCGTGGCATGAACGACGTGGCGGGCGAGTATCTGTCCCCTGCTGGTGACGACTGCGTAAGGGAACGAGCCAGCCTCTTCCAGCTTGGAGGACCGCGCGCTCTGATCATCAACCTTAACCTCCTCCACCGTAGTCCCGGTCTCGATGGCCAACACACCAGGGAACTCATCCAGAAGCTTCCTCCACAGCGCCGTGACAAGCCGGTACGGGCTCAGCGCGCCAGCCGGGTAAGACACGGCACCAGCCACGCGCTCGTTGACGCCAAACCTCTCCCGTGCCTGCTCAGCCGTGTGCGCAACCATCTCGAACCCGGCGGGCGCATACGGCATGAACTCGTCCACCATCGCCTTCATCTTGGCGTCCGTGTCGGCGTCGACCGCAAAGTCCACCGTCTCCACCCCCCTGCACTCCGACACGCCCTCGATGCCCTCGGCCCGCGCCAGCCCGGTCAGCACGTCGAGGTGGCTGAGCTGGAAGGCGCAGATGCGCGCGGCGCGGTCGCGGCCCAGCCCCCGCTTGTGCACCAGCCCGTGGAACACCTCGTGCGAGCTGGGCTTGATGTGCCCGCCGTTGCGGCCGGTGGCGCCCGAGCACAGCTGGCGCGCCTCGAGGACCACGACGCGCCTGCCCGCGCCGGCGCCCGCGGCGGGGAGCTTTTCGCCCTTGCGCCGCAGCTCGTGGAGGACCGTCCGCGCGATGGCCACGCCGCTGATGCCGGAGCCGATGATGACGATGTCGGCGGTGGGCGGCGGGCCGCCCGGCGTCTGGATGTCGACCAGCTCCGGGAAGGGTGGGTCGTCCTGCCACTGGGAGAGGGTCGGCTTGGCGGGCGGGAAGCCCGGCGCCGCCCGCATCCGGGCTGCCACTTTGGACCAGTCATTGGAGAGGTCGCGGAGGATGGATATGAGGGTCCGGACGGACTTGAATAGGGATAGCAATCGCTTCAGGGCATCCATTATCGGCCACTGAATCCGGAGTTTCCGTGTTGGTGTTGGGAGGTGGTAGCTGGCGCAGTGCAGATCGCAGTGTGAGGGGAACGGGAAGCCTCGCAGCGCATTGTCCGTCCTCGTGCAGCAGCCACCGGATCTAAGTTTATTTTTGTTGGGTCGCCACCAACGGTCTTATAATTCCACGCCTGCGTTAAAGAAATGAATTTGGAATTTAGTACAACTTCACATACTCATCCCAACAGGATGTCTAGGGTTTGCGGACATTGTGTACCTAGGTACGGATATGTGCACATGTGTGCACCCGCCCAACCCCCTCCGAAGGTATACAACCAGAGCGATTATTTTTCTATCATCGCCTCATTTACGTTGCTCTACTGTCTTACTTCTTCTACAATTCCATTTCACTCGTGTCGTCTCTTATGAAACGATCGACCTCATCAAAAATCGTTCATATGCGTCCGACTCAGGAAACATGAACTCAGCAAAGCATTATGCTACTTCTACTCTTGATTCATATCTCATTATTCTTGATGACTTTACGAGACCTTTCACGGCCAGTAGTGCTCTCCCAGGAATGATTTTCAATCTTTCCGATGTCAAAAACCATGTAGATCAAGGGTGGTGTCTTTGCAAACGCTGTTATTCTGGCAATTCCCTCCATTTAGCCCAAGTTGAACTCGATCTTTACCTAAGAACAAGGGATTATGAGGATGAACAAAAGTATTGGTTCTTCCTTATGTTACAGGGCTCAATTCCTGGTCGTTAGCAAACAAAGAAGAATTGCTGGAGTCGGTGGATGCTTGGATCGCAATTGGCTAGCTCCACCAGAAAGCATACAGGCAGGGAAAAGCCCGGGCTTCCGGAGTTTGAGGTTTGAGTTGAGATGTGATAGTGTGGGAGACGAAAATAGATCGAATGCAGAGGCACAGATACACATAGGGTCCATGGTTATCTGTGATCTTTATTGACATATCTGCCGTTAGCATGCCCTGGTCTTTGAGACAAAGATCTGCCAACCAGGGTGCTGAGTTACTGAACGACACATCATTCCTGCCTTCCAGCTTGATATTCACAAACTCCACAGAAGAGACCGTATACCTTGCTCTAGCTCTACATGCCCAGGTGACCTTTTCACAAAGGGATTCAGGTTACATGCTTTGAAAGGCTCGTCGTTGCTCTGGAACTTGATCCAGCTTTGTGAGAGCAACAAGAATTGATAATTGGAGTTACAGCTAAATCCCAAAATGTATGGAAATATAAGAATAGAACCTCGCATGCGTCCAGAGTGCTTTAGAGTACTCCAATCACCATCACAACGAGCAATATTGAATTACACTATACACGTATAGGCTTCCCATAATTCCCATCCCTTACTTTCAACATTTACTAGCCATCATGAGCTCAAGTGCCAACACTGGGATTGATGAAACTGCTTTCTACGGCCGGCTTCTCGTACTTTCCGGTCTACATTCTCTTGACAGGAATAGAATTCACCGGATCGAGCGATGGACAGACCGGACTGAGTCGTTTCGCAAAGCATCAACCGATTTGATTGGTGCTGTATCTCAAGACTCGGAAGACGACCGCAAATTCCGAGTATTCCTGGATTGCTTGGCTGAACTTTGTGCCAGCGCCCGCAACGGAAGAACCGTTACCGCTGTCACTGTCCACCTCCCCGAGACTAGCCGCCCTCCTCAATATTTATTCGTATCCAACAGCCGATCCAACAACGAGAAGAACGCCGCGAAAAGTCATGTTGAAGACATATTGGAGGCCTTTGAGCCAGGCCACGACTATCCCAACCATCCTCGACACCGGGAAGTTGTACCTGGTGTCCGCCACGAGGTGCTCGAAAAGGCTCTAGAATTCAATAAACAGAGGTTCAAAGAGTATGTGAAGATTATCTACAGCTCCCTTCACAAACTTTCCAACCGCAATAACCTGAACAAAAGCTGTGAGTAATTTCTTTCACTGCAATGTGGCAGAGGCCAAACATAACAATAGTAGCGTCATCTACTAATCTTGCGTATCCAATACCAGCCAGGTATCTGCTGGAAAGACTTAAGGTATTACTTCCACGGGACCACCTTGAAAAAATTCACAAGTCGTGTTGGGATTGGTACGGGACTCGTTGTAAGTTTATCCGGCTGAGCGTTATTCATTTTGGTCATCCAACTGAAACGGTGCCTAGTTGTGAGATTGACTCTGCGCCTCATGGAGAAGTTGGAGGCTCAGAGAAGTCTTAAAGCGGATGGGATCTTCGCCGCCTTGGATATCCTTCTCGCGAACCGCGCACAGGTCGACAAGTCACACTATCTAGCACTGTGGCATGAGTTCCAGCATGCCTTGAAGCGTATCCTATCACTCCAAGACTCGCTCGCGGTTATTGCAGCCGCAGCTAGAGAGTGGCCTGAACTCTTCAAAGGCGTGACCGTTCACTTTCTCCATTCTAGTTGGGGCAAGGCCTACAGATTGCAAAGAGTTGATCATTTGGAACCCTTTCTGCGGCGCCTCGGTCTCGATGATCACACTACAGAAAACGCCATGTCGAGGCACGGTCTAAGCAGAGAAATCAACAAGGACATCCAGGGCGACCCGTACAAACAGAACAAACGAAGTATCCATGCAGAGATACAACTTTGGGCCCACATAAGGAGGACATCGGATTTTGTCCCGTTCCATCCGGGGAGGCCACATACGAACAAGGGTGCGGCAAACACCAGCGTAGTCGGAGTCAGCAAACTAACATGCCGCCTGTGTCATTGGTTTTTCCAGAATGTTGATTCACATCGCGTGGTCATCAGACCATCCTCATGGAACGTTTACCATAGATGGGCCCTACCTAGTCTGCCGAAGGACCCAGACATCACAGAAAGACTCCATGACGGATTGGCTCATGAGATATCAAGGGTGCTGGCCGGAGGGGAAGTTCAACGCACCGAAACAGACACAGACTCTGCGCCAAACAGTGCTGGCCTCTTTTCCGTTTCTGGCGAATCGTCCTGTGACTCCTCAGACTCCAATAATTCTGGGGGTTGGAGCCACGTAGGATGGGGTACATCTTCGACTGCGACTGAGTCGGATTCGGATCGCTGGAAGGCAGACAGTGAGTAGCAGACTGTGTATGAGTCAGGCTGGGTGAGATAGTTTAGTTCATTAGTAATGCGGATGTAGAAGACACAGGATTGGCGTTTATACGGTTAGGGAATCTATTTATTACGCAGATTGATCCATTTGGAAAGTGGTCTCGTTTTTAATCTGTATACATATGCCTCTTTAAGCAGTATGCATCAGTCCCTTCATACAGTGATAAACGCTTAAGCACCTAGCGTTAAAAAAAATACAATGCCGATAACAGTAGGTTTCGAACACAATTGTAGCTTGCGGCTGATCCATTTGGAAATCCGCGCTCTCACCTTCAATCTCACTCATATGGCAGCTTCTGTTCCACTCGCACAATAATTATACTACCTTGTGCAGGTGTTGGGTGTTAGGTATACGGGTGTGTAAGGCCTGGGTGATGCGTGTTATTTTGCTATAGTTATAGCGTTAGCGCTGTACCGGTGTACCCTCATTTTTGCAGGTGCGAATATCTCTATTCCTCAATACACTTCCATGTCACGAGTCGACAACTGGAGAAGAGCACTGAGTCAACCTAATTGCACCCATCGGACTGTCCACTGGGCACACCTCATTACCACAGCTTGTCGTTGAGCTTGAACCGGAAGATTAGAAGCAGTACCAAGCATCCGCCAACCAGACAGACAATGTACGCGTCGCGCATCGCACTGACAACATCGCTTACGACTTCGTGTTGCATCTGATCCGATAGACTTCTCAACAGCTCGCTGGACGGGTCAGAGATGATGGTGCTGATTTCCTCGATACTGAGACCGGGAAGCAGCGAACCAACGGCCAACTGGGCCTTGTTGATGAAAACAGCCTGGGCAATGCTGAGGCTTATGGTCGGTCCCCCCAGCTGCGCGAAGGCCTCCCACCCGGTGATGAGCCCTATGTCGGCGGGCGCCACCTTCATCGAGGCGACGGCAAATGTGAGTTGTGTAGCGGCGCCTGAGCCTAGGCCCAGCAGGATCTCGTAGCCGTAGATGTGGGCCAGGTTGGTGAACTCGTTGACGGTGTACAAGCACGCCGCGCCCGAGATGCACAAAATGCCGGCAAAGATGTACCATGGCACGTAGTATCCCGTCTTGCCCGTGACCAGGCCAGAGATGATGCCGATGACGGACTGGAACACAACGTAGGGCAACATGCGTACGCCGGCCCAGATGGCTGTGTCTGCCTTGACAAATTGGAAGTAGAGGGGCAGGAAGTAGACGGGGACGAAGACATTGGTCGCACAGCAGGCTATCTCGAGGAACAGAACCACCATTGTGGCGGACTTGAGGAAGTGCATGGGAACATATGGCTTTCCGGGCTGGTTCCGATGGCGAAGTGATGCTGGCTGAGGAAAGCGACGAGGAGGACAAAGGACAGCACGAAGAGGGCGATGACCTGACCCGAGTTCCAAGCGTATAGGACGCCGCCGAATCAGATGGCCATTACCATACAGACAATGAGACCGATGAGAATGATTATTCCGAGAAAGTCGATTTCCTTTACCCGCTGCATGAATGACTGGCCGGGGCGTGGGTTAAGGGTCGGCAGCAGGAAGATGTACACAGGGGCGCATACGGCACCGACGACGAGGTTGCTGCGATTGGAAGTCAGCATCTGAAATATTTGATATTTTTTGGGAGGCATGTGCTTGACTTACAACCAGAACGCCCACCTCCATGTTGCACTGCTTCCCGCAAAAGCGCCACCAATGACGGGACCCAGCACTGTGCCGGCTCCAAAGGGTAATGCCAACGAGATTCAGGTAGAGAGGTCTCTCTTGGTCTGAGGTCATCTGAGTCAAAAGACCCATGGATCCAAAGTACATGCCAGACCCTCCGGCACCGCAGATAGCTCGGCCCACAATGAGGGTGTCCATGGTAGGCGCCGCACCGGCGATGGCACAACCGACAGAAAAAACAACGAAGCTCACACAGAAGGTCCACTTTGCACTGTATCTGGCACATAGGTCTCCCCTGGACGGATGCTTGTTGTTAGTCCAGTCCGTTCTTGAGCCCCACAGGGGACAAATACTTGCCGAGACTTGGCACTTACCAGAAGAAACATGTGCCCCAGGAGGACATCATGAAGTCGACACCCAGCCAAGCAAGCTTGTTGAGTGACTGAAATGTCTGGATTACCGCAGGCTGGATGTTGGCGGCAATAGTGTCGTCAGCTGCAAACAAGAAGTTAGCCATGAGGATGCTTGCTACGACCAGAGCCCATGAGAAGCCGTGAACGGATCTTGGGGACGGCTCGCTTGCTCCGTCTGCAGCTGCGTCCTCCGTGACCCCTTTTTCGTTGTCAGCATTATTACCAGGTGTGCTGAGGCGATGATCCTTCTCATCCTTGAACTGGGAATCGTTCCCGGTGGGCACCACAGGCTCGCGGTCGCCTGTATTAGTGCCCGTGACCGAAGTCGACTCGCTGGTTGACATGGTTGGCTGCGAGGGTGAGATTAGGTCGGATGTAAAGATGAATGTATGGGTAGACGAACTTGTACGTTCCAAAGGTCGAATTAGTGGTTTGATGACGCGGAAGCAAAAGTTAGTTCTGATGCACCATTTGTTCCGACGACGTCCCGTAATAAACCACCACAGCTGTTGCTCACTAGGTATCATGTTTGGAACCAATTTCCCGTCTCTGGCCTCATCCACTCCAAAACTGACTAAGAATTGTTCAGATAGGGTAGATTATAAAATCGCCTTTTCTGCAATCTTGGTAAGCTGCTGCCATCCTCGCTGCGTTTGTAGAACCATACAACCGCCACGTGTACTGGTCGGCCGAGAAATATCGGTCGAAACCCCTGTGTAATTCAGCCACCAATCGCGAACAAGGAACGTACCTCCAACATTGGCTGCTTTCTCTGTCAGCGACCGAAGAAGGTCGGCCAATCTGCTTTTTACTGCTAGACATGACAAACACTGCCTGGTGCATATTCTATTGTGCATATTCTATTCTTCTGGCGGCGCAGACCGGAGCCATTTATGTAAGAATTATGAAATGAAGGGAACTCAGGTACCCGCCCTTTTGCTAGCCGTACTTGTATGTTAACCGAGCAGAGTATTCAGGGTGTTCCTCAAAGTCGTTAAAGATCGGAGCACTGGAGAAGTTGTAGGATAGATAGTAAATACTTCTATAAGCACTGTTTGGTCACTTCACTAGTGTCATGAGTCTTTTATCATCTTGCTGAAAGTATAGAGCAATTAGGCATTACTTCTCCGTAGAAATTTATAGACCTCAGATTTTCGTCCTTCTGGACAACAATAGAGAAGGTATTGTGCGTGTACAGCTAGCATTGTCTCCTGAAAGTCCGCTGTGTTATCAGGATGCGGATGGCGCGCTTGTCTCAGTCCTGGTCCAGCCGGAACTGAAGTTATTCACACATCCGAGGGGACGCATTGTATTCAAATCCGATTTCGACTTGACAAATGCTAAGTCACAAGGCTATAAGCCAAATCCACCTGTATAGTCGCGAAAGAAAACCTCCCAGCTCTCCGCCCCCACTGTCCCTCCCCCGAGGATCCCCATTTCACCTGCAGCAAAGGGAAAGTTCGGGTGGTAGCCCACTACTCCTGCAGGCTGTGTTTCGGGATTATAATCCCACTGGGGAATCGCGTCGACAGCCGGCTGTGGTCGCAGTTCTGCTACATCCCGCTGTCCTGTGGCCCCTGTCCAGCTGCCACCATCATGCTGGCCCGAAACTCCCAAGCTGACAGCATCAACACAGCTGTTTACCTGCGGTGCGACTGGTGGCGAAATATCGATGTCGGCTGTGTTGATCAGCCGCGCCAGAGTCCGGGCACCCACTTGAGCCATCTCGCTGACCTCAGCCAGGGTCTCTAAAGTTGTGAGCGCGCCACGCGCCGCCTGCATGCACTCTGCTCGGGTCACCGAGTTCAGCCTGGCCCCAAGGGGGTCGGACCTCATTCTCTTCATTGTCATCTCGAGAGACTGCGACCGGGGCCCCGGCCGTGGTTCTCTGTCTTCCTCACTTACTCCGGGGAAACCTGGGTCCGCATACAGGCAGAGTAGCGGTACCGCACCTTCGAACAAGGGCATTATTATGCCTGAGTGTTGTGTGTGCGAGCCACCCATGAGCCCGTGAAGAGCGGACACGCTCTCCAGCAAGCCGAGTGCAGCGGCTGCAAGGGCTCGCTTGCCGTGCGATACGAGGATTTGTTTGTAGCCTGGAACATACCTATCGGCGGGCTGCATCAGTGTAGGCCGGAAGTTCCAGCACAAGAACCCGAACACAGCCATGTGAAGTAGCTGTCGTTGCTTCGGCAATGTTGATAGTCTTGCTTCCCATCGCCGTTCTGGCTGGGCGAGGGCAAAGGCTGGCGGAATCGTAGGGAGAAAATCACTGCAGAATGCCTCGTATCGCTCCTCCGCTGCCACCGCGTCGTATTTGTTGATTTTTAGGACGGGGCCACGTTTGGGGGTGTAGTTGCGCATGAATCGGGCAAGTTGTGTGCGGAGAAGACGCTCTGTGAAGACATCCGGTACCTCAGCGCCCATGTCGGGCTCGCAAAGAAGGCGCATCCGGGGCAGGATGTCGTCGCTTAAGGCGTCATCGGGAAGAAAAGGTAGGCGATGAAGATGCTGTGAAAGGCAACTGCGAAAAAGACATATGTCAGGAAAGGAGGACCAAAAACCGACAACCAGCTCATCACCGGGCACATTCCGGGGTCAGCATCATACCTGTCCCATATGTATAGGTTGCAGAACATCCGCCGTCTCATCTCTTTCTCTATCTCGTCAATGCTTTCAGGCCACATACTGCTGTCGAGATGCAGGCCAACCTGCTGAGCCACACGTGAGGCACAGCTTACATGTTCCCAGAAGGCGTCCATCGGTCCAACACTGATGCTCGCCAAACCTGCGACGGCAATGTGCTGCACCCGTACCAGAGAGCCTCGCGGGTCTAGTTTTCTGCAGATAGGCAACAAGGCTTTGATGACTTCTTCGCACGACATGCGAATCTTGACCAGAGACACACCTTTGACGCTGTCAATTGTGTGCGAGGGAGACGGGAGGAAGACCGAGGCGTAGTAGCACACCCGCAGGAAGAAGATGGCAAACTCAACGTCTGCGACTGACGAGATAGTGTCCAAGTTCCACCACCTTTGATGCTGTGAGAGAAACCAGGGCGGGTGCAGAATTTGATCAATCCTATTACATTCAGAAATATGTGAGTTACGATATGTGGCGCGGAATATGACGAGTATGTACGGGTTGGACAAAACCTACCAGTTGACATCGGCCACAAAAACTCTAACCAATACGTCCATAATTGGTCGGGGGAGCATCATCTGCAGCGTTCTGCGGACCTCGGCATCGATCTCGGCCGGGAAAGGGATTTCTGTGGCATCGTTGTTGTTTTCGTGTGGAAGCAGCTACACAAGAATCAAATTGTTACCTCACCGTTGGATCACCTGTGTTGTTAACAACAGCACAAGACCCACCTTCCGCACAAGAGCCATGGTGGTACCTTGGCTCGAGCCATAGTATCCAAATGCTTGGGCAAGCGTCGGCGACGACAAAGACGCGGGAATGGACACTTCGCCAGGCCCTGTCCCTGTCCGGGAGTCTCCAGGTGTCAGGGACGAGTCTAAAGTTCCGCCCTCGTTACCGGGCTCCATGGCGTCGACTTCATCGCAGCGCTTTTCGGTGATGATCGGAGAGTGAGTAGTGTAGTATGCGCACTGCTCAGGCTGGCGGCGCCGGTTGCATCTGTCGCACGGATATTGACGGTCACACTGTCTCAGGCAAGAAAAAGGAATATGTCAGCAGCGGAGCCCCTCCAATGGTCCAGAGTGGTGGAACAGGATACCTAGGTCCACAAGGCGGGGCTTCTACCTTCTGTTTTCGAGTATAACAAGGAATGCAAGCAGACACCTCGCGCTTCCTCTTACCGGTTACCATCGTGGCGTCGCTCTGAATGCTGTGCCCGTGGCGTTGAGCGGAAGTCTTGGGTGCTTGGAGGCTCTTCACTGTCTCAAGACACCGCAGCTCTTCTGACAAAGCCCAGGTGGCGCGTCTAAGGATGAGGCAACCTCAACCCCGGCATAAGCAGACCTCTGGAAATGGTATAGGGCAGATGCACAAACAGTGGTACGATAAGAATACAGCTCGCAAGGTTTGAAAATCTTTCCCGGGGAGTCAATTATAATACACTGACATGAGGTTGTAACCCAAGTATCTATCACTGACATTTATGACTAGACATTGCAGGTAATGGTGACAACTCCAGAATCCTCACAGGGCTGTAAGATTTGAAGCCAATTACTACAGAGCAGTTCCTGCTACTCAAAAGGTAAAGATTCTATGCAGCAACAGGGAAAGATTTGGGAACCTTGCAAGATGCCCTTATGCGCCCCGAGGTCATACTTATCTTCCTCGCTGCTCTTTAATTACATATGTACCTAGGTACCCTTGCAAAAGGTTGACATCAACGTCTGGCCTTCGAGATCAACTGCGCTAATGCAGATTGTCACTTTGGTACGGAGAATCCCTGCAAGGGGTGCAGACTGAGAAGATGGCTCTATATACAGCTGAGAGTAAAAGTGCACACAGGATTAGCATCTTGGGCAGCATGAGACCCGAAATGTGGCGGAATATACGTGCCCAAATCCTGATATCTGTCGTGCATCGAAACAACCACAGCCAATCCAGAAAAGTCCGCAATGTCCGTAGGATCACGCCGAGAGACTTGTTGGTTGCCCCAACCCTTGTGCAGCGCTCCACAGCCATGGAGCTAATCACCAACAACATGGATGGTAAGCAGTGACTACCTGCTGCCAACAGATGCGGACTTGTGGCTCAGGGAACTAGACACGAATTCAGTGGATCCAATCGCGTGGTTGACCTGGCTCAGCTGCACATGGTAGTGCTGGAACCTACCCCTCTTGACGATACAAGCATGTAAGGTATCGTACGCTCTCAGTCTAGCTGCAATGTAAGCAAAGACATAAACATGAGAGACAGGGAACGCGATCCTTGCTGGGACTTCAATTAGCCTACCTAGGTATAAATAGTTGCATATTCATCGTCAAAAGTCACTCTCTGGACACTCAAAAAACAGACTTCAGCCAGTCAGACTCCCCAACATGGCGCAAGACAAACTTTCAGACGGGCTCTTTTCTCTACAAACTCATCACCCCAGCATCAAGCTGTACACCCCGGAGTATTCTGACTATGAGAATTTGAAGAAGACCTATATCGTCAGCCAAGCCAAGCCTGCGGCCATAGCACGACCTCAGACTGTGGATCATGTCCAGGCGTTGGTTCGGACTTGTGTTGAAAATGGCCTAGACTTTAACATCAGAACCGGTGGTCACAACTGTGTCGGGCGCACGCTAGTTGATGATTCCGTGTTGATTGACATGAGAGACATTTCTGGCGTCACTGTCAGTGAGGACAAGAAGACGGCGAAGGTCGGTGGCGGGATCTTGGCTGGCGGCCTATTGAAGGCGTTGGGAGAGCACGGCCTCATTACTCCTTGGTTCGTTTGATCTCACACATTGAGAACCTTCTTGGGTGTATGAAATCTTATGAGCTGACCTTGTCGTACAGTGGCTCTATCGGGTCAGTCGGTTATGTTGGATGGAGTACCAACGGCGGCTATGGTCCGTTCTCGAGCTTGCACGGCCTGGGCGTTGACCAAATCATGGGTGCAAAGCTGGTAAACTACAAAGGTGATCTTGTAGAAGCTAGTGAAGAGCTACTCAAGGGGATTCGTGGTGCAGGCCAGATCTTCGGGGTCATCGTTGAGCTGACTATCAAGGTGTATCCACTGAACGAGGTGAGTAATGCTGTGGCTCATAAACCCAAGAAACGGCATGCAATTATTGATCTAACAAGATATTCTCGTATCCAGATGCTTGTCAGCACCCTTATCTACGAATCGAGCAATATGCAATCCATCTGGAAAAGCCTTACTGGTGGTATAGACGGCTTCGCACTGCCGCCAGCTCTGCAAATTCAGCTGTTCGCTACGGACTTCCCAGGCATGGGCAAGGTACTCGCCGCCATAGTCACATGGGCCGACGACGACCACGAGGAGGGCCGGAAGTTGATCAATCAGATCGCTGGATTTGGCAACTGCATCTTGAACATGACCGAGGCCAAGACCGTGTCGAAGTACGCAGAGGATAACGAGAAACTGGTACCATATGGCGTGTACGGCCGATCCTTCACCTTGAATCTCAAGCAGTGGACGACCGCCTCAGTCAACACGTTGGCCAAATATGGCCAGTCAATCCCAGCCGGCAACGCCACGATCACGATACACAGCCTTCGTTCCCCCAAGCCTAACGAGGACTCGGTTTTCGGGGCACGACAGGATCACCACTTGATCGAGATCGTCTCTATGACTTCCGATCCAGCACTGAAGGACGAGACCGCCGCGTGGGGCCAGAGCTTGTTACGGGAACTGATGGAGCAGGACGGGCCAAACATTCTCGACAGTGCGTACATCTCGCTGCTCGACTTTGAAGGGGCGGATTTGAAGAAGATCTATGGTAGACACCTTGATACACTCGTGTCGTTGAAGAAGAAGTACGATCCAGGGAATGCCTTCAAGCATTCGGCACCGAAAATTTCAGTTTAGAACCAGACAATCTCAAAAGCTTTCAGCTTAATGAAATTTGGCCCTTGATCCAACTCATCGTAGAAAGCAGGAATACGTGGCTGTACTTAATGATATTGTTAATCTTCAAGTCTTAAATATACATCTTACCACGACATTCTTACTTTTATCAACTATAGATCGCAGACATGCTGGACGGACACCCTGATCCCAAAGACTTTAATCCCCCATCTGATACCAGAACGGCTAGAGTGTGCGAGACATGCTCACAAAATGAGTGCGGTTCGGCCGTACGAGCTCCCCTTCAAGGTTTGCATCTGGCATCTTAAAAACCAATATGATCCCTTTTGGTGTTACTACGTTGTATGGTTCTAATTTGAGTTTGATTGCTTTTTTTCCACTTCCGTTGAAGGCGCAGATGTATCTTCTTTTCGAACGCCAATACTAGAGCAATCAGGGCGGTTGTATCACGTGTCAAAAGGCAGTCAGCATGGAGTCCGGCGGAATGAGAGCGAGGGTCTTACTCTGGGTGTAGCCTGATAAGGTTGGCGCAGAAGCCGTTTCGGATCTTGCTCCAAGTCTCCAAAGTGTCGCGATTGTCTGCCTGAAAAAAGCGCATAAGCAGCGCAGAATCACCACGTCAGCCGCTCCTCTGCGTGTCGTCGCTCGCCAGAGCTTAAAATGAGTTCAATCCCACCCTTATTCACATCTCTATACCTTCGTCCTTCGTATTATCAGATACTTCAACTTATTTATCAAGCGAACTCAAGCCGAACCTGATATTTACACCGCGTCTTCAATATGCTCTGCGCACTTTGCGTCTCTATGTTTTCCAGTGGTGGACTCACTGGGTTGCATCATACATGCCTCGAGGATCTACAGAGAGCGGCGCAAGGGGGCTGTAAAATATGCATCTCTCTTGCTCGGAAGCGCGAGAGACTTGGTCCCGATCCAGACAACGAACAGACGGCTATGCCCTTTCTTACTTACAAGTGGTCCCCTGACTACGGTTATGAGAAATTCAAGGATTCTCGTCCACGTTTCTGGATCATTATGTTTGATTCTAAGATTCGCTGGTTGCCATCGGGAACCGGGTTATGTGACGCTATCTACATCCACGTCTCGTGCATGGATGAAGCGGTACCTGACTGGTGGGCGAGCCTTTCAGCCCACGCAGCGAGCGACCTCGATTCACAACCATGGAGGGTCAGAAGGGAAATATTTCCACTCAGACCGATTGCGGACCATACGGGACATGCAAGTGTCATAGAAGTTGGCAAGAAGTGGTTGGAATATTGTCATCAACTTCACAATTGCGAGAGATCCAACGGCCTGGTTGGGTCCACGTGGTATCCTAAAAGATTGATCATTCTCCCCGACTCGAGTTCACCACGGCTTGTGGAAACAAGTGTGGAGCCTCCAGGCAGCCGATACGCAACGTTAAGTCACTGCTGGGGTTCCGAACCGAACTTTATCACCTTATCGACCAGCAACTTAGACGACTTCCGCAAAGGTATACCCATCAACGCTCTCCCTCAAAGCTTCCGCGATGCCATGTTCATCTGCAACCAATTACGTATCCGGTATATCTGGATAGATAGTCTGTGCATCATTCAAGACTCGGAACCAGACTGGTTGCTTCACACAGAAGAGATGTCTTTGATTTATCAAAACTGCTATCTCAACCTGTCTTTCGCCGCTGCAGCAAATCCCCAGGAAGGCGCATTTAGGCACAGAAATACCGACGTTCTCCAGGAATGCTGCGCATTTTCGATCATACCTGGAGCACGCTACTCAATCGATACTGGCATTGAAGATCCACGTGGCTCGGACAAGAAAAGTCCAGTCAAAAAAAGAGAGTTTCTGAAATGCTTGGTTTTTGCTCCAGAGCTTGACTTCACTATTAGTACGAGTGACCTCCCCCTGTCAAGTAGGGGATGGGTCGTTCAGGAAAGACTACTCTCCCCACGGGTCTTACACTTCACAAAGGATCGGATAATGTGGGAATGCGACGAGAGCGCATCCCTGCACGAAGCCCTGCCCCATGGAATTCTCGGAACCGGGAAGCCTTTCGATATGACTCTCCAACCTTTCAACATTGACTACCTTCCGGGCGGGAACCCAAATTTGCATCAAGTGGAACTATTTCAGTACTGGGATAGGATAGTCCGTAAGTACAGCGGATGTCTACTCACCTATCCAGAGAAAGACAAGCTTGTTGCTTTTGCCGCGGTAGCTCAGCGTTTTTCTCGCGTTTTCGGCGAGGATTACTACGCCGGGCATTTTCGGCAAAATATGCCCTTTGATCTGGCATGGATGGTGTCCAGCCAACACTCTGATAGAAGGTCCGCGACAAGGCGGTACCCGACTTGGAGTTGGACGAGTGTCGATTCGCAAGTCGGGTACCAAACCGTCTTTGATCGATCTTTGGCCGAGGTAGAGGGTGTGAGCGTGAGTCTGATGGATCCATCTCACAAGTATGGCCCGGTGAAAGGATGTCAATTGACAATGAGGTGTTTGATTGTGAGAGGCGTGCTTGGGACTTATCAGGGACAGCGCATGCACAATAATATATGGACAGTTCATTTACGGGAGATAGTAGGACACGGTGATCACTATTCTGAACTGGAGTTGATCATAGATCTGGATGGGCCTGAAAAGGAGGTGCTGGAAGACGTGTACTTCATACCGGTGCTCGAGTTCAGCAGGAGCGGGAGCAAGATGAGGGATATCATGGGACTTGTGTTGCTGAAACAGGCCGATGGCTTTTATAGGAGAGTGGGCAGCTGGAACGCCCGGGCTGATTTTCCTGATTTGAAGAGTGGGCCGATGTTCGAAGTTGTGGATAAGTATTCTGATTGTCATCAAGTTATGGTGATTGTTTGATAGTCTTGCAACAAGGTCGGGGCTCCCATTGTCACTGTACTGCTTATGGCATATCTTAATGAGTACGAAATAATTGTTTCATTATTTAGGCTCGAAAGAATCACAAATCCATACCTCTCAGCAAAATCTCACCATGGGAACCTCGGTGAATCTCATTAGATGAAATGGCACATCTAGCGTCAGGCCACAAATTCCTGACTTTCTATAACCGTGATTCCTTTGACAAGGGAGGCGTAAGTGACATGCCAGTAGCATAATATAGCGCTTATTTTGGGCTATTGTGTGCGATCATTGAGAAGCGGTCTGTTTCTCTCCGTCTTGTGGTCGCAGGTAGCGGGATCTCAGCGAATCTGGCCTGGCTGTCTCACGTGGCATCTCTGGTAAATGAGGCATCGAGTGAATTTATTGTCAATATGGTCGCACTGTAACTTAATGGCTTGACCTTCCATCTCCTTAGACTCGTGTATATCCTCACACGCTCTTCAGCGCCTGCTTACTTCAACCTTGTAACAAGCCCTCTATAACTGCGCCTTAGTGAATGTGTTTAATCGAAGCTTTCCATCAGAGGATCTGAAACTGGTCCGCGCTCACACGTCGCTTCATCAGCAGCGTCGTCTGATCCGGAAACGCAAAGACATGCAGGTAGCTCTGCGTCGGCTTGGGCGCCCCAGGCGCCCGCTTCAGTTCGTAGCGCGACAGCACCGCGACCATCATCAGCTTGATCATATGGTCGGCGATGAAGCGACCTGGGCAGACATATTTGCCAGATCCGAACGTCAGGTAGTTCGGGTCGGGCGTGACGAACTGCCACTTGCCGCCGCTGTCTTCGTCAGACGGCTTCTGGCCCTGCTGCCGCTGGCGGTACCACCTCATGCCGTCGAAGACTTCGGCGTTGGGTGTCATGGCGGGATCTCGGCCAATGTTGTAGGCAGGGAGCGCCAGGTGGGTGCCGCGAGGGAGGTGGACCCCGTCGTGGAGAGTAATGCCGGCCTCGTCTTGGACAACGCGGTGCATTGTCACTGAAAAGGAAACGGGATTTTGATTAGATTCAAACAAGAATATCAAGAGGGGACACATGAAAGGGAGGAAGAAGAGAAGGACTTGTTGGCCACTTACTCATTGATAGAGGAGTCATCCTTGCCGATTCCCTGATGAAGCTATCCATCTTATCAAGCTTTGCCAGAGACTTTCGTAAATTTGACAACCCTTCGCCGTTCCGTCCCATCACCTGCATAATCTCCTCACGCAACTCATCGATCGCTCCCGGTTGGAGAGAAAGATCGATCAAGGCCTGTCCCATGGTTATCACGGGGGCCATGCGGGAGATTAGCGCCTGCACGAGGAAATCATGACCTAGCTGATCGTCCGACCGGCACGGGTCCAACTCGACCATTCCCTGCAGCAGGTCCTTGGGCTTCTTGTAGCTTGCGTCGGTCTGCTCCAGGTGGCGGCGGCGCTGGAGTTCTTTGGCCAGGATCTTGTCGGCCTTGCGGATCCATACCTTGGAGCGCCACGACGCTGGGAGCAGAGGGTACACGAGAGGGCGGAGCAGACACGGGAGCGGCTTTAGAGTGAACTGCACCACCGTTGCTGATCCTCAGAGGCATCGCCACATATTTAGCCAGGCGCCGGAGAGGTCTTTCATGAGAGGGGACGAGGGTCTGGCTCTTACCCTCATCTGCATATCCTTGTGCGCAGTCGAGGAGCTCTTGATCGCGGCTCATGGGCTCACCGATGAGGATCCGCTGTGAGATGCGCAGCACCAGTTTGGAGCACAGCGCCAGCACATCAACAGTAGACCAATCTGAAGTGATATTGTCAGTTAAACCCTTTCGAAATCACGCATATTCACAGAGAACCTTGGTCAGTGAAGAGTGAATGAGAACATACCGTTGTATTCAGGGATATCGTGGTCCAGCGAATACTGAAGCTCTTCGACAAGTCCATCCAGGTCCTTGACGTAGTTCGGGGCGAGCACATCCTTCGATTATTGATTTAGTCCCGTATCCGTAGAAGCTTCTAACAACGCGCATTCGGATGTAAAAAATGGTTCGTCACTTACGCGCAGAGATCGTGAGCTTAGATCACTTTTGTTGAGCAAGGCAAACGGTCCATGACTGCTGCCCCACATCTAGAGATTTTGAAAAGCACACGCTGTGGGTAAGCAGGACTGCAGACTGTACGTTTGTTATTTTGTATTGCTGAGTCCTTGCTTACCGTGACTAGAGCATCTGTGTGGCTCAGTCTCTCCGCTGGGAGAGACTGCAAATCTCCAAGATAGCGTTGCGAGACCACCAGCCAGTCGGCATCATGGGTCGTGATTTTGAACATGGAGTTTTTCCACTGATGCATACATAACATCGAAAACCGGTCAGCCAAACTTTTCACACTTCTATCACGTTCTCTTCTCTGTTTTAGAACTGGTGTTCAAGACTTACCCTATCGTATCCCTCATTCATCATCTTTAAGCCCTGGTTCACGAAACGCATGCGAACCAAGAACTTGGGCTCAAGCGGGAAGCGAAAGCCGACGAAGGACGCCTTAGGGCCGTCGGACCAGGTAATCCAGGACGAAATCGTCCAAATTACGAAGAGCGCCAGGAGGACCCGGGCCCATTGCAGCTGGTCGAGGCGATCCAGCTCGACTGCCCAGCTCGAGTGTAGAAGTTTCCCCAAAGCCATGGTCAATTTTGGGGGGAAATCGGGGATCACTCTGGATTTCCTTTCAAGGTTTGATGAAGCCCCAGTGAGAATATTCCAGGAAAGCAATGAGGAAGTAAGAGGAAGAATCTCTCGAGCTACGCCAGAGTCGATGCTAAATTCCACACAATGAGGTCCTTTGGCTCTTATGTTTATCAACAAAATGACAAGCCCACATTCATCGAGTGATACTGGAAATCAACAGAACTCTTCAATTGAACTCTGTGGTTCGGCTTGAGGAGAAGAAAGAGGGCCACCAGGAGAGGAGGAAGAGGAGGGGGCCCAAGTCGACCGGCGGACAAAACGCACATACATACGCACCTGTCCCAGGAGTGGTGAGGGGCCACTGACCACCGGAATACCTATTTGGGGCTTGCATATGTGAGATATGTACACCACATGGCGTGGAATAAGGCAGAGTGAGGAGAAGACAGTGGCTTCTGCGGAAGCCATTTGTCCTATTGTATGTAACCCTACTCCCCAACCCGATCCTCGCTCCGCTGCGTCGGCTCGTTTTCCTTCAAATTCCTGCCATGCATGACGGTGAATTTGCAACAAACTATGTGCCTAGGTCAAGCTAAGGGGAAGTTCCGTTTCCGCCCCCACTCTTTGCCGAAGGGACCTGTATGTAATACAAATATGTATGTCTCGGAGATCTCTACTAACGGCTCGGCGTCTGCCAGTTGTCTCTCATTGTGTGGATGTATAAATATGTACCTTTGTACTCATTTACTAGTGTGCATAATTAGTTATGTCACTATGTACCTTAAAAGTGGGACATGGATTCCGTAGTGGCAGCCTTGTGAAACCAGGCTGAGAAGACAGGAAGGGCAGTCTGTCGCCAAAACACCCCAGACCGCTCATTTCTGGCACCTTTTCTCGGCGTGTCGATTCTATGCGTCCGAGGGTCTCTTTGTCTCACTCCCTTCCATGGAACCGCTATTTGTCTGCAAGTAGCAGAAGTCTATTCCCAACTGCCCCAAGTGGGACAAATGCTGTGGCATTTCTCTGTTCCTTGTTCCCTTGCCCCACTCCGTGTCTCGCATTCAGCTGGGGTATCATGAATATCAATTACCCCAACATGCCGAGGACGATAATTGAGGTGGAATGGCCAATCTTTCGCTCCGTGAACGAGCGCCGGCTTCCCTGCTAACGGCCTTGTCCGTTGTTCGTCTCTCCGGATGGCGGCGGCAAGCGGTACAGAGCGGTGTGCTCTTGGGTCTGAGTGGTTTGTCTCTGGACAATGTCTCTATGCCTATGGTGTCGAACACCCGGATACAATGTAAAAGACAAAGTAAAGTGGATTTCATATGTGCAGTTCTGTATGTTGTCTTGCGGGGCAAGCATTGGAATTAAATGTACAGGACCAGGAGCCAACACACACAAAGAAAGAGACATCAATTGATACACAGCAATCAAGCACGTACACTGGCCGCTCTTCACTTATTGATACAGGTAATTTTCAGTTTGCAGGCAGCCTTTAGTTGATCGTAGCTAAACCGTGTTGAAGACCGAAAGTACACAGAAAAACATGGGCATTGGACATGTCATGCCTGGGACTTCAATGACAGTGTTTGGAAACCGCAAATCCCCTCTAACCTCAGCTTAAATCAATGACTGTTGACTCAAAAGAATGAAAACAGGGGAGAAACAAGAAATCCATTCGTAAACCTTATAATCACTTCACAGTATCTTGGCTCTTAACGAGTTCAATCTTCTTCTAGACCCTCTCAGCCCCCCCCCCCCCAATCCCACAGCCCGTTTTCTTTCTCAAACATCTAGTGGAGGGTCGAGATAGATGGACTGATAGACTCCTTTGCCCTCTGAGTAGATGAACGAAGATCCCCCATGAAGAAAAGATGCACGTTGGTGTTTCACAGGTCCGCTAAATCACAGTATTGGTTAGCAATCCGAAAGATTTCCAACGTGGAAAAGTGAGACAGAATCGGGTTTTCAACGTACAAAGCACCTTCGATGATGCGTCGATAGGTTCCGTCTTCTCCCAAAGGCCAGCCACACTGGCGGAAATTGGCCTCATAGTTCCGCACCACCTCGTCGTCGTTCGCAGCGTAATTTTGGACTGGCGTGTAGACCTTCACGGCCGGTTTGCTGTTGCCCGCATTCATCTCGTAGCTAAAGTACAAGCGATGTTGCATCGGGCTGGACCCAGACAGCGGCTTGCTGAGTTCCTCGTCCGGGAGGCCATTGGACTCGCCCAGCAGGAGGTGCCAAATCTCCCGTAGTCGCGAGAGCTGGTGCAACGTGGCTACATCTTTGAGACGTCCACCCATTGTCACCCATTCCCGCACTGTCTTGAATGAGTTGGTCATGGTGTGGACGTAGACCTTGATACGCGCCGACGGGAGCTTGTTCTCCGGGACACAGTCTATGGCAATGATATCAACAGCGCCGACGCTTTTGACCTCGGTGAGAAATCTATGTCATTGCTTCAGTCCAGAAGATTGCGATTTTCGGGGCCTTGCACATAGAGCGGTGGGAGGTGGCCCACTGGCCAGGGGGGGGGCAGGATTGGGGTTGCAGAACACTACTCACTCCTCAAGCATGTCGACAGCCGTAGAGTTGCCAAATCTTTTCATACTGCGCAGTACCTGGTAGCAGTATTTGCATGAGGGGATCCCCGTCGCAGCCTCCTTGACCTTGGGATCGAAGTATGCTTTCATGGCCTGCGTCGGGCCATCCAGGTCAAAGGCAATAAAACACACCCACATGCGCGGCATCTCCGGGAGATCCATCACATCTGACTGTCCAGTTGTTCTCTTCAGAACATCTTTGAGATACTGGCGTATTCTAGGCCGCATCTCCTGCACCTCTTGGGCAGTTGGATGATAGGCGGCGGCAAGATCCTCGATCCATCCCTTCCAAACGCCCAAATGGTTTGCAATCTTGAAGAGAATGTTTTGAGCTGGGCCCAGGGCAAGCGGGTCTTCCAGAGTGCCGCTTTGACCATCTAGAGGCTCAAAAGTGTACCTCAGCTTGGTGCTGCCGGAACTGCTGATGTTGATGCTCGGCTGCAGCGGAAAGCCCGCAAACGTGGCCATGGAGATGATTTGCGAATCAGGGCCCGCAGGCCGAGGCCCCAGGTTGGGGATCACGTTCTCCTGCAAGAATTTCAGTTGTGAAGCCTGATCCGAGGGCGAGTAAGCTCCGCAGGACTGCAGGAGGCTTTCGACCATAGGCGTGCAGCGCTGCTTCCAGTAGGCCAAGTCCTCTGCCGACATGTCGGTCGTAGTGCGTTTGACAACCTTTGTTGCCGGTTGATTCTCTGAAGAAGCCAAGTCTTCGCTGGCGGCGCGCTTCCTCGACTTGGAGACGGACGTGGACGAGCCGTTTGACATCGATTCTCTGCGGCCCCACGAGGTCACCAAATCCTCGACACCAATGGTTGCCTCTTCAAGTGCCTGGAGGCAGGCGTCCCGCACAGCAGGATTTTGCAGGAAGTTGAGGGCTTCTTCTATGTCCTTGTCGCTCCGGGTCTTTAGAGCTCGCTCCACAACAGCTTCTCCGTTGGCCTTTTCGAGGATAAGACCAACCACTATGGGGTACGACATCTCACTGTTACGCAAGTCCTCAGCCACAGACCCCTTGCTTCGACCGTACTCGGCAGAGTAGATGTTCTTGCAGTCATTCTGTAATTGTGCATACCAGCTAAAAAGATATTTCTTCGTCAACAATTCCGTGTCTAGTCGAGGCGAACGCGAATAAGAATATCATGACTTACCCAAACTGCGTCAAGAGGTCATCGTAATCCGTCCCACCATCGTTCAGCAGTCTCCCAAGTAACACAAACAACGATCCAGTCTTGAGCCGCGCCATGTGCTTATAGGCCGCCAATCTCTCCTTGTCATCTGCAGGAAAGGTCTGAAGCCTGTCACGGCGCCATATGAGTGACTCATCCTGGCCCTCATGAATCTCCTCTAGGCTCTTGAGCAGCTCGGCCCCTAGGACAGGCCGTTCCCGCATCGCCCGGTTGATCACGCGAACCAGGACGAGGTACGCCCTGGTTGCCGTCTCCGTCTCGCCAAATACAATGTGAGCTGCGGCCTTGTTCTTGCGTTGTGGGCTCCTGTCGGCAATGTCGTCGACGAGGATAGCGGAGAAGTGCACGGCGTCCATGATGTCAAGAACCAAGGCATACTTGGCAGGGTCCTCTGAGTGAAGGGACGGTTGCAACTTGTCAACAAAGGACTGGAAATGATGCCGGCCATACTGGCTCAAGAGGTACTCGTACGGGCATTGACAATCTGCCATGGTATGAGGTCTATCTGTCTGTTTGTCTCTCTTGCTCTCTCTGTGTGCGTGTATGGTTTGTGTGTACTTAGGTATGCCTTGTAGAGGTGGCGGGGGGTTCAGAAGAGAGTCAGCGCACAAGATGTGGAAAACAAGTGGTCTACGGTACTGGGATGGGTTGGTGGGTGTTTGCATTTTTGAAGCCGTTGATGGTGGCCTATCAACTCAAACATGAACGGTGCGTGACGAGAGAATGATTGCCTCGTGGTCACCCCCTCCCATGGGCCTGGCCCATGTTCATTCAGTGTAGCACAGTGTCTTCCTTGTTTTCCCCTCTACGTTTCCTTACACATGCAATACCACACATACCTCGAGCTGGCCCTATCTCGGGAGTATTAGCTGCATGTTTTAGATCAGGTCGTCGATCGTGTTGATACATGCCAGTATGAGAAAGCCCCGAGACATGGCTTCACCAAGGTGGCATTAACTGCATATGTCTGTTTCCTCTTCCCCTCCCTCTTCCAGCCTCCAGGATTATGTACCGTCTCATCTGGGAGAATTAGAGAAAACTTGGTCCTCTCATGTCAATACCTGGCAAATTCTTGTAATATTTTCTGTTCACTTACCACAATACCTCCTTCCTCCATTCACTCTACTCCCAATAGGATTTTCACCCACCCACTCTGCTTCCTCAATCTTCACACCACCCGCAATGGACGGTTTCAACGACTTGCAACCACCAGAGGCATACGAACAGGTCCAATGGATTGCTGACATCTTCGTGGCCCTCATGGGAGTCGGTTGGATCGTGAACTACGGGAGCATGCTTTCTCATGCGTACACAGACTCCACCCACAGCATGGCGCTCCTCCCCCTCTGCAGCAACATTGGCTGGGAGCTGACGTTCGTGCTGGTTCACCCCTCGCCCAACCCATACGAGTTCTGGGTGTTTGCATCTCTGCTGACGCTCAACCTCGGCATCATGGTCTCCGCCGCCCGCGTGGCACCAAAGGAATGGACGCACTCACCCCTAGTTGCCCGCAACAGCGCCCTGATATTTCTTGCCGGGGTTATTTTCTGCTTCGCTGGCCACGTCTCGCTGGCTGCGCAGATTGGTCCGGCCTTGGCCTACTCATGGGGCGCCTTCATCTGCCAGCTCTCGCTCAGCGTGGGAGCGCTGTGTCAGCTCCTTCAACGTAACAGTACGAGAGGCACATCATGGGCAATGTGGTACGCTTATTCAACCAGTTATCTTGCCCCCTCATCCGCTCTCTTTCCCCGTTCCTCCTTTCTCTTTCTCACCGTCGCCATCCCGTTGTCCAATGCAGAGCACTTGAGGAGAACATCGATGACTGAGGGCAGGAAACATGCAGGCTGGGCCGGTTTCTTGGCTCCTGCTGCACTGTCGTGTTCGCTGCACTGCGGTGGAAGTTCTGGCCCGAGGCTTTCGCGTGGCTGGGAAGCCCCCTGATGCTTTGGGGCGTGGGCGTCTTTTTCGCTTCGGAGCTTACCTACGGGCTATGTTTTCACTTTGTGCGCAAGGCCGAGTCGCAGGCGAGAAGATTGATTAAGACTCTGTAATCAATGGTAGAACCGCAGAGCCTTCTATGGTTGAACTCCCCTTTTCCTCTCCGAAGTCCTATGTAGCTTAGTTTCCATCCAGCAAGTGAGACCCTCCGAACAAAGATGAAAGAAAAGCTAGAAAATATAGATGGCTATGTCTCCTACCTTCAAAAATCAGCCTTTTCATCATACGCAGGTACTGTGGCCGCGTAGCAGACACCCAGGAATACCATGTTCTGACCACAACAGCAGGTTTGTGCAAGCAGCGTCGGTTTGAAGACCACCCTTCCCCCTCCCCCTGCCCCCTACCCTCTCTCAACGAGTTCCAAAGTGTTGAATTGGCGATACAGAACGGCGACAACCGACGAAGAGACGTCTACGAATACCAATCGATAGTGTTTTGGCACACCAATGAACAAGTCTCAGCGCGGCCTGGCGCATCGAAGCTAGGTATCTTGATCTGAACCCGTGTCTCATATTGATGCACTTTCACGAGAATCATACCTTAGAGACATGCGGGCCGGATGTCTCACTCGGACAGTAGTGAACTGTGGGGGCAAGAGAAACTTGAACCCTGATATTACGAAATCTGAATTGATGCACCCAACGGCGCCCGGCCACCCGCAGCCTCGAAGCAGCGTCACAAGAATAGCTCATGAGGCAAACTGAGGGGATACGACTCATTCTTAGAGCGCTGTGAGCAAAGACTTTTGTTGGATGAAGTGATCCACAATATCCATCCCACCTGTATCCTGTACGTTTCCCACCTCGGCACTCGCATCTGAATCTTGGAAGGTCTCGCACACCATGTCAGAAGAGTTGAAAGTGATTATTGTCGGTGGTTCGGTTGCGGGTCTGACCTTGGCTCACTGCCTCGAACGACTGGGTATATCCTTTGAGGTGCTCGAGAGGAGCGAAGATATCAGCCCTCAGCTCGGGGCTTCCATTGGTATCCTACCAAATGGAGCTCGTATCCTCGCCCAACTCGGCCTCTTTGAAGCTATTGAGAAGGAGGTTGAGCCTATGAAGACATCTCGAATCTCATACTCTGATGGCTTTGCCTTTCAGAGTGATTTCCCGGCTTCTTGGTTACAAACGTGAGTTGCCATTCTCTTTCCTCCCTTTCTTTCTGAATACTTATACCAAGCAACAGTTTTGGATTCCCGGCAGCATTTTTGGAACGCCAAAAGTTTCTGGCTATGCTCTACAGCACACTCCAGCACAAAGACAGAGTCCATACCGGTCAAGCTGTGGTATCGATCCGTCATGAGAAATCACATGCCATAGTGAGGACGGCCGCCGGCCAGCAGTACAAGGCACATCTTGTTATTGGAGCCGACGGGGTCCACAGCACAGTTCGCTCGGAGATGTGGAAGCATGCTGCGAAAATCGGAAGGTCGGCGGTCGACAACACCACGTCATGTTCAGCGCTCAAATTGGAGTATGCCTGCATCTACGGCATCTCCAAGCAGGTTCCTAATATCGAGGCGGGCGTCTGGTACAACTTACTGGGCAAGCAGATCACAATCCACCTGATAGGGGTGAAGGCGGGAAAGGTCTTCTGGTTCCTTATCGTGAAGCAGGAGGCAAAGCTGCGGCATGGCCGACTTACAACCGAGGACGCCCGCCGAAGCTGCGAGAGCCTGCAGTCCAGAAAGATCAGTCCGACTCTGACCTTCGGCGATCTGTGGAAGGGATGTTACATCTTCAAGATGACACCGCTCGAGGAAGGCTGGTTCAGTCTGTGGCACGCTGGGCGGCTGGTGATAACGGGGGATGCCGTTCGGAAGGTGAGTGAATATCACCGATGCCGTGTCGCCTTGGCTACCGTATCGGGCCTATAGGTGAGGTTATAAGCCTTGCGCATTGTGATAAGCTTATCATGGTTTTTAAGCTTTAATGAATACGCAAGGTTTGTATATTGTATAAGACTTATAATGTTTTGGGTGAGGATGTTATGTGATGGCTTTTTAGATATATACCTAGATATAATGAAGAGGAAGGCAGCTATGACCATAAAGGCAGTTATGAAGAGGCAATAGCCCAGCTAGCCGCTGGATAGTTAAGGAGAGGATTTTAAGAAGCTAGAAGCGATTAAGAGGCTTATAATATCTGAATAGGTAGAGATTAAAAGGAATATTTAAAATCGCTTTAAAAAGAGGATTCTTTCTTAGCTATTCTTTATGTTAAAGTAAGAGAAGCAACTTTAATATCCTTTTATATGATGTTTGCACCTAAAATCGCTTAAGCTTTGCGTAGCGCCGTAAGCCTTGCGGTACCTATAGACCTTGCGATAGGGGCAAGCTTTGCGATATAAGCAGGGCTTACGGCCCTTCGCAAGACTTATCTCCCCCCTGCATTTCCCAGTACGGTATCGAGCCGCTTCCCCACCGCACACCTCTGCACTCACCCCACCTCTTCTTCAGTCCACCCTTGCATTTTCAACAAAGGGTATCTGAGACATCAGTTATCGTGACTCAGATGCTTTGATCCATCGCTGACTTGTGAAAACAACAGATGGCGCCCAGTATTGGACAAGGGGCCAACATGGCCATTGAAGATGCTGCCGTCCTTGCCAACGCTCTGAGGCGAGTGGGCTTGGATGAGACAAAGCTGGAGACAGAAGAGTTGGACCGGAGGCTTGCAGACGCGCTGCAATACTACAGCACGTCCGAGAGGATCAGTCGGACCAAAACAATGTGCGCCAGGTCTGAGTTTCTGGTCCGACTGCAGGCCCACGACGGATGGCTAAAGGCCATCCTTGCCAGATACGTTATCCCTCTCCTGGGCGACGTTCCAGCCAGCCTCTCGGCGCAGGCGATCCGCGCGGGGCCTCTGCTCGAGTTTGTTGATGTCCCTTCGCGATCGCGTCAACAGACTCGGGGCTGGATCGGCGGACCAAGCTGGCTCACGGAGAAGCGTCTTCTGATTTCAGCATTCCTTGCCTGCTTAGCTGCTGCACTTCCGCTCCTCAAGCTGGCGATCCCCCAGCAGGCATCATTGTCGTGAGGGAACACTTCCATGAGTCTCTTTCTTTTTGTTTTCCTTTTTTCGGACTAAGACGTTTCTTTTGTCTCTCCTAGGAATTGTCCACTTTGTAGACGCACTCGCATGTGACCTTGGTAGTCGTTCTCTGCATTTCTCGATGAAAGAGACCTGCCAGCAAACAAAAAAAACTTTTTTCTCCAGCCGGCCTGGCTAGCTCACTCTATTTTCTTGCCCACACAGTCGCTGATATTCCATGTCACGCGAAACCACAAGACCATCATCATGCTGTCCGTGAATGCTGCTGAGAACGTGTGGCCGTCATGGCGTCTTGTCATGGCGCTCGTCGTCGTCGCTGTGGTGCTGGCGCTGCTTAAAGATGCCTTTCGTAAGGTTTGTCACGAACTTTCCCATATAAACTTTGTATCTTACTACAATAGTTAGGAATAAATATAGCTAACCACAGCGAAGTAGGATATCAAGGTGCCCGTCATTGGCCTTGCGGTCCGATTCACTACATGGCCGGCAGCAATACGTAATTTGCGATTCGCACGAGAATCTATTCACTAGGGCTACGCAAAGGTAAGATTTGGCATACACCAGACTCTCGTCTTTTTCTCTTCTCTGCGAGTACACGGTAACTCATATATGAGGGCCAATCTAGTATCGGAAGACGGTCTTCCAAATTCCCACCCTTCGCAGGATGGAGGTCTATATTTGCGACCCAGACATGATCAAGGAATATCGCGACGTCTCGGACGACCACTTGTCCATGTTCGCCGTCATGACAGATGTGAGCGCCATAATTCATTTAACCTCCCCCCCCCCCCCACCTTAATTCCCCCCTGAGACCCCCAGTCCACCGCATTCGAACACGTAGACCGATAGGTCGTTGAACGGACTGACCTCATCCGGTTATATGTAGGAATTTCAGTTCAAGTGGACGGCACCTGGAGGCCAATACGATGCACACAGACTGGGAACACCCGTCATGGCGAAAGCACTCGGTTGGCAACGCCTCCGGACCCTCCACCCCAAAGACCCTTTTTTTGCGGAGATAGCGACATTTGTCGCGAGGGTCTCGACCAGGGCCTACGGATGTTGGGCTCGCCTGGGACCCCATGCCCCACATCTGCATCGTCTAACATGGTCTCTGTTCACCCACAAGACGAGAAAGACGGCGACGGCGACTGGATATCGGTCCCCTGTTTCCCACTCGCGCTTGAGGTCGTATCTTTGGTGACCTCCAAGTCTCTGTTTGGGGACGCGGACTTTTGGGATGACCCCAAGTTTTGGAAATTTGTCGGGAATATGCTGCTGCAGTCCCCCGTGACGCGATGCTATTGCATACTGTTCCGGAATTCTTGAAGCCGTGAGTGGCACGCTTCCCGTTTATGTTCTCGTATTTCGATGAATTTCCCCAGCGGGACCTCTCAAGTTCAGATGCTCTCTGGAGTGCCATCGGCATTTGCTAAAAGCATCTGTTTCCAGATATGTTTTGGAATTCTTCACTGTGCGCAAACTATACCACAAAATCACAGACATCATATGCGAGGAGCTCAGGTCAAGAAGGGCAATGCAAAAGGGGAAACTCAGAGATACGCCATCTCGCGATCTTCTAGACTTTGGCCGACAGTGGATAGCAGATCCAGACTATGTCAACATGTACCAAGATATCCATGTGGCCAACTTAATCTCATTCACTGTATTCGCTGCGCTACACACCAGCAGTCAGGTAGGTCTTGCTTACCACCCTCTGCCCCAAGGGCTACCTTCCTTCTAACTTCACAACGTCCAACCTGTGACAGCTAACATGTTGTCTCGGGCTTTTCCCCTCCGTATTAGCTGATCACACTCACCATTTATGAACTTGCCTCCCGCCCTGAATATATCAGAGGACTACGGGACGAAGTCGAGAAGTGTATGGCGGAGCATGGCGCATGGACGAAAGCCTCCATCGACGCAATGCATGCTCTAGACAGCTTTATCAAAGAAACACAGAGGTGCAACGTCCTCAACGCATGTACGTCAGGAAGAACCCATCCATCCGCACACAGAGATACACAGACGTTTCCTCTCTCCATCTACCATCCTATCACCTCATCCCGATCAAAGCACCTGAGTCCTCTTGTACTCAACTACGACCGCTCTCCGACCAACCCACCAACAAGCACAGAAGACATATACTCAACCAGCCCAACTTACTAGCTTCCCTTGAACGCATCGCTCTGAAACCATTTGCCTTCACCAACGGTCTCCACCTCCCCAAAGGCACCTGGATCGGCACCCCTCACTCGCCCCTCTTCCAAGACGAAGCCTACTACCCAAACCCCTCGGACTTCGACCCGCTGCGCCACGCCCGCATGCGCGACTCCCCCGACCCCCAGGTCCGCCGCCAGAGCCCCATCACCGCCACGAGCGACCACAGCATGCACTTTGGCCACGGCCGCCATACCTGCCCGGGGAGGCACATGGCCTCGGACGAGGTCAAGCTGGTCATGGCACATCTGCTGCTCAGCTATGACTTTGCGCTGTTTGGGCCGCGGCCCGAGAATATGCGCTTGTTGAAGTTTAATGTGCCGAACATGACGGCGAGGATCTGGTTGCGGCAGCGGAAGCAGTAGCGAAAGCAATCTGAGTATAATTGATGGACATTATAGATATTTGTGCCAAGTAGATTGATCCGAATGGGTCCTGGTATGCGCTACACGCCGCCGGAAGACGAGGGGATCTACACCGATCTGGTTTAGTCCTTGAATTTCACATGTTATAGTACAACAAAGCCTACCGGCCATTAGGAAGAGAGTTACACAAGACAAGCGTCTGCATGATTCTTCAACTTTGAGAGAGAATCTACCTCTTATAGCGGTGGTAGTCTGATCGAGCTTGTCCTTGACAACAGATCTGCCTACCAGTCAGCTAGTGACTCAAGCTTCTCTCTTTATTCACACACCACTCAAGAGTATTGACCGTTAACCACATATATCGGGTACTCCAGGCCTCCTCATGCCACGAGTAACTATTCATTCTCTTCAATCTCGGAAGATCTCTCCTCTCTGGCAATATCGTTGTCCTCGAGAGTGCCTTACACACCACAAGAGGAATCATCCTCTGCCATGTCTGAAGAGCCCTGCTCAACCATATTCTCGTCGGATCCGTCTCCTTTCTCACTGGAAAGGTCTTGTTGTGATGCCTGGCTTTCCACATCATCATGGCCGGTTTCTTGTTCTACGCCAGATAATCCGCCTTCAGTGAACCTGTGTTCTGCTGTATTGTCAACATCGTTTCCGTCATAATCCGAGTCTGAATCAGTCACCAAGGGTAGTTGCTGCTCTTTTTGTGCCTCTTCCAGAAGCTTCTTGGCCTCCTCCTGGAATTTGTCCCGTACCCCTCCGGGCCAGAGGGGCAACTTCATCTTCGACTTGCACAGATCCAGACACTGCACAAAGAACTCCGAGGCAGCATCGTATCTCCCAGCGCGCTTCTCGAATGCTGCAACCTTGAGTAGAAGTCGGGCTCTCTGATTATCCGACCCCGCTGAGTCCGAAAACAACCGCAATGCTGCTATCGCACATGGTTGAAGAATTTTGCAATTCATGCTGTCCATTTCGTCAGCCGAGGGGCATCCATCCACGACCAGCCTCAGTGCAGCCTCCCTCAGGAAGCCCGTGTTGGCAAGTGTGTCGCTTTCCACCACTGCATTGGCTGAGAGCCGCACCAGGGGTGTTACGCGCGCATCCCTTCGATTGACCCCGAGCTCAAGCATGCCGTAGTCCGTCAGTGCCTCGATCTGCTCGGCCCGTGGTTGGTCCAATACAAGTGATGTGGTTCTATAGAGACTTCCAGAGGCGTATATATGGCTCGCTTGGCTCGGAGGTCCGAATTGACATGTCCAAATAGTTTTATGTTTATTTTTTCGACCTAGATCGAGGGGGAAGACCTGCAGAGTATTTAGTTTGAGGTTGCCGACCGGAAGGGCCGTAAACCCCGGCCCGGCGATTTCGCGCCAACGTCACGGCTCCGCCCGCATAAAGTCCGTTCTTCTCGTTTGACTTCCCTCCCTTCCACTCACAGACACTACGGACCAAACATTCAATGAAGCTATCCCCTATGCTGTAAACTTTGCGTGCCAAACACCTTTGGTTACGGAAGAGGCACTTCGTGGCAACCCGCTGCCGTTCACTCGGGCAGCAATCTTACACTCCGAGGCCCGGCCAACGTATCACTTGTTCAACCTCCGCGGATTCTCCGGACCTCCCAATCCTTGCATGCATGGAAACATTGGGTCGTTCTTCGCCTGCTGGTATTGACGGCCTCACAATTCCAATTCTGCTCAGGACTGCGCCTGCAATCAGGCGACGCAGTTAGGGATGCAGCTCGGCGACCGACCAATCGCTCGAAGGATCCTGGATGACGGGCATGCCTGACCGCGAGCGGTTTGGCGTGTAAGCTCCGTCACGCCTTGCAAGTGCAAGGCATATATAAAGGAACCTGTTCCCATGACGAGTCTTGATGGTTTGCACGAGTGTGTTCCAGCAGAAGCATAGACCGACATCATCAACATCATACCACATCACGTATATACCTACACATTTTACTCCATCAAGATGCCTTCACCAAAGATCGCAATCATCGGCGCAGGCCCAGTGGGCACTACGCTCGGGCGTCTGCTACTACGCCAGTCACCGTCCGCATCTGTCACCATCTTCGAGAGTGAACCGTCTCCGAATTACCGCAGTCAAGGCGGCACGCTTGACCTCCACACCGCAACTGGGCTCGCAGCAATCAAGGAGGCAGGCCTCTGGGACGAGTTCTCGAAACATGCCCGCTATGATGGAGAGTCGCTCTTGATGACGGACAAGAACCTCAAGCCATTCTACCAAGTGAAGCCAAGCGCCTCACCCGATCAAAAAGGCGGCCACCTTGGCGGCCAGCGACCCGAGATCGACCGTGCTGCCCTCCGGCAAATGCTCATCGAGAGCCTCCCGGCCGACATGATCACATGGGGCCACCGCCTGAAGGAAGTTCGGCCCGGCAAGGAGCCGAGGAGCACCGAGCTCATTTTCACCCTCGCCGACGGGAGCACCACCACGGCATCCGGCTTCGACCTGATCGTCGGCGCGGACGGCGCCTGGAGCAAGATCAGGGCCGTCCTGTCGGACGTCAAGCCGCACTTCGCGGGGGTGTCCAACCAGGCGTTCGAGATCCCGGACGCGGAGAACACCGCCCCGGAGGTCTACCGCGCCGTCAACCGGGGCAGCGTCTTCAGCCACGCCGACGGCCACAAGACGAACCTGCAGCAGATGGGCGACGGGAGCATCGTCGTGTACCTCAACTTCCGCACCGACGACGAGGACTGGTACAAGGACCAGGCGCGGTGCGGCTTCGATGCCTTTGACCTGGAGGCTGCAAAGGCCGCCGCGCTGGAGCGGTACCACGACTGGCACCCCATCATCAAGGAGGCCATCTCGCGGTCGCAGGGGCGCACCGTGCCCAGGAGCCTGTACATGCTCCCCGTGGGGTTCAGCTTCGCGCACAAGGCGGGGCTAACGGTCATTGGGGACGCAGCCCATCTGATGACGCCGTTTGCGGGAGAGGGCGTCAATGTGGGCATGGAAGATGCACGCCGGCTGGCCGCGGCGGTGGTTGCAGCGGGCGGCGACCTGAACAAGCTAGACATCGAGGTCAACAAGTTCGAGAAGGACATGTTCTCCCGCGCGGGCGAGTTCGCCGCCCTGACCGAGACTATGCTGCGCGCATGGTTCTTCACGGAGGATTGTCCGCGATCGGTTGTCCCCAAGGCGCTGTCCACCCACGCGAGCTTCCATGCGCCGTGGCTGCTGAAGCCGCTCGTGGGCGGGCTGGCGTATTCTTATTTTTCGGTCCGGAAGATCGCCTCTAGCAAATGAGCGCGTGGGATGTATTGGTCTTTTTTGAGCGAGTGCGGCAGTGCTTGTGTTGATATGAGCTAGAGGGCAGCGTGTTTTAGGACTGGTATATATTCTTTGCTTCTTTCGGGCGTTACATCGCGACTCTTCCCTCTTATAGTGCGAACTTAGTACAACCCATTGGATCAACCCTGCCGGGTAGCCTATTTTCTCACATGTTCTCCGCTCCACATGTGAGCAGATATGCCATTCCATTTTCCCTGACTTGCTGACAGCCTGTCGTCGCAGCATTGATATCAACTGCCGAGCCAAGGGGAGGGGGATGGAGCTCCGTCCGGACTGTTGCGCTATTCCGCACACTTCTCGCTCTGTCGCGCGTTCTCTCCGAATCTCTTCACCCATTCGGCTTACTCACACGTCAAGTTGTATTTTTCCCCAGGGACAGCCACCATCATGACGAACTTTCAGCCTCACGGCGTCCACCTAATTGGCAGTATCTGCCTATCCTCCGCCGAGGAAGTCTTCCGCAAGACCACGGCGCTTCTCCCGGGCCGCCTGCGGCGGATCCCAGATGGGGAGACCCAGCACCGGCAGCAGTTCTTCAGATTCCAGCGAGACGCCTTTGCGGAAGCTGGGGCATCTCAAGCCCTGCGCCAGTACGACGCACAGCGCAACCCCCTCCCATCCGATGCCATCCCTCAGGAGGAGGTAGAGCTCCTGGCAAAACACCTCAGTGAACACCTGCACACCGGCTACGACACGCACGCCATCGAGTCGTACGGCCTCTTCTCCCGGCTCCGCGACGAGGGCGTCATCCCGGCGGGCGTTCGCTTCCAGGTCAGCCTGCCCACCCCCGTGAACGTGATGACCACCGTCGCTCCGCCGTACCAGGCCGCGCTCGAGCCCGTCTACGAGGCCGCGCTGCTGCGGGACCTGCGCCGCATTGAGGCAGCGGTGCCGCCGGACGACCTCGCCGTGCAGTGGGACTGCGCGATCGAGTTCGCCATCCTCGAGGGGGTCGAGAACCCTACGTTCCGGCCGTGGTTCGCAACCGGTGATGACGACGACGCAGCCGCCAGGCGGGCGCACATCGACGCGGCGCTGGTGCGGCTTGGGCACGCGGTCGACGAGCGCGTGGAGCTCGGATACCACCTGTGCTACGGCGACGCGGGCCACCAACACTTCTGCGAGCCGCGTGACACGGGCTTGCTCGTCGATGTTGCGTGGACGGTGCTGCGGGGCGTCGGGAGGCCGGTCGCTTGGTTGCACTTGCCCGTCCCCAAGGGCCGCGACGACGATGCGTATTTCGCGCCGCTGGTGGGACTCGTACCGACGCTCAGGAAGGGGGGAACTGAGATCTATCTCGGCCTGGTGCATGTTGATGATGAGGAGGGGACACGCAGGAGGATCGAGGCGGCCTCGCGGGTGCTGGGTGCTTTTGGTGTTGGTACTGAGTGCGGAATGGGCAGGACGCCACCGGAGGACTTTGATTCCATCATGGCCATCTCAGCTGCTGTTTCCTCTCCTGTTCGCAGTCCTCCTAAGTCAAAGATGACTGCAGATGGTTTGGATCGTAGCACAGAGAAGTAAATGCAAGATGGTGTCGTGTCGTGTCGAAGATCGACAGAGGCAAAGCAGGTTTTTGAAGTACGAAAATATTCCACGTTGCCAGAATAACCTGATTCGCTTCTTCTTCTCCGTGGTCTTATGAAAAGGCAGTTCTAGTCGTAACTAGTGTAGGACTAGTGGATTACTGTACGTATATTGTATATTGGCCACAGACCGTTAGGATCGACCCTTTGAGGGACCGTTATTTCCATGTACGCCGACGCTTGCATATGGAAAGACTGAAACCGGAGCCATTGTGACCTCTTATTGTGATCGAGGTTGTCCAAGTTGTGCCAAAGAACACTCACCAAATGACTCTCCAGGGTAGCTTAATTTGACATGCCCGAAGGACTCGGATGGAGGTGAAGCTGAGACTGCATTATGTAGCGGCCAGCCTCGTTCTGCCGTGCATATGCATGCCTGTTTCCAGCTCGCAGTCCCATTGGCAGGTAGTTGATGTTCGAGAAGCTGTCTAATTGTATTCCAATATGAGACTTGCCGGCCAAAAGCATGACAGCGTCTTGGGACGGCCTGCTGTCGTGACACTCACATCGAGAAATTACACAACGTCTGTGGGCATGTGGGGGTCCTCTTGCACGTGCAAGTCAGACAGTCAAGTAAATCGATCTCAGCGCACGATGTGCTTTTTTTTTTGTTCCTGGCCCTTCTACTTTCTCGATTGTTGGGGCATTCCCAGCAGCCTGGGAAGAACAAGCATATGGTACACATAGATTATGGCTGGCAGAAGCGTTGCAGTGACATTGAGACTCGATGGATGTGTGCTTTGAGCGAGCATATATGTCCCACAAAGCTCTCGGCATCGTGGCACCTGAGAGACAAGACTCTCATATTTTGGCGGGGACAAGAAGGAGGCAGAATGGTGCGGCAATGAATTGACTTTTGTGGAAATTGGATGGCCAAGCCGCGGGCTGATATAAGACCAGGGGGTAAGAACGTTGATCTCCCGCTTGTCCCAAGGCCTTACCTTACCCTATAGCGAAAGCCGTGGCGACAGGAGCGCTCCAAACGACAAGTCGGATTCCATTTTCGTGGGCTGAGAGATTGGAGACACCTGAAAGGCGCTCGGCGTGACTAAGGCGTATTCATATTCGCGGGTTTGCATCTGCCATTCCTGTTCTCTTAATTGAGGGCGAGACCTGACTGGGTACACAGCAAGTACCGCGATACCTGGTTGATGTGCTGGCACCCTGACCATCGGGGAGGAGGGGCAACAAGCAAGCAAGCTCGAAAAACCTGGGAACGAAAACCAAAAAAGTCCGGGGCGAAGCTTTCGGCGGCTGCTAGCCGGTGGGCCAATCGCGGGGCAATCAGCCCTGGGGATCCTAGAGAGGGGGGATGCATGACAGCGGAACGACGGGCACTACTATAGCACCCCAGGTAGGCTGGCACACTGGCAACCTGGTAGGAGTAGAGCAGGTGTGGAGCAGAGCAGCTGCCCCAATGTTACCCGGGATAGAGAGGTGGTCACTGACTGTAAGCAGAGCAGTCCGGTCAGTCAAGCCGCTCACAGTCTACGGCAGCAGCATCATATGAGTCACGTCTCGAATTTTCTGAGAGGTCGATATAACAGACTGCGATACAATGGAGAAACAGACGACGAGTCCGGATGATCTTCGCCGAGTGCCCCTGCCCCGATGGCTTCAGAGCTCCCGGAGCTGGCCGATGTAGATGGGCCCTTTTTCTCGCCAGTCTGTAGCTGTCTCAGGTTCCCCAGAAACAACGAGGTAGGTAGAGAAATATATGCAGTAATTTATATGCACCGAGGTAGGATTGAACAGCATTATTGCTAGTGTGGTCAATTTGTAAGCGCTTCTCTGCATTTCTGCATCTGAAAAGCTTCTTTCTTGCCTTGTGTCCCATGCATGATGCTGGCCGAGTCCGAGAAGAAGGGTAACCTGAGACGAGACATGACGGGAGCGTGTCCGCACCTGGGCCTCGGTGAGACAGACGCAACAATAATCGTGAACGCGACAGTCTAGTTTTGGCTTTCTGTCCATTCTTTCTCTGTACTGACGAAGGATGTGTGGAAGGCAGGCGAGTGTCAAGAAGGCGAGCTCGGCATGAGCTGGCCTGGGGTCAACCGAGCTTTGACGAGCAGGACTTGTCAGTCTGTTCTCTCTGCTTGGGAGAATGCAACGTAATGCGATGCAATGCAATGCAGCAAGCCAGTCACTCGCTCGCTCCCACTCGTCTTGGGCCACTCAATCAGTCAATCGACATGTTACCCATGTGGTGGGAGAGAAATTGCTCCCCAGAAACCCCAGAGAAGCTCCAATCCCCCAGTCCCTCGTCCCCAGTCTCCAGAAAAAGTCCCTGAGTCTTCAGAAACGGCAGATGGACATTGCCCCACCTCGCCCGTCGCGCCTTCCCCGGAGTAGACTAGCTTGCTCTGGTCCGTGGCTTCCCAATGGCTTGCGTGGTGCCATGTCTCCCCCCACCCCTGTCTGCAGCGAATAGAGCTCCAGCTTCCGGGAGCAGTCGAGGCGAGACCAGCCTGGTCTGTGGCATGTGTATTCCGATCCACTAGTACTGTACGGTGCTGGTGCTGTATGCCACCACCTTCGCTGGGCAATTCTGGGCAATACTGTGGTACACTACGAGGTCCTACGTGCAGTAGACCACACTCAGCAGGAGCAGGAGCAGCCACATTCTGTTTGGTTTTGTTTCCCATCCTCTCCATCACCACCACCACCATCGGGTCGACGAGAAACCTGTAGAGATTGTCTCTATTCTCGCTTCTCTCTTCTCTCATCCCCCGTCCCATCCCGTTCCCGTTGTTGCTCCCCACCTTCTTCCCCCCTCTCCTGTCTCTCTCGTCCCTGTGTAGCCCACCACAGGACCTTTCTGAGGGCGTCAGTTGGAGTGTTGACCGTTCCAGGTTTCCCCTTCTCTTCTCCCCTCTTCCTCGACAGCTCTCTTTCGCTTTTGGCGACCCGCCCGGACGACGACGACTGGCCTTCCCTAGCCACCTCGAGGGCAGCCCAGTCTACCAAGCTCAAGCGCATCGAGCCGCATTCACTCCTCGACTGCGAAACTCTTCACCTCCACCCCCCGGCGTTTCTATCGCCGCCCAGGTCGTTGGTGGCTCCGGTCCCCAGACCCGTCGCAGCGCATCGCAATCAACCACTCGAACCGCTACCCTCCTCCCTCGAGGCCTACACCCACGCCTAATCGGCCCTCGCATGGAACAACAGACCTGACCGAAGACTTCCATCGCCTCGGATTTGATAGAAGCTGTCACTGTACAGCCACACGTACACGCATAATACATATTCTTGAGGACGTTGCCGTGCGCGACAACGCTCGCCTTGGCAGAACTTCCGTTGTGTCACCTCGGCGACTTCTGCGAAGCTCCTCGTGTCAACACAACAACCTTGGAAGGTGGACAGCGCACAGAATTCAGGGCGCCGCCACTCTGCTTGCAAGTAGGTAGGTAATCAGTTTTCTCGTATCATCCAAGCTTGGGGGTTTTCCCACGCCTGGCGCAGCGAGCGTCCCCTCGCGCACATCGCACTGGCCGGTGAGCAGCTGGCTGGGCGAAATCCTGTGTTCCGGCCCGTTTGGCTCAACAAACATCGGCCTTAGTCTGCGTCGCATACTGATTCCCCCCATAGCACCATAGCACCCCCCAAACCTCCGTCCCAAAGCCTAAGCCGGGTCGCACAGTACCTAGGCCACCGCACCCAAGCCGTCACCCACTCACAGCACTCCATTTCCGTGCTCTCTACCAAGCGTCGCTCGATCAAGTCTAGCCCACCACTCGTTGAGACAGGGTTCAACTTGTCACCGGCGCGCAGAGTAGTCCGGGGACTGTGATGGACGAAAAGGGAGCCACGACAACTGCATCCAAAACAGCTGCTGCCAGCCCTTCGACTGCACTGTCCAGTGTCTCCGAATCCAAGGGCACTGCAATTGCCACTACGCGCCCATTGTACAGCAGCAAACTCGGCGATACAAAATCAAAAGCCCCCGAAAGTAATTCCAGTCCGACCACGAGGTGAGACACGAGACTTGCCCGGCCCCCCAAATCTTTTTGGTTTTCTCTCCTCCCCCTGTCACATCGCCCATTTCTCGCTTTGGACAACAAAGAACCCAAAGGCGCATGCACTATCTCCTCGCAGCCTCCGCCCCTCCTCGCCGTCGTTGGATGCTCATGCTGGGCTCGGTGTGATTGGCGACCGTGGATGCCTCAACACACTGACCAGTCCATTGTCGGTCGTACCTGTGCTTGGCGCCCCGAACTGACCAGCTCTCAAGACAGGCCCCCACGCCGCAGCAGAAGGCGTGGACAACTGCCAATCCCAAGGTCACAGGCCGTTCAAATAGTCCTCAGCTGAAGAACAACATCGATTCGGTCGCCAACAAGCCAGCGTTGGCCAACTTCTTCAATCGCGTGAGAGAGGTAAGTCGGTGACCCCATCCCTCCGAGTCGGCGTTCCCCTTGCGCCCTGGCTTCTCTGCCTCGCGTGGACCCACTCGGATCCACCCATCCCCAGCTGTGCTGTCACACCTGGCTTCAATTTCACCGCGGCTTCAGACAACACCAGACACCAATGCTCCTTTTTCTCCCTGTCCTTTCTCCCGAGCATAGCCACAGGCAATCCGCAACCTGCAGTCTGTGGCTTTCTACCAAGATACAATACTTACCATCTCTGTTGACAGGGCAATCGAGTCCAGATCACCCTCGACAGCGGCGCCGAGTTCGAGGGCATATATGCCAACAACCCATCGAACCCATCCAGCTGCCATTTGAAGATGGTTCAGCAGAAGAAGGCCGGTTCTGCTGACGCAATGAACGGTTCGACCAAGAGACAGCAAAACAACATGTCCTTTGCGCGGGGCAACGTCGCGGACGCTCGTGTTCTAGGTGGAAACCAGAACAATCGCAATGGTAAACAAACGCACACAAACAATCGCCTGCTTGTCCGTACCTCATTCACTAATTCCCCACAAGGCAACAGGGCAGGCTTCCAAACAGACAGCGGCATCTCTGGCGAGCGCTTTGGCGGGCAGCGCGAGCTCAAAAGGTGGGTCGCAGATGGCCCTGGCGACGTAGATGGCAGTTTGGAGAAGGCTACAGACAACAAGCCTTGGGACCAATTCGCAGCCAACGAGGAGAAGTTTGGTCTCAAGACAGACTACGACGAGAACATCTACACAACAGCGATTGATCGAAGCCACCCGAGCTACAAGACAAGGATGGCCAAGGCCGATCAGATGGCCCGAGAGATCGAGCGAAGCAACCCAGTCTCGTCGCACGTGGCCGAGGAGCGTGTCATGGACTATTCCGGACCGGCCGACGGTGGCTTAGACGAAGAGGAGAAGTACGGATACTACACCCTCCTGCTTTCTGGGCTGTATACTAACAATCCTACAGGTACAGCGGTGTCAAGCGACCGGACTTTCCTCCTCTCGCCAGCCAGAACCCGAACAAGTACACCCCCCCGGCGCGTCGCGCTCCGGCTGCTCAGTCAAACGTGAAGGGAGCACCGGTCGACCCTGCAATCATCTCTTCCCAACTGAGAAGTGGCCCGAGCAAGCAGCCTACGCCCAAGCCAGATGAATCAAAGGTTGCCCTCCCAAGCTCATCCAAGACGCCTACTGCCCAAAACAGCGAGCCCAAGACTACCGAAGCGAAGACTGAGGGAAAGACTGAGGCGAGCAAGGATGAAGTCAAGCCAAACGACACGGAGAAGGGGCAGTCTGACTCAAAGCCCGCTGAAAAGCCTGCTTCGACGCTGCGACCTGCCGGCGCTGCCGGACGTACAACCTCCCCCGCTGACAAGGAGAATGCCAAACCGACGTCCACAACAATAGAACAGACCGTCCTAACCTCTTTCAAGAACTTTGCAAGCAAAGAGCGACAGGTCGCAGAGAAGGCTCGCAGCACCAAGGCAAAGGCAGACAAGGAGGTCAAGCTGATCGAGCTCAAGAAGTTCGCCGACAGTTTCAAGCTGGGCACACCCGTGCCCAACGACTTGATCGGCATCATTGCCAAGGATCCAAAGAAGCAACAAGAGATTCAGGCCAAGGCCCTCAAGAATGCCGAGGAATCGCGCAAGGCCAAGGAGGATGCGAAGAAGGACCCTGTTGTTACGAAAGAGAAGGAGGTCACTGCCGCCAAACCGGGTCAATCGAAGCCGGCCGCAGAGCAAACTGCCTCATCTACGACTGGTACGCCCGCTGCTGCTGCGGCCGGCGCCGCAGGCAGTGGTACATCCCGCCCCGGTGTTGCACCGCAACACGCGAACTCTACCGCGGGGGCCCCGAACCGCCACCCTGGCAACCGCCAATCCTATGCCCCAGGATCGTACCCACAGCAGTTCCGCGGCGATCGCTCTTCTGGCCAGAATGTGCCTCGTCAACATCAGCAGCCTGGCCACTTGTCCCAGCGTCTTCGCAGCGCGGAGCAGCAGAGGATGTCACAGCCGCCTCCCCACATGCAGCCAGACATGCGCATGCCTCCGACTGGCCCGGCGAACAGCATGAATCCCTCGTTCCCTCCCCGTCATACCGGGCTCCCACCGAATCACATGGGTCCTGGTCCAAGGCTGAACCCCAACACCCAGGAGTTCAGGCCAAACGCGCAGCCGTTCTATCCTACAGGCCCTAGTGCGGCCTCTAGTCCGCGCTCAGCCATGAACAACGTCGAGGGGCAGGGAAGTTCCACGCCAGTTACTGGCCCAGTGATCAAGCGCAAGATCAAGTCAATCGACTTCAAGAAATGCTTTGCCCTCAGCCACGTGATGTCTATCAAGCAGCCTCAGACTGGCAACCGCGCGTGGGAGGAGAATGGAGGGTTGCGGCCCCCGTTCGACACCCAGCCCACATGGAACAGTCTGTCAGAGGGAGACGACAAGCAGGAAAAGATCAGCTACAAGCAGCTGTTCGAGCGGCCGCCCCCGTACGCCGGTGCCATGCCCACTCCAAACCCTGCTCCAGTGGCACCTCAGATGCCACACCAGCATCAGCTCCCATTCCACCTACAGCAGGGAGCTCACGCCGTCGGGCCTCGTCAGTCACCGCACATGCCACCACTGCAAATGCACGCCGGTCAGCCGGGGCATGCGCCTCACATGCCGTTCAACAATGGAGAGGACGCCACTAGGATGATGCCCTCGAGCTCGGCACAGTCATATGCGTCGCCTCGGCCAGGCCAAGTCCCGATGGCTTACCCGAACACCATGAACTCTCCAGCCCACATGCCTTACTCCCAGCCTGTCATGCCCGGATTCATGGGCCCTGGTGCTCCGCAGATGACGCCGCAAATGCGGAACTTCGCGCAGAACCCACAGTATATGCCACAGCAACACGCCCAGATGGGAGGCCCAATGATGATGGGGCCTCAGTACATGACTGCGCCTTCTCCCCTCATGCAAGGCGGTCCTCAGATGCCGATGTACGCGCCCGGTGGTCACCCGCAGTTCATGCCCCCTGGGCCGGTGCCTCCTCCAGCAATGCCCGGCTCTAATGGATACCCAAGCCCTGGACGACCAGCTGCGCCGATGATGGCCCCTCAGGGATCCCAACAAGGCCAACACATGTACGGCATGAGCCCCGGCACGATGCCCCAATACCAGCAGCCCGTCTTCGCCCCGCAACAGCCCGGCCAAAGTAAGTTTAACAACAACAATAATAACAACAGGCGATACAGCTCATCGGGCCGTCAATACTAACGACGTCTCGAAGTGGGCAACGTGAGAGTACATAGCAACCCTGGACCACAGCAACTCGGCAGCAGTCCCCAACAAGCTCATCACTATGGACCTCAGCAGCATCGGGGCAATGGATACGGTGGAAAGAATTTTACCGGCCCCCATCAAGGGCCATCAACAAATCACGGTGGCCCTGCTGTTGCCCAGGCCCGGACGCCTGAAACACAGGATGGAACCAAATGATGACGCTTTTCTTGGTTTGCCCTGGTCGATGTCGTCTCGGCCCTTGCTCGAAGGTCAACATCAGCACAGCGTCACTCTTCTACATCAATACCAGGCCATGACAGGCTCCAGCGGTGTGCATTTCCAGTTTTCTCCCGAATGACCATGGCGCAGTCTACAACATGCTCATCATACGCTTGTCTCAGTCATAGCGCGCCTCGACGGGCTTGATGCAACGTTATGGCCATCGATTTCAGCGGTATGGAGTATTTCAGACAGGGCCTAGGGCCATTATCATGGCCTACTTTCTCACCCATGCTCAACGCGCGAAGGCGCTGACGAGGAATCGCGTGTGTGCCAACGTCGCCTTTTCAGTGCTTGTCAATGCCGGGCTGTGGCAGCGCACGTGGGTGAGATCGTTGCCAGGGAGGAAGCTAGGTGACGAGCATATCCGCCGTCTGAGCGCAGTCTAGGCGGGAGGGAGGGCTTGCTGGATTAGTGGTGGCTTTTGGTCGGCCACAGGCAGAATATGGCGGAGGCATCACAGGATACTGCTAGTCGAGTATCAATTTTGCTCGGAGGATTTGAAGACGGTTGGGCACATTTGGTCGCGACCGAACGACAACTCAACTCGCGATCAAAGGGACGGCCAGCTGACTGCGAACCGGACAAGAGAGGTCATGTCGGGCTGTAGAAGGTCCAAACCTGGATGTTTGCGCCGCTTGTTGTGGTGTCTGTCACCAGGGGGTCTTGGGGCATTGTGGTAGCGGTGGTAGTTGAATCGATTGTTATGGTGTGTCGGCTCTTCTTCCCCCTCGATCAGACTGCCGGTGACTCAGTGAAATCATAACGTGATGTTGAACATTTACCTATCTGTCTTTTTGTAAGCACAGAGTGGCCAGGAGCCCAGAGTAGTCTCCCCCCTCCCCCTTTCTCCCACTTTCCTCTCCAGATCCAAGAGGCCTTTGGGTTTCTTCTGCTCCGTGCTTGCTCAAGTTACGGAAGCTACACCGGACCACGCCCCCCCCCCCCAAGAAAATAGCCTCTTCACCTCAGATGCGATTGCTTTCTCGCCTTCTCGCTGCTCTGTCTATGTGCCTTTCATGCAATTAAGTAAACACAGTGCTATTTTCAGGGCCAATAAGTCGGGTCGATTGTAGAGTGAGGATGCCTGCTGGCTGGACGGACCACTTATAGGCGTCACTCCAACTTTTCCTCCCTCTCTCCCCCGTTAAGGTTTTTAGGGCTAGTCTATTTCGCGGGTAGGTTGGCAGACTCGGATCGAGTCACTCTACTTAGGTATCTTAAGCAAGGGATATATATGTGAAAACATGGCATTTGCTGCAATTGCGTCCATGTGTCTTGATGTATTAAGACTAAAAATAATGGAGTTGATTCGTTACTCGCCAACGGTACGTACAGCCTAGGATACAGCATAGAAAAGTTTTGCACGACGGTTGAGTATGTTGTAGGGCCGGTGGTCCAAAATATTTACAGAAGTCGTGAAGCGGAAAAGGACAACTCCGAAGACTAATTTTTCCCAAGAAATCTAGACACCAGGAGTGTAGTCGTTGACGATACCGAAGATGAACTCTTCGTAATGAGCACGACCTTCAATCGTCTCCTCCCCAACAAAGCCGCCCTTCAACAGGCCGTTGGCGCGCTGGTAGGCACCAGACTCGTCCCGCACGATCAGGTCAGTCGTCACGTCAACGGCGAAGACCCGCCCGTCGGGCAACGTGTAATTGACCGAGATGCCCTCAGTCTCAAGCAGGCCGGTCGTAGGAGGCCAAGCAGCCCTCCCGCCCTTCTGCCGCACGACCAGGGAGTCAGAATCGCAGCTCACGAGGAGCACCTCCCCGTCCCTGGTGACAAAGGAGCGGCGCGACTCGTTGCCCTCGTAGTCGAGCAGGTTGTACCAGACGACCGAGTAAGGCCCCAGGCGGCCGTGGCCCCAGTCCCAGTAGCGGGGCCCGTCGATGATGGACTTGTCGCCCCAGTTCTTGTCGTGGTAGCCGACGCCGTCGGCGAAGCTGACTGTGGTGTCGCCGACCTGCAGGTCGACGGCGGTCTCGGCGTCGGGCACGGCGTTGGCCCAGTACAGGCCCGGGAGGAGGTTCTGGTTGGCGCCCACGGCGCCGTTCAGCTCGCAGGGGTAATGTGCCGGGGCGATCTGTTTGTTTTCAGTCTGGGTTAGCGGGCGGCAAGTCATACTGGTCTTCTGGAGAGGAGACCTACCGATTTGAAGACAATGGTGCCGTAAATATCCATCTCGGGAGAGTCGAGGTTGATGGTATATTCAACATTGGGTTCGTCCAGAGCCGAGCCCTTGAAAGATCCAACGCCCTTCCACTCCCCCGTGACGCCAGCGGGGCCGTTGGTAATGGAGACGCCCGAGTCGGCCAGGGCCTCAAAGTAGAAGCTGGTCCCGTTGGCGTATACGCCAGAGACTTGAACGGCGAGCGGATGGGGGTACTGGGCAAATTCGCCTGAGTTGAAGAAGACAATGTTGAGCGTCTGGTTGCTGGCGCTGGAGAAGACGTCAAAGTACCAGAAGTCGGCACTTCCGCGTGCAGCAGGAGTGCTCATCTTGAAGCCGTCGAGGTTGCCGGCCACGGAGAGATGCTCCACGCTGATGGTGCCATTGGTATAGACGGGCTTAAGATCGATCGAGCGCGTGGTGATGTTGGAGGGCGCGCCAAAGGCCATGCCCGCCATAGCGGTCAGTACGGCAAACTTAATTGAAGGCATCGTGAATACAGAAGATAGAAGATGCTGAGATGATGATTTATTGGACTTAAAATTCCTTCTGTGGTAGAAACATGGACTCTATATACTCTTCTTGCTCGTACAGGTACGAGTCCTAACGTCCTGTACACGTCGCGCACATTCATGATATCTAACCTCAAATTATCCTCTATCCACAATCGACTTGGTATAAGCAGGCCAGAACGTAATATTTCGCGGTTAGTATATTATTTTTGATTACGATCATCGCTGATATGGACCTATGCGTCGCTATTGTATTGTTTACGAGTATTTTGTACGAGTATTCGGTGCGAGTATTCTCTACGAGCACAGCCGATGTGGTAGGCATGATGTGTTGCGCGTAGGGTTAGGGTTTGCGCTGCGCCAGGCACGTCGAAGTATAGATATCTTCATTTCCTCTCCTCTACAGAGAACTCCAATTGGACGGAATGTCACTATTCTAATCTGATCTCAAGGCAGCTTACACATCCGGCCAAACATATTTGCCTGGGTATTTATTTATTCATCGACTTCTCTTTGAAGTAGAAGGGGAAGAGTGATTGGCTTATTGCTGGGTTACCATGCCTGGGCGATGGACGAACCCTGTCTACGGAGGAGACCCCCTTTTCTACAGCAGTCAGCCGGACAGGTTGGATGTTTGGGGACTTGGAGTCTAGGCTGAATGATCTCAGCCCAACTCCGCAGGTCCCGGGCGATGCTGCCGTGTGCTGCTGATTTTACCCTCTTGAAGTTGCAAGGCCCTCGTGACAGGCGGAGAGATCAAAGTGCCCCATAGTGGGTGGTCAGTCATGCGAAGACACAACAGATTCATCCAAAGAGGCAGCTGGCCGGCCCAGAGGAGGAGCATGACTGGAGCCGAGGAGGGGGAGAGACCATGGCATGCTAGCACCTGGGCCCGGCCAAGCGAGACATTCTGAAGTGCTAAGAAGGGCAAACGACAACAGCATCCTCCCTTGTGGGATCCTGCCAACTGTGAGGCCCAGGCCTTTTTGCCCACAGGGTAGCCTCCTAGGCAGCCGCCAGGAGCCCTTGAGGGCATTGGCGATGCAGCAAAATTACATGTCAAGCGGGTAAGTCTCTTTCGCCACCGTGATGAAGGCATGGTTTTGAACTGTCTTTGGGTAAAAGGGGGTTGGTTAGGTAGCGGATGGCCTGCCAAAGCTGGCGGTCCAGGCGAAGACGGCGTGCAGCACACCATGGTTTCTAGGTTGGATCAAGGCTACTGTGAATTTATCTCCATAATCGCTCAGATGTCCAAATTCAGACACTCTGCGCTGTTATCTTACACTCGCATGTTGTCCGAGGATCGATAGCCCTGGCCCTGACCGCGAGCTCAAGAGGTGGGAGAAAGGCCACAACACCACGTTGCATGCAGGTCCGTATAAGGGCCCGGGCTCTGGTGGAAGCCTCCCCGGTTGACAGGAGAGGAGGACAAGCCTCTTCACTGTAGCCTGCGGGTGGTTCCCCATTACTGCTGGGAACATTACCGCCGTCAGACAGCATTCGACCCGAGCGCCCTTGGTAGGCCACCGAGCAACAGACATGCGACGAGGATGCACCCCAGTCGGGCTGTCACCTTAACAACACATCACAATACCCCATTGAGAACGATTGGCGATTACGAGAGGTCGTGCCGATCACGTTTGAATGGGTGTTCCCTGGTAGGGGTGCCTGACCACGGCGGGAGAGGGCCTGGCCAGAGGCCGGTCGTCTGGCGAGACGGGCCTGGGCTTGTGCTGCTTGGCTCAGAGGTGCGGCCAAGGCCGACAAGACACAGGCAGAAAACGGGCCGGCGGTCGTGGTAGGATCAATTGGGCTCTGAGAAAAATGGATGAACTGAGGCCGGGGTGGACATGCAGCGGCCATGGCCCCAGCAGTTTCGTCCCAGCATCTCGTGTCTGTTGTCCCGGCTGCCCGGCCGTCGTGATAATAATACAGCATTTTGGGGGCATGGGGCGTCGTGGCGAAGGGACGGCGATCTGGGCACAGCCTCGTCGCTAGCCAGGTGTTGTAATAAGGGAGGCTCGCAGAATGTCAATCAGTCAATGCGATGCCCGCGAAAGGCACAGGAACCCACGCGATGGACCCTGTCTCTTTTTTTGGTGGTGAAACAAGGGTTCCCAGGAAGGGCATGGGGCCTGGGTGGACCGTACAGTAATAACAGCAAGTGGGTTAGGACATGGGCACAAATACAAATGGAGGCCTCGGGACGTTCCCCATTGCGGATCTCGGATCAGGTCGATCGCACAATGCGAGCGTTGCCGGCGGAGTCGTGGGCCCGTGGCTAATAACGATCGCAACCAGGTTCATCTGCCGCCGTCGGCGTCAATCGCAGCTCTGTGAGCCCGGATGCCAGCAGGCCAGCACATCGGATTTTTTGGTGCGCTGGCATGTCAGGCGTTGATGGTAGTGCCAACTAAGTAGTAATGGTAGCGGAAGTGGCGGTGGTTATGGTGGTGGTTCGCTCGTTTGGCGCGGGTTGCCTGACCTGAGACGGGGTCAATGTCCAAGCCTGCGAGCCTATAGGCTGGCGGTTTCGAGGCCACTTGAGGCATTTGACGGAGGTGGTAGCCTCGGCAGGCCAGAGTGGCGAGAGGGTGGTTGTTTCGTTTTAAAGCCTTCGTCTTAACTCGGAACTTATCGGCCGGTACGAGAGGGTTCGTCTTGGCCATTCATTTATGCTTTCGTTCCGCGATGGGAGATGCGATGCCAAGGATGGCGTCGCGACTGACAGACAGAGCTTGTTGCCATCTGAGTTGGGGAGTCAAGGACTCGGGGCAGTCTGGGGAGCGGCAACGTTACGTTGTGTGTAGGGGTTGTAGAATCGAAATATTTGGTACCGTGGCAGGAAGAGTCCCTTTTCCTTGTCACACGAGTCAAATGGCCTGCCTGGCCCACCGTGGCGGCTGGTGACAGCGGGGCCGTGAAAATCAATCGCATGGCAAGGCAGGGCATGGCATCGTATCCCGTCGTGTCGCATCGTGCTGAGCCGCGGGCCGTCTTGAACGTGATCCACTCACATGCTTCGCGCGGCTTGCTTCGTGACCGACTGTGAGCGGTCGTGCTCGAAAAGATTGATATACTACGTAGTAGATGCCGAGGGGGGCTGCGAGCGCAAGAAACAATCGGTCGAGCAAGCAGGGGGTTCGTGGGCAGGCGAGGAGGTGGTGGCATGTTTCAAGTTCAGTCCTGTGCCGCGAGGGGAGGTTGATGTGAGAGGGCAAAACTCCAACTCGGTCAGCTGTTGTGAGTGCCCGGTGTGTGTGCTCGTTTGGTGGCAGGTGGTCGACCGACCCCTCTCAGGAATTTTTGCCGCCCCCAAGCACCTGCTGGCCCGGCCAGTGATCGGCCCAGAACAGGGATAAAGCCCAGGAGGGCAGAGAGACAGGAGGGGCACACGCTGCACGGCAGAGGGGAGAAAAGGAAGGATGGGTTGAGCCGCGCTCTTCCCTCCCCTACTGCACTTACCATAGAAATGCACTTATGCACTCCAGGCCATCGTCCCCGTCCCTCCCTCCTGCCTCCCTAGGGCAGCTAGGATACACAGGTGCTAGGCCAGACTAAGCTTAATTCTAGCCCCTGACACCTTTATTCTGGTGGCTTGCAGCTTGCTCCTGGTGAGACCGCGAAGACGTGCAGGGCGAGTAGCGCCTGTCATTGGCGGCTACTGTTTCCGCCCTGTGTCTTGGAAATGCAGGATCCAGGAACGCTGCCGAGCTGATTGGCTCAGACACGCCCTCCTGCGTTGGTAGCGTGGCAGCACGCACCATCGGATCTTTTTCCAGGACTGGTCCCTGATCCATCCTACCCTGCTCTGACCCCCGTCTAACCCCTCCCTCCCCCTCTGACTGTCTGACTGTCCACCTCGTCCATCGCTCACTCGGCCGTTCTCACTCACCACCTGGGCATGTACCACGGCACAGCACAGAACTGCAAGTCAAGCCAAGTCACCCAGCCCGTCTGCAAGGATTGAAACAGATGGGAAAAACAGTCCTATAAGCCAAGCAGGCTTGACATAGGGGCACCCATGTTTCCTCCTCCGCACAAAACAACCCGTTCGCTTCAGACTATGCCCACTGACCTCCCATGCCGCCCTGCCATTCGCGATGCCAACTCCCAGGTGAAATTGCCTGTTCACGGGTCATGGCGATTATCACACAGCAGGCAATCTTGGGCCCTATGTCAACAACATATGCCCGCAGCCATCAGCTATACGTGGGGATGTGCAGTGCAATCCACCATCACCACCACAATCCGCGGCCCAAGAAAAAGAGCAGCCCCTCCACGATGTCACCTCGCCCCAGTTCCCTGCGGATCTTGGGTCCCATACCCCTGAGCTGAACAGGCTGACTGCTTCTTGCCTCTTTGGCTTCTCACTCGCCGTCTGGCTGCCGGCTGCCCCGTCGTTCTCTGTTTGCCGCTCGTGGGCGTCGGGCAGTAGGGGCCTGCCATCTGGGCCAAATCCAATCGACGACGTCGATGCCCTTGCTACCGACAGTAGGATCCTCTTGTCAGGGATGGCCGGGACACAGAATTGGCCCAATATGGAAGTCCACATGCCGCCTAGTGGCGGTTATCTGCATGGGAGTGGCCACGGCAGATCCTGAAGCGAAGGGGAATAGGAGGTTTGTGCTTCTTCTGCGCTTCCATTTGCTGCCCTGCCACGCCTGCTCCCTCCCACGCTCCCAACCTGGTCAAAAAAGATCTGCGAACTTGCACTACCGCGGTTAGGCCGTGCTGCCTGGGTGGGCCTGATCGGCTCACCTTTGGCCTGGGTCGTGATGTCCCTTGATGTACCCCTACTCCGCTAGCAAAGCCTCCATGTCCTCCTGAGACATAAGAAAAGGAGCCTCTCCCTCTCTTTCGCTCTGAACCTCACTCTTTTCTCCGGCTCACCATCTCGACATCGCTTGTCTGTTCGTTCTCTTGCGCAACGAGGTTCATTGCATTCCTTATCTTTGACCTCCCACCAACTTCTATTCTTTCTCTCCTTCCAACAGCGAAGACCAACAACTCCCAGATTAGCCCGGCGCTGTCTCCCTGCCTCCCACGATTACGTCTCTTTGTCTCACCAACAAGGGACTTCACATTCCTTCCAACTCGGGAAAAAAAAAAACCACCAGGCGGCCGATCAACCAGACAAAGGCTTTGTTCGTTGATTCACTGCAGCTGAACAATACCCATCTTTTTCAAGTCACAAGAAGTTCTGACTTGTTCCCGCCACCACCACACATTCATTGTCATCTCAACTGCCACAGGCTGGTATTTGACTCGATATATCTGGAGATATCTTCGAGATCCACTCTTTTGAGATTCAAGAACAGTCAAGACAAACTCGAGACTCGATACAGGAAACTTTGACTTCCCAGGACATATATCTCATCATCGCCAACAGACAAAATGCGTGCTACTACATCCACTGCTCTCATGGCTGCCCTCGCGGGATCTGCCTCGGCCCACATGATGCTGTCATTCCCTGCCCCCTTGAACAGCAAATACAACCAGTTCGCGGACTCTGGCAAGATCGACTACTCGTACACCGCGCCTCTTGCGGCGGACGGATCAGACTACCCGTGCAAGGGCTACCAGAGCGACCTGGGCACTCCCGCTGGTCAGTCAGTCGCCTCTTTCGCGGTCGGCGGCCAGGGCAACATCACCGTTGTTGGCGGAGCTGCCCACGGCGGTGGCTCGTGCCAGATCTCTCTCTCCACCGATGGCGCCAAGACCTTCAAGGTGATCCAGAGCATCATCGGAAATTGCCCCACCAACGGCGAGGGCAACTTCGACTTCACCGTCCCCTCAGACGCACCTGCCGGAGATGCTGTTCTGGCCTGGTCCTGGAACAACCGCATCGGCAACCGTGAGTTCTACATGAACTGCGCCGCAGTCACCCTCACCGGCGGCAGCGCCAAGAGGGAGGCCACCGACAAGCGAGCAGCTTCTTTCTCTTCGCTTCCCGACATGTTCGTCGCCAACATCGGCAACGGTTGCAGCGTGGCGGAGGGTGGCGACGTCGACTACCCCAACCCGGGTGAGGCAGTCACCAAGAACAGCGACAACCCAGAAGCCCCCAGCGGAAGCTGTGGCTCCTCGGGCTCATCTAGCGGCTCTGGCTCGTCTGACTCTGGCGCCGCCGCCTCGCCCAGCTCCAGCGCTGTCGCAGAAGTGACCGCAAGCCTCCCAGTGTATGTTCCCCCCTTCCAGCCTACCTCTTCTGAGTTGTCTTCTTCATCGATCTCATATGCTTACACGTATTCGAACAGTGGCGGTGGTATCTTCGCAACCGTGTCTGCCTCCGTCGAGGTCCCTGCTGCAACCCAGGCTTCCACCACCCTCGCAACCGTCACCAGCGCCACCCCGACACCAACCCCAGAGGCCACCGAGCCTGCGGCTGCCGCCCCTGCTACCGGCGCCTCGGGATCAACCGCTGCAGGCTCTGCTTGCACAACTGAGGGCGAGTGGAACTGTGTTGGCGGTTCCTCCTTCCAGCGCTGCGCTTCGGGCGTGTGGAGTGCCGTCCAGAGCCTCGCTGCTGGAACCTCGTGCGAGGCTGGCGTCGCAGCCAACCTGAAGATGATCAGCGCGAGGAGGGCCGGCCGTTTCCACCAGCGCCGGTTTGCGGCCTAAGGCCTAGGTCACAAGGGAAAAGAAAAGGCCCTCAGGCTTAGGGTGTGTGTGACCTTTGGCACTTGCTGAGGACGTCACGGTGTGGACTAAATTCAATTCTTTGGATATGCCAAAATTTCTATGGGGATTAGGCTATTTTGTATTTCTGGTTCGGCTTTTTTGATGATACCTTGGGCATGTTTTGGCATTCTGCATCACCGGAGTGGGAAAAATATCAGACCACATCTTTTATGAATGATTACATTGATGGGAGCGTTCTCGCACCTCAACTCGCAGCTTCGTGTTCTCCGATTCCTGTGGTAGTGATTTTGACCTCGAATTACGTGAAATTAATTTCATGAGCCACGCAATACCAGCCCAGTCCATATGGTCTTCATCACCTCGGCTCTTTCTACAAAATTAATTAAGAGAGGAGGTGTGCGCTCCGGGGAGAGCGCCCGGGCGTTTCACCAAGATTGACGCGCTTGCGGGACGGAGGTCAACGCTGCGGTCCCATAGGCCGGCGGCTGAGATTGTATCCCTCGGGACAAGACACACCACCAGCCAATGTCGATCATCCCCTGGGGAATGGACGGCCGCTAGAATGTTCTGGTCTCGATCTCCCTCTCCCTTCCCTGTCTGCCATTCTTCAGCGCCGCCACGGCTCGGGAGACGTACCTTGAGAAGGGATGCTCTTTGTCCGCCGGGTCTTGGAATGCTAGCTTGGTCTAATCCAGCCCCGCGGTCGCGTGGTGCTCATTTCTTGTTGGGCCTGCAAAGTGTGCACAGCGTACTGTGTAGCGGTGTTGCCGTTTGATATCATTGACCATGACTGTTCGGCATTGCTCTGGCTTTTCATCAACTACGAGCAGACACTCTTGCCGACGCCTTTCGCAAGATCGCCCGCGACGGTGGATATGCCCACCGTGATGTTAGGCCGAACATGCGGCCCGTGGAGTCTTCCCTACTCGGGGCCCGCCGCAGCCCGGCACTCTCATGCACTCTTCCAGCCACGCCTCGACGTGACGGACGGGCTGGCCACGCCTGGAGGTAGCGCCGCTGGTTGTATGGGCAGAGCATCCGTCATGAATGGTAAAGACCAGCCACGCATTGGCGCCGACCACGGCCTCCCTGGGCCTGGAACATCGTGCATCTCATGCACCTGACGCCCTTGTGGCCACGCTGCCTGCAGCCTCTTGACGACGCCCAGGGTCTGCTGCTAGCGATGATGTAATAACATATAAGAAAGCTAGATGTCGTGTTGTTTTAGTAGACTAGTCCATAGTTCAGTATTGTGGCCGGAATCGGGAATCGGTCGGTCGGTCTTGTACGCCGTCCAGACCGCGACAGCAGGATCGCTGACGTTACTGCTCCCACCCTCCGACTTCAGCAGGCGAGGATATTGCCCGTGCGATGGGCGCCTGCGGCCTGCTATGCGGCGTGGCTTGTGGTGCGGGTCTCCTCTTCGTGGTGCGCCGTCGTCGAGTGGTGATATTTGCACGCCCTTTGCGAGGAACTTAGAATTGTGTTCGAAACTACTGTTATCGGCATTGTGGTTTTTTTTTTCAACGCTAGGTGTTTAAGCGTTTATCACTGTATGAAGGGACTGATGCATACTGCTTAAGAGGCATATGTGTACATATTAAAAAAACGAGACCACTTTGCGAGGAACACACCGCGCCCAGATCAGGAGTTGTCGCCGCAGAGAAAGAAGGCTCGACGCCGTCCATCAGAACAAACCACGCGATTCGTCCCTGCGTCATGGGCCGCATTGGTGCGCATGCACCGTCGATCGTCTGCGGGTGGTCCGGTCCTGGACTAGGACTACCCGGCGCCATTCACGCGTGTAAGTCAGTCAGTACCACCGTCGCTCGTTGAAATATATATCAGGAAACCGCGAAACATGCGCGCATGGCCTGACCAGGTCTGAATCAACCCTATTCTGTGGGATAACCTGCGATTAACTAGTTAGTCTACCGTCAGATATTTGACCATAGGATTGTGTACACACTATAGGATAAATCGCCATGAGATGTATAGCACGGGATAATCAGCCTTGGGATATTCAACTGGGGGATCATCAATTGTGTGTGGGATAATCTCCTGCGGGATAGTCTACTATAGGGCAATTTATCTAGTTGCTGTAGTTGTATTTGTAGGATAACACGCAAGATGGTGCCCAAGAAGGCTTCAGTTGTTCTTTCCAATGTGCTCTTACATCACTTCACCGTCTTAAGTTACTATAAGCTGTAGCGAGTGAAGTTTGATGTTGCCGTAGATTCGAGACACAGTGATTCTCGGCGGTGGGGTCTTGAATGTCCACGAACTTGATCGTCAATGCCTGGGAGGCTCGCCTTGTCAGCTGTGTACCCCGTCTTCCACAGACCTTTGCGTGTCAGGTACCGCTCTGAGATCAGTTGCTCCAGCACAATCAGTACGGTGTTGAGCCGGTGCGTGGAAGAAATAAATGTAGTGAAGCTCCTCAATGCGTGCATTGTGCTGTCCTTTCCGAGTGAGGAAACTCAAGATATCAGAACTGATACATCAGTCACACAAGGCAGACAGGCAATGGTCAAGCGGCTAAGAACCTGGCCCTTTCGAGTCGTACAAAATGACGATGGCCACTTTCCGCAACATTGTTTCCATCGAAAGCTTACTGGCATTTCAGTCGACATAACTTATCTATTTTATTTGACTTGAGTTCCCCATGTTGGTCCCACACATGCCCGATCCACCAACAGAGACGGTGCCAACCCCTGGTCCAATACTGCAGCGCTGCTTGGTCTTGCTGTGCCGCATATCTCATTTGGTCTTGAGATGAAAAGTATGGGCTCTCCTGCAGTTGGTGCTAAACGATGCAGACTCATTGGTCATCACATAATTCGATGCTGATGCCCAGAAGCCGAAATGCGGAATGCAAGGGGCCCAATTCCTTCTGAGGGGGGAAGAGGGAAGGCGTTAGGTCTCTCGTTATAAAAGCAGCGCCTCTTCCTGGGTGTTATCATGGAAAAGTTTGTTTCTTCTCTTCTGGCAACCAACGCCGTTCACTCATTCGCGGCGTGGCTCATACACTCTTTCAACGTTGTTCCCCTCTTCGGATCTCTTCTTCTAAACCAACCGCTATTTGTATCTCATGCATCCTTTTTCACGACCAGACTTCGATATGCGTTCCGGAATAATTTTGTCACTCCTCGGTGTGCTTGCATTGGCTACCGCGTCGCCAGCCCCATACACCACTCATACCACAATATCCACATCACAGACGATCACCGCCTCCGGGCCCTCTGCACCAACACCAGCAGAAGGTAGCGCTCTCGTCGCCGCAGCCGACAATGACGAGACCACGATCATAACTTTGGCCTCAGCCCAGACAGTGCTGATCTCCGTTCCCGGACATGAGCCCTACACCGCGATATCCGAGCAGGGTTATGTCCAGGTCCAGGTCGCGGTGCAAGTGTCTTTCGTTGTAGACTACTCCGACCCTAGCAGTACTGTCAGCACCGTCACCCAGACACAAACCATCGAAAGGCGTGTCGACTTCTGTACCACAACTTCAACTGTCGGGATCTCGTGAGAGACGGTATAAGGAAAGAAGGCGAATTTGATGGTTGCACGGCATTGAACAAAGGTCACAGTGCTCGGAAGTAGTTCAAGATACTCAGTGGCTGAGTGGAATAAAAGAGCTTTATGGATAGTCTGTTTACCATTATTCATTAGTGAAGGTCTGATACATCGCGGACGCTCGTTGCTATGGTAATGTGTCATCTATGTCATTTGTAGTGCTCCTTGTGTCTTAAATGGTGGTCTCGGTTTTAATCTGTACATATATGCTTCTTCAGTAGTATGCATCCAGTCCCTTCACTCAGTGATAAACGCTTAAACACCTAGCGTTGAGAAAAAAATACGATATCGATAAAAATAGGTTTTAAACATAATTATAGCTTGTGGCTAAGGAAATAGCGATAGCCTTGTGATAGACGTATAGACGAGGCTAGCAAGAACCGCTTTTGGCGGATACCTATATTAACCAAACTTATCCAGGCATTTTATATAATATTGGAAGCAAGTAGAGTTACTTCGGTAATCTTGAATAACTTTGAGCATCTCTGATGATAGATATCTCAAATTAGCATTTCGAAACTTGTCCACACACCAGATCAGAGCCTATCGGTCACAACGGCATTCTCATCAAAATCTGAAAAGCTTCGATTCTCCAAGACTGTGTCCATATGATCCACCAGGATCAAGCAGTTCCACCGCTTTGCAAGCTCAAACACGGTCCTGAGACAATCAGTTAATGTAGCCTCGCCGGCTTTCGTTCCACTTGTGACATGGAATCAGGGTCGTCGGGCGTAGTTGGCCAAGCATTGTGCAGCAAGACTTTTTCCCATCCCGGGGCGCCGTGGAACAGAAAGAAGAGGAGATCCGTGATGTTGGGACGATGGTGCGTGTTGGAGGCTGCTGGCGCGACGTGTCGGTCATTTTTCTGTGTTTGGACAGCTTCGATTGACTTTACCAGCAATTGCTTATTATTGTCTGGAATGATGAGTTTTCCAATAGCATCGCGAGGGGATTTCAGGGGTGTCAGCTTTTCGAGATTCACATGGGCCACGTACGAAGGAACGAGGTCAGTGGTTGAGATACGTATTCAGCAATGAGATTCCTTGCAACGTACCCCATTTCAATCCTTCACCTCCTTGTTGTTGACTTGGGCGACAAGTAGGATTAGTGTGACGGCACAACTACGTAGGCTACACTATATTCTCCAGAGATTTTCTGACCTTTCGGTTCCCTATGCTATGGTGTAGCAGCGTAGGGCACCGTCTTGCGTAGGGCATCACCTGATTAACCCTTAGAGTTAAACACATAATCACTACATGCAGTAATAATATCATTTGAAATTGAATCAACATTATCTTCTTAATAATGAAGAAAGAATTTAAGATAGTTGGTAAATAAAAGTACTACTCAATCAAAAGAATAAATTAAAATCAAAGGTAAACATATAGATTCTTGATGAGAGGCTGTGTGTGGGTCATGTGTGCAATTACAGCCTTGCTTATATAAGCGGGACTGAGCTCCCACTACATGCCCTTTGGGTGCCTTCTTCTGCAGCGCCCCAGGACCGTGTGAATGCCTTCCTTTTTGCTTAGAAATATGCGCCCACTCCACTTGAATTGACGTATTTGAGGCCAGCTGCTACGTCTTTGATCCCTCTCGTGACACTCGAGAGGGGCGGGAGGTGAAGGGAGACGAGGGGTGAAGGGAGGGGGGTAGGAGGGGCGAACAGAAAGGAAGGAGAAAAGAAAATACCTCGGGATGATTGTTAAATCCTATTTCTGATCACACGTCGTGTGCGCTTCAGTCTTTCTAAGTCATCGTATCCGGCAATTTCTGCTACTTGCCTCACTAGCACGCCTTGTGTGACTCCGAGATTCTATCAAATTTGATTTTTGAATTCCAGTGCTGAAGTTCATGGGCAGGTAGGCTGACCATATGTCCTTTTGATGGTGTATTTAGACCTTGACAAGTTCAGGCCGGTCCCCTTTCGGCCCGAGTATGATGGTGGTTTCGGCTGCATGACAGCAACCCATCACCACGCTATGGGTTCTCTAATTGCAGCTAATTACTACTTATCCACGTGTGAGCTATGACTAGTTGTTTTTTCTCTTATATAAATCATGTGGTTCCCCTTCTTGCGCATGTGTAGATTTTATTCCGTCAGGATGTTTTCTCTCCAAGGTTTGAGGAGTCCTCATTGTGTGCATTAATATATATTACCAGAACCCTTCAATTCCACCTAATCTTCTAGCAACATGGCTATCAGCGGCGCGGGATATAGCTCTCCTTTCGATGGCGAATACCGGCCACAGGACAAGGAAGACCTTGTTCTGTTTAATTCTCGAAACATGAACGAGGCCAACTTGCTCTCTGAGAACAGTGGCCTTGAAACGATGGCCACACGACTGTGCCCTTATGGATATGAAATCGTCGAAGACCCCATCGCCGAACCTCCTGCCGGGTCCACCAAGCCGCCACTCGACGAGACTTTGTTGGACCTCAGGCGTCAGCTCGAGATGGAGGGTACGGTGGAAGTTGTTGATTGGAAGCAGCACGCCGCAAAACAAGAAAAATTCCTCATAGCGCTCCTTACTTGGGCCCTCAACATGATCGATGCTGCGCAGTCCCTCCAAGCAAGCTTGCGTGATGTTCTGGTTCGGTTCGCGAAAGCCCAGGACAAAGTGGTGGCTTTGCAAAATGAGCAAGAAGGGGCTGCAGGCATTCATATCTCTCTCGAATTGCGACTGCATAATGCCGAGATTGGGTTGGAAACAGCGGAGAATCGATCAGTGGCACTTGAGAAGGAGAATCAACAGATGGCGAAGGTGCTTGCTTCTATTAAACGCCAACTGAAACGCGTGGACAGGTATAAGACACCCCTCCCCACATCTCTATGCAACTTGCAGGCTAACAAAGGTCTGTGTAGAATGAAGAGACGAACACCTAGCCCCAGACCATTGGATCAAGACTCAACTCGAATGAAGTCTCGCGAAACGGTTGGTTCAGGTGAGTCTCGTTTTCAGACTGTGATGGATACGTCGAGTTCGTTGGAAAGTCAACAAATAGAGAAAGACATTGTCGGGATACTTCGTAAGGGATACGTGCCCTGAGAGATATCGCCTCGCGTAAGCGGAGAGAATGATATGGAGTCTTCAGAAAGAGGAGGAGAAAACCTTAAAAAGAAGGGAGGGAGGCAAGATTGGGTCTAGCTTCTTTATCCCCCATAAATATACTGCTTCTGCGGTACTCCCACGCTGCTTAGCCGCTGCGTATCCCTATTCACTCTGCTTGTATTAAGAAAAACCCTGACAATGTGATGGAAAAGGTGCTGTAGTGCAGCTCTCAAACACAATCCTCAACATCATGTGTTGTTGCTTCCCAGCACAAGTCAGTGCTTTGCCACGATACAATGTATTAGAAGCACATGTTTGTGAAGTCAATGTTCTCAGGAGTTGCTCTGCCTATAGGAATGTGCGATCGGAGATGGTTTGAAACAGTAACAGCACCAGCACCAGCAACTCGGCAATGATGGCGACGTAGTTGTCAGCCACGGTGGCATATATCTATTTGAAGCGGAGGCAGGGGCTGAGGCCTATCATCCACGGCGGACGACCACCCTGCAACAGGGTGCGTCTATGCTTCTCCCTCTTGTGTCACTGGGGCTTTGATTTTATTCTCTGCCGCTGCTGCCTGTAATGCTGTATCTTCACATGGCAGTTGCTGCTTTTTGAATGTTGCAAACTCTTACAGGCGGGGTCAGACACTGGACAGCTTAATGCGGGCTGTGCAAAGCGGGCGCGGTTGCTGACGGTTGCACCGCGTCCTGAGCAGCACATTCACATTCGCATTCAGGGACTTGCAGCGCCGGTGGACTTCGCCGGAGTCAACCTGAAACACGGAGACTCATCCGCGGGCCGAACAGAATTGCAACATAGATGCGACTTTCCTCGACGTCGACTTGCCACCTGGCCCGTATGGTATTTCAAGCTTGAGGTTGCGTCCCACTAATAACCCAAAAGACGATGCCGCCACCAGTCCTCAGCGCCAGTAAAGGTATGTTTTCAGCTTCGGCCGCTCATTGCCGTAGCATGGGCCTCAAGTAGGCCTTGCCGATGACGCGGTGATTGTCCAATCATGTCTGCTAAGTTTGCGACGACCTCCTCGAGAATAAATGGAGTGTGTACGACCTGAGTCCGGAAGTCCCCAGTCGGCCGGCGGTCAGCATCAGCAACGGACAGGGAACAACCTTATCGAAGATGATCCTGCCCGGAGCCGGGGATGTTCGTCCGGGGCACGCTGTAATACCGATGCATGCCATTCGACCTGCATACGCAAGACCCAGAGAGCTGGACTGCGCTCAACCTGCCCCGAGGCCTTTTATTGGGCCGCGCTTCGTAGGACGCGCTCAGGCTGCCGTCCGGACATGTCGTTCAGCCGCCGTCAGCTTGACAATCTGCCTCTGCATTTTCTCGGAGGTTCAACGGCATCATGGATGATTACATGAAGTGGATGGTAGGACAATCTGATATCGGGTTAAAAGATCTGTTGAGTGTGTATGTGGAAACATTGGACAGCGGACACGCCACTGATATGTCCGGGACGTGATATCTGAAATGTAGATATTTAAGATCGACTCGAGTTCAGGTGGAGGGTAACGAAGGTGACGAATGTCTCCTGTTCTTACCGGCGTCAAAGTTTTCCATTTCGCGGTCCTCGTCTTTCTTCCAATCTACCGCACAGTCTTATCCTTGCCTCCTGAACAGTCTACACCATGCCCGGCTCCGAGTCCACCTCAGAGACGGCGTCCAAGTCCGGCGCCGTCGACTCAGAGGCTCAGATAGCTCCGGTCTCAGTAGAGACGGTAGAAACCACCAAGCCCGAGGCACGCGACGCCAACATCGTCGACTGGGACGGCCCACAGGACCCCAACAACCCGCAGAACTGGGCCAGCCGCAAGAAGTGGGCGCACATCATCATGGTCTCCCTGTTCGCCCTGGTCACCAACATGGCGCCGACCATGTGCGTGCCCGGCGCCCCGATCTTCCTCCACGAGTTCCACGTCACAAACTCGACGCTGGCCCAGCTCGCCATCACCATATACGTCCTCGGGCTGGCGGTCGGGCCCATGATCCTGTCCCCCCTCAGCGAGGCCTACGGGCGCCTGCCCGTCTATCACGCCTCCAACTTTCTGTTCCTGATCTTCCTTGTGGGCTGCGGGTTGAGCAGGACAGTCGCACAGTTCATGGTGTTCCGCTTTATCTCGGGCTGCATGGGAGGTGTGCCCATGCCCCTAGGCGGTGCCACCATCGCGGACCTCCTTCAAGTTGAAGCACGCCCTGTGGCCATGGCTCTCTTTAGTCTGGGCCCTCTGACCGGACCAGTGAGTTTCGTCATGTGACCCCCCAATTATATCGCTGCTGAGCATAAACTGATATACGTCCAAGGTACTCGGGCCACTCATCGGAGGCTTCACGGTTGTCGGCCTGGGTTGGCGCTGGACCTTCTGGATACTGGTCATTCTGAGCGGTGCAATCTTCCTCGTCGCCGCCGTGTTGATGCGCGAGACGCACCCCAAGATCCTGCTGGAGCGCAAGACGGCACGCCTCCGCGCCAGCACCGGCAACCCCGATCTGCGGTCCAGGCTGACGTCCGGGCGCCTGACGCCGGCGCAGGTGCTCGTCACGACGCTGGTCCGCCCCTGTGAGCTCCTGGTCAGGTCGCCCATCCTGCTGGTCGTCTCCATCTACGTCGCCCTCATCTTCGGCACCATGTACCTCCTCTTCACCACCTTCACCAGCGTCTTTGAGGGCCAGTACGGCTTCAGCACCTCCATGTCCGGGCTCGTGTACCTCGGCTCCGGCGTCGCGCTCGTCTTCGCCCTGATCGCCTTCCACGGCCTGAACGGCCGCGTGCTGCGGTCGCGCATGAGGGCCGACAAGGTCACAACCCCGAAACCCGAGTATCACCTTATAATGATGATTCTGTTCAGCCCCTTTGTGGGTCTCGGGCTCTTCATGTACGGGGTAAGCAGCTTCCGGATACAATTTTAACCCCTTTGAGGAAAAATGATTTCCTGCCTATAGCCTGTACCTCAAAGGTATTGTCAGGTTGCAGGTTTTGAAACAAGCCATGGCCACACTGTGGCCTGGTTCTTCCTCTATCCGATTGAAACTTCTTCCTTGGTGCTTTGATAGCTAACTCCTTTTGCTGCAGTGGACTACCTTCTACCAGGTGCACTGGATCGTGCCCATCATCGGGACTGTTCTCATCGGCTTCGGTGCCTTTTTCGTAATCGTAAGCTCGACCCTTGGTTGCTTTTCCTGCCGCATGATCATGTGGCTGGTCGTGGGACTTGCAGTTTGGCTGACCTGTTTTGCAGATGCCTGCGCAATTATACTTGGTGGACCTGTTCGGCTCACAGGCAGCCGCCTCAGCTCTGGGTGCGAATAACTTGCTGCGATTCATTTTCAGCCCATTCCTGCCTCTGGCCGGGCCAGCAATGTATTCAACTCTGGGTTATGGATGGGGAAACAGCTTGCTCGGGTTTCTCGCCCTTGCCTTTGTGCCATTCCCAATTGTGTTCTACAAGTACGGTGAGCGGCTGCGAGGTAAGGTTGTCAGCTTGTAAAGAGAGAAGACTGAAAGAGGGACTCGAGTATTGGTGCCCGGGACTGATCAACCCTCGTTACTCTGCCAACTTCACACTATCATCCATGTCCTCAAGATCTCACAGTTCCGGCTTTTGAGGTGGTTCCGTTGTTGAGTGTATGAGTTCAGAGAATTCTGTTCAGCTTAATTTAAGTGGTCTCGTTTTTAATCTATATACATATGCCTCTTAAGCAATATACATCAGTCCCTTTATATAATAATAAACGCTTAAACACCTAGTATTAAAAAAAATATAATACCGATAATAATAGATTTCAAATATAATTATCTATAGCTTATAGCTAAGCAAATAATAATAACCATATAAATAAAGCTAATAAGAATCACTTTTAATAATGCTATAAACTAGAAAATCAGGCAAATAATTATATAATAAAGATTAAAATAATCTCTATAAAATATAATAATCCTATAAATATAGTCCTAATTAAAAATTTAATCTCTTTCTACCTATATCAATATACATTAAACTCTTAAGAAAACCCTCACTAAGTAAGCTACCATTATAACCAATATTTAACCTTAAAGCTACTAACTTTAATAAAAGTTAAAATAATAAATAATTTTTTTAATAATTATTTATAATTATTTTATAAAGCTATTATAAAACTCTTTAAAAAAAATAAATATAATATTTATAATAAAATAAGCAATATAAAGGAATATAATAATATTATATTCCTTTAGGTTTACTTTTTAATTATTAGTAATTAAAAAAAGGTTTAAAGAATTAAAAAATAATTAAAAAGTAAAGATAGGAAGGAGAATTTCAGGGTTTATCCATGAAAGGATAATAAGTAAATATACTAAGCCATTAAAGACTTTATATATAAGTTAAGGGCTAAAGAATAATCAGAAAGCCAAGCAGATAGTAATTAAACTAATAAATAGTTAATTTGAAAAACATAGTATAGCTAAAGCCAGCTTAATTTAAAATACCATACTTTGTTCTAGGGGAGGTGTATAAATATAAAAGGCGAGGACCATGACTGAAAACCATTTTATGTCATGCTTATAAGTGAGTGCCATAAGCATACTCGCTTCACAGAGAGTTCAGATGGAAGTAAGTGGTCTCATTTTTTATCTATATATATATATGCTTTTTAAACAGTATACATCCAGTTTTTTCATATAATAACAGACATTTAAACACTTAATATTATATGAAAAAAAACTAATGCTGATAATAATAGGTTTTGGATATATTTATAGCTTATAGCTATGAAAATAGTGATAGCCTTGTACTAGCCGTATAAACAAGGCTAGCAAGAACCGCTTCTGGCGGCGCCATAGACCGTCGACATAAGTAGCCCAAGACTAATAGTCGGGCAACCAGTCATAAGGTGAAGACCAGAATAGTCTCTATCAATCCCACAAGTTCAGACATAAACATACAAGCTGCTGTGTTATTGGCAGCATTCTTGTGATATTGATCCTGTCCCCATATTTTATCATTCAAACTAAACACAGCCATGCGTGTGACATTCTTGTCGCTTAGAAGATGCCAGGTTTCAAAGGTATTGCCGAGTCTTCTCACACTTTCTTCTTACATGTTCTATTCGCCGTCTTCATATTTAACACCAGAGTCTATTCCTCCTGCCTGTCTGATACAAAACCATGATGGCGTATTTCAGAAAGAACGTTCCTTCTTCTATCCCAGATATATCTCCTGATTGTCCTCTGTGATTTGAGAAGGCCTGCCCTTGTGAGTGTGTGTGTGGGTGAAGGCCCCATTGACTGCAGGCATTCACTGAGGCTCTGGGCCCTATACCCCTCAGGCATAAAACCCCTGCCTTGCAATTTCTACAAGACTTGTTCCTTACATAGAAGGTAGCGCCGTCTTAATCTGAATTGACGTTTTGAGGACAGCTGCCTTGTCTCTGTAATCCCTCTCGTGACATCCCTGGGGAGACTTCGTGTGACTGCATGCGTGGAGAAACAACATCGACCATCCCGAACCGGCCAAGATACTGTTTGTGTCCGGGAACATCTCGTGTATGTTAGAACTCCTTGGCCTCTAAGGTAGAATAAAAACAAAACGATGCGTGAGAACGGCTTGGAAACAGGGAGGGAATCAACTCCTGCGAAGTCTGGACCTTCTGGACCGCGATTACGTTTGGGACCCTCGCGGTCATCTGGAATGGACTCGGCCGTCTACGCGAGGAAGGCCTTCGACGTCGGCAAATCGCAGTACCAGCTGGCGCTGGCGCAGGCTTGCTCGGCCAAAAACGCGACACAGAATCTGCCTGGCTTCTGCAGCTGACAAGATGGTATATCTGGCAGAGATAGGCCCAAAGATTTGCCCACCCGCACGATGCTAATAGCCTAGTTTATGACAGACAGGACGACCTGATATTGGAGCGAGTTTGACTAAGTAGCATGTAATTTCCCTTAGAAAATGAACTAAATTAAAAACCAGGACTCCGATTTTCTGATATGTCTTTTTACCCACACACCTGTGAACAAGCCTGTCCATGCACAAGCCACTCCAAAAACCCCTCCCCTCCCCCCGCTTCCCCTGACCTCCACCAGCCCCAAAACCACCATGTGAAAAATCTACACGGACACATGGACACATAAATACATAAATACATACGTACAAACAGGTAAAGAGACAACTTGACACCTCTCTGGTTTCCAGCTTGTCAGTGCGATTGCCCTGGTCGATGAGCCTGGCACGGAACCTAGCCTGTTTTCTCCTGCAACACATTGCTTTCAAGCTTCGGTTTTAAATTTGCAAGCCACAGCATTGCTCTTTGTAAATGCAATGAAGCAGCGCAATGCTCTCAAAATAAAGAGACGAGAAGGTCGTGCCCCTTACAGCACGCCCTTAGTACCTCCTATCTCCCGGCCCTGGGTATCCCTCATGCGGCCTCAGCTGGCGCCGGAGAGGGTCCGCCCTGGGGTCTCCTCTGGGGTCCCCTCTAGGATCTCCTCTAGGATCTCCTCTAGGATCCCCTCTAAGATCCCCTGGGGGAGGCCCTCTCAACTCCCCACGGAACTCTCCGCCGTACTCGTGACCTCGCAGGTCCCCCGGGGGCCCGCGGGCCCTGGGGTCCATGCCATACTCGTCACCCCGGAGGCCCGGTCGCATACTCATAGCCCTGAGATCCTCGGCGGCCCGCAGCTCCCTCTCCCGGTTCTGCTGTAGTATCTCCCTCTCGCGCATGTGCATTTGCATCTCGGCATATGCCTGCTGCTGCTGCTGTTGTTGCTGTTGTTGCTGTTGCTGCTGTTGTTGCTGCTGCTGCTGCTGTTGCTGCTGCGATGGCGCAGGCGTATAACTTCTAGGCGGCATGTCGCGTGGGCCAGGGGTGGCGTACCGCGGATACACTGGAGTCTGCGACTGAGGTGGCCCCGGAGGCGGCCCGCCAAGGACTTCTCGTGGTGCTGGAGACGCGACGTACATGCGGTTAGGTATGGAACCCGAATGAGAATGCTGGTGATGTGGATGTCCCATGATGCGTGGGTCACGGGGGTCAACGACCATGCGGGGATCGGCTGACATCCTTGACTCGGCCGCGGCTCGCTGTGTTTCGAGCATATAGCGCTCCTCCCGCGGATCTCTTGGGGGGACACTTTCCCTAAGGCCGGCGCGCACGGCATACGGGTCTTCTCTTGGATCTCTTACATCTCTGGGGTCCCTAGGGTCTCTCATGTCTCTTGGGTCTCGCGGCATGCTGTCTCTGAGGCTCATGTGAGAGGGCGGTGCGGCCGACCAAGAGGGCTGTGGAGTTTCTCTCATTTGCTGCAACTTGCTTGGCGCACCATGCTGAGAGCCCCATGGAGATTGAGCTGGCGGCGGCGGTTGGGACACCTTGGATTGTGGCCAAGAGACCTCCTGCTGGAGTCTCGCTGCACTTGGAGACTGCCCCGGTGGAGCCGGCCATGCCGTCTCACGGCTGGGTGGCACTGACTCCCTGACATCTCTAAAGTCGCGAGGGTCGCGGAGGTCACGGGTGTCGCGAGCATCACGGCTGTCTCGGAGATCACGATGGTCGCGAAGGTCGCGGGTATCTCGCGGATCACGAGCTTCGCGAGGATCACGACCGATCTCCCTCCGACTCGTTGAAGGATGCGCATACTGCATCGTGGGTGAAGCCGCGTGTGGCTGAGACACTTGCGCGCCGAAAGGAAATGGGGCTGACTGCGGCGGGTACACCATCGGCGACTGCTGGCTGGGGGAAGAGTAATGATGCGGTGGCTGGTGAGGAGATCCTGACGGAGGTCCTTGGTGCTGGGAACCATATGGATTGCGGCCATAATAGTCTCTCTCGGCTCCAGTGTTTTCGATGGGGGACGCCATGGATGAACGAGGGATGCCGGTGTGTTGCAGCTGCGGCGACTGGGTGTGAGATGTACTGTACGGCTTGAGCGCCGGCATTGCAGTCTGCGCCGGAGTGCGCGAATATGGTGAGAATGTTGGTGTCTCTTCCCTTCGCATGTGCGACGGAGCAGTCGGAGGCGGTGGTCCACGTCCGGACATTTGAGGAGGTGGACTAGAGGACATATCGCCACCGCGGGCTACTTCGTCAACCCTCTTTGGAGCAGGTGGCGCCGGCGCTGGATCATCATTGAGCAACATGGACAGATTCGATCTCTTGGGCGGATCAGGTTGCCTGGGCGGAGGTGCACCGGCAGACGGCGTGGGTGAGGGTCGAGACGGAGATGCGCCGTATGCGTTGTCGAAGATGTTCTGGCTGGACGCTCGTGTCGGTGTCTCAATGCTGTTAGGATTGGGCACACGGGGTGGCGCAGGGGTATCGATCATGTTAGGATTCGGCACTCGAGCTGGGACCGTGTCGACAAAGTTCGCATTGGAAACCCGGGACGGCTCCATATTCGGGTTTGGCACGCGGCGCGGGTCCTCGACCATGGCAGAACTGGGGGTACGGCCCTCTCCAGAAATGGGATTCTGCACGCGCGTGTCAATCATGTTGAGGTTCGGCACACGACCCGGCACGCCCGCAACCCGTCGCTCATCGACCGGGGGCGCCATCATCTGCTGCTCCCTGATAGTCTCCCTAATAGCCGCCTCCCTCATTGGTTCGCGCTGCATCATCTGGTGAGCAGCCGTTACGGGAGCAAAAGCCTGCGGGTTGTGAGGCGCCGTGGTCCGCGGCGGCTCTGGCCGTCGATCGACAGGCACAGGCTTTGTGGACGAGGGCCGCGGTGCTTGCGATGGAACGAAGGGCTCAAAGTGGGGACCTTGTTCGGGTTCTTGCTTGAGGCGTGGGGGTTGCCGCTCAATGAGCCGCGGCTCCTCCTTGGCCTGCATGTCCGCAGGCTGCCTGCGCTGTCTGGCAGTCGCGCCGAGCATGAAGGGTGCAGGGACCTCGAGCTCGGTAGGCGCTGCAAATCCCGCGCGGGAGGGACCTGCCTGGGACGGCAGCGTTGGCTGCTCTGCGGCTTGAGAGATCGGCGCCGGCTTCAGGGAATGACGCATTGCTTGTTGCTGTGGCGCAAGAGGCTCCGCTTCCCTCTCGGGAGGGAACGCTGAAGAAGACCGAGCATGACGTGCCGCCGGCTCTATCGCCTGTGAAATCGGCTGTGACGATACCAGTGGCTTGCGCTCTTGCCTCTCCACCCCTTCAATCCTCTCTGACAACGAGGGCTGGCCTATGACCGGCTGTTGCCGTATTTGTTGCTGTGCAGGCGCCTGGGCAATAGGCACAGGGATGCGCCCGTTGAAGACGTTCGCTTGTTCCCTCTGCGCAGTCTGCTTCTCCGCCTTGGCTACAGCACTGTCTTCTACCACATCTACTGAAGGAGCACGACGATGAGTGCCGAAGTCGGATCGCTTATTCCTCGGCCCAGCAGTCGGCGTTGGGGGAACAGGCAGCTTCTCTCCTCGTTGCACCTTCTGGTCAGCCTCAGTGGCAATCTGGCCCCACTCTGGCTTCTCCCGGCTGGTCTGCTTGTTATAAAAGTTCTTAACCTGCGCGCGTGTGTTAGAATGTCTTCTGCCCCGGTTGTAGAGCTAACACCAGGGGTGAGACTTACCATTGTGGCCGTCTTGGTGGTCATGTGCTGTGCAATGGCCTGCCAGTCTGTACCAAAGCTTCTCAGCAGCTCGGGGAAATTGTTCATCTCAGCCACGCTCCAGTAGCTTGACGCAGCATTCGCGTTGGAGGGGGTGGCTCTACCGACCCGCTCCGGTGGCTCTGCTGCAACATGCGGTGTACTTCCCAGAGGACCGGCGAATTCAAAGGTAGCGACCTGTGACTGCGGAGGCGGTATGGGCTCAGGACGCAATGATGGCGTGCGTCCTGATGGCGGTGCCATGATATCCTGGAAAGGCGCAGCGTTGGAGTTCGAGCTTGCATTCGCACCAGTGTTCGCGTTCGCTGAGAGAGCCTTGTCGGCTGGGCTCATGACATGTCCAGGGGCTGGCACAATTGCTGGCGGCAGACCGGGCATCGGCGACGCGCGCCCCACGTCGAAGGACAGTGGCGTCCGTCCCATTTCAGCAGTAGGGGTCTGAGAGGGGAGAAACTCTGGCACGGGTACCTTGGAGCTCGACCGAGACCTGGCTCCCTTGGCCACGCCCTGTGGCGTTGGCGCGAGTACCTGTGGCGTCTTGGGCTGTTTCGGCTCCTTCTCCTTGGTGGCGCGTTTCCTGCGCGGCTTTTCGGTTTTTTCAGTGCCGCTCTCGGCTTTGCCTCCGGCGCCCCTCCGGCCCGGCGTGGCAGCCGGTGTGCCTTCCGCAGATTCCGGGTGGGGCTTCTCGAAGTCCCATGTCGGAGCGGCCGCGCGGCGGGGCCGACGCCTCTCGCCGTTCTCGCCTGTTTCCGCGGTTTCGTCTTGCGGCTCATCCGGGTTTCCGAGCTCCGAGACAAGCGCGCTCGATCGTGCCTTGGTTTTCCTGCTCTTCTTCTTCTTGGGCTGTCTTTTCAGCTTCTCCTTAAGGTTGAGCTCCTTCTTCTTCAGGTAGTAGTACTGGATGCACGAGTGGAAATCGCGGTCCGGAATCTGCTCTGCGATCCTACCCCACTGCTTTGGGAACTCGAGATAGGCCTTCTCGAATAGCTGAGCCTCTTGCTCGGTAAAATTAGCCGCAGGCGGGAGGACCTGCCAGTTCGCGATGAGCTTCTCTGGGTTGAGGAAGCCGGAGTGGTCGATAAAGAGCTCCTTGTCACGGTCCTCCTTGGTCCAGTACATGTCCGGAATGACAGCTTCGCTCGTGCTAGGATGCTTGAGCTTCTCGGCTCGTGTCTCGCGCTCCTCCTTTTCTCTCGCCTCCAGCAGAGACTGGGCCATAATCCGCTCGATGTCACGGTCCGTGGCGAATCTGCCGCCACGCCTTCCTTCAGGCTTCGGTTCTGGACCTGCTACTTGGCTACCACCTCCATCAATAGGTGCGTTCGCTTTGTTGAAAGCGTCTCGGCTCTTGCTAGCGATAGGGTCGTCGGAGATGGTGAACCGTAGATACTCCTCATACTTCCCGGCATATTCCAATTTCTTGGCCTGTTGTTCGTTGCGGACAAACATGCTGTTGTCCTGCAGTATGCGCGAGATAAAGGCTTCGACTTCGGTGTCATGCTCCATAGAACTCATGGCTTGCCTGCTCTTTGTCCAAGGCTTCGCGTTGAAATAAGGCAAGTCGTCGATGGGTGGGGTTTGCATTTTCGGCCGGACGAGCTCAAGCGTTACGTCGTCCACCTCGATATCAGTCTCGTCCTCCTCTTCTTCGACAGGTGTCGGGCTAGTAGTGTCGGCACCTACAGGAGGCGCGATTCCAGGAGGCAGCAAGAGCTGCTGGCCACCAACGTGCGCTGAAACACCGTTCGGCACGAGAGGACCTGCCTCGGACATGGCTGTGTCCAACCCGTTCATGGGCGCGTCTTCCATCGCCACGTCTCCATTCTCTTCTTGAAGCTCGGGCCGCTCGACGGTAGGAATCAGCACATGCGAGCTGTCCACATCCATCTCTTCCACCTTGGGCTGAGGCTCAGCCACCACATTTTCGTTTGGCACAGCGGGCTCCGTTGCTTGCTTGGCATCCTGTTGAGCTGGTACCTGATCCGTCTCAGCCTTAACTGGCTCCACCGGAGTACTTTTCTCGGGCTCTGGGGCGACGTCCTCCTTCTGCGTCGGTAAAACGATGCCCTCGGGTATGGGACCGAGCATGTCCTTTAAGCTTCCACTTTCGGTTGCGACCGCCACCAGAGCCTCATGAGTTACTTGCGCATAGCGGATGACGATTTCGGTCGGCACTGCGTTGTTCACGTGCTCCAGCCTTTGAAGCTCAGACTCTGCCTTGGCGATCTCTGAATCGAAGTAGTCGTTCATATCTTCGTCATCGGAATCGGAAGACTGGTCCACTGTGGGTATCTCCGTCACTTTAGGCGGCAATTCGAAAGATTTGCTGCTAATGTGCAAGCGACTTTTCTTCCTGGGCGGCTGATCTTCGATGATCTCCCCGTCCTCCTGCGCAGTCGCCGCGTCATCATCCTGCTGGTCACTGGGGCGAGACACGATTGGGCTGGTGGTCTTGACGGCGGTCGGGGAAATCGCAGACGCAACACTAGCGCGGTCTGATGTCTCGGCAACTCCCGTCTTGAGGTCGGGGAATTTCCATGGCGCCCGTATGTCGCGATCGACGGAGGCGCGCGCAGATTGGGTGCCACGTTCGATCCTTGTATCGCCAGGCTCAGGAATACTTAAAGGACGCAGACTCCCGTCGGTACCGGCTCTTTCCGTCTCGGCGCCCGCGCCACTACTGCGAGGCCGGCGTGGCTCGTCGTCTCGGCGGTTCGAGTATGAGTCGGTTCGAGAATCAAAGGGACGAGACTGTTGTGGGGAGGCGAAGCTCTGTGACCGGTTAATCTTCGGGGACTCCGGTACCTTGGGCTTGGTCCCGACCAGCGCAGGGTTGATCCATTGTTTGCTAGAAGGACGAGGAGCTTTCTGGAGTTGCATCCCACGCGGGCCGGTTGGGATCGTGGGGCTGATGGAGTTGGAAGGCCCCGAAGGCGGTGCCCATTGGTCGCCACCGGACTGTCCTGAGGAAGCAGGCCGGTCCTGGCGATCCTGACGGTCCTCGGTGAACGCACGAGGTGCCGTAGGTGGTGCTTTAGAGGATATGTCAGACGTGGGCGGAGGACGAACTGGCGCAGTACCAAAAGCCGGGGCAACGGGAGCTAGTGGTGGTGTTGTCGGCTTACTCGTCGGAGTGGTCATAGGCTCGGTGGCCACAGAGCCCTGTCGGTCGATCTTCGGGCGCGAATTGCGGTCAACAGTGTCGCGGGGATCTCGCGGGTCACGAGGATCACGTGGTATATCTCGGAGAGGAGGTTCACGGTCATCTCTAGGGGCATCCCGGGGTCGTATATCTGTGTCGATGTAGCGGTGGTTGTCGCGTTCATCCCGATCACGAGGGCCGCCGCCCCATCGACCTTCCTGAGATCGACTCCTAAAGCGATCGGCTCTGTCATCAAAGAACGAAGGACGTCCGCGACCGCGGTCCCAGTCCCCGCGGCCCCGTCCGCCCCTGCCGCGATATCCCCCTCCGCGATAAGACTGGGAGCCAAAAGGAGGGTCTGATGCTGAGGAACCGGCGCTGAGAGGGCCTCCGTCTCTAGATCCACGCCTGGCTCGGTCGCCCTCGACTCCTATCTGAAGGTCACGGTCGCGGAAGTCTCTGCCGGGTGGCGACCGCCTGGGGCCCGGCGATGGTCTGCGTCCCCTGAAGCTATCTCTTTCGCGGTCCCGCCAGTCCCGATCACGTTCCCTACTACGGTCGTCTCGGAAGGGTGGAGGGTCATCTCGTCTGTCTCTGAAGTCTCTGTCGCGACCACGATCTCTGCTGTCATCGCGCCAGCCCCTGCCGCGGCCGCGGCCCCTTCCTCTGAATTCGCCAGAGAAGCCGCCGCGGGGGCCGCTAGGAGGGTCCAGGTAGGCCTTTGGGGCACGTGGGGGCTCGCGAGCCGTCAAGGGCTCGCGGAAGTTGTCCCTGTTGGACTGGAAGGCGGAGGCGTTGGTTCTCGACTCGGCCGAGGTTCGTCTGCGGTCACCGTCGCTGTACTGCGAAGCGCGGTCGGTGAGTCGGTCAGGGGATCTGTCCCTGGGGGAACGCGAGCGGCGGTCGTCGTAGCGGGGGTTGTATCTGGACCTGTGGTCATATTGAGCATGATAGACATCATCTGGGTACATGTCTGTACGCAAGGGTGGAGGTCGCGGGGCAGCAGGGCGACCGTCAAAGACCCGACCCGGGCGGTAGTGGTTCGGTCGCATGTCTTGCGTGGGGTGTTTCCATGCAAAACAGAACAGGCGACGATGCAAGAAAAAGAAGACAGTGCAAGCACCGAGGCTGCAGGCGACGGGCTGTACACGAGTGGGCTGGACGGGAGGAGAGGGTCGGGTCTAGACGTCAAGAGACACGGAGGACACGAAAGGGTTGCGCCGCGCCAGGCCAGGCCAGGCGAGCAGAAACAGAAACTGACGACGGCCGGCTGCGTGGGTCTTTTTGGTGGGGAGGGAGAAAGATAGACGGGGGACAGAGAGAACAGAACAGGTCAAGCCTACATGTCTCCAAAGGGCAGCCTCTGCCCCAGTATGTCCTTGCTAGATGTCTGCAGACAGGTTGCACATTTCGACGAAAATGGACCAGACTGTGTTTCGACGGTGCAGTGGGGTCAGATAGGTCGGACCGGGCAGCGGCAGCAACAACAGTAGGAAGTGCTAGTGGTAGTAGTCACGCTCGCGTCGGGAAGGCCAGGCCACGCCGGCCAGTCAAGTCAGTCAGCCAGGCAGCCAGGCAAGATCGAGAGGCCGAATCAGGGTCGATAAGGTGAGGCCTTGAATCTTGGACGAGGACCAGGTTCTAGCAGATGGACGAGCGGCTCTCTCTGACTGACTTAGTGGACAGAGATGGATGTCGGAAGTGGCAGAGTGGGAATGGAGAAGAATGGGGCGGGTTGAGAGGTTGGGTACAACGGGTCCCGCTGGGCCGGACCGACGCCGAAGAAGGGGTGGAAGGGATGAGAGGCAGGTCAAGGAGATGCAGACAATGCGCACGAGTGTGTTGATGGCTCTGGTCGAGGCGGGTGTGGACGTGTGGCAGAGGCGCTGTGCATGTAGAGGAACGGTCGAGGTCGAAATCGTCAATCGCAGTCCAGCCAAACACCAGCCAGGTGCCAGGTGCCAGGTGAACCAGAGGCTAGAGCACAGCAGCGGGTGGGCGCCAGACATGAAATCGAACTACCTACCTAAGGTTAGCGCTCTTCTCAACAGCCGCATCCCAAGTCTCCAGGTCTCCAAGTCACCAAGTCACCGGCTGGAGATCCATGACCCTGGCCCACCTGCCCCTGCCTCCGCCAAACCCCTGCACGGTACCCAGATACATCGGTACGTCCATCATGTACCCCTCAAAATGTGAACGCCACTAGCCTGGCAGAGGTGATGAAAAGCCCTGGCGCTACCGAACACAGTCTTAATAGGCCCGTCCTACCAGGTGTCGTCTGCTTCTCAATGTACTGCCTGATACCGCTAGGGAGAGTCCTGCAGCCTAATGTGTCGCACTGCACAATCATCTGGTACTGCCCTGCCAAACGGTCCCTCCACTGCAGGGATCAAGCGGCAGGAGAGCGGATAGATTTGAGGTTTTAGATCCATGCCACGCCACGCCCTGCCCTGCGGTGCCCGGCCCTGCCCATGTCATGCATGTCAGGTCACTTTTTTCCTGGTCATCCCTCCAGCGAGTGGCCCGATCGAAGAAAAGACGAGATGAAATGAAGGCTGCGAGAGCCCGCGAGAACCTCCATAAGCTGCACCGTGTGCATGTACATACATAGAACTTTTATGGCCAAGTAGCAGAATGTGGTCAGAATCAGCATACCAGAAGAGATCAGACCAGCGGCAACACAAGCAACAACCATTTGGCCATGTCAAATTTTCATCAGTCTGCAAACTTCATCCTATCCCGGCCATGACAACCAGACCTTCATCAACACACTAAAACTTAGCATCAGCTCCCCTGCTTTTACACCAAGATGGCCTCAACCCCAGCCTCCGCCCCGTCCGGCGCAAAGGATGCCGTCCTCGTCAAGTCCGAGGAGATGCCCGAGGGCTCCCAGAAGGTCGAGGAGCTCGACTTCAACAAGTTCAAGGGCCGCCCCATAACCGCCGACGACCTGCTCCAGGGCATGAGGAACATGGGCTTCCAGGCCTCGTCCATGTGCGACGCCGTGCGCATAATCAACGACATGCGCGCCTGGCGCGACCCGGAGACGGGCGACCGCACCACCATCTTCCTCGGCTACACCTCCAACCTCATCTCATCGGGCCTGCGCGGCGTCCTGCGCTACCTGGTCGAGCACAACCACGTCTCCGCCATCGTCACCACCGCCGGCGGCATCGAGGAGGACTTCATCAAGTGCCTCGGCGACACCTACATGTCCCCCGGCGGCTTCAGCGCCCCGGGCAAGGACCTGCGTGCCCGGGGGCTCAACCGCATCGGCAACCTGGTCGTGCCAAACTCCAACTACTGCGCATTCGAGGACTGGGTCGTGCCCATCCTGGACAGGATGCTCGAGGAGCAGGAGGCCAGCAAGGTGGCCGGGAAGCACATCGACGGCACCACGGGCGAAGAGGTCGACGGCGAGCTGGTCTGGACGCCCTCCAAGGTCATCCACCGCCTCGGCAAGGAGATCAATAACGAGTCCTCCGTCTACTACTGGGCCTGGAAGAACAACATCCCCGTCTTCTGCCCCGCCCTCACCGACGGCAGCCTCGGCGACATGCTGTACTTCCACACCTTCAAGTCCTCGCCCCAGCAGCTGAGGGTCGACATCGTCGAGGACATCCGCCGCATAAACACAATCTCGGTGCGCGCCAAGCGTGCTGGCATGATTATCCTCGGCGGTGGCCTCGTGAAGCACCACATCGCCAACGCCTGCCTGATGAGGAATGGCGCCGAGTCCGCCGTGTACATCAACACCGCGCAGGAGTTCGACGGGAGCGATGCCGGGGCGAGGCCCGACGAGGCCGTGAGCTGGGGCAAGATCAAGGCCGGGGCCGACAATGTCAAGGTGTACATGGAAGCAACAGCATGTTTCCCTTTCATAGTAGCCAATACCTTCGCCAAAGAGGAAGAGAACACTGCCTAAGGCAGAGATGTCTTTCCAATTGGGTAAATCGAGTAGCGAAATGATACCCTGACAATTTGAATAGAAGCAGTAGTAAGAATTCCATCCCCTGGCGATTTTGGTCGGGATTAGAAACGAAGCGTCAGGCTATGTTCTAGATTTACTTCCCTCACGATAACAAGGTCTTCGACCGGGTGCTCCTTTTCAAATATGCACAATAGCATTTGTCTAGGCATATATTCCAAGGACAAGGCTCACGTCTGAGCTGCATTGCAGATGTTTTAACCGCCTGCACAGTTGTGGGTTTGTACTATTGGCACATATACAATTCATTCCGCCGTTCCCATGAATCTTTTTGCAGGTCCGATTCAGAAGCCTCGGAACGCTCCTCATCTCTCATCCCAGTGTCTCACTTGTCAGCCCGCCCCCTCGCTCCCAAAACAGCCTTCCCAACGGTGCTGTCATTCGTCTTGCCCAGCTCCCCGGTAATCCATTGGCCGATATCCGCCACGGCATCCAGGTCGACCCCGGTGTCCATACCCAAGGTCTCCATGAAATAGACGACATTCTCAGTCGCCACATTACCAGTCGCGCCAGGGCTGTACGGGCAGCCGCCGAGCCCACCAACGGACGAATCAAAGGTCCGGATGCCGTGCTCCAGCGCAACGGCTGTATTGACAAGCGCCTGGCCGTACGTGTCATGAAAATGCAGCGCGACGTCCTCGTTGCGGATGCCCGCGGCGGTCATGCTGCGCAGCAGCTGCGCGGTGCGGGGCGCCGTGCCCATGCCCGTGGTGTCGCCCAGCGCGATCTCGTCGGCGCCCATCTCCAGCAGGTCCGTCGCGATCTCGGCCACCCGGTGCGGGTCGACGTCGTGGCCCTCGAAGGGGCACCCCAGCACCACCGAGATGTACGCCCGCACGCGGATGTCGGCCACGGACCGCTTCGCCTCGGCGATCACGTCGCGGAACCGGTCCAGCGAGGTCGCGACGGAGCAGTTCAGGTTCTTCTGGCTGAAGGACTCGGTCGCGGCTGCGAAGACCGCGAGCTCTATTTCTGGCTTTTCCTTGTTGAGGATCGTTCGGGTCGACTCGGTGACGAAGGCCTCGGGGTGGGATTGGAGGATGGTCGTGGCATTAGAGAGTCCCTTGACGTTGGGAGCGAGGAAGGAATATGTTATCGGCACAGGGGCTTTCAGCTTGTTCTTGAGGAGATGCTCGAGGATCTCATTCGAGCTGTCCATCTGGAAACTCTCAGTCAGAGGCGAGTTAACATAGCTGTCAGCCACCAGCATAGGCACAAACCTGAGGAACCCATTTTGGAGACACAAACGACCCAGCCTCGATTGTGGTAAGTCCCGTCTTGGCCAGCTTCTCGATCAGCTCGATCTTTGTCGCCAGCGGTATCGTCTTCTTCTCGTTCTGCAGGCCATCACGCGGGCCCACCTCGACGATCTTGACACGATTGTCGAACTGCTGCTGCGGCTGCTGGCCAGCGGCATCCGTGGCAGTAGCAAATGCCCGCAGGCATCGCGGGGAGCTCCTCCGCAGGATATGTCGAGTAATTGGCCTCAGAGACTTCATCTTGGACCGGCACGCCTCACCATGGCTGATCGGAGGGTTTGGTCCCCGCAGTAAGGTGAGGTCGGGACGTGCCTGAGCCGCATGATGTCACGGCCCGCGCTCGCTTATCGTCGGCTAGAGGCAACCCTGCCTGAATGTATGGGAGTCTGATTGGTTGAGTGCCTCTGGAGCATCGTACAAGACGGTGGACTGGCTACACTTCAGCAGATGAATTGGAATCCACTGAAAGATTAAGTGATAAGATTGGCTTACTCTCAAATAAGCATCTCCTGCCTGACTCAGACATCTGGGTCTCAAGTCTGGTCGCAGCTTACACTTGCGTGGCCGACGGGACGCAGATGTTGGCCTCTCACATAGCATATTGTCTAAGTACAAACTTGTGTATAGTGTTGCTCTCATTGAACTCACCTCGCACCAGCAAGCTAATAACCCTGTTTTGAGTTTTACGAGTGTCGATAGTGTTGTTTTCATCAAATACCAGGAATAGCTTCTACCCCAAGGCCTTCTCAATCTGCGTTGGGTCTTCTCTCGCAGTCCTCAGGCTTCATGCTAGTTCGCTGCTCATCAGGTTTAAACTAAGTACCCTCCACAGACGTAAGCTATCATTGACATGTTCAGAAAACGCGCTGAACAAGTGTGATGTTGCACACTCGCCGTAAGTTCTGGGAGGTCGCTGACTGCCAGCATTCGGCTCACTCACTGAAAAACGATGTCATTTTGATGAAAACTCCGGAGCCGGACATCATATCTAGTCCTTCCTGGGAATCCCATTCTCGTTGTCTGTTGTGCTAATCTTGAACATCGACATACCCCCATAATACCAGCTACGGGTCATCATGGCCATAAAGCTAGCTCCAGCTTCATCTGGGAACTATTAACATGGTATTTGGTGAGCTTGGAAAATAGCTTCAAAATCGTTATCTCCGTCATATCTCCAATAATCGGCAACTAACACAGATGTGCGAATCATCAGGGCAGCTTATCTCACGGTGTGATAATCACTTCTCCAACTCTCGATAGCGTCGAACCTATCACCCTATCTCAGGTAGGCAGGTAGGTAAGCCGATGCGGGAGTGAGCCCAGCATGCTGCTTACAGTAGGACAGGGTTGTACTGGGAAACCAGGAGCGGCAATTGATTACCTAGGTAGCCAGATGGTGATCCTAGTAGACACTCGAGTATTTGCTCCGCCCAAGGGCAGCACATATCGAGTAACCTCACACCCACACCGCCCAGCCCGACCTTCCTCCGCGGGCTGCCATCACGATGTTCGATTACGACAGGAAGAAGGGCCAGCAGCCCGACGCCTATCATGAGTACGGTTACTCGACGGGGACTCCACCCCACGAGAACCACTCTCCCGCAGACGACGTCTTCGGAGATGAGGAGGGCGCACAGGTGACGAGAACCTCGTCCCAACACACAGGACTTTCGCTGACGGTCAGCTCCCCAGATCCACTACCGGACCATGAGTTGGCCCCTCGTGGCCGTTCTCATGATAGCCGAGATCGTGTCGAACGGCATGCTGTCCCTCCCGTCGAGCCTCGCCGTCGTCGGAGTCGTGCCGGGCGTGATCGTGATCGTGTTCCTAGGCGTCTTCGCGACCTTCACGAGCTGGCTCCTCATAGAGTTCAAGCTGCGCCATCCCCAGGGTGAGGAAGCAGCCTCAACTCCCCAGCCAGGTCGATAGCCCTCGCGCAGGAAAAAACACAGTGAGCTGACAATGTGCGCGTGTGTCTTGGCACGAAATAGTCCACTCCATGGGCGACGCCGGCATGATCCTCTTTGGCCCGGTTGGGCGCGAGGTCCTCGCGGCGGGGACCGTCATCTTCGCCGTCTTCGCGACGGGGTCGCAGCTCCTCGCGGGCCAGACTGCCCTCTCGACGCTCTCGGAAAGCCGGCTGTGCCTGATGCTCTACACGGGCATCTTCGCCGTGCCGACCTTGATCTTCTCCCTGCCCCGGACGATGGACCGCCTCTCGTGGCTCAGCATCCCCGCCGTCGCCTCGATCCTGGTCGCGGGGGTCGTCGGCATGGTCGGCGCGGGCTTGCACCCAGTCGAGGGCCGGACAGTCGACATAGCTAGGTCATCCGACTTCGTCACCGCCTTCGTGTCCATCACGAACCCCGTCTTTGCCTACGCGGGCCATTTCATGTTCTTCATCCTCATCTCGGAGATGAAAGACCCCCGCGGCGCCATGAAGGCCGCATACACGCTCCAGGGCTTCGCGACGGGCTTCTACGTCGTCTTCTCGGTGGTCACGTACTACTACCTCGGGTCCGAGGTCACCAGCCCGTCCTTCTCCTCGCTGCCGCCCGTCTGGGCCAAGGCGGCCTACGGCATCGCCATCCCCAACTTCCTCATCGCCGGCTCGCTGTACTCGCACACCGCGGCCAAGCTGGTGTTCGTCAGGATGTTCCGGCGCTCGCGCCACCTGCACCAGCACTCGGTGCTCGGTTGGGGCGTCTGGGTGTTCCTCATCATTCTTGCCAATGGCGCCGCGTTCGTGCTCGCGGTCGGCGTGCCCATCTTCAATTACCTTGTAGGCATCTCGGCGAGCCTGTTTGCCTCGTGGTACACATATGGCATCGCCGGGTTCTTCTGGCTCTACGACGCGTATCATTATGGCCTGGGGAAGAAGACGTGGTCAAAGTCCTGGAGTATGACTACCTTGAGTGTTCTGACTATTTTAGCGGGCCTGTTTATCTGTGTGGCCGGACTCTATGCCACAATCGATGGCATTGTCGTGGCTTATCGGGACGGAACTGTGTCTGCTCCCTTTAGCTGCTAGAGATGGACATATCTAAGCAGGGAACTGTGACACGTGCTACAATTCAGAGCCATACACGCATACATGAGCAGCACACCAGTGTGGTCGAGGTTCGGAGATGACGGTAGGAATTGCTCTGTTGACCTGTACATATAAATATCATCACAGATCACATAAATCTCAACGGAAGACACTCGTGGTTAACATGCTATGCTTATCTACTTTTAGACTATTACTAAACTAACAGCTATAGCATATAGACTAGTACAACCGAATGAATGGCTATGTGGTCTGCATAGAATTACTTTTCAAGTTCAACCGCCCCCTAGTGGCTGAGGAAAGCGTAACTAAGTCATGACATAGAGGGAAATAGAAAAGGAATGGCCCAGGTTTCAGTACCCATTAGACGTCCCCTAGGCGGTACGAAACCCTACAATATTACTGCAACCATACTGCCCACACCATCTGCGTATTAACCTGGACAGTAGCCCACCCCTGAGGGAGCTCATGGCTTCCGATCGCTCAGGAAGCCACAGCCCATACAACGGCAGCAACCCTACAAGGGGTCAGAGTTGTTCCTCTGGTACAAGTTGGAGCCTGAATAGCGTCAGCCACGAGTATCAATCAGTGCCGCCTTGGGCCATGGGGAAGGGGAGAGGGGGGAGGGGGTAATGACATACCAGCGATGACGACGGTGAAGTTCTTGCCGCGGATCTCGCCCGTGTTGATGCCGTCCCAGGGGTATAGCTTGTTCTTCCACAGGGCGCAGACGATGGTGGTCATGGACGGCGGGTTGGGGCACGAGGTGTCAAGGCTAGGCGTGGTAGTCGGGGAGCGCAGATAGTCTAGGGGTGGAAGAGGGTCAGCCTCAAACTTGGTCACAGCTTCTGCGAGGGGAGGAAGAGAAACCCCCTCCCCTTCCAGGCTCTCTCTCTCAGTGGCAGGGTGTTGCCAGAGGCAGGTTAGGGTGGACGACGATACTCACAGGTGTTGTACGTGTTACACTTGACACCAGTGGCGTTGAGGGCGTTACACGCCTGCTGGCAGTTCCACGGGCTGTACATGGGCTGGTTGATCCAGCCGAGGTACGTGTTGCCGCTGTACTCGAACGCGTCGTTATCGTTGACGACCGAGATGAGGAACGACGAGTTGCTCACCCCGTACGTGGTGGCGTTGGACTTGAACATCGAGAACGCAGAGAAGGCCGCCGCCGTGTCCGGGCTGATCGTCGGGCCAAAGCCCGTCGGCGTCTCGGTCGCGCATGGCGGCAGCGTCCGCGAGGCGGCCTCCCCGAAGGCAGCCGCTTCTCTCCTGTGGTACTCGAAGGGGGACTCGCGGATGAGCGCCGAGAATGGCCACTCGCTGCTGACGTCGTCCTGGACGCCGAAGAAGGGTGGTAAGTCGTCGTAGTCATAGGGCATCGCGACGGCACAACATGCTGCCACCATGAGGCATAGGGCCTGAACGAATGATTTGACCATGGTTGAGTCGGTATGACTGAATGAGGGTATAAGCTTGTGTCCTGTCTCGGGAACGGTGTGTCTCCTATGAGAGGGGGTAGAAAGTAAGGAAGACGAACAACAGGGGAATCATATCACAGGCCCGTTAGGCATGGACAAGTCCTGCCATTTATTCCCACCGTGGTCCCATCGTGATCATGCCACTCTTTGTGTCATAGACTCGTCAAGGAACGCAGTAAACTGCAGCCATGTGATGCGCCGGCGTGGTGTTGAGTCGTGCAATTGACCTTGTTGGGATAAGAGCAAGTGGGAGACCCACTCAGATTCTGCTCTGTCCCTCTTCATCGCCTTCATGTACAATGGTGACGGTGTAGAGAGCTTCTGACGCGAGCCGTGCGCTGCCATAGCTTTCAAGCTCAACATAGCCGAGCTTGGAGGATCGTCATGCCACCCTCTGCTCACTCACTCAAGGACAAACGGGAAGAAGCTTATCCCAATCGCTTCGAGTAACGCCGTAGGCTTGATATTCGATTATCAAAATCACAAATTGAGTTTGAACAAGGACAGACTCACGAATGTTGCGGAAACACAGAAACTTCTACACCCATCAACACATTCCATGGAACGCAACCACCAGTCTATCCGTCGAAAATGAAGCTCAAGTTCACTCTTGTTTACCATCTGACGTGCATACGCGCTGTTGACATTCTAATTTAGCCCCAAGTACGCCTGCCTACCCAAGCAAATATTCGGCCGGAGCTAGACAGTCAAAGCGCCTGCTGACAGCTAAGGAGCCAGGCCCGCCCTGGCTTGGACTGATACTCTGGCAGATTGTCAAGCTATTCGATTAGAGTGCAAGATTCACGTCGAGGCGGAATGGATCCTATTGGACCGCAGTCTAGCCCGAACAGTTGTGGACTGGCGGCGGGCACAAGCTCGGCGACGACTTCGTTCAGTTCACCAGGGATGTACCGAGTCTATGCTCCTGTTGTTCAACCTCGATGGCTCTTACCATGTGAAAGAGCCATGTGGAGAACATTGGCTTCCCCTGCCGCAAGGCAGGTCTCAGCCAGACACATCACGTTGCATTGCTGGGTATCACAAGGATCCCACGATTGTGATTACGAAACATTGTTTCTTACTCCTAGACCCTATGTTTTGAAGAGAAGCGAAAATGCACAAGCATAATTGGTATCATAACACCGATACTGTCAATCGTTCAGTCGGGCACGTGTCGTTTTGTCTGCCGAATCATCAAAACCGCTCTAGTGCTTCTTTCCCCCTCTTTCCCATAACGAGCTGCAGTCACTACCTTGTGTTCTTATGGCTTAAATAGCTTTGTCATGGATTCTAGTAGGGCAGCTAGCCGAACCCAATGAGGAAGCTGGCCGCAACAGTGGTAGAGACCATAATCCACGCCATCGAATCAGCCTGAGCGGATCGCATACCAGCAGCGGCGCTCTCAGAGGACGAGGAGGAAGCGGAGGAGCTCGAGCTCGAGCTGGTGCCAGAAGAGGAAGAGCTTCCAGAGCCAGAGAGGGTCTTGGTGTTGGCACCGGGCGAGTTGATCTCGTTCTCACCGAGCGGGACGACGGCAAGGTCAGAGATTTCCTTTCCGTCGTTGTCCTTGACGGTGACCGTGACAGAGTAGTCATCTGTATTCGTTCGAGTCAGCCTAGTTATCGATTTTGGTTTCTGTTCCTCGGAAGTTTTGACTTACCAATCTTGACGATCTTTCCGACCGGCTTGGGGCTAATACCGTTCTCGATGAGCGCCGAGGCGTTGGGTGGGAGAGCAGGGATGGTGAAGTTGGAGGTGAAGCCCTTAGTTGTGATCAGCTTCTCACTGCACTTGGGCGCAGAAGTGCTCTTCGTGGACGGGGCAATGCCCTGGATGGTGGTGAAGTTCAGGCCAGCGTATTGCTCCTTCAGGGAGTAGTAGTCGGACATGATCGAGGCAGAGCCATCCGAGCTGATGTTGACAAGGCCATAGTTGTTGTCCTCCTGCGCGTACTCGTAGACGATGCCACCGCTGAAAACGTTCTGCATCTCATCGCTGTAGATCTCTGGCACCTCGGTGAAGACACGAGGGGAAGGTGTGTTGCAGCCAAACTCGGAGAAGAAGATGGGAACAGAGGTGCCCTCGAACCCAGCCACAAGCTGGTCGTAGCCCGACTCCGTGAAGGTGCTGTTGCCACACCACGAGTAGCTGTTAAGAGCGAACAGGTCGACGCGGCTCTTCTCGTCCTCCTCATCCTCGCACTGCAGGTACTCCCACGAGTCGAAGAGGATGGAACGAACGTCGGCAGCGCTGTAACCGACGGGGATAGCACGATCGGCGTTCTTGGCGATGTAGTTCTTGAGGTCACGGGTGACGGCACGAATGTACGGAGGAACGGTAGCGCCGTTGTCTTCGTCAAAGATGACCTCGTTTCCGCTGAAGAACGCGGCCGTGTTGGGGTAGTTCTTGAAGGCCTCGACGACGGCGAAAGTCCTGTTCAGGTAGCCGGCGTAGTAAGACTCCCAGGGCGCAGCAGAGCTAATGCTTTCGCCCGGAAGAGGAGAGTTCACGTCCAGGAACATGTACATGCCAGCCTACACCACCGCACACAGTCAGCTCATACTCGGTCATACACATCCCTATCCATGGGCGACATTGCAAGTCGGGTCGGTGTCGGGACATACCGCATTGAAGATCGAAGCGCACTCGTCGTGGTTCACGTCGGGGTCAATGTTGTAGACCCGGATGGCGTTAACGCCGAGGATCTGCATGAGAGCTGCATCGCGAAGACACTCGTCCTTGTTGCTAAGGGGGTCGACGCCGGAGCCGGGGTTGTATCCGGCAGAGCCACCGGGCTGGTAGGCGACACCAACGATTTGGTATCGGGCGCCAGTGGCGTTGTTGACGAAAAAGGAACCCTGGACGTCGATGGCAGGCACGGCTGCAGCCAAGGAGGCGGCGCTCACGAGGCCAAGGACGGATCGTTGGAACTGTAAAGGTTTGTTAGCGTTGCTGTTGGAGACCAGTATGCTCGAAGGGGAGGCTTGGGGCGTGGCGTCGACGCGGTAAGACACCAAAGGTTGTACCGATGGGCAGGCTATAAGGTTTGCACCCGTGTACACCATGCCGATCAGGGATCAACGACGTTGCTGATCAGGTCTCCAAAAATGAAAGGGAACTTCTGAACGGCCCTCTGGGCTCGTCGCAAGGAACTTACAAACATGATGACGGCCTGACAGACGGGTAGGCGTCAAGTGTTGAAGTGAACAGCAACGATGCTCTAGATACAAGCTGGAAAGGAGTATAGAGTTGCGAAATGGGCGCTGAGGTTTGTGTCAGATAGAAAGGCACAGGGGTCGCAAGGAGCGCAGCAAGCTGTCGAGGTCGAGTTCAGGTCCGAGTTCTAAACTTGGTGACTGGCCGACCTCGTTTGTCGTTGTTGATTGACTCGCTTTGCTGAGTCGTCCTGGTAACAGAGTGTTTGATGGCTGACTTACGGGAGGAATGAACGACTGCAAACAGGAAATGCGACGCGGTGCAATGCAATACGGTGCCGTGCGATGCAAAGGTGAAGTCGGCAGTGGGGATCTTTCGGGAGATGCCCTACTGGATGGTCAAACAGTGCGATGAAGGAACGACTGAGGGTGAGCAAAGAGTGAACGACTGGCTGACCGGCCTTGTTTGGAAAGATCAGGAGAGACCAGAACATAGGAAGGAAGGTGGGCGAAATGGGCGGGCAAGGTTCATTTATGATTCGACCCGACTCTTATCTCACGATGCGGCCCGCTCAGCGCCTACACCGAACTGAGGAAAGGGCCTCCCGACCTGGTGGGGAGGAAAGCACGCCTTGGCACGCACGCACTTGTCCGCTATTGCTTGATTACTCTCAGCACCTGCCCTTTCTCTCTCACACACTCTCTCTGGGCTACATGCAGCCAATTCCTGACGATCAACCACAGTCCCCTGGGGCCCATGCAGGTACCAGACCAGCAAACCCCCTACACGAGGCAACGAGAGCCAACCGTGAGATTGGGCAGCCGGATCACGATGGTGTTTGAGGGGGAGCGGATCACAGCCTATGTCCACCCTGGGAAGATTCTTAAGGTTAATATCAAGGCCGAGAGGAGGGACTCAGCTGGGCCAAACAGCATCCTCAGCGCTGCCCGTTGAAATAACACACCCCTGAGGCCGCGCCGGTCCCACCTGCGCGGCTAAGCCTTTTTCTGACGCTGTTTCACAAGATCTTCGCCCTGCAGGGATTAGGCCTCATCTCGCTTTGTTCGACTCGCTGTCTCAAGTAAACGGGTCCTGTCAATCTCATGCCCTTCCTCTCTCTTTCGCTGCCACCACAGGCAAACAAAAGACGGCTGCGCGACTCGTTGCACACTCGACAAATCCGGCAAACATCAGCTGCCTCCTCGGCACTTGTCAGGCTGGATTTGGACACAGATGCATGTAAATAGACACACGAGGTCTGGAGAGGAGTCGCCCTAAGGCTGAACCCCTGTCGCGAGAACAATAGCTTCGACTTCCAATACGACCATGCGCTTCCTCCGTTGAACGCTACGGATGGAGCGAGCGGGCAACATCCGTCGCTCACCGAGCGTGGACCCCGTGGACAATCAATCAGCGCAGATCGCCCCCTCCCAACTACCACTCCTCAGCAGCCCAGCGAGATATTCAGCAGGCATGAGACAGAAACAGAAGCTGGGCACCTTAAATCTACCGACTGTCCTCGGTCTGTCGAGAGCGATCGCCCCGTGGGCTTGTAGCGCAGTTGGCCTCACACGTAGTGCAAGCAGTCTGCTCAACCCCGACTCTGTCGAGTTGTTGACTTTGAATCAAACTCGAGCAACAAACATCTCAACCCAATTCTCGATAGTTTCATGAAGAGGCTGTACTACACGACGAATTTATTTAAAGAGCCCGTAGTCGAGGACTTACACGTCTGGTGCGGGTTTGAATTATGCCTGCCACCTGAGCTGGGCCCCTGGCACATATCAAGCACGACACGAGGCATGTCCAGTCCATGAGGCAACCAGGCCCCACCCCAGGCTGTCCCAATCACATCACAATACAAGAATCATGGAGAAAAAGAAGGCAGGAAGTGTATTGGTGGTATCTCAGCTCAACTGCAAACAACAACAGCAAAATCTCTCTTCCTCTCGGGCGAAGGGGGTGACACAGCATGACATATGCGCAGCCATGTCTATGCTGCTCACCAGGCCTCCTCCTTCCATATCTTTCGACGCTCGAATCAAGATCCAACTGACTTGTGTCTCTCCTCTCGTTCAACTCCGAGAAAAAAACAAAAAAGGCTCTGGCTTTCTTTATTCCATTCTCGTTCTCATTTTCTTTTGCTTCTTGTGCCCTTTTGACTCCGAACATGAACGTAAGCGTGGGTGTGGGAAGGGGAAAGGGGACGAATCGTTAACGGTGAATAAGCATTATGTGGTGGATTGACGCGGGGATATTGGCGGTGATCATATAGGCAAATCAAAGGAAAAAAACAAGAATAGCGGCAAGGAGAAAGATAAGAATAAAACAGCGTCCGTCGCGTTCAAGGACCGATTTGCGCATCATCGACGTGGTCAAATTGACGGCATCGTCGTACCCACAAACTCCTCGCCACCAAATGTGATGTGATGATAGCTCGCCATGCAAACAAAAGCATCGAAATGGACAGGGTGATAGATTTGTAAACATGGTAGGGGGTAATATGTGCGAAAGAAGGTCCCTCGATTGAGGGGGTTTGAGAAACCGAATTTGAAAAGCAATAGCTCGTCCATCCGAGGTAAGTCGCAAGGGGTCATATCGTAAGCGTGAGATATCCCCAGCCCTTGTAAAGGACCGAGAAAGGATTAGAAGCAGTTCAGGCTGCCCTTCTTCTTTTTCTTGTTGATGGCGTTCATCCTCTCCTCGAGGTGCGCGCGTGCCCTCTCCGCAGCCTCGCGCTTCTTGCGCTCCTCCTCGACCTGCTGGAGGCTCCAGCGCGGGTCCTGCGACGGCTTCTCCTTGAGCGCCTTCATCTCTGTCTCAAGCTCCGTGCATCGGCGCCGCCACGCGTCGCAGTCCGCCTTGACCTTGTTGGACTGCCGCTCCAGGTCGGTGAGCGCCTCTTCCAGGGTGGATGTGAGCTGCTTCTCCGCTGAGAGGTGCTTCTCGATCGTGCGGATGCGGGCCTCCTGGTCCTCATGGATATGGTGCATTGCCATGTCCTTGGACGGCGGGCGCATGCCAGGAATGGGGGATGTTGTGCCAGAGGAGGAGACACCGCCAGGCAGTGGAGGCAGGGGAATTGCAGGTGGTGGTGAAGGTAGCGAGGTGACGGACGCGGACTTGCGCACTTGGCCGTTGAGCGAATCAGAACGCCCCATGGTGTCGCCGTTAACACCACTGTTCATCTTGTTCTGGGTCCGGTCAGTAAGCACAGCAGCACAATGGATTGGTCGATCGCGACGTACCTGGAGAGATCCATATTGCTCTCTCAGCGAGTTCAGCTCGTTCTGCAGGGTGTTCTTGGCGTTAAGGGCCTCCTCCAGCTGAGTGTTGCGCTCGTGAAGAGTCGACAGACGGTTGTTCGTTTGGTCAAAGTTGCTCTGCAGTTGTTCCTCAAGCTCGTCCACCAGACGCGAGTTCTTCTTGTTCCTGCTCTGCAGATCCACCATCTTCCTCTTGATCACGGTGGCTTGCTCAGTCACGGATGGGTATGGGCTCCTCAGCTCGGCGCCTTGCTCCAACAGAATATCAGACAACGTCGACTTGACGGACTCCAGATCCTGCGTGAGAGAATCGTTGACATTGGAGATTTCGTGCACTGCCTTTTCGAGCTCAGTGGCCTTCTTCTGCTCCTCAGTGAAGGCCTTCTGGTCGGCGATGAGGTCCTCGATGCGCTCCGAGATGAGTTCGACGCTGACGTCCAACCCAAGTGCAAAGGCAACCTGAGTAGCTACCTTCATCAGGTCCTCGCGCGCTTCGGTCAGCTGGCTCTCGAGCTTCTTGGTGTGCTTGGCGTGCTCTGCCTTGAGGGCTTCAACCCTCGCGTCGGCATCCTGCTTCGACGAAGCATGGAGATCCTCGATCTCTTTGGCGTGGGTTGTCCTGAGAAGCTCCATGCTCCGCTGGTGGGTCTTGATGACCTGCTCATGAGAAGAGATTTGGTTCTCGAGTGTCGACACGAGTTGCGAATGCGTCTCAGCATCGTGCTTGTGGGCCTCGGCCTCTGACCTCTGCTGGTCAGCCTCTTGCTGCACCTTGTCCAGCTCGTCTCTGTGGCCTTCGAGCAGCTGTTTGTGCTCCTCAACCTCTGACATGGCCAGTTCACGGGCCCTATGAGCCTCCTCAAGCTCCTTCTTGGCAGCGCTGTGCGCCTCTTCCAGCTCGGTCACCCTGGCAGCATTGCTGCTGATAACGGCCTTATGCCCGTCGATCTCGCTGCGGAGCGTCGAGATGAGCTCCTCGGTCTTTGCTCCGGCTTGATGTACGTCGCTCTGGTCCTCTGGCGAACGAGGAGAGTCTTTGAGTTGGGCGCTGACGCTGGCAAGCTGGGACTCAAGGTCTCCGATGGTGGTGCGCATCTGCTGCTCGGTGCTCTGCATGGTGTCCAAGGCTGATTTGTGCTTATTTTCCCAATCCGCTAGGTCAGCCTCGAGCTGCGCAATTCTCTGCTCGTGCACAGCTCCCTGATCTGCAACATGCACGTCGGCTTCAGCTTTCTTCTCGTCTGTCTTGGCAGCCTCCATTGAAACACGCAGGCTCTCGATCTCGCTCTGGAGTTCCTTCTCGCGCACGACATGGGCTTCCTGCATCTCATGAAGCTGTCGCTCATTCTTCTCCAGCTGGTCTCTCAGCGTCGAGATGAGCGAGACGTCTTTGGCGGAGGCCTTCAGGCTTGAGCGCTCACGGGTCAGACCCGAAATGAGTTGCATCTTGGTCTCCATCTCCTTTCTCGCATTCGCGACATCAGCCTCGAGCTCCTGAATCCTCTCCGATCTGGCGTGAAGTTCGTGCATAGCGGCGTTCAGGTTGAGCTCGAAGTTCTGCATTGTTTCAGGGTTCTCCTCGAAATTGTCCGCGGCGATATTACGGAGCGACGCGAATGACCTGTGCGCCCTATCGATGATCATCACGTTTTGACTGGATTTACGTCGGATAACGGGTGTGCCATTTCTCGGGGAGGGCGGTTCGAGATTGTGACGGGCCTTTGCAACCTCGGTCTTGAGCTCTTCGACGACGTCGAGGGTCTCGTGATGCTTCTTCTCAAGCTCGGTGTACTTCTCGGCGAGCTGCTTTTCTGCTGCCTCTTTTTGAGCTGCTAGGGCTGCCAGACGCTCAATTTCTATCGCCAATGCTGAGTTGTCGGTTTCATCATTAGCCGGGCCATGCGTCTCCGCTGTTGGCAACTGTTCTCGAGAGGTCTCTGGGGCACGATCCTCAGATTTGGGCTTTGCCGTCTCCGTATCAGAGACCTCCGCAACAGCTGGGAATTCCATGGCTGATGATAATTCCGAGGATAGCGAACGCGAGGATAATGGCGGTCCGCCATCCTTCGTGTGCCCCGACCTCGGCTCCGACAAAAAAGAGGACGGCCTCGTCTGGTTCTCGGAAGGCGAAGTGACGGACAGCATAGAGTCGCGCGGCCTGTGTGGGTGGCGGGCTTCGTCGATCGTATCTTGCAATTCTGCCAGAGTCCTGAGAGACTCCTCATACTTGGCGTGCAGAAGTTCATATTGGTTGAGAGTGTTTTCGTGTTCGACCCTGAGGCCCATCAACTCGTGCGTGACATTCTCCAGCTTGTCCTGGACGAACTTCGACTGGGCAGGGCTTGCAGGGTAGTCGAGCTGTGAGTCAGACTCGGGGGCAGACTTGGTACGGGCGGCCTCGTCTGCATCGTGCTCTTCCTCCGCAATGGCCGAGATGGCGCCTTCCTCGGGTATGTCTTCCTCCCTATCCTCGGGGATTGGTTCTTCCATCCGGCTTTGACGGCCGCTGACGCTTTGGCTACGGGAATGATCGGCAAGGCTGCGGTTCACGCTCCGGCGGTGATTCGTGCCGTTGTTCAGCTCAGCCTCTGGCTCCGGAACGCTCGCGTCCTTTTGCATGTGGTCCAACTCGTACAACAAGGAGTCAAGCTTGCCAAGACTTCGCTGGCGCTCGACTACTTGCTCCAGGCGGTCGATTTCGCGCTGCATAAGCTCGGCGTCCTGGTCAGCCTCGGCTAGCCTCTCCTCGAGGGTGGAGATGTAATCTTCGCAGCTGGCCTCATTCTCTCTCACGCGAGCAATCTCCTTACGAAGCTCGGTGATGATGGTTGCGTTCTTTTCCTCGCCAGACGTGTGTCCGTCGAGTTTGGCTTCCAGATCATGGAGGTAATTCTCGGTGTTGGCTTCCCTGTCCATGAGCTTCTGAAGCCGGGTCTGCAGCTGTGTGTTGATTGTTTCGACATAAGCCAGCTTGCTCTCCTTTTCCAAAAGGGTTGTCTCCGTGTTATGAAGTGTGCCTCGTGTGACAGAGAGGGACTGCTCCAGTGCTTGAATGGTCTTCTCATATTCGAGGACGACCTGTTCAACCGCCTGGGCGAAGTTGTTAGATCGATTCAGCCTCTCGGTGGCAGTCTCGCCCAAGCTCTCTTCGTGTTGAGCATTCTCTGCCTCCTCCATGTCTCTTGCCTTGGCCATTTCCGCGATGAGTTTGGCATGTCTTTGGCTCAGGGACGAATAATTCTCTTGAGCATCCAGGAGCTGGTTTTGCAATTCCGATTCTCGCTCGTTCTGTCGCTCAGACCTTTCCCCGGTGGGTAGCGCACGCCTGTCACCTCCTGTTCGCTCAGAGCTTCTGACCTGCTCGCGCAGGAAGGCTACTTCTGCCTTGAGGCGGTCTATCAGGGCCTGTTTGTCGCGCTCCTCGACCTGCTGGATCCTGGGCTTGCTCTGAATAGCCCGAGCGCGCTGCGCGTACTGCACAGTGTTGAGGGTTTCGCTCAAATGGAATTCTGCTGGTGTCACGCAGGCGATCATGTATGTGATCGCGTTGCCTCCGAGAGAGTCCTGCAGGAGTCTCGTCAATTTTGAGTCTCGGTAAGAGACGTGTGCACCCTGGCTCCGCGAAGAGAGCTGGGAGATAACCTTGCCCAGTGCAGCTAGACCAGCGTTGATGGAAATTCCCTCCTTGGCTCGTGCTCCCTCAGCGTGGGTGTTCTTGAGGCGTTCACTACCAGCCAGGTCGACGAAATGCATCTTGCTGTCTGTCGTCGTCCAGGTCTCACCGCCGGCCATCGCCTCGACCGGCATAGAATGTCGCTTATCGTGGCCCCCGGGGAAGCCAGGCTTTTTCTGCACGAGGTTCAAAGAGAACACAGCATGTGATCGAGACGACCTTGCGTTAATGGCGGTTGCATCAGTTTGTCGCACCGTCGACCCGAAATTCAAGGCATTCATCAAGTCTTCCGCGGAGTTAACCTCGATTTGCCGCAGCCCTGTTAGAATTATGTTGCCTTTAGTGTCTTCCCTAATTGTGACGGGGCTGCGTTCGTGCGCAGGTATGTGCTCGGGCAGCAGAAGATCCCGCAGTTGCTCGTTATATATTTCGACATAGGTCGCCTTCAGGGTCCAGTTCTTGTCTGCGTTGCGCGCGGGAATCTGGGCAGAATATCTCGCCGGAGTGCGCAGCTGCGACATAGAACCACGATTTGGGTTACCTTTGGGACCATCGAGCTTCTCGAACAGCGCGGTTGCGGCGCGAGGGATCACACCTAGACAGCCCCGAGTCAGAACGCGGAAATGACAAAGTATAAACGACAAAAGGCTCCCTGGTCCTCGTATAGGCCGGGAACCGCACACAACTTACCCATGACGTCTAAATCGTTTTGCTCGCTGGGACCAGAGGTGCCCATAGTGTAGGACTTTCCGGCACCTGACTGGCCATACGCCAGCAAAGACACGTTATAACCGGTCGTGAATGCGTTGACGCAATCCTCGAGGTAGTCCCAGACCCCTGCTTGGTCGTACTCGGGGGAGAAGACTCGGTCGAAAACAAAGACTTTGCGGCCCTGGGGCGCATCGATGGCCAGGGTCGTGTTTGACATGACCTGGACCATAGATCTCTGGAAGCGCTGGGGGATGAGGTCGAACCCCGGGTCCGTAGGTTTTAATGGGGGCCGGATGCGCACGGCTGTGGTGAAAACGCGTGTTAGCCATGGTGCTGCCTTTCCCATCCCGCGCGGACGGATGGCGGAGAGTGTGTGTGCGCTCAGGATACTCACCAACTTTGACTGATGTTCGGCCATCCTCGTCAGAAGCCCTGCTGCCGCCTCCAGCCTTGCTCGACGTGCTCATCCGGCTGCTACTCCTCTGGGTCGGTCGGATCATGGCGCTCTGCGGTCGCTGGGGCGGGTTCCCAGGAGAGTTGGGAGGTGAAGTCATTGTGGGCGGCTGGGAGGCAGGGGCGAGGAGAAGGCGTAGTTGTAGTGTTTATGCGAACTCTGGTCGGCCGGGCCAACCGCGCCCTCCAACACCTTAACAGGCGATGACTGGCTATAATCGATGGCGCGGAGTCGAGCTGGCGGCAAGACGGGACGGGATCAAGGAGACTCCCCGCAAGCGTGGTGCGTGGCGGTCACCCACTGCACACGACAGGCGTCATAAATGTGCGGAGTATTGGACCGGGCATGCAGATGGCCTTTTTTTTGTTTGGTTCTTGTCGGACTATGTGTAGTCGTCGGGTATCATGAAAAATTGCGGCGGGATTGTTTGATTAGACGGTGGCCGACTCGGGCGGACGAGTGCCAGAATGGACGTCGACGAGCACAGATTAGAGCCTGCTGATTGGGATTAGGGGGGTCCACGGTGTTTATTTGATTGCGACTGGGGTGGGATGGGTTGCGGCGCCGGCGGATGTTTTGTCGCTTGCTGCTGGCTGTACTATGTAGGGGTCTGGGTCTGGGTCCCGGGTCTGGGATCCTGAAGCGCTGGGCAAATTAAAAGCGAGCGAGGCGTGCTCGGGTCGCGTACGTTGCTCGTTGCTCGATCAAGGCAGCTGTGGCAGCTGGGCAGGGTTCAGCGGTTGAGGAGCGCCGTCCGGGTTCTTTTCAGTTGCAGATTATAAATCCCTAAACGGCTTCTCCCTACCCGTACGGCTCCTGGATCACGGATGCTTGTTGAATTGATGTCTGGCCAGCTCAGTGCACATGTGCCCCAGGCCCATCCAACGGGAAGAGGAGGGAGGGGTAGGAGGACAGGTGCAGAACTGGCAACTGGGCCTTGTTGAAGAAAGGAAAGGCGGGAAAAAGAAGTTCGAGTTCGAGAACGAGAACAAGGAAAAGTAACGTGAACGGTGAAGGGTACAATAGGTACTGTACCTAGATAGGTAGCAGGCAGGTAGGGGACAGAAGGATCACAGTTGCAATGAAGGGTGCCCAAGGTGTGCACGAGGACGGGGACGGGGACGGGTATGGGGCGGTCCAAGTGCGTGCGCGCCCCAGTTGCGCCCGCGAACAGCAGATTGATTGATTGATTATTTGATTGACAACTGACTGACAGGCAGGGCAGGGCAGGGCAGGGCAGGGCAGACTCGGGGACTGACAGGACAAACAGACAGACAGCAGAAACAGCCAGGGTGACGACCTGATGCACCGGCCGGGCGAAGATCAATACCACAACATCTCCCTGTCACCGAAACCAAATCTCTTATTCTCTCGGTGGCAGCCGTTGATCTGTAGGCTAGGTGCCAATGGGTGGGTGCCTAGTCTGCCGTAGGTGGTATGTAGTCTGTCTAGGTGTGGGAAAAGCTCTTCTCCTCTTCTCCCCTATCCCATCTTGCCTGGGTTCCCTCTCTCCGTCTCTTGCATCTCGCACCCACTCATTCACTCATCCACCCACAATCCATCCACAAAGACAGCCGTACAGCCACACAGTCATCCTGCACGCTGCACAAAAAGGCAGAAGAGGGCCCTCCTGGCTTTGGTCTGGGAATTGCGAGGGGACGGGCACGGTCCCGTTGTGGCGTGTGGTGTGGATGACGGCCGGCTGGGGAAGCAGGGGATCACCGTCAGTGGTCACCGCAGGACGAGATAGTCTACAGTCCGCGGCATGCAAGAGGGATAGCAACGAGTTCCTCGGAAGGCTCGTGGCATTCCACACCTCCATTGGTCCTTCCCGTCATGTACCTGGGAATCTAAAAACTGCCCGAAACGGGCGACTTGCCGACTGATTGGAACATTCCTGCTAGCGCGAAAAGCCTGTAACGGAGACGCACACCACCAAATACCTAGGTACTGCGCTGGGTGCAGTAGTGGACACCCGAACAGCCTTCATTCTGGGCCTTGGCCTGCAGGTTTCAACACTCGGCGTGCTAGTGCCTGCTGGGGATGAATGGGGGGACTGGGCCTGCTGCTGGGTGTTGATAGGCGAGCTCTTCCTCCCGTCCAACCCTGACCTGCCTGACCGTCAGGCCGTCCAAGCCGTCCCCAACTTCGCCTGCAACGGCCTGCTCAAATCACAACCTTCGCCGCCGTCGCCGCCACATATCGATCCCCTTCCACCCCCCTCATCCGTCCTCCCCCAGCAGGCCGGTCCCCTTTTCACCCACCGTCCATGAGGAGCGCCTTGCAGCATCTCCTTTGCACTGCAGCATCCTTCCTACCACCGTGCATCCCATGACCGTGATCGCCGCTGGTCGAGTGGGTCCCTGGCCTGACCTGTTCTGACCTGCCCCGTGCAGCTGCCCCGTGCTGGCGTGTCCCGTCCCGAGGCAGCGCGAGTGCGAAGAGTGAAGTGAGGGCGCGGTGATCGTCTCGGCTCAATTCAGGGGTGCAGGTGCTGGGCAGCAGTAGCGCGGCCCCGTCCCTGTTTGCCCTTGCAGCTCACCTCCACCAGGTGGTCCCCAAGTGTGTGGTGTGGTCTGGGCCCGTGTGCCCAATCACGACCGTCCCTCGGCACGGCATCCCAGAATTTGACCGTTTTGCATCAGCTTCGGCCTAGCGCGGGCGGGGCGGCAACGTGGTGCCCCGGTAACCTGGACGCCGTCAGGTCCGTCTGGACTTCTGGGCTTGTCCGTCCGTTTGCGAAACTTGGGATCGACGCGTCGCAAGATTTGGACGGCCGCTATCTGTCTGTCTAGACTATCACTTATCAGTTCAGAATTCAGAACCCATCCAGGACGTCACCATGTTGACTTTTTAATCACACGGACTAGCATACCGTCCTACAGAGCACCTACCAACAGGGCATGCACTGCAACGACTTCTCAAGCGATCCGAGTCACGCATTTTCCGGGGCTGCCAGATCACTGCCAGATCAGATCCATCATCTCCGACCCTGCATCCATCCTACCAGCAACACGACACACGACACAGACCAGACCGCAAGACCATGACGGTACTGCGTCTGCACGGAGCAGATGCTATGTGTGCCCTGTCAATACTCTTGTTGATAGTCCCGAGGTTGAGCCTCCAGGGCTGCCAGGCCCGCCAGGCGGAGCGTGCCTGGGCTGCCCGGAAACGTTGGTGCCATCATCTGTGACAGTTCCAACCTCAAGAGACCGTCGGCCTCGCTCAACTGCCGTGGCCGCCTCCACACCCAACCAAGCCCATCGCGGGCAACCTGCGGCGTGTTCCCTCGAGAGATTTGGCAGCTCGTGCAGGTTCGGACATTTTGATTCATGCGCCGGTCAAGCATCCCCATGCTTCCCCAGCTGCACCTGCCTGTGGTCCCGTGATACGCGTACCCGAGGACGTGGTCCAGGCCAGGTCTGGATGAGATATCAGAATTCGGCCGTGGCGGTGCAGCAACCTGTCTGGCACGATCATACACGATTTTCCCTTTACTTGTAGCTGTCTGCTGGGACCATGAACGGCCATGACCTTCCTCTATCCTATGCATTGTGCCATGTCCTGCCCTACACCATCGGGTAGGGTTTGCCGTCAACCCTGCCAGATCGTGTTAGACCCGCGGATTTGGAAATGCAAAACGCCTAGACGGGCAGAGCAAGGCTTGTTCCGAGGCTCCCATAAGCCTCAGGCGTCCGGGCATGCAAGCGAGCCGTCCTTCCAGAAACCCCCGTTGAGCATTCATGCAACACCCACCATCTTGGTCCATCAGGACATCCCGGGTGCCCCGACCACATCACCGACTTACTCGCAACCCATCGCGCAGCACAGTACAGTCGCAGTTGCCACAGAGCTTCAGTGTTGCTTTGTGCTAGGGCGTAGTCGTATCGCGATGGGCTGGACTCTCGTGTATTACGTGACGACCAAGGACATGTCTGCGAGAACCCTGCCGCGTCAGGTAGCTATCAACCCACGAGGTTCCGTATGGCGCCATAGGCTCCGATCGCCATGATCTGAGCACGTCCTCATCACGACAAGGGCTCTCGTAAGGCCCTGTCCGCGGGGACATCGTGCCCAGGGTTACCCAGGTATCAAGGAACAAAGATGCTGTGAGTCGTTCATCCAGAGGCCGCTACTAAGCGAGCAGCTGAAGTCATGCCATGCCTCAGTAAACAAAACATCAGTCATATCTCCTGCTCCTGTTGCTGAACCTGCCACGTCATGACTACAAGACATGGAGGTCCGGAGGCTCTGAGCCCGGCTGGGCCAACAAGGAGGAGCACGGGACGGACAACGGCATGGTGCAGGGGAGTCATCCTCGAGCTGCCGACCATGAAGCTTTCTTGCTAGCCGGGCCCGGACCACGCCGCCAAAGAGCCAACCTCGTATAGATACTGGTGCCATCAGCTGGCTGCCGGCTCACGCTTCCTGCCTACGTGTGCGAGGAAAAGTGCTTCGGGCCCTGGCCGGCGATCTTCATAGACTAGATACATACATGTAAAACCTCCTCGGCCGAAGCCCAAGAAGCATACTGAGCCCGCCCCGAAGGCTACTCACGATCCAAGCCGCCACACCTGGGCCCGCATCTTCGGGCGGAGCCCGCCCGCCCGCATGAAGGAGAGCAATCCCCAAAACCCACCGTCTCCCCGCCTTGATCATTATCACATCACGAATCACACACGGCACGATGCTAAACATTTCCTAATAACAAGCAAGCCCAGTCGTGTTCCCTCGCCCTCCCCCATCCCCCCCCCCCACTCACACTCAACACAAGTTCAATCCCCAAAATAGGAGTGGCGTGCCTACTAGTCAACCAGCTCGTCACTTATTCTCCGGCCGTGCACCAGCGCTAATGCCGTGGGCGGTCACATAGCCTCTCCAAGTCCGCGGCACGTGTGGCACCGATCTCCATCGGCGACGAACGCCTTTTCGAGAGAGCACGCACGGCCTTGCACGGGGTGGCGCTGCTCTTGTTTCTCTGAAACGGGCCTTGGGAAAGGCAAGATGGGATGGATGGCGGCAGGAGCGGTGTTTCCAAGCGAGCAGAGTTACGTTGGAGCAGGTAACGCCTCTGTCTTGTAAGTTAACCTGATAATAATATCAGGGCTGGAATTTTCCTATATTGGACAATCGTGCAGATACCCTCGTCGAGCCGTCCGGCTGGGTAGCGTCACATGCCGTGCGCCGTTCCTCTCTGCGACTCTGCAAGGCCCTGAAGGCACAGATTTCAGCCAAGACGAGCATTGTTATCAGGCCGGTATATTGGACCGTGGGCTACCCCTGGCTGCTGAGTCTTGTCGTCCCCATCGTCTGATCTCACTAGAATGTGCAAAACTACTCATCTCTCAGCAGCAGAGACGACAGACAGCTAGCCCGCGCGTGCTTGTTAGTGCGCACCGCAGGACAAGGCCGGCGTTGCATTTCGTCAAGCCTCGCGCCACAGGCGGCACTTCTTTGGGACGGCCAGGTCTGCTTGGGGTGCCGATCCCTCGGGAGCTCGAGTTTTCTGGGCTCTGAGGGCCATTCGTTCAGGGCCTTGGGATACTCTTTGGGACATTTCCTAGCTGAATTTGGTACCCCTATGCGACCTCAATTTCGAAAACTAGTGCGCTGACAAGAACATCCGTCCGATATCTTTAGCCCGTCGCCTGCAGGTGGCTGGCTACGTGCTACCATTCGGGGCGGCTGTCAGTGGCTGGGTGGGTGGCACATCGCGCGGAGCTGCAGGCAGATCATATACACAAAGAATATCAGACTATATGGTAGCTGCGGACAAACGCCCTTGTTTGGATCCTAGTTCCGGCATTGTGGCTTTCGTATGGATATTCGGCACGAATACTGCCAGCCTGCTTCTGGTTCGTGAATTATCGGTAGTCGAAGCTAGGCTGACCGGCCTGACAGGTCTACAGAGAAGATATCTGGGCCAGGCAGGGATAGCGTCGGTGAAAGCTCACCGCAATGGAAGGTGTGCTGTTGAGAGCCTCTGAATGAAATGTGTGGCTGGTCAATGATCCTACACTTGCAGTAGACCACAGCTGTACATGACAGCCCGCAGGTGAAGTCGCCCGCCTCCTGCACGTCACCACGTGGGTTGGTGGTCCTGATGTAGGCAGGGATCTCCTTCCAACGCGTCTCACGGCGCGTGCCCTCCGTCTCCCACAAGAAGACTAGATATACAATCCACCGGGACCCCTTCAATTCAACGGGCTGCACCACAGTGGGGCGCCAGCCATACTGACCGTCAAACTTTATCGAACTCTGCAGATTCATGTTGCCTTGACGGCCCGGTCAAGGCCATCCTCTAGTGCGCCGAGATGGCAGAGGCTGCGGTCGAGGCCAGAGCCAACCACCCGGGCCATCCCGAGAACCTCCCACGGGCCGGGGCCCCTGGGCCATGATTGCTCGATTTCAACAGGACATTCTAACTCTAGATATCGATCTCAACGCTTTCGAGCGACCTTCCGTGTCAAGCATCGCGCTGGCCTCGTCGACGCAGACTTCGAGACCGGGCCGCCTTCCGCTTCATCTCGTCTATCTCTACTCTACTTGGATATGCCATGGTCCCCTAGTGTAATTATGTAGCTGCGAGTACAATCAACTTCGAGCCGACATGTTCGCCGCGTGAACTGCTACCAGTCGTCCTATGACGACTTTATACGCTCCATGTTGACAGACAAAGATGGTCCGAGGACAGCATTGGAGCTTCAAGGAGCTGCCTCGGAAGATCACTGTCCAGAAACAGAAGCAAAATGTTCGCGAGTTTTCTTACGGAATATTCATTGACTTTTGCTTCCTCTTTGTCCCCTCTCTCTATCTACATACACGTGTGTGTGTGTGTGTGTGTTTTGTCCAAATTCTTCTTGCAAGCATTCGACTTCACTGCGCGATCATGAGCTACTGTGCACCACGTGGGAACGGTCCAGCAACGACACATGGTTCCACCCTCAACCAGACTTTGCCCAAGCAATTAGACGATGTCATTTATCTCTAACTGGCATACGAGCCACCGTGTGCCAGGAATCCTGGTAGCGAGCCAGTCACTATATCTAGACTTTTGGCGAGTTGAGAGATTCACCAACTTCAAAAAATCACGCATCATTTCGGAGATCTTCGAGCCAAGGAGCTTATCATTAAACATTGAATTAACGGAAGACTGCATTAGTTTGCCTTCATGAAGATGGAGAAGGATCGACTAGAGGTGGGTAGCGAAGACAAAGACAGAGCAAGGGGGGCTTTTATCGGCTCGATGACGCCCACGAGGGGCTAATCAACGCAACATTGAACCTTCGAACACACAAATTCCACCATACGGAGCCCTCACATGGTGGTGCGCGCTAGCATAGTCTTGGGAGATATGCTTGGTGGCAAAAGGACCTCGCTAAGGTTTAGAGACGGTGACTTAGGCAGCAGCCTGGGCAGCGGTGGCGAAGCCTGGTAGGATGGAGGTGACCGGGCCCAGGAGGAAGGTGATGAAGTTGATAAGACTGAGGAGGCCAGACAGGCTGGCGGAGACGCCGGTAACGTTGCCGGGCAGGGGGATGAAGCCACCCTCTGTGACAGTATCATTAGCGTTGTCCCTCTTTGTGTCTGTGTGATTATCCGGGACAAGGAGAAAAACTTACGACCCAATGCCTGAATACGTTCAACGATGGGGGCTGCCAGGCTCCGGATCTGGCTGGCGATGGCCAGAGCCTGCTTCAGCTGTTCGAGGCTCGTTCCGGCGGGAAGGTTGGTGAGGATCGAGGTAACGGTGGTGACCTGGCCCTGGATGGACGACAGCTGGGCGACGATGTCGGCGGGAGAGGAGTTGCCGCCGCCGCCGGGCAGGGGAATACCAATGGTGGGGAGGTCGGTGATTGGGAGAGCAGGCAGGGGAGGGAAGCCGGCGGCCGAGGGCAGACCGAGCTCTGAAGGGGAAATGTAAGCAAAAATAGTTCAAATGTTGTTCAGGCATATTGGGAAACTGACGAGTGATGGCGAGGATGGCTGTTACTCGCTTGAGGACCGTTTGGAGAGAGGGAACAACGTCAGCAGGCTTTACTGGGATGGGGACAGGTGGCAGCCCAGGGATTTGTCGAGCATCGATGTGGGCGTCGACCTGGGCATCAATCTCGTTCGTGTACAGAGCTGTCTCTTCGAAGTTGATTTCGTTGATGGGTGAGGCCAAGGTGGCACTCAGGAGGGTGCCAATGGCAAAGATAGTGGTGAAGGCCTTCATTGTGATGGGTATTTGGAAGAATAAAGTCTAAATATTAAAACGTAGCTAGCTAGGTGCTGGAAAGTTATCTGGAATAGATGTGCGATGATGGTTGAAGTACGATCTTATTGAATGTGGTTTCCAATGCTCCTTATATATTCTTGACCATCGACCTTATTCTCCATGAAGCGCTTCCTATCATCGTGTCATCCGCTGCACTCGTCTCTAGGATGAGAGTGTGCCCAAGGTCGAGACTACGCCGATCATTCCCGAGCACGACATTCCTCACCTGTCAAGACTCACATGTATAAGAAAGTCATTGGGCAGTGCACTTGATAATGAGCAGTTGACTTATCTGCTTGGTTCTGCAGGCTGTTGTAGATCTCTCAACTCCAAGATGCTATATGATTCGCCACGAGCTTCCTAAGATGTCTAGGAGTTCTTGTCGACACGATCTCCCTATTGGACTATACTATACTATACTATACTGTCTCTGAAAAAGTGAAACATGCCCTAAATATGCTACCCCTCGCATTGTAATTCCCCTCCAGGGCTCCGACTGGGAATGTTACCCCGCAGGGTCCTTTTGTCAGTACAATTACATTTTCTACGTAGGCATAGGACCCTTGGAAGAATTGATTGTGAGATCGAGTCCAGCTCGACGAGGAAAGAATGGGACGGGTTAGGTGAGCTGCATCCTTTTACACAATATATACTATAGGACAAGGTAAAGGTGGCTTTCGAATTTAGCCGCACGTGAATCTTCTGAATGAATAGTGCTCTGGAGGGGCCGGCATATTTTCGCACAGCCAAGTCCATGGCGTGCTGCAGTGTAAGACATTGTCAATAGACGGTTGGGTGACTATTTTGGGAGAGGCATACTGGCATAGGCATGCAGGTACACAGGCATGCTGGTGTTGGGATTTACTATTCCACATGCAAGCTGATGGTCGGGTGATCAACATACCAGACATGGGATTGTGGAGAGAATACGATACGAGAGAAAGTCTCGAGGGTGTCTGCGGAGGCTGTTGTCCAAATGAAAGGGTCGAGGACCTATTTTGTCTAAGACCCAGAACAATTCTAATGCGAGATTGGCGAATCGGATATCGTGGCTCAATCATGTACACGATGGGATTGTCAAATATGTACTCTTGGCAAACAACGGTTTTATAGCGCCGGTGTTGTCTCATCCACATTGCAATAACTCAATTGTTACATAATAGCTCGCCATCAGTGAAGAGCCAGTGTAGAAAACAGTTGAGAACCAAGACTGGAAGCAAATGCAGGGAGCAGGAAGTTTGCCTCCGGCCAAGACTCGCGCCATGTGGGCTCCAGGCCTTTGCAAGCGGTTGTCTTCGGGGCTAACCAGCGTGTCGGTAACACTTACCCCCCAACCATCATCACGGAGGAGTTGAATAGGGTCAAACGATCGCTGCACGGTATGGATTCTGTAGAGAGTAAGCCTTATTAGTGTACTGGGTGACATGGCGAGCGTTGCCCAACACCCGCTTATGTAAGGCAATTCCCAGGCGCCCTGACCCACATTTGTTTACTTTGCTGGCCAGCTCTGCCAATCGCTTCTTTTCACTTAGACGATAACGCCGACTTATCTCAATCGACGCGTTTGGACGCGTCTCCTGTCTCTGAAACCCTCCTTCAACACCCAACACTCGGTTTGGTGTACATAATGTGCTCATGACAAAGGAATCGTTCATGCCGCCAGCCAGCAACTAAAATATGAACGGAAAAAGACGGGCACTAGACGATGACGTCGTCGACTTGACCAACATCGGCGACGATGACCCCATCCCAGACCTCAGGGCCAGGCCAATGGCCGCACGACCCAATTCAGAAGCATCCAAGACCGATGACTTTCTCTTCCTGTCAGACGACTTCGACTCGACGGGGAATCTAGGCGCCGACGATTTTGACCCCTTCGAAGCTCGGCCCTCCAAGAAACAACGCGTCTCTGGCGATTCTAATTTAGCTGCTGGAGGTGTACGTGAGCAAATTGTCCAAGAGTTTACGACGTCTACGGCAAAGAGAGTCCGAACGGGACCTGCTGTGCTTCAGTCTGTTGGCCCAAGAAAGCGGAACGCTCCATCAGACCCCATCGAGTTTACGAGTTCTCCCCGCGCTCCAAGGTCCTCGAATAAGCGCGACGCGATCTCAAGTGACCCTTTTGCAAGCTCTCCTCGGCGCGCAGAGAAAGAGAACATCATTGACCTCGTAGATGACGACGTCGATCCGTTCGCGAGCTCTCCTCCGAGACGGACGGGCAAGCCGATGATGCCACCCAAACGCGCCGGGAATAGAGAGCCCAGCCCAGGACTACCAGGGAACAGCCCGCGGCAGGCTCAGAAGGACTTTCAAGGGTCAAAGAACTCGGTGGGATGGGATCACATTTCGAGCTCTGCTCCCGAGGCCAATGTCCGTGAAGACCAGTGGGGATTTGACGCCCAACCTTCGCGCAACGGCCTCGCGAGAAGTCGCTCAGGGGGAGTTGATCTGGGGGACCTGGCGGATTTCCCCATGTCGTCTGACAATGATGATGACGACGAGTTCCCTGACATCGGCGGCATTAAGAGGCCGAAGCTGAGCTCCAATGCCAGGTCAAAGGCCGTAGCGGCACCGCGAACCTCAGCGTCGAAGCCATCCACATCCAAAATAAATCCTGCTGCTGAAGATAAAGCAGCTGCGAGAGAAGCCGAGAAGCGGAGGAAACAGCGAGAGAGGGAAGAGAGCAAGGAGCAGAGGAGACGCGAGAAGGAGAAGGCTGCAGCGTTAGCTGAAGTGAACAAAGTCAGGAGCGACAAGAAAGTCACCACGCCAGAAATGATCGTCGACCTTCCTTCGTCCATGAACCCCAGCATCAGGCTGCTGGTTGAGGCACTCCTGCAGGACATGAACGTCCAGCACTACCCGTACAACAGCCCCGTTAATAACGTGGTAAAGTGGCGGAGGAAGGTCAGGGCCAGGTTCAACGAGGACGAGGCCTACTGGGAACCAATCCCGGTCGAGCGCATCGAACCTGAGAAACACGCGATGGTCCTCCTGCCGGCTGCTGAGTTCGTCGAACTCGCCCTCGGGGCTAAGGGCTCCGACCTCGAGGCGCACGTACTAAGGATGCAGCGCCACTACGAGGGCGACCAGCTTATGTACATGATCGAGGGTCTAACCCCCTGGATGCGCAAGAACCGCAACGTCCGCAACCGCCAGTTCCAGTCCGCGGTTCGCAGCGCCGGCTCGGATGCCGATGCTGCAGCTCCAGCAGCAACCGCCCCGCCCCCGAGCAGCCAGGCACCCCCGGCGCGCCGAAGGAAGGACCCCAAGCCTCCGCCCGTGTACATCGACGAGGACCAGGTCGAGGACGCGTTGCTCCAGCTGCAGGTGGCGCACGGCGTCATAATCCACCACACGGCGGCGCCGATCGAGACGGCGCAGTGGGTCGCAACTTTTACCCAGCACATCAGCCAGATCCCGTACCGGCGGCAGCGGGACGCGGCCAACGAGTCGGCCGCGTTCTGCATGGACAGCGGGCAGGTGCGCACCGGCGACGGGCCCGCAGACACGTACGCGCGCATGCTGCAGGAGATCGTCCGGGTCACGGCGCCCATCGCGTACGGCATCGCGGGCCAGTTCCCGACCGTCGGCAAGCTGGTCCGCGGCCTGGAGGACGAGGGGCCCCTGGCGCTGGAGAGCATCCGGAAGAGCGCGAACAGGGACGGTGCGTTCACCGACCGGACGATCGGGCAGGCTATCAGTCGGAGGATTCACAAGGTCTTTACGGGGAAGGACGAGGCCAGCACGGACATCTGAACTGCGAGATATTCATGCATATTTGTTTGGGGTTGGTGTCGAGTGCCGGTGTCGAACGCCGTCCGTCAGCATTCCACACCGCGGTATCCAGAGGGTAACTGACGACTTGGTCTTCATCGGGTTGGTATTGTTTCTATTATTGTCCTCGACCAGAAAGAGGTTTCGAGGCTATATCTGTTTAAGATCCTCCTCCATGAGGCATGTACACTGCAAGAATATGTAGACATTACATCCAAAATGGACCAGTCAAACCAGTTCCCCCTCCCCCTTCAATCACAAGTCAAAGACATGTAACACCACATCATCGCCTCTCCCAAGGCTCAGGGCAATTAGCAGAGCAATTAGGGATTCCTAAGCGGCAGCTTCCTCGCCACCCCAGGCAGCCCGATACCCCTCATGCTCTCGACCCCGACCCGGACGGACCTCGTCGCCGCCGGGCCCCCCGCGCTGGCGACCGTCACCGACCTCGGCGCCGCGGCTGGCTCCCTCGTTACCGCTGCGACCGGCTGGTACGCGGCGGCCCCCGCGTCGGTCTCTGCGTCTGCGTCCCGCGACGTGTTGCTGTTGGACCGCGACGGCGGCTCCGACGACGAGGACCCCTGCAGCGGCCACTTCACCTCGGACGTGCGTTTCGGCTGCGGCTGCGGCTGCGGCTGCGGCTGCTGGACGCCTCGCGGCTGGATGGTGTTGGCTGCGGCGTTGTTGTTCGTGTTGTTGTTGCTGCTATTGTTCGGCCTCTCGAGTGTCCCGAACGGGGACACGGTGGTGGTCTGCAGCCAGTCCTGGAGGTTATAGTCGGGCTGGATCGACGACCGGGGCCGGAACGGGCGGCCGCTTCCTCCTCCACCCATGCCACCCTGCACGCCGGGGGCCGGTGCTGTTGGCGGCGACGGGCCTGGTTGTGTCACCTTGGGGAAGACCTCGTACTTGGGCGTCCTCGGAGTGCCGGGACTACTGTCTTTCCTCCGCGCCGGCGGCGGCTCCGACAGCTTCGGCGCCTTGCGCTCGCGGTAGTTGGTGCTCCGGGCGTACCCTATCTGGACGTCCCCCGGCCCGCCCCCGCCCGCATCGGCCCCAGCGCCCGTGCCCATTCCGGTCTCTTTCTCCAGGCCGTACCCCTTGGTGACCATATCGTTTCCCCTGCTCCCGCCGAAGGACCGGGCCCTCTCCGAGCCGATCTTGGTGGTTCCGCTGGCTGGGGACAGCATCATGTCCTTGACGTCCCTGGCGATGGCACCATACGCCTCGGCCCCGGGCCCGCCGCCGTAGTAGCTGCTCACTCCCGTGTTCATCGGGGCGGCGGCGCGGTCCCTCTGCTTGCGCTTGTGCCGGATGATGAGCCACACGACCAGTACCGTGAGCAGGGACGAGCCGATGAATGTCCCGACGATGGCCAGCGCGGCCTGGGTGATTGAGACTGCGGCGCCCTGGGCTTGTTGGACCTGATCCTGTGCTTGGTTCTATTGAGACGGTCAGTTATGAGGTGGGGCATATGTTGGGATCATAACATTCAACAAAGAGGGTACTATACAAGTACCACGGACAGTGTCTTGCTTCAACGAGGAGAGTAACACTTACATTGGCGAGCGTGATCTGCGCCTGGGCATCGCCAACCTTGCTCGCAAGCTCACCCGAGGCCTGAGCGAGCGCCGCCGAGGCACTGTTCGTGCAGCTGGCAAATGCCGAGCTCCCGCTGGACAGGGCGGAGCTCACGGCCTGTGTCAACGACTGGACGGACTGCGTGGCCTGTTGGAGGCTTTGTGATAATTGTTGGCTCTGCTGCGAGAGTTGCTGAGACGACTGCGAGAGTCGCTGGCTCTGTTGCGAGAGTTGTTGGGATGATTGCGAGAGCTGTTGGCTAGCTTGTGAGACCTGCCGGGACGCGTCGCTAAGGGACTGAAGGGCCTGCTGGGCGGACTGTTGTGCGGATTGGAGCCGGCGGTTGAGGTCGTCTATCTGGCCCTGGTTGTTGTCTTGTCGTTGAAGGATTAATGGATTTAATAAAGGCGGCGTCGTGATCTGAGCGGCTTCCTCAGCAGTGGGTGACCTTGCTTGAGGACGTTGCGATCCATCGACGTCTTCGCCATGTTGTAATGGTATGCGGATCTCTGATGTGTACTCCTGACGTCGAGACGGTTGCTTTTCCTCATTAATTTCCTCCAATGGTTCTCCATCCAGCCCGTTCCTGACAGCCACCAACGAAACGGCCTGTTCCACAGAAAAGTCTTGTCTTCCGAGTCTCAAGTCGCTCCGCTCGGGTTTCCTCGTGCCGTCGTTCGCCCAGGCACAACTTGACGAAAGTAGGAGAAGCAGAGCCAGCTGTGTTATTCGTCTTCCGGCCATCTTGGATTTGGTGATGACCAGCATCAAAGGAGGCGGCTCCCAGAGCTATCGCGCAGAGATCATTGTCCGTAGACCTGTTATTCGTACTCGGGCATGGCAGCGGTAGGCACGGTTCGGACAAGTCAAGTTTACCAGAACGGCAATACACTGCGAGATCCAACGACCGGACGAGGCGGCGGAGTTGAACCTTCACGGAGAATCCCTACACCAAGGCCTACGCGGGGGATGTGTGATAGTGATAGGAAACGTCTGTGTACGTGTGTGGGAGGCCAGGGATAAGAGGCAGTCAGCCCTCTCCCGTCCCCCTCGTCACCCGAGGTGTGTGCCTTTGCAGGATGACGGCTCAACTCTGAACCTAAGCGAGCTGTCAAACGTGGGATTGGGGTGTTCCGGGAGATCGTCGGACTACCAGACAAAGCCAGGACATCCTCCTGCTGGTCCTTAATAAGGCCTATAATAGCATGGCAAGGCCAGCTGCGGAGTGCGCGCCGACACCGAGCGCTGTTGGGTCCTCGCGGCTCACCGTAGACTAGCATGATTTGGCAGGGTCAAGGGTGAGAATAGAAGACATCCGCGTTCCGACCACTTGGTGCGGGACATGGAGGCGACTCGTAGGAGCGGGGACGAAGGCGCGCCTGGGTTCATCCGGACGCTGGACGACAGGAGCAAACACACACAAGACCATTAGTTAAGGACAGATGAACCCCCCACCTGGCCCTGACACTGGACGCCGCTTGGCAACCGGAGCGCTGCTGTTGTGATTCCAAAACAAGCGAAGCGGGGTGCGGTATCAGAGAGGTGAAGGTGTTGTTGTGAGCTTCTCAAAACGGTGAAGGGCGGACGGTGGAGGGTGAAGGGTGCAGGAAGGAGACATGGGTGTAGTTGAGCCTCATGCACCGCGATACTTAATGCCTTGCTTGGCTTCCAGCTTCGACAGGGGAATGAACCAGATTGCTGGACTTGTCGATGCCCTCAGTCCAGCCCGTTCAGGCCCGGCATGATCAATTGGTATTCTTGCCGTGAAGTCGGGTCTTGATCTACGGGCCGGCGAGTTAGACCATTGAGCTCGACCATCATCATCGCCAGCTTGTGCTGTCAGGGCTGCCGGGTAGGACCTGTCGTCTGTCAGTAGGCAGGACCGGCGTCTTCAGAGGGCCGCCCCGTTCCCTTGACTCAGCGTTTCAGGTGCTTCATGCTGACAGACTGCGGGCCTCTGCCCGTGGTATCTAGATACTGACGGGAGCAGATGGTCTAGAGAAGGAGTCCAGGCCCGATTGTTGCTTGGCCTGCCGTACTGGAAACGTCTCAAGTCCTTGCAGGCACGGACCAGCATCTCGCCCACGACGTCAAGTGCTTTAGATCGGATGCTCGGAAGGGAGGGCAGCTACCCTGGTCGAGCCATCGCCAAGCTTTGGGCTGAACCAGGGTGCTTGTGCCGCAACAGGCAGTCTGCTCGCCCGTCCCTTCACAGGATGAACGGGCGTGGCGCTCACCTTGTGAAGCCTCAAACGTGATAGCAAGCCCGCTATCGACGTGGGCCATCAGTCGGGGAAAAGGTGTCACTTTGCTTGGCAGCCACGAGTTTCTGGCACGAAAACCCGGTACGAGGCAGGTGATGTTAGGCACGCATTGTTGAGAATACTTGGAATTGGAAACTTTGTTTGAGGTGAATCGCCATATCACCACTGATATATAAACCACCAAGCTATAAGTCAGTGCTGACGGAGACTCGTAAGCCAAAGAGATGCGCATTGTGCAGAAGCGTGGTTTCGAAGGGAAGGACACAGGGACCACGAGGGATCCTACTCTGGCCAGTCTGGGCAGATCGCCTGCCGTCCCTCCTGTCGATGATACCGTACCGGTGTCAAGTCTGCCCCGTGGTAGAGGGAGGACTTCCCCACGCCAAGCATCTAAAGGTCTGCTTCCATTGACTCATAATGATGATAAATACATCTTTGATCAAGAACGCAATTATGGAATGCCCGCCTGACATCGCATGACGCCCGTTGCATCACGCGAGGCCCGGGTCGATACCATTCCCGATTATCCTTTGCCCCCGTGAACGCCTTTCATTATGCATGCAGCGCCCAATTCGGCTGCGGGTCACTTTCCATCTTGTTGACCCTTCGAGCATGTCACATCTTGCCGACCTGCTCGGTCGCCATGCCATCAAAAGACCTGTTCAGGCCGCGTCCAGGGCTCCCGTCCACCCACGCTTGATTTTCTTTCCTCCCGCCGGACCATTCTCGTCCAGCACCGGCCACGTGCTGGGTGCGGTGTCATGCGAGCCATTGTCTCCTACACAGGCAGCTTGAACTTCTTGCCCTTCAGTACCTTGTTGTAGTAGACCCAGAAGAAGTCGCTGTACATGACAGTCTGGACAAGGCCGGCGACGACTGCGATCCAGTCGACCTTGTGGCCCTCCTCGGCAAAGTACCGGTATATCCAGTTGGGGATGTACAGTGCGCGGTAGAGGCCCAGCGCGAACAGGTAGTGGGTAGTGATGGTCTCGGCCTCCCCAGTGCGCTGCAGCATGAAGAGCTGTGGCATGATGGCCACGGACTCGAGCCAGATGGAGAAGGCCCACAGGATCTCCGACACGGTGTACTTGTACGGCAGCAGGATGGCGAGGACAGCCGCACCGCCCAGCAGGTATTGGACTCGGAAGGTGTCCACGTTTGGGTCGTTGGTGGGCTTATACGCTGTCGTCATGAGATAGATGATATAGCCCTGCGCGCCGATGAAGGCGATCTTGAAAAGGAGGTTGTAGAGGCTGTTGGTCTGGAATAGGTCTGTCCGGAGTCTGGTCAGCCGTTGCAAGCGTGCATGTCGGGTTTCATCGCCACGTACCAAGATATCTTGTGACGTAGACCAGGAGATAGAGGGCTTGTGACTTGAACGAGATGCCCGAGCAGCTCTGGGGCGGTCGTTAGTGTGTGCTGTGCGATCGAGTTTGATCTCTCCGGAATTCACTAACACTCAGGTCGATCATCTTGTGAAGCAGAATGAAGATGGATCCCAAATGGGAAAAGTCCGCTGGTGTTCGCAAGTCAGTGCCTCGTTGCCAGCTGAAGCCATCGCAAGGGAGCCAAGATACGCACCTGCGACGCGGAATACGTTCAACATCTTGAATTATCTGGCCTTGGTCGCCTCGCCTGGTGGAGTGGAATTAAAGAAGTAAAGGATAGTAGATCATGGGAAGCCAGAGCGAGCTCGATCGTGGATGGAGCGTAGCGGGAGCTGATGGGTTCCGAGATGCGAAATGCCAATTGAGCTTGACCTTTGATCAGTTGGGGCCAACAACAAAATGACGACCGACCAGCTGTGCGGGTTGAGGGAGCTTCTGCTAAAGGACACGACGCGATTTGCTTCTGATTGGATCCCTGCTAAGAACCGCTAATTTGGAAACAGAAACAGGAGCTGCTTCTTCCTTCCTGCAGGCTGCAGGAGCGCACGGATCACTATTCAGGAACCGAAGCGGCCATGTCATCCAGCTCACTGCCGGCCTGCAGCTGTCTCTCGGGAAGCTAACAACATACATCTATGCCGGCTCCAAAATTCAGTAACTCCAGGTATCTCCCTAACTCTTCACCTCCGGCTCAACGGCTTCAGCGGCTCATCGCCCCGTGGCGTACAGGATTACCAATCCTTGCACAGGTGATGCCGTCTTGGACGTCAGTCGAAGCTTCGACGGTGACAAGGAGAAGGTCGTCCTTCGTTACCGTACAATAATTCAAGAGACTCAAATTTCCACACACCTGCACCATCACCTGCGTACCATCTTGTGAATGCTGACTTGCCCAACTTAACTGCATCGCTGACGTCGTAATTAAGTCCCGTCATCACCACTTCCCAGCATCAATCATCAACGCTCACGGCAAGACTGTCATTGAAACAAGGAAGGCTCACCACAGTACTGAGGACTCTGGTTGGAAATCGTTGGCAACAAGTTCCAAATCAAACATCATGGCCGAGGCAGAGACTGAGCCTTTACCACAAGAGGCACCACCACTCACAATCACCGTCACCAAGGGCGGCAAACCGCTAGACACATTCCACCTCGCAGCAGACGCCATCCTCAACGACCTGCTGATCGCCTGCGAGGACCACCTGGCGGAGGGAGCGGACCAGTATGACTGGGACAAGGCCAAGTTCATCGCAAAGGGCAAGATGCTGAGGGCCTCGGAGCACGGCGAGCAGTCCATAGCTCACCTGGGCGGCACAAAGGTCACCCTGCAGGTCCCCACCCTCGAGGCCATCCAGGACCTCCAGCGGTCCTCCGACGCCGCCCGGGCCCGCGAGGCCCGGCGCCTCGCCCAGAACACCTCTGCCGCCCGCCCCGTCGCGGCGCGGCGCACCCGCCCGGACCCGGCGCGCGCCCAGGCCGACGCGCAGTATACCTTCCTGCGGGTGGAGCCGCTGCCCGGTTTCAGCAACTCCGAGCGTAGCCGGGCGTTCCTGGAGCGGCTCAAGGAGGACCCGGGCATCCGCGCCGCGATGCGCAAGCACGAGTTCACGGTGGGGCTGCTCACCGAGATGGACCCGGCGTCCAACACGCAGTCGAGCCACGAGGGCACGACGCGCCTCCTGGGGCTGAACCGCAATCACGGGGAGGTCATCGAGCTGCGGCTGCGCACAGACGCCTACGACGGGTACAGGGACTACAAGACCATCCGGGACACGCTGTGCCACGAGCTGGCGCACAACGTGCATGGGCCCCACGACCGGAAGTTTTGGGATCTGTGTCACCAGATTGAGAGGGAGGTACAGGCTGCGGACTGGAAAAGTGGCGGGCACTCTATTGGCGATGGGGATTATTACGAGTCACCCGAAGATGACGTCCCAGACCACGGGGGCTGGACGGGAGGCACGTACGTGCTTGGCGGTAGCACCGGTGGTGGTGGTGGCGGTGGCCTGAGTAGGAGGGACGTTATCGCGAAGGCTGTCGAGGAGCGCATGAGGAGATCAAAGTCGGAGAACCCAGATGGTGGCAGCGGCAGCGAAGGAGGCAGCAGCGCGGCGCCGTGAGTCGTCTGGGTGGCAAAGCTATTCAGCGTCGAGGGGGGGTTGGCGGTTTCTCGCTGCGTACTGCCTTGAGCAAGCGTGACGGCTTGAAGTGAGGGCGAGTTACCGAGACCAGATGATACCCACTGCTTCGGGCCTATTTCGAGGGCTCAGTCGAAGACGGTTTTTGAGCCTGTCGACCCTCGAAGAGGGAAGCTCTTTATGCGGCTCTCGGATGTGTTCTACTCACGTCGGTCTTTCACGCAACGTGAGAGAACTTCATGGCGCTGCTTTGGATGAGCAACAGCCCTGCAAGGGAGACGAACACTTCGTCGCTGCCGCTCTTCAGCGGAGCACAGCCCTTGGAGTGAGCACGTGGGCAATCCAGCGCCGTTCCACTGGACGAGAAGAGACTCCTCGCCTGATGATCAACCGTACTTGATATTCCTAATTCCAGCTTTACATATATTCTTCATAATAATGCGCAGCTGGCCATGGCTGGAAAGCGGCATGATCCTTTAGAGCAAGACAATGTGCATACAGTTACAAAGTCACATTACTGGACCGGCCGCAAATAATATATAGACCAATCCCACATATAAGTTGATGTTTCATCTATATTTTGTCTAGGGTATCATGAGAGCTATGTCTATCGTGTACAGTATAATGGAATGTGAGGCGCGAAACTGCAACCTCATCTCGGGGCTAGCGCCAAGCCTGGCGCCGGCAGTGTAGTCGACATGCCAACCGCGGCAACGGGCTAATTTAGCCTGGGTCCGCCCGTCGCCGTTGGAGGATCGTGCCGAAACCTTACTTCAGCCAGACCAAGGTCCAGCTCGACGTCCATTGTTGGATTTTCTCCCTGCGCCATATGCAAAAATGCGTTGTCCACGTGTAAAGCATCATCCAAAGAACGCCACCGCAATGCTGAATAGACAAAGTTGTTTCCTTTTCCCGACGGCACCGTGCCATTACGTCGGTTGAGCGGGTAGCGAGCAAGCACCGCTGAAGCACGACGTAGCCGCGGCTTGCCTCTGAAGCCCGCGGCCGGGTGTGCACCGGAAAGGGTGCCTCGACGGCGCTGAGTGGCGTGTCTCAGTTCCAACGGGAACTGTTGCGAGTCCCTGAGACGACTCTGCGAATAGATCGCGTCGGTGGTGACCAGCGAATACATCCCAGGAGCTTCGGCTGCAGAGCTAGTCCACACACAAAGACCAGCAGGACCACATAGGGGAGGCCAATGGCGTCCCATGATGGTAAGGGCCAGAACTCGTGGTATAAAGATTCCCAAGCCTCGGGTATCGGGGGCCTCTAGCCTTGCTGCAGAACCCATTCCTTGACTTCAGGATCCCAATGGTGGCTAACACGAACAGTCAGCACGATAGCTACTTCTTTAGGAGTGGGAATTGGGAGACTTGGGAGACATACCCTTGCCACTCTGTTGTTACCAAACTTTTCTTTCCATACTCGCTCATCAGAACCGTGTCGAAAGCATACGGCACCGTGGCGGGAACACCCTCGAACTCGGTCTCGCGCATAGGATACAGCTCCGTGGTCTTGTAACGGTGGTTGTTCTTGCATGCCCATACACCAGGCGCCTTCTGTGGGTCCCGCTCCGCAAGGCCGGTAATATCGATGAACATGCCGTTGCTCGTGTCAATCCACCGCGCATCGATGACGTTCATGCCGTTGCCGCGCACCCGTTCGACATGGTTCGGGTTCACGTCCAGCAGGAAGACCTTGTTCATCTCCTCGCCGGTTGACTCGTCGACGTACCGGTACTCGTGCATGGTCCGGTTGTAGTGGTCGCCAAGGTACTGAAGGGTCGAGGCCGTGACTTGGACGTCGAGGTCGTAGTCCCATGGCATGATCTGCCCGTTCCACCACCACCCCAACAGAGTGCCGTGCGCAAGCCATGTGTCGATACCCAGGGCGCGGAATACCGATACGTAACTTCGAATCAGGTGCCGCAGCGCAACACGGTGCGCGTCATAATCAACCTCGCCCTGGAAGTAGCGGCCGTCGTAGTGACCCAATGCCTCTGAGCCACCGGCCTCGAAGAAATACTTGCCACCTCCTTTAGGTTTGCTGTCTCCCCATCGTTTTTCGTGCGGTTCAGGCAGACCGAGCACGGTCGTGGCCAACGAGCAGGTAAGGAGCAGCGCCTGTGGCAGCTTCATAGTTGCGGATGCTGTGGAAGATGTTTTGGGACAAGACAGAGTCGTAAAGCCCGGCTAACCGCTGTGATAGCAGCCGGAAATACAGTAATCGCAGGACCAATGCTGATGAACACACAAGACGACAAAAAACAAAGGCTTTTGCCGGGAAGCCGAGCAGAAAGCGCTGATCTGCGTCAAGAGATTATGTCGGTTTGTGAGATCTTGGCCACAGACAGGATACGAGCTCGCGTATGGTATCGTAAAGCAAGGCGGGTCCGTAACTCGGTGGTCAAACACAGAACGTGTGGGCTGGACTCCTCGATAGGACTAGAGGATTCCTCAACCAAGTGGATCAGCAGGAAGTTGCCGTGCCGGAATTGCGTTGAGTATTGAAAAGCTCGGAGTGATCCAGCTGGCTGGGCTTGTCGATGACCTCGTTGATGTTCACGTTCGTGGTGTCACTAGTGCCCGATACGCGAGTTCGTCGGCGGAGTGCTGCCGGCTGTGACAGAAGCTGGAAGCTTAGTTGAGAGTATACAGGCGAGCCCGATGTGTATTTGTACAGATAGCCGACATGCGGTGAGGAGTGGGGCGATGGACTAGAGCCTCTCAGTCCTGGGTATAAGGCACTGGAACTTGATCCACCAGGTCAGGTCAGGTCGGGTCGGATCAGCCCAAGGCCAGGCTGTGGTGGAGACTGGAGACTGTAGGAGGCCGGACAGGAATCCTGGGGACTGGCGATGGAGGAGAGCAGGACAGAGAGGAGCTGATCTGTCGATGAACTTGGCAGAGCACAGGAGAGGAACAAAAATGAGTGTGGGAGGATGTAAGTAGGTAAAGAAAGCATGAAGGAGTGAGGCTTTGCGGTTGACAGACGGTACATGTACGTGGAACCAGGGGGGGGCTCGGTGTGGAATTGCGTAAGACAGCCCTGTTCGTCTGGAGCGGCTGGATTGTTGACGACGGCATCAATCAGGGATTCAGGGAACGGGATGAGGGAGAAGTGGGCCTCGCAAACATCTGATCCTGGGGGCAAGATGCGATTGCAGATGCGTATGAGGACGCAGATGTGGATGCAGTGGCGTGCCGGACGCTCTGCTGTGCTTTGATCCTAAAGGTACACCAGGCAGCACAGAATTGATCGTTCATGTCTTGTTGTTCCTGGGGAATTTGATCGTAAAATCTTTTGTATATGCGGCGTGCCTGGAAACATGGGCAGAGCCCATGGTTCTTGGAGGGGGTCTGCAGTCTGCGGCTTGCTGTCTGCAGTGTACAATGTACATGAGTAAAACTGTGTTTCTGGGGTTGTGAGTGGTCGTGTGCCTGGTTTCCTCTTTCCCCCAGCAGACCAACCGGCATCATCGATAATTCCTTCCTGCCCTCTTTTTCGTCCTCCTCTGCCTGTGGCTGTCGCGTGCACAATCTCCTGTTCCGTTCTTTCCGACATTGGCTGCAACCGACAGAGTGTGCCAACCCCTGCAAGCCCAGAGGTACACGCGTCTTGGCGCCAGTTCGTCATGGACAGGGTCACACAGTGACATGGGCCCGGAGAGCAGGATGCGGATTTTACCATCCAGCAGAGCCCAGGGAAGAGCCTCCCACGTACCCATAGATAGATACTCTCCGGCATTGCCATTCACAAGGGCCATCACCACCCAGCTCGCGCTTAATTGAAACTTTATTTGGAACGGGGAGATGTCAAGACGCGTCCCCCGAGCAAAAGCTTGCGCGGGCTTGACTCGCTGCGCCGTCCGATGCTGTCGACTGCAATCAATGCCATGGTCCCCTCGCATGGTCCATCCCGCCCTGCCTGCCCTGTCTGCCCTGTCTGCCCTGCTTGGCTGTCTGTTCTAAGACTCTGTCAGTCGTGCAATGCCACGCCCTGCACCGATCACCCGCCCTCCTCAACAAACTGTGCCCAGTCTTGCCGGCCTGCCAGTGCTTTGGCAATACCAAGAAAGCCAAGTTACGCACACTGGCAACCAAAACTCCGGCCCACCGCAAACACAGGCCATGATCGACAACCTAAGGGGCTTCTCAAACAGCCTGAACCATCAGCATGTCACGGTCTCTCCTGCTCCAACTACAGCACAAGACGCTGTGTTATTTGCTGCAGCCGGCCCACCAGGCGGGCGCCACCTCACGCAGCTCAGTCCAGATAATCCTGTGCAGCAGACGAGGCGACGCGCGGCCCCGTCACCGCACGTTCTCTCCCCCAGTGGAGGTGTGCCGGGCCCTCGGCTCGGGTTTAAGCTAGCTGCCCGTTATCTAGCAAGACGACCGCTCCCCGGGGGCCGTCTCGCTGACACCTTTTATCACATTGGGGGCAGGATTTAGCAACTGCTCTAAATTTGAGGCGGCCTTGACGACTCTCTTGTCTCGGAGCCGCGTAACAGTAGGTATTCTGTCCCCTGCCCCCCTGCCCTGGCTGCCGTTTATCCCGGCCTCCTGGTCCCACCGGCGTGGCATTGCCGCGGGAGGGGCGAAGCAGTGTGTGACGCGCCCTCCAGCCCGACCCGGCCGCCCCCCACGCGATACCCGACGACGACTCGGGGTGCCGTGTAAAATAAGCCCCAGAGGCCCCCAACCCATGCCCTGCGCAGCAGCAGAGATCCAGCCCTGCGGGTTCCGCAAGCGGAGCCAAGATCGTCTATGCCAATTTATCACCGACGGCAGTGCTCTCGAGATCTGCTCATGACAATTATGCTGGTGTTTTAGGCACAGTCCTTTCTTGCCAGCAGGTGAACAACGGACCTCACTGGGGGCGCACCTGTACTCTCATCTGTGACATGTCTTGTGCAACCGCGCAACATGTCACCATACAGCAAGCCGATCCTCCGGCGATCTTCACCACGCGCATATGCAACTTTCGGAACAACGGCAATCTGCCCAGCAATATGAGCCTAGTGCTGAGCCTCGATATTTTAGGATGAATGCCTTAGGCCAGGTTAAAGGTCGCGTGCTCACATTTCTGGATATCAACACCAGCCAATTGGAACTATCTCAACAACACGAACGAGAGCCCCCGGCCCCGAAAAAGAAAGCTGGTGCCTGTGTGCGACCGTCTCACAAGCAACCCGGCACGCTGGGCGCTTGCATGCCGTCCCCCAAGGCTGTCATCATGACCCCATAAAGCTGATAGTCCTGCAAGTCTGGCCGCTAAACTATCGTCTCTCTGGCTCTGTCGGAATGCTTCTCGCTTGGCGTATGCGCTTCGCCCAGCCTTGGCCATTCCTGTCCGTGCTGGGCGCCTTCGAGCTGATTCCGTCCTCTTGTCAAGGCACACACGGCTAGTTCATCAGATTGCTCACCTCGGAGATATCGGCCCCAGGTTCATACGCCTAGAGGTCCCTTCCTCTATTGGCGTTGACGCAAGTGCGTTAGATGAAATGAGGCAGGACGAACATGGCAGGTTCACCAACTGGCAGGAAATGTTCTGATAGCAAATGATCGAGCCCCCACCCTCGTGGATGAGCCTCACTGTTGCTTTAATTCACGGCGCAAGGAGCTGGAGAGACTCGGTTGAAAGCTCGAGTGGAAGCAATATACGGGTGAATCTGATTCTCACGCAGTGTCCAACTTCTCTACAGTACTCATTCGTAAGCAAACCGTGGTGTTCACTGTCATTTTCTGTCCGAATTTTTGATGCAAAGTCAACTCCACGCTGAGGTCATATTTATTCGCTGCCCAGGTGGTAGTCTTACACTATCATGGATGTAAGCAAACGACAGCCATGTCATCCGGGCCGGTACAAGCGGACTGAAGCCTCCTTCTGATCTCGACCTCAGCCTTGAACTTGATCCATGAAACCTCTGGAAGAATACCCTCAGCTTGACTCCGTTGCGTTGGTCACCACCCGAATTCCCGCTCCTCGACAAGGTCTCCAGTAACGGATTTTCAGCGCACACATTGTCCCACACCATCAATAATCTCTTGAGCCCGTGGAAATGGCGGAGTTCTGCAAGGATCTGCTCTGACAAAGGCCTGAGAGGCGGCTCGGATGAACGCGAATGATGTGACATCCCGCAGGTTCTTGATAAAGCTCAGAGGCATGTCGGTCATTCCCCCTTGAAGAGTTTGCCCCTCGGTTCGAAGTTGCCCACCCATAACCTCCCTGACCCCCTCTGCAGTACAGTCGATGCTCAGGAAGTGGACCCTGTCTCATTCTGCTGAGGCCCTTCGAACGCCAATATTTGGGTATTGTATTTGACGCGGTCCTTGTTGATAGATTTTGTGTTGCTCCTTCCTCTCTTGCGAGGACGAGGCATAGCAAAGCACCTGCCTTATCTTGTCTTATCCGCCGATCGGAAGGCCCTCGATGATTGTGGTTCAGCCACTCCCTGAATACCTAGTGGGAAGGAAGTACGCCTCTGACTACCTAGGTACCTACTTAGGTATTCAGGAAGTACGCTTCTTCCGAATCTAATCAAGCTAGAGCTGACCTTCGCCGTTGAAATATTCTGCGTCCCCTTGCTCGTCATCAATCAACCTCGACGTCGGTGATCATCCACATCGATAATTAATTCATGACATAGGATAGTCCGTATTTCAATAGCAACACTCCACGATCAACATTTGGCACCAGACGAGAAGTAATCACCCATAGTCCACATTAGGTACTAGACCTCCACTGATCTTTGGGTGTGCGCCGCGTCACCTACCGTGAAGCTCCAACAAGATCTCACGATGTCTTCTTCGCCTGTCTTGTTACCTTTGTTGTTCAGTTGCGTCATGGAAACCCATGAGGTGAAAGCAAATGACTGTATTGCTTTCAAGTTCCCAAAGGAGATATTGGCCCGGTCGCTCGCCCTCGTCAACCAAAACTTCCGATGGCTTGCCCGGGCTTGCCAGTTTCGCATTTTGACCTCTAATGGGAGCCACCAATGTGATTAACCTCATGTCGGAAGCCGTCGAGAGGCAGAAGAATCGCCAATACCACGAACAGGCTCAAAAGCCCTCGCTTGGGGCATGCGTTCGGGGCGTCGCCATCAACAATTGTGGCGGGTTGGAAGAGCTCGGTTACGTCCAGGGCACAACAAAACGTCGAAAATTCGAGAGCCGTGCTAAACCTGAAAGGCTTGAATCTGTCAGATGGCACACTCAGCCAAAGCCTACTCAATAGCTTGATCGGGACCACCGTTGAGACCGTCACATTGGATGTTATCCTGGCCCATTACCAGCCTCACCCTGAGGATCTCTACGAGCATGAAATCCCCCAACAGCCGTTCAGTCTACTGGGACAATATACTGCGCCTATATGCCCGTACTCTCGAGCGGTTGAGTATGTCGCACTGTTTCCCGAACTTCCACGGTCGCAAGCACAGGATCATCCAGCAGTTACCGTGGGCATGACGCAGAGGCCCAGAGATGATGTCGATACTCTTGACCATTCTGACCGATTGTGAACTGATAAACAATCACAAAGTTGTCCTTGGTGATAAAATCGACTCCTCCCCCCATGATCTGCCGCCTCACTTCGTCTTCGCCGACTCTACGGGACCACCAGGCTTCCTCGCGCTGACGGAAATGTACTTCCAGTGCTCCTGGCCCGCCATGCCCCCAACCCCAGCGATGGTGTTAATAAAAAACCGATCCAGCCTCAGAAACTTGACGATAAAGTACGGCACGATAGCCATCCAGTAGAACAGCCGCAGCATGGGCCGCACATTCTCCGAGTAGTCCACAATATCAACATCCACAAACCCAACCTCCTCGAGTGCCCGCCTCAGCTTCCCGGGGGCCATCAGGTCCAGCGGCATGGCGCTGTATTTGACGACGAAATCGGTGTCGCCCGCGAGATTGCCCGTCTCCTCGGCCTTGGTGACGCGGGTCTCGTACTCGTGCTCAACGAGCCGCCCGCCGGGCTTCAGGATGCGGTAGAACCCGCGCAGCACCGTCTCGAGGTCCGTGGCGTGCACAAGCGTCTCCATAGTGTACACGCCGTCGAGGGACTCGTCCGCGATCCACTCCAGGTGATGGTAGTCCGCCCTCCGCGCCGTGACCTGGCCCTCTGGCAGACCCGACTGCCGGAAGTTGCGCCGCGCCTTTTCCACGTGGTGTTCAACGACATCGATGGCCGTGACCCGCTGATATAAAGTTAGCATAAATACCGGGATGGGTATGCTCAGGGAGACCTCCTGGGGCCGAACGTACCAGTCCATGGCGTGCCATGTAAAGCGCGACGTGGCCGATGCCGCAGCCGGCGTCGAGCACGGAGGCCCCCTCGGGCAGGTTGAGCCGCTCGAACATCTTCTGCTCCATTCTTAGCAGGGAGGGCGTGATTCGTAATGGGAACCATGTGTCATGGTCCCTGTTGGATTTCTATGTCAGCGAGACAGATCTCGGAGGCACCGGAAACAGAAAGATCCGCCACAAAGATCCCCCTCTTCAAGAGATTTTACGACGATAATTAGGCAAGGAGTGTTGTAGCAATATAGGAACATCCAATGGACCATGGCAGACCATCTAAAGGATCGTTCTGTGGAAACCCACGGAATACTTTCCTCCCACCTCATCAAGAACAAGAGCCCAGTTCAGTGTGGCTTGCACAGCAAGTTGTCCACGGGAACGGGTATCTCATTGTTGACTGTCCCTCATCATCGGCACAGCAAACGCTGTGGTGATCATGCCATGGCGATTGTCACTAGACGACAGCAACCCATCATCCCATAGGCGCTCGTACCAGGCAGCAACCCTGACCCTTCTCGCCAGTAACAGCCCGTGACCTCGGAGTGATGTGCATTCTAAAGGGAGATATAAGCAAACGCAGGCTCACATACCAGTACCCAAAATGGCGCGTGCCGCCCAGAACAAGCCGGTATCCAACGCGGGACTCGAGCGACTGGTAGTAAGACTGGAGCTCAGGGTTGTCATTGATCAGAGGCGCGGCCCCTCCGCCGGGTGCCGCGGCCATTGTTGACGTTGGTTGTTAATTAAAGAAACGGCGAGGATATGGGAGGGATGAGAGACATTCGAGTCCATCAAGGATGAGCAAATTATCCTGAGGTCGTCGTCAGAGAAACAGAGACGCTGCTGTTCCGTCGTTGGTAAATCGGGGCAGGTGCACCGTGTTCTGGGCAAGTGAAAGTCGCCGAGGACCTGTGGAGTTAGTTGGCATCCAAAAGGGAAGGAAGTCTGGGCACTGTTGTCATGACAAACAAGGAATTACTGCAGAGGATGTCGAAATTTATTGACTCTGCATACCAACATTGAATGAGGCTGAGCTTATGACAAACCCGGGCGGGCCGCTCGCATCAGATTGTTTCGCCAATATCACTCTGATTTCGAGCTGTGCTGCAGCACCACAAATTCTTATAACAAACGAATTCCCTGCAAGTCTGTTCCAAGAATGCATCACATTACGGAAGAAGCTCTAATGTAGGATACCTAAGTAGGTTGTAGTTTTTCGCTTTCGTCTCATCCCCATCCTCATATCGCCGCCTTGATATCATAAAGCAGCCTCGTGGTACATGGGAGGATATCGAATGCGCATCTATAAGACCGTCCTCCCAAACTCGTTTCTAGAAAACACCATGTGCTACATTTAACCTTGGAACTCCTGAACCTTCGACTTCTCCCACTCTCCAGGGACCAGCGCCAGGGGCACGATACCCGACACGTGCATGTCAGGTCCGAAAATATGCGAGTCCAGGCCGAGCTCTTGAGTGGCCGACTTCATGTTCTTCAGACCCTCTTGCCAGTTGGGACCGGCACGACGGACCCAGATCTTGACGTTGTGCTCCTTCAGAGCCTTGGCGTATTCCCGCAGGGCGCGGATGACTCCCTTGAAGGTGGAAGCAACGTTGGTGAAGTTGGCGATACCACCTCCGATGAACAGCACCTTGCCCTGTTCGGACACGGGTGCGCGCAGCATCAGGTCCAGAACAGTGCGGGCGTAGTGGAAGGTCTGCGACTCGGTGGGCGCGCCAGAGTACTCACTATTGCGCAGTTAGATTTACATGATACAATTTCACACTCAGATTGGCTGACTTACCCGTAGTTGGCGAGCTCGTCGGCGAAGCCAGCGGAGGCAATGGCGTCGGCGTACACAACGGAAGCACCACCACCAGCGACCAGGGTCCAGATACGTCCGTTGGCGTTCAGGACAGTCAGCTTCAGCGAAGCACCGGTCTTGGCATCGAGCTCAGCAATGTAGGCCTCTTCCTTGGACAGCTCACGGCCGAAAGGAGCTGGGAATTCCATTGGTGGGCCGGCGTCGACGCTGACGGAACCGGACTTGGACGCAACGTTGGTCAGACCCAGAGCGGCAGGCGACCGGGCGATGGCCCACTTGACACCGCACTCGAAGTCTGCGGTCTGGTCAAGCTTGGCAGCAAGATCCAGGAAGTGGACGGAGGCGGATGTGGCATTCTCGTTGGGGATGACAACGAGAGGGTTGATCTCGAGGTAGGTGAACTGGCAGTCGACGTACACAGCGTACAGCCGCGTGATGAAGTCAACCAGGACATTGTGAACACCCTTGGGAACATCGGCGAGGAGAACGCTGGCGATCTCCTCGTTGGTTGGGTACTGGGAGAGGTCGACGGGAATCAGAAGCTTCTTGGCCTTAGCGTCGACATCGCCGACATCAACACCACCCTCGTGTGTGAAGAGAATCCAGTCACCCTGTGAAGCGAGGCGCGTTAGCAGGCTGCATGAAGAACGGCACAAAAACGCCGAGCGGGTTTAGGAAGGTGCCGCGCGCATTCGGAAGAGATTAGGGGCCAGAGGCCGGATGCAACGGTGTCAAGGAGGGCTAGAGGTGGTTGATACCGGCCCGCAGTTCGGGCTGCAGACCGCTTAGAGCCACCCTTTTGGCCCTTCCGTTCGTCCGCAAACTAAGCCTGCACGGGAGCCAAATTGCCTGGTATCCACCAACACGGAACAAGGCCAATTTTTGGGCACTTATAAAGCCAAGCAGATTTCCCAGCCTCTTCATCCACTCTCTCCCACAAGTGAGGTCGCGGGCGGAACTCCGAGAAAATGTGCTCGAGCGACCTCCGCCAGGACCATCTCCACTCGCGGGTGTGCACGCACTTGCTGCCGGCCCAGGACCGATCCCCACTGCCGCCGCATCCGTTGGCCATGAAGACCCTATCCGAAGCGCAAAAACAGGAATGGAACTCACATCTCGGACTGAGTTGATGTTGATGTAGTACTCAGTGTCTGAAGGGTGAGGCACGAAAGGCTCGACGAGGAACTGGCGCAGGACACCCTCGACGTGCTCGACCTTCTGGGGCTTTCCGGCGCGCTCAGCAACCCAGGCCTTTGCCTCGGCCCAGGTCTTGTTCAGGGCCAGGAGACCGCTCTTGCCTCGCCTCTTGATCAGCTGGTCAGGCTTCGCGACGAACTTGGCGCCGTCCTGGAGCAGCCATGGGTAAGTGACCTCGGCCTGGTTCAGGACATCCTCGACAGCGGCGTCCTCTGGGAAGTACAGAGAAGCGAGCCTTGGGGGAGCGTTGTGCGTGGTTGGCTTCGGCAGGGGAGAGGGCTTGATGACGGGGGCGCGGGTGAGGTGGTAGTTGAGGATGGCCTTGCCATCAGCTTCGGTAATGGACTTTGCGGACATTTTGACGCAAGATCAAGGTATGTGGTACAGGCCGGAATGGTTTGTAACGTTGTGCTGTGAGTTCTACCCCCCTATGGATCGTCAAATCCACAGTCGCGAAGCAAACGGTGAGCTCGTATGTCGGGCTTGCGCCTGTTTTACTACCAAGACGCAATGTTAGCACCGAGAATCGCAATTGGGCACGGCATTGGCTCCAGCACCAGAACAGCGAGGTGAGAAGCGACTGAGGACCAACTCGAGGGCGGGTTCAGGCCTGCGAAGCCGCCAGCGCCTGTTCGCGCCCGAAGAGTTCTGCCCGTCTAGGGGTTATGAGGGGCGAGGGGCGTGAGGCGTGTGATGTGTGCGACGGGCTGTCATCAGGAATGGGTGCTCACAATTGAAGTCGAGATGGCACAGCCTGAGGGACTGTGGAAGGTTCGTGGGAGACGAGATGAGTGCCTCTGTTCTGTGAGTCTTGACGATCGATTTGTTTGCTCAGGTGCAAGTGTGCCTGTTCAAAAAATTCAAGGACGAAGACCGGACCCGGCTGAGCTGGATTGGGGTGGACTTGAGAGCGGGCGTGGGCGTTGGAGGGTGGACAAGGTCGGGGAGCTCCAAAAGTTCACCTCACCACCTGGGCCGCTGGGCAGGGTTCAGTGCTGAGAACTTTCCACAGCTGGCGTGCGAAAGGGCGGGGACTGGAGGGGAATTGCTGAGTGGCATGCAGGGGCCCAGCCCACAGGGGGTTACGGCAAAAGGTACAAAGAGCCCACCCCGGACAAAAAGCTTTGGGGCGGTCCCAATCGGTGGGCGGTCTAAGTGGGCAGGTACCGGTACATGGCAAGTCGCCTAGCACATCCGAGCTGCACAATCGGCGCGGACCTGGAAGGGAAGATCAGGGGTCGGACTGCGAAGAAGGCCAAAGAAGCAACATCCCGAAAAAAGAGTCCAAGAGGAGGATTCACGAACGTACGCACGCATGAAACCACTGGGCAGTCACGCAGCAATCCTCGCAGCTTCGCACGCTCCTACTGTTTTTGGTCCATCCCACCCTTCCATCCACAACTTTTACGAGAGCAAGTGCCTCGAGGAGGAAGCCCTGAGAAGCCTAGGCTGGCATGCCCAGAGCGCAATCAATGTGTGGCCTTCTGGTCGTCAGCCGCGGCAAGGATGCAAAAACTTGCCTTTCGGCACCCGAGTCATTCTACTGCCAGTTCAGACATTCCCGACACTACCACCTGCACATACTGTTGTTGTCAGACCCCCAGACACAAGCAGTGGCAGTCCTCGGTAAACCCAAGAGTCAAGAGATGGTCATCTTTCACGGCGGTTGTCACCGTCCACGGCTTCGGCTTTCTCTGACTCAGCCTACCGAGCTGCTCGTCACTTATCTCGGTACAGGGCCAAGACATGCACCCAGCTCAACTGTCCCGCCAGAAGTCCGCCGGCGAACGGAACCAGGCTGGGGACAATCCGAGTCGCTGTGCCGACTGCAAGCTGGCTGCGGGCTGGCTTTTGGTGGTGGGATTGCTACTGTACATTGCTTCCATTCCTCTGCAACCAGCTGCAGCATCCTGCTCTGCAGTACTCCCTCTGCCTAGGGGCGTGGGGGCCCGTCAAGGGCAATGTCCTGCCAGTCACATCTTTCGTTACTGCTGGAATGTTTCCTCTTTTGTCCTATCTCGGTCCTGGAATCATTAGGTTCAGGCTCGGAGAAACGTGTCAGTGGGCACCGGCTGACTGCGACGAGCCCGGCTAATCGGTGCCCGGGTGCCCGACCGGACTGCTTACTGACTGTTTCGGCCCATCTCATCTTATCGTTATTGCTACTGCTACTGCTACTGCTACTGCCGTGGATTCTCTAGCCGTTTCCCTTCTAGTACGGCAGTTCGTCAAGTCACAACGCACCGATCTAATTCATGCGAGGGCATCGAGTGGTGCCACCAGTTGTTGATATTGGGCTTTGCCATTTTGATGACGATCCTCCCCTAGAATATGTTGGCAGCCCCTAGCGCGACGGGTAGTGAGCTAAGTAAATTTAGCTGCGACCACGGACTTGCAGGCATGCATGCCATGCTTATTCCTTTCATGGTCGCTCATACCCCCTGTGGCAGTGCGACAGTGTTTTGATCTGTCCTTGGATCAGTCAGTCAATCCGTGATCAATCAATCGATGAACCAATCAACCAGTGTTGGTGCAGTTCCGAACAAAGGGACGGGGGGTCGTCTACCGGTCGGCATGTTTCCATGTCGACCTCTCGGGTTTGGGATGGCCTGGGTGGGAGTTACAATTATTGGAGTTCAGCCCATCTGCCCAGCTCGGGGATGCGTTTGCACCTTGCGCAGCCCTGCAGGGTCCCAAGTACCGGTACACTGCGCATTGGTACGACCCACTGGCGCGGGCAGGGATCTGAGCTGAGTCGGAGGTACCTACCCTTGCGCGCTCATCGTATTTTTCAACAAGAACTGAGCCAACAGACCAGGAACTTCCCCAACTTTTTCAGAGGTCACTCGCTCGCCGTGACAGTAGCTAGCTAGCCAGCCCAGTGGCCGTCAGCTCCCAGCTCATCGCCGCCGCAAGATTGGGAAAAGGCAAAGGGACGAGCAAAGCGAAGGGGTCAGAGCAGACGGACCAGGAAATTCCAACGGACAGAAACAACCATCTGCTCTACCATCAGGACACCATCTCGGCATCGGTATCGTCGCAAAACCAGCTTGCCCACCACCTAGACCCAGTAAGCACCACCGGTACCCATCAGTCTCATCGCTGCTGCCCCTCGCCCACTGCCTCGTTGCATCGATCTCTCCCAACCCCCAGTCCATCCACCTTACCCTCTCGCCCATCCCACCAGACCACGCTTTCAGCTCCACACCGGACAGGTACTTCCTCCCTTTGACCCCTGCCTGCCCGCCCGTCTGCTCTCCCAATCGCTCCTCTGCCTCTGAGCAAAGCACCACGACAAAAAAACTCCCCCCTCTCAATTCACATACCCACTCCTGGCCATTGAGTCTTCTTTCCTGACCTCGCTCCAGCCTCAGTGAACTCGACACACTTCAAAGCTCTAGGACTGCTAGACGCGAAGAATTGAGACAGGTATGTTGGCCAGTCTGCTCCGTCTGTTTTTGTGTTTGATTGCGCTGCGCAAGCTGTGGGTGGCTCTGTGGCAGTGGCTCTCGCAGATCCGAATGGTCGGCCTGGAGAGATCATGCCTGGACTCGCGGAACATCCTGTGTCGCGAGGATATGTAAAGCAAAAAACGGGCAGACACCGTCAACTCCGGCGGGAAAGTGGTCCAAAAGGCACGACTGCGAGAAGAATGACCCCAATGCTAATGCGGTGTTCCCAACAGGCCTTCCCTTGAAGTTGTTCGAGAAGCCAACCCTCCAGATACCCAGAACGATCATGTCTACGGCCACTGTGAACGGCACGACAGGCAAGGGCCTGTCTGCCAACGACAACATCACCCGTTTTGCCGCTCCCAGCAGGGCCCTCAGCCCTCTCCCCAGCCATGCCCTGTTCAACGACAAGACGCGATGCTTCGTTTACGGCATGCAGCCCCGTGCTGTCCAGGGCATGCTGGACTTCGACTTCATCTGCAAGCGATCCACACCATCCGTCGCCGGCATCATCTACACTTTCGGCGGTCAGTTCGTGAGCAAGATGTACTGGGGCACCAGCGAGACCCTCCTGCCTGTCTACCAGGAGGTCGACAAGGCCACGGCCAAGCACCCCGACGTCGATGTTGTCGTCAACTTCGCCTCCTCCCGAAGTGTCTACAGCTCCACCATGGAGCTGATGCAGCACCCCCAGATCAAGACCATCGCCATCATTGCTGAGGGTGTGCCAGAGCGAGTGAGTTAAGACCCATATTCAAGACCGCCATGGTGCTGGCGCTAATTGTCTCCGTAGCGTGCTCGTGAGATCGCCCACGTCGCCCAGCAGAGGGGCGTGACCATCATTGGTCCTGCTACTGTTGGTGGTATCAAGCCCGGCTGCTTCAAGATCGGCAACACTGGTGGCATGATGGACAACATCGTTGCTTCCAAGCTGTACCGCAAGGGCTCCGTTGGCTACGTCTCCAAGTCTGGTGGTATGTCCAACGAGCTGAACAACATCATCTCCAACAACACGGATGGCGTCTACGAGGGTGTGGCCATTGGTGGTGACAGGTATCCCGGAACCACCTTCATCGACCACTTGCTGAGGTACCAGGCCGACCCGGAGTGCAAGATCCTTGTGCTCCTGGGTGAGGTTGGTGGTGTCGAGGAGTACAAGGTGGTCGAGGCCGTCAAGCAGGGTATCATCACCAAGCCAATTGTCGCCTGGGCCATTGGTACCTGCGCGAGCATGTTCAAGACCGAGGTCCAGTTCGGACACGCCGGTTCTTTCGCCAACTCTCAGCTCGAGACTGCCGCCATGAAGAACAAGAAGATGGCCGAGGCTGGCTTCCACGTCCCCAGCACCTTCGAGGCCATGCCCGAGGTCCTGAAGAAGGTCTACGATGACCTCGTTGCCAAGGGCACAATCCAGCCCCAGGCTGAGCCTGCTGTGCCCAAGATCCCCATGGACTACTCCTGGGCGCAAGAGCTCGGCCTCATCCGAAAGCCTGCTGCTTTCATCTCCACCATCTCCGACGACCGTGGCCAAGAGCTTCTGTACGCTGGCATGCCCATTTCGGATGTGTTCAAGGAGGAGATCGGTATTGGTGGTGTCATGTCCCTCCTGTGGTTCCGACGCCGCCTGCCGGACTACGCCTCCAAGTTCTTGGAGATGGTCCTCATGCTCACGGCCGACCACGGTCCTGCCGTGTCTGGTGCCATGAACACCATCATCACCACCCGTGCCGGCAAGGACCTGATCAGCGCGCTGGTCAGCGGTCTGCTTACTATCGGCTCCCGATTCGGTGGTGCTCTGGATGGTGCTGCGGAGGAGTTCACCAAGGCCTTTGACAAGGGCCTCAGCCCGCGTGACTTTGTCGACTCGATGCGCAAGGCCAACAAGCTCATCCCGGGTATTGGCCACCGTATCAAGTCGAGGAACAACCCTGACCTGCGTGTCGAGCTGGTCAAGGAGTTCGTCAAGTCCAGGTTCCCCAGCACCAAGCTGCTCGACTACGCCCTGGCTGTCGAGACCGTCACCACGTCCAAGAAGGACAACCTGATCCTGAACGTCGACGGCTGTATCGCCGTCTGCTTCGTCGATCTGCTCCGCAACTGCGGTGCTTTCAGCAGCGAGGAGGCTGAGGACTACCTGTCCATGGGTGTCCTGAACGGTCTGTTCGTGCTCGGCCGGTCGATTGGTCTTATTGCCCACTTCTTGGACCAGAAGAGACTGCGCACCGGTCTGTACCGTCACCCATGGGACGACATCACCTACCTGCTGCCCAGCCTCGCCCAACAGGGACGGCCAGGCGGCGAGGGCCGTGTGGAGGTGCAGGTGTAAGAGGAGCTGGCGGAAGGAAAAGGCACATATCTAGAAGCGGGAGCCATGATGGATGTTTCACCCTTTTTATGAAACCTCGTGTAGTAATGATTAGCTCTGGGCCGGGTCTGATGCAATTCTTAAACAATTAGAAGGCAAATGGAATTTCATGAAGACGCACGAGATGCATTGTTGAACGAATCAATACAATATTTGAGCGATCTCCAGAGTAAATCAATTGGGAGCTATCTGATCTTTGATCTGTGAGAAGGAATGCGAGCCTGCCGCTACGTAGTAGCCAAAGCACTTCAGCTCTGTGAAAGACGCACGGACCAAGGCCGGCATCTTGTTCGCCTGCCGGGACCTGTGATTTTTTGGAGGAACTCGGTCACGACAACTGAGATGCAACGACTACATCGTTGAACTCTGCGCCAACGGACCAATTCGCCTACTAGTGCGAGTCAAGCAGTGCCCGTTGCTTCCGCTAGCCAACAGACACCTGATTTCTGCGGCTCACGGTCCCTGAGAACGGGGCGCAAAGGTATGGACTGGAGGAACCCACGTACAAGAGCGCGCGTGAACGACCAAGAAGCTCACACGATCTTGTTTCCTCCCTAGGCAGATAGGCCTCTCACCTTTCCACCGCACGAAGCAACGGCTGGAAGGGCCATCCGACGAAACTCCCGCGATCTCGACGGTCTCCCGCTCCACGGCTACGCCACCCAGCCGGACGAAAGCAACGAACCATCCACACCCACGCACCCTCCAACCAAGATGTCCGCCCCAGCAACAAGAACAGCAGTCGCGGCGGCGGCGGCAGCAACGAGAGCAGCAGCCACGGCCACAGCGACGACAACAACAACATCAGCAGCCACCCCGTCCTACTTCCGCATAACGCTCCACCGCTCGGCCATCGGGCTGCCGGAGCGCACGCGCGGCGTCCTCGCGGCGCTGGGCCTGCACCGCCGCTGCCAGACCGTCTTCCACCCGGCCGAGCCGCAGTTCGCGGGCATGATCATGAAGGTCAAGGAGCTGGTGCGCGTTGAGGAGGTCGGGCGCCGCCTGAGCGCCGCCGAGCTGCGCGCCGAGAGGACGCCCGACCGGGGGTTCTGGGTCGAGAGGAGGGCCGGCGCTGACGCCGCTGGGCAGTCATGAAGGGAAAAAGGGGAGGCCGAGTGAGCGTGCGAGGCAACGCGGGCTGGTTTGCGTGCGGCGCGTGGGAGGGGAGGGATCGAAGAGGCGTAGATCGAGATGGGATGGGAGTGCTGTATGAAAATGAGTATTACTAGAGGGTGGAATGGATCCATCCGATGCTCGTCGGGAGGCGTGTGTAGCGCTGCGAGGAAGATGACAAGTATCAGCGCAGGCTGGATATGGTCGAGGACCCCAAGGGGCCCCTGTGTATAGGGGCTACAATGCAGCTCCTCCCGGGTTGCCACTGTCTATAGAGGAGCTCATTCACAGTCATGATCCCGGTGGACGCATGCCGTTGTATGAACATCCACCCCACTCTTGCTGCTATAGCTGGCACTTTTGAGGCGGTGTTGTCTACGTCCGTCTCTGCGTAGAAAGCAGGCCAAGAACAATACAAACCCATGCTACGGGCCGTCAATGTCACGCACGGTGGAGAAGGATCACAAAGACCATGGTACCGAGTTCCCTTTGATTCATTAATGTACACAAATACTGTGCGAGTCCGGAGCCGTGAACGTTTCTGCGCAACAGCGCCTCGTCGAGAATGACCAGAGGCGGCAGATATCAAAGCCCCAGAACAAAAGTTTCCACTTTCATCATGCCTGCATCTCAAGCCTCAACGGTCCACTGCATGAAAAGTTGCCTCGCCAAACAACAATTAAGAGGCGGCAGTGACCAAGACTTCCAGAGACGCAGGTCCGTTCTCCATTGAACAACAAATTACCCTCCTTGAATCTCACTTCTCATCAAATACCGTTCTGAGCTCGCGGTGGTCACTGTGACAATGCCTTGACACGTCGTAAGGCGGTAGTAGTGACAGAGCCTCAGAAAAGAAAACGAAAACCATCTGTCCAGTATGGAATACCACAACACCCCTGTCGTATTTTCCGTCAACACGACGGATTCATAGCCGTGATCGTAGTTGCCTCATCGCATCAAGGCCAGACCACAAGCTTCAGACTAGTCGCAATTCCACCCTCTGTTTTTTTTTTTGGTGCTCGAACAAGTGCCGAGAAATCCTGATCAGCCACCGCAATCGTGACCAAAAGTTCGGTAGAACGCAGATTGGAGGACGTCATCCCATGCTCGTGTGATGGTAAAGTCTGCCCATCATGGCAGTTTCAATGCGGTCTCGTGCGTGAATGACAAGATCGCAGTTCTAAGAATAGTTGGCAAAGACGAGTCGATATCGTAGCCCAGCCGACTGAGCATCAAAAGCGTACATATCTGATACAATTTTCTTCGGTTGTGTCGTAATTGCGAATTCTTCGTAGCGGTTCTCAAATCCGACCACCACTCGGTATTGACAGTACGAAATGCCTAGCAGGTTGCAATTCGACAGATGTCCTCGCGTTGCTGTACTCAAAGTAATTTGGGTCGTTGGAAGGAAAAGGCTTGCAGCAGCCGTCATCAGATTGTACTGGCCACAGCCACACTGCTTCCCCAATGTCGGGCTTGGTCGATCATCGTCTAGAGCCCATGATGGAAGGTCGATAAGGTCGACGCTTCTTGGCCGAAACCGCCGCAGACTGCGATCCGCCACCCCTCTTCACTCCTTCTGGGGCATGCTGTTCCTCAGGCTCGAAACCAGTGATTCGCTTGGGCTTCTGCTAGGAGCTCTTGGCTTTTTCCTGGTATTCTGGCCCGGGAACCTCGTACTCTCGGACAAAGTACTTCTGGCCGTTCTTGCTCAGCCAGTTGGTGAACTTGGTCAGTTCCTCGCGAAGGCGGCTGACAGATTGCTGGTCCATGTTGGTTTGAGCAAGCAACTCCGGCAGCGAGACTGGAGAAGAGATTAGTGGCGTTCATCACGTCACAGAAGGAGATACAGGATCAAGACCTACCAAGCAGTCGGCAAAGATGCTCGCCTCCGTAAACACTGCTCGGTCCTCCGTCTTTCTCGTTCTCCCACTGTGGGAGCAACTCAGAATACTGCAATCGCTCGAAGCTGGAGCCAGAGTTAGCCGAGTCTGTCACGTGCGGAAGATCCTCATCGAGGCACAACACTTACCGATAGAGGAGAATTCTACCAAGGGCTCGATCGAAGTATTCGCGAAGGCCCGCGATCGTCTCTTTGAGAATGTCGACCTGAGCGGAATCTTCCTCACGCTTTGGCATCTCATCTTCCAGGTAGTCATTCAGAATCTTGGCGACCGGTTGCTCATGCGGCAGCGGCACAAGTTGCGAGTCCTTGGTGACATGCTCCCAGTCATCCACGAGGATTCCCTTCAGGACATCGGTCATGACAAGCTTTATCGACGGTCGAGCGTGGAAGGATTCGTCCTGTGACTTCAGGTTAAGATCAGGCCAATCAAGTGACTTCTCCCACTCCATGTACGTGTGGCTCATCCACGTGGCTTCGTAGTCATAGCCTTCCCATGGCGAGTTCGTCTGGGCGTCGCCCTCGGAGTTAACGCTCATGGAGTCGATCGCTCGAAGTATCTGGGGGTTGCCATCAGGCTTGCGGTAGTTGGGGCCTTTGCGCGTCGCGCGCTGCAACTTTGCAGGGCGCTCGTGGGGCTCCTCTGTCTCCTCACGCGCTCGCTTGCCCTTGTACTGCAGCTTTGCAGTCTGAGCCTCCGCTTCCTCACTCAACTGACGGCTACGACTTCGCGTGATCCGACCGGAATAGGAGGACTGTATCTTGGTGGGCTGGATCATCGCGTTCTTGCCAATCTTGGCCTGGCTGAAATGTTGCATCTTCGAGGGCTGAACATTCGGTCCCTCGCTGTCCTCAGGAAGTTCCTCGATGGAGGGCAGTATCTTTGAGGGTTGGGAATTGAGAGCTTCAGCCGTGCCGTCAGAGCCGTTGGCGGAGTCCTTCTTGGTAGAAGCGGCTTTCTCCTTGCGCGCTCGCTTCGCTGGGCGGCCCTCCTGCTCTGCGTCCTGGTCGAGAAGCTCCTTCTTCACTATCTCCTGGCTGTCTTCACGAGCTCGCTTCATGGGTGTCTTTCGTCCACCCGGGACGTAGACGCAGTTGAACCCTCTTCTGACACAGGCCTCACAGGGCGTGCCTCCGGTGCAACGGGTCTTGTGCGCTCGGCAAGGGTCACAGGCCTTGGTAGCCCTTGGAAGCTTGATCACTGCCGACTTGTCCTTGCCCACGCTGCTGTTGGCGGTGTTGCCAGATGCCGCCTTACTTGCAGCGGTCTTGGTAGCCGTAGACTTGGTTGGCGCCAACTTCTTGGGTGCTGCAGTCTTGGTTGCTGCAGCCTTGGGCGCCGGAGTCTTGCGTGCTGTTGGCCTGGAAGCCGCAGACTTCTTGGGCACCGTAGTGTTTTCGGGCGCAGTGGTGGTAGTTGCCTCGGGCTTGCTTCCTGCTGGCTCTTGTGCATTTGCGGGAGCACGTGGAATGTCGTTGCCGATGGGCTCATCACCCAATGACCTGGCTTTTGGGTAGACGCTGTTGTAGGCATTGTTCATGGCAGCATAGTAGCTCTTGGGCACAACACCGAGTACCGGGCGACTCGAGAACGTGTTTTGGGTCATGGCCGCGCGCGTGTCGCGCATGAATAGATTGAAAGGAGGCTCGCTGCGCTGCCTGCTTCTCATTGTGTCCTCGTCCGCGTCAGGTGCGGCTACCGTGGTGGTAGCATCCTGTGTCGCAGTGGCATCGCCAGTCGGAGCCTGGACATCAGCTGCTGCTGTGGTGGCCTGGGAGGCCTTGGCCCTGAGGCGGGTATTGCGAGTGTGCTGGGGCGGGGGCATGATCGACCTGGCCTTCGCAGCAGCGCGTTTCTCTCTGTTGATGACTGCCTTTTTGGCCTTTTCGGCTTTGGCGGTTTTTGTGACGATGGGATCTGGAAGGTCCTCAAGGTCGCTCGGGCAATTCTCCTGCATGAAGCTACGCAGCTCCTCGTTGAACTCCTCTCTGTCTTTTGGAGGAATCCCGGCGGTCAACTCCTCCTCTGACTCTGGGGTCTCCTCCCTCTTCTTCGGCTTCGCCCGCTTGTAAGGGACAGGCCAAGGGTCACGATAATCGTTGGCTATGAAATTGGACACCAATCCCTCATCGGTGGATGTGAAGTAGAAGTCGTGAAGGGCCGTTTTGAATTCAGGATTTGATTGGGAAAGGGTTTCAGGGGGCAGTTTGGAGAGATTGTCGTAACGTAGGGAGGCTTTGTACCAATTTGCCTCTTTCTTGACAAACGCTGCGTCCATTAGGTCGATGTGAATGGTGGGGCTAGGAACCGTTTGAAGTGGTTCGGACCTGGTGATGATGGGAAGGTGGTCGAAGAGGCTGTACTGGTGGATTGATTGGGGGAGTGCGAATGGTGCAGAGTCAAGATCAGTGGCACTCCGTTGAAGGCAACGTGCTCGAGAATGTTGACCTTGAGGTTGCTCAGCCGCAGAGGTTGAATGAGCTGAGCTCCTGTCGTAAACGGGGCCTTGTCTGTGGTCGTGTTTGGGTGAAGGATGAAAAGGGAGCGGTCGCGTCACGGAAGTAACGCGTCGATGAGATTGATGTGATCCCAAAACTGACCAGTTCTCATGAACGAGTAGTGCTGAAGCTGCACAGAGTCTTGTGGAAGCCTTGAGTGAGGGCCTCCTGTTGCCGAGCTTGCTGTGGGAGTGTTGACTTTGGCGTGAGGAAGGTTGAAAGCTGGTGTCGCGTTGATTGATGCCACGCAGATGCCGACAACTTTTGCCTTAACGCCTGTCTCTTGTGGGTATGCAGATTCACGCTGAATCAAATGCCCTGGTGATGGGAAAGACAAATCTCGATGTTTGTCGAGGTTGTCTTGACGTTGGGGGGTTGGTCAAGCAGGAGGAGGGCTTGGTGTGTCAAAAGCACAGAGAGGTGGAGGTTGATGCCCGTGCCAGCGACCTTTCACCCAGGAACCTCGATTCTTGGGTCACTGAAATCCCGTGCAGCTGTAGGAAGTTGCCGAACAAACGAGCTTTGGGCTTTTCAAGACAGCCTATGGCAACCTTGGCGAAAAAACCGCGAGTGATGCCGCTGGAACCCTTGGGTTTAAATACCTTCACTCCAATCATATTCCACCAGTACTCGGGCGAGACGTTCCATTCACAGCTCATTCAGAAGATCCAATCCGGAGACACAATGGAACACATAATAAAATGGGTGGGCCACAATAGGAAACGGGGTTTAGTACTCACATTCTCCAAGTCAAAATCTCTCTTCCGGCCCCGTCCAGACATGGTGGCCGCAGCACCCGATCTCTCCTCACTGCCTCGAGCTGAGCTGAAGTCGGAACCATTCTTCAGACCTGCCTTCTTCGCTGGGCCAGACTTCTTCTGCATGCTCGCACGAGCCTGCTGGTTGAGCTGGGCGGCAAGCTCGCGGTTCTCATCGTTCAGTTTGCGGATTCGGTCCTGAGGGACCCAGTCATCCCATGTGGCCTTCCAACCCTTGTAGTGAATTTTGTACCGAAAGCCACCCTCCTCGGTGGAATCGATCTCAATGATCTTGGCCTCGTACAGCATGTCATGATGGAAGCACAAGACCTTCTCGTCCTTGGCGTAGGGGGGAGCTGCCGGCTTGGAAGAAGGCGCCATGTTGGTGACAGTGTGCCTGCTGACAGTGAACGGGGAGCTATGGAAGTCGAGTGACACTAAACGAATCTCAAAGGACGGCGAGTCTCCAGGGCAGTCTGTTGCAATCGAGAGTGCCAGGTGGGTTGGGCGAGGAAGTGAAAGGTTGGATGCTGAGGACCCAAGGTGAGAAAGGAAGCCGGTTACAGGAGTGTCACGGGACCAGGCGAGTCGAGAAGCGCGTCTCGAGGCAGGCGCGCTACGATTGCCGCCCCCCCAATCAATCAAGCAGGTCAACTCACTCCTCTTGCAACACAACAGAGCCAGTCATTCACACAAAACCAAAACGGTGAGACCACCGTACGCCTGTCAAGAGTTTATTTGACGATTTGAGAATTCGTCCCGTAAACTACGCTTCAGATCATTTGTTCTAAACCAAACTAGAGCAGGACAATCGGCGTCGAGGTCACCAGAGACGCCACCAAACATGGCACCCACCGAGTCAACAATCCTTGCCAACTACCTCCTGGTCCCGGCACAACTGCCGGCCATCATCTCCCTGAAGGAATTCACAGATCTGTTTCCTCGTGCGCAGCAGTCATCCCCGCAGGTCAAGAGACTTTACAGAGATCTTCAGCTCCAGAGAAACGCGCTCATCGATGATGTGGCATCCAACATTGAGACTGAGGCAAAACGGGCCAAAGCACTGCGGCGGGAGGTTTTAAGAGCAAAGCGCGAGGCCGAAGACCACGAGATTGACGACGAGATTGATATCGAGAGAGCTGTAGGATTATCCTCTGCCACTAATTTTAGCTGGCTTTTTTTCTCCTTCTCTTGAAGTCAGACTTCTAACAGCATCACAGCTCTACGGTGCAGCATCAGGAGCTCCTGTCTCAAAGCATGATATCAATTCCATCATCCCGGAATTAGCTAGCTCTGCAGAGGAGCTTGATGCATCAATACAGGCCCTTCAGAAGGAAGAGGCCGACCTATTGCAGTCCATCGAGCAAACCGTCGGCAACATGAGCGACCTACGGTACGGTCGATTATCCAACGGACAGCTCACAGAGCAGGTTCTGGAAGGCCTACAAAACGTTCAAGAGACATGTCAGGCAAGACATTAAATAGGTGCCTAGCAGGCGTATCCCGATCAGGCGAAGAAGCCCCGATGATAAGTGTACAAAACCAGTTCCCCCGCCCAACCATGACAAAGCAAAAGCACAAAGACCCCCCAGAAAGTTTGGGCATCACGCATATCACCTCGTACAACATCTCGTCATGCGCAAAGGTTGGCCCTTTACCGCGCGGCGGCAGCGCCTCCAGGAGCGGCACCGGGTGGAGGAGCCATGCGTCGAGACCTGGCTGGCATTAGCGACCTTGAATGTTGCATATGGTGCCCTTGGTGTGACTTACATGAAAGTCCGGCTGACGAAGGAGACAACCAGCATCATTGCCCAGCTGGGGACAACGCTGAGTCCCCAAAGGGCGTATGCGATAGGCACAGCAACGCCGTATTGGGCGAGCTCACCATCGAAGGGGTGGAAGTAACCCTCCTTCTTGTTGAACTGGCTCTTGTCCCCGCGGGTCTTGTATAGCTCCAAGAAGGTGTCGCTGTCGGTCGTGGACAGGTTCATGCGCTTGATGTAGATGTCGATGGGTGCGGGAGGCGGGAGCATCTCGAACAGCCACAGGCTACCAGCGCCAGCGGACCAAGCATTGCAAAGGATGGGCTGGTCGTCGCAGTTGACAAACCCAACGTGAGGGGCGTCAGGCAGGACGGCGAGCTTGGCGGCTGTCTGGTTAAAGGCCTCCTCGACCTTCAAGCAGTGGCCTGTCGCATGGTCAGCACGGGCGTCAAATTAGAATGCATCCGGATTCCACAAAATGGGGCCTACCAAAGCAAGTCTTGTTCCCACCCGAGATCAGAACCCACCACTCCTCGGGTTTGGTGGACTCGGGCTTCACGGGCGAATAGAGGGTGTCCTTCCAGTTGTCCAGCGTCAAGACGTTCAGCTTCATCTCGCCGACCTTGGCCTCGGCAGCTCCAACGGGGTCATGCTTGCTGGGGTTTGGCACGTAGGAGCCGAATTGGCCGAGGAAGTTCTGGAACTGTGCCTTGTACTGCTCAAACTGCTCACCCTGAGCTGAGGCCAACAGCGGCAGAGCCAATAGAGCCGAGGATGTTGAGAAACGCATTGTTACACAGCGACAAGAGCCAAGAAAAGTTCGAACAAGTGATTATACTCTGGAGCTGTTGGAGAAAGAGGCAGCTCAATGACGATGGTCTGCCGGCCAAAAAAAAGTTGAAGAGAACAGATGGAGACGGCGGAGGCTGCAGGATCCTCCAGCGGTGGACTATCAGGGTCCTTGGAGAGCTCCGGGCTGCTAGCAGGCACCGAATCCTGGGGTCAAGGATGGAGAAAGCAAGCCGGACCAACGGTCGGTGAGGGGGCCGATAAGATAAGCGGAAGCCTGCAGAGAAGACGGAAATCAGGTGTGAGAGAGTGTGAAGTTTCCAAGGAATGAATGTTGAGTTGTAGCACTGGATAGAAAAGGGTGATGTCTCGAAGATGCTAGCCCTGCGATGACTCTCTATTAATACTTCCTCAAGGTCTTCACCACTCTCTGTTTGTTGTTGAGCTGGGAAGGTCAACTGTAGTAGGAGGCGACCGTATCCTTGTCAGCGTGTTGACCAGGAAGCAGCGCTCTTACTTACCCCAAACGGTCTAGGCCACTTCGAAGCTATCCCGCCTGGGGCATTTAATGTATCCTACCATGATGTTGCCGACCCATGCCGGCTAACAAACCCGATTTCTTGACATAATTACACATCCACTATGGTAAGTCCATGGACAATCACTTCAACTATTCTCTTGTCTAACGATGCAGCCTCCAAAAGTATCTGATCAGAAGCGTAAACGCGGCAGACCGCCAGGCGCGTCTAAATCGAAAGGCGACGCGTCGAGCCACGAGGCGCCCATCCACGATGCTGAACCCGACCCCGAAGAACGCGCTCGACCGAGGAAACGTGGTCGCAAGAACGAAGCCGAAGGCGCCGGCACAGAACCTGGTCCCTCGCGGAACGACAATGGACTGGTGCAACCACCCAAGGCCGGCCGGCCACCCAAGAAGAGCCAGCACACCGCGAAGGCAGACAGCCAGCGCGAAACTGAGGAACAGGACAGACGCTCCAATGCAAAAGAGAAAGTCAGGTCCGACATCAGGACGGAGCCTTTAAAGGGCAAGCGTAAAGCAGTACCGCAGATCGAGCCGCGAGAAGAAGAACAACAACCAGAGAGCTCAGAGCCTCGACGCAGCACACGAGTGCCAGGAGAAAGCGAGGCCCCTGGTGCCGAACAGCAAGCTCTTCCACAAGAAAGATCAACAGAGCGCGCACCGAAGCGCGCTGGTGGCACGTCGTCTGGACCTTCCAAAGACAAGAGGAAGGCGTCGACAGGCAAGGAGAAAGCGACTGCGAGTCAAACATCGCCTAAAGAGGACGAACCATCGGCCCCAGCTCCAAGGCGTAGTGGACGAGACCGGCGAATAAGGGAACCTGACAGTGTCCCCAGTGGAAGCCCACAAAATGACCAGCAGGATGCACAACCTACGGCCGCCCGGCATAGTGGGAAGTCCAGAACCCGAGCGAATGAGGTATCACGGGAAGCGGCGTCTCCCAAAGTACAGCAGAACCATCCAGCTGCGGAAATAGGAAAGAAGCGCCGTGGGCGACCATCGTTGAGCAAGAAAGATTCTGAGAGTGCGAGGGCGTTGCAGCCGCAGCAGGGCAACAGGGCCAAGGCGCCGAGGGAGTCGTCTGAGGCGGACAAAACCGCAGACGAGAGTCGCTCAACAGAAGAATCACGCCCGAAGCGCCGCGGCCGGCCTAGGCAATCGGATTCTGTTTCTCAAGAGCCTGAGCCAGCCCAGCCACCTCGGTCACGCGGCAGGCCACGACGTCGTTCGCCCGAAGCCGCGGAGGAGCAGGAGCAGGAGCAAATTTCTACCAAGAAAAACCGGAAAAGGCATCAGCCTCCCCAGCTGGAACCCGTTGTCGAGGAAGAGGAGAATGAAGACGAAGACGCAAGCTCAGATGAAGACGAGCCGGAGTTTCCGTTCCGATATCTCAAGGAAAGCACCAAGAACATCCCACGGTCTGTGATATCTGAGAAGTGGGGCGCCCTGGACGGCCCATCTATCAATGCAGTTGGGACCTTTCTCGCCGACGCACAGCGACCGATCCTGCTGCGCCTCCAGGACACCAGCCGGCGACGAGAGCATGCATCAGCCGCGCTTTCGGGCATCTCCCGGCGACTACACACGAAGCTTGTGAGGGGTTTACCCTTCCCTGCTCCCACGGCTGGGCCTACGAGGCGGGCCGCGCCCGGCAGCCACGAGGGCGATTTCGACTTTGAACGCGCCGTGAACGCCGTGCAAGGCCTGGAGAATACCCTCAACCCGCTGCTGCACTCGGTCAGCCTGCTGGAGAGGGAGATCAAGAAGGAGGAGGATGCGCTGGCGCGGGACTATGACACTCTCCACAAGCTGGAGGCGAACGCGAGGTCTGAGGCGAAGGGTTGGCGCGAGAAGGCGAAGCGGGAGCACGTCCTCGCCTCTGGCATTAGGAGGAAGGGCGAGGATATTGATTATCTTGAAGAGGATGACCGGCTGGAGCTCATTGCAAGACCAGAGGCAGCCGTTACGGGTGGGCTCTTCAAGGACCTGGACGACGAGGAGCTGGTCACCCTCTCGAAGCAGATTGGGAGCCACATGGAGAGCATGCAGGGCAACCTACATCAGATTGGTGGTGTTGTCCCGGCGATCAGCAGGAGCAAGGCTGCGCTGCAGCAGGTGATGCAGAAGCACCTGGACGAGGAGCAGTACGTAAAGGTGTTGCTTGGATAGCATATGATTTTGGCAGGGCTCACGATGCATACTCGGCAAAATTACGATTGTACGATCTGATGTCTGACAAGCGATTTGCCCCCCTATTGTGAGGCACAGGGGACTGAGTAAACACGCCCGGCTGAGGCGAACTAGTGGATGAAGCATGATGCGATGCACTGAACTGCGGTGGCGGTCAGCATCTGGGGCGCCGCGCATGTTGATGGATAGGCGCCGCAAGCGAGTCATGCCTGGCTTCTACGAAATTACCCGGGTAGCTCTTGGGTGATAGTTCTGTGTAATGGGCAGCCAGGCTATCTTTGCCCACAATATGTGAACAAGACTTCACTGCGCATGGCGTACGCGGTGCTGTGACAGATGCGTGTAGGATGATGGCTTCACTAGGCAAAGCAGTTGGGGAGCCCGCACGAAAGCCCGATATTATTGTTATCATTTGAGTAGGTGCAGTGCAACGGAGCCGTACGACTCTGGGGAGAGTCACGCCGGCCTCGGGTCATCCAGACACGGGGGTGACAAGGGAAAAGCGCAAGGTGATGACAGAACACCGGGTCTAGTTGGCTGGGCAGCAGGACGTCTCAATGCCCCGAGCCCAGAAAGGGTCTACGGACGGATTGCGAGGGGCTCGGCCGGGACCCTGGGAAGGCAGGGAGGCCAAGCGAGGGAATGGGATGTGGTGCAGCTTCTATCCCAGGCAGAGTTGCACCACTGGAGCAAGCCTCTGCATGCCCTACTGCAGTGATGTGGTAGTGGTACTGTGCTAATTGCGCCATATTAGGACATGATCTCTTGTCATCGTCCAGAGCTGGTGTAAAGCAGACTACAATGTACATAGGTGGGCGGGGGTGAGTCTGAAGAGACAATTGCTTCGTCGTCGTCCCAGTACAGTGCCTCGACTTCGAATTCGAGACATACGGCCAACATTGAAGCGGTGACAGTACAATTCCGCGACTCGCAGACAAGATGAGACAAGACAAGACTAACATTTCGTACGGACAAAACGGAAGCTAAGAGGCAGTCAGACCCCCTGCTGGAAAAGCTTTCATTGGGACCCTTCCTCCTCCACAGTGCAAAACGACCGGGCTCGTCAACTCTAAAGTGGTTGTGGGTCCGTGGGGAGCTACCCCTCCCTCCCTCAGCCTTCAGCCCCTCCCCCTCCAGACTAGAAGCGCTCCCTCGTTGCTATCGCCTTGTTCGTGTCAGCGGTTTCGGCTCCCGATTGCCAGCCCAGCCAGAAGCACGTTTTTTTCTTCTGTCGTCTCCCTCCTTCCGAGCTCTGCCCTCTGCATGACCCACACACCGCTCGCCCGGCCGCCCTTGAGCCGTTATTCATAAGTGGCTTTCTCCCTCCTCTTCTTTCCTGCTCTTCCACTCTTCTCTTATCCCCCTTCTCCTCCTACCTCACACCATTCTTCACCTCCCTCCCAAGCTTCATCTATCTCTGCGGGTGTGGAGAGCAACGACAAGCACACCTACCAACACAGTCCTGTATGCTACCCGCTACTCCTCCCCTGCTTCACATGTTGAGGTTTTTCCCAACGGAAATTTGAGAGTACATACACAAGAGGCATGAGTAAGACTTGCTGACGCATAATATCACACAGAAACCTTCAGAAGTGGTCAATTGTCCGTGTCGGTTACTCGACCACATCAGCCATCATGGTTCAATCCGCCATTCTCGGTTTCCCTCGCATGGGAGTTAACCGTGACCTGAAGAAGGCTACTGAGGCTTGTGAGTGCCCATGCACCGGCCGAATAGGCCCCACCTTCCGAATTGAGCACCAAGGCTGACTGTAGAGACAGACTGGGGCGGCAAGATCTCTCAGGATGAGCTCCTCGCCGAGGCCAAGAGGCTCAGGCTCGCTCACTGGAAGATCCAGAAGGATGCCGGTGTCGATGTCATCCCCTCCAACGACTTCGCTCTGTACGACCAGGTCCTCAGCCACATCCAGGACTTCGGCGTAAGTTCCCCGCTCCAATGACCACACTCGATGTTGGTCCCCGTTGCTGACTATGTTCCTCTCCAGGCTGTCCCCGAGCGATATGCCAGCTCCAAGCTGAACCGTGTCGATGAATACTTCGCCATGGGTCGTGGCCACCAGAAGGATGGTGTCGACGTGCCCTCCCTGGAGATGGTCAAGTGGTTTGACTCCAACTACCACTACGTCAAGCCCACCCTCCAGGACAACCAGACCTTCAAGCTCACTTCCGAGCCCAAGGCTGTTGCCGAGTACAAGGAGGCCAAGGAGGCTGGCATCGAAACCCGCCCCGTCCTTGTCGGCCCCGTCTCTTTCCTGCACCTCGGCAAGGCCGACCGTGGTCAGTCTGTTGACCCCATCGACCTCCTCGAGAAGCTGGTCCCCGTCTACGAGGAGCTCCTCACCCAGCTGAAGCAGGCTGGTGCTTCCACTGTCCAGATTGACGAGCCTATCCTCGTCCTGGACCTGCCCTCCAAGGCCAAGGCTGCTTTCAAGCCCACATACGAGAAGCTCGCCAGCCTCGGCGACAAGATCCCCAAGCTTGTCTTCACCACCTACTTCGGTGACATCGTCCACAACCTTGAGGCTGTGCCCAAGGATGTCTACGCCGTCCACGTTGACCTTGTCCGCAACCCTGAGCAGCTCGAGACTGTCATTGGTGCTCTTGGCCCCAAGACCATCCTGTCTGCCGGTGTTGTCGATGGCCGTAACATCTGGAAGACCAACTTCAAGCGGGCCATCGAGACCGCTGAGGCTGCTACCCAGAAGCTTGGTGCTGACCGTGTCATCGTCGCCACTTCTTCTTCCCTCCTCCACACTCCCCACACTCTCGCTAGCGAGAAGAAGCTCGACCCTGAGATCGCCGACTGGTTCTCCTTCGCTTCTGAGAAGGCTGTCGAGATCGCAGTCATTGCCAAGGCCGTCACTGACGGCCCTGCTGCCGTCCGTGAGCAGCTCGAGGCCAACGCCAAGTCGATCCAGGCTCGTGCCACCTCCAGCCGCACCAACGACCCCAAGGTCAAGGAGCGCCAGTCCAAGATCACCAAGGCCGACTACAACCGCAAGTCTGAGTTCACCGAGAGAATCTCTCAACAGCAGAAGAAGCTGAACCTGCCTCTGTTCCCCACCACCACCATCGGCTCCTTCCCTCAGACCAAGGAGATCCGTCTCAGCCGCAACAAGCTCACCAAGGGTGAGATCACCGCTGCTGAGTACGACAAGTTCATCGAGCAGGAGATTGAGTCCAACGTCAAGATCCAGGAGGAGCTTGGCCTTGATGTCTTCGTCCACGGTGAGCCTGAGCGTAACGACATGGTGCAGTTCTTCGGTGAGCGTCTGGACGGCTATGCCTTCACCACCCACGCCTGGGTCCAGAGCTACGGATCTCGTTGCGTCCGTCCCCCGATCATCGTCGGTGACATCTCCCGTCCCGCTCCTATGACTGTCAAGGAGTCCAAGTACGCTGTGTCCGTCTCCAACAAGCCCATGAAGGGCATGTTGACCGGTCCCGTCACCTGCCTCCGGTGGTCTTTCCCCCGTGACGACGTTCACCAGTCCGTCCAGGCCGAGCAGCTTGCTCTGGCCCTCCGTGACGAGGTCGTCGACCTCGAGAAGGCCGGCGTCGACGTCATCCAGGTCGACGAGCCCGCACTGCGTGAGGGTCTGCCCCTGCGCTCCGGCAAGGAGCGTGAGGCCTACCTGGACTGGGCCGTCAAGGCTTTCCGCCTGTCGACCACTGGTGTCGAGGACGCCACCCAGATCCACTCTCACTTCTGTTACTCTGAGTTCCAGGACTTCTTCCACGCCATTGCGGCCCTGGATGCTGATGTCCTGTCCATCGAGAACAGCAAGTCTGACGCCAAGCTGCTCAAGGTCTTCGTCGACTCTGCCTACCCTCGCCACATCGGACCTGGTGTCTACGACATCCACTCCCCTCGTGTCCCCAGCGAGCAGGAGATTAAGGACCGCATCGAGGAGATGCTTCAGTTCCTCAAGCCTGAGCAGCTTTGGATCGACCCTGACTGTGGTCTGAAGACCCGTCAGTGGAAGGAGACCAAGGAGGCCCTGTCCAACATGGTCAGCGCCGCCAAGTTCTTCCGCGCCAAGTACGCGAAATAAGTTCATTCAACACAAACGTCTGTCCCTGGTGGCGGACGGTCATTTTAATGGAGGCGATTTGAGATAATGGTGGGTACTAATACGGGCCGGTGACTTGGAATGACAAGTGCCGGTCTCGACTTCAACATCGGCGTTCACGAGAAAAGCTGGGGGATCTAGCGAGGCTTTGTTTTTTCAACCAAAAACGGCATTAAGGGAGAGGTGTGAACGGCGCAAAAATTCAACATATACCCATACAGGCATTGCAAGGCAAGGGCGGCACAGGCATCCATTGATAGCTACCCTCAACGGGACTATCATCTTGGATCGAGTTCAAAACATGACTCGACGGCGTTGGGATTTCGGAATGATGTGATGATGAGCGCGAGCGATTTGCTCGGCAGCGGGATTGGACGGTCATATGCTGTAAATGTAGTGACGAGACGAGGTGGTTGGGAGGGCAGCACATAAGTGTAACATGCCCGACTCAACAAGGGTGGATGAAGAAATACACATGCTGACCATGTTATCATTGTCCCCCTCGAGTGATGCCGCACGCGGGCAGACAGGAGAGTGATTCTCGAATGGTGCCTGCAGACAGACATGCTCGTACGTAAGTCGTACATGACATCTGGAAGCGCTGTTAATCGGCTTCGGCACGTGCATTGCTCCCGGAGACATCACCGCATGGCCAAAGCATACACTCGCTGCTGCGGACTGCTAATTAACGCTTCTGTTGGGCCCAGTCACCACGTCACGATGCAATACCTACGTAGTCAGTCAAACGCTACCAGGAAACAAAATCAACAACCTGTCGACGTGGTTTACAGAAAGTTTCCTAGCTGGCTTTCACCGCACGACTACGCCCCCCCCCCTGGCCCGGCGGCGGGGACAACGGCTCACTCTCCTACCAATCAATGACAACGGCCGAGAGGGGGCTGGCTGGACCTGGCTGGACCACAAGCGGAAGGTTGGTAGAGAGTCTGGAGCTCGCGGGTGGTTGCACGGCGAGGGCTACACCGCGGCATGTATAGTGTTTTGCGCGATGTTGTGCATGGTGGGGTGGTGATGGTGGGTTGCTCGGGGGCTCCGTCACCTTGCTTCTCTCGCCTTGAACTTGGGGAGTAGCATCACGTTTCTCTCTCTCTCTCTCTCCCAACATGCTGGCTGGCTAACTGCGGTTGAGGGCGGGACCTTACTTGGTGGGTTATGCCCCCGTCTCGGTGCTACCAGACATACATGCCTAGACACTTTGGACAGGCGAGGCCGGGCGGGGCGTGCAGGAGGGGTTGGCCTGATGTTGGGAATTGTGCTTGTCCCGCTCCTTTTGGGCCCCTTGGACAATATGGTGGAAGGGTACGGCATAGCAGTTGCATGCGCATGACGGGAGTGGACTTCGGTCGGACTTACTTGCTCAGCCGGCAGGTTTGAATCCCTCGGTGAACTTCTCATTCAGGCGTTATTCACGAGCTTCTTTCTTGGTGTTGCTCTGCAGGAGGTCAAATGTGTTGTGTGTCTGACGCAAGGAGGGCCGACTAGTGACAGGGGCGTAAGGGGTGGCATTGCAGGCTTAGGTGCTTCAGGTGGGGCTACCTGCTCAGGGGGCGTATCATGGTTGATCACTTTTCTTGTTGAAAATGTTCGTTCACGAGGGCCTCGTGAACGGGCTTTCTGGTATTCGCGGGCGACTGTAACGCTCGGGGCATGGGGTTGAAACTACTAGTTCACCGACCGTTCCCCCTTGGCTGGGTGGCCTCACTCAGGAGCTCTGACGTCGGACTTTGTCAAAGCCCAGCGGAGGACAAAGCTGACAAGATGCCAAAGTGCCGGATATCAAACGGTGGGCAGTGGCTGAGCTTGTATGGGAACCGGGAAGCGGCATGGCTCACATGGCATGGTGCTGTATGAGGAAGAGACTTAGCGTGTGGCTTCCATGACCCCACGGCCGTTGGTTGATCTGTCTCGGGAGGCCACGGGGTGATGAGCGCCAGGGTCCCAAGACGTTGGGACGAAAAGAGGCTAGGAATATACGTGTAATACGGGAAAACGTGCCCTCGGGAATCCAAACAACGACCATGAAGTAGGGGCCTGTTGATGTGCCACAGTAGCTTCGGCAATGCGGTCCTTGTGGGTGAAAGTGTGTTTCAAAGCGACAGAGAGTGCAAATACGCGGGTGTGAATACGCGCGAATATGCATGTTTGAAGATGAAGCTGGCCCCGTTGTCCCATGCGGTGCCTCATCGGGAAGGTCTTGGTCTGCCATGTGTATACTTGGATCGACGGTGTCTTTTACATATTTGTGTGTAGTGCAGTACTACCCCAGGCCTCGGGCAACAGAGGCCAGGCCAGGCCAGGCCAGATCATGACCTGTTCCAGCGACCGCACGGCCATGGGGCCGGAGAGTTTTTGTCAACCGAGGACAAGACGACAAGAAGTTGAGATCTGACTCATTGCGAAGCTTATATCATGAAAACGAAATGACAGCAGCAGTAGTCGGAGAAATAATTAATAAAGGGGGGCGAAGTGGCCTGGCCATTGTGGTGAGCAAGGAAACAAGAAGAGAAGCAAGTAGGTACTTGGTTGTAGTCAGCTTGAATTAGAAGCTTCCAGCCTCGGCACGGTGGGCAAACGGGGCAACAGGATCCAGGCGTTACTATGGAATAACAAGCGCACTATCACCAGCACGACATGGTGCCACGGGCGGTGTATAGCGAGATGAGCGGGCTCCTTTGAACAGAATCAAGGCTGTCATTTCCATCATCAATCATTCTGCGACGGCCCGAGCAAGGACCAACGTTGACGAAGCGCACATCTCGCTAGAGGTCTCGCCCGCCTTCGCCCATCGCCCACAGAGGCAGAGAGGCCACCGCCAGACCTCATTTCGGGGCACGGTGGGGCCCTCAATCAATCGACCTTGGGGGCCCCATCGATGAAGATGAGGGCCACCAGAAGGCCCAGCCTGCCTGAAAGCGTGCAAAAAAAACCGACCATAGCCGAATTAACCGTGCACCCAATTGCACCTCCATACAACTCAGCACTCACACTAAATTATCAATTTATATAGCATTTATACCGGGAAAAAAAACGCTTAATAATTAATTCATTATCCCTTCATTCATTTCAAATCTAACCACCTCATAAGCATATCCTTATAAACGCTAACAATGCTCTTTATATATACACACTTAAAGCCCTCTTTAGCTAGCCCTTATAATTAAGTTGCTATATAATAAGGATTCTTCTTAATATAGTTCTTAACTATATTAGCGATATAACGGTCTTTTATAAGGTTAATCTTTAAGCAATAATATATATTAATAATTAATTTAATACCTTTATAATGCTTTTAATTATATACTTTAACAGCAATATAGCTATTATTATTATCCTTTTAAAATATAAAGTCTTATAACCCCTAGAACTTCTTAATATTATCTATAATATATTTATATACTTTTTTATATATAATAGCATTTATTTTATTATTATTATTAATTTATATATTATATTAATATATATACTTATAATTTAAGCTAATAATAATAATATAATATATAATATTTTATACCTTAAGGGGTTATTTAATAAAATATTTATTATTATATTATTTCCAAGGTTTACATATATTATTTATAATAATTATAAATAATTATAAATTATAATTATAAAGCTTTTAAATATATAATTTTAATTAATATGCTTAGTTTTTTATAATTTAGGGAGCTTTATAATAATATAATTTACACTAAATATATATTTATCCCTTAATATAAAAGCTAAAATATTATTTATTAATATAATATATTATTTTATATTAATTTAAATTTTATTATTATTTATATTTAATTTTATATAAGGCTTTAAGGTATTTTTACTCTTAATTATATTTAAAATTATTTAGCTTAAATACCTTTTAATAAATAAATTAATTAATAATATTTATCTTTTAATATAAGGTGCTTAGGTATATCTTAAAATTTATATTAGCGTTAATAAGGTTTTTAATTAATAACTACTTAATAGCTTCTTATATAATTTCTAAATCTTCTTTATAAAAGATCTTAAGATATTTATTAAGCTTAAAGATATCTTTATTAAAAAGCTTTAATTAATAACTATAAGGGTTTTAAAAATATAAATCATTATTTAATATATATATATTTAAGTTGCTTTTAATAATAATAAGGTTAAAAAGAATAACCTTAATGCTATTATTAAAATTAATATAATATTTAATAATCTTCTTCCCTTATATAAAGTTAATATTAAAATATTTAAAAATATTTTATTTTATAACTTAGCCTTTTTTATACCTAAGCAGATTATAATATTATAAGAATTAATAAACGCCTTATATTTTAATATATATTAAGGTATTATAATGCTTTTAACTCTCTTTAATGCCTATATTTATAAAGAAAGTATATAAAGGTGGTATTAATTGATAAAGCGTTTAATTTTAAGTAAAATGATGATAAAAAAGTATATTATATATGATATAGTTAAGGTGCAAATTAATATAAAAGAGTAGGCATTTTAATAGGTATTTAGTGTGTTTAGCGCTAAAAATCGGCTACGGTCGGTTTTTTTTTCATGCTAACAGCCTGCCAGCCCAGGAACACAGAGAAAAAAAACCCAGGGACCCCCGAGTGCGCTCGTAAACCGCGCAGGGTCTGGACGGCCTGGGAGGGGTGAGTGGGGGGTGTGTCGAGTGATCCCGAGGCAGGCCACCCCCCAGGCGGCTCCACCTTATAGGGGAATTGCGGCTTGGCTGGTGAAACAGCGCACCTCCTTTTCGCACCCCTGCTAGACAGACTCCTGCCAATTTCCATGCCCTCCCCAGCGCCGGTTTTTCGCTCGACGATGCCACGCTCCATGGGCTCTTGGGAACCACCCCGTCCTCCTCGCCGCCGGCCGCTGGTATACGAGAACTCCTGGTGGCTCCACGTCAGTCAGACAGACCTGATGGGGATTGCTATCCTGACGTCGTCCTCACATCTGGCCCAGCCGCGCCGCATCGCACGCCAGAACCTGGGCATCGTGCACCTCTTCTGATCGGCGACGAGATCTGGAGCAATCTGGAGGCCAAGCATTTTCGTTTCTGCCAATCTCCCGGTCTTTTGTGGGGGCCCTCCAGAGGGCGAGAACACTCTCGCGGAACCACACAGAACCACACAGGGCCAGCACGGCCAGCACGGATTGGCCGGATGACGGTGCCGTGCCAGGCCATGTCATGGCCATGCAGTGTGCCCAATATAATTCCTGTCTTGCGCGAAAGGGCGACGAGGGCTCTTCCTCGTCATCGCCAATCTCAACAGCACCTCGACGTTGCAGTCGGCAGTTTAGACTTCCACGGTCTGAGAGCTGCCTCACCGTTGGAAGAGGGCCTGGGCGTATGCAACCTCACCCGCGCCATTACTCGATAATAATAACAAGAATGGCTGTCGCTGTGCCGCTGTGCGGACGGACGTCGTAGAGCAGTGTCAGCGAGCCTCCTGCCGTCATCAACATGGGCTGCAGTATTTCGACACGCTGGTGCCCGCCTAGCATGCCGTCCCGCCTGTGCATCGCTACGGCGGTGGGCGGGAGACGGCATTGAGCCTAGTGCCTGTACATGTGGGAGCTGGCAGCCTAGGAGCAGATGAGACCCACCGCGTACTGGGGTCTCTGTGGTGTCCGCTTCCATCCATCCTCGACTGGCTGACTGGGCATTGCAGGGCAGTGAGCCCTATGGGATCAAAAAAGGAAATGAGGCAAGCGCCATTGGACCCGAGAATGTCCCTCTGTTGCCGCCCAGGTCAGTCAGTCCAGCCATCTCGTGCACAGGAAGCGTCATGAGAGGTACAAGCAGAGAGTCTAGAAGGTGACACAGCTGCCAATAACCAGCCGCCTGGGTGATGATCTGCAAAACAAACTACCACTAGAATGCGGCGACGTTGCGGTTCGAGAAAGGGAATCGGGCATTAAATTTCGCAAGTCTGTTTAGGTTTACTGCTTGACCTGAGGAGGTCGGACGATTGATTAAGCGCTGGATCTTCATCGTCACAGGCCACAAACGTGCTCGGAACAAAAGCACGGCAGCATACCCTGGGATGATCATGGTCAGTGATGTGGCCCCCCCCCCCGAGTGAGATCTATTCGAGATGCCCACAACGCTCTTCATCCTACGTTGCGACGCCATGGCGGTCGATCAGCCGGACAGCATCTGCTGTCCATTGCTGTCTATTCCTCAATGAGCAAAAGGCTTCGAGCACGACGGTGCAAGAAACACCGGATTCAACTCAGCCACCACTGGGGGAAACAGGTACAAGCAGGTGCATCTGCTTGAGGGAGCGCAGAATTTCCAGTGCATTCTCCAGGAGGGGAGACCAGGCATTTCATCCGAACGTGCAGTGCGCTGGGCATTCGAACCCCCTCGGACGAAGACATGGGATGTTAATGGGATGCCTTGGGTGTTGTGTCTACCAAGTGCTGAGCAACACTGCGGCCACCCCTCCTGTCGACTTGTGGTTCCTTGGCAGCAGGATCTGAGCCTCTGCGGTCCCTGCTGCTGACCGGGATTGGGACCGGGCTAGGGGCTCTGATTGGGCCATGTCACCTCCCCGCCGCGCCCGTTCCTGCATTTGCCCCTGACGGAGCTCAAGGATGCCCTGACGACGGGAGGGCGGTTGCTGGTTCTCGTTTCTTTTCTCGCCCAAGAGGAGATTCCCACCCGTCCCAGTGCGCCGAATCTTGCAGATGAGTTGAGTGGCCGGCCCCCGGTACCACGCAAGCCTGCCCTGTTTGCCCTAGGCGGTGGATCAGCCAAAATTGATTAAGGGTTATTCATATCTACGGGCTGGCTGAGGCGGCAAGTCCACCATGGCGGTGCTCTCGGCCTCCTATGCTCAGATGGGGACCGGGGTCCCGACGAACCAGACTTGACCCTGGACTGCTCACCAAGTCCAAGTGGGACTCCTGATCGAATTTACGGGGTGACCAAGGGAAATGGGACCATCACCGGGAGACCACCCCCAGAGCCAGAGAGAGTGCCCACCCCCCTCCTGCAGCCGCCCTGCTCAAAAGGGCTGATGGCCTCCCATCCGCGGGCCTGTATATCTCCCTCCTTCTCTCCTCACCCAACACGGAGCCTGACCTCGATCGTTCTCCCCGACATTCTTTTGAACAGTGTCTCTTTCGGCGAGCAATAGCAGCTTAGCTACTCATTCATTCCCAACCCAATACATTCTTTACCGAACGAGTGCAAACTGTGTCTGCCCTCCTCCACGGAATTGACTTCCACTCATTGCTTGCTGATCAGCATACCCACGATCTTTCACTCCCGAAGAGTACCGAACAAAGGACGATCCTCGACTCCCGAGTAGAAATCTGAACCCGAAAGCCAAAATGAAGTCCGTTCTCGCCGCCTCCCTGGGTCTCGTGACCCTGGCTTCCGCCAACAACGTCTACCCCCAGCACCCCCACTTCAACTACCGCCGACAAAACACCACGGAGCAGCTCACCACCCTGACCGTCCAGTCGACCTCTATCCGCACCATCATCAGCTGTGCCCCGACCGTCACCAACTGCCCGGCCAACTCCGCCTCCCTGACCCAGCTGGCCTCCACCGCCCCTGAGCAGGTGTCCACCGTCCTGGTCACCGATGTGATCCAGCTCGCCACCACCATCTGCCCGGTCACCGCCGCCGAGGGCATCTCCTCCAGCGTCATTTCCGTCGCTGCTACCGGTGGCATCACTGGAACCACCATCACCGGAACCACCCCCGCTGCCACCGGCAACGTCGCTGTTCCCACCCCAGCCCCGACCGGCGGCTTCTCCAACGGAACCGTGCCCACACCCCCCGTTACCGCTTCCTCCCCCGAGGCTTCCAGCCCCGCTGAGGGTGGTGATGATGAGGATGAGTGCGAGCCCGACGTCACCACTCAGGTTTCCACCTCCGTGGCTACCCTGACCTCTGGCATCCCAGTCACCGTCACCATCACCAACGCTGGTGGCAACGGCAACGGAGGCGGTGTCGAGGTCAGCACCTCCACCTCTTTCACCACCTTCGTCACCGCCATCCCTGTGACCAAGACCGTCATCAACACCGAGTCTTCCCCCGAGTCGACCGGCGAGTCTTCCCCCATTGAGGGCGGTTCTGGCGAGGGCAGCGAGGGCACCACCATCTCTGGCACCACCACCACCACTGCCTACACCACTGGCACCAAGACCGCCACCCTCACGAGCAAGGTCACCAAGCCCACCGGCGACAGCTCCCCCGTTGACACCAACTCGAACTCCAGCGGCTCTGGCTCCGGCTCTGACGCTGAGGGCTCTTGCGTCCCGTAAGTTTGAGACTGCTCATACTCACCCGAAGACGCAATCTTACTAACCTCGCTCACAGTGAGACTGTCACCGTCACCAAGGAGGGCCCAACTGTCTACGTGACCGTCGGCCAGGCCTCCCCTACCGGCGCCTCCAGCGTCCCTCTGGCCGCCAACGCCGCTGTCCCCACTGCCGCTTCCGCTTCCGCCCCTGAGGCCTCTGCCCCTGCCTCCTCCGGTGACGACTCTGAGGACGACGACACCTGCGAGGACGACGGCTCTGACGAGACCTCTCCCGTCGACGGCGAGGACGACACCTGCGACGAGGAGCCTGAGGAGACCGTCACCGCCACCGTCGTGCCCGTGCCCACCGGCTCCAACGGAACCGGCTCTGCCTACCCCACCGGCGCCGCCCTCAAGAACCGCTTCGCCAAGATGTACTAAATCGCTTGATTTAGAGCATACCTTCTTAGCGAGGAAGGGCGCGTCAAGATGAGACGACAGAAAAAGACAGTGGATGAATTTTCTGTGTGGGTAGTGGCAACGGGGCTTGGTATGAGACCATGACTGGACTTCGACGTTGGATCATTGTATCTCCAACCTTTTTTCTTTTGTTTAAACAAACCCCCCATTTTTTGGTTGGCGGAAAATGGGCGGGAGATACAAGAGATCCTCCTCCTGTGTGTGTGTGCGCGACCATCATCGCTCCGCCTGGAGCGGTGGGGGTGCAGACCATAAAAACCTTTCTTGTAGAATGTTGTAGTGTTGGCTAGATGGGAGGACGCATTTTTGTGTGGTTTTTCGATAGCGCTGGCAGAGGGAGATGTTTGAACCCACCTGCTTTGCCTTCTTCCTCCCACGAGGGAGGGAGAGCGAGCCGTGCGTGTCCTCCCCTGTCTTCCGATTCTTGGAGTGCAGAAAATTTAAGATGGATGGATTATTGTCGTTTCGACTGCTCATAGAACTTAACGTGCTGTGTTCTCGTGTGAGATGTCTGTGTGAGTAAGAACTGGGTTGACGGCTGTCGGTGATGTGAGACGAGATGAGGTGAGGTTGAAGAAGAAACACTTAGTTGTCTCCCTCCTTCCCTTCTTGGCTCGACGTCGAGCTTGTCGGGGCCACCTGAAACATAAGACGCTTCCGCCGGCGGTTTCCCTCCCCCACGGCATTCCTTAGTCAACCCGAATTCGAGATTCGGCTCGCGAAATTCAGATCCGTCTCCCTTATTAGTCCTGTTGGCAGTAGTCCACGCTCACCTGGAGTGTGGTTTCGGAGGGTTTACTCGGCACTAGCATTCTGTCGGCCGGACATGAGACGGGTCAGGAGAACGAAGATTAGCTGTCCCATGTACGGTAACACACTGAGACCAATACAGGGAGTGTATATTCACACTCTCGAGGTTACTGGTGTGGGATATTGATGATGATTCGGCCGCACCTGGAGTTGGTTGTTGGTGTCGATGGAATACCACCACACAGAGCCGGTCTCCTCTGCTGGGGACAGACAGAAGGCTAGTCTGCCGATAGTGGGGTGCTTTCTTGTGGGATACTCTCCTGTGGGATACTCTCCTGTCTCCTGTGTAAGATTCCACGGGATGGCCCCGGTATCTACGATGATCCCCAGTGATTTTTCTTCGCAAAATTGTCTTTGCCCGTGCCGAGGGTAGTCTATGGTCTGGAGACCATAAAGGACTGGAGCAGGTTCCGGAACAGTAGGCAAGAGAACAAAACTCCGAACCCCGTTCCGTTGTACACATTACGGATGGTCTTCCGGGTGGCTCCCGCGGGCTCAAGAAAATAGGTAGCTTGTACTGTAGAGTCTTGCAAAGCACAGTGCAGTAGACCACGAATCATCTCGCCGTCCTGCGAGCTGTGCCGTGCATTCTCCACGATACGGAGCTCGGAAGGTGCCCTCGTGAGGACGTGTCACAGGATGCGATCTCACAGACGAATGGGTCTCAGCCTCTCGGGTCAAATGGTCTCGTCACAAGCCAGATTGTGGGGGCTCGGGGAGTTCCCACAGTACTCGCCTGCGTGCTAGAACTCTCCATCTGGGCAAAGAACCTGTTCTCCTCTGATGGGATTGAGCAGGAGTAGGATGGTGGTCGTATCGCCGCCAAGGATCGCAACAAAGCTGTCGCCCCCGGCGATCACCCTGGGCATGTTCATTCGTGTCTTATCACTTGGGCTGTCTAGGCGTATAAGTACAGTGCAGTACGTCTTATTCAGCTGGCTCAGCCGGGTTGGTGGGGCGGTGTCTCTTGCCGCGAGAATATCGGGAAAGGCGCGCTGCTGGTGTCTAAATGCAGCCCTAGTGTAACAATCCGCCTGGCTCCTTTGTTGGTGCCCATTGGGGGATTCTACCGTCTGCTGTGTCTGGTTGCTGGTCCTTTATTATTATTGACAGTACCCATGGATGGCATGAGAATAATCAGTGAGGCGTCAAATTACCTGGGTGCCTCATGATAAGCAGGACCTCTCAATGATGGGTTGGGCAGCATAACAATCTCGCAGGGTGGACCGATTGATTATCTTGCACCAAGCCCGGGTTGCCAGGGGCCAGAACAGGCTGAACCGGGAGAGGGCGGCCTCTGCCTAACCTAATCCTCTCCTCGGGCAGAGAAAGAGAGAGAGGACTAACAGCGCCTACTGCACTCCATTCTGCGCTGCCGCGCTGGTACCGCCACTGCTGTCGAGCTCGCGTCTGTTCCAGTTGGGCCACCCCGGGGCCTGGACCTGACCTGGACCCGGACCCGGACAAGGAATCGACCTGCGACGTGACGAATATCTCGTGCCCGTCTCCTGTTCGCAGCCCAACACCCTCTTCGCCCCAGTCCTTTCTCTCTTCCTCCCCGGCAATTGCGCTGCTCTCGAGGGCCTCTCCATCCATTCTGGTCTCTTTTGTTTTTTCAACCCTCGAAAAAGAACCATCATCGCTGCCGTCCGCAATGTCAGGGCCAGGTTCGCCAGGCCAGGAGGGCCCCACGTTTGCCCCGCCACATCTTCCTGCTGGCTGGATTGCGCAATGGGATGCAAACAGCAAGAAGTACTACTACGTGCAACTCTCGACTGGCGTTTCGCAGTGGGACGTTCCGACAGACGCTGCCCCCGTCGGAGGAGGCACTCCGGCCTCTACCAACGAGCACCCTTACGGCGTGCCGGGCCAGCGCCAGCTGATCACTCATCCCGACGGCACCCAGACCGTCAAGCACCCCGATGGGTCATTGGAGCCCGTCATGCCGAACGAGGCTGGCGGCACCAGGGGGATTGATAGCGATGGTCCAGCCGGCGATAGGGGCCTTGGTGTAAGCCCACACTCCCTTCCCTGGTTGCCTCTGGCTCTCTCTATCGTGCGCGAGCCTCCCCGCTGACACCCTCGTCTCTCCGCGCGTAGAGCATGGCCATGAACGCATTGCTAGGCGGCAAACAAGGCGGCAGTGGCAGCGGCCACAACTCGAATAGCAGCCCCTTCGGCGGCCTCGCGAACCAGGTCATCAGCGGGCTTACACAGAGCAACGGTGGCGGCCACGGCCAGCAACAACACCATGGCTCATCGGCGGCATCCAGCGGCCTCGGTGGTAAGATCGTTGGGCAGCTCACATCAAACCTCTTCTCCTCGGGCAACAAGCCGTCGCAGCCCCAGAACTACCACAGCGGCCAGTCCTCGCAGGCGCCGCATAACTCTGGGGGCCTTGCAGGTTCCATAATGGGCTCTGTCGCACACATGTTTGGGGGACAACCTGGCGCCTCGGTACGTTTGCATGCCAAGAGCCCCGGAATGTAAAGCGCAACTGAGACCATATATATACTGACCGATGCCCAACCCTTTGCAGAACCAAAACTTTGGATACACGAATTCCGGCCAAACAGGAACCTACAGTGGCTCCGCGCCTCCTGCCACATACCAATCGCCAGGCGCATCCTCGCAGCACCACTCTCCCGCCCAAGGGCACAATGCCCAGCCCACCCACAACGCCCAAGCCGCGAACACACCCTCCTCATACCACGCGCCACAACACACCCCGAGCTTTCCTCCACCGCCGAGCCAGTACGAGGGACAACATGGCTACCAGGGCCAGCAGCAGCAACACACGCCGTATGGCCAGCACGGCCAAATACCAGGCCCGCCCGCCGGCGCACCGCCGGCGCAATACGGGCAGTCCCAGTACGGGCAGGGCTATAGCCACCAGCAGGCGCCGTCGGCATACGGGGCCCACCAGCAAGGCGGGTACAATGGGGTGACGCCGTCATTCCCTCCGCCCCCGAGTCAGTACCAGTCCCAGGCAGGGTATGGCGGCCAGGACCGAGGCTTGCCACATGGGGCACACCACTACGGCAGCAATCCCGCGTACTAGGAGAGTGGGGGCCTCTTTCATCAAGAAGGAAGCAAATGGTTTGCTGGGGACCCGTCCTAGGGAATTTTTAGATCGGCCGTCAGATCGATCGAAGCGGGTTTGAGAGAGAAGCATCCCCACAGGCCATCATATGCAGCAGGGAAGAGGGGTTGAGAGGACGACAGAGAGGCGTTGTGGGCGGGAAAAGGAGGATTCATAGACCAGACCGATTATACCATGAGCGAGGAGCGAGCAGCGAGCAGCAGTGGTTGGACAGAGCCTGGTGGGCAACTGGCTCTCGAGGGGGTTTTCTTAAGGTGGTATCATAATTAAGCTAGCTACGTACATGTTTTGCAAGTGAGAGAAGAAGAAGACGAGAGAGAAAAGAGAACTCAGCATTTCTGGCGGGGCGAGCACACGCCTAATCCTTACCGCGTCTTCTTCTCCTCCTCCCGCTCCTCGCGCCCCGCGTCATCCTGACCGTCGCCGCCGTCTTCGACCATCAGCCCCCTCACCCACGGCATGAGCAGGCGCGCGGCCAGCACCCACGACGCGGCGGCGACGAGGACGACGTACCCCACGGTGGGCAGCAGCGTCCGCGGAAGGACGTTGAGGACGAAGGGGTCCAGGATGACGTCGGCGAGCACGGGCTCCGGGCGGCGCATCAGCTCGCGGTCGGTGGTGAAGTAGTCGGCGGCCGCGTCGATGCGCAGGAAGAGGACTGAGGACAGGTGCTCCCCGCCGCCGGTCCTATCACCCTCTCGGGTCGTGGCTTTGTGCGGCGGTGAGTCCTGCCTGGACATGGAGTAGTTGTGGAGCGAGGTGATGAGCTCCGGGGTGTCGAAGACGGCGGGGAGGGTGTGGGTTTCCAGGTGGAAGGCTGTTGGTTGCTATCCGCGGGGGCCAATGTCAGTCTCACTCACATGTGTTTCTGTGGATAATGGCAGGACTCACGGTGGCCAGCCAGCATATGCGGACCTCATAGCGCTGGCCCTCTGTGAGGTTGTCGAGTATGAACCATGACGACCTGCCGCGCTCGAAATCTGCCGTAGGGAATATCGCCTCGAGGTGGGTCCTGAGCGACCAGTCCTCTGGCGTGAGGGTGTCGATGTTGAGGCTCGACAGCGAGGGCTGCTGGTCGGGGATGTTGACGGGCTCCGGGCCGAGGAAGATGGTTTTCTCGACGTTTGCGGAGACCAGGGATATGCCCAATGTGAGGCATATGAGACTGGCGAGTATCATTGTCTGGAAGACTCAAGATAGTCTGTCTCTCTGTGTGACTGCCTGCCTCTCATGTGAAAGAGAGGTGTACATTGATACGAAGTGAGATGAGCGACTGTAACTACACCAGCCACAATGGCCGGGACTGGCAACTGGCCTCGACAGCCCCCCGAGCCCCTCAACCCGGGAAGCACCGCCACACCGGACAGGTAGCTGTCCCGGGCAGGCTGGCAAAGGAAGACTGGATCACATGCGAATTCCCAGGGGAGGGTCCCCACGGGTGGGCTCCCCCAATCGCGGCAAAAGCTGGGGTACGGCCTGGCGTCACTGACCTCGCTGACCGAGGAACTGACGGACCGACCTCCAAGCACTCTCTGGAATTTGGGGTTCCAACCTTGGGCCTGCCCACGCCAGCTGCTTGCTCCCCTTGCCGTGGTCTGCTGAGAGTCACGACCATGGCCACGACTCTTCGTCTTTGTCGCCGCTAATCACGATACTATGCGAATATCGCACCCAGCGCGGCTGAACTTTGGTTCGAGATAGTTCAATGCATCGCACTTTCTTTGAATCTATCCAAGCCAAGCCTCCAATGCCAGCAAACCTACGTATCCTATCTATTGTCGCATAACATCAAGACTTGTACTCGGACAGCCGCGAGTGCTCTCCAGCTGGCCCTCGAGGCTCACTACATCCCGCTCTCCCTCCGTCCACGCCCCCTCGACGACTACTCTCCGAATTCAAAAACAATCGCGGTCGAGCCAGGGCCGCAACGCCCACCATGGCCTCCCAATCGAAGCTCCTCCTCTCGCACGTCTCCACGCCGGGCCAGCGCGAGCGCACCATCCGCTCCATCATCTCGCACCTGACCCAGCTCTACCTGTCCAACCGCACGCGCATCTCCCGCGCCGTCTACCTGACCCTCTTCGTCGCCCTCATCAACCGCGTCCGCAACGCCATCGCCGAGCAAAAGGCCGCCTCCGCCCGTGACCGCGCCAAGCGCGCCGAGCGCAGCGGGACCACCGGCCGCGTCGACCCTGCCGACGTTGAAGGCGATGGCGGCACGGCCAAGAAGAAGCGCAAGGTCGAGCTCGACCGCGAGTTCTTCCGCTCGCTGCTGCGCCTGATGCGCATCGTCGTGCCCGGCTGGCGCAGCAAGGAGACCCGCCTGCTCATCAGCCACAGCTTCTTCCTCGTCGTCCGCACCCTCATCAGCCTCAAGGTCGCCGCCATGGACGGCGCCATCGTAAAGGCACTGGTCAAGGGCAACGGGAAGGAGTTCCTCATGAGGATCGTCTGGTGGATGCTGATCGCTGTGCCGGCTACGTTCACAAACTCTATGGTAGGTGCAGCTTGTGAATACGGCGAGATGTAAAGTATACAAGGTTGGAAGACTGGCTGACAATACCTCGAAACACAGTTGTCGTGGCACCAGGCGGAGCTGTCGCTGAAGTACAGGACGAGACTGACCCAGCACATTCATGACAAATACCTGTCGAAACTGACCTTCTACGGTATATCGGCGCTGGACGACAGGATAAAGAACCCAGACCAGCTGATAGCTGTCGATGTCGCGAAGTTCTCAAATAGTCTGGCAGAGCTGTACAGCAATTTGGCCAAGCCGATATTGGACATGGTAGGCTCGTACTCCTATTACTCAACAGATACAGTCGTTGATAGCTGATGCGCCACAGACGATATACACCTGGTCGCTGTCAAGCAGCGTAGGCGGCGAAGGCGTAATGTTCATGTCATTACTGGTTCAGCTGTCCGCCAACATGATGCGGGCGCTGACACCTCCTTTCGGCAAATACGTCGCCGATGAAGCGAGGCTAGAGGGCGAGTTCCGATTCCAACATTCGAGATTAATAGACCACAGTGAAGAAGTAGCCCTGTATGCAGGCCACGAGGTCGAAAAGGACACTCTCGACAAAGGCTATTTCACACTCATCAAGCACGTCAACTACATACTACGACGGCGATTCTACCACGGGTTCATGGAAGACTTTGTCATCAAATATTTCTGGGGCGCACTAGGCCTGGTCCTCTGCAGTGTACCAGTCTTCGTCAAAATACCAGGCGCGGTAACACAGAACATGGGCGATAGGACCGAAACGTTCGTGACGAATCGACGGATGCTGCTGTCTGCTTCTGACGCCTTTGGACGGATCATGTTCTCGTACAGAGAGATCATGGAACTCGCAGGCTACACCTCGCGGGTGGCGTCGCTGCTGGAAGTCATGGATGATATCCAGGCTGGTCACTTTGAGAAGAAGCTGGTCTCTAGCGCAGGCACTGAGGATAACGAGGCTGTGCTCAAGGGCCGAGGAAAGGTCGTCGAGAGCAAGGACATCCAATTCATTGACGTGTAAGTTTACCCCCCGACTCTGTCCTAACGCTGGTCGACTCAAGATCGAAGACTGACTCCCGTCCCGGACAGACCCATCATCTCTCCCAACGGCGACGTCCTTGTGAAAGCCCTCTCCTTCTCCCTCAAGCAGGGCGACCACCTCCTGGTCGTCGGCCCCAACGGCTGCGGGAAGTCCTCGCTCTTCCGAATCCTCGGCGGCCTGTGGCCCGTCTACGGCGGGACAGTATACAAGCCCCCCTTCTCAGATATCTTCTACATCCCGCAGCGACCATACCTGTCGCGCGGGTCGCTGCGCCAACAGATCACGTACCCGGACGGGCTGCGCACGATGCGAGCCAAGGGCGTGACAGACAGCGACCTGCTGGGGATCCTCAAGCTCCTCAGCCTCGAGAGCCTCGTGACCCTGTACCCCGAGGGCTGGGACGCCGAGGCCGAGTGGCGCGACGTGCTGTCGGGCGGCCTGCAGCAGCGCGTGGCCATGGCGCGGCTCTTCTACCACCGCCCCCGCTACGCCATCCTGGACGAGTGCACGTCGTCGGTGACGCTCGAGACGGAGAAGGTCATGTACGACAACGCAAAGGCCCTCGGCATCACCCTCATGACCGTCAGCCACCGCCGCTCGCTTTGGAAGTACCACAGCCACATCCTGCAGTTCGACGGCCAGGGCAACTTTGTCTTCACCCGCCTCGACGCCGACCGCCGCATGAGGCTCGAGGACGAGAGGGAGGACCTCGAGGTCCTGCTGAGGCAGGTGCCCGAGCTGGAGAGGCGCGTGGCCGAGCTGACCTCGTCTTGAAGGCCGGGGGTGTTTTGGGGAGTTTGCGTGCATGTGTTGATATGGGACTGGGGCTTTTATAAGTGTGTGTTTACACTAACTAACGGATGGATCATATGCATTTGCTTGTTGCTCTTTCTCTAACCTTCATACTAGAAGCATATTGGTTAACAACAAGAATACAATAAATACTGTCTAAATCTTGAAAATGGTGTCATATCCTCATCGTCCTCCCTCGCTGGGTTACTGGCTACGGCAACATTACCACGTACACCAATTCCGTTGAGGGTCAGCTCTTCACTTGGATAAAGTCCCGATGACCATCAAACACCACTCAATCTATGCCAGATTCTAAAATGGACCATGACCAAAATGCCATGGGCAGTGGACCAATTGGAGAGCAGCAAAAAACCATTTCATTCATTCATGACTTTTCTATCCCGCCTTGCCAGGCTTTGTATGCCATAACCGTTCGCAGCGTCGGGGCCAAACCTCTCAAGGAACAAAACACTTCATGCGCATGCTCCACTAATGGCGGCCCTCACTGTGTATGCCTTCTCGCTCAATGCCGTCCATGCCTAACACTGGGTCCTGTTTCACCGCCCCAGCCCGCCGGACTCTCCCTACTTCGAGGGGATTCCCTTGATCTGTTGTTGTCTCTATGCACATTTTCCCGGGTTGCACACGTGTCAGCCGACCCGCGCCCATGCTCCGTTGTATATCATCTATGATCACTGTCGTCAATGCGCTTTCGTATCTCTCTAGTTCGCGACCTTCACGCCCCCGTCCAGCGGCTGCGCGTCGATGACAACTGCGGTGTCGTCCTCGGCCACGGAGCCCGGGAGCTGGCTCTCGGACTCGGTGAGCCCCTGGCGGATGGCGAGTACGCTGTCGACGATGACGGCGTCTATGCCCTCCTTTACTTGGCGCTGTGGGTTTGGTTAGGTCAGCTTTCTGGGAAGTACACGGGGAAAATACGAGAAGCGGGCGGGGTGAAGGACCACATACCTGTACCATGCGCGGATCGTTGTTCTCCGTACCGTAGCTGACGCACACCAGACCGTGCTGCTTGACGACCCTGACGAGCCGGGGGCTGTTGGTGAAGGGCTTGGACACGCTCACGATACCCAGCAGGTTCCACCTGCTCGCGAAGCGGATGGCCTCCTGCAGGGAGGAGGCCCGGACGTCGCCGACTGGGGCGTCCCCCGCGTCGGTGAGGAACATAATGGGGAAGTTGGGTTGCTTGTAGCTGAGGCACAGGCAGATGTCCGGGTTGAAGCTGGAGAAGATGATATGCCTGTCCCTGGCGAGGTCGTACACCTTGGCCAGGACCGTGTCGCAGAAGCTGTTGAGCTCCACCGCGTACGCGTCCATCTCGTGCTCCTCGCTCTCGTGCAGCATTGGGTACTTCATCTCGATGTTGAAGCCCACTCCCGAGGGGAGGTCGCGGAACAGGTCCTCAAGCGTCGCGAATGGCGCCTGGATGAAGTTGCCCCGCGAGTTGCCCTTGTAGCCCTTCTCCTTGAAGTCCCGCGTGTGCTTCATGCGCTCATCGGCCGTCGGCGTGTCGCCCACACCATAGCCTACAGACATAGACCGCTGCCTCGGCCCCGGCACCTCGTTATTGCTGCGCATGTTCCGCAGCTGCTGGTTGAACATGTCCTTGCCATTCAGGCGGCGCGCATCCGGGTTGATGTGCAGGAACTGCTCAAGGGTGAGCGTGTGCACCGGGGCGTCGATGCCGGTCTCGCTGACGAGGAAGTCGTGGTAGATGACGGGGACGTGGTCCTTGGTCAGCTGTACGTCGAACTCGACGTAGTTGGCCCCCAAGTTGGCGGCTGCGATGAACGACTCCACAGTGTTCTCGCCGAGCTGGAGGGACTTGTTGGACGTGTTGTTCTTGCCCAGTCCGCGGTGGCCAATGACCATGGTTGAGGCCAGCTTTTTCCAGTAGGTCTGCTCGGAGGTAACCTCCATATTCGGGTGTGAGAAAGGTGTGACGACCAGGAAGTTGAAATTGACGGTTCCGATCACTTCCAGAGTGCTCGACGAAACGACTGGCACACAGACGTCGCCCTGAAGGTTCATCCGCTTGGATCCAACAGAAGGCCGGATGCTGGACAACAGCGCCACAGCTCTTCCAATCTTGTTCTTCTCGTTACCAGAGTAGGTTGGCACGATATCGAACAGCAGCTTGACTTTGCTGGCATCCTTTGTGGTGAACACAATGGGCTCAGTAGAGATGTTCTCGTGCACAGGGAGGTCAATGATGGTAGGCTCGCCCAGGGCACCATTGGCGGATACCACGACTGACAGTGCGGTATCGAGCTGTGTCGTGTGAGCTTCGTTGAGGGGCACGCGGTCCAGCTTGACAGCATCGACGTCTCGTCTCATGTCCATAGAGCCAAGACTGACCAGGACCAGGCTCTCTTCCTTGAGATAACGATGCCCAAATGTCTTGACCGGGTCAGCAACACGAGTGGTCACCTTGGAACGACGGTCCTCGAGAGACTCCACTTTCGGAGGCGAGCCCCCGCTAGTAGTTGATTGCCCATCACCGTTGGTTTGAGCTGCGAGGGCAGCGTCGTTCACGTGGCTGTTCTCCTTAAGCAGATCTGCGAGAGCGAGGTGGCCCCTCAAGGCGGCGTGTTCTCTGGCTGTCCACCCAGAGGAATCGATCTTGTCAACGTCAGCGCCGGCTTCGATCAGTAGCTTGGCGACAGACAAGTGTCCATCAACGGCTGCAATATGAAGTGGCGTCCAGTTGAAGTTCTTCTCCACAAGCTCCAGGTTGGCCTTTTGCTCTTCGGTTCCTTGTAGCAGGATACGAGCACACTCGTCATGGCCGAATCTAGCAGCGATGTGAAGTGCTGTCTCCCCCGAACTATCCTGCCAGTTGATATCAACACCGGCTTCGACAAGAAGGTTGACAATTGTCTTGAAGTTGGACTTTGTGGCAATAGCCAGCACAGCGCTGGACTTGGAGATCCCTCGTCTCCTGGCCAGCTTGTCTTCACTAGCCCCCTGCCAGTTTTCACCCTGGAGGAGAGCCTGGATCGTCAGAGGGTGGCCACCAATGACAGCGAGGTGGAGCGGCGCGTTCCCCTCCTTGTCTTGCCAGTCCTCAGCGTCGATGCCCTCTTCAACATTGAACTGACCCCACTCCTGCATCTTGGCCATGATGATCTGGCAGACCACGACGAAACCAAACTGGGCAGCATAATGAAGAGGCAAGCGGCCGAAAGAATCCCTTGTGCTCAGTGCGGGCCGTTGATCCTCGCTAAGCCTATCCAGGAGGAAGATGAGTACCTGGACAGCCTCATCATTCTTGTCTAGGAGATTGGTCTCCTTCACATGGCGAGAGTCCGGGGATGCCGAAGGTGAAGCAGCTGGTGTGATGTACTGAGAAGCATAATGGTTGCCGGCAGGGAAGGGGTAGGCTGGAGAATCGGACTCCCTTGCGTTGGCAGACTTGGTCCGACCGATGTGAATGACCAACCGATGGATACAGTTCCGCTCGTTGATGTCGTCTGCCTCGTCCAGCGTCTTGAGGTTTGAGAGTAGGAACTCGATGGAATCCTTCGACCGGGCGGAAATAGATCTCTGGAGGAGGTTGTGTAGTAAGCCTTGGGCTGGCGGTTCCGACAAAACCAAGTTGGCTTGCTTTAGATAGCTCTTCAAAGCCTCCACATTGTTGTCCCGGATGGCCTGGTCCAGTTGGTCCAAGAGCGAAGAGGGAACGGTGAGCATGGCCTTGGCAGAGGCTCGTCCCAGAGACCTGATGGATCTCTCGGAGCGGTTGTCCTCTATGTTCTGGGCATCGCCAACTGCGGACATCCACTTGTTGATGTCGTTCAGGAGCCGAGCAAGGGTGTTATCCTTTGCGAAAGGCTTCGGGTCGACCTTGGTGGCGATGTACCGGTGCTGGGTGGCCGAATTGGGGACCTTCTTGTCGAGCTTCTTGGTGATCTTGACGAAACCACGCCTATTGATCTCGCCGAACCACTGAAGCTTCCTGAACTGGGACCGAAGCTCGAGCAGGGCGCCCATGAGCTCTTCAGTCTCGTCCACGTCCAGGTCGGATACGTCGGAAGTCTGACCATAGCGGTCCTGAAGGAGCTTCAGCCGCCGGCATGCGTCTGAAAATTTCTTGCTGTAAAAGTAGTCGACATCTTCCAGGTTCCGGTCCAGGGCGAAGAAGAATTCTGTTTCCGACTGGTTAGGCGACTGGGCTCAGCCCGCCAGGGAGGGAGTTGAGCGGTCCAAATGTTTACCTGCAAGATCCACCTTTTCACCGCTCTGAGAGGCTCTGGCATCTGCCTTGATGAGCTTCTTCAGGCCTTTGTAGTCAATGTAGTTAGATGCCCACTCGGGCACCTGATTACGTGGCAAGCTGTGAGCAGTCAGTCTCAGATCTCAGTGCCTGGGGTTACGGGGCGACATGGGGCGTGGCATTGCTTAGCATTTCATAGCGTACTTCTTTCCAAACTTCATATCGGCGGATTGGTCAAGGTCGAGTCGCGTGCCGATCAGGGTATGCCTTGGAGAGTTGATTTGTGTGGTGGCGAGTCGAATGGCAGATACTTATATCACCGGGCTGAAGACAGGTTTTAATTGAGGGAAATTATGGGTCGAGGCGGCTGCTACAGTACTGACGTCGGAATATCTGCCAATTTGTTGATGTAGTGGCAGGCTGGCGACGGGCTGGCCGTGAAGCCCAGCTAGGCGGGAAATTCAGAGGGTATCGAGAGTCTGCATTTTCATTGTGAGAAGAAGCCTCGGATTGAAAATGGGTACTCAGGCGGTCATGACCCTGCAGTAATGTCGTCGCCGTTTCCGCAGCCCAGGGGAGAGGAGCAATCAATCAACCCAGTTGAGGCCGTAGTCTACAGTGCTGAAAGAGAGAAATGAATGTTGTTGTGTGTACACACAGTAATGTCAGGCCGGTGCTGTCAGAAGCGCGGCCAGCAAGGTGCCTTGATCTAACGGAAACCTTTTGGTCGAGTAGATAGGGTGTGAGGTGTGACGTCGAGGCGGTCCGGGAGCCTGGCCAATGGAAACGGATGGACAAAGACACGTTCCTCAGCAAACGCGACCGTCTGGAAGGCTGCGGGAGATCCGGGGAAAGTCAGACTGCGCCGCGCCTTTCTTATTTGATTTGGGATCTCCTTAATCCCTTGAAGGCGGTGGATGCTGCTGACTCTGACAAGGGATGGCTCCTCGGGACATGTGGCCAGAGTTTTACCTCTGTTCCACGTCGGTCGTCACGGGTTCATTCACGAGCGACGAGCTGAGGTGAGGTGGAGAACGGGCAGGACACGATTATCCAAGGAACTGGACCCTGAGCAGCGCTACTGCCCGCGCGCTGGCTAGGAACACCCCCTTCCGTCCCCTCGCTTTCTTACCGTCCCAGCAGCAGAAAACCGGGATGGTGACGAAATAGGGGGAAATCAGGGTCCAACGGCAAGATTCTAACAACTTGTGGGTGCACATGCCCACTGACAGTTGGCCTTGGGTCCAGCGCTCGGGGCACCAAAAAAGGGCACGTCAAAGGAGACTGACAGGCGGAGAGCCTCCCACTTTGTTGTCTACGGGTACCTTCCAGTGCAGCCGACCTGCCTCGTCAGTCTTCCTTCCAGGTACGACATTGTAACACCCTTTGTGTGACTTGGTTGATGCTGGTGTCTGTGTACAATCCTTAGAATAGCATGTAGACTAACCTCGACTGACTCAAGTGACAGGACGAAGATGCGGATCCCCTGATGGCCCAAGCAGATCTACCGTTTTGCTTTTCCCATGTTCCTGCCTTAGTTTGTTAGCCTCAGCCCTTTTCCCGACGCACCCCACCCCGGCTTGATATGCACACGCCCACACCACCCATTCGTGGCAAGGCACTGCCAACTCAACACCTCGAAATATAGTGCATTCCCCTGGCGCAGGACAGAGCAGACGACCAACTGGACTCTTTCAACCAACTTTTGATCTACGGTATCACCAGAGAGGATGGATCCCTCATGAGTGGCCTCATCCTCGGCCGCCGTCTACTCGCCTCGGAACCTCGGCCTTGGCGCCGCGCCGATACTGCATCCGCCCGAGACCCGGGAGCGTAAAGGCTGCAATTAATATGAGTAGCCTCACAGCCGTTTTGATGTTTATTTGAGTATTGGCGCCCCGCCAATTGCACGGCAAGCTGGCTTACTGTATCTGATCTCGCACCTGAGGATATTCAGCTTCAAAGAGCTCTTGAGCTTGAGTGCGTCGATGTTCTGGTCCGTGACCCTTTCGGCCCCGAGAATTCCGATCGTTATTCTGCAAGTTGTGCTGACTCGGCAATTGAGTAAGTGCGAGGGACGGTGAAAGAGTGCCCACATCCCAAATTCTGGGGTCGCCAGAATAGGAGTCAGGGTATGGAGTCATTCAGGTAGGGCTACCTCGAAAAGAACCGACGAATGCAAGAAGCAAGAGAGACGATGTCCCTCCAAGGCTGAGACACAGCATCAACTGAAGCCGTCAGAAAGTGTGAGCTTGCGATCTATATCCTACTAACAAGTGGTTCGCTTCATGTGAATCACATCAGTGATGAGGGCTTCGCAGTACATCAGTTCATAGAACACTTCAGGCTGGGGCCTGACAGGATACAACCGTGGTGTGACGAGAACTCCATCAGAATTAATGACGAGGCACCCGTGTTTGATCACCTGTGCTTGCTGCACTCGTGTGTGCAACGACTCAAATGGGCGATCGTGTCGTAGCTCAGGTTGACTGACCGGTGAGCTCTTGCCACACGTTTTAGTGGGAGAGCAGCAAGCGAGTCACTGAACCTGCATCAGCCATAGTGATTCAGATACACGGTCTTTTCAAGGGGGTATGGACCAGACTATGTTCTCACGGGCTGAAAAGAGCGAGAGGGGCTTCTCCTTTTCCCAACCGCACATTTATACATAATACGGAAAATTCTGGAGGACCTTGTGAGCACTCAAACTTTAGCACTTCGATGTCGGTTGGAGCTCTGTACGGATACAGCACACGCGTACAACGCCGTGAGGCTGCCCACGGCAAGCACCACAGAGCACAGTACTCACGGAACGAATGAGTGTCTTGTTAATTCCTATAAGCCCCCGCCTGGGACTTGTTTCAATTGTCGACGCTCAAATTGCCCTCCAATCATTTGTATGTGTTTATGGGTGAGAGCGGTTTGGAGTGTTGTGAGTTGTTTTTCTTAATCATGCTATTGGTAACAATCAGCAGGCAATTGATGATTCGAGTACCTATTACTCTTTTGGACGTGTATCTTGGTGGTGATTGCTATTTGTTGAGGAAAATCGGCCTTGGGCGATTCGAACCCAGTGGGTTGGAGGTGATTTGCTAGCAAGTTGGTGGATGACCCGACCATCTGATACCAGTAGACCGAGACAGCGCTCAAGTGGAGCATCACCTTGAGAATTGAAAGATGTGGTCAGCTTGACTTGGACATCTGGGCATGCTGTATACAACACTTTCTGGCCTCATGTCATGTCTCGCACTGGACTGACTTCGATCTTGAAAAACGCAATGCGGCTAACGAAGATTTGAGATCAGAGGCTATAGAAATTGTCACTCGGTCACAAGCGACATCCACATGTAAAAACGGCTCTCAACGTAAAGATGTAGAACTACCACACATAACCATTTTGTTATGTCCAACTACCCTGTGGACTAACCAATTGGCTAAACTGGATAGAGGCACAATAGCACGGCATCAACATCTCCCACCTCTTGGTCAGAATAAACCATATTTTCGAGCCATTCGACGGGCGGGTATATGCGGTAAGATGTGCGCCCTGGCTAAAAATACCGAACAGCGATGTAGCGTTTCTAGAGAGGTGCACAGGGTAGTTGATTCCAACGATTGCAAAGTCCTCATGTTCATCACCATCTACAGGTTAAGATTAAACAGGACCTTCTCCTGAAAGTCTGCGACGAGCTTTGTGAACGCTTTGTTGCAGGCCGCCGATGTATCTCGACCTTCAGAACTGTCCAGCACATCTGCCCTTGTCTGATTGCCGTGTGTGATCTTGAGGTCGCTCGTCCAGGGCATTTCCACGACAACTTCTGGTACATTAGGATGATCGTCGCTCTGAAGGGACAGTCGATAAAGCTGGTCGGAGATCGAAGTGTCGTACAGATAGCTGTGATGTCAATGTCATCATGGCAATGGTAGAAATTAACCACGCGATCGCAGTCCATACTGTCGCTCAATTGAACGAGCTTCAGCAGTTATTCAGACAAAGGTGCACCATATAGCTCTCCGCTCTATCCAGGAGTACTGATGTCAGAGGAATGGAATATCCACAAGACACCAGATCGGCTCCGCCTCACCGAGTTCGAATCGCACAGAGCCCCCTTTCCCCTCCAAATTCAAAAAGCAACCACGATCACCCGATACAAATCTAACAAAGCCGCACACGCCCAAAACACCAATGAGAATTCGTCAAGAAACTATCACCAGGTCAAATACTCTCATTTTCGGAAATCGGCTGGGTAGTGTGCTTCGGTTCTGTTGAAGTTGAAACTCGAATCTACGCTTAGGCAACCACCACAGGTTGGGCATTTTACAGTCAATATGCCCAATGAAGTGATGTGAGGCTAAGAAATAGATCACAGCAACTGCACGGGAACGTTGGCGCTGGAAGGCTGGAATCAGGTCTGCTTCGCCAAGTTCCAGACGGCGCAGCAGATGGACGCGCAAGAATGGAATAACTGCACGGGCGCTATGAAACTCAGACTGAGTCAAATTTACCCTGAGCCATACTTTAGTACGATGTTGGGCAGCATTGCTGGTATGGATATTTCAAGAAGTCTGTTGGTGACCATCCCACCTTTTTCCCTTTGTTCATCCAGCGCTGGTTTCTTTGCTTTACCTATTAGACCTGGGTGACCTTGAAGACCTCAAAAGATATGCCCACAACAAGAAAAGATGGGACCAAACAGAAATACGCGACAGGACTTACATTAAAGCAACAAATGGATCAGTCGCTTCTCTCTGAAATACCGGTAGCACGCCGAAACATCTGACTGTGTAATTCAGGTAGTTACCCTCCAGCACTTACCGGTACTGAAAGCATCGAATTGAAATGCACATGAACACATAAAGCTCCGAACAAATTGCGCCACCTCGTTGTCATCAAAGGAGAACCTGTCAAGGTTTCGTGAGTCGGTATCGCTCTCATCCCAGGAGCAGTGCTTAAGGAGAGACTAAAGTATTTTTCTTCCGCAAATCAACATCTCCAGACTCAAGCCAGAACTACCATCCCGCCTATCTAAGTATGCAGCTATCCTCTGAACATTGCTCAGAGCTGGCGGGCACCGTGACATACCACCACTCAATTATTCACGCAATTGCTCCTCGCTGACTTGCAAGTAATGTAGCGGGGCTGGATGAATAACGTAAAGGCTGAGTGCTGTGGAATGTCTGTACCATCGAGTCAATCATCACGTCCCGAATGAAGGACTACAGTTTTCAGATTTCATTTTCCCTTCTGGACTTAGTTTCCTTGCACAGCCAGGATTCATCCGCCTTCGAAAGCCGGGTCCGCATGGGTCCACGTCTACAGGTCTCGATCAGCTCGGTGTGGTGATCTGGTCGCCTCGTCCATTTTCTTCAGAGCCAAAGTTGGCGTGATCTATCCGTAAACCAACGGCGGTCGACAGAGCAACTGCAGAAAGTCTTCCCAATCCTCTGCGCCCTTTTTACCCTCCGCATGTTCATAGGCCAATATGTCGAGGCTCTGGCCGTTCCTGTCCAGGAGTCGATCGAAATCCCACGCGCCGCTCGCCAATGCTCGAAAGCTTGCGTTTATCTCGGCGGATTCAATGAGTATTCTGTGCTTCGTGTGAGGTGAATACGCCGTTCTCTGTTCAGTAGATGCTGCGTGAAGAATAGAGTCCAGGTTCCATAGAGTGACGTTGAGAGCTCTGACAATGTTTAGATTTGACTCGATGGCGTCTCCCAAGACTGCCACCTTCTTGAACCCATGCTGAGGTGCATCAGTGGTCCGGTGGATTCTCCAAGGGCTCTCATTGTCGTTCGCCACCTTGACACCAAACCTGGTTACCTCCACAGCCTCGTTCTCTTTCTGTTCGCAACGAAAGAGGCCCAAGGTATCATCTGGTGACATGACAACACACGCGCGCCGATGTTCTCTCTCTGAGGGCCACCTGCTTCCGCGGCGGTGAGTGATGATATCAATTGTGAATCTCCAGGTGTAGTGGCGGAGAGCCATGTGTCGGGCTTCTTCGTTGACTGCGAGCAGAGCTGGGATGCCTCGGAGTAGGTTGATCTCTCGTTTTCTGCCACTCCTCCGCCCGTCACGGTGCTTGGGGAACGGCCTGGGCATGACCGCAACAAGACGAGGCGTCATAGCTGCTTCCCAAACCATCAAGCGAAGTTCGCAGGGAAGTTCTTGGAATCTTGAGAACACCATTTTGCGGTTCCGTCTACCGATATGGTCGGCCTTGGGCGTGCCTGATTTACCCACTGTCTCGCCTCGGGTTGGCTGCGCTGTCTGCTGATGCTCAGGCTGCATCACTTCTTCAGTGTAGTCTTTCTTTCGTGTGCGGACCATGATGGCGTCGAGAAGTCGAACTAACAACACACAATTTGAAAGTGGAAGTGTGCAGCATAGGTTGGCTAGGATAGGAAGTGCCGCCCGAGGTGGAAGGGAAGGATGTTTTAACTCAAGACAACAACTCAAAGTAAAGGCAAAACGCACAGGCTGCCTGGGCAACAAGGCTACCTAGGTAGGCATCAATCGAAACGCATGTGGGCCTGCACAGATCATGTCAGCTGGGATGTTACTTACTTCATTGTATTCTTGGGGACAAAGCAATGCTTCAATGCTACACAGCGCTATTGAACATGAATTGGAGCGCATGAAACTCTGGATGTGGGTCGTATACGTTTCCATGTACTTCTTACACAGAAGTTTGCTACAGCATTGACAATCGGTTAATTCATTCAATCAGGCGTGCCCTTTCAAATTCAACTACGGCCCCTTTATTACAAGTACTTTGAGCAGATTCACTGATCATGGTTTGTTTGAAATCTCAGTCCTGGATCCATATGCGTGGCCCCTCTATCTCACTATCAGTGTTTCTAAGAATGCTTTGACCTCAGATTGAAGGGGAGACTAAGAGGTAAATGATGATATACTGATATTTTTGACCAGAAGTAGAATCAATGTCGAGTCAAGATGGGAGTGATGTCTATAAAGTTCAGGAAGTGACTTGCGGGAAAGATATTAATTCGTATTTGAGTTGTGTGGTCTGGAAAAAGAACAGCATTTTTTCTGTGTCCTGTGGGACTAACAGACTTAGATAAGCAACAAGACACTGTGCTATCCGGTCGATTTATCTCCTGACCGAGCGGAAGTAACTTTCATCCTTTCCAACTCCTGAATACTCTTACAATCGATCATCCTCCGATTTTATCAGAGAAAAGGATTGAGCTTAGCACCTGTATCATTCTCCCGCGAGAATTGGAATGTGAGACATAGATTCTTGAAACACCCCCTTGGATTTTAATCATGGGGGACTCTAGCATCAAGTCGGCCAAGTGCTCTCCGAAGAACTTAGTAAGACCCAGCAACTTTGCCAACCAGTCCCGCGATCTCTTTGCGATGCTTAACATACGCCGCGTGCCCTGAGGGGAACTTGTGGACATCGACGTGGACCCCCGCGTCTTTGGCGTTGGCCAGGTAAATATCCTGGGACCAGAGTCAGTCTCTAGCATGCTCGACTCCGCTCATACTTGGGGTATCTTACCTGGAATGACGGCGGAACCCAGACATCCTCCTCGGTGTAAATGTATGTGCTGGTAACATCCCTCCACGGCTCGTATGTCGCCTTACCCAACAGCGCCGAGAAGAAGTGCGGCCGGATCCCCGCCTTCTGCTCCTCCTGGTCCTCAGGCTCGAGATCATGGTACAGGCCCGAGATGGCATCTGTCGGGAGCCACGTCCCATCGTCCTTGAACTCGACCAGCGTCCGACGCTCGGGTGTGTCACCGCCGGCCTGGACCAGAATGTCCCACGCGCTCTGACCTTTGGCCAGCATGTAAGCACTGACGTAAAACAGGTGCGAGATGCCACCGGGAAGGCCCTTGTCCTGACGGTCCTTCTTAGTCAATCCTACGATGGAGCTGGAGCCAACTACGCCGCCGTACGAGTGCATTATCAAGACGACGTCATTCCCGGCCGTGACGAGAGGCTTGATGGCCGATCTTACAGCTTCCACATCGGCCTCGAAGGAGTTAGGGGGTATAGCGCCATTATTGGAGTCAAGCGCCGGGCTGTGGACGGTGAAATTATAAGGGGCGTTTTCCAAGAGAGTAATCAGTTTGTGATATGCTGCTGGGGGGGGGGGGTCCAAGCCCCAGGGACGAGGACGATGAGGGGTTGCTTAGAAGGCATGCCGAAATTGGATCTCAATGTAAGTGATCTGGTGGCCCAACTTTAGAAGACACTAAACAGGCCGGGGAAAACTTATTCGCAATGTGTGTTTCAAATCCAGTACTTTTTCTGTGAGGTATGTTGGCTCAGGTCCGATTCCAAGAGATCGTCATGATCTGACAAATACCGAGCTGGTCAGTTGGTGCTGTCTGCTGCGCCGCATGCACCAGAGCTACTGTGATGTAGGATTTGCATAAGGTTCAATGTTCGCACTGTCGGGGGCATACCCGGTGGGGCAAGGACTCATATGCAGCGAAACATGAATCTATCTCATAATGAAGATCGTGACCGAGACGCGGGCTTTCCCCGTCGACTTGCTTTTTAGGTACCTCTGTGTGTTTGACGGTCTCGTTCTGGTGGCTATCCTCAAACACAAAACTGCAAAAAACAGTACTTCAAACTAATATCTGTCTAGTTTATTTGCCCATCTAATTCTCGACCATTCATGCTGTACTTCGTCAAGATGCCAGAGGGAGAAAAGGAAATTTTATCTCACGCAATTTTTTCAGCATCAATAGGCCTGTTGTGCAAACATCTCCTAGCAGTATTCCATACACTAGATCTCAAGCTTGTTTGAGAGGCGTCAGGGCGGAGACGAGGCAATTGGACAAGTTATCTGGGGGCCACTGGAGGAATTGCTTGCCTGTGTGCTAGGTTCAAGGCACAGTTGTTGTCGACGTTGGCAGTTGTCTGCAGCAATATCCAACATGAGGTGACAATGGACGAACCCTTTCGATTCACACTGGCCTTGGGTCAATGGTGCCCATGTCCGGATCACTGCGACACATCTCCTGGCTCTTCAATTCGGAGAAAACCGAGGATAAGTGTCCTGGAGGGATCCAATCTACGAATTCCGTCCAATGCTTCATTGGCTAATATCCAGGTAGCAGCGATATGCGTTCGGTCTAACTACCGAGATGTATAGAAAAGTAGACCAGGTATCCGCAACTGCAACCACTACAGTAACCCCGAGCCTGCTTCCCGAATCAGTACCTCCATTCACCGTTGGGCAACCTTTTCAGCCTGCAGATCATCCCTTAAGGCTAACTTTTCTCAATGCTGAACCCGGCCCCGCCGTCTTTGGTGCGGTCAGTGACGAAGCTTGGCCAGATAGTCCTCGAGATCCTGGGAGGGGTCTGCGTCGTAGCCCCAGTCGAAGTCGTCGAGCGGTGTTTGGCTCCCAACAGGCTGCGGTTTGGGGGTAGCATCATATAATGTCCAGCGAGGATCTGGATCAACCAGGAATCGCTGCACCGCGTCCACGCCCATCAGTCTGAGGCTGACCCTGGCAAGGAAAGCCTTCCACTGTCGACAAGCCTGGAGCTTGTTCTCGGCTAGAGGGTGGGGTCTGATGATTGTGTACCTCTTTCCACTTGTGTCGGTTACGTCGATGGAGCGGCTGACTTGGAGGATCAGCCTCGTCTTGCTCTGGTCAAGCCAGTCGTCTTGGTCCTCGAGCTTGAACCTGATGTCGGCCTTGTCGAGGACTTGAAGCATATTGATGCTGCCGAATGTGTCACGCCTCCAGCGTAGAAGCAACTCCATCATCTTGTGAGAATCCAACGGAGCGGTGTCGGCAGACTGTCCAGGATCGCGGCGCAAGATAAGCATGTGCGAGGTCCCCTCGACATCAACTACGTTGCACCTTCCCTCCTCCAGCACCCTGTCTGCCCAATCTTTCTCTATTAGGTGTGGGTTCTGGACATAGCTTCCCCAAGCCACGTCGAGGTCGCAGGGCCATCGCTCTTCGCCCCTTAGGCAAGTCTCGCACTAGAGCCGCATTTAGTATCATAGTCATACCTGGTCGTCGTCGTCGTAGTAAGATGACATACTCGGAATGAAAGGATTGCTCCAGTTCCATGTTTGTTGCGAACCTCGCCAGCGCCACGAGCTGAAATGTGGTTGACCATGGTGGCTGCTGATATCCAGGCTTGTCTGCTATGAGGCTGTTTACTTCGTAAATACTAACATCCAGTACTTTCAAGTATCAGGAGAGCAGAAAGTAGAGACTGACTCTGACGTCCTAAGCAATTTTGTTGGGTTCTGATGTTCGCAAGGTGGAGGGGAGTGTGGTGAGAGATCAGCTCTCGGTGGCTCTGGAAGCCTCCATAGTGAAATAGAGGCTCGGAGCTCTGGTTTCATCTGCCCGTGCTGGCTACAGGTTTCCAAGAGACAATAGCCCCGCCCTTTGTTGCCAGGTCAGTTTTCTTGTAGCTGTCAATACAGCACGATCTAATTCACTTTGTTTACATAGCTTCGACGCGTCTCTGAGGTAGGCTAGGAGCTTTTAGGAGGCAAATGCAACGACCCTTCTATTCAGGATTGTGCATCGTAATCAAGGGCTTCAGATTGGAACACTACAATTCCTAAAGATTCTGCCTTCAGTATGCGCAGAGATGAACCTCAACATTACGTCCGTTTGCATTACTTTGCAGTTGATATGCACATTTGTGACTGTATTTTTCAACGGACTTCAGGAGGGCTTACGGGACCAGTACACATTCAGAGAAAGCAAGTTACTATTACACAACTTCCAGCCGACCGATCATATCAGCCGGGCGACTCTTCCTCTGAGCAGCCACGTGCTGTACTAGTCTGCCGTTGCTACATTCGCTTTCTCAGAGACCTCGGTGGCGCCTCCGCGATGCACCGCTGAGAACCAATGGGCCTTGATTCCCACTTGTCCCTAGCCACGACTTTCGAGAGCTCGTCCTCTTCCTCTTCGACGGCGAGAACCATGACTGACCCACTCAAGTATCGAGACCCATACGTGCTAGATACATCCAAGTGAAGCTGAGAATGCAAGTCCTGCAAGCTGGCGGAGTGACTTTTCTTTTTTCTTCGTCAGCGGACAGGTCCTCCGTCCACCGCAACGTCCGGTCTAGGACAATAATGGTAATCAAGTCTCCGAGGTCGTTCAATCTGACCAACTGGCATAGCTAAAAGTCCTATGGACCTTGGGCTGCCTTGCGTGGTCGGGGCTTCGCCGCATGGTGCCTACGGTCGTATTTCGTTAGAGCCCGACATTTCAGTGCGTACGCATTTACGCACCTCAGTCTGGCCAGGCATGACAACGCTGCTAACCACTAGCCTCTTCTTCTTCGTGATGCTCCGAATGCTCGAATCCAGCGCCATCATCAAGGGGTTGATCGACATCCATAGCCGTGATGTAAGACTTCGCCCGCTTGTGCTGATCATCCTCGAACGCAGGAGATGGCAAGGTGAGACGCTTGCCTGGCGATTTCGACGGAGTCGCTTGAGGGGTCGTGACAGGCATGGCGTCAAGTGGCGCGACCTGAGGGTCTGCTGGACGACCACGGTGCACATGCTCGTGTGCGCTTGCGAGGGGAAGCGACGCAGAAGGCTCCGCCTGCTCCATGACTCCATCAGAAGACAATCCGAGTTCATCCCCGCCGTCGTGACCAGATCCTCCCTCTTCAGCTGACGAAGATGGAGCTATCTCCCTTCCAGCCTCGGAGGGCCCTTCCATCCGTTTCTGGCTCTCAATAACGTCGGAGGCGACAGCATGCTGAATAGAGTCAGCTCTGTCCCAAGAGGTTCTGTGCTATGGATTGCGACTTACCCCGATCCACATCGATATGAAGAAGTCGATATCATAGGTAGGGCCCAGCTCCATTCCCCACGGCTTGAGGACGAACTTCCGCGTCGACCTGCCCTGACTATCCTTCTTGATCTCGAAGACGCCCATCCCCAGAGCATGTAGCACCCCGTCTTTGTTCCCTGGAGATTGCCCTTGCGCGATAACGGGCCCCGTCAGAATGTTGGCGAGGACTGTTGCCATCTCTTGGAATAAGGGGTCCTTTGGATAGACGCCCCAGCATGAGAACGCTTTCTCGATGTACAAGAAACGGGTCGGTTTTCCCTCCTTCTCTGAGAGTAGATGCTCGAAGCAACCGCGCAGATTAAATGATGGCTCGCGGGGTGGTTCCATTCCACGCAGATCCAACGAGTCTATGGGGATGGGGATTTCATACTCATCGAGAAGTCTCATGATGCACTGTCGCAGGGCTTCGACGGGACTGATGCAAGGGATCCATGCATTGGGAAAGAGTATGGGACCGTGCTTGTTCCAATGACCTATAGTCACCGTATTCGCTATGTGGCATGCACTGATGAAGGAAGCGAGCCTCTCAGCAAGTTCTTCCCACTTCTTCGTGCCAACACTCTCACTGGTGACGCCTACTATGTGAAGGCTGAGGCGAGCTCTGGTGATGAACTGACTTTCGTGCATGTGAATCCCGTAGAACTCGCAACTGGTCTTGATAATGACGAAAGAATTGGTATGGCTGAATGTGTCGGCCAGCTCAACAGCGACGTGAATGGGAGCTATAGGACGCGCATCCACGGGGGCCGGGCTTGGAGGAGGGAGCTCCTCTGGGTGAGCCGAGGCAGCTGGATCTTCTGTGGGCACAGGCATGGCTGCCTGTGGCGAGTTATTCTCGTTTTGGGAGGCCGGGAATCGTACTGGACAGACCATCGTTGTGAGGCGATGCCCTCGGAGCGCTGGTTGATGATGAAGACTTTAGGGTCTCAGATCATGGGCAAATGGTTGCGTGTTATGCTGGTGCATACGTTTCGCTGGTTGTTGATCACGGTTACGCGCGTCGGTCAGATTTAAAAGCGGCATCAGTTACTGATAGCCAAGTCTAGAGCCCGTAGAACAGGACAAGGCAGGCCAGAGAAAGGCAGTTTGCCTAGGCGACCAGAAAGTGGATAGCCTTACAAACAAAGGAACAGATAGGGTTTTTAGTTGCCTCTTTCACCAGGGTAAAGCTATTAGACACCTAGTCACTTGTGCAGTAGACACAGCTGCCTATGACAAGAAAGGTACATTCAAACAAAAGTGCTTTATATCATGCCCACCAAAGCTTGCAACTGTATCTGGAATTTACAGTATTAGTGTTTCTCATAGACTTGTGCATCAAAGCAACTCATAGACCCCTGAAAAACAGAAAGTAGTGTTCTTTTCAGGTCGCCCAGTGTGCTGTCGTACACATAGGAGAGGAGCCTGGGAGGGGCGAAGGGGAGAAGAAGACCAAGATTATGGCTGGAATTTGCAGGACTGAATCAAGTCCTAGATAGAAAATCCAAGAATGATAAATCTTGATCTTTTCTCACAATTGCTGCGATGAAGCTTGATCTGCACTTGCTTCTCTGCTCTCAGCATAAAGGGCACGAAGCAATCAACACAGCAGAAGCAGCCAGAGGCAAGGAAAAGCAAGGCTAAGAACAATTTGGATTGTAATGTATACTTATTGCATGATGTGGCTGTTGTGATGTATGATGAATATAGAAGTGTAAGGATTATCGTGTAGGCCAGGATGAGAACAAAGTGAGACTGCACCTTGATCGTTGAAAAGCAACCAAGGAGTCAAGCTATATACCAGCAGTCAGGTTATCACTATTGCCTGAGCTGAGAGCCATGTGATTTAGAGAGGCTAGTAGGTAAAGTGAATAGAAGTGTAAGGACAGGTTGGTGAGGTGTGCACATATTAAGCTGCTACAGTTTTGGTGCTTTATGTGAATACGGAGATTTGCACTTGCAAAAACGGAAGATACACCGGTATGCTGCCACCTTTTAACCAAAACCAAATAAGAGTTCACACACCCAACACCCATACCCACGCCCACACCTAGCACCCGGGTATACACCTAGCACCCATACACCTAACACACATACCAGTTGACATCTAACTTACATGTCTAATTTGAGTCGGGTGTGTGGGTGTATCTGGGTATAGGTGGGCGAAGTGGGCCTGGGTGATGCGCTCTGATTAGCTACGGCTATGGCGCAAGTTGATGAACCGGTATACCCTCTGTTTTTGCAGGTACAAATCTTCGATCTCCTTTGTATATACATTGTTTCTATGCGTGGTATATGTCTAGTCTAAACGGCCTGTACGTGTGGTCTATATCAGATTACATCGGCCTGGCAGCCACTGCCACACCCTCTACCAAGGGGGAAAGGGTGCTCACGGGGCATCGACCCGAAGCCCACAGGTCAGGCAGCGGATACAACCGGGCCAGGAGCCCAAGCCGGCAACACCTCCTCCAAATCAGCCTCCTCTGGCTGAGCCTCGGTCGTCACCTCTTCAACGCTGATCTCGTCATCCAGTGGTGGGGCCAGTTCCCACCGGGTGAAGTTATAGCCTGGCGACTTTAGACTGGTCACACCGTAGCTGAAAAGGATGCGACGGGTGGCTGATTGCAGCCGCCGGGCTATTATGAGTCTCAGCTCGGCATCAAGCGCGGTCCGCTGCACCTCCCTCCTGAGCCCGTGCATCCTGCTCAGCCGGTACCGCATCCATTGGGTCGCCAGCAGGGTGATCTCTTGCTCGTGCTTGAAGCGCTCCCAGATTCCCGGCGTCGTCGGCCTGGGGATGGCGAACTCCAGGGCGAGCACTACACGGCGGTACAGCCTCGCCGTTGTCCCCGGCAGGACATCCCACGTCCTTTCCTCCAACTCTCTGGCTGTATTTAGGAGCGCCTGGTGCTTCAACAGGGTCGCGGCCAGTTGGCGGTTGTGCAGGGAGACGGACAAGAGCTCACTCATTCCCATTTGTGCGAAATCTATCACATCCCGCGGGCGTAGCGAAGTGTGTATGATGCGGTCGAGGCGGCCAATGATTTTATCAAGTCTCAAGAGGTGGTTCTCGGCCTGCCTGATGAACATGGCAACTGTGAGTCGCCGGATGCTCGTCCGCTCCTCGGCGGTGGTTGCCAGGGTTTTGGAGTACCATAAGAGGCGGGCGCGCTCCTCCGAGAAGGGCCAACTCGGCGGTTTGCCCATGTTCAACAGCGGGTAAAGGTGCTCAGCCAGTTTCCTTGGGCAGTTCGCTCGGAGAACAAGGGCGTTCATCACCCTAGCATTCTCAACGAAACCGCGCAAGAGGATGTCCGCCGCTGGGGCATCCAACGTGTAAAGACATTGCCTTAGCAGCTGGATGAAAAGCTCGACACTGATGCCCCATTTCTCCTTGAGCGAGGCCACGAAGACCTTGGCAGCGTCCTTGACACGACCGAAATGCAGGAGCCCAGAGACAAGAGTTTCGTATATATCTCGGTTCCTCCCCGGCATCTCGATGACCCAGTTACCTTTCAGAGAAGTCCTGACCTCGGGCCCCTTGGCCCACTTGCGCAGGTCTGGGATCTGAAGTACTTCCTCAAACCAGCGCCGCCTTATGAGCAGGCCACGGTTATCAATGGCCAGCATGCGGCGTAAGACACCATAGAAGCCGAGGATGTCGTCTTTGTGGCGGTAGTGAAGGAGCAGGCAGGCGGCGGTTTGAGGCGTTGGGCGTAGACGGCTCTCGTCGAGAAGAGACTCCACCACTAGGTCCGAAAGATTGTGCATCCCCTTGCGTGTGAAGCCCAGGATAAGGGCATTGTAATGGTGGATGCTGGGCGGGACCGGACAGACCAGCAAGTTATAGCAGATTTTGGCCACTTGATACTTGGGGCGCGTGAAATCGTCCCATGAATCGAACAGTTTCCGCAACATGTCCGTGAGCTTGGTACGCCCCTCTTCTGCGGCAGCCGGGTCGAGTCTTGGGTGGTTGTAGCGAGGGTAACCTTCGGAACGGAGCAGGCGCATAGCTGTCCAAGCCGAGTCCAAGCTCTCGAGAGATTTGCGAGCATACTCAGGGTCGGACGGAGTCTCATCATAGTAAGACTGTATGATCAACGAGTCGACGAGCTTGTTCATCATGCCGTGGTATAGCTCGAACTGCTGACTCGTCAGAGGCTCGCGATGAAGGATGCCACCCGGCTGAGATTCCTCGTGAATGGATTTGGCAATCATATCGAAGTCTGACCCCATTGTCTTGAAGGCTGTGTCCCCTAGCCTGCCCGCCGGGTCGTAAGTCTTGTGCATGTTTCGGATGAACTTTTCGAAGGAGGGTCTACTTTCGGCATGGCGTATGAGGGCATCATCCGTTTTACAGATGGAGCTCAGGATCTCTATAGCATCTCTGCCAAGCGGTCGAGGCCGCATGGAAGCGCCAGGCCGCTGACCTGTCGAAGGGGCGCGCACCTCGGCATCTTGTTCGCTGGCAGACGTGGAGGACAGGCGGCGCAACTGGGCCAAGCCATTGCGTGAGGAACCAATGTTCCCACGCAGCGTCGTGCGCAGTGCCCTCGGCCGCGCATCCTTGTACCGAGGGTCGGGAACAGCTGATGAGCCGCGTAGTGTGGTATAACAAGCCGCGGAAACGTCGCCAAATCGTGGCTTTCGGAGACGGTTCACGGCAGCGGCGGCGGGTCTCATTGGGGTGCCAGTGGCGTGTGCGCAGGCTCTGCAGCTGCAGACGTGAGCTGAAGCAGCTCGAGACCAAGTCGGTAGCATACCGGAGGCATTGCGGAGGCACGCACCGGCTGCTGCTTGGGTTGACGATCCGGACGGAGGGAATGGCGGAGGTGGCGGCCGGTCGGCAGTGCGCGGTCGCAGAACGGCGTCGTGGTGATGATGATTATTGAAAGGTGCACACAGTTGGGTGGATGCACGTCAAATTCTCGGCTGCACTACAGTGCGCCAGACCCCCCCTTGTCTCTGTTACGAGACCCCTCCGCACATCTGGCGCCACTATGAGGGGTTGAGTGTAGATAGGATATGCTCTGCAGCAATAGCTAGATATCACAATTGCAGTTCGATACCCCCACCAGCCACAACAGCGTCGACTGCAAGAATAACTTGCAAAACGGTCAAACAGGGTTAGTACTGGTCAAACGATTACTGGTGTGTTTGACTTCTCATCTAACAAGTACATACATGCATGCAGCAAAGAAACCAAGCCGTACCCCAAAATGTACGCTCTCAGTGCGACGGCTGAGCTGGGCGGGTGAGTAGAAACAGCAGAGACAGACAGACAGACAGACAACCATCCTGATAGCTCCACCTCAAGTTAAGAGCTTCTCACTGACCCCTCTCTAGAGTGACCAACCTCCGGCCAGATGACACCGAAGGGAACCCCTTCTGGTACACCTTCAAGGTCCAGTGCACGTCATGCAGAGAGACGCACGCGAACTGGGTTGGGGTGAATCGATTTGTGCGTTAGGGATCCTGCACCGTCTCCTCCCGCCCTCGTCGGCGCAACTTACCAACCAGCTGACCTCGTTGCCAGGAAATGAACGAGATGAGTGGCAGCCGGGGCGAGGCAAACTTTGTCTGGAAGTGCAAGAACTGCAAGGTATGAGAAGAAGGAAAGAGCTTTCATCCCAGGAGCCGCTGCATAAGAGGGATGGAGGCGGAGAGACAGTCAGAGGCAGGCTTCACTGACATCACATGCACCCAGCGCGAGTCCTCGGCAACCATCAAGGCAGCTCCTGTTCCCTATGAGCAGTCGGAGCCCGCGAAACCCAAGAACATCCTCGAGTTCGACTGCCGCGGGCTCGAGTTCACCGACTTCAAGCCCGAGGTACGGAGGCCCCCCCCCCACAACAGAGACTGGACATATGCTGACATGTGTCGGAAATAGGGTGAGTGGCTGGCGGAGGGTGTTGAGTCCGGAACCAAGTTTACTGGCGTCGATCTGTCTGAGGGCGAGTGGTTCGACTACGATGAGAAGGCTGGGGACGAAGTCAGCATCAAAGACATCAAGTGGGAGATCAAGAGGTCATGAAGAGACTGAGCTGGTGCACCGTGATCAGGCTGTATCGAAGATAGCCTCATCACAATGGAGAAGTCCGAAAAGTTCGCTCCTGAGATGAGATACTCGGTCAAGCCACCGTGACAAGACGACTCAACATACAGACATTGTGGAGCCTATTATTCGTTTCCTCTTTTTCCAAGTGACCGCGGGTTGAATTTCTGGACGAAGTAAATTAAACATCAAGCCGCCCATGCACAGAGAGCGAGGGGGGTTAGAGAGCAAGAACCTTGTTGGATTCGGCCCCCTATTGCCTGGCCGCCGTTGTATTTGCACTAGGAACGACCGGTTACCCGCACCGGCCAAGCTCCATCCACACCTGACTTCCTGGCTTGGAATCAAATCAACCTCAATCTTTCCCGTAATAATGCAGTACTGCTGCCACTACCAGACAAAACCACCTCACCACACCTACTCACTCGCACAACTACGAGATGGTGTCCTCAGAACTGGGCCCGCAGCTGCAGTTCTTGACCGACGCGGCCCATCTGCTGTGTGCCTCGTCTCCCGAGACCTCGGCCTTCCTGATGAGCAGGCGCACGTCGCTGCTGGTCGACCATGATGTGCCCGTTCCTGACCACCAACGCCAACATGTCTGCAGCTGCTGTGGACATATCATGGTTCCGGGTCAAGGAACTGGACTCAAAATCGGAGCAGACAAGGCGCTCAAGAGCAGGATCAGGAAGCAGCCAAAAGCTCACGGCGCATCACCACCTGCCGCACCTTCCTCTTCCCAGAAGCCAGGGATGTCCAAGGTCTTCACCTGCGGCAGCTGCAGCAGGTACACCAAATTGCAACTACCCGCTCCCAAGCCTCTCAAGGCTAGGGGCAGGAGCAAGAGGGTGGACCAGCAAAAGGTGCTACAAGAGAAGCGCCCAGCAGCACCCGCCGAGCCGGCAAGACTGTCTGCCAATGCCAGCAGCAAGAAGCGAGCAAAGAACCGCAAGGCCGGCCTGCAGGCCCTGCTGGACCAGAGATCCGGACAGAGCTCTAGTCCCTCTTCAGGCCTCGGGCTGAGCCTGTCTGACTTCATGAAGAAATAATATGAGTCAGGCCGGCGAGACGTCTCGGGACTTGGCTTAGAGAAATGCATCTCGCGCCGTCAATCAGGACCAGTTAATCTGTGCCCAAGCCGGCAGGCTCCCAATTTGCACCTGCTCCAGAGCAGGCACAACGCCAGCGCCACTCCGGCAGTCGCCAGAAGGTTCCCCCACGCCTGCCTGCCTATGACATAAGCTACCCGAGGATTTTCACCCCGCCATCATCCAGATTCCTGGATACTAATAATGCCTATGTTGCCCCTCCAAATTTTTTGATCGCAAACAATAAGGCCCATCCTTTTGCAACACAGGACTACACCATCTTTACTCTTTGACGGGTCAAAACGGCACAATGTCTTCTTCCGAACAAGCGCAGAGCAATGACTCCAATGTCATCTCCCCAACCGAGTACTTCCGCTCCATCGGCCAACAGGTAGATCAAGTCGCTCCCGCAACCAATGGCGCCGCACAGCAGTCCGACAGCGACGATGTAAAGCCGGTCGAGGAAATCGAGTCGCTCTGCATGAACTGTCACGACAATGTAAGCATTCTCTTCCCCTCGGCCCGGCCGCGCAAAGACAAATTGGAACTGACTTGCCATTTCCCTGCCAGGGCATCACCCGCCTGCTCCTCACTAAGATCCCCTACTTCCGCGAAATCATTCTCATGTCCTTCTCCTGTGACCACTGCGGCTTCAAGAACAGCGAGATACAAGCAGCCGGCTCGGTCCAGCCAAAAGGCACACACTACGAGCTCCGACTCACCGCCCTGCCCGACTTCTCCCGCCAGATTGTCAAGTCCGACTCCGCGACCGTCAAGTTTATCGAGCTCGACCTAGAGGTGCCCTCAGGCAAGGGCCAGCTCACCAACGTCGAGGGCCTCCTTACCAACATCATCGACGACCTCGAGTTCGGTCAGGAGACGCGCAAGGCTCAGTCGCCCGAGGTCTACGAGAAGGTGGCCGAGATCATCGCCAAGGGTCGCGCTATGGTCGCCGGCGAGGCGTTCCCCTTCCGGCTGTACGTGGACGACCCGGCGGGCAACAGCTGGATCGCCCCCGACCTGCAGGACGGCGTGGGCAAGTGGTCGAAGCGCGAGTACGTGCGCACGGCGGAGCAGAACGAGGCGCTGGGCCTCTCGGATACGGCGGCGGTCAGCGGCGACGGCACCATCCCGCTGGGGGGCCAGGGCCGGCTGGGCGAGAATGATGATATCCTCCCAGACGAGGTGTACAGCTTCCCTGCGAGCTGCCCGGGCTGCATGCACCCGTGCGTGACACATATGAAGATGGTCGACATCCCACACTTTAAGCAGGTCGTGCTCATGAGCACCGTCTGTGAGGATTGCGGCTACCGCAGCAATGATGTTAAGACCGGCGGCGCGGTGCCCGCCCGCGGCAAGCGCATCACCCTGCGCGTCAAGGACCAGACCGACCTGGCCCGCGACATCCTCAAGAGCGAAAGCTGCGCCCTCGAGTGCCCGGAGCTGGACCTGCACGTCACCCCGGGCACCCTGGGCGGCCGCTTCACAACAGTCGAGGGCCTGCTGACGCAGGTGCGCGGCGACCTGCACAGCAACATCTTCCAGAGCGGCGCAGAAGGTGGCAGCGGCGGTGGCGGCGACTCTCTCGCCTCGGAGGAAAAGGCGAAGTGGAACCGCTTCTTTGAGGGCCTCGACGCCGCCATCAAGGGCGAGCGCGAGTTCACCATCGTGCTGGTCGACCCACTGGCCAGCAGCTACGTGCAGAGCCTGGCGGACGACCCGAGCCAGCCCGACGACCGTATGACGGTCGAGGAGTACGACCGGACGCACGAGGAGGAGGAAGATCTGGGACTCAACGACATGAAGGTCGAGGACTACGAGGAGGGAGAGAAGGCTGATGCGCCTGCGGCGTCATGACGCGGTTTCGGGCATAACTGACCGCCTTGCTATATGAGATTCCCTTTCCTTGTCCATAGATGAAAAGTCTGCATTATAGAGATACCAGAGATGAATTGAGAAAAAGAATGATTTCAGCGGGATACAATTATTGGCCTTTCCTTCTATGAACAGTACGCAAGTGGCCCAAGTTTGCCCCTAATTGTAAAACGTCACAACACTACTTCACCCAGAACATGAGCAGGAGAGAGAAGAGTAAAGCTACTGATATCATCATTACTTTTGGACGTGCGTCTATCTGCAAGGAGTCGGTCTATCTGGCCGGAACTGGATCATCAAAGCCTATGTCCATCGAGGCTCAACTCGGTATCGCCCACGCATCTCAGATCGTTCTCTGCCGCCATTTTCATTTGTCCTCTTCTCTCCATTTTTTGCATCTTTCCCTTTTGTTCTCGAGAGGGATTCATCAAGGCCTCCTCCACTACCATCCAGTGCAAGACGCCAATCTCGACGGTGAATGACCAGCCTGGCCTCCAGCCTGTCCAAATTTGTCCGACAAGCCTAATTTCCGTGCACACCCTCACTAGTATGTACCATTATGGAACCAGTCGAAAGTCTCGTGTCAGTGTGAAATGAAGCCGGACCGTTGCCAATTCAAGGACCAAGGTCCCCAAGACGAAGTAAACCAAGCCGCGTGCCGATGGAGCCGAGCCGAGGAAGCCACTCGCCGCAACCGAATAAAACAGGTCTCCTCTTCCCTCCCATGATAAATGAGACAAGACGCGCGTCCATCAAAGTCGAAAAAGGCTGCTGTGGCGCATTTGTGTCGTACAAATACAGTCATCCGGTAATACCGTCATGCCAGTCCAGTAAATCCTGGCCGAGGCTTTTTGGGGTTGCTTTTTTGTGTGCACCATTTTGCATCTAACCCTCGTGATAAAAGGAAATCCAGGATCGACCCGAGAACCGCGACGACGGAAAAAGACGCAAAGAGAAAGAACCTCTTCTCGAAAGTGGAGCTGCCGCCGTAGGAGACCGGAAATCGAAGGAGGCAACAGGGGCGCCTCAATATGAACAGGGCCGGGTCATAAAAAGAAGAAATGCAGGCGGGAAAACACAGAGCATGCCGAGGGGTATTAGTTCCGTAGACCAAACGCCGAAAAAGAAAAACCCCAAGCGAGGAAACCAAGGTGGCCGGGAGATCTGTTATGGTGGTCAAACTTCCTTGACCTTGAGAACAGACCAATCGAGCGAATCAGGCTCGAACCACTTCCTTAGAGATGTCCATGGCCTAGACCCACTAAAGAATGGCGAGGGCAGGGCCTTAGAAGAAGGTCGGCTTGGTAAGAACGCGGTACTCCACATAGTCCTCACCGTCAATAGAGATGATGGTTCCCTGGGAGACGAGCTTGCCCTCGAAGGGGCCAGTCTGCTTGCGCTCGTACTTGATGCCCATGTAGATCTTGGCGTCCTCCTTGTTCGCTCGCATGCGGTGGGCCTCCTGAGCAGCCCAGACGCGGTTCAGGCGGGAGACATTGTCCTGGAAGGTGGACTGTCCGTCGACATCTCCATCGGCGTCTCCCTCGGTGCTCTGGCGGGCCATGTAGGCAGCCTCGCGCTGGTCGTTCTTCGTCTGCCTTGCCTCTGCGCGGGCGACCGCGTTGACGGCGAGGTTGTTGGTACGGGACTCGACACCGCCCGATCTATTGGCAGCGCGGAATTCGGGGGGCTGCGTGGACTGGCGGGCCTGGTTTGGCACGAGAGTCGGAAGCGAACGTCGGGCGTGGGCCTGACGGGTCTCGTGAGTAGGGGCCTCGTGCTTGAGGACAGCTTCAGTATATGGACCTTCGCCGAGGTTACCGTTGGCGTTGGAGGGCAAGGGGTGCTCCCTAGGCTCAGGCTTGGTGAAGCCCGCAGCGACTCGCGTGCGTGCTTCCTCGATGGCCAACTTGCGGTTGTGATCCTTCTCCTCGGGCCGCTCGCCGTGGTCCATCTGATACTGGCGAACACGACAGTACTCCTTGAGCTCCATTCGGGTCAGGCCCTCGAGGTAGTCCTCGATCTGATACTCATCAAAAGAGAGCCATAGTGCGCCCGCGCCCGAAGGGAAATTACTCTGTAGCGGTCTGCCATCGCGTGTCTCGCGGCCGACCTTGACACGGAACATGTCGTTGTTGCCAAGGATTCCGAAGACGGCGTGCTTGTCCTTGTCGTCGGGCTCGGCAGAACCCTTCCAGAAACCAAGGAGGATCTTCGTAGGGCGGGTTCCGTGGAGATCAGCCACCGGGGGGTGCGAGTGGGCGTTGGCGGCCTTCGCAACGGGGGTGGCGTTGGCAGAGGACGGGCCACCGGTGCGACGACGCTTCTCGGGGCGGTGAAGGGCGTGGTCGGGGATGTCGACACCATAAGCAATCTGCGGCGGCTGGGCACCCTCAGCCTGGGCACCGCGGGCCTTGCAGCGGGCAATAGCCTGCTGGACTGCAGCTGTGTCGTTTGCACCAACCTCGCTCTCCTGTTCGTCCATGTCGGACCGGATCTTGACATACTCCTTGACCTGGGTCTGGTCGAGGTGCACCAGGTGGTTATCAAAGACGATCTTCTCAAAGGTGACCCAGCTGCCACCCGGTCCAGGATTAAGGGGGTACAGGTCGGTGACAACCTTTCCCTCGCGGTTGCAGGGCTGGACACGTGTGCGGAGCCGATCGCGAGAATCAATAAAGCCCTTAACAATATGCTTGTCGCCAATCGGCGCCTTGGACTCGCGCCAGTAACCAATCGTCACGCCCTTGACGCTAGCAAGGCCGTGAGTTGTACGGGGGGTCTTGCCCGACCTGGTTACTGCTACAGGACCTGGAACAGGAGAGGCCTCGTCGTCTGTCTCGTCGGCGAGCAAGCTCTTGTTCATCTTGTCCTCAGTAAGGTCGCCGAAGACATAAGACCGCTTCCGCTTAGGGTAGGTAGACGTAGGAGGTTCAGCCTTGTTCTCGTCCCGGTCGATGTCCATGATGCTGGAGTCCTCCTTCTCAGAAGCGACAGGCTGAGCCTCGTTCTTGGGGGTGCCATCATTATTGGCAGAACCGACGACGATCTCGTCCTGGGAGCCCTCGTTCATGACCACATCGCCGCTCGATATGCCGCTCATAGACTCGGGTGGAGGGCTCAGGTTGTCATCGTTGCCAGTGTCGTCGTCATCAAGGGTGGTGCCCTTGACGAATGAATTGGCCTCGCTGCCTCCGGTATAGGCGGCGCTGGTCATGGTGCTGGGATGCAAGGTCAGCTGATGCTCGAATCCAAGATTCTGAAGTGGTCTTGTAGGTGGTGTATAGGTGTGGGGCAGATGTAAGTCAAGGGGTAGGTAAATATGGAGGGGCAGTTAGGCTGGTTGAGATGGGGCGGGGTTGATAGGTTAGAGTGCAAGTGTAAGTGTAAGAAAGCCAAACGAGTTGAGGTTGGATTGGCTGATGTTTCAAAAGGATGGCAATTGATGCGTCGCGTGACAAGTCTGCGATACTTGTGACAAAGTTGGAACGCCACAGCTCTGGGGGTGCAAGAGATGAAGAGTTGAAGCATGTCGCACTCGCGACTCGTTGTCAGGCGGATGAGTACATACGCGTTGCGAGCCCGGGTGCCAAAGAAGCCAAGCCTGGGGCCCAAGGAAGACATGACACGGGCCTGGTGCTGCCCTTGTATTGTTGTGGTCAGGGTGTAGGGCTCAACGTCTGGGCTTGATACGTAGTCGTTGTTGTTGCGGGAGTCTTGTGGCGGAGTTGGTGTTGACACAAAAATGTGCCAGGTTGGGAAGGAAGTGTGGTCAGGAAACTTAAAGTAGGAAGGAGAGGGGCAACGCTAGAACCCGGGCTGCAATGAATACGACTGGAGAACGGGCGGGAAGACAGTTCAATGCACTCAAATACAGCAGAATAAGTGAAGTGATGGCGTTGGGATGGAAAAGTGTCGTTGCTCTGTGTTGTGAATTGGACATTGTCATAGTGCGTCCGGGAGGGCTCACCAAGTCGGTGACCATCCACTCCACCGAGTGCCCTCTACAAGTCGCTCTTCACGTCAGGCCGGTAAGGCATCTCTTCACTAGTTGAGATGACATATTCCCCAGCAAAGAGTGATACACCATCGGCAATGGAAACGGCAACTTGTCTATTACAGACAAAACTGCTGCGGCTGCCATGGAAAATTGAGAGAGCCCAAGCCTACTGAGCAGGGCTTGGGGGCTGAGTTGAGGGAAAAGTGTGAGGTGAGAGCGTTGGAAACGCGCCAAGGTGACGGTCAAGTTGTGATGCAACAGCGACGTGGAAGCGGTGCGAGAAACAGGCCAAGGCAAGACGGTAGGCAAAGCACACTTACGTAGCGAAAGAAGCCTTCTCGGGATCAATCTTGTCTGACTGTGGGCTTGTCCGCACGGAGGCGACGACGCCCTTGTCGGGGGACGTCTCGGGCGTCTTCTTGAGCTCGATCGGGGGTGTCTGCTCAGTGGCAGGGGACTTGTCATCGACAGGCGGGCTCTTGGGTGCCTCAACTGAGGAATTGTCCGACTCCATAGTGGTTTTGCAGGGCTCAATACGGTATGAACAGGTGTGCAAACAGTCAGTAGCGGGGCGCGATGTTTTTTAGAGGCTTGAACTGATGCTTGCTGGTGTAGTTGCGGAGGCTGAAGAAGAATATGTGGATGGGATGGTGGGTGCGGAAGGCGGTGCCGTGCCGAGTCAGAAAGTAAGGAGGGTAGAGGGTGACTTGATGATGGCTGTGTAAACGGCTGGTGCAGGTGACAGTCAATTGGGCTTTGAATTGGAAAAGGAAAGTGGAATGGAAGAAGAGAGGATCTCTGGCTGGTTAATTGATGAGAAGAGAGATTGTTGTTGTGTAGGAAGCTTGTTTGCAAGTAAGAGAATCGAGGCTCCAGGGGGGGTGAGGGTGGTGTTGGTAGTGCGAGGTGTGGCGGGAAACTAGAGCGAGCAAGTAAAGTGAGTTTTGACGAGGGGTCTTTTTGCCGAGATAGTGGAACTTTGAGAAGCAAAGATTGTGTTACTCAGCGGTTTCAAAGCCTACACTTAGCGTTGGGGAGTTTTTTTCCGGGGGTTTCTTGGAAAATCTACAGTAGCTCCCACAGCTCACACTAGCTGATGAGGGCACAAGTCTCCGCAGTCACAGTGTGCCTAGATATATGCTGGCTACATTCAATATATCCATGTGAATGGCATTCCCTCTAGGGCAGTTAGTCTACTTCAGTGCGGTGTAGTGCAGTACACCCACAGCACGTCGCAGCACCTATGTAGGCAGAAGACGGAGAAGGAGCACAAGGCGTCTGACGAAGTAAGCCAGTCAGTCTATTGACGTGACTGACCCAGCCATTGCCAGGTACATGGACACATGTGAGGTTGCCTTGTCTTCCTATTGGAGGGCTGACTCGATGTCGAAAAGATGGTATCGAAGACCCATATGCAGCTTCTACTGCTGCTTCAGAGCAAAAAGGTTAAACAAACGCATACAATGCATGGTTCGAACCTGGGCAGTTTGCTTTGGAACAATGGCACTGATGTTCGGTCCTGGGTCGTTTGGTCAGGGCCCAGCTTCCAGGCTCGGACCTGAACCTTTTCGGTCTTCGATTGTGGGTCTTAGGTCTTGGGTCTTGGTCTTTGATCTTGGAGTCATGGGTCATGGATCTTCGGGGGATGAGCAACACACTAGCAGCAGCTCAACCGATTGTCCAATTTGGCGCGTCATCATCATAATTACCTTGGAAGCTGGTGACACTCCAGCAGAGCTCCGGCGTCCCCCCAAAGGCTCGCTCTTTCCCAAGCCGGACAGAGGCCCTCGGAGCTATTGGCTGGGTCTTCCCACTGTGGGGCACTAAATCACATTGCAATCAGCAGGCTGGTTTCAAATCTAACCAGACCTGCCAGTTGCCAGACACATCCAGAGACATCGAGACTCGGAACTTGCCCTGTCGTAGTACTTGCTACCTACAGTAGTAGTCTGTTGTGACTCTGATTGTCTCACCTCTTGCTGGAGCCGTGACAGCCGCTTGGGCCCAAGCCCTTGTATTATGATGTGAATGGTACTTAGCTGGCTGGATAAAGGTGGCAATCATTTTCCATTGCTAAGGTTGGTTTTCAGCGTAGTGCAGCCACTAATCAGAGTTCTCCACCGTAAGGTTCAAAGATAATGATGGTGCAAGAGGAAGGCCAGGATCCAACCTGCCAATCCTGCGCTGGTGGTGCCAAGCTTATCTACAGGCCACCCACTTACACGCGGCTGCTGGATGGGGAGCTTAACCTCGGCCAGCTCTTGACATGGTTCACATCCAACTGAAGCAATCAAGAACACACCACGGCTATGAATAAAGCTACATTTTGAAATCTTTTTTTTTTTGGAGTTCAAGTACTCTCCTCTTGAAATGTTCTGTGGAGCAACTCAAGGTGACTTACTTACACGTTTGTTGGTGGGTGCCTTCCAAGGTTCCAAGGTTGTGTGCCAACAGGTAGGCCAGAGCCCCACCGTCACCGGAAATTTTGGTTGACCGCAAGGGGTCTCTGGCCTGTTTTCTCTTTTTCCGCGTACAAATAAATATATTGCCAAGCTACCCTGAAAGGCATTCGACGAGACTGGCAAGCGGTTATAAAAGTGGCTGATCACAATGCATATACAATGTTGCCGATTCAACGGGATTTCTAGTTGAGTGAGCAGCAAGGGAATGGTACCTTGGACTGCGCTGCATATTCGAAGCTTCGAGCTACATTCGAAGTTGCATCTGGTCCTGCATGATGAGCGCATATTGACTTGTCATGGCGCCATATTTGGGTAGTCTTTGCAAATGGAAAAGCCTCAGGCAGCGAGATATATCAAATCAGCCGGCATAAATTCAAAGCCAGGTCCTGCCGTTCTGCAGGACTTGGAACGGAATCTTCATGGCGGGCGAGCTCCAGTAGTCTTACTCGGTAACTCGGCTAATGTCGTCTACAACCAGGCTCTCACAACCAGGTCAATTCACAAAATCCACACGAAAATGATCTGCTGTTGTCTTTTTTGCCGTGATGACATCTTGAATTGAGTACCAAGGGGCCTTTCGCGAATATGCTTTGCGAATTAAAATAGTTGCAGACTCGAGGAGAGCGGACGCTGAGTCTTGCAGACGAGCCAGGTGCCGCCTAAGCTGGGCTGGACTCAAGAGCATCTGCTCGCATGGGCGAGGCTTTCCACTGGGGCTGCCAACCTATGGCCAGTGATACCACCTCAAGCCGGATAGCCATGGTCCCAAGTAGCCTTGCCGTAGACTGACAGATGGGCCGATCATACAGTGTCCCTAGCATTGTCGTCTCCCTGGCCAGCCTGGGTCTCCTTGCCAGGTCATTGAGGGCACAATGGGCCCATTGATTCCCACCAAACAGGCTAGATTATGTGTGTAGTACATGTAGTCTGTCTGGCGAACAGGCTGCAATGAGCCGGACCGCATTCAACGGCGCCGCACTCGCGCGACGGACGAGGCAACACTCGTTGACTCAGATGTGTTGGTCGGTCTCCAGGTTTCGAGGAAGAGCTTGCACAAAGCTGTCTTTGTGAGAGATGAGATTCGCTGAACCTCTTTTGACGTTGTTCTGAAAACTCACTCACGCGTGGTGGGATCGAAGGCAGCAGCGGTGACTCAGGGAAATACCGTCACCAGATGCAGGCAGTGACTCCTAGAGCATAACGATCAGGAAGACACTGTGGCCGTGTTCAGAGCATGAGCGGCCGCAGCCAGATGAACTGACCTAGGCCGCTTTTTCAGTGGTCAGTGGTCGTCACTTGGTCATGGACCCAGTGACATTCCCGGGCCAAGGGTTCCGTCTAAGATGGACGTGTCCAGAATCGCTTCGTGCTGTGCGTGTCGTGCTGAAGCAGAAATGACAAAGTTGTGAATCAAACACCTCTTCCGCCCCGGCCCCCTCTACCACCTCTGCCACCTCGTCCACCCCTTCCGCGGCCACCGCCCCTCTTCCCGCCCCGCGGCGCGGTGCGCACGTCATACTGCTTGTACAGCAGCTCCTCGCCGAAGGCACCCTCACCAAACCGCATGTAGTTGATGACCCCGTGATCGTTCACCGCGACCAGCACGTTGCGGTGCCCGTGCTTCAGCCTCCTGTGCATCATGAACGGGGCCTGGCCCTGCCGTTGGGGCGGCGGCGGTGGGGCATACGGCACCGAGTCCAGCAGGGCAGAGACCTCCTCCGAGGTCGGCACAGAGGTTTCGTGCGCGTCGACAACAACGAGGTAGTAGTCGGGTGACGGCGGCATGGTCTTGGACCAGTTCTGGGCGCTAGGCTTCCAGACGTGGAACTGCACGCGGAACGGGCTGTGCTGTGTTTTTGTAAGGGATGTTGGCGGGTGCGCAGTGGGTTTGTACCGCGGCACGAGTGCGATCTGCTTGTAAATCGAGCTGTACGATCTGTACAGCCCTGGCTGTACGAGCGGGCCGTAGGTGGGGTGGTTGGGTTCTCGGTCGGGGAAGAGCATGGCAGTGAGACGTTGCCACAGTGGTCGTTGATCCTCTGAAACTGCTTCGGGTGCGCTTGGATCTGAGATCGGCGGAGGCACTCTAATGACGTTGAAGCCCGCTCGGTTGAGATTCGAGTAGACTTGCAGGTTGCGAAGCGTAGTCTTGCCCCTTTCGCCTTCGTTTCCGACGAGCAGGGCGTACGCAGCTTGCAGGCTGAGCGGGAATCCCAAGGCGTACTCGTCCTCCTCTTCAGCCTCCAGCACCGCGCCCGCACCCTTGCCCTCGCTGCCGAGCGGGAATATCTCTTCCAGGGTAGCTGTGGGCCACCAGAGATCCAGGCCGCCCCTCTCGATCAGGAAGAGCGCCTCCTCTGGCAGCAGCCACACCTGGTCCCAGCCCGGCTTGTTGTTGCCCTGCCCTCTTATCTTCCTCCCGAGGGTCTTGTGCTCAAACCCGACGCAGACAACCCTCTCCACCGCATGCAGCTCCCTCCTCTCGGCGGCGACCTTCTCGGTCTTGACCTCGTTGCCCTCGAACACCTCGTCCTCGAGCCATCGGTCGGGAAAGTACCAGCCGCGCGTCCAATCCTTACTGTTGTGCACGCGCGTGTAGCCTAGAACCTCCTCCATGGCCTGCCGGCTCTTCTCTAGGGCGCTGGCCTGCGATTTGGTGCCATGTGACTCGAAGTCCTTCTCGCCCTTGCGGATGGCGGACACGGAGATGTTTTTCTTGCGCTGCAGCGTTGTGAAGTGGCGGAAGTCCTGCGCCTCGTCCTCGAGGGCCTCTTCGACGGTGGCTTGCGCATCCTCGGGCGACTCGGCCGGGCGCTGTGTCGAAATATCGTCGTCGTCATCGAATGCCATGGCTGTTGCGGTGATGTGACATGTGAATGTCTTGAAGGTCAGAATCGAATTTCAAGCAACTCCAAAAGTGACGGGCAGATTTTGGGGTAGAGCTACAGCAGGTAGCTAGTGCCCTGGAGCCTAGCCCCCACACAATATCCACTACTGAAACTGTGTCTAGGTAGGTACCACCCCCCCCCCCTCTCTCCCGGCCCCCCACCCACACACCCACCGCCCTCCCCCACCAGATTCACCAGATTATATCTAGGCGGCATAGCTGTCTCCCAGCCTGCTTGTATAACAGATTCAATAAATCGGTAGATCAAAGCAAGAGTCAATAAATTCAACCCAAGGTGGAATTCACGTCCAAACTTGGTATGCTTACAAATCCGGGAAAGAAAAAGAAGAAAAACACAACCAAACCCCCTTAAACCGGCAAAAAGACTCCTGATGCGAGTGAGATTCGAACTCACGCCCGTGAAGACTGCGGTTATAAGTAAGAAGAGTTATTCTTGCCTAAACACAGCGCCTTAGACCACTCGGCCATCGCACCTTTATACTGGTCTGAGGGATATCCAGAGAGTGGATTAAGTTGCTGTGTTGAGGAGAGAATATCTCTACGGGCCTGAGTTCATATCGTGCTGTGAGAGAACCTTTCTCAAGTCCGGTGGAGCTCGGGATTGCTATATTGTCTCATATAATACTCTTTGAGAGACTCATCAGTGGAACCGGAATGTATGATATTGCCCGTGTGTGCACAAACCATATCTCCCAATGGAGCGTCTTCTGTCTTATGACATATCGGCTTGCCTCAGTACTTTGCACCGGATGACAGGAGAACAAGAGCTTTCACATCCCGGGACTCGTCAAAACCCGGCCCATGTTGAAGGCTGGGAAAGGTCATGCAAGGCGCGACGTAGAACACAGTGCCTCCAGGATGGCCTCTCCTGAGACTATCTCCTAGGGCAAAATCCCCCAGACGAGCTTCCCCTAGTGTACCATATAAGTTCCCCTGGGATGGCCTCTCTACGACATGACCTCTGGCAGCATGTGAGTTCTTGGACTTGCTCTATTGCGCTTCTTTCCTTTTCATTTTGTTACTGCCAAGGAACACACCCATCTACAGCCCCAACATGCAGTCACTCCTTTACTCAACCATTCACTGCTAGCTTTCTGTCATCAATCTGGACAGCGAGTACGCTTCGACGGCAAGTATGCTTTGGTGACGGCCATGCTCCTATGAGCAGTGGCGCTGGAGTGATGCCTCTACAAGAGCCCAGGGGTTGCTTACACGCTGGCAGAGGCCCCTATTATCATCACGCCCTATAGCCACTCATGTGTATAGTATGCAAGGACTCTGCTGGCTGCATCACTGTTCTTCCTGCCAGCCCGTTGTTCTGTTCAGACGCTTCTCCCCTCATATGTCTGCTCGACATGCTGCTGGACCACTATCGTCATGCCCCCCTTCCTGCCAAGAGACCCGCCGGCAGCTGCAGCCATGGCATCTAGAGTGCCCTTGCTGCGTCTCGTTCCGACCTGGATTTCAGTTCGAGGGCCTCTTGTCTCGAGTTCGAAGCTCTCTTCAGACTGCAAGAGCAACGACAGTCAGCGATCTGGTCATCGTGGGACGCTTCAGTGGCTACTTACGTCTCCGACGTTCATGAACTCCCTCCGCTGTTTGCCGTTCATCCTCGACTGGCTGCCCATGTACGGCGCTGAGGCATCCGAGGGGCCCGGGTTCCTCTCTGACGACAATGAAAGGATGCGGTGGAACAGCTTGTCGAACACAGGCCGCAGGAGGGCGGATGATGCAACCAATATGGCGACCCCAGCCTCGGCCGTTGTCCATGTCATGACGGGGATGACGGTGTATGAGAAATCTTCGAAGTCGATCGAGTTTAAGGAGGTGAGACGCACGGCAGAGAAGGCTATGGTTCTATTTCAATAGCTGGTCAGCATGGACAGTGTGAGACCTCAGCAGTGGTCTTCCCCTGAATGCAGATATAGGTGGGACGGCAACGCGACTTACACTATACCAATGCTGAAGATGGCAAATAGGCCCACCTTATAGCCCGGCCTCGTCTGCAGCCCGTAGACCATGGGCAGAGGAAGAAGCAGCATCAACACGTCGACGATGACGTTGACCACAGAAACAGCCGTGTAGCCAGCGATCTGGTTGCCGCAGGACCCCTCAGCCGTCGGGTCCCAGTTCTTCTGGACAGGTCGGCAGATGAGGAATCCGATAAGTACAGTCATGACGAGCCAGCCGGCTTGGAGGCCTATAATAATCCAAGTCACGATCTACGCCGATAATGCCGGAGTGTTAGCAAGAACCAGCCAAATATGTGTTGGTTTCCCACGCCACAGGCACTGACCTCGAACGGCTTGACGGCGAAGATCCTCTTCAACATGAAAAGCATGCTCCATTTGACGGTGCACATTGACAGTCCGTACAGAGCCTGGATGACAAGGAAGGACTGTGAAACCATCGGATGAATGTCAGTCAGATCTGATAGCCTTTGGAAGCTCTATAGACTGACCTGTGTGAGTCTTGCTACATGGCTTTTGCTGAGCCTACTCATGTGTTGTCCCGCTCCACCAAGGTACAGTGCTACATGAGTAAATATGTGCTTGACTTTTAGATAGAGGGTTACGATGGACTCACCTAAGAATAGGGCGACAACGAAGCCGAAGAAGGAGATCTGAGCGGCATCGTAACATGAGCGAAAAGGCCAGAATCAGGTCGGTGGATGCCAGTCCATGAGCCAGCAGGACTTCTACTCACCACAGAGATGTGATACAGAGCATCCTCGACAGCCAGAGGCAAGCGCCTTATACGTCTCGAGTAGACCCGCAGACCGGTCCATATTGTCACAAGGATGAGAAACACGCTCGCACACCAGATGAATTGGTGCACGTCGGCCCTCGCGGCGAGCGGGATAACAGTCGACGTGAACTTCTCATCGCTGCTCGTCGGGTCCGTCTCAGCGGCAGCGGCAGCAATGTACAGCCGCATAGTGTGCCGAAGCCGAGATGCAAGTCTGAAGGAGGGTCCGACTGTCTGTCACCATAGTGGAGGGGGGGCCAACGGCCCAGATGACTATTTTGTTCGTCCCGACTTGTCCCCCTTGAAGTCTGCGCCTTGGCTCGACACGGGTGTCATCGCGTCACAGGGGAAACGACTGGCTATGCTTTGCTTGGGTCTTGTATTTCCTCCCGGGGACTGACAGGAACCGACCCGCCGTCCGCAAGGCATATTGGAGGCAGGATTGCGAGTGGAGTACCGCTGTAGGATGTGCATGCTTGTCCTTGTGCCCAGCATTTACGTGTGACGACGCACGCGAGAACTGATATGCCTGGGCCGGAGCATGGAGCCGAATCATTGAGGGCGGGTCCGCTCAGAAACCAAGCAGGTGCCAATGCACATAAGAAGCTCGGTGTGATCCCACGTTGGAGGCACAACGTCACGGCGCACACCGATCGCCAGTGATGCGATGGGTGTAACCGGGGGTGTTGTCAGCGTGCGGGAATGCCACCCTGACAGGCAGGAACAATCCCCCAGGGAAGGACATCCTAAACTTCCAGGGTCTCTGTAAGACAACCTTCCACCTCTTATAGGATGATCTACCATGGGATAGACGACCCGGGGCAAGTCAGCCTTCTATCCTAACCAATGGAAAGTAGGAAATGGCAGCTGCGTAAGGGTGGATGGTGTTCTCTGACAGATCTCCACCAGCCACTTCCAGATCGAGCTCAACACGCAGGGGATTGAAAGCCATTGTTCACGCCGCACCCTGGCTGGCTTTGGGATGGAAACCCAAGCAGATCGAGGAACTCTGTAGTGGAAATGGGGAGATTGCATTAAACCTTATTGCAGACCATTCGGACTGGAGTTCACAGCCGCACAACTTCCGGGGAATACAAACATTAAGCGCACGTCCTCCTACACATGGGTGATAACCAGAACACGAGTAATTAAGTTTAGACAAGATATTCCTTTCCCCCTTTTGCAGAGCCTCTGGAAGATCGAAGTGAGCAAGGGGTTCATAGCTGCCCGAAGCTGTACCGTCTGACAGTACATATTGAGCACACAAATAAATCGTGGCCTTGTGCACGCGAGTGTCTTTTACTGGGGGTCCTCGCCGCTGCTGCTGCAGGCAGGTGGAGAATATCCCCAATACAACGACATGTGGTATCAGGCATCGCTGTCAACCACGACCCAAGAGTTCTGCTTTGAGAGTCCTGCGTCGGAATCCTCATTTGCCAATTCGAGTGCTAACCGGAACTGTCCTGGTGAATCGCCAGGCTGCCGTGGTGTCAACAGGGGCAACGATCACCGCGGGAGACTTGGCCGTTGATCCTACAGCCAGGAACGGCATCGCCTCTCCCCATGACCGCCTCACTGAAACCAAGGGTCCAAGGGTCTAGGCCCAAGTCAACCGGGGCACGCGAAGGAGCTTTTTCTTTGGCGGTTACGATCTAAGAGGAATACCCCATGAGGATAGAACGAGGCACAAACCGAAGTACCAGTCGTCCCACATTCAGGATTCGAAATGCCTGCAGCGCTGCACGGGACTAATATCAAGATGCATAACCGACGTTGTTGGTTCAGATGCGGCCCACCAGCCCTTGCCTGGTTAGGAGGGCGAGCGAGGGATTGGCATCCACGTCGGCCTACTGTCGGACAGACGCATCGCACCACAGTATGGGGAGCCTTGTAAATCCTCCCGGGACGCGCACCCTCGAGCATCAGCACTACAACATGCAGCTCAAGGAGAGTGCTCGAGCTCAACCCCTGCCTTTACCGCCAGAACCACGTCTCTCATTCCTGTGCGCCCTGTGGCCGATCCCTTGTGTAAACATCTCATAATCTGTCACCATGGCCTCAGCATACGACTACATCATTGTGGGAGGCGGCCTCTCCGGGTGCGTCCTCGCCAGCCGGCTGCGGGAGTACAAGCCCGGGTCCAGGATCCTGCTCATCGAGGCCGGTCAGGACACCCGCTCCCGAACCGATATCCTCCGGCCCGATATTCTCAACCTGGGCGGGGAGCTCGACTGGATGTATCCGACTGAGCCTCAAGCGGGCCTCGGCGGCCGCAGCATCGTGTATAATGCTGGCAAGGGACTCGGAGGAGGAACCCTCATTAACTCGGGTGAGTCTTCTATGTCGCGAGCAAGTCCTATTCTGTCGTTTGAGGCATATAGATTTCTGACATTGCATCCAGGTGGCTGGACCCGTGGCTGTGCTGCGGACTATGAAGAGTGGGCGACGGTCGCGGGCGATGCGAGGTGGAGTTACAACGGCCAGTTGCCTTTCATCAAGAAGACGGAGGCGTGGTTCGACGAGAGTAACCCTGAGCAGCACGGCAAGGAAGGGCCTATCGCTGTCGCCTCTGCGGTATCAACAGGCCGCAAGTTCCCCTTGACCGAACCCATTGCCGCAGCCTGGGAGGAATTGGGCGTTCATGCCCTGCCTGGTCTCGACCAGAACACGGGTGACAATCTGGGCCGAGCATACATCTGCGAGGCTCGCCGTGAGGGCAAGCGGCAGTTCTCAGCTATAAACTACTCCCTGGATGGTGTCGAGGTTTTGACAAACACTCTTGTGAAGAAGGTTGTCCTGGAAAAGGCAGAGGGAGCGCCCAAAGCGACTGGTGTAGAGCTAGCTGATGGCAAGATCATCTCCGGCGCAGAGGTGATCGTCTGCGGCGGTACCTTTCGGTCCCCTCAGCTGCTGCTTCTGTCCGGTATAGGCGACGCAGCTCACTTGAAGGAGCACAATATCGAGACCCTGGTTGACCTGCCCGAGGTTGGCCGAGGGCTGCACGACCACATGTCGTTCTACCAATTTTGGAAGCTGAAGAACCCCGAAAAAGGCTACACCATCGGCTCAGCCAACCCTCTCTTCCAGCAACCCGAGTTCGCAATGGGAATTCCCCTAGACTGGATTGTCTCGACCGACGTCCCCCACGACCAACTCGCCAAGGCTATCGAACGGGACGAGCGCAAGGCGCCCGACGCAGCGACGCACCGGCTGCTCCGCGAGCCCCGGACGCACATCGAGACGGTGGTTCTGTATGTGAAGCTTCCCATCCCCGGCATCCAGCCGGACGCCGAGCACCTCACCACCCTCACGGTTCCATTCCTGCCAACGTCCCGCGGTAGCGTAGCCCTCAAGTCTGCCGACCCGCACGACCCTCCGAAAATCGACGTCAACTTCCTGGCCACCGAGACAGACAGGTGCGTGGCCCGCGAGGGCGTGCGCACGCTGACGCGGCTGATGCTCCAGACCAAGTTCGGGAGGGAGTATATTGCCGGCGAGTCGGTGCCTCCCGTCCCGGGTATGGAGGCCGTTTCACTTGATGACAGCGACGAGAAGCTGGATAAACGCATCTCGCTGGCTGGAGTGACAACCTGGCACTCTGGGGGCAGTTGTTCAATGGGCAAGGTTGTGGATGCTGAGTTCCGTGTCAAGGGGGTGGATGGACTGCGTGTCGTTGATGCTTCGGTCCTTCCTGTCCCGCTGAGTGCTCATATTCAAGCGCCAGTTTACGCGATGACAGAGCAGGCCGCAGCTATCATTTCTGGGGCCGCATGAAATAGAACAGTATAGTCCTTTTCTTCGTATCGTCATTAAGGCTTTGGAACGTTTGTCAATAAATTATGGGGTCCATACAGTCATACCCGACTTGATTGCAAATCAATAACCACTCGGAGCTGTAGAGAAAGCTGCTGAGCGGTGACACCGCCTCCCTACATGCATCGAGTGAAATTAGTCGTGAACGCCATATTCTTATGACAAGATGGCTCTTGCTCTGAGCCAAAGGACCTGATCAACCCAATTTCGTGGTCACCATAGCCTAGTGGCCACAATAGTCTAGCCACCATAGCCTCATTGTCACCAGAGTCCTTTAGTCGTCGCGGTGTTGCAGTGACCACAGACTTGCAGCGAGTCTGGCCTTGCCGTCATCTTGCATCGTGAGCCACCGCCCGCAGACCACAGCGCGAATGACCAGTCGACCCCGTTCAGCCCACGGCTGTTCGTCAAAACAGCCACTGGGACTTGGACATCCTGCCGTTGCACGTCGTGCTTCCTTGTCTGTTTGCTTTGCACGCGTTCCTGACACCCATTCACGATCGCACATCGCAGGTAAAGTACCCGCGCTCGTGACAACTCCGTCTGGAGCCGGCCTCACGTGCATACTCGCCAGGGCGGGCAGAAGGGGTCGGGAACCTAGCGTTCTCAGACAGGGCCTTTCGTCGCGTATTAGGGGCGTCAACAGCCGAAAATCGTCTGACTTCGCATCCTAGAAACCAAGTCTCTCATCCGGCCAATGGGTTCGCATGAACCGTGATACTCTCAATCTTGCAAGGCTCCTTGGGCCGATTCTTCTTGTCCACCTCGAGCGCCTCGAGCTTGGCCAGGGTGGCCAGGCTATCGTCGCCAATGACCTTGCCGAAGACGGTGTTGAGCCCGTCGAGGTGCGGCGCCTTATCGAAGATGATGAAGAACTGCGAGCCGTTCGTGCCGGGGCCCTTGTTCGCCATGGAGACCATCCCCCTCTGCGCGTGCTTGAGCGCCGGGCGGATCTCGTCGTCGAAGGTGCCGCCCCAGATGGAGCGGCCGCCCTTTGGGTTCTCCGGGGGCGAGGGGTCCGCGGGCGCGCCCGTCTGGGCCATGAAGCCCGGGATGAGGCGGTGGAAGGGCGAGGCGTCGTAGTAGTGGGAGGCGCAGAGGGCGAGGAAGTTCTGAGGCGTGATTCTTCTTGTTAGCTACTGGGTTACCACCAAGAGCCCGTGGAGGGAGGGGGGATTGGATCGGCCTGGGCGAGCGTTACCTCTGCGGTCTTGGGGACGCTGTCGCAGAAGACCTCGATCTTGATGGTGCCAGCTGTTGTGTGTAGTGTGACAGACATGGTGGCGGGCGAGAGTGGTTGTTCCAGGTCCACAGATTTAACAGTCTGTCTCAGCGAGAGGGTAGAGGGTCGAGCAACGTGGAGTCGGCGCGAGCAGTGTTTTGAGTGCAAGGCAGCTGTGGAGTGGAGGGATGTCCGTACCGTACCGTGTCAGAGCTTTTTAGAAGTCTCGATCCTGGAGCTCCCCCTGTCGCTTCAATAATATGTGATTGGTCGGCGTGCCACAAACATCAAAGCTCCCGAGGTCCCTCGTGCTGGGTGCGGGCGCAGTACGTACTACTCTCATATGCAATCAATCGTATCAAAATAGCGCTAATAGCTAATATATAACACACTATACCCTTTTTTATATATACTTTTATCAACTCTCTTAATTTAATTTTAATTTATTTAAAACTTATATAAAAAGAAAGTTAATTTTTTTTTATTTTTTTTTTTTTTATATAAAATTAAATATATAAAAAAAAAAATTTATATTTAAATTAAATTTAAATTTAAAAAAAAAAATTTAAAAATTATATTAAATTAATTAAATTAAAAAAGGTAAATTTTATTATTTTTATTAAAAAATATACCCTTTTTAAAATTTTTAATTTATTTTTAAAATTAAATATTAATATACCTTATATATTTAATATTTTCTTTATTCTTTTTAAATAAATATTAAAAGAATTAAAAAAGAAATAATTATCTTTTTATATAAGATATATTTAGATTAAGAATATATTTATTATATAAGAGGTGAAAATAATTAAAAGATAAAGTAAGGTAGAAAAAAGATATAATGTGTTATCTGCTGGCTATTAGCGCCATTTTGATACGATTGATTGCATATGAGAGTATGCATAGTGAGATGGGCTGGACTTCAAGCGCTTCGTTGCTTGGGCTCGGCTCCATCCGAGATGGGCGAGAAGCAACCATGCAGTTATGAATTTAGAGGCGGTGAGGGGCGCATACCTGTGGGACAAGGTCTATGGGTGGACCTCATGCGACGACTTCCTATGGGATCACCTGCGATGGGATAACCTCTATGGGATAATCTCCTATATAATCTTCTACGGGACCATACCCTAAGGGACCATTTTCTGAAGGATCATTTCCTATGGGATAATCTCCTATGGGGTAATCTCCTATGGGATAACCTCTTATGGGATACTCTTCATTGGATAAGCTATTACAGGATAACCGTCTCAATCTATGGGGTATCCTTTAATGGAAGAACATGCTCCGGCGCATTTTACATTTATATACATTGACATTTGGGTAACATGCAGCGGGTGAGGTGGGTGCACAGTGCACGCGTGGAAATCTGCCTCGTCTACACTACAACAGATATCCACGATGGCGGGGTCGCATCTGTCTAAAGATATATAATATATCATATATAGCCACGTGCGGACTTCGGCAAGATCGAATTAGCGAGAATCAAGGTTCGAAACACAATAAGCGCTATGGCAGAACAGACGTGGGCTGGTCGTCGTGGTCGCTCGTCGGGCTGCTGAGTGTGCGAGCAGGCGCGCTGCTGAGCTTGGTGGGCGCTGGATGACGCACTGGATCCCAGAGCTGAGGATTGCAGGGTCCTCCCGGCATTAGTGACTGCGCCAGCCAGGACCAGAACCAGAACTAGCACAGCGCCAGCGCCAGCACCGGGCCCGTGGCCGTCGTCAACAAACAGCCCCTCCCGTGGATACAGACTGTATCGGGGTGCTGTGCTTGTAGGTAATCCGTAGAGTAAGCTGTACGGTTGTTCAGGAACCCGGGGTGGCCATCTGAAATGTCTATTATCCACCAGGCCAATCCATCACATCACCGTCATGTAATATAACAACAGGGTTGTCTCATGTGCGTCTGTGTTTCTCCTCAGCAAAAGTGCCCTGCTGTCCCACTGCCGCTGCGACTGCCGTGCAACCAGACAACAAACAAAACAGCAGGTACGATACTGTTGCTGCTCTGGGATTCGAACCGCCTCACTCCCGTAAGCGGAACATCAATCAGTACGGTGCGACTGACCAGAGTGTGGAGAGTGGGCCCTCCAGAAACCCACCCACAGCCTTCTTTCGTCTGTTCTGCCCAGTTCTGCCTGTGACGAACCCAGTCGGTGTCGGGCGGCTCCTCCCTTTGCTTTCCCGCTTTGGGCCTCAAGCCGGTCTCGTCACCCATTACGACGCCTCACAAAGCCTCTCTCTGCCTCTGTCCTGCCTTGTGCAACCAACACAGGCCGCTCGCTGTTGACCACCTCGAGGGGAACGGCCCGGACAGCACAAAGAGCCCTTGCAGCAGTCACTGATCAGTGACCACCGCCAGCACCGAGTTTTGCCCCTCCACCCCGTCCGAGGAGTCAGGACCACCTGCGCACACCCTTCGAACCCGGCTCGACAATCTCCCCCTCGACTCGAACTCGACTCTGGCCTCAGACCCGGCCTTGACCCGAGCCTGGGTTCCCACCTGCCGCACGCCAATCTCGTCTGCAGGAGACGCACATCCTCTCTGCGTCTTCCGTTCTCCATCCAGCAGGTCCTGGCCCAATTAGGGCCGACCGCCACCAACAGGCCAGCCCGGGGTTGCGCTGCGCGCTGCACTGCGGTGCTGTGCTGTGCCGCAATCCGCACGAGGTGCCAGCACTTCGCGCGGCCGCCCAAGAGACGACCCCAGCAGGGGGGGCAAGGTGTGCGTCGTATCAAAACCTCCCAGGCCGGGGGATGCAGCAACACCAGCATCATCGGGAGCACAAGACCGACGGACGAACCACCAGGCGACCAAACTCCAAACCCTATGCACAGCACTTCTTCGTCAACTCTGCGACTCTGACCACCGCATTCCTGCTCCAAAGTTTGCCTTTGTCTCCCTCATCTTGCGACCAGCGACCGAGCTCCACCCCTCGAGGGCACAACAGCACATTTGCTTGCGACACGGCGTAACACCAGACCGCCCGAGCCTCGCAGTCCGCTCCTATTGCTGCACGCTGCACCAAAGTCCTAGACCATCTCACCAACCAACTTGCGCCCACCTTCCTCTTCCGAACCGCCTCCCAGGCTTTGGCGACGATTTGCTCGAGCTCTCGAGACTGCAGCTGGCCCCCGCGATTCAATGGGCTCGAGCTGCCGAGCTCCTGACCCTCATCCCAGTTCTTGTAACTCCCAGGAGGCTGCCAACTCCCGGTTTCGATACCCCACATTGCCCGGCTGCAGCGCTGCTGCTTCACAGCCTTGACGCGGCGAGGCCGGCGTTCGCTGCGCATTCATGACCGTCCCTCGGCCTTCCACTCGCACCACATATTCCCGCCTGCAGTTGTAGTTCTGGCCCCGCGAACAGGATGGCTGCCTTTGTACGGGTCACTGGCCCGCCAAACAGCAGCTTCCTCGTCGGCTACCCTGGCATATCAGCAACATTGGTGAGTCCTGTTCTGCCAACATCTGGTACCCCGACCCTCAGGCGCACACCCTCGCGGTGGTTAAGGGTATTGCGCAATCATCAGTGAATGCTAACTCAACAACCTCGCGCAGCCGCGCATAGAAGGAAAAGTCGAGATCAGACCATCACAAGGCTTCTCTATGCCAGTCGCAGTTTCATTGGTACGAATATGTCTACAACGGAGAGAGACGATACACCCCGCCGCCGAGAACGTCGCGAAACGACACCTGGGCACACCGAGGAGAGAAACGATCGATGTTGTGGGGAAGGAGCTATTACTCTTTAGGTGTCAAGCAGGGAAAGAGGCCGAGAGCGTAATCGCAATGGACCTGCCCTTTGTGCTTTTCATACCATTCGGCCGAGGCGGCGAGGAAACAAATAGGAGGATACCTCCCGCTTCATTACAATTACCATCGAGGACGGCCGAGACCCTCTACGAGCTCGTCGTGACGGTGCAACAGGGCGCAAGCACGCAGAACAAGTATGCGTTCCCAATACCTTTGCAGAGGTACGACACGTTATCAACCTTCGGCATGTACAACCGGCCGGAGTCAAAAGTGGTCACAGCCGACAACTTGGTCACGCTGGGGATATCGCTGCCAAAATGGAGCTATGGCCCCTGTGACCCCATCACCGTCTACATAAAGCTTGCGCCGAATGCGGACTGGGTTAACAAGGCAAAGAGGGTCACGATCCAGAAAATCACGCTGGCAATCGAGGAGGAGATAACATACAACCCCGAGGGCGACGAGCCGACCAAGAAGGTGAACAGGATCGCCAAGCACACGCAGCCAGTACAGGCAAAACTACCAGAAGCCGGCTATGTCACAAACCTGGGGCTGGTATTTCCATCGAAAGACCTGAGAGATTCCGAGGGCATCGTCAAGAGAGGCAAACCTGGGTTCCCGCAGTATGAGGTCACCTCCTTCACGACAAGTTCCACGCTGTACAAGATCGAGTTCTTCTTAAGCATCAAGGTAAGTCATGTTCAGCGCATATGAGCCAGCGGTGCGGCCAGTCTGACAAGAATGGATAGGCCCAAATGAGCTCTGCTCGGGATATAACTTTGCGGCAGCCCATCGTCATCTGCCCGATGGACCAGCAAGCTTGCAAAGAGGAAATGGACGCCATCGAGCAGGCCGCCAAAGACGCGTCCCACGTGGATCCAAACAACCCTATGCTCCCCGCGAGATCGATTATAGTCTCCACTGACAAGGACGCTCTTAAACACCTCGGGCTTTGCAACGTTGCAGGGCATAAGAAGCCACTCATCGAATGACGAGCCCGACCCAGTTTATGACGACGCACTGTTCACGGGGGATCGAAATTCTAATCTTTGGGCTGCATAACGCCGTGTCAGGTCTTGAATGAGACTGACTTGGTAGTCCTACGGCAGCTCTTCAATCTCAGCACAGATGGGCTGTACTCGAATTAGTCGCGCCAGTGGCACCGCGAGGCTTTGTAATTACATGTTGTCCTGCCTCGTAGACAACTGACCGACCGCCGAAGGGTGCCTGCCGAAAGAATCTAACAAACGCCCCTTCCGGTCGGTTCATCACATGCTGCTGTGTGGGTCCGGGTGCTTGCATCCCGCATCCTACGCTTTCGGATTCGATATTGCGTTGCGGCGGTTTTTTTAGGCGCAAGCCAAGGCAGAAGACGTGCCGGGGAAGAGCTCATTGGACGTGGAGAGACTGGGATCCGTGATAGATCCTCCTAGGCTCATATGAAACCACGGCTTACAGCGTACGCTCTCCCGGATGTCCACCGCGAAAGTTGAAGCCAGGAGACAGGGCGAGAGACCGAGGGGAGATACCATTCTGCGACGGCCGAGGACCGGATCGAGATATTTATTCTACTTCATTAAATGTTTATTTTGCAGAGCTTCAGTGTATCATGGCGGCAGGCACGGCCAGGGGGACATTCTGGCGTCCCATGACGGCAGCAGGTTAGGCAGGTTCTTGAATGAGCGGGCTGTTTGGCATTTTTCGGCGCAGATTTTACGAATGACTGATGAATGGAGTCAAGCTGGGATGAGAGACAGACACACGCGCGTGCACACACCATCCTATGCCTCCGCGCCACCATTTTTGGATGGGAACTGCTTGGGATATGAGTTGGACTAGAACGGACCAAAGAGCAAGGCCAGGCGGATGAGCACCTGTCCGTGTGTCTACGTCCTTGCTGTTGTCGTTGCCGCTGCTGTACAGCGCCTACGTGCCTGATTCACCACCATGAGAGAGAGCATATAACATAACTGTGCAACCACAATACCCTTCCACCCTTAATCATAGCTTGGGTCTGTGCCGAGGACGACAGGGACGAATTCAACGAGGAAGACGATAGTTTTAAGCCTGATACTTCTGGGTCCCCGGGTGGATTTGTGATGCTACGGGAGACGATGTCCTTCAAGGCCGCCGGCGGTTTCGCGCATGGCTCATGTGACACGGACGTTATCTGTGTGGTTTCTACTCTCACTCCCGCGAGGGACCGAGTCTGCCTTGTCGGCCCCCACAAGGCTGAATGGAAAAAAGGGGGTAGGAAGGAAGAATGGCCGGGATGGTGTTGGCTGGAGAAACACTGGGTTCACCAAGCAGCCAACGGCCAGCACACGTCTACCAACCGCCCGCCCGCCTCTTCAGCCCTCCTGGGCAGCCCCTCGGAGTTTATCAATCGTAAAACCCACGTCAGTCCGGCCCACCTTGACAACAACGGCTGACTGCGCTGGGGCCGGGCTGTCCGGCGCGCACGCGGGCGGGAGGGCACGCATGCCGTCAGCGCTAGGGGGGGACTGGGCCGGATAGCTGGGGCCCACGAGGGCGGGCCAGTGATCTTGGGCCAGGTGGTGAGCGGTTGGATGATCATCAATCATGGGATTTGTCACTTGCGGATTGGTTCCTCCGCGGAGGGGGGGGGGGGTTTGAGGGGGAGGGCAGTCAGGGAAATGACTTAAGTGTACTGTTTCTTCGATATCCTGCTGTGGTCTGTACTACAACTATCATTCTGCTAGTAAGCTTAATGAAGACGGAGATTCGCACCTACAAAAAGGAAGGGTACACCGGTACATCAACTCATGCTCGACCAGAACATATCACCCAGGCCGAATTCGCACACCCACCGAACACCCATACACCCAATACCCATACACCCAATACCCATACACCCAATACCCATACACCCAATATCTAAACACCTAATACTTGAATAAACTAGGTATATAGGTGTTAGGTGTGTGAATTGGGTGTGGGTGCTGGTTTAGTGCTGGCAATGTATGGGTGTACCTCCGTTTCTGCAGGTGCGAATCTCCGTATTCATCTTAATTATGTTAAGTACTTCCAAGAGGATACACACAGGGCGGGGCTATTTAAGCAACATATGATATGAAAGTAGGTGGTAGATGGGAAATTGACAGTCGGAAGGGTGTTGGGATGTCCCTAGTAGTGGGTGGGAAGCAGAGAGTATGCGAGTAAGTAATATGCGAGTAAGTAAACGTCGCGAATGTCGAGATGGTAAATAGTAGGCGAGGAGCAAATAATAGGTCAAAAACAGACAATAATAGTTGAGCACACAGCTGTTGATGTAGCATAATGGATGAGTAGACATTTGTCCAATACAAAGTATTGAGGCCGATGTGTATGTCTATAAAGGGATGTGCTTTGCAACAGCAGAGCTCCCCATCAGTTTTCAATAGGCAGACTCATTCGTAGCATCAGTGTGGTGGATGGTTCAAGTGTCAAATTGGAACAGCACACCCTTCCATTCGCTCCCTACCCATACATACTGCTAATCTAACTTGGTCATGATGGATGAAATATCCCCCAAGGACTTGAAACCCTTGGGTGGGACGAGTGCTGCTGAGACGGTCGACTAGATCGAAATAGACACGGTGATAAAATTTGTAACCGTTCAGCTTCTTCTATCCTTGTCGCCTACGCTTCGTGGCTGGCTGTTCTGAGCCATCCAGATCCGGCCGCTGTATCTCCTCCGTGCCCGCAGGGCTCGGCGTGTCTGCAACCGCCCCCGCGGGCGCGGTGAGGCCGCCGTTAACCGGAGCAGCAGTGCTTTGGGTATAATCCGCATTGGGGAGGCTGAAATCAAAGTCAGTGCCGTCCGCCGCGCCGTAATTGCCTGCGTTGTTCAGGTCGTTGAAATCAAAGTTGTAGCCGGTGTCCATTGCCGCGGTATCTAGATATTGGTTGAAGTCGAAGTTGTTGTTGGAGTCGCCAAAATAGTCCGAGCCGCCGTTCTGAAAGCCATCGATGCCCATGATCTGACCATTGGGTGAGAGCGGGGCCGCGAGCTGGGCTAGGCTGTTGATATCCTGCCCAATGTTCCGCTGCAAAGCCTCCACCTGGCTGATACCGTTCTGCTGCCGCGCGACTTCTTGCATAGATGGTGGTTTGGCAGTGTTGAGAATGGGTGACAGTGATGTGGCAGGCTGTGGTGCTGTTGGACCTGGAAAGCCGGAAGGTGCGGGAGGAATTGGAGGCGTGGCCGACATGGTTGGCGGCCGGAATGGTGAGACAGATCGATTATTCGATGGTGTGGCAGTTCTGCGCGACATGTTGGTCACCATTTTATTGCGCTGACCAGATGACATCCTCGCGGATGTTGCAGCAGCAGCTTCGGGGAGATCAACGCCTGGGGTCATTCGAGCATTGGTCTCACCCATGATCTTGAGCATGGTCTCCTCAGGATTCGACTGAAGCTCATTCCGGATATGATTTGGGGAGGTTGTGTCAGAAGGCGAGGTGTCAAACACCTCGGTGACTCGCGGTGCCTGGTGGGAAGAAGAAGAATAGGGCATTGGACTCGCAGGTAGGCCGAGTGCGCCTTCGGCAGGGACGGGAGCGTTCGGGTCGCCTGGGATGCCGGGCAGGAGGTGCTGCGGACGCTTTGGAAGAGTTGGGCTGGGGCTCGCTCGGCTCTTGGTGGCATTGTGCTGCTGCAGATACTCGCTCAGGTCTTGAACACTCCCCGTCGGCATGGCATGGTTATGCCCATGCTGGGGTAGAATGCTGGCCAACATGTCAGAGATGTTCTGCGCACCACCATTTTCCTCCAGTGACTTTCTAAAGACGTTGGCTAGGAAGTTCAAGATGGCGGTGATGGAATTCTCGTGGCGATGATGCATCTCTTCGAACTTTTGTGCTCTTTGCACGATCTCGTGTTGATTGTTTTGTAATTGCTGGATCAGGGCCAGACATTGCTGCTGCTTCTGCTGGACCTGCGCGAGCTGGTCTCGCAGCTTCCCCATTTCTGTCTTGGCCACCGGCCCAGCCTCACCACGCCCCATGTTCCTGCCTGGGTGGATATCGGAGAGGGCGTACTGGCCGGTGGGGTCGTCCATGAAGTCCTCGGCGTCGCTGTCCTGCTCGATGGCTCCAGACGGGTCCTTGTTGGCCTGCTTCTGCCTCTTTTTACCACCGGCCTTGTTCGGCTTCGTGATGAGCCACTGCAAGACTGGGTGTGCGCGCAGGAAGTATGGGTGCGCATATTCGCTCGGGCTCTTGTTCTTCTTCTCGCTCGCCCTCATCGAATTGTCGGACAGCCCAACCCGCTTATGGAACCCGTACATGTTCAGCTGGCGGACAAATGAGGCGTAATTGTTGTGCTTGAACATCTCGGGTATCAGCTTCTTCGCAAATTCCTCCTCGTCGAGCACAATGAACGAGTCCCCCTTTTCTGACCACCGGATGAGATCGCTGTTCCTACCGTTATTGAGGAAGCTGTCAATCAGTCAGCGACAGTCGTCCGGGCACAGCGCGATAATTATGGAGGGGTATACAGACCTGGAGAGCTTCAGCACGAACGGCGGGATACTCCTCTTCTGGTTAGGCCCGGGGTTCTCCTTGGTGGCCTCCTCCTCGATCTTCCTCGCGCGCTCCAAGAGAATTCTCAGGTGCTCCTCCTCGCTCAAAGCCTCGTTCGACAGCGGTATGAGGGCGCCATCGCCTCCCAACGAACCCCACTGGTCGGGCTGTCCGTCGTACGGCGAGCGCGGGGCGGTGGGAATGAGCGCTCTGCTGCTGGCGGGATCGCGGAGTGCCAGGGCATTCGATGTGGTCGGGGCTGGCGATGGCGACAGGAAGGCGTGCCCGGGTGGGGCGGACTGTTGCGCAACCATGTATGGGCTTGAGAGGTCGGTATGGCTGTTTCCGTTGGCCGCTACGCCATTCCACCTCATCATGTCCTGTGGCGTGAATTGGGGCTTGGCCTGGGGGATCGGCCCAGCCGGAAGAGGCGACGCGCTGGGTGCGGGCCTTTTTCTTGTACCGGGAGACGACGGCATCGCGAGGCCAAGAGGATGGACGGAGGAGGTGGTTGAGGTGGCGGATGACGGAATCTGTAGCGGCCGTGGAGGAAGGGACCAGGGAACCTTACTAGGTGTCCGTCCCGCCTGCCCCGCTAGGTTGCAGGCTTGAGCTATGTGTGTGTATAGTGTCTGAGTGTGTGTGAGTATGTGTAGGTGGTAAGTGTGCGCAGAGCCACTTGCTGACAGCGGCGGGTGCGCTGGAGGCTGAGCCTTGTAGCGGCGGAGCCTTGCGATCGGACTGTCTGTCTTGGTCTACCTGCCTGGTTGCCTGGTTGCGGCTACTTGCTCGCGGGTGAGGTTGGAGGGGAGGGGTCCCTTTTAATAACTATGTGTCAAGCCGGCTGTCAGGAATGGACCGCCGGGCACAATGGGGCGTCGCGACACGTTTCGATAAGAGCTATTGATTCTTGCGACAGACACGGAGAATAATAGCAGGCCAGGAACTGCGGTACATGAATGCCGTCCCGATACTGTACTGTGGTAGCATTGTTTGTGAGGGCTGAATGGGAACGGAACCACCCCAGAGCTGGGGTTCTGTTATCCGTCCAATCGATAACGCCATTTTTTTCTGGTAGTGGGGACCCAAGGATCGTCATCGCGATCTTGCATGTGGAAATAGGGAAACCGAACCTTATTGTTTCTCGCCAGCCCTGGCCGCCGGAGCAGACTCTCCTCTGCCAGGCACAAACACAGCCTTTGGGCCTCGATTGGTAGCAGTTGAAGTCTACGTAACGACTTCAGAGCGCAGGGATCCCAAACATCCTCCTGATCTACTTCTTGACCTGCACACCAGCCAGTGGGATAGCCTTCAGTGGGATATCCCCCACTGGGATAACCTCCAGTGGGATAACCTCCAGTAGGATACCCTCGAGTGCCTCGTCTCACATGCAATCAAGGCGCTATCTCAGTGTCTCCATACAGGGTGTCTTTACCAAAATGTTCGATCCCCGTGGCAGCAGGCATCCCCACCGCAAAGTGGATACTTCCGTGTAAGTCGACCACGGCCAGGGCCGCAATGGGCTCGCCCTCGTTCTTTATTGCTCATAGCCGAGAACGAAATGCAATGACACGGTCACCTCTTCACCATGCGCTCAAAAATTTTCCCGATCGCTTGAGTCGGGGGCGGCCAGTGCGGCTGGACTCGTCCAATCGATTTTGAGTTTGAATGCCTTCATCTGACCGTTCACGGGAGAAGGCCTGGGTATCTCGAGATTAAGAAGGAACAAAATACCTCTCATACACTACTACCAACAGTTGCATATTCATGCTGCTCTCACCTCACTTTGCTCCCCTCCCAGCCAGGGAGGACGTCCGTGACATTTGCGCGTTGCGTGCTAGGTCGCCCCATGCACGTCCGGACTTTCCGCTCCGGCCCTCGCTCTCCTTCTCCGCCTTCCTCTCCGCCTGGATGCTGCGGGCCTTTGCCAGTGGGTCGATCACGATGAGCTCATCCTCCGCCTTTTTGCGATAGCTCAGATCTTTGCCAAGCTTATCTGCAGCAAAGCTGAGGGAATGCGACATCCAGCCCTCGTCGTCGCTGTCGTCCTCGCCCTCAGCCTTATCCCACGCTTTGCAGGACTGACAGTTGGCGATGAAGTGCAGATCGCAGACCTCGTCCTCCTCGGCATTATCCCCAGCCTTGGCTTCGCCGTCCCCTGGGGCGGGCACTTCCGTTGCTGCTGCCTTCTCTGGCGGAGCCTGGTCCAGCTTTTCCTGGAACGCTTTGAGGAAGCTTAGTGCCTTCTGTTCCTCAGCCGCCGTAGGGTTGTTTGCGCCATGTCTCCTCTTCCGCCCTCGAGTGGCTGTCTCCGGTATCATCTGCTGCAGGGCAGAATTTTTCTTGCCTTCACTTACAGGCTCCGAATGGACTGTCCTTTTCATTGACGCTTTTAGGGCAGCTATTTCCTCGTTCATCCGATCAAGCTCAGACTTTCCCTTGTGATCTTCTGGCTCTGGCGAAGAGTCGTCCTCGATCTTTTGTGCTGCCTTGTTGGATGACTTCCGGGTGACTTGAGGAGGGGGTGAAGGCTGAGGCTCAGGCGTTGCTTCTCTTACAGGTGCCTCCCTTATTGGTACGACGGCCTTGTGAGCTTTTGCCTCTCTTTCTTTCTTAGCAGCCTTTGGCGGCTTGACTTGAGGTTCTGACTCTTCAACATCCATCACAATTCTTGTGTCGAACTTTGGTTTCTTTGGAAGAGGCTGTATGTCACCCTCGCCCTCCTCGTCGCCAAAGCTTAGTAGCTGCTTTCCGCCTTTCCTTTTCTTGTCTTTCTTCTTCTCTGTGGCGACCGGCCGTGTGGTGCGCTGGGCAATGCGTTCCCTCTTCTTCATGTCGTCGAAAGGATTAACAAGGATCTCCACGCTGGTGATCTTTGTTGGGTAGAGAGGGCGCTCGCTTCCTTCTTCCATTTCAGCCTCGCCCATCTTTGCCAGATTGTAGATGGTGTCGCCGGCCACTCTTCCGAACATGGTATTCTTGCCATTGAGCTCGTCGGTCTTGTCTAGCGTGAAGAAGAATTGGCTGCCGTTCGTGTCGGTTCGACTCTCGTTTGCCATGCCCAGCAGCCCACGCCGATTGAACTTCAAGCGCGTGTGGAACTCATCCTTGAAGTTCACGCCTTGAGGGCCGGCGTTCTTCCCCCTCCGCTGGTCCATCGGCCATGGGTCCAGATCACCACTGAAAGCTCCGCCATCGTAGATCGACTCGCCTCCATTGCCAGTGCCCGTCGGATCGCCTCCCTGCAGAATGAAGCCAGGTACTAGGCGGTGGAATATCGTATTATCGTAGTAGCCATCCAAGCAGTGTTGTAGAAAGTTGCGGCAGGTGAGGGGGGTCTGCTTTGCGAACAGCTCGAGCGATAGTTCGCCATGGTTCGTATGGAGGATGACCGAAGCCGTTGGCTGCGGCTCGGTATTGTAAATGCTCGACATGTTTCTTCGTTCACCACCGCGGTTCCATTCCCAAATATCTCAACTTTCAGAGTTCCGGGTCTTTGTTCCGTAACCAAAGGGACTCGAAAGGTAGCCCTCAAAGCGCAAGGGAAGTGGCGGGCGTGAATAAATTGGAGGGATGCCAGGTTTAAAGTGAGCTGGAGCTTCTGGCGGAGCGAGCTTTGCCAGCCGGAACGATCAGTCAGGTGGGGTGGGGAGGGGTGTTAACCCAGCACCTCGACTGACCTACCTAGGTACATGTGCTGGCTTAGAGAGCTGCTGAAGTACCTAGGCAGGTATGGTACGTAAGTTACCAGCATTGGTACAGCCTTTCCAAGTAGGTAGTGCAATACTCTGGAATACTTATAATGAGCTTTGCTGCGATGAGTTCGATTGAAATGAAGGGTCTTGAACATATCCTTGAAGCTATGGCGTTTAAAAATAGAATCGTTGGCAACAAGGAATCAGGAGCTGACACACTGCTGTAGTCTAGCACCAAGTAGCTGGTGCTCTAGCAGAGGGCCTTCCTGACCTCGGGAGGCTGCTGGCCAGTGCGCCGAGCTTATCATCCACCAAACCTCCTGGGAGCTCCAAACCACCAACTACAGTCGTCATCAGTCTGCATCGTTGTGCCTCAACCACCCAATCCACACACGTCCAAGCAGCAGCCATGGGTGACCCTCGCGAGTCGTCCTCCTACTCGGTGGTGCCTCACCTCAGGTACAACACCGTCGGCGGTGTGAACGGCCCTCTGGTCATCCTCGAAGATGTGAATACCTCCTCCCAGATGCCTCCAGACCGACAGATCCATTGACCGGTATGACAGGTCAAATTCCCCCGATACAACGAGATCGTCTCCCTGACGCTCCCCGATGGGACGACAAGGCAAGGGCAGGTCCTCGAGGCTCGAGGTATGTGGGAGATGTGTTGAGGCATTTCGAACGGACAGGTGCTAACGGATCAATGTACAGGAAACCGAGCCGTTGTCCAGGTACTTCATCAGACATCTCGACATGACGAATCGATCGATTAACGAAAATATTAGGTCTTCGAAGGCACCTCAGGTATCGATGTGAAGAAGGTGCGCAGATCCTAAGAAACGCAGCCCAGGAGCATATGATACTGACGGCTTCCCAACAGACGAAAGTCGAGTTCACCGGGCAGAGCCTGAAGCTTGGTGTGTCGGAGGACATGCTGGGACGTATCTTTGATGGTTCAGGTCGGGCCATCGACAAGGGCCCCAAGGTGCTGGCAGAGGAATACCTCGACATCAACGGCAGCCCAATCAACCCATACTCGAGAGTGCGGCTCCCAACCTCCCCAGACGAGCCAGGGAAGGAAAGCTAACAGCGGCCAGGTCTATCCTGAGGAGATGATCTCCACCGGTATCTCCACCATCGACACAATGAACTCGATCGCTCGTGGACAGAAGATCCCTATTTTCTCCGCCTCCGGTCTGCCGCACAACGAGATCGCCGCCCAGATTTGTCGCCAGGCTGGTCTGGTTCAGAAGCAGGAGGGAGTCACAAACAAGGGCGTCCACGATGGCCACGAGGAAAACTTCTCCATTGTCTTTGCCGCCATGGGTGTGAACTTGGAAACCGCTCGTTTCTTCACTCGTGATTTCGAAGAGAACGGCAGTCTGGAGCGTGTTACCCTGTTCCTCAACCTCGCCAACGATCCAACGTAGGTCCACCTGCTGGAAAGACACTGGAAAGCTGCTGACTTGTCCAAAGGATCGAGCGTATCATTACGCCCCGTCTCGCCCTCACGACCGCCGAGTACTACGCCTACCAGCTCGAGAAGCACGTTCTGGTTATCCTCACAGATCTTTCTGCTTACTGTGACGCTCTCCGTGAGGTCTCAGCCGCTCGAGAGGAGGTTCCTGGTCGTCGTGGTTTCCCCGGTTACATGTACACTGATTTGTCGACCATATACGAACGAGCCGGTCGTGTCGAGGGCCGCAACGGTTCCATCACGCAGATCCCCATTCTGACCATGCCTAACGACGATATCACCCACCCGATTCCCGATCTGACAGGATATATTACGGAGGGCCAGATCTTTGTGGACCGAGGCCTGTACAACAAGGGTATCTACCCTCCCATCAACGTGCTGCCATCACTTTCCCGTCTCATGAAGTCGGCTATCGGTGAGGGAATGACGCGCAAGGACCACGGTGATGTTTCGAACCAGCTGTACGCCAAGTACGCCATCGGTCGTGATGCGGCAGCCATGAAGGCAGTCGTTGGTGAGGAAGCTCTGTCAGCCGAGGACAAGCTGTCGCTTGAGTTCCTTGACAAGTTCGAGCGACAGTTCGTTAGCCAAGGAGCCTACGAGCAGCGAAGTATCCATGACTCTCTGGACCTGGCATGGTCTCTGCTCCGCATTTACCGCAAGGACATGCTCAACCGAATCCCTAAGAAGATCATTGATGAGTTCTACTCGCGTACTGCGGCTGCGGACCGGAAGGCAAAGAAGGACACCAAGGAGACTAAAGACACCAAGGACAACGCGGGCCAGGAGGAGAACTTGATCGACGCATAAAGAGAGTGCTCGCGCACGGTGGGAGCAGATTAACGAGGCCTCAGATTGGAGCATGAAATTTGGTTGCATTTGTATTGCTAGCATGCTGTGTTCAGTGAGGTACAGTGACATGTGTTACAGACTGGAAATACGACGATATGGAACATGCAGCATCAGTTCTTACCGGAGACTCACTCCATACCAGAGTCTCATCCCTTACCGGAGACTCACCACCTATCGAAAACTGACCCTTCGGCCCGAGGCGATGTTCATGCACAGGATTTGACAGGGCCGCAGTCGGTTCATCTTCGCATTCCCTGATTGTGCGCCCTATAACTGAGAATGATAGGGTTGCATACACCGCGGCCTAGAACCTGTTTGACCGCCTGCCACCCTCCCGCTCGCCCTGGGTGTGACGGAGGGTTGTGTGCGTGCTCGGAAGGTCGCATTGAGAAGGAGACTGCCAATGGGCGCCGCGTCCAGAATCCCGACGACTCGGTGCTCCCAGCAGCTCGGTACCCGTCCCAGAGAAGCGCGTGCTTCTTCAACTTGGGCATTCAGAAAGAGAGTAAGATGCGAGATTGACCCGAATGAACTAGGCGATGCCTCAAGCTCTAGTTCCCGAGCCCTGTTGTGAGTGTTCATTGGCAGGGCAAAAGCAGATACCTAGTATACCTTCGGCTCGGGGCAAGCAATAGCTGTTCGCGAGTTCCGCTAATAACGCCGGGCATGGGTGTTTGGTCTGTGAGTGTGTTGATGACCTTGCCAACTTCGGAGCCCCCGTTGCTATGTAATGCCAACAAGATAGATCATTACTCAGGCTATGTCACTGGCCTCTTTCTACACGCGCGATTCTGTCTCACCGTTCCCAGATGGACGGGCCGGACAGCCTGCACGAGGTCACAGCCCGTCCAGGGCCGTTTAATTTCCTCACACTGCAGAGTGTACAGTAACTATTCCATGCCAGCTAGTCCTACCCGCCCTGTCAGGCTGTTGGTTACTTCTAATGCCTGTGCCTGGAAATCATCGAAAATCACCTCAATTTCCGCAAAGCTGGGGACCCCGCAATCCTTCATGTCCGTCCTTCATATCCGGCACGCGCAGACAGGGGCCACAAAGCTTGAAAGCCATCTCTCCCAGACAGACCCGCGCCAATGAGGTGGGACGGCATCAGATCCATCCCGAGCTTTAGGCCGTGGCGGCCTTTTTAGCTTGCATTGTTGGTCAAGCTTGCAGGGCTCGGTGCCGTTGGGGGCACGTTAGCGACGAGTCCAGCCACATGACGTTCGTCTCTGATCCTTCAACCCGTCGAGCTCATCAGCGTCAGACCAGAGGCAGAGTGAGGTGGGGTCGGGTCTCACAAGGCTGATTTACCTACTGTCTAGGTTGAACGGGATGAACAATGTGGTAATTGAAAGGAACAGTTTGAAACCTCGGGCTGTGACTGTCAATATGTCGCTGGCCATGTAATTAGACTTCGCTTATGCTAATGCTAACCGTCCCTTCTTCGTCTCAATTAGCTTGCCCTATGGTGCCTGTAAACTGCCCAGGTCCAGGTTGTTTGCGGAAGAAACAAAAAAAACACCACATGTTCCTGGCCGCGTCGGTCGAGCCATTCAATTGGAGTGCCCATCCCAGCATCCCCGCAAATGATGGTTGGTTGACCCCGGACAAATTAGTCGCGATCACCCACGTCGTTACCCCAAGAGGATGTGTGTGGAGAAGCAGAGCTTCAAAGGTCACCTGCGGGTGGCCGTATGTGCGACTACGCTGTTCATCCCCAACTTGCAGGACCAGGCTCGAGTCCCTGTCCGTGGTAGCATTGGAGATTTCCCCGGGCCATGACATTAGAAGTGCGAGAGCCAACGACCATGTCCAAGTGAAGTAATATAAAGCAGCTCCTTTCCCTCTCCTCACCATACGAGGCGGTGGGTTCCCCAAGGCTCTCGACCCGACTCGCTTTGACAATCCCCCCTCCCCCGAGTCGCATCTAGTTCTACGAGACTACGTCTTCTCGAGATCAAGCCCCGGTCAAGATGCATTCCACTCCTCTGCTGTGGGCGTCAGCACTGCTGCTTCCCCTGGCCTCGGCCCAGAACAGCACCTCTGGCCCAGATGAGAACGGCAAATACTGGCTGTATGGCACTGGCATCTCCGCCTCCTTCATCCCATATGGCGCGTCCATCTCGAACCTGATCATCAAGGACAAGTATGGTGTCGACCGAGACATCGTTACTGGCTTTGACAATGCGTCTTACTACGGGATTGACAAGCAACACCCCCATTTCGGAGGCGTGCCCGGTCGTTATGCCAACCGCATCAAGAACAGCACCTTCGAGATCGACGGCGAGACATATCATGTCACGCCTAACGAGAATCCCACGCCAGAGGCGCCTGAAGGAGCAGACACGCTCCACGGAGGTCTCGATGGCTGGGATTGGCGCAACTTCACTGTTGAGTCTGTCTCCGAGAACAGCATCACGTTCAGCATCTTTGACCCGGATGGAAAGGAGGGCTTCCCAGGCGACGTCCTGTCGTACATCACGTACACGCTGGGAGACATGACCTGGGACTTTAAGATGGTCGCCGTGTCGCTCACCAAGAAGACGCCCATCATGCTGAGCTCGCACACGTACTGGAACCTGGACGGCTTCGCCAACAACGAGACCAACACCGCCCTCAACCACACGCTCTACATGCCCTACAGCGGCCAGCGCGTGGACGTAGACAACATCCTGATCCCCACGGGCGACATCGTCGCCAACAAGCCCGGCTCGGTCAACGACTTCTGGAGCGAGCCCAAGCAGCTCGGCGCGAACATCACCAGCCCGGAGCTCGTCAACAACTGCGGCTTCAACTGCACGGGCTACGACACGTGCTACCTCGTCAACCGCGACCAGAACGGGCCATACGACTGGCGCGCCGACGGCGGCTTCGTCGCCCAGCTGGCCTCCCCCTGGTCGGGCATCAGCGTCGACGTCTACAGCGACCAGGACGCCTTCCAGGTCTACAGCTGTAACGGGCAGAACGGCTCCATGGCCCTCAAGTCGACGCAGGGCATCTTCGACGACCCGGATTTCCCCCGCACCATACCCAAGTACGGGTGTGTCGTGATGGAGGTGGAGGACTGGATCGACGCCATCAACCAGCCCGAGTGGCAGAGGGACAAGAAGAACATCTTCGGGCCTGGCGATGACCCTTATGTGCTGCAGGCTAGCTACAGGTTCAGTGTCAACTGAGCCGCAGCGCCGCAGTGAAAGGGCGAGGTCGTGGGGGTTAATGGACGGAGAAGCATAATTAATATTCTGAGGCAGACTACGATATGAACGTAATTTTGATGTGACCTCTCAAGCAAACAGTTTTCAAACTGCAACCAGTGGTGAATGAGTTGGTGTCCCGAGTAAAAACCTCCACTCACCAATTTGAGTGACTGTGGCTAAGCCGTGAGCGATTGGCGTCAAGAGACAGAGTCAGAACCAGCAGAACACAAAGCCATGGATGTGACGAATACTTACCGAACTCAACATATCAGGATTGATCCAATCCCTTCTTTAGAAGTGACTACGGCCTCACGGTGCTGGCTGCCATAAGGACGACGGTTGAGCCTGGAGATGTCACTAACATGAAATTCATGCAAACGCGCCGGCGCGTTCAACCCTCACATTTTCAATCCATCTCTTAATCGTCGAAACATATCCGTTGTCTCAATTTTACTCGGACTGATCTACCTGACTGTCAATGTCAATGAAATTGGCCCAGATTCTCATTTCAAACCCTTTCACCTTTTCCCCGCGTCCATAGATTTCAAGCGCGACGCGAGCACCGCACCAATGGCGGCAACCTCAGTCACGCTGCACCCCAGCACGACAGGCCCATCAGCAACAGCCGCCCCGGGCAACCCGCTCCCACAACTCCTCCAAACACCGTCCGGGCTAGCCCTACTGGAGCTCCAAGGGACGATCAACCTACCAGCGGCGGAAGGGGATGGCGAAGGCTCGCAGCAGCAGCCCCACATATCCATCGGCCGCCTCGACTTCCCGGACTACAGGCCCGACTCCATCACCTTTGACGCGTCCAGCACGGCGTGGATGAGGCGCGTGTACATGTACGTCGGCCAGCACCAGCGGCTGACAGGCGAGGTGAAGAAGCTCCCACGCGCGGTAGGCGTGGTGCGGCGGCGGCAGCAAGGGGGAGGAGGGGCCGGGGTCGGTGGTGACGACAGGGCCGAGGAGCTGGAGGTCGTGGAGATTGTCAAGTACAAGATCGTGTTCTCGTCGAGGCCGGAGCCGGTCGGTACGGCGTGATGAGGGTCTTCAGGAGCCCTCTCGCTCTCGCGCAGGGGGAGTGGCTGAGTCAGGCATTTCACGAGATGCTGGCTTCTATGAGCTGTGGTAGCGGAGACCTGGATCTCCCTCTAGGGTTCTGAGGCGGGCAGATGGGACTATGCGACGTGATGCATTGCTGGAGGAGTCCAGCGCTGCTTCTGTCCACCTGGGATGGAAGGTCTGCTGGCACCTGGGCAGTCGTGATGCCTATTGAACGAACCAAGAAGAGACAGAAGTTTAGTAATCATCAAATTGGGATGTACGAGGGGGGCTTGTAACGCCCTGCCCTATGTGCGAAGCAATCGATCTGGGCTCTTTCTCGCTTCCTGTCGAGGCTTAACTATTCCACGTGACGAGATCACTCTGAGCAGCCGTTCCTCACGATTGTCGGGTCGTTAACTGGACGAAGCCAAGTTCAAATATACGAAGTACATGGTGATCAGTTCCCTGCCTATATTCACACTTTCAGTAGTGGCACCAACCGCTGGCCATGGCGGGCCAGAAGATATAAAATCAAGTCTTGAAAGCAAGACTGTGCCTCGAACTGGGATGAGAGCATTTGATGTTGTCTACGCGAGAAGGCCTCGTCCTGACGAGCTTCAGCGGTTCAGGATCGTTTCGTTTTTATTCTCCGTCAAGGATCTAAGTGGCCTCTACCAGCTTCACAGGTTTTGTTCTCCCCAAGCCGTCCTTGCCGTAGTAATCCATGGGGTAGACGCCCTTGCCCCAGTCCTCCCTCTCCCCGAGTGCCACCAGGGCTTCATATGGTGTCAACAGCGGCCTGGGGAAAGCATATCCCCAGTCGATGCTGAGTCTCGGGCAGGCAACCTGCACCCAGCACTCCACGTCGCTCATCATAGCGAGCTTACCCGGGAAGATCTCGCTGAGCAAGAGGTTGACCCATGGTATGCCCAGCGCCGTCAGCTTCTTCTCTATGAGCGCCATCGTGTTTGGGTTTCCCTGCCGTCCTAGCGACCCGAGGATGAGACCCCATTTCTTTGCGGACTTGGCCGTGACGATGGCCTGCCTCCGCAGGTCCTTCATCTCGTCGTGGCCGTACGTCTCGTGCGTCAGCTTGCGAGAGTACGGGTCGTACCTGTAGGCTGGTATGCTGGGGTTGTGGATCATTATGCTCTCGAGGTGGAAGCGGCCGTCGCCGAGGTAGAGGATGAAGTCCACTGGCCCGTCGTCGGCGTACTTGGTCAGGTCGGGGCTCGTACAGCCCAGAATCTCCCCTTTTGACAATGGCGCGATCTGCGGGACTATGACCTTGAACCCAGCCTTCGTCAGGGCTGCCTTCACGCCGTGTATTGTGGCGTTAAACTGGATCGTGCCGACCATGGCGATCGTTTTGCCGGGCGTGAAGTTCCTCTCGAGCGTCGCCAGCAGATGCGCCGTGTCGATGCTGATGTCAACAAAGACGTACAGAGTCTTGATCTTAGTGACGTCCACGGGTATCAAGCACGAGTGGGCGTAGTGGATCAGGACATCACAGCCCATGGCCCGTGCTGTATAGTCGTCGATGCAGCAAGCGCCGTAAGTCACGTCGCCCATGATGAGCGTCTCTATCCCGGGGCAGAACTGCTGCAGAATGTCTGAGATGGTGGTGGCGAACAGGAGTAGGCCTTCAGGCATCTGGAGGGCCACTTTCTTGGCACCGAGACTCCGTATACGATGGATGGTCTTTGGGATCTCAAAGGAGTAGTTCGCCGGCAGAAGAGAGATGGCTGCCTTCAACTCCGGATCGTTGAGGATCTCCGGAGGGACCTGATTGAGTAGGCGAGGCGCCCTTCTGGGTTGTGCAACTAGAGAGGATGTCATTATACGAATATTGCCATAAATACATGACGGGCACGGGCGACTGTACCCTGAACGGCACCGGCATCTTCGATAGATCCAGAGCCGTTTCCATTCTTGGATGCTGCAGCTTCCGCCGCCGTCCTCCTGCCGACGAATCTCTTCTTTGGCTGCCTGACGACGGGCTCTGGGGCTTGTGCTTCCTCGATGTCGGCGGCGATGCCAAGATCGGTCTCAGCCCTGTCATCCTCCATATTTCAGCGTCAAGTACCTTGGCCCAGTGAGAGGCCAGTGAGTTCCTGTGAGCTTTGCAGGGCGTGTTCAGAAATGTCGGCAGGGATGATTGCGCGCCTTTACGGAAGTGGACCGTGTCACATGTGAAGTACGGACTGGTCAATCTATGAATTTTGTTGTTTTCCTCGCAGACATCTCATCAACGTTCTCAAAGTCCCAAAAATCTCAGGTCTTAGCCGGTGGGGAGCCCGTCCGCCACTTTTCAAGGTGACTGTTTTGGGGCCCAAGGTGAAGATCTCGGTCAAGGATCTGGCCCCACCGTGCTAAAATCCTGAAAGCCAATCAGAAGCCCAACAAAAGCACGGACCATGTCAATTTTAGCGCCCACAACTGCGAATTTCCATTTTGCTGTGGCAGGAACGATCTCTCTCTTTTGAAACTTCCCATTTTGCTATCTGATCAGCCCGCCATCGACAACCCGACTTCATTCTTTCAGTCCACGATATCTCGACTGAGGGCCAGACAAGATGAAGTTGAACATGTACGTTCTGGACAATCTCTTTTGCTATCCTAGCCGCCTTCCAAGGCGTTTGTGGCTGTTGAAGTTTCCATTCAACTGCCAGACGCATCTGTGGGGCCTGCTCACGAGACGACGAAAGAAGATGTGTCTTGTCGCTATTGCTGACTTCTAAATCGACAGCTCCTACCCGGCTAACGGCAGCCAAAAGCTGATCGACATCGAGGATGAGCGCAAGCTCCGCGTCTTCATGGAGAAGCGTGTACGTTCCATCCCCAGCCGACCCCAGCACGAGCCGTCGAGATCCTCGCGTCCACCTCACATCTCAAGCACGAGCGACGAGCGACCGGGCGATCTCCATACGATCCATACAGACACATTAGAGACTGACTTTCGACATGCGTAGATGGGCGCTGAGGTCGCCGCCGACTCCCTCGGAGACGAGTGGAAGGGATACATCTTCCGAATCACCGGAGGCAACGACAAGCAGGGTTTCCCTATGAAGCAGGGTGTCATGCAGCCTACCCGTGTCCGCCTCCTGCTCTCCGACGGCCACTCCTGCTACCGACCCCGCCGCACCGGCGAGCGCAAGCGCAAGTCCGTCCGTGGCTGCATCGTCGGCATGGACCTGTCCGTCCTTGCTCTGGCCATCGTCAAGCAGGGCGAGCAGGACATCCCTGGTCTGACCGACGTCGTCCACCCCAAGCGCCTCGGCCCCAAGCGCGCCACCAAGATCCGAAAGTTCTTCGGCCTCACCAAGGAAGACGATGTATGTTGTATCCGACCCGTATCATACAATTCCGTCTTCGCCTACCCGATGACTGCGGTGGTGGAAATCAAGCAGTGCGGGTAGAGAGTGAGAGGAATGAGATCCAAAATATGGAATCTCAGGGCTAATAATTACATTTTCACCGGGATATAGGTCCGCAAGTACGTCATCCGTCGCGAGGTCCAGCCCAAGAAGGAGGGCGCAAAGCCCTACACCAAGGCTCCCAAGATCCAGCGTCTGGTCACCCCCCAGCGTCTCCAGCACAAGCGCCACAGGATCGCACTCAAGCGCCGCCAGGCCGAGAAGGTCAAGGACGAGGCCGTATGTTACTTATACCCCCCCCCCCTCTTCGGCCCATTCGTCGGCCTTTACTGACCTCCCTTTCAGTCCGAGTACGCCCAGATCCTCGCCAAGCGTGTTTCTGAGGCCAAGGCCCAGAAGGCCGAGAACCGCAAGCGCCGTGCCTCTTCGCACAAGGCTTAAAAAGTTTGGCGTCACTCGAGGATGGCTTCTTTTACGGATGGGTTACGGATCGGGATCTGAATGGTTCCATTGGCCAGAAACGGGATTGTATTCATGGCATACTAAAAATGGACGAGACTTCAGAACCTGCTCAATGATTGATTGATACCTTGGTATTTAAACGGCGTCGGCGCAAGTGATGAAATGAAAACGATGGTCTGATGATCGAGCTGTGAGGACCTGTGCTGTCTAACAAGAATGCGTGCGCTGCTGCTCCTGTTAGCATGGTCTTTCTAGTCCAAGGTGTCTTGAATGTCATTATCCTCCCATTCCACAAAAGAGCACCGTCCAAGCTTAGCTACCGGTCACCTAACTGGCACACTCCGTCCCAAGTCAGCACCAGGGTAGCCAGTGTTGAACGTAACTCACGGCGGATGTTGGATAAAGAGACTTAAGCAGCAGACGGGGGCTCCTTGCCGTCCCAGTCACCAAGAGATTCACTCAACTGGCTTACCTAGCCAAGAGCGGCAGTGCTTGTTGGACTGAGATCTGGTGGCTAATGGCTGATGACAGTCTCCGTAACATTAGTCTTTCTTTCTCACTATATTGTTTTTTGAATACGGAGATTTGCACCTCAAAAGCAGAGGGTACACCGGTACATTACCACCTCACCCAACACCCACACCCACACCCATACCCAGTACCCATACTCCCAACTTACACACCCAATCTATATGCCTAATTTAACTTAGTTATATAGGTATTGGGTATGGGTGAGTGAATAAGGCCCGGGTGATATGTTCTGATTGGCTCTTGTTATGGTGTGAGTTGATGTACTGGTGTACCCTCCGTTTTTGTAGGTGCGAATATCTGTTTTCTTTTTTTCCCCCTTACACTCCTTCCCTTTAAGCCTACCTGTCCAAGTCAGGCGGCTTATTGAGAGAGAGCTTTACAGACCGAAAAGGACTGGCAATAGTCCTCGGCTTCTTCACCTCGGTTGGGTACTTGCTTTGTATCTGATACAAGTGGTGCTCAGTGACAATTGATGTGTTTTGAATGCTAGGGCATGATATAGGGTCAATCTAGCCCGTACCTTTGGCGGCGCTGTGTGTGCCCCTTGATGTTGAACATATGCAAGGGCTACTGACCTGGTTGAACATCATTCCTACAAGTCTAACTTATTCTGGACAACAATCAGTGACTGCTATCGATCCTATATGTTTACCTGTTCATCTGCTTCTTGTCAACTCAACTGCATCATTACTGGTATATATAAATTGTCTGTTATAGGCTTATCTACTGAAGTGGAGTTGTCTGTACACTTGCTACAACGCGTTCAATTCAGCTTCTCCACCCATGTAGTGCTGGATTTCAATGCTTTAATGCAATTGCTACATGCGTTCCACTATTGTGGCTTCCTGCTCAACCTTCAAGACGCTGTATCGGTGGGCTCCCTTTGCCCATCAGCTACGCAGATAGATAACCTAATCTATGCTTGTCGCGGAGCCACATTTTATTCCCGTAGTTATCCATTTGTCTGGACTTTAAGACTCTATGTCGAATGTCCTGCCGATCCTGTGTCTGCCCGGGCCAAGCAAGAACCAATGCCTTTTGCTAAGACACACAAACACCTGTGAATGACACTTCCCAACCCAACAATTTCCCTATTTCTCTTGGCGCCGAATCTACTCAAAAGACATGCGTAAACAAGTAACTGACACTCTCACCGTTGTGCGTCCTCCGGATCGACTCCGCCAGCGTCCCGCTGACGTCGATCACCTTGAGCTTGGGGCACCTGTCCAGCTTGTCCCCGAGGGGCACTGTGTTGGTAACGACGACCTGTGACAGCACGCTCTTATTGATGTTGTCGATGGCAGGTCCGCTGAGGATGCCGTGCGTCACTATGGCAACGACCTCCCTGGCCTGGTGCTCCTTGACGACGGCGGCGGCCTTGGCGAGGGTGCCACAGGTGTCGGCCATGTCGTCGACCAGGATGCAGATCTTGTCCACCACGTTGCCCACCAGCACCATGCGGCCGACCTCGTTGGGCCGGGGCCTCTCCTTGTGGATGAGGGCAAAGGGCAGGTCGAGGCGGTCGGCCATCGAGGTCGCTCGCTTTGCGCCGCCGGCGTCGGGCGAAACGATGACGCAGTCTTTGATCGAGAGGTTCTCCTGGACCCAGCGGAGGACGGAGGGCTCGGCGTAGAGGTTGTCGACGGGGACGTTGAAGAAGCCCTGGATTTGCCTGCGGGATGAGAGACGTGCATTAGCGAGGTGCTGCGGTCTATATACGCAGTCGGGCTCGGTAGGCGGGCGCAAGAGAACAGGAATGCGCGGTGAGGACGTACGATGCGTGCAAGTCCATGGTGATGACATGGTTGCAGCCGGCGGTTGTGAGCATGTTGGCTATTAACCTGGCGCTCTGTAGTCTTGTCAGTATCCTCTGCTCCAGTTTGCCAGCTCCGGTGCGCTGGGGAACATACAATGGGTGCTCGGCTCTTGTCCTTCTTGTCCTGCCGCGCATATGGGAAGTTCGGTATCACAGCGGTGATGCGCCTCGCGGATGCGGTCCGGCCTATATGCCCACGAAGATCAGCATTATATCTCCAGCACCGCCATATCGTGCGGGTGGGCGGGATCGGTCGAGCAGAAAGAAATGGTCTCGGCGGCACGTACAGGCGTGGATCATGATCAACAGCTCCATCAGTCCATCGTTGATGTCACCGGGTGCTGTGGATTGGATGATGAAGACATCCTCGTCTCGTACGGACTCGCCGACGGTAACGCTCGTCTCTTGGTTTGAATAGTTCAGACTCATAGTCTTCGCGATCTCTATCCCTAGCCTGTTTCCCCCCAACCCGTGGTTAGACGCGACATGACCACCCCGGCGAGAAGGCTTCTGTCAAATTCAGGGCGGGGAGGGTCGAGAGGGAACAAGGGAAGCAAGAGAGACTGACCGGTCGGCCACAAGCCGCGCCAGAATGGGGTGGGAATTCCCGCTGAGCAGCTTGATCTCGTTGGACATTGTTGACATGGTGGAAAAAAGGTCGTTTCCTTGGGAGACGCCCCCTTTCTTCACCGGAGTATCTATGTACCTTTGAGGTCGTACGACTGCAACTGGTCTCGGGCTCTGGGCTTGGGCCGTGGGCTGGTATGCAGTGCTGCTGTAGGCCTTGGGCTGTAGGCTGTAGCTGAATATTTTAGCGCGGGGTGGACTCCAATCGCTGGTATCGGCGCAGGCGGTGGCTTTTTTTTTTTTGGAGGGGCAGATAAGTTCCCCACGAGGCTGTTTGGTTGGTTGCGGGTTTGTGAGAGCAGGGTATGTCTGCTAGGAGAACTTTTTTCGAGATATCGTAGGACGACGTTGTTGAACGAGCAAGAACGATCGGGCTCTCCGTCTGTGCACTGAGTAAAAGACTGGTTCAAAGGAAACCTGCCTGCCTTGCAGTCGATTATTTTCTAAACGGCGGGTCAATAGCGGTCAGAGAGTTGACTAGGCACGTCTTGTCGTTAGTCCCAGGCTGGTTTGTTCCATGCTGCCTTGAAAACTTCCCCGGCACAAGGCGATTTTTTTGTACTGTGTAACATGTTTCGGCATCTCATCGGCCCCACGCCTCCAGGCTTGAAACTGGGGCATCCTGTCAGGCAGGCATTCTACTAGCACAGTGGGTGTGCGGGGCCGGCTTTTGCCCAGATGTCCCGTTGAGGCTCCGTACCTTCGGGCCCGATGCCCAGGCCAAGACAGCCAGCCCTACAGTATGCAGTTTCACTCCTTCCGCTCCCGTCCCCTGAGCAACACGGACCGTCTGTCGACACACTAATAAGCCGTCTGCTGGAGGAACGACGCAGCTGGATGGCCGTGATTTGCCGGAAATGTCTGGTTCACTCTGATGCGGAAGTTCGATCTCGTGCGCTGTGAGAACTCTCAGGGGATACGAACATAGCATAATGCCGTTCATCTGATACTCATCCCGTGCAGCATCAGCCCTGCGATAGTTTCTAGGATGTGTTTGCGGCCTGCTACTATGTGTGTTCAATCCGATACGCAGCAAGAGGCATCAACAAGCGACGCCGGCTCTGGCTCTGGCTCCGGCTTCATGCTCTGGTTCAGTCTCGAACAGGGTCCGGACGGTATCTCCCCCTGAAAGATTTGCTACCAGGCGCAGTCAGGAGGGGGAAAGTAACCACCGAGTTGGTATGCAGACAACTGCCAAGATAATCTCTGTCGGAAAAGTCATTTCACCCCGGAGAGGAATTGCAGGAGCTGGTCAGCGATAAAACGTCTCGAGGCGCATAGATATAGAGAATGGGAATTCGCACCCGTAAAAACGGAGGGTACACCCATACATACATATCACCAGCCCTATTTTACATACCACACATAGTATCGCACCCAGCACCCACATACTACCTAATACTTATTTACCCAATACCCAACACTCACACACCCAATACCCATATACCCAGTACCTATACACCCAATACCTATACACTTAACATATATACACCTAATACTTATATGAATTAGGTATTAGGTGTGTAGGTGTTGGGCGGGTATGTGAATAGGCCTGGGCGATAGTCTTTAATGGACTGTAGCTGTGGCGTGAGATGTATGGGTGTACCATCCGTTTTGGTGGGTGCGAATATCCCTTCTCTAGATATATATACATTCTAAGTCTAGAAACTGATATACATTGAGTCAAGCGCCTGGCATATAGAAAGCGACTCCTTCGTGAAGACAGGTGACCAATGGCCCTGATTTCCTCGGGGCCTAGCACTTGATGTTCAACCCTGAAAGTCCTCAACATTGGTGACTCTGTACTTAATATGCACTGGCCTTTATCCGGCCCAGGAGCTTCACACATCAGCGAAGTAGACTGGCTTGGAGGTGAGCCTAGGACAGTCACGAGCTGCACTACTCAGGACCATCTCAGCAAAAACAAACCATAGCTACAACTAGACTCGTACCGAGCTGGCTGAGTTGGACTGTGGTCTGTAGGGGAGTAAGACAGTCAGAGTCTATCATCACGGAGATCATGCTCGGCTTCCCGATATGATCGGCGCCGGGAATTTACTGCATCGCTGATCATCCTGGCATTCAACATCACCCACTCACAGTAGTGGAAATCGGTCTACCTATTAGACTAGGCAGCAATTTCTAGCAAGTTGATCAATGATGCCGAATATGCAGAGCCGCTTTGCTTTTCAAAAAATGGCTGCAGCCACATAACTTGCCGGCGGTACAAGAACTCACTGGTTGGCCGGAAACTTCGGCAACATCGCAGCTAGGAACAGGCATTAATAAACATGTACTCATGGGTTTGGATCGCCGGGCCTTGTGGAGCCACTGCCTGCCCGTTCCTCGTTTTCAGATGATAGCATGGCGGGTTACCAGTTCGTAACCCGCTGACCAAGGTCAACGAGGGCTTGGACATGGAAGAAACCCTGTTGTCAAGGCTGCGGGAGGAAGAAGGAAGAGACTTGGACAGAGAAAAGTTGGCGAGTTGCCATGAACCAGTCAGTCAATGCTTTCTTTTTTCAGGGGGTGGGCACAGCTGAAGAACAGGCTGGGAACCCACCTGCAACAGGAGGGTGCTTGATTGATGTTTGAGTAAGCATATTAATACAGGCTTGGAGTCTGTCAGTGCTTCAAGACTGGCTGTTTGAGCCTGTGCGATATGTTGGTACAGCACACTGAACTTACCTAGGTATGGAAGCTATCAGGTACCTGGTACCTAGGTACTTGCCAAAAGGCGTTCTCCTCCTAGGTAACACACCAAGACCATGGGCCTTGCTGTCCCGAGCTGGTCCGAAAGAAAGTCCTGCCCCATACCATCTCTGTGGAGTGAAAGCAGTCAACTTGCAATCTAGGATCTACATAGGTAGTCTACTGTGGAAGCTTCATTGTGCTATGAAAGCAAGCACCGAATACCTCTTGTCCTTCACCCAGATAGATTTCAAGACACCTGGCTGCTGGGCAGGTGCTAGTGGAAATTCCCCGCCGCCTGCAAATGTGAAGCCCCCCCCCATCCACTGCTGTTGTGGGGTCGGTTTTCAGGTGGAGCCTGCCGGACGTCAACTAGCAGGACTCTCTCGGCTGCTGCTTGCCTTGCAAAGAAGCTTGGGCCCCATTACGCAAATGCTTGCCGGACTTTTGCAGGTTGCACCCTCAACTCCAAAATCCATCATCAACCTCGACCTGCCATCTACCTCCGCCCGCCCTCCTCCATCTTCCATCTCGTACGAACACAGATACCCAGATCATTTCCTTCCCGCACGGCTGAACCTGCAACTTCAGCTGCCTGCACACGCGTGTAAGCAACCTGCCTTGGAACGACGTCACGACGACCTGCACACGTCGCGGCCTCCACCTAGGTCTCGTCTAACAACTGCATCGCGCCGACTCCTCAATCACTCAGCCTCCTACCACCCCGCCCGACAACACCAACCGACTTACTCCACTGTTTATCGAGTGTGTCTCAAACGCAGGAAACTCCTGCGCTCCGCCAAGCTGTCTTCCAGGGCAGTTGGCCTCAGGTAGTGGAGGGGGAGTTTTCATTTCTGCGGCTCTGCCGCTCCCGCCGTCAAGATGGGAAAGATTACCAAGACAATGCAGCCCAAGCATAGGGAGACTCTGGTATGTCACACACATAAAAGCACACGCAGGAGCAAACGCAAACACCCATGAGCCCCCACATCTTACCTCTCGTTCCGTTCTTCTCCCCCTCGTACGTCCCCACGAAAATAGACAGCTGACATTCGACCTAGTCCCCCTGGCTCAAGGACTTTGTGCAAGCCGCCTCAACGGTGCCTTTGCCAGAACTTCCACGACTACTCGACACCTTCCCCGTAGCGAGGTGGCCCCTGCCCCGCGGTGATCTATACCACTGGATTCCCCTGCTGAATCGATTCGACAACATACTCGAGTGCTTCAACAAGGTCTACCAGCTACACGAAGGCCCACAGACACGTGATTTCGGCTGTGATGTCTTGCTCGGTCGCGGCACACGTGTCGAAGAGTACGGCTCGGACGGGTGGGACGAGGAGAAACTGAGAGCACTGGGCTACGAAGAGTTTGGCGATTCTCAGCTCGTACAGGCCGTCCTGCAGTTTACCAGGCGGTTGTTGAATCACTGTGGCAATCGGAGCATCTATGCCAGCAGTTCTCACCTGAATGACCTTCTGAACAGCACTTGTCTGTCTGTCATTCAGGCCACATTGGAGGTTGGGTTGGAGCTTGCTCAGCGTTACCAGGCGTCTGTCAAGCGCATGACGCAACCGTCGCGTCAAGTCAGCAATGCTCTGCTTGCCAACCACTACAATATTGAACTTGACCGCGTTCAGCAAATCGCACAGTCCTTTGTGAAGACTCCGATCATCAACTTGGCAGACTCCTCTGCGCATTCCACCCCTGCCTCCACAAGCAAGGGCAAGGAGAAGGATAAGGATAAGGTCCAGGCCTCAGCCTCCAAGAACGCAGCCTCCATGCTCGCAAATGATCTTGGGTCTGTGGTTTCCTCGGACGACGGCTCAGACGGTCGTTGGAAGGGCTGGGGTGATCTCAAGGTAGTTTACTACCCGAGGGTCGAGGGCGAGCCAACACCACAAGTATCGAACGATCGCATCAACGCATCTGCCCCGAGCACACCGACCCCGTTGCGACGCAGCACTACCATAGGGACTCCACACCAGACACCACGCGGCGCCAGGGCTGTACAAAGCTCCGATGACACCCCTTCGCCAGCTCAGCACTCTCCAGCCGTGAATGCCGAAGGAGCGTCGGGCTCCAGTCAAAAGTCTGTTGAGATTCCCCAGAGCGCTGTGGCCTCTTCATCAATCTACGACCTTTTGAAGCGCACTCCTTCGGACATGCCCAAGAACTCCCAGTACGAGTTTCTAAATCGTTCACGAATATGCAAGGCTCTGCTCGACGGCCCAGAAGCACGTCAGCAGGCTCTGGCCGTCCGGCTGCTCGCCATTGCGAATTTGGCCTACATACATCCAGAATTCGTGTTCTTGGAGCAGGTTCTGAAGCAGGACAACGATGAACCCCGGCGCTACCACCTGGTCTACCAATTGGTGGAGCTTATTCACCCTTCTACACCTGGCCAGACGGCTGCTCCGCGATCCTTGCAGCAGATCGCACTGTCTTTGCTGGAAGCCATTTCCCACTTCAACGCGAAGTATCAAGACGTGATCTCGGCGCTGAATGCTACCGTGAATCATGGCGTTCTTTTGTACGTCATCCGGAAGGCAGTTGCCGAGATGAAGGAGGAAACCGAGCAACCGAATGGCAAATCGATCGAGTTGGACGACTGGCGAGACAGCCTGTTCTCTCTCGCGCTGCACCTCGCCATGAACGGGCGTGTGGGTGGCGAGATGATCAACGCTGGATTTATGGATGTCCTCGTGAGCATTATAAACATGCGGACGCCAGTGGCGGAACGGTTGCACAGCACTGCCGTTTCATACGTGGATGCGCTCGTGCTCAACTACGCGCCAGCCGCATTCAACTCGTTTATAAGCGCCAGCGGTTTGGATGCCATTGCCCAGCTCATGATCGATGCAACATCTTCAGCCAAGAGTCTCGCAGAGGCTGGTCATGGCACAAAGCCCGAATTCTACTCCAGTGTTGTGGATTACGAGATACCCTACGTCCAGCAGCAGACTTTGAAGTGGCTGCTGAAGTTTATCCACCACATCATGAACCCGAGCAACTTTGCCCAGAACACCAATACGGACCGACTGTTGAGGAACCTCGTGGACAACTCAAAGCTTCTCGGAAGTTTGCGAACTATCATGGAGAACACGAAGGCCTTCGGGTCAGTGGTTTGGACAAACTCCATCAATCTGCTGACCGACTTCATCAACAACGATCCGACCAGCTTTGCCGCAATCTCCGAGACTGGCATGGTCAAGAGCCTTCTGGAATCCCTCACTGGCCGGGAGGTCTCGACAGACCCAGCAGCCGAACGGAAGGATGACGAGCAGCCGAGTGACGAGAGCGGTGCACCTGCCGAGGAGTCGGTCGTCCTGCCTTCAGATGAACGCCCACATCCCCCGAGCGAGGAAACGCTTCGAGCCCAGCGACCTACTCCGCTGGCTTGCGGAATCCTGCCATCTTCGGAAGCCACTGCTGTCATTATCCCCGTCATCAACTCGATCTGTCTCAACAATGTCGGGCTGCGATTGGTAGCATCCTCGCGTGTTCTCGAGAGCTTCCTAGAGGTCTTTGAGAGCCCAGAACACGTGCGGATCATGGGCATCGATGCCGATCTTGCCTACAACATTGGGCTTCAGTTTGACGAGCTCGCACGACACCACCCCGCTCTGAGACAGACGGTTGCGAACGCTGTCATAGATATGATTTCGAGGATCAAACACTTGGGCATATCGAAGGCGGAAAACGCTGGTTGGGGAGCTAAGCTGTTTGCGACTGACCTCGAAGGCAAGGTTGTCCATGCCGACCAGTCCCTGTTGCAAAAAGCCGGTGTTGAGGTACCGTCGAAGAAGGGCAAAGAGGCGGCCACGTCCGCTGAAGATGTCGAAATGACAGACATCGCCGGATCCATTCAGGACTTGTCGTCTCAACAGTCAGATTCCTCGCCTGCAACCAAGATACCCGAGAGCATTACTCCATACATCAACGCTCTTGCGTCGTTCTTGAACGCATACATCAGCAACTCCAGTCTGAGGACATCCTTGACGAAGAGCGGTGGTATCGAGTACTTACTGGACATTATGGTCCTGCCGAGCTTGCCCCACGAATTTGCTGATTCTGCTGCCTTGGGATCGCTGCAACAAGTCCTCGCCAATATCATCGAGCATGCCCCAGTCATCGGCCTGCCCTCGTTACTGAACCGCATACGGGCCACCATGTCGTCCCTGACACCGTTGCTGTCCAGCTCTCCGTCCCCTTCATTCTTCCGACCTTTTGTGGAGCCTGGTGCCACCTTGGGACAAAACGAAGCAGGTGTCTGGAATGTCGACCTCGTTCGGCAGGTGTCCACCGGCACAGACGTTGCGAAAGCACTCCTGAACATCCAATCCCTCCTCAAGACCCTCTGGAGCTGCTTCCCTTACCAGAGCCGTCATTCATCTGTTTCCTTGCCTCCGGTCAACGTGTACGACCACTTCTACGAGGTGGTCAGGTCCTTGGGACCTTTGCTGCGCGTCGTTCTTTCGGAAGAGATATCCCTGATCACCCTTGTGCCGCAGCACTGGACTGCACGAAAACTGGCGAACGTACGTCCTGGTAGCCCCAGTGAGTTGTTGATGGGCGAACAGGACATATCACTCGCTCAAATGCTTGGGGGTGCTGGGCTCAACCTTCCTACCGATCAGGTAGACTCGAGTCGACAGAACCGCCCTTCGACAGAGGAGCAGTCAACTGCTCAGTACCAAAATTACCAGATTTTGAGAGTCCTGTTGCAATCCCTCATGCCAAGCGCTTACTCCTTCTTCCAAACCCTGGGCAAAGCGCTCATGACACGTCGGGAGCGAGAGAGCTATGCGAGAGCCAAGCACATGCAATTAGCCGACTCTCTGGCCGAGACAGTACTGGATCAACTGGAGCCGTTCATCGATAGGAGTCTCACCAAGTCCGAACTCCAGTATTGCATCATCATGTTGCACATTATTCATGAGATGCTCGTCGACTCTACTCGGCACAGTGATCGGCCTGGGTCTAGTGTGATCGCGCCAGTCCTCGATGCATTCAAACAGCGCCGTGGCTTCGATATCCTGAATAAGCTTATCAACGTCTTTGCAGAAGAGGTCACCAAGGAACGCGACGAGACAGAAGAGGCATCTGCCACTGCTAAATTAGCATCAATCGGTGCCAAGAAGATTCTCGATCTGTACTCTGTGGTCGTGAACGGCAAGAACCTCGCGGACTCCATTCAGCACCTTAATGTGGGCAGTCGGTCTTCTAACAACCGACAAAATGAGTGGTTCCAGACAATCAATCAATTTGTCGTCGAGGTTCGAATGTCGGTGCTTCCTACGGTCTCGAACCTGTGGCGCTCGAATCTGATTGACAAAGCCTCTACGGACGTCGTCGGCAAAGTCGTGGACATTCTCAAGACGATCTGCCAGGCGGAAACTGAAGGCTCCGCATTGCGCAGAAGCGAGCTGGCAAAGGCTGTCCCTTTGTTCAAGCGGGAGCAGGCGACATTCCAGTGGAACCTATATACACCTCAATTGGCACGCCTAGCCGAGGAATACCCTGAGGCCCTGGCCCGCGAAGCAGTGTATCGTGCTGTCGGAGTCCAGGAAAACGCGAGTGAATACTGCAGGATGCACCTGAGAGGACTCGCAGGAGAGCCCAACCCAATCCCTGCTGAGGACGCCTTTCAGGTCACATCCCCAGCAGCAAACGGCTCAGCCAGCCAGACCCCCGCGTCCTCTCGCAGCTCCGACCTCCTACGGGAGGCAATGGTCGTGGATTCTGAGCCCGAACTTGCGCAGCTTATCGGTGATGCGCTTGAAGGTCGCGGCGTGTCTTCCGATTCCAGAGAGAGTGAGGCTCCCGCTCAACAAGACGATGAGGGGTCTTCTTCCACCCCTGTGGCTGCTCCTCCGACCGCGGGCGCCACCTCTTCGGACAACACAGAGCAAGAATCTGCCGATCGGCCACTGGTGTGCAAGGAAGATCTTGATGCGGAGCGAGAGAAGCTGCGGAAAGATCTCATTGACCGGTGCCTGGATGTCATAAGAGCACACCCTAACTCGGTTTTTGAGGTGTCTGAGTTGATCAACGTCACAATCGACCGTCAGGATAATGAAGATGCGCGCGAGGAGGTTGGCGAGACCTTGGCGAATGCATTGATGTCCTACGCCCTTGACGACGAGGAGAAGACTACGAACGGTCGGAGCATAGCTGCTTATGCACACCTACTATCTCTGATGCTTCATGGCTCGCCCCGCTTTTTCAAATCTACCGTCAAGACCCTCAAGGACAACGTCTCAGAATATCTCGGCTTTCTGAAAGTGCCTCCCGGTAATTCCAATGAGGAGCTGCCTCCCTGGATTCCTCACATATTGTTGATATTCGAAATGCTGTTGGCGGACGATGCACAACCCGTGGAGGCGAAGTGGACTCCACCGGCCACCGAGAATGACAAGATCGAGGACCCGGTACTGCAGGCTAAAGAGCCTATCATTCCGGAGGAAGAGCGAGCCACCCTGCTGGAATCTGTCCTGGAGATACTGCCTCGGATCGGAAAGAACGAGAACCTGGCAGTTGCAGTTCTCCGTGTCTTGGTGATCCTGACACGGAAGCGGTCAGTGGCGAAAGTTGTGGGCGACAGGAGGAACCTACAACGTCTCTTCGTCATGACGAAGCAGCTATCTGGGCTGGGTTCTGCTCGTCTGAAAGACTCCACGGTCTCCGGAAATGTAATGACGGTCCTGAGACACGTCGTGGAGGATGATGATACCCTTCGACAGATCATGCGAAGTGAGATTCGGAGGTACTTCGAGCAGATGGGCCACAGAAACCCCCGAGCTATCGACATACCCACATATACTCGGAGTCTTGCACATGTCGCTCTCAGGTCGCCGGACATTTTCATCGAGATAACAAACGAGACTGTTAGGCTCGGGCGGTTTCAAACATCGAGCGATCCTTCAGGACCAACTGCGAGAGGAGTCACACTGACGCTCAAGGAGAAATCGACCGAAAAGTCACCAGCCTCGCTCCCAGTGAGCGAATCTGTTGAGCCAGCGGTCCAGGCTACGGAGGAGCTCACTATCAATGATGTCAAGCCAACGACCGAACCAGCCGACAAGGAAATGACTGACGCAGTAAAGTCCTCTGCAGCCGAGTCAAAACGACCCGTCGTCGAGAACCCCGACGGAGTGGTGCACTTCCTGCTCTGCGAGTTGCTCAACTACCGAGAGGTTGCCGATAAAGAGCCGACGGACACCCCTAAGGAAACGAACGCACCTGGTGATGACACTGGGGCGGCGAGCAGTGAGGCTACGCCTGTGGTGGAGGAGCAAAACGTCGAGAACAAAGACAAGAAGCCCCCAAAGGCTTCGTTCAAGGCTGAAGAGCACCCCATCTTCGTCTACCGCTGTTTCCTGCTCCACTGCCTCGCAGAGCTATTGCAGAGCTACACGAGCAAGAAGATGGAGTTCATCAACTTCAAGCGAAATGCTCCAATGTTCGCCAATACGCCTGTGAAGCCTCGCTCAGGCGTTCTCAACTATCTGCTCAACGATCTCCTCTGCACGAGCAGTCTCAGCTCGCCACAGGACAGTGTTGCAGCGAAGAAGAAAGCCGCTACCTCTGAGCAGGCCCGCCAGGTTCTCGTTGCCTTGGTGGCCAAGACCAACGAGAGGCCAGTGGACCGGAGCCGCGATCGATTCGATTATGACGATGATTCTGATCTGCTCTTTGTCCGCAAGTGGGTTCTGGACATGATCCTCCGCGCGTATAAGGACGCCTCACTGCCGAGCGAGCCTTTCGACGTGAGATATGCAAAGCTGCTGTCCTTGGCCGAGCTCATGATCAACATGATGGGCGACAAGGCCGACTCTGCAAGCCCTCGCTTCTCGGACCACTCCACGGCGAGTCGCTCACACATGCAGCTCAAGCGCCTGATGTATGAGAAGAGCTTCCTGCCAGCACTGACCTCATCCATAGCCGACATCGATCTCACATTCCCTGGCGTAAAGCGCACTATTAAGTATATCCTCCGTGTCCTGCAGATCATGACGAGCACCGGCATCGCCCTCAGTCACGCCAATCTGCTCCCATCCGGTCCTCAAGACAATGTCGAGGATGAAATCGCATCGGCATCATCGCTCTCTGACTTGGAAGACGACCGTGAGGAGACCCCTGATCTTTACCGGAACTCCGCCTTGGGTATGCTTGAGGCTGGCCGGGAAGACGACTTCGACGAAGACTCCGACGAGGACGGTAAGCGAGCGAACTCACTTGCCATCGAATAATTGAAGTAGCTAACAAAATTTCTCCAGAGGACGAGGAAATGTACGATGAAGAGTACCCCGATGAGCTCGACTACGGCGATGACATGTCGCAGGATGGCGAAGAAGACGTCAGCGACGATGATGAAGAGCTCGGTGAAATGGGCAACATCGAAGGCCTCCCGGGAGATCCAGTCGGCGTCGAGGTCATCATGGACGAGGACGACGATGACGAGGATGACGACGACGAGGATATGGATGAGGATGACGAGCTCAGCGACGACGACGATGACGGGGATGATGACGAAGTCGGCTCAGAAGACATGGACGATATTGAAGATCGTATCGAGATCGTCGACGAGGAGGGCAACCCACTCGACGACGATGGTGGTTCTGGCTGGGAGAGCGAGACCGACGACGAGGATGAGGGCGACGAGGATGGCGAGGGTCAGGCGTACGAGGATGGCGTGCACGACCTCGACGAGCTCGCCAACATGCCCAACCCGCTCCACGAGCTGCAAGAGCTCATGCAGGATGACCATGCGGACGGCCATCACCACCACCACATCCTGGCCGAGGAAGGGTTCAACTTCGGTGGCGATCGTTACGACGACGAAGCCGAAGACGACGGTAAGTCGCCGCGTGGAGAGACCAATATCCTATTTCGGACCTTTTGAATGGCATGCTAATTTCTTGGTAGACGACGAAGACGAGCAAGTTGATGTCGACGACGACTACATCTATGAATACCCGCAGAGTAAGTACCATGGAACCTTTTATCGTTATTCCACCATACCAATATTATTAGCAGGACCAGGAGATGATATTGCTCCTCCCCCTATGCCCGCCGGTCTTGGCTGGGATGCTCTGGTTGTCGAACGCGGCCCTCCACGGCCCCGCCGCAGTCCCTTCCCAGTCGGTCCCTTCGTTATTGGCGGCGGACCCCGGGGCGGCGATCCACTTGGTGGTATGTCTTCTGGTCAATCAGAGGCTCAAATGATCGCGCTCGGGGCGCAGTCGTTTGAGCAGGAGATGACTGCTGTTCTTTCTCAACTTATAATGAATCGCCGTGCTGATCCTGCGACAGACTTCCGCAGTTACTTTAGGAGCCGAGCTCCGGGCCCAGCGGCTAATCAGGATGATGGACTCAATCCATTACTCCGACGAGGCGCCAACAACGCTCGCGACGCTTCCCCTCGCCCACTTGGGTCACCATTGCAGCGGTTTGGTGGCTTGCACAGCTTCCTCGACAGCCCTATGAGCATTCTCAGTGATCTGATGGCAAACCTGCCTCCGGGCATAGCAGGACGGACTCCTCACCTGTCCTTCCAAATTCAGGGCCCAGGTGGCCGTGGCGAGATCCAAGAGTTCAGCATTCCTCTCCGAGCTGGCCAGCACAGTCGTGATGTGCGCACCGAGACCCGGCGAGAGGTGTACCAAGAGCCGCAGCAAGCAGTTGGGTTCGCTCCAGCTACGACTGAGCAGCGGTGGCTTGATGAAGCTCGACTGGTCTTTGGTCACATGAACCAGGAAAAGGCGACGAGGCTCAACACTTACATCTGGGCGACGCTCACGCCTTACGCTGCCGAGCACGAGAGGAAGGCCAAAGCCGAAGAGGCGGAGCGCCGACGCAAAGAGGAAGAAGAACGCCAGAAACGCCACGAAGAAGAGCGCAAAGCACGTGAGGCCAAGGAGGCCGAAGAGAAGATAGCACGAGAGAAGGCAGAGGCGGAGGAGCGTGAGCGCTTGGAGCGTGTGGCAGCCGAAGCAGCCGCTCAGGCTGGTGCAGAAGATGACGAACAGGCAGAAGGCTCTGAGGACGCCGAGCCGCAGCCTATGGAAGGTGTTGAGACGTCTGATGAGTCTCGGCAGCCCGAACGCGAGGAACCTGGACCTCCCCAGGAGCGGGTACTAACAACGATCCGGGGCGAGGAAGTCGACGTCACCGAGCTTGGAATCGACCCTGAGTATCTTGCTGCCATCCCTGAAGATCTGAGGGAAGAGGTCATCGCGCAAACCGTCACCTCGCGACGTACCGAGGCCCGCGCGGCCGCAGCAGACAGCTCTGCTGGAGAGCAGGGTGAGGCCTTCCAAGAGTTCCTGGATGCGCTGCCCGAAGATATACGGCACGAGATTGTCCAAGCAGAGCGACACGAGCGGAGGCGGGCCGAGCGCGAGGCACAACGCCGCCAGACCGCAGCAATCGGACACACGCCCGCAGCACAGGATATGGATGCTGCTAGTATCTTGGCTACCCTCCCACCCGACCTTCGCCAGACGGTTCTCATGGAGCAGGGCAACGAGATAATGGATCAGCTTCCACCCGACATGGCCGAGGAAGCCCGGGCTCTGGCGGAGAGGTACCACCGGACCGCGTCCACCACCGCCATGTTACGCACTCGCGATGCGACCCGCAACGCCCCAGAACCCGCGGCTGGAACTGACAATAAGGTGCAGCGTCGCGCCATCGTGCAGATGCTGGACAAGGCGGGCGTGGCGACACTTCTCCGTCTGATGTTTGTGAGCCAGCAGGGCTCTATCCGCAGCCACCTCTTCCGCGTGCTCGGTGACATTTGCGAGAACCGACAAAACCGATTCGAGGTCATCGGCTCCCTTCTCCAGATTCTTCAGTTCGGCAGCACCGACATGGAGGCCGTCGAGCGCAGTTTCAGTTCATTGTCTCTGAAGGCTAAGCAGCCAAAAGACAAGGAGAAGGACAAGGACTTCAAGACCCCCCAGAGCCTCAAGCGGACGTTCACGAACATTAGCTCGACCAACAACATTCAACAGAACTCGGAGATCTCTCCTCTCCTGGTCGTCCAGCAGTGTCTTGATTTGCTTGTGGAGCTTTCGGGCAGGAATCCCCACATCCCCTCCCTCTTCCTGACTGAGCACGAAGGCATTGCCGTCTCTCTGAAACAGGGGCACAACCGCAAGGGCAAGAACAAGGACCTGAAGGTACACAAATACGCCATCAACTCCTTACTGCATCTCCTTGACCGCGATCTAGTCATGGAGAGCTCTACCGTAATGCAGCTCCTCGTGGATCTTCTTAACAAAGTTACACTTCCGCTCCAGGCACTCGAGCGCCGTCGAAAGGAGGCCGAAGAAGAGGCCAGAAGAGAAGCAGAGAAGGCAAAGGAGGGCACAGAGCAGGGAGAAGGTGCTGCTGCTACTGCCGACACTGCTCAGGATTCCTCAGCCGCTCAGACCGAGGCTCCGACAGAGGCGCCCTCGAAGCCGGCCGAGACTTCTGCAGACAAGGCTCAGCCTGAGCAGAAGAAGGTTCGACAGCTTCAGCCTCCGTTCATTCCTCCAGAGAACCTGAAGCTCGTGGTGAAGATCTTTGTTGCACGCGAGTGCAGCTCCAAGACGTTCCAGAACACCATTTCCACCATCAAGAATCTGTCCAATATTCCTGAAGCAAAGCAGGCCTTCGGAAGGGAGCTTGTGAAGCAGGCCCAACTGCTCAGCAAGAACATCGTGTCGGAGCTTGACGAGCTCATGCCGCACATTTCAAAGGCAGAGTCCGGCACTGAGATTCAGGGACTCGCACTGGCCAAGTTCTCTCCTGGCGCTTCAGAGCAGAACAAGCTACTTCGCGTTCTGACAGCTCTTGATCATCTTTTCGAGACCAAGAAGGACGAGACGCGAGACGCGGGCGATGCTGCCGCCGCCGATGAGAAGTCAAGCTTGCTTATGACTCTCTACCACAACGAGACCTTCAACAAGATGTGGGAGAAGCTGAGTGGTTGTCTTGCAGCTATCCGTCAGCGAGACAGCATGTTGAACGTTGCCACCATCCTTCTGCCCCTTATCGAGTCGCTCATGGTTGTTTGCAAGAACACAACGCTGGCGGATGGTCCTCAGAGCAAGAGTCAATTCAACAAGGACATGGTTCTCTCCAGCCCACCGCCTGAGGACGCCATGGCAGGCTTATTCTTCACTTTCACCAACGAGCACCGGAGGATACTCAACGAGCTTGTTCGGCAAAACAACAAGCTCATGTCGGGCACATTCTCCCTCTTGGTGAAGAACCCCAAGGTGTTGGAGTTCGATAACAAGCGCAGCTACTTCACACGGACGGTCCACGCGAAGCAGAGTGGTCATACACGTCCATCCTACCCGCCGCTGTCGGTCAACGTCAGGCGAGATAATGTTTTCCACGATTCTTACCGGGCCCTTGCCTTCAAGTCTGATGACGAGGTCAAGCATGGCAAGCTCAACGTACGCTTCCACGGCGAAGAGGGCGTCGACGCCGGAGGTGTGACCCGTGAGTGGTTCCAGGTCCTGACCAGGGCTATGTTCAACCCAGACTACATTTTGTTCACCCCCGTGTCTGCGGACCGCACGACATTCCACCCGAACAAGTCCAGTCACTTCAACGAAGAGCACTTGGCCTTCTTCAAGTTCATTGGGCGAATCATTGGCAAGGCCGTCTACGAAGGGCGTCTCCTGGACTGTTACTTTAGTCGTGCTGTGTACAAGCGCATCCTCGGCAAGCCTGTGTCTGTCAAGGACATGGAGTCCTTCGACCCGGACTACTACAAGTCACTGGTCTGGATGCTGGAGAACGACATAACGGGCACGGTGATCGAGTCTTTCTCGGTCGAGGAAGACGAGTTCGGCGCAAGCAAGGTTGTCGACCTCATCGAGAACGGCCGCAATATTGATGTGACCAACGAGAACAAACACGAGTACGTCCGGCTCATAGTAGAGCACAAGCTCCTGTCATCCGTCAAGGTCCAGATGGAGAACTTCCTGCAGGGATTCCACGGTGTCATCCCGGCGGACCTGATTGCCATCTTCAACGAGCAGGAGTTGGAGCTTCTCATCTCTGGTCTGCCCGACATCGATGTGGACGATTGGAAGAGCAACACGGAGTATCACAACTATACGGCTGCGTCTCAACAGATCCAGTGGTTCTGGCGCGCGGTTCGATCGTTCGACAAGGAGGAGCAGGCCAAGCTGTTGCAATTTGTGACGGGCACGTCCAAGGTTCCTCTGAACGGCTTCAAGGAGCTCGAAGGCATGAATGGGGTCAACCGCTTCAACATCCACCGTGACTACGGCAACAAGGACAGGTTGCCGAGCTCGCACACTTGCTTCAATCGTAGGTTTCTTCCCTCCCACTTCCCCTACACGCCCGCTTTGTGCTGACTATTGTTGCTGCAGAACTTGATCTGCCCGAGTACGAAAGCTACGAGGCTCTCCGCAGCCAGGTCATCAAGGCCATCACGACGGGTGGCGACTACTTTGGTTTCGCCTAAGAGAAGAGCGAGATGCACCGAGTCAAGGGATGGTATGCATTTTCCCGGTCTAAAATTCCGGCTGTTCATTAGGGGTCTGGTGTTCCGGAAGGGAGGGAGAAATTACAGCATGGGCAGCTATCAGAGGGCTTGCCCCAAGCACTGGGAGTGTTGTGTATTGTATTGTTTTCGTATCATCGGCACGCCTTGAGCAGAGATCGGGGAATGCCGGCCTGAGGGTTTTGGCCCGCCTGTTGAGGAGGGGTAGACATGGAAGCGGAGTGCAGGCCGTGGACACAGATACCTTGAGTTATCCTCATAGACTAGGCAGGCGGAATGTCGCAGCTCTCAGAGAATCTCTGGCTTGTGCAAATCGGCTGCTACGTGACTGGTGAATCTGTTCATTTGTTGTAGCATCACCCTCGCAGACAGACATGGAGGTAGACTATTCCATGTCGATGTTTCTCAAGCTCAGCCACTTGTCAGGGCAGGCGGGCCATGGACACTACAATGTAGAAGACGGGGATGATGCGGCTCTTCGCCGAGATCTGGCGGCAGCACACAGCCTGCATCCTTCTGTTTGTTCCGGTTGGAGAGACTGTCATGGAGGAATATCGCAGGCGCAGGTGGTGGGGTGTTTGTGAAACGGCTGGTGGCCGGGCGGCTTGATGAGGGCCGGCGAAGTGGTCTCGGGATGTGCTGGTGCTGGATTTGATGGGGCACACAGGTGTCCTTGGGGGCCGAGTACGGATGAACTGGGCAGGGCAGAGACGGGCACTGTGGCTGTCTGATGGAGGTACAGTCAGCCCTGCTGATCGCGTGTCTGTTTTGTTTTGTTCTTTTCTCTTCTGTTTCGTCTAAAGAGGCCTGGGGGCTTCCCTCTGTCTTCAGGCGAGTGGCCTGACTGTGCGAGTCTGCCTGTCACATTATTACTGCGAGGGAAAAAGTGAGGTGGGAGTAGTCGAGGCTTACCCACATGAGAAGGAAGCATGAAAAGGGGGGCCTCGAAGAAATAGATACTAGACTATCACACTTTGCAGACACCGCGAAAGATCGGTGAGAGAGCAAGACAGTGTATACATAGGTACTCTCTTCTGTCAGACAACCTCCTGTAAGAGTTTCTGCACGGTCTAACCCATACAAATTGCAAAGAGAAATATGTATCTAGATCATCTGAACGATGGCTGATGCGGAATAAAGTCATCGCTCCGTGCACGTGTAAAATGTAGTCGGTTGATGTCTATCTAGTCTGTTGTGCCTAGACTGAATGCTTGGTCTAGATACTCCGGGAGCCCCAAAGGACCGTGCTCACGGGCGTGGCAGGTGTGGCCCGACCCCTCCAGATGGACTGGACTAAAGAGTCTGTTGTAGCGGCTCTATCCTAGTCGACAGCAGAGGCCGGACCCCTGTAGAACCCCTGGTCCCTGGACCCTCTGGTCCCGCCATTTTTTCTGGTCTTGTGGTTTGGTGAAGAGACGGTCAAGTCCGCCCGGCCGTCAGTGACTGGTGGTGACGGCACATGCTGCGGAGGGAGATAGGCCGTTCGGGGAAGGCAAGCACACGGACGAGCAGGACAAGGACAAGGACAGGGTCACAGTCGAGGTTGAGGCCGATTGCAAGGTCGGGTCAAGGTCGAGGTTCGGGTCACTGTGCAAGAGTCGCGGCCAGCGTCATCATCACCATCGCCATCATAATCAATCAATCGATTAATCAATCATTCAATCCATCATCGTCACTGTTGTCCCCGGCCTTGTCATTCCATATTCCATTCAAACTCGCGGGCCCCGGCCGGTGCGGTACGGATCCTGCCCGTTTCAAGCTTTCTTTATTTCCAGACCGCCATCAAGTCATATCACGTCAAACAGTAGCGGTTGAAACAAAGACACACAAGAGACGCACGACAGACAGAAACACAGTCATCGAGCTCCATCTTCGCTGGTTGCTGCTCACAAGATTTGTCTTGGCCATACATACTGTACTCGGGACTCCTCCCAACCCCCACATATCACACACACAACACACAACACACCACACACCACACGACAGCACAGATACGTTTACAGCACTTAGCACTTTCTCGGGAAAAGGAACAACTGTACTCGACAAAGGGCCCGCTGGATCGAGACTCAGCTGCATCCCTACACTCCGCCGGGTATAATATTGTTAGCTCGACAGGAGACTCCACCTACCCTCGCTATCAGGTTGGATTGGATCGCCTGCCTGCTTGACCCTCTGAAATACCCTCTTTTCCTCGGATACTTATGGAGAAGAAGTAGCAGAACTTCTGCTTTCACAGAACTTGAGTGCAAGTTGATGTTCTCTACTTCTCCACCCGTACCCACTTCATGTCGAACTAACAAAATTATACCCGGCGGAGTGTAGTCTGCTCGCGGATTCATATGACATGACGGGCGGACTGCCGGCACTCGACTAGCAAGCAACCCAGCCCGGCCCAGCCAATCCACACATGGCCTGAAGCTGCATCCAAGCTGTGAACAGCTCTCCAATTCCCCCTTTTTTGGTCCCAAGCGCCAGCCCACCTCCAGACGCGGCGCCCCCGCGACTTTTTCGAAATACTCTACTTACATCCTGCCCTCGCACGCACTTGGACACACAACCACTCCTCTCCCCCAGCCCCAACACCCACCCGCCCAACATGTCGGTTCAACAGCAGGACGCGCCCGTCCCGACGCCCATCTCGCCCGCCGCGCCCGTGTCCCCCATCTCCCCCGTGTCCCCTGTCAACCACAAGCCCGACGACAGGGACATCGAGTCTGCCGCCGACTCGGACCGGGAAATGGTACGCTACTCCCAAATCCAAATGTCGAATTTCCCTTGCATGCAACCACGGAAACCTTGTCTCCTTTGAGGCCCGTCCCCTATCTCCCGCCTCTTGACTCTCTGGCCCTGGCCTGGTTACACGCTGGCGCCTGTCGTCACACGCCAGCCCATGCGCCCAGCCCGTCACATCCCCCTGCCTCAGCCTGTGTTATTGCCCTCCGGAGATTGCATGGTGCTAACATCGCCAATCGCCCTGCAGGACAGCTTCGAAGACGCCCAAGACACCGTCCCAGACACATCCTCTATCCGCTCTCTGACCCGTCGAACATCCCCCATCCCAAAGCCTCAGCCCACCGAGCCAGAGTCAAACCACGACGGGGACCAGCCCCAGGACGAGCAGAAGACCACGCCCGCCGCCGAGCCCGAAGTAACCACAACCAAGGACGACGCGAAGGAAGACACCAAGGACGAGTTCGAAGACGTCGACAGCACACCAGTAGCCGAGGACAATGATCAATCTCTAGCACAACCGGGCAGGCCCTCTATCTCACCAAGCCAACGCTTGTCCCTGGCATCCAACAGCCAGCTCGCCGAGGTGAGCCTTGATGACGAGGCTCCACAACGAGAAAAAGGTTCGTGATCCGCTCGCACATCCCTTGGAGGGTAGGCTGTCCTGACAAAGTTGTACAAGCAGAAGCCGAACCAGAGGTCGAGGACGTCAAGATGAGCCCTAGCGAGAGCCAGCCCAAGAAGACGATATCTTTGAGCAGTATTACAAGCGCCCTTCCAGCTATGCCCTGGTCGCCAGGTGCTCAAGAATCACCAAAGAATCTCGAGACACCTCCGGCTGCCGCCCCAACGCCCGCCTCCCCAGGCGTCCCTCCAGCCCAGGCCCAGGCACAGGCTCCGGCGCAGGCTCCCGCACCACCTCCGCCCCGGAAGCTCGCCAGTGCCTTCTCGTGGCTGTCTAGAAGCTCGTCCAAAGATATGACAAACTCTTCGCCGCCAGATCTATCGCCTAGGAGGAATACTGCCAGCTCCGTGACAACCTTGGCTAGCAACCCAGATATGATGCTCAGTAAGCTGGAGGAGGAGGGCGGCACCAACGGTGTGAACGGAAATGTGCGGAATAGCTTGAAGGACCGGTTTAAGGCGATGCGTATGAGGGAAGAGGCCGGCATAACAAGTCTACCCGACGACGGTGACAAGAATGGTTTTGCCAACCTGCTTAACAAGGGCCCCAACGGGCTGGCAGCTACTACGCCGGCAGAGGAGAAGGATGCGACATCTACACAACCTCCGGCCTCACCCAACCCTGCAACCGCACATCTGGCCCCGGGAACCGCGTCGGGGGCAGCAGCTGGACCATCCACACTGTCAGACCAGCCAGTCGACTGGGATTTGTGGCAATCCGTAGTCTATGAGGGACCCGCGGCCGTTGCCAAGACGAGTGCCGAAGAACTGAGTAGAGCCATTGCGACTGGCATCCCGAGCGCAATCAGGGGCGTCATATGGCAGGTTCTAGCACAGAGCCAGAGCGAGCAACTGGAGGCCGTTTACCGAGAACTTGTGGCTAGGGGCACAGACAAGGAACAGGACCGACACAGTAACGCCTCGCTGGGTGCCAGTAGCAACAGCAACAGCGTCCACTCGTCAGCCTCGTCGGTGCATTCTGGCGACTCTGGTGTCAATGGCGCACCGCCTCCGCCGCCCAAAGACGACGACCCAGCCGCCGCCAAGGCTCAGGCAGCCTCGGAGACCGAGAGGAAGAAGAAAAAGAAGGAAGACACGGCCTCGATCCAGAGGCTGGAGAAGACTATCCGGAAGGACGTGGGCGCCCGGACGGCGTATTCCAAATTTGCTTCCGCCCAGGGGCTCCAGGAAGGCCTCTTTGGCGTCTGCAAGGCCTATGCGCTTTACGACGAGGACGTCGGGTACGCCCAGGGCATGAACTTCTTGATCATGCCCCTCCTTTTCAATGTAAGCTTCGGCAACATGGCCCTGGCTGGCTGCTTGACTGGTATGTACTAACTTAAACTTTGCAGATGTCCGAGGAAGAAGCCTTCTGCCTCCTGGTGCGGTTGATGAATCAGTATCACCTGCGTGACCTTTTTATCCAGGACATGCCTGGTCTGCACATGCATCTGTACCAATTTGAACGACTACTCGAAGATATCGAGCCTGCTCTTTACTGCCACCTCAGGCGGCGAGGCATCTCGCCGCACCTCTATGCCACGCAGTGGTTCCTCACCCTTTTCTCATATCGCTTCCCGCTGCAGCTGGTTCTCCGCATTTACGATCTGATCCTCTCTGAGGGTCTGTCGGCTGTCCTCAAGTTTGGCATCGTGTTAATGCAAAAGAATGCACAAACGCTTCTTGGCATGACCGATATGTCTCAACTTACTACCTATCTCAGGGACCGACTTTTTGATGTGTACATTGAGTCTTCACCGACCGCCAACAGTATTCTTGAGAACGGTTTCTTTGGCAGTTCCACGTCAAGTATGGACAAGGAGGTCTACCGCGCCGACCAACTTGTTCATGATGCGTGTGAGGTCAAGATTACTCCTGAGATCCTCAAGTTCTACCGCACAGAGTGGGAAGAGAAGACCAAGACCGAAAAGGAGCAACAATTAGAGCTCGAGACCCTTCGGTCGCAGAACACGAGTTACGCTGCCAAGATGCGCAAGCTAGAGACGCGGCTGCAAGCCGTGGACCGGGAGCAGGCGGATCTGGCAACTGAGCTGGTGCACACCAAGGTCGAGAACGAGGAGCTGAAGGACCAGAATGAGTCGCTACAAGGCCAGGTTCGGGAGCTCAAGATCGTTATCGAGAGGCAACCTATAGATATCGAGGAACAGTGGAAGCTGGAGAGGGATGCGCTCATCGAGCGGAATCAGCGGGTACACGAGGAGAACGAGAAGGTCGAGAAAGAAATGGCCGAGTTGGAGGAGCAACTTGTGCAGACCAAGATGCAGTATGCTGAGGTGAGTTACTTACTTCCCACACCCATCACCAAACATGAGTGGAAGGGCTATTGCTGACGTTACCTGGCAGATAAATTCCCAGCATGAGACCCTTCTCAGGAAGTGGAACGACTTGAAGCGTACATTTGCATAAGGAGCTTGGGGAACTGGACATGGGACTTCTCAACCTGCATCTGGCCGGCCTGGAAGCCTGGGCTATCATTACTCGAGCGAGGGTGATGCGGTGTAATCTATGTCATATCATCTAAATCCTGCTACTACCATCACTACCACCAGAAGTAGTAACCTCTTCGAAAGGGCACCGGCGTCAAGGGACAGAGACAGCAATTTGGAGAATTGAAACAAACAAACAAAACAACCTACACATAAACACACAAAGATACGCTGGACGACGATCACTTGCCTCGAGGGCATACAATAACAGCAGCAGCAGCCATGGTTGGCGTGGGGCGCCTTGGTATTCAAGGGCATAACATAGCATGAGTTACTTAGACATGTTTCTTGGGGGCAGCGCTGGGACTGTGTGGTGTGTAAGGGTTAAGGAAAGCCGTAACCAAAAACACTCGTCCGTCCCCATGCATGCGCAAAAGACGCTGCCATTCGTGTCGTGTCGTGTCGTGCCGTTATGACCTGGTGTTCCTGTCTTTTGCGTCCGTTTCGGAATGTCTCGTCTGTGTTGTATTGCTGAGACGGGCAAAGTTCTTGTGGCAATTGTGAAGTTGTCCATCGAAAGAAGAGATACTAATCAGTCAAGGCGGTGGAACATAGTGGGTTCTACAGACCACACGAACTAGATGCGGCATCTGCCCAAGACTACTCTCGAGACTTTCTGGTTCCCTACAACGTCTGATGTGCCCGCTACAAGGTGTTGGCATAGAGTGGATTGGGCACAATGGTTCAATTCACGGGTGCAGGATACAGTTACACGACAAGAGCTTGCAGGATGGACCGGATGTTCATTGCGCACGTAAAGGCATTTGTTCCTTTTTTTGATTGTTCCCTTTTCCCGTCCCAATGCAATGAACCTGAAGAAAAACGACCAAATGGGCATCTCACTGCTGGACTTCTTCAGCACAGCCATAGCCACCGTTTCATAAGGGCAGCCGATCCGTAGAACACCGAAATCCGATTTCGCCTGGTGAGAAGGAGAGATCCTCTCCCCCCCATCTCGCTAAGCTATCCTTGCATCCTGAGCGTGCTGTCGCACCCGAGAATACGTCCCCGACCCCGCGGCAGAGACCAACGTCTACTTGTGGAGCTTGCGCTGGTAGAAGGCGAGCTCCTCACCCTCGAGGATGTAACCGTCGGAGCGGCCAGACTGGCCGGGACGGGAGGAGATGACGGCGTACAGACGACCGGCCTCGAACTGCTTCTCGATGGCGGCCTCGACCTTGCCGTGGGCGGCGAGGCGGGCGGCCTGCTTCTTCTCGACGGACTTGCTCTTCTTGACGGGCTCCTCCTCCTTGCCCTGCTTGGCCTGGCGCCTGCGGCCGAGGGGCTGGCCGTAGTGGGCCTCGTACCACTGACGGAAGGGGGCGGCGTCGATCTGGACGACGGCGGACTTGGTCAGGGTGTTGGTGCGGACCAGCTCGTTGTTGGACGGGTGGTAGGCGACGGCGATGACACGGGTCTTGCGGGTGGTGCCCTCGGAGGCCCAGGCGAAGTTACCAGAGTCCAGACGCAGGGCACGGTACTTGTGGTTGCCGCCGCGGGTGCGGACGGTGTGGATGCGCTTGGCGCCGATACGGGTCTGCGCTGGCTGGCGGCCAAGCTCGAAAGCGCGCTTCTTCCCTGTTGACAAAGGTCAGAACGTATGTCCCGGAGGGTGAAGCATCACCTTGGCCCCCCTAGAGGGGCCCAAGGGACGCAGCAGAGCTCCGGAATCGATACGGGCTTTCGATTATATTTTTCATTTGTATGTTATCGGGGACGCACTGTAGTAGGCACGCTTGGCACCGGAAGCGGAGCGCTTGTGACGAGAATCGCGTGAGATACCCATGATTGCGGTGTCTGTTTGCAGATATCGAAAAGTCAGCGAAGGTTTTTCCCAGGAGGCGGGCAAGTTGAGCAGGCGGGCCCGAAAGTCTTGCAGACGGGTGCCCTTCCCAAAATAACCCCAATTGTCAAATTGGTTGAGGAGAATGTAACAGAACTGGGGGTTGTGAGGTTTGCACGTACCTGATGAGTTACTGAATCACCAGAGCAATCGTTGTTGGAGGGATGGTCGTCGGTTGTCGAGGGATGGGATGTCTGGCGGAGATGTGCAAAATGCAAAATCAATCCCAAGGTCGGTCGGGCTTAGCAGCCTGTGGGTTTGAAAAGCGGTGAGCAACCACGGCAGAAAACTGCTACGTCACGTGCCGTGTCGCCTGACACCCTTGGACTCGACCACCGCAAAAGGGCCATGGCTTGGCCTGACAGCAACGACAATGATGGAGTAGATTTGAACCCAAATTTAAGTTTGACCCTGATTCAAACTACTTTCTACACCTGAAAATCATAGATACTGACTCTTGGAAAATTCACATTTGATTCCACCCGCATACATGAAGCGAGAAATCTGCCGCAGTGATTATGACCAGATTGGGCAGGAAATGCCATTTTACGAACGCATTTGATGAAGCTCCGTCGAACTGTTGATTCTGACACCTTGTAGCCCCCTTTTTCCTGTGTAAATCATTGTGAGACGACGTACCGGAACTTATCCTTGTCATATTCCACATCTCGGCGAGCTCCCCTGACGTGGGACAAAACAGGTACCTAGGGAACTGACAGTTACCGCTTGATAACCGTACCGATCCGTGTCCACCGTGCTATCCGCTCATCAACGGAAGTTGACTTACACCGGCATCATCCTCGGAGTACGTGCTCAGCTCCTAGCTTCTAGGAGTCATCCAGACAATTTAGTGGATTGTAAATTGTATAATTTCATGCTAGACGTCGAGCTGTGCCAGTTGCCGGTATCATGTTGTCCATCCAACCCACTTCCTGATGAGTACGGACTGCCTACCCGTATGTAGCCATTGAGAAAGTGAGACAAGATTTCGTATCACAGCCATGCGAGCCCGTCTTGACAGCGTGGGTGCTGCGCCCCGACTCGAATACCCTTCACATTGTTGTGCACAGCAAGAGCCCCGAGGGATGATCACATCGCAGTTGTCCATTATCCATTTCTGTTGTTGTATCAGTCACATCTCGCAATTTCTCCTGCATGGTGTCTTATGAGCATCTCCTCTACCCCAGGGAGCCGCTAACGATACATTAGCCAGATAGGCAAGACACCAGCCTCAGGACTCGTGACTCCTGGAACGCACGCCACACCAGGTCTGGAATTACAGGGATGTTTCTTCTCGCATTGTCGTCCTTCTCCAGAGACGATCAGTCTCACATGTCCCTCGCAATGGCCAAAAACCCGGTAAAAATAAGTCCTGGCCGTCGCCCAATCAGGACGGGACAAGATACATTATCACATTATTCGAACAAGTTATAATCCCTTTTTGAACCATTCCCACCCATCATTGCTCATGTAACGCAATTAAAACAAAACCGGCCCCGGCCCGTCGCCGCCAATGCTTAAGATAAAGTAGGAAATTCCTGTTATGCAAGTTCAAATTGATGCGTTCCGTATTGCGTTCGTTATAATACATCCCCAATCAGAGCGCGACCCTGCTTCCGTTGCCCAGGCGGAATGGGAGCTGACCGCTGTAGGGTCCGGGACCGGGGCTCACCGCTGTGTTGGGTGTCATGAGCTCGTCGTTGGACGATATGCTGGTGATGGAGTTGAGGCTCGATGAGCCAGCACTGGACATGGTACCGGTTCGTGACCCATGCATCGAGCGTCCGCCCATGGAAATCAGGGCGTCAGCACGCTCGAACACCCCGCCATTAAATGCCTTGGCGAACGATGCGCTTTGTGGGGTCGCGACGGTAGCCTGGACGGCTGGCCCGAGTGCCGCGGACTGCGGTGTCATGGGCAGTTGCGATTGGGCTGCAGGCATCTGGCTCTGTGAGAAGGAGCCGCCGAGAGAACTCGACGTTGAGTTCGTGTGATTGTGTGCGCGGAGGGAGTCGGACCAAGGTGACGCTCGGATCAAATCGCGAGTCTCCTTGATGCTGTGCTGCACCGGGCGAAGTCGCTGCCGAGTGTCATTTGGCAGCTGCACTTCTGGCACGCCGTTGGTGATGTGCTTGATCATCTTGCCCAGCTCAGCCCACGCATCAATAAAATTGGTGCACAGGGCCCAGAAGGCGCTGTGTGTCCGGATACCTGGCTCCTTGAGCTTGATGAGGGACAGACGCTTCTTAAGCGTCTCAGTGTTCTGGATCGCTGTGTTGCACTTAAGAATCAAGGCTCTCCAGTACTGTACGACCTTGGGGGTGCTGTGGGCGATGGCGTTGTCCAGGCAAGCTCCGAATTGGCTGTTCAGTGAGGGCAGCGATCGCATGATCCAATCGGTCGATCTCTGGAGGGAGAGGTAAATCCTCTCAAAAACACGGTCTTCTTCTGTGAAATCTCCGTTCATGCCCCTGCTGCTGGTTGAGGCCCAAGATTCCCCGGACCGTGGGGTAGGAGTGACGGTGGCCGTGCGTCCTGTTCCGTTAATGTAGGGAACTTGCAAGGGATTCAGCGGCACGTCGGTAGCCACCCTCAGATTGCTTGGGTTGTGGACAAAGTTTCCACTACGGGATCGCAGACCATGGCCGGGTCGGTCGGCCGTGGGTGTAACCGAGCTCTCACGCGAATGAGGTTGCGGCCGGATGGTATCGCCCATTGCGGCTCTGCTGGCAGCTCTCCTAAAGCCAGCATCGGGGCTTGGGTTAGACACCGTGACGCGGAGTTCCATAATGCTGTTGTAGAGCAGCATTAACAGTGTGCGGATGTATCTCGGGTCGCCGTTTTCGATGAACAGGTCGACGTTCGTTGCCAAAAGTGAGCAAACGTGTGCGTAGGCGTTGACCAGGGTGATGCAGGCCCTCTGCACGCTCTCGTTCTCTTTGTAGCCAGAATCTTCCGTCTCGATGGCTGCCTCATGCCTTTGGATCTCCTGCTCCAGCTCCTCCACATGTACATTAGTGTTGTAGAAGACGATCTCGAGGCTGGATCGCTTAGATGTGCCATCGCTCGTGAGATGCATCAGCATCTGGATCATCGGGTGAATCTGGAAAACCGAGTATAGGATGCCCTTGGCCGCTTCGAGGACGGGGTCGATATATTTGGACTCGCGCCGGCGCTCAGGCAGTACTGAAAGCCGTCGCACATAGATCGGGCGTTGAAGAAATTGCTCCGCGGGGCTGTTGGGGCTCTTGATGGTCATGGTGGTGCCGTTGGGGGCTTGCATAGCTGAACCGTGACTGAGTCCACGATAATGGCTGAATCGGTTGTTGGCCTGAGTCTCGTCCAAAGTGCCTAGCTCCTGTGTCCGCTTGGATATGGATGCCATGCGGCGCTGACGGTCTCCGGAGTATTGGTTGCGGGCTTGAAGTAGCGTTTCGGAATTGCTGCGCACGCGCTCATTGACATTGCCCCCCATTGTCAGAGGCATGACACCAGGTCGACGAATCGATGATGTACTCTGTTGAGAAAGTCCACGATAATGTGATCGCGTGGGGATTGGGGGCGGTCGTGGCGCGGTATTTGGCGACCGAAGGTCAGGTACGTCGGTGCCATTGACCTTGATAGGAAAGCGCCCACTTGCAGGGCGCTTGATTGGGGCCAAGCGCGGCGTCTCGACGCCTTCAGATGAGTCTTCGCCGGCGGCGGCAGCTTCTGCTTCCATTCGATCGTTGGCGTGCTGCCTCAGGAATTTCTTGATGGCAATTGTGACGGTCAACTCCTTCACTTCTGTCTCCTTCAAAAACCCGTCGTTGGGTGGGCTGCTAGCTTGCGCTTGAAGAATCTCCCTGGGGGGGAATACGATTGGGTTTCCATCAAGCTTTATCATCTGCAACGAGCCCATGTCGGCCAGACAGAGGGGGAGCTCCTTGATCAGGTTTTTCTGCACTGCAAACACCTTCAGCGAGGTAAGCCTCGCAATGTCTGGTGGTAAATTTCGCAACTGATTCCTGCCGAGATCGAGAATCTCGAGCGATTTCAAATCACACAGCTGCGACGCAAGTCAGACATGACTCTCACCAACACAACGAACAACGCAATCGCCAGAGAGGGGCTCAATTACCGGTAGTGGAAACTCGCTAATCCTGTTGTTACGAACGTTCAAGTATCGGAGCAACGTGCATTCGGCGAATCGGGCTGGGAAAGAGGAGATTTTGTTGTGTGAGAGGGCGAGTCTGGCAAAAGTAAGTCTTGTGGTTAGTCGCGGCCCTTGAAGTACGTCCCTTGCATGTGCATTGAGGTTAGGATGACATACCTTTCCAGCTGGTCTTTTATAACGTCAACGACCTCTTCCGGCAGCTTTTGGATGTTCTTATGGCTCAGGTTGACAGTCACTCCAGGCTTGAGTTCACTACTGACGGCGCTGGCTTCGGCAACCTGGCTCTGATTCTCCTCGACAGCCTTCTTCATGGCGTCCCTCGCCAGAACGATGACCTGGCTCTGAGCGATGGGGGCTGAGGCCGTGAGGCCGGAATTGGAAGGTATCTTCCGAACCGTCTTTGGGATGGGAGGCGGGGGAGGGATATTGATGCCAGCAGCAAAGGCAGCCCGACGCCCCTGGGCCGGATTGCCAGGGAGCCCCATCTGCGCCGGGTTCGGACCGGATGGCCTCTCCATGGTGGTTGCGATCATAGACCCAACTCTTGCTCGCCGTTATATCGAAGATGAGGGATTGGTGTGGTACAGGATGCCCCAGTGCGTCCAACCCAAGATCCGCGCTCGAGAGGTATCTAACTCTCCGCCGGGCCGGTTGCTCGTGTGCGGCCGAACCCACCTAAGGAGGTATGGGTCTAGACCAATTGGATGGGCTGTGAAAGCGAAGCAGCCGAGGTCATGATGCCAAAGCAAAGAAGTGCACAGAAGGCGAGGGATTGGGGCCGGGCTTGGAGGCAGAGGCGGCGGCGGCGGCTGAGGCTGTTGAGCTCGAGGCAACAGCGTGCGGAGGAAGACAGTTGAAACGTTCGGCGGCAGAGTCTCGCAGCGGCACAAGCCCTTTGCAGGACCAGTTCGAATGCCGTGGTTCGGGGCCGGGCAGTTGGCAGACGGATTAGGATGGGGATTGTTTGGTAGAGCTGGCAGATCTTGGGACTGTGTGACGGTCGTCGGTGCCGCACAAGTTGTCGATGCAATGGGCCTCTCGCTCTCTCGCTGAGTTCCTAGCCCGGGGTGTCGAGGGCAAACAAAGGTGCAGCAGAGATGGGAACTGGTGTGGCAGCGCCTCCCGGATCCGCCCAAGACTGTTGGTTGCTGTCAACTTGGGGACAGCAGTCTCTGGCTCTGGCCAAGGATGACTGACTCTGAATGTCTGTCGGGCGGGCTGGCTGGCGTGCGTCGGTCGGGCACAAGTGTTTCCAAGACTGCGCGGCGCCGGTGCGTTGTGGAGGGAAAGGGGTTGCAGGAAAAGCGTCGGGTGCCAAAAGGCTGGAGTGGCACCGAATGGCCAAGCCTAGCCCACAACAGCCTAGCGACGCTTGGGCCACTAAAACTGCAGGCCTACCACCTGTCGAGTCCCCTTTTCCTAACCGCAAGAGGCTCAAGGGGGCACCTGAACGGGACTGCTTAGGTACCATGACCTCGGCACGTACTGTAACACTGGTGCATTACCAGGTAGAGAGAAAGAGACCTTGGGAGTCTCACTCCTCCTGCAGGTCTCACTCAGAGGGGGTGGGTGTTCTTCGCGTCGGCCGCCACCTTCCTTTCCCACCACCCAATCGCCTTCCCGACCTAATAAACATACGGTAGCCTGCTATATCAAGCTATGTGCCTGCCACCCCACGGCCTGACGTTGGTCGCCTGCGGGATCCTCAGCCGTGCTGAAGTGGTCGCACATGCAGGGCAGACTGAGATACTGCAATATCTATACAGTACGGCATGCAAGGCACATACATACAGGTACACAAGCTCTACATACCTTGGGCTGGGCTGATGTCACTCACTCTCCGAAGGGCACTCGGACTGCTGCCCCTGTTCATTGTTATTATTAAATGATAGTCTGGTCTAGACAGAAACCGAGTCACCGACATGACTGACCGTCCGTTGCCCGTCGCCCGTCGCCCGTCCACCGTCCGCCGTCGATTGCTTGATTGGGTTCAGGGGATTGGTTTCCATTCATCGTCAAACAAAACCCGAGCGACGACGTCGGATGGATGCCACGTCCCATATCGCGACATTGTTTCCAACTGTTTCTGGCCGCCAGCCGATGCTCTGGTCCCCCACCCAACCTTGCGGCTGCTCGGCGAGTCGGCGCAAAGCGCTTCCACTCGTCCCAACTCTGCCTGTCGCAACGTCAAACACAAGAGGCGGTGTCGACTCCATTTGTTTCGTGGCCCACGCCCAACGCTTTTTTTTCTCTTCTTTTCTGACTTCTTTGCTGACGGTGCCTGCCGATTCGCTCCGCACACAAAAGACGGCGTCGCCGTTCCGGGCCTCAGCATCAAGCTAGAAGCTCCCTTTGACAGCCCCACATGGCCACTGTTGGCCGTCTCCAGCGTGTTCCATCTGGCATAAGTCGATGAGTTGTTCCTGGGGCCACATAGTGAGGCGCCAAGTCCCCTGTGACAGCATCCTCCTTTCACCTCTGTGCCGCGCTTCTTATTCGTGGACCCTGTCGAAGGAACAGAAGCCACTTGTCTTCGAACTGATCCCGGGCCACCCAAGCAACAGGGCTATGCTTTTACTTCTGCAGTAGACTGGCTTCAGCCCAAACTTAGCCCTCGTCCGACATCTCCTCCAGTAAGAGAGGCAGCGTCGGTTTCTACGGGTCCACACACCATGAGGTTTCGCGTCCTCGTCATTGAAGAAGTGGGGACTGGCAGGTAGCCGACGGCCATTATTGCGAGCCACGGCTCAATCCATGCCGTCTGGGTTGCACAGTCCAGAAGCACCGAGTGCAACACCATCGGGAGACACTGCGAAGATGGCATGCTAGAAGCAGTCTACATTGTACAGCCTGGCCAGGTCCAATGTTGCCCATATCATCTGCTCTGGGATAACACCAGACAACCAGCAGGACGGAGCCTTCCGCCCTCGTCAATGTAATAACCTAATCCCAGGGAAGTCTGCACTCAGCCAGGGGCTGTGGCCCTGGGTTCCATGGACTGGTAGGCTAGAAGCGCCCCTGCCATTCCGCCAAAATGTTCAAGCGTGTTTGTGGAGCCGATGCTCGTCTCTTGGCAGCTAGCAACTACTGAGATCTTCAGCCGCGATAGGACAGGATGAGCCGCCTCATTCCAGAAGCTTTACAACGCGGGAGAGGGCACACTTCCTTCCGAGCGTCGCGATGGTAGCCTCGTTCTCTTACACAGGTATACAAATCAGGCCAGAGCTCATCACTCCGGCTCATTCATTACCCGAACATCATTCCAAACTCTGAATTGACTATCACAGAGTCGCATCGTATTTTCAAAAATTGTTTCGAGGGTACACTAGTTGAGGATCCGTCATCCTTGCTTGAATTTTGTCGTCACTTTTCCTCGTATGGGGCAATATGCTGGCGACAAATCACTCCAGCAGAAACTGGGGCATGTGTTGAGTATATTGGCCCGGGGACGATACAATCTTGACCTTGGGAAAGGAAGGCTGTAACTTTTGACGCGTATTCTCCTGCACCACTACGGTTGGTCGTCAGAAAGATGGTCCCTCCGAGCCGCCAACCCATCGGCTTATTCCCGTATTGCCTTGCCTTGCGGCAGCTCCACAAAACAGACTTCCCAGTAGAGCCGGCTATGACGAATATTGATCACGAGGCTGAGGCTCATTCATGCCCGCACAATGCAAAGTTGCCATGGTTTCTGGGCGATTCTGAGAGCCGGCCGTAACTTAGTTGTTTCTGAGGCTTCTGTCTAGGCTATGAATGCCCTGGTGCCGTTTGGTTTCAGCGTTTGCGTTTGCAAGGCCAGAAACAACCTTAACAGAATCCTAGGTGGTCTGGAAGGGCGCTAGAACTTTTCCCCAGGCCTCGTCTTCAAGGGACCCTTGCCCATGCCTCACCTGCCCAGGTGGACGCGCTCCAGTCAATAGCGCCTTTTGCCGATAACTGCAGTGATAAAAAAGCGTCTTAGAAGTCGATTGCACGGTCAATTCAAACACCATGGAAAGTCAGGGCTGCGTAGTCCCGTAGAGGATCCGGTAATCACTTTCGCTACACCGCTGCAATCCTAGACGCCTGTCTCATAGACTCTACAGGATTCATTGAAGGTCCTAGCACGGATCGGAAGGCAAAACAGGGGCGAGTTGAGCGCGTCTGGCGATGGGCGGACCGACTTGACATCAATCTGGAAACTTGGAGGGCAGAGTCACGACGTAGTGGTCCAGGACGACACCCAACCTGCACCCGCGGCTTCGTAGTCTCACTCAGGCTGCCTCAGGATGCCACCCCTCTCGAGGGCCAGTTCGTACACCGACCCGGGCTTCACCTTGAGGCGCCAGTTCGGCAAGGAGGACTTCAGGTGATTACTGCTCACCCATCTGGCTCGCTTCATTACTGGCTTTCGCTGACTCGTTCGGTGCAGGCCTATGCAGAAGGAGATCATCGAGGCAGCTCTGCAGCGCAAGGATGTCTTCGTCCAGGCCGCCACCTCGTTCGGCAAGAGCCTGTGCTTCCAGCTGCCCGCCGTCATAGACCACGGCATCACCATCGTTGTCTCGCCCCTGCTCAGCCTGATGATGAACCAGATCGAGGCCCTGAAGCTCGCCAACGTCGACGCCAGGACCCTCAACAGCAACACGCCCATGGCAGAGAAGGACCATATCTACCAGGATCTCGCGTCGGGCCACCCGCGCACGAGGCTGCTGTACGTGACGCCGGAGCTATGCTCGGGCGACAACTTCCGGCGCAGGCTGAGGGTCGTGCACGAGCAGCGCGAGCTGGCCCGGATCGCCGTCGACGAGGCGCACTGCATCTCGGAGTGGGGCCACGACTTCCGCAAGGACTTCAAGAAGCTATCCTTCTTCCGCGACGCCTTCCCAGACGTCCCGATAATGTGCCTGACCGCCACCGCAAACGAGCAGGTGCGCACCGACGTGCTGTCCACCCTGGGACTGCTCAAGAGCCCCGCGCGACTGAAGACTTTCGCCATGACCGCGTACCGACCCAACCTGCACATGGAGATCCGCTTCACGAGCGACCAGGCCGACGACCGCTTCGACAACTTCGTCACCTGGATCCAGGGCGTCTACGCGCGGCGGGAGATGGACGAGAGGAGGCCGGAGCTCGAGGCCCGGGGCGAGAGGGTCAAGAACGTGCCCGGGATCATCTACACCAACTCCAGGGATGAGTGCGAGATGATCGCAGCCGCGCTGCGGCAGGAGGGCATCGGCGCACGCCCTTTTCATGCCAAGCTGCTCAACCAGACCAAGGAGGAGACGCTGGCCCGGTGGGTCAACAACCAGGAGGGCTACGATATCATCGTGGCCACCACGGCCTTCGGCATGGGCATCGACAAGAACAACGTCCGCTTTGTGGTGCACTGGCGCATGCCCAAGAGCTTCGAGGGCTACTACCAGGAGGCGGGCCGCGCGGGCAGGGACGGGAACGCGAGCTACTGCTTCCTGTACTACAGCCGCGAGGACCGCGACCGCATATGCAACATGGTGTCGAGGGACGTCAAGGATGGGGAGAACCGCGAGGCGAGGCTGCGGAGCCTCAAGACCCTGGTGGACTACTGCGAGAGCACCGAGGGCTGCCGGCACGCCGCCATTTGCAGGTACTTTGGGGAGACGGACGTTCCTGCGTGCGACTTCGCGTGCGACTGGCACAAGGATCCGCAGGACCTCAAGAGGAGATTCGCGAAAGGTCTGGCCACTGAGGAATGGGTCAGCACACAGGCGCAGGGCGGTGTCTATGACAATTGTTATGATGATTACTGATGATGGATGTGCTTTTGGAAGATACCCCGGCATTGCTTTCCCGCCACGCTATGCGAAGAAGAAGAAAAATCAGCTTTTTTAACACTTTCTTGGATACATTCATTCTAACATCTGGTCCTGGAGGGCGTCAACGCCTCCCTCCAAGAGTACCCTCTTGTTATTCTGCCAGTGTATAAAGGCTAGGCCCTGCAACAAGCAGTCGGCCAAATCGTCTAGCTTCTTCATCCTGTCGGCCTTGCGCTGGAAGCTTTTCTTCCCCTGCCACTCTTCCAGATACTCCACAGCGACGGCCTCTGCCGCCGCATCGACCGCCAGGCCCTCCGCCGAGGCCAGCGCCCTCCCGATGATATCCTTCTTGACCTTCTTGTTGTCCGCTCCCCGGCCCCAGATGTCCCCGACGTCGAACCCGGCGGCCCTGTCCCGCACGACCATGAACTCGAGCACGTTCCGCGCCACGACGGGCTCAATGCGGCCGCCGCGGTGCCACTGGCCCGTCTCGCGCAGGAGCGTAAGGACGGCGTAAAGCATCGACTCGAGGCTGTTGACGCGCAGCGTCCACTCGTAGACGCCCGATCCGCCCATCTGCCGGAACCGCTGCTGCTCCAGCGTCACGACGTCGGGCCGCAGGGGAAGCAGCCGGTTTAAGATGAGGTCCACGGCCAGCGCAGAGAGGCGCGCCGGCGAGAAATCCTCCATGAGCACCGGGGTGGTCGTTGGGTCAGCCTCGGCTGTGAGGTCTTCGGCTTGAGGTATTGAGGCCACCTCGGCTGTTTTGACTTTCCTCCGGCTCTTCTTGGGCATCGTTTCTTCGTCTTTCTGGTCCACGTCCGTCTCATCATCTGCTTTGGTCTTCTTCCGAGTCTTTTTGGTACTTCTTTTGGGTGCTACCACTTTCTCTGCCTTCGGGATCAGAGCCAACCGCTCCCAGGCGAGCAGCCTTGGCGCTATGGGGACTGAAGACAATGGCAGCTTGCCCTTCTTCTTTGCCCCCTTCGCAGTTTCAGCGGGTGGTCCATGATCAAGACCGGGAACTTCTAGCAGGCTGTAGGCGAGGTTTCGGATGCCTAGGTCGATGCTGAGAACTCGCGTCCCCCGGGCGAGAGGCTTAAAAGTCTTCAGGTCATCTACGACGCGGTCTGCGATGACGGCTTTGGTGCCAGACCTGCTTTTACCACATAGCCTTGCGATAATTTTGAGTTGGGCAGAAGTCAATTTGGGTGGGAGGGCGAAATTCATTGTCTCTCGTGTTACTAGGCATGAAGCCGTGTCTCGTTTTGTGTTGAGCCAGCCTCGCCTCTGAGACCCTCCTTAATGATTTCTGATTTATGTGTCGGTCATCCTACACTACAAGGCAAAGCCAGATGGAAGCTTGACATACTCTATGAGGATGGCCAAGGTGGCCGGCTTGCCAAACTCTTGAATGCAGCGTGTGGAGGGCGATGTGATGTATCTATATTCTGGGTCGCAGATCTCGTGCGTCGCGATCCTCAATCCACAGGAACGCGCCGGGAATCCAATGGGGAGCGCGCCAGATCGCGCATGATGATCCCTGCGATGACGCTGTCAGACGTGAGGCATGTCTTGGCGGTTCCATGCAGGGATTGCAGAAGCTGTGGAACCCGCCGCTTGCACGGCTGTCGAGCTTTTTGTCACGCTCGCCGAGGCTCGGAAGCGCTGGAACGGGCGGGACTGCCGAGAAGGGTCCTCCAACAAGTTGCTTATTGATCAGTGGAAGTCTGCTCGCGCTTACCTAGCGGCTGCAAGAGCCTGTCGTCATCAAAGAGAAGCTGCTTGTACACGGAAGGGCTAAGCACTGACTGCACCGTAATCTGCAAGCCAACTGACTGATTACCGATAGGTTTCTGGATCTGGCGTGGTGTTGATTTGGAATAAAAGACGTCAACCTCGACCCCTCCCCCGCAGTCCCCTAATATAAACACACCCAACCCCCTTCTCTGCCCCCAAAGAGGCTGCAAGTACACGGCACCCAGCACCTCATGCTAGCCTTTGCCTCTCTTACAAGAGCTTCTTCCAGAACGGCTTCCCACAGACTAGCTAGTTTCTCAAGGCACTTGTCCTCCTCGGCCTCAGTCATGGCTCCCATCAGCAAGGAGACCGACTACCTCGTCATCGGCGGCGGCAGTGGTGGTCTTGCCTCTGCCCGCATGGCGAGCTCCAAGTTCGGTACCAAGGCCATGATCATTGAGAACCAGAGGCTGGGAGGCACATGTGTCAATGTTGGGTGAGTCCCCTTCCTCCTCCTCCGCCCCAGCGCTGCATTGCACAGCAACATGTTTTGCGCAAACCAGGAGCTGACCAATGCAACCCTCAATCTTGCAGTTGCGTGCCCAAGAAGGTGACCTTCAACGCCGCCATGCTCTCTGAGGCGATCCACGATGCCAAGTCCTACGGCTTCTCGGTCGAGCAGACAAAGCCCTTTGACTGGCCCGCCTTCAAGGAGAAGCGTGACGCCTACATCAAGCGGCTCAACGGTATCTACGAGCGGAACCTGAAGAACGACAAGGTCGAATACGTGCATGGCTGGGCCCGCCTCCTGTCCAAGAACGAAGTCGAGGTCACCCTCGACGACGGGTCCAAGGAGACCATCCGCGCCAAGAAGATCCTCGTGGCCGTCGGCGGCGCCCCCACGATCCCGCCCTCAATCCCCGGGTCGGAGCTGGGAGTCAACAGCGACGGGTTCTTCGACATCGACAAGTTGCCGAGCAAGGTGGCCCTGGTCGGAGCAGGCTACATCGCGGTGGAGTTTGCGGGCATGTTCAACGCTCTGGGAGTCGAGACGCACCTGTTCATCCGCCACGACCACTTCCTGCGGAACTTCGACCCAATTGTGCAGGAGGCCGTGACGGCCGAGTACGAGCGGCTGGGCGTGCACTTGCACAAGGGTTCGTCACAGTCCAAGGTAGAGAAGGACAGCAACGGCAAGCTGAGCCTGCACTACAAGGACAAGAGCGGCGAGGGCGTGCTGAAGGACATTGACCACCTGATCTGGGCGGTCGGCCGGACGCCGCTGACCGACGGAATCGGCCTGGACAAGGCGGGCGTCAAGCTGAGCGAGAAGGGATACATCGTCGTCGACGAGTACCAAAACACCTCGACGGAGAACATCTACGCGCTGGGCGACGTCACGGGGCAGGCGGAGCTGACGCCGGTGGCCATCGCCGCGGGCCGCAAGCTGGCGCACAGGCTGTTCGGCGGGCCCGAGTTCGCGACGGCGAAGCTGGACTACACCAACATCCCCTCGGTGGTGTTCGCGCACCCGGAGGTCGGCGCAATCGGGCTGACGGAGCCGCAGGCCGTCGAGAAGTACGGCAAGGAGAACATCAAGGTGTACAACACGAGCTTCACGGCCATGTACTACGCCATGATGGAGCCGGAGCAGAAGGGCCCCACGAAATACAAGCTCGTCTGCGCGGGTCCCGAGGAGAAGGTCGTCGGCTTGCACATCCTGGGCCTGGGCAGTGGCGAAATGCTGCAGGGCTTCGGTGTGGCGATCAAGATGGGCGCGACCAAGAAGGACTTTGACAACGTTGTTGCTATCCACCCGACGAGTGCTGAGGAGCTGGTCACACTGAAATAGATAGATGAGGAGGGGGTGTGTATAGATGTATAGGTTGTCACTGACCGGCATGTAGACTTTTACCAAGAAAATAAGTCACAATTTCACAAACAATCTCATGACGTTCGTCTAATGGTGTTCCAAATATGTCCCAATGCGCAAGCAATTGAGTGCACGCACACTATGAATTGTACCTTTTAATTTTTGGTAGTATTCATTTATCGGCAGAAATAAACACCGGGTTATTAGTATGTTACTTTTACTTAACACAATTGTTGATAGCAAAAAGTTGAAGTACTCATTCCAATGACGTCTGGGAACGGGTGGAGGGGGAAGAGGAAGACCGGCTCGCTTGACCGCATCGATTCAAGCTATTCCGGCAACGCCTCCCCTCCTTCAACCAAGTGATAGCGATATACACGCAGCAGGTAAGAGAAACAACGGTGCAACAAGGACCTGTCTCAAAAGTTCTAGTCTATAGCAGATTTTAAATCTCTAATATTGCACAATCCCGGCACAAAAGTCTCAATTACTGATAATTCTCAGGACTCCAGTCACCTACGCCAGACCGCCGAACTGCCATGGTCAACATGCTGGAAGAGAACGTGGTCATTCCAAGCATGGACGCCCAGCTTCGGTGGGATATTCGAATTGAAGAGGGTGAAATCGTTTCTCGGGTGCCATCGCTCTCCGCATCATCATCCGTTCCCAGCCTTCTCCTGCCGCCTTTCTGTCATCCACACATTCACCTCGACAAGGCCTACATTCTCACCTGCAACAAGCCAACCTCTCATGGACAGCCAGACTATTCCGATCTTATGCCCCAGTCGGGCGACTTCAAGGAAGCCCTCGCCAACACTTCGGCCGCGAAGGGCAGGTACACGCCTGAAGATCTGTACCTCCGCGGCTCGCAGCTCCTTGCCGACAGCTACCGGCACGTTGTGACCTCAATGCGGGCTTTCGTCGAGGTGGACGTCGTCACAGGGTTCAAGACGATCGATGCGGCCGTGAGGCTCAAGCGGGACTTTGCTCACCTGGTGAGAGTCCAGATCTGCTTGTTTGCTCAGGACCCTATCTTTTCGGGAGACTCTGGAGATCGCAACAGGGAGCTCCTTATCGAGGCACTGGACAAGTACGCCGCGGATGTGGAGGCGCTAGGGACGACTCCGTACGTGGAGGCGGATCAGGACGCGGCGGTCAAGAATATCGACTTTGCCATCCAGACAGCTATAGAGAGACGATTGCTCCTCGATTTTCATTTGGACTATCACTTGGAAACGCCACAGCCCCCAGCACCAGGCTCGCTGCTCGAAACTTTGCTTAATCACCTTATTGAACACAAGTGGACCGAGCGAGCAGCGAAAGACAGACAGGCCATTGCCATCGGTCACTGCACAAGGCTGACCACCATGGACTCGTCAGTGACGGAGGCCGTGGTAAATCTAATAAAAGACAACAAGCTACCAGTCCACTTCGTCGGCCTGCCGACAAGCGACCTGTACATGATGGGACGACCCAAGGCACCACCAGAGCACGAAAAGTCCATCAGCCAGCCGCATTCTCGCCCGCGCGGGACAATGCAGATACCGTCCATGATCAGGGACTGGGGGCTGGACGGCTGCCTGGGCGTGAACAACGTCGGCAACGCCTTCACGCCCAGCGGCGACGGCGACCCGCTGCAGCTGGCGAGCTGGGGGGTCCTGCTGTATCATGGCGGCACCGGGCATGGTGCCCAGCTCCTCTACGGGTGCGTCAGCGAGCGGGCGAGGAGGGCCATTGGGCTGGTCCAGGAGGAGGAGCGGCCAGGAATACCACGCTCTCAAGACCTGGGGCATGGTGTACCCGTTCCTGGCCTGCTTGTCAGAAACGTTGAATACGTAGAAGTGCCTGGGAAGAGTGGGAACGAGCATGATCGGATCAGGGTGTGTGCCCGACAGAGGCTGAGCGTCAAGGACGTGGTCTGGGACCCGCCCTCGTTGAGACACATTTTGAGATGAGGACAAAAAATGCCTTTTTATCCAGAGAATTTTCCGTACCATGGCTTGCGACTATCTCAGAGGGTCAGCAGTCGCATGGACGTGTTGAGAACCATTCTTATACCAACATATCCCAAAATGTGTCCTGCGAGTGCTTCAGTACAATGGCAGATGGATCATCAATATGTTGAGGACATTGCCAGCAATGAAGTGTCCATACTGCTTGGGAAAGACTCCAGTGGCTAGGATAAGGTGGGCAGACAACATATATAACCATAATAATGAAGAATCATTCTTTTTCCATAGGCACATCGTGATACCCATCATACAATTACACTTGAATTAGAGTCATGCCAATACTATTGTAAGGTAATAAGCACGTGTATAGAGAAGGCATTGTTTTATATTTGGCCCTCGAGAACAAACCGCAGCAGAAAAGACTTTTGCACATGCTAATCTCGACATCTCCTTGAACTTGGTGGCTGAATATTCTACTTGAAATTTCCTTTTCCTTAAAATACACCGAACTTTCCAATATCCCGCTTCCTTAGCGAACGGCAATTGAGGCCTGCCGAAGCATAGACAGCCTGTTGAGATCTCTTCTTGTAAGAAAGGGCCATAATGTCATTTGTACATCTTCTCTCAAAAGGTTCTGGTTGTTGAGTGTATGTTGGACACCTATAGTGAGTTCTACAGGGGGACACTATGACGGTTTTGTAATGACAATGCTGAACTTCTGCCTGAGGAATCGGAGGACTCTATTGCACACTTCCACTGTTACCCAACAAACATGCTTAACAGGAAGTCAGTCTCACGACTACGCGATGTTAAAAATGTAGAAGCAGCTGCACCAGGCTTGGGTGGTAGATGACCTAGTACCAATAGCTGAGGCCCCGGCATAGCTGAGGCCTGCTTGCTTCGAACTGATGAATGCCTCGTAAGGTCGACTTTCGTGGTTTTAATTCAGCCCCCGGTGTCAATGGAGCACACCCTGCGCCGGCTTCTTTGCTCGGGAATTGTCGAGATTAAGACTGAAGGGCTATGTAAAGCAACCTCCTGCAAATGTGCACTTTGCACAGGCAACACTGGTTGTGTTCGCCTCCCATTCTTCCCTAGCCATCGTCTTTTTCGGCCTATTGCACCCAACATCCAGGCCCGTATCACATCCCAAGACGTCAGATTGCGAAGAAAGACTTGGGACCGCGAGGGGAGAATAGAGGTGGCCATGCCATTCACTCCCATTTGAGCAGCACAACCTCGTCCATATTCTTGGTTCCTGGTATTTGAAACCGGCCCAAACCCACCAGTTGACTTCCAAACCCAGTCAGCATCGTTGCCTGATCGTTCATCGCTGCACCACAGTCACATCACACTGGTGCGAGGCTGAGGCCATAGGGGCCGGAAGAGATCGACGCAGAGGGGGCAACAGCACTCACTCTCATCCAAGAAGTTTGTTTGCATCATTTCTCCCTCTGAGGAGTTGATGCTTGACACCATCCTCCATTCACTCTCACCCAAGAAGGTTCACCTGATCACTGCTCCTTCTCCGGAATTGAACTTTGACACCATCGTTCACTCACTCTCAACCATCCTCTCATCGCAACAAGACTACCCACCTCACCGGAAGCTCCAGGTCACACCAGCAGGAGATCAACCGAGCCGAGATCAGGGAGTGCAACAACATTCACTCTCTTCATCAACCCTTCTAAATCTCATACTTGACTTCATCCCACACCAAAACCTTCAAATCTGGGCCCTGTCCTCCATTCTCAATGGTACAGACTCGAGGCCAAACGGGTCGAAACAGAGCAGCCAAGTCTGGTGGTCGACCGTTCAATTTCATGAGAAACGGACCAACCGCCCTCAAGCCACTACCAGCCGGCAGGAAGAGAATCAGGAAGCAGAAGAAGAATGAGCTGAAGTCCTGGCCCTTTGACGACTTGTTTGCTAGCCCAACCAAACCTACCACCACAGCCGTCAAGACCGGTACAATGACTAAAGACAAGGTCCAAGAGGCACCAACCGGTGGCCCATCCAAGCCCAGTGCTGCCACCAAGACCAGCACTGTGGCTGCCAGCAAGGTACAGAAGAAACCCACGACTGGCCCAACCCTCCCGAAGGAGCTCATCCAACAGCACACCCTGAGCGTCACGCCCCAGGCCGGAGCGGACATGGAGGAGCTGGAGGAGGCCATCCGCAACATCGAGAGCCCCTGCGGCAACATGGTCTGGAGCGAGTCCTGGATCAAGCAGCGGACTCGGGGCAGCGGCCCGACGACGCTGGAGATCAACGTCATCTACAACGACTGCAGCGGCCGCAAGACCATCCCGTACTCGTGCCGCCAGAACAGGATCGTGTACGGCGCCACGAAGTGGGATCTGCCATCGCACAGCGACGCATTGAAGATGGAGGATGTCGTCCGCCACGTGCGGGACATGGACGACCTGGTCGCGGCGTGCGAGGTGGTGGCGAGGAAGAGCTGGGCCGTGAATGCGGTCTCGCACCTGGGTAGCGGGCGCCGCTCCTGAGTCGGAGGGAACGGAGTCTCACGACGGCACTGATTGATCCATTTGGACGTCGGGCAGGGGCACGTCTGGCTGGAGTGAGAAAGGTCAAGATGTTATTTGAGGGCGAAGGGCACGCATCACGACTTGAATGATGGAGTTTGGTTTTGGTGACTTTTGCGCGCAGAGTCACTAGTCCACATAATTATGACTATGCAAATGCGAATTGATACATTTAGAAGAACATTCGAATTTCACATGTGACTGACTGATGAGTAAGTTATGGTGTCACGGCAAGCAAAAGAACATGGGAAAGCTCAGCTGCCGTGTCTTCTACCCCGCCAATTACTTGGAGCTATAACCCCGGCGCCCTTACAAGACGACACGAATGGGAGAAGACGATTCGTCGTGTTGGTCAACCCAGCCAACGAATTGCGTGCGCATACGGATACCGCCTGGTGTGGGTGTGGCTCTCTTGTCATGACGGGAGGTCAAGTGATGCCGGAGCAAGACTTATCGAGCATTCCACTGCCTATGAGATATCCTGCAGTAGCGTGAATCAGCTGCCGCCCGCTGACTGCGGCGATCGCGATCCCTGCTTGTCCTCCACCGGCGCAGCTCTGCTCTTTCCAAACTGTCAATTGACTCTGATTTATCCCGACGACAGTCTTCTCTCTTGCATCCAAATCGCTGGCAAACAGCACAGCCGGAGATGCCCAGAACCATGTCCGCCTCAATACGACCAATCAGCCCGCCGCAGCCCTCGTCTGCGTCGGTGACGGCTACCACCGTATCATCGTCCTCGCCCCCGACCACCAGCAGGAGCACGGTCTTTCCGAGCGGCAGCTCGCGGGGCGGAGGAGGCCCGTCCACAACCGCGCCATCCTCCGCCTCGTCTTTCCACCCGCCTCCGCCCAACCCCGTCCCGGGTCCCGGCGTCGCACCGGGAATCCAAGCCCAAGAAGCTCAGATACATGCTCATCCTCCCCATCATCACCACCCTCAATCACACACTCTCCACCCCGCCCAGAACCGCCCACAATCCGGCCCTCCCCCGTCGTCGTCCTCCGCCGCCCGCGCCCCAGCCTCGCCCACCAACCCCTCGCACCTCCCCACGGAGGCGGAGCAGGAGCAGATCGCGCAGGCGCGCACGGCGCTGGTGGCGAGCATCGGCAACACGCTGGACCACGAGCTGCAGACGCGCGCGTCGCTGCTGCACTCCAACCAGGCCGCCATCGAGAAGCAGGAGCGCGACGTCGAGCGCGCGCTGGCCGACCTGCGCCGCGAGGACGACAAGCTGCTCAAGGTGCTCAACCAGGGCAGCCGCCAGGTGAAGGAGCTCGGCGACGTGCAGAACTGGGCCGAGCGCCTCGAGAGGGACTTCCTCGTGCTCGAGGAGACGATGAGGCTCGTGCATGAGGGGGGCAGCGGGAGCGAGAGCGGGAGCTGGACGGGTAGTGAGAGTGGGAGCTGGTCTGGGAGTGAGAGGGGGAGTGTTGTCGGGGACGGAGACGGGGACGAGGATGGGGATGTGAGGATGGCGGATGGAGATGGGGATCCTGACCAGGAACAAGTTGATGAGCATGGCGTGGGAAAGGGCAAGGGCAAGCAGCCGGATGGTCCCTCTACGAGTGCTATGGACGTCGACTCGGCCCAGGATTCCTTGCCTCATAGGACTGCCGGCCCTGAGCCAAGTATGCTCGTGGACCTCGTCTCCTCGTCGAACGGGGCAACCGCGCCGCCACAGCAGTCACCGACATCGACGGGCTGGCTGAGGAGATTCTGGTGGCGGAGCTGATCCATGCGCCTGGATGCCGAGCAACACAGATTTTGGACTGTCATGATTGATGAATTCACCGATACCACGAATAGCCTGACCTAGCACCCTTCTATTGATGTTTAGAACAGCGATATCTGCTTTCACGTCTACTCTAGCATAACATGGTCCGTATTAGCACGAGACAAGGGCCGAATTCAGTCACATCCACCAAATGTGCACCGTTCGAGTGCCAGCATGCCTGTCCGCCGGCCTAGATGAGCCCAGGGAGCATGGTGTACCTCTTCTTCTTGTACTTGTCACCAAAGGTCGCCCGCAGCGCCCTCTCCTTGTCACGCGACCACTGGGCCATGTACGAGATGCCAATAGCAATGAAGACGATCACCGACCACTCCCTCGCAACCAGGATGACACCGATCCACGCGATGACCTCGAACATGTAGTTGGGCGACGTGACCAGGCTGGAGCCGATGCAGCTGGGGATGCCCTTCTCGGTGCTGCCGGGCTTGCGTAGGCCCGCCAGGTGCTTGTGCACGACAAAGTTGCACGCCTCGCCGCCCAGGTACAGCGCGATGCCCACGTAGTCCAGGGGGCCGAACGACGTGCGGGCGGCCGGTGACCGGGGCGCGTAGATGAAGTAGCCCGACAGCAGGCCGGCGAAGACCCAGTAGAAGAAGGAGTTGCGGAAGATGTTAAAGGCCGGCATGGTGCTGGCGGAGAACCTGTGCAGGAAGGCGGTCTCGAGCTCGCGCTTGGCGAAGTGCGCCATGAACATGTAGAAGCACGCCTGCTGCACCACCGTCACGGGCAGCTTGTCCGCGTCCTTGTAGAAGTACGGGTCGACCTTGGCGAGCTGCGGGCGGATCGAGTAGAAGAGCCCGTGGAAGAGGATCGGCCCCAGGTACTCGACGAGGAAGACGGTTCGCCATGCCATCTGCGGGCCTGTTTTGGGTTGTCAGCGGGACGGGTCACATCCCAAATTCCGTGTAGGCCATCATCACGTACCCAGGTCCTGAACGAGGATCTCCCCCGTGGATGAGACATCCTCCAGGTTGCGGATCAGGGCTCTCCGGTCCCCGATCCTCTTTCTCGTGGATGGGTGGAAAAGGCCGATCCGGTTGAAATCCTTCACGCCTGCCTGGCGCGCGATGGCCTTCTTGGCATCTTCAATCTCGGCATCGATGGGGAGCTCGATGGAAGCGGGAAGCTTCCGGAGTGGCTTCTTGGGGGCTGATACCAGAGAGCGTTAGTGAGGCACATGGGTCGGAGTGCTGAGGAGAAGGGCTCACCTCGATTAGAGAGCTTGAGTGAGATTTGAGAAGCCATGGTTGACGTGACCAAGCTCTTTGGTAGAGCAAGTCGAGAGGAAATTGTGGCCCTGAATGATTGGGGAAAGGTGTACAATTTACACGGTCGATTTGTTGAATCCCTCCAAAGTTTGCATAGGTAGCTCGTGCCTCGGCTTGCAGGGGGTCAAGCTAGCTGCAGGCCGTCCCGAAGCTACTTCTAGGTACAGTCTGAACATCGTCTCCTAACCCTAACCCTCTCTGTGGTATAAGTCTGGCAGCACTTACCGTTGTGATACAATGCGAATCTCTTCGGGATTTTGAATTTGAAGACATCAACTTGGCTCTTCTGAGCAAATATGTATGCTTGGATCAAGTTATTCTGCTCGGCTTTCAGTCCCAGCGCTGTGGTCAGCAACAGTTCCAGTTCTCGGACTGCCGGGCATCCGACCCTCGCAGCAAATACCATGATTTCTTTCATTCATGCAGGTGTACCGCTTGAAACATCCCACGCCATTTCATGCGCAATGTGATTCTGCTCCAAGTAAAGGGAGTGCGAACACAGAGCTCAGGAGGATCATAGTACTGATGTTTCTTCTAAAGTTAGTATGAGCGTTGAAGTATTTTTGTCATAAATATTCAAGTGGCGGCAATCGCTGAAATAGGACTGTAGATGTTCTGAAAGCGTTCCCATTAGGAAACCCAGAAATATTTTACTATAATTCTCAATGGGATAGAAACACATCATGATGACAAAACCTGCTCGTCAATCAAGACCTAGTTATCAGATAACTCCCCTTAGTCACACGTAAAAATTGTCCGAGGATAAGAACACTAGTGATTCCAGTTGTTGGAAGAATTGGACGCATCTCCGTTCGCCTTTGGTTGTGCGCCTCAGACAGGGTGAGACTTCCCTTAATTATTTGTGTTACTGGTGAACGCATATATTTATATGTTATCCGTCTAATTTTTCTGGAGAAAAGTCACCTCGTAGGAAAAAGAATCCACGGACCAAAGAAGTCATCCCTAAAGTGCTCATTCTACTACTCGTCAGGAAAGAAAAAGTCGCAATATGATGTCTAAGTGGGGAGGCCAACCGCTCCTTGCATCCGCACCCGCATTCTTGCCTCCTATGAGTCGACTCTGACTTGACCCATGTAGAAACGTAATACAATTTGAATGCAGTGTGCACACACAGTTCATAGTTTTTGATGTGGCTCCTCACTGCGTTGGGCTCTGTAGAGTGCCATCTCGTCCGCTGTTACCTACCTAGATACCTAGGCACCTAGGTATTTGCTATCACTCTCTACTCCTTCTGACAGCACATACAGGGGTACCATATGTGCATAAATACTGAGTTCCCTATATTTGACTCCCCACCAAACCAATAATCACATGCTCTTGGACAGACGCCCTGTCGAACGCAGGGGTGAAATGCATGCGGGCTACCTTATCCAAAAAGCTGAAACAGTCAGTCCATGGAAAACATGTTTCAATCCCACTGTGGAAGCTGGAGCAGTTGAATGTCGAGAATGGAACCGACACCGAGATTCGACAAATGTAGTCTTTGACCGGATCCATCTGGTAGGTCATGAGTAGTGTCCCCCGGAACATGACTAGTTAACCTCCCACACCACTCTGCACATGTGTTGCAACTTGAAACTTGCCTTTTGTTGATCTCGTGAAGTGTTATGATGGAAAACACACCGAGTCCATGTTTGAGCCAGCCGACTTTGGTGTCTTTCAGTCTTTGTGCTTGTACTTATGCGTTGAAAATATCCCCAGTCTTGCATTTCTGCCGTTGTAGGTTGTTATGCTGCGGCCGTGGATCTTTCAGGCACTTCTGTGCTGTCTTTCGTTCATGTTAGTCCATTTCGGTTTTTATGAAAGTCTTTTTCATCCCCTTTTTAGTTATCTTTATGCTGATTTCTAATAAGTATCATCATTTCAGAGAATCAATTTTAATAAATTTATATTGAATTCGTACACAGTGACTTTGAGATTGAATACGGGTCATGCCGTTTTAAGCGCGAGTGATGTTCTTGCAAGGGGGAGCAAGATTCGAAGTGCCGAGTTGTACGCAGATCGTTGACCGGACATATTACCTGAGTGAGCAGGTGAAAGGCAAGTGGGCGGCGGGAAACACGGCGAAAACGGAACTAAGGACATGGTGCGATGGAACCACTTTTTAAGCCTGGTAGATTAGTCTGATTGACAGCCTAGTGGGACTCAAATTCTTGAAGCACATTGGACAGTCATTTGAATCCTTGCATAGCGAAGCCGTTGTGGATGCTCTCCCACGGGTGCTAACCCTCGTTTCCAAAGAAAAGTGACCCCGTCTTCATCTCTCTGAGACAAGCCCGTTTTCTGCGGTACAGAACTGGCTCCACTTTCGATGGGCTACAAGTGAGAACCTGGCTTACAAAGAGCCCCGTGAGTTCGCTGCTGGACCTTCGCACGATATCCGACCTGTCGTCTCACAATGAGAAGATGGCCAACGCGGCTCTGTCGTCCGTTGCGGCTCCGACGCAGACAATGTCACCACCTCCGGGCTTGCCGCCTCCCAATCAAGAGGACTTCGTCTACAGCCCCACCCAAGCCAAGGCAACTATTGCATTTGGTGCAATTGTGACGACTCTCACAGTGGTATCTGTCGTCGCAAGATTGTACACGCACAAGTTCATCATAAGGAGGGTCAGGACAGATGATGTCTGGGCGGTGATAGCAATGGTATGCCACCTAGATTGCGATCACGTTAATTCAGCTTTATTCACACGTCTTTTCAGTTGGCCGTATTTTCGGTAAATATCTTGCAGAGTGTCTTTGTGTCCAAGTATCTCCCAAGCATGACGTCGATGAACGCGGACACCGAGGGTGCAAAGGTATTTGTCCCGTTTCTTTTTTGACTTGTACTCTGTCTAACGAAGTAAAATAGATTGCATACGCTACCATGATTACCTACAACGTCGCCATGGCATCGTTGAAGATGACGTTCTTGTTCCAGTTCTATCAAATTTTCAGATACGTCTACGTGATGAGGATTGTTTACACGGTGGCAATATTTATCGTCGCAGTCTGGAGTATTGCGCAAATCCTCCTCGCGGTCTTCGTCTGTATTCCTATTGAAGCCAATTGGAATCATGGCATCCAGGATCCCGTGTGCCTGCCAAGCTTCGTGGCGACATACATCAACTCATCGGGAACAATTCTAACCGACGTGATCGTCTTGTTCTTGCCGTTTCCGACCATATTCAGCTTGAAACTGCGCGTTCGTCAATTATGGGCTGTATTCGGTATCCTTGGCATCGGCGCAATGTAAGCTTTGTCTACCCTCTTCGATTTGTCGTATCAAACCTAATTCAACTTCTAGTGTTCCCATTATTTCGGCCGGTCGTATCCACAGTCTCACTCATCCGCCACCTAAAGGTTATATGAGTACCGCATGCTGGACAATTGCGGAGATTGGTGTCGGTGTGATCACAGCGTCTCTGGCAACAATTCGTCACCTACGAGATCGCAACATGAGATCCCTATTGTCGACAGGCTTATCTGGAAACCATAGAGACTCCGTGTCCGAAGGCATCCTACAAAGGCCGACACAACAGGTACCCCATCATATGACTGGAAGCCAGGTGGACTTGATCGGTCAGAACCAATCAGCAGCGAGTGGCTCTCTGAATGGCATCTCCAAGCTATTTGCCAAGAAGCAAAGTTCGCGGACCTCGACTGTAGGCATTCATGGTCCTCTGGCAGACTTAACGGCAAACGAAGGTGCGACGAAGACTATCATCACATCTTCCCGAAGGAGAAGAAAAGATGTACCGGTGGCAGCAGGAGCTGCTGATTTTCTGGGAGAGTTCGGTGTGCTGGTCGAGAGAACTTGGGAGGTTCAAGAAATCCGCATGGAGTAGCGGTGTTACATGCATTTGACGACTAATGATATCCGAACAAAATAACGACAAGTAATGCAATCCCCACATAATGAATTAATTTGTAGTTCCTTTGTTCTCATACTCTTGACATCATTTTTGAAGTTATCTGCTGTACACCTGGTGCCATTCGCAGACTGGTGACAACATCGTATTATGGATGAAAATGAGATATTCATCTCCAAGCATACACTCGCGAGCACTTTTAGACCAACTATTGAGCAAGGACAAAGGAACTGTTCAGACAAGACTGTTTGTGGTGAATATGTTCCGAAAAATAAATAAAAATGACATTCTGAAAAAGGACTGAAGAGAGCTCTCAGTCAGAGTTTGACCCCCCCCCTCCCCCCGGCACCCATTCTTATACACTGCTTGGATTGAATTTAGTAATACCTAGTCGTGTATGTGATCAATAGTGGGTGAAATGGTTGGTGTATCTAGGTGTATGTGGAGCCTGATGTGAATTCATCTTGCTGAAATGTCCAAACGAAAGGTAACAAAAGCCAGGAGTGACTACAATTGGGACGAAAGTGGCCTGGGAAACGCCCATGGAAGAGGGCATTACCATCCAGCGCCTAGGTAGCTGTAAGAACAGAATGCAGTTGTGCTCACAGACTTTCACTGGCAACCTGGTGAATTGAGCTTTAACTATGAATTATCACACTCAGTTACTCCCACATGGGTGATGTGCAGAGGTTGGCGCCTGCCTGCCAATACAAAAGACCAGGTTCCCTCCAGATGTCCCACATCCAACCTTCCTCCTTCCATCCCTCAACATCCCACCAAGTCAACAGTCAGTTTGATTGTTCAGCCAAACACAACAATCAGCAACAACACTTGGTCCACATTCTACCCAGCGTCAACCCATTCCACCCCATCTCACCATCAAGATGCGATCGATCGCCTTTCTCATCATCTTCATGGCGATGGCCCTCTTCAACGCATTTTGCGATGCTCTCCCTCGTGAGGACAACTTCTCTGGTACCCTACTCAGCAACTTCACCACGGATACCGGCGTCTCCAGGGCTCAGGATCCGGACAGCCTTGGTAATGTGCCCAACCTCAGCCCCGACGTTTTCAAGAACAAGAACCGCTGCTACTACACCGATGTCAGTGAGAAGTGGAGTGATGTCGGCGGGTTGCACTCCCAGTACGTCCACGACTCCGTCTGGGCCATGTGCGACGTCATCGCAACATTTGCGGCAAACACGGGCTTCCCGAAGGATAGCACGGTAAGTGGCAGTCTCCCAAAATTCTTTATAGACCCCATGTTTGCTGACTACAACCTGTAGATGACTGTCTGCAAGGAGGTCCCCAAGAACACGCAAGGCAAGAAGTATGATCGCAGCATCGCTGTGGTCATGACCTACAGGGGCCCGGAGTCCGGTTTCCAAGGCTCACCCATCGATGCCCGTAAGTAGAAGTCTTCCCCTTTTACGGTTCCCCGTCTGTTGTGTTCTGGAATATTCCAGAATACATTACTTTAGGCTCTGTGGCAGGTGTTAACACACGGTAGAGTACTCGTTCAATCTCATGGCACAGCCATTGAACTGCGGCGCCGGTGGAGAGTTTCTCGTCGGCTACGGAAGCCCTCGCCAGTGGTGGGAAGTCAAGGCGGATCCAAACCGGAACGACTGTAAATCCAACAACTATGGGACTGTTTTGTAGCCCGGAGGCAATGCAATGGACAGCGACAGCGATAACGCGGGGATGCTCGACATCCGAGTCCAGGCTGGGCTCCGGTATGGAATCTTTTGGCCCTTCCAGGGTCGTACAGGTGTAGACTCTAGGATGAATTTCAAAGGGTCTTGCAGAATAGTTCCCAGTCGTGACATGAAGTGTGAAATGCGTGTCTTCCCGAATGTCGGGATCCCAGGCACAATGACAGTGCCAGTATTTCCCGTGGAACGCAAGTGGGCAATTGTGGATACAGCGTCCGATCAATTCTGGATTTTGCAGACCTCCAATGCATCTAAATATTGTTCTGTGCAAATTCTAGTTATTGAGAACTTGGAAGATTGGCAACAGTCCCGGGTTGAAACCCTGAGAACGTGGAAAGTGTAAGCAAGGGACGACTTCCTCTTCGTCCTGATCTAAGTGCATTTGTGATTTGTTGACAGGAAAGCACCATGCATGCCTAGGGCTTACGATCAACCGCTTCGACCGTTACAAAGCTGCCGGATCAATGTTTTAAGACACGGGGATGACAAATGAGGTTGTGTGCAGTGCGGGGCTGGTGGAGCTGCGGCTATCTGTGGGAGGACGCAGTCTATATAAACTTCATCTTCTACTAGTCTCATTTAGCGATCATCCCTTGTCATTGGAGAAGATCGGGTCAGTGACGACAGTACAAACCACCCCTTATGCTCAGATCAGGGCCCAGACTACAGGCCATACTCAGAAGCCTCAAACCGAACAGCGCCACCTCCTTCCACACATCCGCACCATTCGCCATGCGTGCCGTAATTTATGACAAGACTGGAGACTCCTCCGTCCTCCATGTTGGCGATATTCCCAAGCCGACAGTCGGACCCAGCGATGCCCTCGTCAAAATTGACTATGCAGGTTTGCGGCCCCCTCTCCCACCTACTCGTATCACCGTACAAGGGGCCACGGACGCCCCCATATGATCGAGCAACATAGGTGCTAATGCATTTGCGTAGGTGTCAACTTTATTGACGTTTACTTCAGGACTGGCTTGTACGCAACCACATTCCCCGCCGTTACGGGCCGGGAAGGGGCTGGCGTCATAGAGCAGCTCGGGTCTGATGTCCCGTCGTCCTACAACTTAAAGGTCGGCGACAGAGTCGCCATGTATTCGCAGAACGTGATGGCCGAATACGCCGTGCCGGACGCCTCCAAGCTCATGAAGCTCCCCGACGGCGTTTCCAACAGGGACGGCGCAGCGCTCATTCTGCAGGGCCTCACGGCCTGGACTCTGGTGCGCGACGCCCACGAGGTAAAACAGGGCGACGTCGTACTCGTCCACGCCGCAGCTGGCGGGACGGGAGGGCTCATCGTCCAGATGGCAAAGCACCTCGGCGCCACGGTCATCGGCACCGCGTCCACGCCGGAGAAGATCGAGATCGCGAAGAGGCACGGCTGCGACCACGTCATCAACTACTCCAACCAGAAGGTCCTAGATGAGGTCATGAAGCTGACGGACGGCAAGGGCTGCCATGCCGTGTTCAGCGGGATCGGGAAGGCCACCTTCGATTATGATCTCGTTGATCCTCGTTTTCGTGACGCTCCGGCATCCTGGCCCGCATATATGGGGGCGGCCTGGAAAAAAGTTCATGCCGTATATATACGGCGGCGAGGGGCAGAGGTGTGATCCGTATATATGCCGGGGTTAGGGTTGTCAGGGGGTGGGGGCACGGGCCACTATTGGGTGGGTGGGTGTAGTGGTGCGTGCATTAGGCAGCTTTAGACTGTCAAACAACATTTCTGGTTAGAACTACCATATGCTATCCAGGTAATCACAACAACGCAACATACACTTACACATCTCATTAATTTTGCTAGTGATCAGAACAAAATGTCAACTGATGAGGACAAGACATCTATCGATGCCCTCCTTGATGCTACACTAGATGAGCTTCTATCAGAGGTTCTCCTGGAAGAAGTGTCGCCTGAATTTGTCGAAGCCCGACTACAGTTCCCAGATGAACAAGATGAAGATTCTTGGAAAGTCAATGACGACTATCAGGAGGAAGATGAAGTCGACGAGGACTATCAGGAGGAAGATCAAGTCGACGAGGACTATCAAGAGGAAGATGATTTATCATTTCCAGAATCGAAAACCGATACAAAACAAGAGAAGAGGCAACAGCAGCGGGACGAGCCAGTCCAGACATTCCTAGGCGCAGGATTCCAGCAATCCATCAAGAAAATCTTTGCTGATGGGGTGGAGAACAATGACCCTATCGTACGGCTCCTCCAGAAAGGGTACAACAAGGTCCCCGACTGGGAGAACTCGGACGTGGACAAAGAGCTGCTGGACGAAGTTGCCGACCTCCTGCAGTGCCGTGTGCCTGACCTCGATGATGAGCAGCTTGAGCCCTGGGAGAGACAGATTGCTCGAATCATTGAGGGGCTCCTCGATATGGGCGACCAAGGAGCCAGCCGGCAGATCAGGCTTATCATGGAACGATCCTCGCCCCGACAATGGGCCCGACAGGTTGGCTTAGTCCTCGCCAACGAGTCCTGGCGCGCCGTCTTCTTGCCCAACCAACAGAAGCTGCCCGACATCACAGAACAACTCACAACTGCAGAGCTTCCAGAAGACAGAGGAGGGTACATAACAGTGGTCCCCCCCAAAGATGACAGTCACCACACCCACTCCTATTCCGGGTCAGGATTCTCGGCCAAGGGCATCAGGACAAGGCAGCAAACAAGAGAGAGGGTCCGAGATGGCAAAAGAACTCCTAGTCAATACATCGAACGGCTGATAGCGCAGAAGAACCCTCAGGGCCAATTACTCCGAGGCCGCCCGCGATGGGCCCAGACAGTCCGCATCCCGCCAAAAGACCTCCAGACATACACAGACCTGCTCTACTTCCTTCTGGTGGTGAGAATTGCAGAAGCCGTCTTCACATCCCAGCTCGGCCAGTATGACCAACGGTCAGCTGGACTACAAGCGCTAAACAGGCTCAGCAGTATCAGAGATGTCTGGGACGGCACGGCATCTTGGAGGGGTGCAAACCAAAGCAACCCGCTCTGTGAAAGTTTGAAGATCCCATGGCCAGAAGCTGTGCGAAAAGAATTACGAGCTGCATACAAGGCCCAGTACCGCAAGGACAACAAGGAGGCAATCGCTGCATACATGGCCCAGTACTACGAGGACAACAAGGAGGCAATCGCTGCATACAAAGCCCAGTACTACGAGGACAACAAGGAGGCAATCGCTGCATACATGGCCCAGTACCGCAAGGACAACAAGGAGGCAATCGCTGCATACAAAGCCCAGTACTACGAGGACAACAAGGAGGCAATCGCTGCATACAAAGCCCAGTACCGCAAGGACAACAAGGAGGCAATCGCTGCATACATGGCCCAGTACCACCAGAGGAACTCATTTACATATAAGTGCTGGTCTGAGCCTAGCTGCGGTCGTTACTTTCGTGTTGCCGAGACCGCCCAAATACACTCACTTCAAGCATGCCCTGGGCCCCAGCCTTTTCCTTGTCCAAACCAATGCAGGCGCACATCAGGCTTTGCAACAAGAAGATCTGCAGACCAGCATGCTAGGAGGTCATGCCACAAGAATCCCCATCGCCCTAGGGTTCCTTGCCCTGCATTGTGTGGTCGGGAATTCGGAACAATAGGCGATGCATTCCGTCATGCGAATACTACAGCCTGTCCGGGATTCAACGGCGTGACTCTTCTCAAGCCATGTCCTGCGGGCTGCGGGACTTTATTTACAATGAGAAGTGTAAGTTCTATTTCTGCTGTTCTAAGACATGCAAACTCGTCAAAATGCCCAAAGAACCCTCAAGGGGTGCTCCGCTATATGCGCGATGGTCTTCAGGGGACCATCATCCCAATCAGAAGCATGACTTCTACTCCAGCCACCGAAGCCGTCACGGACGTCCTCACAGCCCTCAGAGGTCTAGGCAGCAACTCAGGGGTGCTGGTCATGCATTCAAGGGAATGCCGCAGGGGCAGTGCGAGAGCTACAGTAGAGGAGCTTCTACACGCAAGACAGGTCAGTGCTCCAGATTCTTATTTTACTCTTACCAATTTTTTAACCATAATTATGCTCTAGGCATGGGGCTGGCTGGGGAGCACACCGTGGAGCACCGGACTGAGGAACAGAGTCCAACAGCAACTCGACAAGGTCCCTATCCACGGTACATACCAAGTTGTCAGGGATCTGCAACAGGCAGCCGAATCTCTTGCAACACAAGGAGGAGATGTCGATGATGATAATGATAGTATCGAGCAGTACCTCATACTCTTGATCTCACTCCGGGCCCTGTCCCGGCACCGGCAGGTCCGTGAAGAGTCTTGTGGCGCAACTGGCAGGAGATTGGCAGCTGAACTCGTCGCGGACGTGAATGTGGATTCACGTGACCGGGTTACAGGTCGTGCGAGAAAGTTTCTACAGGACGAGTAATTGAATAATTCAAAAGGTCCTCTACAATTGTATTAGGACATACTCTGATTGTAATCCCCTGGACTTGTGACGGTGAAGATGTAATGTTATAGCTTTATAGACTGCTAGGCATAATTCTAATGGATTCGAAGTTCTGGCCGTCTGGCTAATCAGTCTATGTTCCCTAGCAGTGCATAGATTCGTGTCAGAAATGTCTGAACAGTTGTACGCGCCGAGAAGTACAGTATCAATGGTTTCTTATGTATTATCATTCCTCCTCGCCCATCTTTTCCTTATTGTCTTGGGAGCCGTATTGAAAACTGCCGCGATTGTGTTCAGGGCCACCCCGATCCTTATCCAATGTAAGATCTGGTCATCTTGCTCCTCTGTAAATAGAACCTCTCTCCGGCCACCCGGAACTCGTTTAACTTGCAGTTCATCCTCTGACAGCCATGTTTTCACAAATTGGGCTTTCCTCGCGCCCCCATATCGAGGAGGGACGTGCACTTCCAAAGTGCGCTCAGGTCGGCCAGTGCGGATGTTGCCCTCGGCGTGGGGGCCTTCTGCCAAGCCCGGTCTGGGAAGATCCTGCCGCTGGCTGTCTTGTCTCCCGCCAAGGGCCGCAAATACACCCCCATAGTCGTCGAGTCGGCGCTGGCTGGTCGCAAGAGGCTCACGTGGTAGGCGGCGCTCACGAGATAACAACGGCAGCAGAGTGCTGCTGTCCACCAGACCGCCCAGGATGCAAGACTGTTTGAGAAGTTAGCCGACGCCATTTATCTACCCCCGAGGCTTTCCGTACCCGGATCTCGCACGTGAAGATGTACTCGAACGTCCCCGGCAACACCAACGTGCCAGCGCCTCCGAGCCGGTTGCGGGCCACCCACCACTCCTCGCCCCCCACGGATCCCGGGAGATACTTGAGCCGGAGCGCCCTGACGGCCTCCCGTGGCGTGCCGTGCTCCTCCCAGGACTTCATGAGTGTTTTGACAAAGGCGCAGCGAAAGAGCCTCTTGTACAGGTCGTCGGCGGTCGTCAGGCCCTGGTTCCAGAGGGTCTCGTGGATGGCGACCGTCGGGAGGAGGAGGGCACGGTCCGGTTCCTGCATTCCTGTCTGCATCGCATCGTGGGCCCACCGTTGCCTCCTCTGCTCGGTCATGGCCTCCATGTAGCGGTGGTCCAGGAGGCACTCTAGGTATCCTGCGTACTCCAGGGGGCGCGCGACTCGGTCGCGCGTGCTGCAATCGTCACCCGCATCATCCTGCCCGCATTCAGCTGAGTTGTTCAGGGATGTAGGGTGCGTCGTTGGGGGGGGGGGGGGCATCTCACCTCCGGCGGCCACCTGATGTCCTCGAGAAAGCTGAAGACGCGTCTGACCATGTCGTCGCTAAGGTTGGAATCGAAGAGGACTTCAAGCAGGCTCTTGTCCCCCCGGCGGACGCCTGAACCCCATGGGATCCCAAGGGACTCGCAGAGTTGTTTGACGGTTCCGTCGTACTCCATGTTGCCGGTCTGAACTCTGGGCTTTTGCGAAGTAGATAGCCCAAGGGCAAGAGCTTGAGAGGGAAGAAAATGAGTTTATCATGACGAGAACTGAAATTGGTGTAGGGCGGGTATGTAGCACTGTTCCGTGGCTGGCAGAAAGAATGGTTGGCACCCAAGGTTAAAGTGGGGCACGCCTTAGAACAAACGCTCGGCAAGCCTACCAACGCACCCGGAATCTTTTGCACCTTTCCATACCTACAAACTCGCTTAGCCTCCCCATGGACACCATGTCAAGCAGCAGCCCAATGGAGGTTGTAATTGACAACACCGAAAGCCCAGACGCGACCCGCGACACAACCCCGACCAACAGATCCGAGCACAGCCACCGGGCGGAAGAGCCGCCGAGCGCGCACCCGCACACAGACTCGTCAACGCCCATGGCCGAACCATCGTCGCGAGAGCCCCTGGATGAGCTCTTCCGACTGCCATACATGCAGCGGGCGGATGACAAGGACCTCTCGGACCTCTGCGACAAGGCGGCGGAGCAAGGCCTGAAGGGCTATGGCTCTGACCCAGCAGCCGCAGCCGTGCATCTCACCCTCGTGAAAATGTTGCCATCACGACCAGAGGAGCTCGAGGTCCTGTTCGAGGAGCTCTATCCTGCGGTCCGCGATTCCGAAGGCGGTCTCCAGCTCCTCGAAAAGCTGGACAAGGGGCTGGAGGTCAAGTGCAGCTCCAGCTGGGAATACATGTCGGGCGGTAGACTCAGGAAGGCCTGGATGGTTGCGACCGACGTCGATGTGGCGGAGGAGGTGGCCAGTCAACTGTCGGCCCCCGGACACAAGCTGAATGTTGCGCACGAGTCCATTCGGCACCATTACGACATTCGCTTCCACCGCTTACAGTGGGGGTTTCCGGAGCGCGTCCCCATAAGCTTCCTGGTAGAAGACCACATCGTGGTATGTTTCTCTGTGGCTATGTGATGTCAGCGCTGACGAGACTCAAAACCTAGGGCCGCCAAATTGAGATCGAGAGGTCCCACATCGCGGAGGGCAGGCGTACCCACGCCGGCTCGCTCATCGCACAGCTTAGAAGGGACAGACCCGAGCTTGCCGGGCCGCTGGTCCATGGCATGATACAAACAGCCCGCGGCATCCTCGAGCTGGACCGACAGAGCGAGGCAGACGTGCTCAGTCGGCTTCGCGAGCGTGCGACCGGCGAGGTCCGCCGAATCATCGATAAGATGGGCTGGGCATCCCTGCGATTCCTCGCGGTCACCGCCCTTCAGCTCGCAGAACAGGTCAGCCAGGACGACCAAGCTCCGGCGTCACCGACCGGATCCGGTCATAGCGACGCCGCAGTCTCCAGCGGTGGGTTCGACGAGCCTTCAGGCCCGGCGCATGACGGCAACGACGGCAGCGAAGGGGGGACCAAGCCCCCTCAAACCGCAGCCAGCACCAGCCCGGAAGCAGGACAGGCTGGCGAGGCCGCTAGCGACCGTCGTCTGCATGCAAGCCTCGCCGAAATATACCTCTGTCTTCAGAAGAGGGAATGGCTGGGAGACAAACACTTGATGGCCTTGGCGAGGTTCCGGATGCAGAGGGCAGGCAGCGATACCTGCCGCACAGCGTTCCTCGACGAGCTCGTGATCGACGAGACTCGAACCAGGACCGGCGGTGCGATGGCAATGCCCGAGGACAAGATGCAGAGATTTAAGGAAGCTAGGGTGCGCGGTATGTTCGTAGCTGACCGGTTTCACTGGTCCGTGATCGTCCAGGGCCGGGACGGTAAGACGGTGTATCTCGACACAAAGGAGGAGCACCGAACGATGAGGCAGGCGTCGGCTCAATCCTGGTACAGGTGGTACCTCAACCTGTCCGGCGTAATGCCGGCCGGCGAGGAAGAGGTGGACTGGGTTGATTGCGACGTGCCAACTCAGAGCGATGGGTGGGAGTGCGGGCTGGTCGCTGTTGAGTTGTGGATGCGGTCTGTCACGGGCAAGAGTTCTCCAACGCGCACCATTGAGCGCTGGGACTTGGGCCAGCTGGTGAGCGAGCTTCAGTCCGACATCAGCCACGAGCTGGGTCAGCGAATCATAGACGCAAGTCCCACCACCCCCGACGGCATAAGCTGCATACTGACGTCAGACTCTTAGGCTGCTGTGTGGCTTGACAAGAGTCGGTTCAACCACAGCGACGTCCTCGTGCGAGTGTGCGAGGCTGGAAAGCACCCAGATGGGTTGGAGACCGGCGTGGGTGAGGCGGTGGCGGAGGTGGAGAAGTTCATGGGCGAAGACCAGGCTAACGTCAACCCACAACAGCGCAGGCGGTGCTGCCGCCTGCTGGTTGCCCTCGCGGCACTCGACAACGAACACTGCATCCGCGGCGAGCTTGCGGAGAAGGCGGCACAATCGGAGCACTGGGTTGGGGTGGAGATTGATCGCATCGCAAGGGGCGAGACGTACAATTTCGACGACTTGGAGTCGTTCAAGGTGGGGGGCTCCGCAGCGTAGAGGTTTGGCTCCCACTTACTAAGCTGTCCTGCCTGGGTAGGTACTTGGCATCGGCGCAATCTCAATGTAAATTACGGGCCATCACAGCAACAAAATGCATTTCTGTAGAAATCAAGGGATCTTCTATTTCAAAATACGCATTGCGGATGTTTTTCTTCTTTTCTCAATCGGACTGGGATTGAGCGAGTCCTAAGGACATTTGCCCCAAGTCTTATAACAAGTGCAGCAAAATGAAAGCGTGGAATAGCTGCTCCATTATGACGAAAAATAAGACTGAATATATCATTATAGGTGTTGGAATAGGCTTTCCTCGTATAGGGGCCTCCAACCCTGTTTCCTTTTGTGGTCTTCTCAAGCTGCACATGTAGCCTCGGAGTTCCTTTTACCATATGGCATAGGGCTTGAATATAAGGCAAAAAGAAGAGCGTGAATGTGTTGTGCGCTGGGTGCTGGGAACAGCCGCAGGCAAGACGGGTGGGTAGAACTGCCTCACATTTGAGTGACGCGACTTAATAATGGTGCCCAATTGAATGCCTTCACGACCGCATGCCTCTCTGCTTGGGAACGAAAGCCGAGGCTACAAATGCCTCGAAGGCATGTGCTCCTGTCATTTACAAAAGGGCATTATGCTGAAAAGCAGTCGCGGGAAAGGCATCAAATAAAAGCTGATAACCATGTATCCCGATGATGCTGCCAATGATGCCAGCCGACGGAAGAAACCTCACAAGCACCAAGAAGATCTTGTCCCATCTGAAAATGACAACTACCAGCTACACCTACGGCGTCCACGCCCGTGGGCGAGCGGCAAAGGAGCCTGTCGACGACAAGTCCCTCATCAAATTCTCCGTGGGTCCTGCCCTCATCTCATTGTCGCGGTGGCCACTAACAACCCCGACCACGAAGTGCGACGTCTGCAGGCCCGGGTTCAGCTACAGCCCGTGCCACCCTGGCACCTACGATAAGGAGGTCAACCACCACGTTGCCCTGAGCTCTTGGGTGGCCGACGTCGCGGCCGCCGGCAAGACGCACGTGCTACACAGGGACGGACGCATACACCATCTCTTCCTCCAGGACAAGTCCTTGCCGCGAATCGGCAGGCTACTGGAAAAGTGGCGCTACGCTCACTTCGGGAGCACGAGGTCGCTCAAGGAGCTCCGGACCTCGACGCGCACGTTCAGGGTCGGGGACCAGGACCAGTGGCTGGAGCGGTCGAACGGCGACGTGGTCGACCCTGGCTTCTGGGACAACATCCCGATCAAGGACACAGACGGGGGGGTCCACTTCATCGCCAGGAGGGAGCGCATGAGCAGCGACCTGGCCATCGCGAGAACGCAGTGGGCCGTCTCAATGAGCAACATCTGCAGGACGCTCTTTGGCGAGGGAGCCTACCAGCAGGTGCCAAACCCATTCACCCCCCGCACCGTGCCACTGGCGTCTACCCGCCGCACACAATGTCCCGACGTACAGGTTGACATTTTTGTCACAGCTACCACGGAATTGGACCCCTTTGACTACGACTACGACGCGCAACCAGACCTCGAGCTGGGTTTCTGAGACGGGTCTCAGGCCTTCTCGCCAGCAACCAACCCCCGAGTTCGCTGGCCCGTGCATGGGTTCTGGACGCGTGGACGCTCAAGGCGGCCAAGCTCTGCTGCAGGTGAGCAGATGGAAAGGTGAGAACCGCAGTAGACCCCGCCAAGACAACATCACAATCCCATGCATCGAAAACCACATCTCATAGTGGTTCTGTTGGACCAGTCTATGCAACTGTACTCAGATAGTCTTTCCCGGTAGCCACGAGATGAGCGAAGCATGCTTGGTTGCACTGTTGCGGCAACTGTCCGTTTCGGCAATTTCGGCCTGGTAGAGACGTGTTGATACGTCACATCTTCCCTCGCTCTTTTGCAAATCAGCCTTTAATTTTTGTCCCATTTCACGACTTCTTGTCGGACTGAATGAACATGTGGGAGTAGCTGCTTGTGAGCATGAATCACAAGTGGTATGCTTGATCCATTGCGAGGTTGGTAATAGAATGCCTGCAGTCTCTTGACCGTATTTGAGAGCAGTGCACTCCATGCTCGACACGCCTTGGCGCATGCGAACGAAATCTTCCCTCCGACACAGCAGCCGATACAATCCACTGCCTGGTGTGACCAAGCACCCAGCCCGCCCCAAGGATGGAACCGGATCAGAGCGGCCACGCGGGTCTGCCCGCTAACAATGGAAGTGCCTCCCCCTTCTGAATGTTGGAAACGTACTAAACGGATCGCTTGCAGGGCCCAAGTGGCACGCACGAGAACCTTGTCCACGAGGTACCGTACGGCTGGGACGGAGCGATCAACTTCATTTTCGAGTACAAGAACTATCAGCCGCAATACTACACATACGAGGGCCTGCGGCGCTGCGCCTCCTGCCACCTGCTCTGGTCCAACGACCAGCACAGGTGCAGCGACCCGGTTGGGGCGTGTGAGGCCCACTGCGAAGAGTGCTGGATGCCCGTGCCGAGGGGCGCTGCCGGCAAGAAGCAGCTTGAGCGACACGGCGAGGCCTGCCGGGGCCGGGAGGTCCGTCCCGCCTGGGAGCCCGCCTGGGATGGCACGCTGCACTGCCCGCTCTGCCGCTGCCCAGGCTTCACGGTCGAGAAGATGAAGCTACACCTGAAGAAGGGCGAGGCCGGCTGCCGGGGCCACCGCCGTGACGTACTGGGCGGGGGGCCGCTAGCAAAGGGCTACGACCACCGGTCCATGCGTGCTTGTGATGGATGCGGGTTCACGTTCCACCCGTCTGTGATCGCAACGCACGTCTGCGGAGCGACCTACGACCCAGTGTGGCTGGGGCAGACCACCATCCCAGACATGACCAAGCCCTATGTGGTCTGGTGCCGCGACCTGCCTGCGCCTCACGGCCCCTGCGGCCTTGGTGGAGGGTATATCGGCGGCGACACGCAAGGGCGGATCCCTGACGACCTGTGCGGGGGCAGCTGGCACGTTCCGTACTCGACCAACCTCAGGTACGCGACGGGCCCCGCGAATACCCTTTTCGACCTCACCCGGGAACTGGCACGGCTCATCAACTCACTGGGGGACGGAACATGTGAGGATGACACCCCAGACGACGACGGTGACTTACATTACGATTTCGACGTCGACGGCCTGGTGGCGCAGGTGGAAGGAATGGTGAGCAAGTTCCACTCAGACACCCACGTAGCGCCGGCAGGCTGACAAAAAGGACGAGACACTGGATGCGAAGATCCGGCGCCTGCGCGAGGAGTGCCACGTGTTGAGGGGGGAGAAGAACCGGCGTATCCTCGGTGCCAAGGACGTTCGACCGAGGGAGACGAGGTCCGGCCCATGCCAAGGCGTGGGCTGGAGGCACGGTTTCGTGCCGTGCCAGTCAGGAGCAACGATCAACCTCGACACCGCGGTGCTGAGCACGAGCGACTCGCGCGGCAAGGTATGGTGGGCGCTGGTGTGCGCGGAATGCCAGCGCCTACAGGCTGCTATTCACTCATGGGTCTCCCGCGGTAAGTACAACGCGGACGGCACGAGGCTATGCCCCTCTAACTCATGCCGAGAGCCGGTCTCGAACGGCGTCGAGTGTGAGCAGCATTCGCAGCTGCGAGGGGCGAGGAGGATGGAGGCCAAGAAGGCGCGGCTGCGCGCGCACGGTGCTCAGCCCACCAGCCGGAAGAGCGGGCGCATCTGGCGCATCCTTTCCCCCGGGGACATGCAATCCTTCCTGTCGACATTACATCGGCTTCCACGCTGCCCCTGGGCGGCTGACGAGACCTGGTCGGCCGTTGCCGAGGCGTTGTCCGGCAGGCCTGCCGCGCGAAATATCTTTCTTGTTGACACCGAGACAGTAATCGTCGGTCATGAGCCCAAGGTCCTCGAGCTTGCCGTCCTCGGCGCGGACGGCAGACTCGCGTTCAGCTCGACGATCGACCACGGCAAGGCAGTCTCCGAGCTCTGTGAAGGCATCGGGCAGCAGTTCCTGGGCTACGCGATCGGGATCTACAGGAAGGACGGGACACAACAGGCCCACGGTCTGCAGCCGACGCACGGGGCCACCCCTGCCCAGACGGCACGGGAGCTGGTAAAGCTCGGCCTCGGGCGCGCTGATGCCGTGCTCATCGAGTGGTCCGAGAACGGGTGGGACTGGCGTGCCATCAGGACGCTTTGCGGAGCCAACGCCCTGCCGCCAGGTTACCTGCGCGCCGAGGAAATATTCAGGAGATGTGGCTACCAGGGCCCAATGGACCTCGAGACGCTCTACTACCTCTGCTTCCCGGAGGGTCCGTTGCGCGACAAGCACCACCGGGCGGTATGGGACGTCGAGAAGCTATACGAGGTCGTGCGCCACCTCCTCAGGGCTCGCCAGCAGGACTAGCCGTGGAGGCTCTACACGCCTCCCGGGCATTGTGGCCGTGGTTGCTGCTGGCGGTGGGCTGCTCACTCACTCATATTACCCAAAGGGGCCACCCTCACTACCAGACAAATTACAGACACGCAGAAGTATCGCAGGGTCCATCACGCGCCAACCGTATCCTAGACTTGTCGAAGAAGGCCCAACGGCGGGTGCACGCCGGCCCATGGGAACCACCAAACAGCCTCCTAAGCGTTCATAGCGTGAGGGATTCTTTTTCTCACACACAATACCAGATAGACAATGATTTGCTATATCAGGTTATGAAGGGGGCGTTGCTTTAAGTATCAACGACTTTTCGATTTCATCAATACTCATGATCATCAAAATACTCGCCACCCAAAAGGCATTGGGAAAGGGGTATCGGAGATGCTTGCGACTGATATGCTTGTTACTCCCGATACCTGCTAAGTTTTGCTAGGAGCCCTTGAGTATTCTCAGGGGCGGATTGCGCCCTCGTGACTTCCAATGATTCATTACTTTTACCATTTTATGACCAAATAGTGCATGGGTATTGAGGTATATCACAACCACATTGAACTACGGCTTGTGCCATTCAAAGTCCATTCCTCGAGGAGCTGACTCCCAACGTGCTAAACTGGATGATTTAAAGCGACGGCTGATATGATACCGATGCAGGCAATTCGAAGGTTCTCGACAAAAACATACAACCTCTCAATGACTGCCCGTCACCTGGCTGTTAAAGCGTCGGTAAACAGTGGCTAACAACATACGAAGCTGAATATATGGCCTGCTCTTTCACCTCTTTGCATTTGAGATGGATGACCCAAGTTCTGGTAGGTTTGAAAATCGCTCTTGTTACACAATTGCCTATCCTCCACATTAACAATCAACTAACTAGCACTCAACTTGGCTAGAAATCGCGCCATCACCAAGATCAAAACGTATTGCCATCCACTATCTCGGTGCATATGGGCGACAGTATTGTCCATAACGTTGAACATATCTACTTGGCAGACAGCCTCATGTTTGTCCACTTAGAGTATACTCAAAGATGTATGGCAACAACTTCGGTTTACTACCTAGGAAAGGTCTAGACAGTAGACTGGTAGAGTTTTAAGAACATATCAACTTTTGAGTCGAGACAGTAGGATTCAACGAGATCGAGTGACAAATTTAGTCTATCTGGTTTTACTCGCAACATCTCATACTGTCTCTCATGCTACACGAGTTGTTGTTGACGAAGGCATGACAGCGAGTCTGCACAAGCCAATAGGCACTATTAAACAGCCTCTTGCTCCATGTGAGTGAATATTATAGCGTGGGGATTTTCTTCGTCTTGGACACAATACCAAGCAGATGTTCATTTCCTTCAATAAATATCACTACTATATGGCGTGTCCGCTTGGTCCTTTGAACCAGGTCCTTGCTAGACAGGACTCGAGATAAAGGTTTCAGGGAAAGCACGGTTGACGTCAGCTAGACCTCAGCGGTTGGATGTTGGGGGAAGAAGAGGAATTCAAAGGGGAAAGCTGTAGGACTGGTTCCTCATCCATCTCTTGCAACAACCCTGCAAAGGAAACTCTCCCATACAGATGAGCGGACATGGCAGGCCTTGAGAGCGGGGCGCGGCAGCGTAATGAAGCCACCGTGAGGGCACCAGACACCCGAAGTTTGCAAACGTTTGAGCTAACACCACCCAGGATATCATAGACGCCTGGAGGGGCCTCACGGGGGAGGAGGGCCGAGGCTTGCCGCTGGTGGTGAGGGACTGCTTCGATCACGCCTTCCACCAGCGGCAACTACGCGACGCGACGACCAGGCCTATCGTGCGCGACGCGATCGTGACTGGCATCAAAAGTGAGGCGCCGAGCACAGAGGAGGCCGTGGTCCACAAGGCACTCATCTGCTGCGGCCTGGACGCCAGCGAGCGCCTCTACACCCGCCTCTTTGACCATATCCTCCCTCCGCTCGAGGCTGCCGTGCGCTCTACCGACACAAAGCGCAACAGGGAGATCCGCTTCATGCAGGGCGCCAGGATCGGTCTCGAGCGGGAGGCGAGCGGGAAGTTCGTCTACCACGGTGAGCCAATCTCAGCAAAGCTGGTGGTCTGCGACTTCCTCATGACCATGTTCATCCACGTAAGGCTACCCACTCGACCTCGGCAGGCCACGCCATCGACTGACGCGCGCGCAGCAAATGATGGCCCGCGATAGGCACCTCACGAGAGCGGCAAAGGGCGATCTGCCACGCGAGTGGCAGCACAGGCCCCACAGCCTCCCAGACGCGCTCGAAGCAGTGCCTTTCTGGGCCAACAAGCTGAACGACGCCGACCAGGCGCTGCAGCAGAGCGCCCAGGAGCAGTCAAGCGACCGAGATGCCCCTATCCCAAGCGTCGCGCAGTCCGTACAGCAATGATGAGCCCCCTGCGGTGTTGATCAACTGATGTGTTGGCTGTCGTCTCGGAGGAAAAGAGACCACAGAAATACTGCTTGGGCAGACTTGATTCTTTTTTTATCAGTCGTCCTATTGGCAATTCGTGCTCAAGGGGCCGGGCATCTACCGTGGGGGGTCCATTCGTAAAGTACGTCACATTGCCGAAACACACGACACTCGTCAATCATCATCTCTATCGTCCTACGCATGGTACCAATCTGTACGCAGACATACAAATGTCGATGTGATCGCCCGTCTGCCAATACGCCCTCAGCACCCGATTTGGAGACCAGCCACTGGCATGGGCGAGCACCCCCATCAACACTCCCACACTTCGCCGCTGATTTGCTTAACAGCCAAGTGAAATGTCTCCACTCCCATCCAGGCGAAAATCCATCAATCATCTCAACCATCCCCCCCGACCCATCGTATTGCCCCAGATGATGGGTTGCCAAGCTGGCCAGACCCATCGCCATATCAGTAAGTAGCCCAAAGCCTGTAGTATCTATCAAATCGCCGGCGGGCCCCCTTCTTTTTCTCAAGCGAGGACAAGTCACGAGGGGCACTTCCTCCGAAACGTGGGCACCAGTCCTGCATCAGAGAAACCTGTGATCAGGTATGTCTGCTTTACTGTAGCGGCTGCAAGCCCATCCGTGCACATGTGTGAACAGAAAGGACGTCCTAGTGTGCGGTCCACGAGAATCGACAACTTGGTGCTGCGGCCTTTTGCCATGTCGTTTCGGCCGCGTTTGGCGTCTCTGTCGGGCTGGCATTCATGAATGTGTTGCATCAGAGCTGGTCCGAGTCATCAGAGTCGTATATGAAGATCGAAGACTGCACTTTAGGCTTACTGACGCCATCGTCGTTCTCGCCGTTGGTGTCCTGGACGCCGTGGTCCTTGGGCGTGTTGGCAGCACACGCGCTCACCGGGTCACGAGGGCCCAAGACTGGCGCAGCCACGGTGGCAGACTTGCAGGTCGCAGCCTTCTTCGGGGCGGGTGCAGGGCTGGCGGACTCGGACCTTCGACGTTTCCTGTCGGCAGAGCCTCGTGCGGCGGATGGCTCGCCTGCAGAACCTGCAGGGCCCGGGACCGGGTGCACCGTACCACCGTGGCTGTGCGCAGGCTCTGCAAGCCGGGCGAGCATGCGATCCAGCTCTCCTGACTTCTCACCCTTTCCGAATGGTCAGCAGTCCGCATCCGTAGGGTCCGGGGGCAAGGGTGACAAACCAAGATGTAGATTGAGAGGATGTCGTCCATCGTCAGCTGCATCTCCGCGGACCGCAGCTGCTGCGCCAGGCCGAGGTGCTCGATGAGGCCTGTCTTTGTGACTTCTGCGAGGTTGACGCCCTCGGTGAGACTCTTGTACAGACGATCATAGAGGACGTGGCCTTTGGGGACCCCCATCTGCTGAAGCGCGTTGTGCGCGTAGTGTGTCGTGTCCCTCTTTTCCCAAAACCGCCTGGCCTTCCAACCGGTGCTCGTTGCTGCCTTCCTGGAATCCTCAAAGGCCATAAGGGGCTTGTTGGCTCGCTTCGTCAGAAGACTGGTGACCCACTGAGGCTCCTGTGGCATTGCAGAGGTCATATTGGCAATACTGGGGTAAAAGGTTGCTGGGTCCGGTATTGGCCCTATCTTCGCAGGGAGTTAGGTGTTGCTATAAGTACAAAACTTCATGGCCGGTGAAGCCCCCCCTTTCAGCCCTTGAATGCTACCGTAGCAAACGAAAGGTCCATTAACAAAACTGGTTTAGAGGACGGCTCTTAGCCAAGCTGGTTTCGTTCTTAATCCGATGACAATGCTCTTCATTTAAAGAAGAAGGGAAAAAGAAGAAGAAAAGGGAGCTGCAAGCAGGTCTCTTCTTACAGTCCCAAACGCTCAAAGACCCAGCATTGGATAATGAACGAAATGCTGATAATAGTAAATTCAGAGCATGATAGCCCTCTTAGATCAAGGGACTTTGTTTCTCAACAAGGACACCTTGCCATGCCTTCAAGTTTTGGTGGGCTTCTTGCCAAGGTGCTTACACCTCTTGCGCAGGGCTGTTGGGGCGATCCTTCCATCCAATCGATCTGACATACTCTGCCACGTCTGTGCTTGATTTTCCTGCTCAATCAACCAGTCATCTAACAGCTGGTCACCAACTCTGCATTCGTCCCACAGGACCTGACCGCCACCCCTTTTCCGTATCACTACCTCTCCCAGACTATCACCTGTCTTCCCAACGCTTGGTTGAGCATCACCTGTCTTCCCAACGCTTGGTTGAGCAGAACGACTCGCAGACCGTCCCCTTTTGATGGGGGTGCTTGCTGGCTGGCTCACGGCAATCTCGGAAGGAGTCGAGAAGAGTTCAGATGATGCTGGGGAGCCGGAGTCGTTGGGGATGTATTTACTTCCCCCGTCGCTGGTGGGACTTCCATCGTGTGGGCGATTGGGAGGCTGGACTACCGGATAGAACTCGGGTGGCTTGTTCTGCCAGTCCTCGGGCCCCGACTCGCCCAGGCTCAGCTTCGTCTGTTCACCCGTCAGCAGCAGTCTCACGCGGCAGTGGCGTTCCAGCAGTGTTGCTTACCATGAGGTATTTGGTGATGCCCTCCTCGAAGGAGACAGGGTCCAGCTCTAACTCGCTGCCCTCAAGCCAACCCGCTTCGACGTAGGTGTCCCCTGCGCTGCCCGAGGATTGCCTCCTGCCGAGCCAGGAATACTCGAAGCATCTGGCGAGTCCCTGGCTGACATCCATCTTCCTGCGGATATGTTTTTGCATTTCCGTGACGATGCCCACGTCGTAGAGCTTCTTGTACTGGGGGTGGTCCACATCGACGCCTTGGTTGAACAGCGTCAAGTGGAGTGCGGCGCCACACAGCTCGTCCTCCATTCCGGTCTTGGCGCTTCCCTTCCAACCTGTCATTTTGGCCAGGCTGACCCATTGGGCTTTGACTCCCTCGGAGAGAGGCTGTGCGCTGAACAGGCGCTCGAGGTACCTTGCCTCCTGCCCGCGTGGCCTCCGCTGGGGCTTCCCGGACTTGTCCAAAGGCAGGCCGTCTGGGTCCTGTACCGGGTCCTGTTACGATTTAGTCCCCGTTTCTCAGTGGGTGAAAGGGTGTGTGTGAGTATGGGGAAAGGGGCTTACCTGCGGACCGGCGGGAAGGGGAATGCCGAATTCCCCAAAGATGACGTGAAGGACCTGTGCTTGCAGCCCATCGCGGCATGCTCGCAGTTCGTCCTTAGTCAGGTTGTTGATGCGCCCAATGTCGGCCATGTGCTCTGCCAGCTCCTCCATCGGCAGCTTCGCCGCCAGGGACTTCCGGCGCTCGCGCTCGCGCTCTCGCTCGCGTTCGCTTGCTTCGTCAGCCATCGTGTTGCTGGGTTCTGGTATCACGGCTTGGAAGGAGAGAAATGCGTGTTCGTAACCTGTCTGGGCTTTGCTGGTCGGAAATGACAGTTTCTCGGTCGGGCGCGGGAGGTTTCTGCTTCGTAGCAGACGCAGAGGTCAGGACGTTATATCACTCTCAACTCCTGCCGTCATCCTGTGAGGAAAGGTCCCCACAATTATTGAGGATTAGGGCCTGCTCGTTATGGGAAGTACCTGAAAGTTCCTCCGTCTCTTTCGGTCTACTGTGATGTCGGAATGCGTGGCTGAATCCGAGACATGGCATGTCGGCTAGCCACGGCACGCTTGCAAACCTGACCAAACACGAGCCTCAGTAAATGCTTCCCGCTTTGGGACGCACAGGCCCTCCTCTCATGGCCTGCCTTGCGTACCGGTTGCTTCATTGGGCCCGGCAACAGCTGCCAGCGTCCTTCGCTGGCAACGAGTCACGATTGCCTGCTCACAGGTCACCAATAGCTATCCTGCCAGGCTGACCATGACCTGCCGTCCTTCAGATACGTCTAGTTGTGCACTCAGGTGTGTACAATGAGGAACGCATGCTGACAGCCTCGTTCCGGGGCTGGGAAGTCTAAGATTAGGCTGTGGGCTATTACTAGCAGGCCCTCACATAGACAATCATTGTTGATCAAACCTGGGTGAGAGGACTTCCTATAGCACGATAGGAGCTATCTTGTGGCGAGGTGTCTGCTGGCCTAGCCATATTGCCAATTGCTGACCATTGCGATGAGAAAATGGCCGTTACCAAACCCCTGATGAGCCCCAGTACCCAACTATAAATTCGCAGTCTACTAGCCTGTGTGTGCAAGAAGATGCTTTGCAGAAATTGTGGGGTCAAAAATTACTTTGCTGCCCTGCCCCTTTCTTGCAAAGCAATAAACTCTTGAGGTCTCTACTGGTCTATCCGAAGCGCTTTTCTGACATTCCGCGCATTTCCATGCTCAACATAGATACCATGTCTCCACCCCATCTTCCTCCACGGCAGGATCAGGCATAGGGCTGGAATCGGTTGACGTAAAGCCCTCTCCCCATCGGCCCGAGGGCCGGGATCTATGTAGCACAGGAGTTCGCCAAGACCCCACCCGCTGTTCTCCACCCCGGTCGTGGCACAAATCACATTCTGTACCACGAGCACCTAATGTCTCTGATGATACGATATGCATCCTTATGACGTAAATGCGTCCTCTGACTTCTGGAGGACAAAGAGAACACTGGGTTGGGCCTCAAGTAGTGCCCAGGCACAGCCTACCGGCCTGCATCTTGCTCCGCTCGCCCCTTTGCCCCGGTCGGTCCGGCTCAGCTGCCAGCTGGGCAGGACCACCAAATTAGTATCCGTGCATAAGTACTAACACCACCAAAACCCTTCAACTTCAACCACCGTTCACAGAACAATTACAGAGAGTGTGATATAATCTTTTGATTCCAAGTTGTTCAGAATCAAACAAGGAATTTGTTGATATCTTTTTTTGAATTTAGATACGTTTTGTTGTTAATATGCAGTCCAGCAAGCTTAATCGGGTAGAATCTCACCTTAGCTATGCACGGATACTCATTTGGTGGTCCTGCTGGGGAGCAAACTCGCTTGGTACCTTCTGGCTGTCTGGATGTGATGACGGTGGGCGAAAGACTGGGGAACCGTGACAGGGTTTCGAAGACAGGGGTCCGACTCCACCAAACTCGTTGTACAGAGAACGCCTTCTCCCTGGCCTCCTCCAAATCGGGCACGGATATGGAGCTGGAATGTTTGTGGTACAGAGCGTGCCCTCTCACCCTCCATCCGAGGGCCGGGTCGTTGCAGGATGGAGATTGCCCTTTCCCTCTCTCCTCTTTCTGTTTGTGCTGGAATCTGCGGCGTGCAGATAGAGTGTGCCGTTTCCTCCTTGGCCAGCTGGCCGAGCGGGATCCATGTAGTACAGGGGATGCCTTCTCTGTTTGAAGGTCTGGCGTGCAGTCAGAGTGCAATACTACCCGGGCACAAGCAACAGCACTACCAAAACCTTCAGCTTCTACCACATTTGGCACGACGACCACCGAGCGTGTGGTGAGGTCCGTTATCATCAGTCTGCTCAGGATCAAATCAGGAACCCACAGGTGTCTTCTTCCAGTCCACACACTCTTTCCTGGTCGATCTGCGTGCTGGTGACCCAACGGTGGAGAACCTGGCCCTGCATGATACCACAGTAGGGCTGGAATCGCGTGGTAAAGAGCATGCTTTCTTGCTTCTCACCGCATCTTACGGCTAGGGAACGGGAGCAAATGCACATGGGTGGGGTCATCCAGGTCGGCAGATCCTCTGCTTTGCCCTCGCCGTTTGTTTTTTTTTTGGGGGGGGGGGGGAGTGATGACAGTGGGAGCAAGGAGGGTGCCCTCTCCCTCTCGCTGTGCTTATTTAGTACTCAATGGCGAGAGAGCGCACACCATCGCATTTTTCCCCTTGTTGATCAGTTTCGGACATATCCAAGTATTCGTCTTTCTTGTTTAGAAAAGCTGAGCGCTGCTGTAAGTGGTAAGCAGTCTGGAGCGGAATTCAACTTTGGTCACTGACATTGTGACCAGACACAAGTCCTTGAGATGAACGCACCGGCGATGGATACCCCCAACCCAGAACAGGTAAGCAGCCGCCCCAACTTGTCTCAGGCCAGGCAGCTGGTTGTCTGCGAGGCTGGGGGAGATCCCGCCAAGATCACTGGTCCAGCTGACACGCAAGTGGAGTCTGGACGACAGACCGTGTCCTCCGAGACACGGTCCGAACCGCGAAGCGGCCAGAACGGTGAGTACATTGCGACCCAGACCGACGATAGTACCTGTACTGATGTGAGGGGCACAGGTTGGGAGCCGGACCCTTTCGGGCAGATCTTCGCCGGGAAGAGAATGGCGAAGCTGCCGAATAGGCCGCTGAACCGTTTGGGAGTGCAACTCCTTGAGAAGGCCGAGGCTTTGGGTGTCACCCTGGACGATGACGCCAGTGTTTACTGGGGCGCAGCGTGCATCACGCTGATGCAAGCTGGCTTCCAGCCACGAACGTGCTTCTTTGTAGCGATGTGCCAGCGCCTCAGTCAGTGTGCAGAGGGCGCCGATGACCTGGGCGAGTTTCTCGCAGCCCTGCATCCAGGCTTGTTATGTGAGAAGACAGCCGTGGGCTACACGGTGCAACGTGATGGGAAATTGATCTCCTGGCGAGGCAGCGTCGCTGCCCAGTACTATGTGGAGACCTTCGTGTTGGTAAGCAACCCCGCCACCGTGGATTTACTGTGGCATACAGCTGCTAATACGCGTACCCGTGACGTTAGAAGGAGGGGGTTCGTTGGCAGACCGCGGCCCGGGAGGGAAGCCAGGAAGGGCAGGGCCCCTCTCGGCCCCCGGATCATTTGCTGCAGCCCGGCCCACAGGCAGCGTCTCTGGCTCCGGAGGAGAGAAAGAAAAAGAGATCACGGGGCCAAGCACTTTTGGACAGCTTGAGTCCTGTTAGGCGGAGGAGGAAGCTAGACGACACACAGGCACCATCCCCGTCTCGCAACAAGGACAAGGATGGGAGATCATTGAGCAAGAGGTTGTCAGACAAGTTGAGTCTTGGGAAGAAGGGGGGAAAGTGAACCGATCAGTTGATTCACAGCGGTACTTTTGTGTTTTCAGTACATCTGGCATTTGGTATCAATGTTTAGTTTCCGGTGGTTGTACCTACAGACAGATGAGCCGAAATCACAGCCATTTCTGGTCACGACTGTTTCTACTGCACAGCACTGTTCTCCATTTTTTCGTATTCATATTAGTAGACCTCATGTGGCGGTCACTCTAGGGTGCAGTCAAATGGTAGGTACGGTGCGTGGATTACTGCTATTCTAGAGTGACCGCCACAAGTGGTAGCTACAACTTGTGGCGGTCACTCTAGGGTGCAGTCAAATGCCTGCAATGCATTGCCCCTGTGGCGGCTGCCACACCTCAAATCAGATGTAAGAGCCTAGGATAATCAATACTGCCTGGCAAAGGTCAAGACGCAAGCAGTATCGTCCAAGGAGCTGGTCACATTGCAAAAATCGGCGGCTGCCTAGGCACGCCGATGCGCTAAAGCACTGGCGCTGTTGGTGGAAAACGAAAGTATCCCCCCCCCCTGTCGTTTTGACTCGCGCTCCCCTTTCCGCTCTCAAGATCCTAATTTTAAAATTCAATTATAAATTATTATAGTTTTATAACACAGTTAAATATTTAAATATAAAATATATATTTATAATCCTTATTATATATTTTATAATATAAAAATATAATATTTATTAATATATTACATTATTATATTATTATATTATTATATTATTATATTATTATATTATTATATTATTATATTATTATATTATTATATTATTATATTATTATATTATTATATTATTATATTATTATATTATTATATTATTATATTATTATATTATATTATTATATTATTATATTATTATATTATTATATTATATTATTATATTATTATATTATTATATTATTATATTATTATATTATTATATTATTATATTATTATATTATTATATTATTATATTATTATATTATTATATTATTATATTATTATATTATTATATTATTATATTATTATATTATTATATTATTATATTATTATATTATTATATTATTATATTATATAATATTTATTTTATATAAAGAAAATAAAGTTTTTTTATTTATAAATATATAAATATTATATTAAAAAAGTTATATAATATTAAGACGGCGCTATTACTGCTAATAAATAAAAATGCAGAGATTTATATAAATTAAATCAAAAAGTATATAGATATTTAATTACGTGACTTGCAATTATACGCCTATAATTACTAGCGCCTTATATAGCCTTTATTATTATTAAACTTAATATAACCACCTTTTATTAATATTAAATGAAATTAATTAACTTTTAATTAAAATTAATTAAATTAATATTAAAAATAATATTTAATTACTTAAATTTTATTTTTTAATATTATAATAATAATATAAGCCCTTTATTACTTTAATCTTAAAGCATAATAATAAAATAATTATAAAAGGGCATTAAGAAGATTATAATTTATATAAATTAAATATAAATTAATATATTATGTAAATAAATTTAATTAAATATAATTAATTAATTTATAACTTTATAAAATATTTAAAAAGCTAATTATAATAAAGGTAATAATAATATTATTATTAAAGTTAATTTAATATTACTTTATATTAATTTAATAGCAAGGCATTAATTATACGCTAGCTATAATATATATTTATATACCTTTTAATTTAATTTATATAAATCTTTATATTTATAAATAAATTATTTAATTAAAAGATTTATAATAATTAATTCTGCTAAATAATTACTTTTAATAATATATAAGCCTTAGTTTATTATAATTCCCTTTAAAGCCTTTTAAAGCTTTAAACTTTAAAAGCTAGGTTATAAAGCTTATAAGAGGCTTAAAAATTAATAGGATAAGGCTTTTAGTTATTTATTTACGCTTATTAAATATACTCAGCCTTCCTTTTTAATAAGACCGTCTTAAAAGTCTCCCTTGCCTAGGCACCCTATTAATTTTCTAAGCAAGGAGGTTTAAACCCTTACTTATAAAATTAATTATTAAGACGGCGCTATTATTATTAATAAATAAACCACTTGGCTAAAAGACTTATAATAATTAATTCTGCCGATTAATTGCTTTTAATAGTATATAAGCCCTGGTTTATTATAAATATTATAAATATTATAAATAATATTAATAATATAATATTATTAATATTTTATTATTATTCTTTATAAAATAAGATTTATAAATATATTTTTTATATTATATAAGTTTATTTAATTAGAAATAGTTATTATAGAAATAGTTTATATTTTATGTTTTTATTGTTTTGCAGCGGAGGAGGGAGCGCGAGTTAAAAAGATAAGGGGGGGGGGATACTTTCGTTTTCCACCAACGGCGAGCCAATTACATAATCGTCTTAGTGACTCCCCTCGAGCTGTGCAGAACGGTGCGAAACATGACGGACAGGCCCCCTATGAACGGTATTCCAGTAGCAGCCAATAGTCCCGGCCGGCCCATTTTGCTCTCTGCTCTTGTCCACATATCGTCTCGCCCGGACGCCCCTCTGCGATCACCTGTGCAACGTGTCAGGGCCCTGGGCTGAACGCACGCCGGGTCCAGTCACCACTGACTGGAACTGCAGTGTGTATTCGCTTATCTTATCAGCCCAACTGGCCTTCAGAACCTGCATGACTCCATTTGACAGCCTCGCCGCCCCCCCCTTTCTTTCAGTCAGGGGCCATAGCTGTGAATCATCAATTCTTACCAGTCAGCTTGCGTCCCCGGTTCCCATAGGTATCCAGGACCGTCTCATAACGGTATTTTCGTTCTGCCCGATCAGCCACGAGCCCGACTCGATATCTACAGCTGACAGAACTGTCAATTGACGGCCGCTCGGTCTTTGTTCGGTGGAGAGCAGGTCGTGGCCCGAGCTTGCGAGGGACGCGGGGCGTTCTCAGTGCTATGAGGCTTGGCCAAAGTTATCTTAATGTGGACTGGTCATATTCAGAGTCTCAAAGCTGGATTAGCTAGAGCATGTGTTCGCCCTTTTCACATGCAGTAGAACGACACTCTCCAAGAAGGGATGATTGGTACTGAGGACTGTAGATGCACATATTCGAGCAGTCTCTACCAGGCCACATTGAGGGGTGCCATGCGCCGTGTACATCAGTCTGGCGAGGTCATCCATGACCAACTCGTGGTCAATCCCTCTATGAGGACAACTGAAGAAGACTTTGGTGAACATGTGTCAGAAATGTGACGCGCATAGCATGACGTGGGCAAAAAACGCACCAGGGCCTGCGTAGCAACAAGGAGGACGCCATATCGGCTACCCTCCCGGGAGGCAATGGCAAGAGCATGTGATCAGGTTCATGTTAGCCCCACTGCTGTGAGATTTGTCAATACCCTGAGAATAATATATCATCTTCACCACTGCTCCGCCAAATCTTCCGCAAAGAAGGTGAGGGTACGGTTCTCATCTTCCTCCAGGGGAAAGGTCAGCCAGGTCATCTGCGCGGAAATGCTGCGACACAGTCAGGCAAGTAAATAAGTTACCTCATCTTTCTCCAAATCATGGTATCATCTAGCAGCTGGCGTGCTACAGTTGCCAGCCCAAGCTGGTCGTATATCATGGTCCTATCATCAATATCTGGCTCGTATTCGAGTCTAATAATGCGAACGTCGCGATTCTCGGAGAGATCTCGATGGATCCAGGCACGGCAACCCTCTTGATCTAACCACGGCCGTTTCCTGCTGGAAACAAGCCATCCACAGGGACGATCCTAAATTCCAACAATGTGATTTTTATTCAAATAAAACAGAGGCAAATCTTTTGGTAGACTTGGCGGGAAGACTTTGTAACATGCTGAACGTCTGCGTATATGCTGGTTTGGTTGAGCGGCTCAGTGAACGCCATGATACTCTGCGAACTGAAGGCTACGTAACAGGACTCCAAACTATTTTACATATATCCTGTTTGGCTTGCTCTTTCTTATCCCCCCCTCTGGTTTTTTCCCTTTTTTCCCTTTCCCCCCCATTTTATTTTGGGGGGGGGGGGGAGGAGGCCGGGGGTGCTGCTGCTGCTATTGCTATCGTTGCCGCTGTACTAAGGTGGTGTTATTATCCTCGATGTCGACTGCGAATGACCAATATAGATGGACCGGTTGCTGAGTAGTTTTCAAGAATATTCCATGAAGAAACGACGAGTTAATATAATCTCCCTTATGATACAGGTCTTATTACACACAGGAAATCTCAGCGATCAGCAAACCAGATGTATGTCTGAGAAGCTGTAACACTGAGGTCAGATTCCTCGTTTAATTAGAATCCCTGCTCCTTGGCAATGTACTTATTGCAACGACCTCCTACAGGGCTACAGCGCCGGCGCGGCATGGGTGGTTCGTGTAGACGAAGACGGATCTATTGTGAGCATGTGTGGTTTTTCGGGCCTAGACACCTGGCTGCCTGGGAACTTGGGACACGGTGACGCCAGAAAGGGCGGCTGTGACAGCTTACAAAAAGGGATAGCCGTCCCGCGGTCTGAGCTCGGTTTTCCATATCACACCCGAGTCTTCCCAGCCAACCCAGCGGAACCAGCCTCGCCTCGACTTGACAAGTCAGCCAGCAAGCGCCAACTGCTGCCATCCAACACACGCCCTTCGTGTGACCCAACACTGAACTACACACTAGCGGACCAGCAGGCAGCACCACCCGAGACAATGCAGCCAGACGATCTTAGGATCGCAGTTCAGCCTCGGTAAGCATGCGACCTCGCGATAATGCAATCATTTTTGGCGCCCGTAACCTTGTTCTGACCTACCAGTGGTAATCCCTTCATCAACCTCCTCTCCGACCTCGCTTACCTCGCTTACCTCGCCGTCGGGTGCATCACGGGCCTGGCCAGGCTCGCATTCTCCGTGTGCGTGACCGTCCGACTGGGCAACTCAGGGTTCAGGGTCCCCCAAGCCTTATTTGCTGCCATTGTGGCTATTCTCGCCTACCTCTCGCTGACGGGCGTTGCGACAATTGTGACAATTGTGACTCGCGGTTCTGTCACCAAGGCCCCCGTCACCACGCTGGACTGCGGCAGCGCCTGCTGCCGGATCGTGACGGCCTGTGACCTACACCTGCGTCTGGAACCGCTGACCAGTCGCCGGCTCACGCGGCCGGCTGATCAGACTCCCTCCGCCTCTCTCTACTCGGTCTTGCAGGTCAGCCACTCGATACCAGGTGCGGATCTCCGAGATGCCGCTCGTGAGACTGTGGGCAGGGTGCGTGACGGTGGCTTCTCCGACACTGAAGTCGACAGCATGGTGTCCGCCGTCTACCGCACGGCGCAGTTCCTCGAGCACGGCCCGAGCCGTCAGGCCTACAACGACTTCGTCATGCGGGCCCTCCCGGACGAGCATGCGCCACGAGACCCCGTGACCAATCGCCTCACACTCATCTGCTCCGCCGCCAGGGACCAGTGCTGCGAGACCGCTGAGCATGGCTCATGAGATGATGACCCGCTTGGACTTCTTCGACGGTGGACTTTTTTTTCCTGGTTCTGCTTGTGTTTCTGTTGCTGCTATTTCATTTCAGCGGACCGGTCAGGAGCGTCCAGCTGGCTTGTGTGTCACTGTGCAGGCTTTGGGGCCTTGGGCTGTCGATGATGTGCTTCGGGCCATCGACACAATCCGGAGGGACGGTTACGAGAAAGGATTGTAGGACAATACCGTTGCAAATGGACCCCACGGATGCGAATCATTTGTGGGCACCAGAGAACAACAGCCTATCGCTCACCGGTCCACTTTACCTGTGGTCGCTGCATGCAAAGGGGGTCTGCAGAGAGGGTCGCCCTGAGCACCATACTGGGCCTTTCTTCCTTAGATCCTGATTATCAATGCATTTGAAAAACTATAATCTTCTCTTCTACACTGATGGTCGGCTATTTGGTGGTATCTTGCTGCAGCAAATAGACTTGTGGAAGAGATTGTCACAGAGCTAGAGGGTGGTCATTCATGGTCTCGCCCACTTTGATACAATCAACTCAGGCAAGACTTCGACCATGTTGGTTTCTTTCTTTGACTATTTTTCTTCTCGATTCTTCTTGACTGCTTCGCCGACCCTTGATTCCTGTCCATTGTTTTGTCTACCGGCTGTCCCCGGTGGTATGCTTGACTTCACAACTGCTGTCCAGCCTGCAGCCCGTGCATAAAGTCAACTATGGTACGGTACACCGGCCCGGCCCCTTTGTCCGACGGCAACTCGAATTTCCCCGAGTATTTGATTCTGGTTCAATGCTTTGTCAATATGTTGCGAAAGGAAAGGGTCATCGGCCATGACAAAGTAATATATCCAGGCCAGAATAATGTGGTTTTTGGGCTCTTTGAACTCGGCTTTTCCTTGGCAGGTTTACTGAGGTGAGGGCTTTTTTCAGGGCTTGCATGATGCTGCGGTGTCTTTTGATAGTAGTTAGGAAGTATGTATCGATGTATATCAGAAGGAACAGATAGATTCATTGGTTGTGAGCTGTTACTTCTTTTTCAGAGAGGTCGCATCACCAGTGACTAATTGCATGAGCCAGCATTGGGCTTCTAGTCGATGACCTGCAGTACCAGTCTCAGCTAGCCTTGTCTATGCGGTTATATAAGACTGCCTGTTCTATCTTTTGTCCGAGATGACTTTACTTGAAATCTGCTGTCATCGGTACCGTATACCTGCATAATGCTGGGTCTCCGAGTGACTGTATGACGGGATTTTCTATAGCTTCAAAACAGTATTTATATGGGTAAGAACGTAACTACTTAGGCAGGATCGATGGAACCACGAGAACGTTGCCCATTTCAATACTGTTCCTACTATGGTAGCAGGTACCTTGGAACAATCTGGTTGGGCGATGTGAATGGGCAGGGAAACGGTGCTTCTGGGGACAGGACTGTGCGGCGTGCTGTCTTGACAAGGCTCATACTGCGGGCTCTGGCAGCCATAATCCGAGCCATATTTCGCTAATCCACCAGGTTCGTAGGTGCCTAATCCCTCCTTCTCCCACTACAGTAGGCAGCTGCGGCGATGCCGCCTTCTGGATTCCGGCTCCCCCAGAGTGCGGACGTCGACAATGCGCAGGCATATTTTTGCCCCCTGATGGCCTGGTTGGGACAGCCTGCGGAGGAAGCCTGGTCGCCACTCCACGTTGATACCTTGGGCGGGATGCGTCAGTCCTGTCAACTGGTGCTGCCCTGGCAAGGTCGGCTTGCATTTAATACACGCCTCCCCCGTTCCGACGACTCAATGCGGTCCTCCTTTTCTCTCCTCCCTTTAACCCCAACTTCCTCGGCCTCGCGCAGAATGGCGGCTGGGATTGTGTGCTGCTGACCGAAGGCCGGACGGGTACCCTATGTGGATGTAGTTGAGCTGGACCGGGCACGGCTCCTCTCCCATAGGTCATACTCGGCTGGCCCGAAATCGTCTCACCTTCTCGGCGGTCGTCTCCTTGGTCCGTTGTGAGGATTGGGGCCCGGTGGTCTGCCTGCCTGGCTGTATTGCTGTGAGCTCCTGCTTGTGAGTGGAGGACGCGTTCGGGCACCCTTGGCGTTGTAGTTGATCTGGAGCCCGGCCGGATCCTCGCCCATGTGGTCACCCTCGCGGCCAAACCTCTATCTTGTCGTGGGCTCCTCTTGCAGCGTCGTGGTGGGCGGCTGCGCGACCGACCCCTTGATGTGGCTTCGTTATCGGCAACTTTTTGGCTGTCTCGCGCCGATGGGCCATCATATCCCAGCCTGGCGCGGTGTATAGTGGGTCGAGGTTGGGCCCGCCTTCCCACTGCACCGCGAGCCAGCGCTGCGAGGGCCCTGCCTGACGGTCGATCTTCTGATGATTTCTGCGCCTCTCTAGGGGTCATATCTGGTGTGGGTGTCTGCCGTTTGCTCCCGAGGCCAACAGGATGATTGGGCTGCTGGTATCTCGCCAGCGCCCGACTTCAACTCTGGAGTAGTATGGCGGACGCTTGGGCGGGTTAGTGGGCACACCTTTTTTTTCCTTCCTTTTTTTTTTTGTTTTTTTTTTGAACTCGTCTTGTTATTTTCTGTCGCCTGTAATCACATGTGCATGGGCAGCAATGGCATTCTGTTATTGCTTCCCATGACATCGTTGTCCAGCAGTTCTCTTGGCCCAAGCATATAATATCTTCAAGTGCAGGCCGTGGGTTAGTATCCCATTAGATTGGGAACTGTCACCAGAGAAGTACGCTCTAAACAGAATAGTTAGAATCCTAATAAATAACTTGAACAGCCCCTTCAAGATGAAAAAGTGGCCCAAGTGGTCCGAAAGCAGGCAGAGGGACAGATTCTTAGAGGGACTACTCAGAGAGAGCAGTATCTCTGTAGCAAAGTATATTATCCCTTTGCGTATTTAAACATATTCATCTTTAAGTTCTAGATGTGAAGCATCCTCTCGATGATTACCTTTTAATTCTTTCTCAATATTCGAGCCTTCTGGCTGGGATGGTTGGTTTCCTTCTAGGTCCTGATTTCTGATCTCAGATTCAATGCTGAACTACTACTACCTTCCTGACCGGTTGGCTGTTGAATAAATTTTCAAAGTCAAGTTCAAAGTCAAGAAGTTATTATTTACTTGTGATAAGCCTTCATCACTATTTCTTCTCCTGATCCAACCTTCTCTTCGTAAACTCTTTGGCTCTAGATAGAGGTCTTGACAAGATCAACCCTTTGGAATCTAGTATTTAACCTAGTAGCATCACCTTGTTGATCCAGACGGCTTTCCTTTCTTGCTTCTTTGAATTTCTAAAATTCTTAGAGAATATCAACAGAACCATCTCAGCATTAACAACTATTAAAGCATTGCCATAATTGCATGTAGAATATTGACTGATTACCTGCATCGCCTATGTTGTAGTACCGGAAGCAGCGCTTGTGTTGTTGTCGTTTACCAGAATACACATTGCCAATGTAGTTGAGCAGTTCCTCTACTGTGATACTTTGAGTCGCTGGTGGAGAGGTGAGTGGGCAAGTCGCAGTTCTAGGCGCAAAGGTGCCCGCCGATCGTGAAGCAAACAAGGTCACCGTAACACAACGTGCCTGGTCAGACAGACGACGATGCATGGGCTGTTCATTTCTGATGAAGTGGGGGCTATTTGGGCCTATCTACGCCGGATCCTCTCGGCCCCAATTGAAGTGGGTGTGTTGCTGCGTGCCACAGCCACCGATTTCCTGCGTGCGCAGAGCCCTATATTTGCGCGCTCGTGTTAGCCTGTGGTGTATTGACGCGCTCTCCCGGTCTGTACATACATTGGGGCGGGGGTTACGGAGCGCCTTGCCGCTCGCCGTCATCAACAACCTCCTCCCACTTCTGAGCCACCAGTCGCAGGTAGGCCGGGAATAGGTGCTTGGTTGACTGTCCCGGGGCGGCTTCGGAATACAGATTGAGGATTTCTTTCGGCACGGGAGCACGCATCTTTACGAAGGTAGACATGGAGGGGAGCTCGAGGGTGAGTCGGAAGACGTCGGGTTCTGGGGTGCTGTCGCTCATTACCGGCGCGAGGATTTTTCTGAGGCTCTGGGATAGTGGCTCCGTTGCTTTTCCGGTTTGGGTGACTTCGATCAGCTCGACCCGTGGTTTTTGCTATGGGACCTGTTAGCGTGCTCAAACAAGGTTGGCCTTGTGTGCCCAACCGTGTGTCGACACGTGCGTACCTGGGAGCCGTCGACAGCTGCTGCATTCTGGACCTCATTGGCGGTCTCCATCTTTCCCAAGGGTATGGATGTCGGCATGGTAGTTGAAGGGGTTGGATGCGGTGGAGCGTTTAGGTTATGTATTTCCTTGTGGTGTATTGTAAGTGTTGATTGATATTATTTTGCTACCTGCAGATGAGGCTGGCAGAAGGCTTAAATACTGCTAAATTGGGTGCCGCTGTTTGTGGCAAACGAAGTAATGCCCCCCCCCCCCCCTGTTGTTTTGACTCACGTTCTCCCCTCTGCGTTTAAAATCTTGTGATAGCACGGCTTATAGGCTGCTACGTATTTCTAATTGCGATTGGAAATTACTAGTCTTTTAGCTGAGCAGTCTATTTCACTAGCAGCAAATAGCAAATCCATCTTAAATCTTAAATTTTAAATTAATTTATATTTTATTATATTTTAATAATAAAAATAAATATAATTATATAAATAAATAATATATTAATATAAACATATTTATATAATAACTTTAATATATAATTAAAGCTTTATTATAAAATTAATATAATATAATATTAATTTTATAATAATAATATAATAATATAATAAAAATAATAAATTAATATTATTATTTTTATTTTCTTTATAATTATATTTTTTTAAAATTATAATTATTTAATTTTAAAATATATTTATATTTATTATAAATATTTATTTTATTATTATTATTATTATTAATACTTTTTAATAATTTAAAATATTTTAAAAATTATTTAATTAATCTTTTTATAAATTATAATATTAATTATTAAATTTAATAATTAATATTTTATTAAAAAGTATTATTATAAATATTCTTTTATTTAAAAAATTTAATATTTAATTATTTAATTATTTATATTATATTTTTAAAAATATATAATATTATAATTATAAAGAATATTATAATAAATAAATAACCTTTTAATAAAAAATAAAGAATATTAATTTTTAATTATAATATTATTAAATTATTAATAATTTATATATAATTAAACTTTATTATTTTATTTTAATATAAATAAAATTAAATATATTATTTTTAAAACTTTTATTAAAATACTTTTTAAATATTTTAAGTTATTTTTTATTAAATTTATAAATTTTATAAAAATTTAATATTTTATAATTTTATTTATTATATTTAAAATATTTATATTAAATCTTTTAATAATATTCTTTTTAAGATTATTTATATTTTTTAAATATCTTTATTAAATTAAAATAATAATTATTATTTTAATATATTAAAATATAATATAAATTATAAATAAATATAATTAAATTTATTATATATAGCTTTAAATAATAATTATTTAATTTATATTAAAAATATTAATATTAAATTATATTTAATATTTAATATATTTTATATTAATATTATTAATAAATTATTATATTTAATATTAAATTAATAATAAGAAAAGCTATAATAAAGAAGGTTATAAGAATTAAAGATAAGATTCTTTATTAATAAATAAGTAGGGATAATTTCTTTTTAAGTTATAAAAGTTATTTTAATAAATAAGGCTATAAGGTTATAAGGCATTATAAAGCCTTTTAATTTATATAATATTTTTACTTTTTATATTATATTAATTACCTTTAATAAAAAGAAAATAATTCCTTTTAAAATTAAACCTTTAACTTTTAAATATATAGTGTTAAATTATATTAATTAATTATTTATTAAAATATTTATTAAAATAATTATTTATCTCCTTCTTATATTTTTAATTTACTTTCTTTATATTCCTTTTTTTAATAATAATTTTTAATTAATTAAAAGCCTTAATAACCTTTATAATAAAATTATTATTTATAAAAAAGTTAATAATAAGGTTAATAATAAAGCTAATAATAAGATTAATAATAAAATTAATAATAAAATTAGCTATTTATTTAAATATTTAAATACCTTTAATAATATAATAATTAATTTAAAAATTAAAAAAGTTATTTATATTAACTACCTTAAATTTAATTAATTTAATTTAATTAAAATTCTTTAATTTAAAATTATTAAAGTTATAAATTTAATTCTTTTAAAAAATAATTTTTTTTAATAATTAAATAAAAGGGTAATATTAAGTAAAATAATAAAATAGCTATATAAAGAGGTATTTATTTTTAATATAAATAATAATAATTATAAATTATATTAGCTTATATATAAATAATATAAGGTTATAAATATAATTTTATTTAAGATTTTATTTAAATTAAATATATAATTAAATAGGTATTTATATTTATTATAAATATTTAAAATTAATATAATTTTTTTATTTTTAATAAAATAAAAAGATATATAAATAAAAATAAAAAATAAAGGAGGGTAAGTTTAATTTTTAATAATATTAAATATTTTTTTTAAATATTTTTATTAAAAAAAAATAATTATAATTATTATTTAATAAAAAAAGCTATAATAAAGGAAATTATAAGAATTAAAGATAAGATTTTTTATTAATAAATAAATAAAGATAATCTCCTTTTAAATTATAAAAGTTATTTTAATAAATAAGGTTATAGGGCTATAGGGCGCTATAAGGCCCTTTAGCTTATATAATACTCTTACCTTTTATATTATATTAATTAATTTTTATTATTATAAATAAAATTATTTTTAATTTAATATTATTAAATATTATATTTAAATATTTTTATTATATAATTTAAGCTTTTAAATATAAATTATTTTAAATAAATAATATAAAATTATTATTTTTTAAATTATATCTTTATATAATATAATATATAAAAGTTATTTTTATTTTAAATATATAATAATTTATATTTATAAATAAAATAATTTTATTTTTTAAAATTATTTAAAAATAAATATTTAATTTCTTAAATTATAAAATAATTTAATTTAATATATATAAATATTATTTATTAAATATATTTATAATTAATATTAAAATAAATTATAATTTAATAAAATAAATATATTTTCTTATTTTTAATTAATATTATTTATTATAAATAAAATAAATTAAAAAGTTTAATTTTAATAATTTTAAATAATAATTTAAATTTAATATTATTTAAAATAATTAATATATTTATAATTATATTTAAAAAATATAATATTTATTTTAAAAATATTAAATTCTTTATAAATATTAAAATAAGAATTATAAATAAAAAACTTAATAATAAAAAGAAGAAAAAATTAATATAATTTTTTAAAAAATATAAAATAATTAAAAAAAATAATTTAATAAAATATTAACTTTTATTTATAAATAATTAATAAAATAATTATAATTTAAAAAATATAATTTAAAAAATATAATTTAAAAAATATAATTTAAAAAATATAATTTAAAAAATATAATTTAAAAAATATAATTTAAAAAATATAATTTAAAAAATATAATTTAAAAAATATAATTTAAAAAATATAATTTAAAAAATATAATTTAAAAAATATAATTTAAAAAATATAATTTAAAAAATATAATTTAAAAAATATAATTATAAGTCTTTAATTACCTTTATATTTAAGAAAAGGTTATTTCTTTTTTTTTAATTATTTTTTTTATTAAAACTTTTTAAAAAATTATTTAAAAACTTTTTTAAAAAAGAAAGTATAATATATATTAATTATAATAATAAAAGATTTAATTAAAAGTTTTATAATAAGAAAAGCTATAATAAAGGAAGTTATAAAAACTAAAGATAAAATTCTTTATTAATAAATAAATAAAGATAATCTCTTTTTAAGTTATAAAAGCTATTTTAATAAATAAAGCTATAAAGTTATAAGGTATTATAAGGCCCTTTAGCCTATATAATATCTTTACCTTTTATATTATAATAAGAAAAAGCTATAATAAAGGAGGTTTTAAAAATAAAAGATAAGATTTTTTATTAATAAATGGGTAGGGATTGTTTCCTTTTAAGTTGTAAGAGCCGTTTTAATAAGCGGGGCCCTTAGGCTATAGGGCCCTTTAACCTTTATAGCGCCTATACCTTCCATACTATATTAATTACCTTTAGTAAAAAGGAAATTAATTCCTTTTAGAATTAAACCTTTAGCTTTTAAATATATAGCGCTGAATTATATCACTAGGCTAAGCTACTTAAACTTAATTCCTACTTTTCATCCTAATATATACCTCTTAGTTACTAAGGCATTTAATAGGGCTGCTAGCCAACCCTTAGTTGCTATATTTAGGCATTTAATAAAGAGATATAAAGGGGCTTTTATGCTAGCTATAGCAGAAAAAATTATAAACGCTATAGTTAAGTTGGTAGAATAAATAATTAGGTTTAGAAAATAATATATAGCTTAAAAGTATAAAGAAGGGGTAAGTTTAATTCCTAATAGCGCTAGGCGTCTTTTTTAGATATTTTTATTAAAAAGAAGTAGTTATAACTATTATTTAATAGGGAAAAGTTGCAATAAAGGAGGTTTTAAGAATAAAAGATAAGATTCTTTGTTAATAAATAGGTAGGGATTATCTCTTTTTAAGTTATAAGAGCCGTTTTAGTAGGCAGGGCCCTTAGGCTGTAAGGCCCTTTAGCCTTTATAACGCCTATACCTTCCATACTATATTATATTATATTAATTATCTTTAATAAAAAGAAAATATTTCCTTTTAAAATTAAACCCTTAACCTTTAAATATATAATATTAAATTATATTAATTAATTATTTATTAAAATATTTATTAAAATAATTATTTATTTTTTCTTTATATTTTTAATTTATATTTTTTATATCCCTTTTCTTAATAATAATTTTTAATTAATTAAAAGCTTTAATAATCTTTATAATAAAGTTATTATTTATAAAAGGGTTAATAATAAGATTAATAATAAGATTAATAATAAAATTAATAATAAAATTAATAATAAAATTAATTACTTATTTAAATACTTAAATATCTTTAATAATATAATAATTAACTTAAAAATTAAAAAAGCTATTTATATTAATTATTTTAAATTTAATTAATTTAATTTAATTAAAATTTTTTAATTTAAAATTATTAAGATTATAAATTTAATTCCTTTAAAAAATAATTTTTTTTAATAATTAAATAAAAGGGTAATATTAAATAAAATAATAAGGTAATTATATAAAAAAGTACTTATTTTTAATATAAATAATAATAATTATAAGCTATATTAACTTATATATAAATAATATAAAGTTATAAATATAATCTTATTTAAGATTTTATTTAAATTAAATATATAATTAAATAAATATTTATATTTATTATAAATATTTAAAATTAATATAATTTTTTTATTTTTAATAAAATAAAAAGGTATATAAATAAAAATAAAAAATAAAAGGAGGTAAGTTTAATTCTTAATAGCATTAAATATCTTTTTTAAATATTTTTATTAAAAAGAAATAATTATAATTATTATTTAATAAGAAAAGCTATAATAAAGGAGGTTATGAAAACTAAAGATAAGATTCTTTATTAATAAATGGATAGGGATAATCTTCTTTTAAGTTATAAAAGCTATTTTAATAAGCAGGGCTATAGGGCTATAAGGCGCTATAAGGCCCTTCAGCCTATATAGTGCCCTTACCTTTTATATTATATTATTTTATTTTATTTATTAAAATTATTTATTTATTTAAAAATAAATAATAAAGTTTTAAACTTTTTTAATTTATATTTATTAAAATAAATTAAATATTTTATATAAAAATTAAATTAATAAATATAATTAATTTTACTTTTTTAAATATATTAAATATTTTTTATTAAATAAATAATTATATTATTTTAAAATATTTTATTATTAAATAATATTTAATTAATATTATATTTTAAATATTAATTATTATTATTATTATTATTATTATTATTATTATTATTATTATTATTATTATTATTATTATTATTATTATTATTATTATTATTATTATTATTATTATTATTATTATTATTATTATTATTATTATTATTATTATTATTATTATTATTATTATTATTATTATTATTATTATTATTATTATTATTATTATTATTATTATTATTATTATATTATTATTATTATTATTATTATTATTATTATTATTATTATTATTATTATTATTATTATTATTATTATTATTATTATTATTATTATTATTATTATATTATTATTATTATTATTATTATTATTATTATTATTATTATTATTATTATTATTATTATTATTATTATTATTATTATATTATTATTATTATTATTATTATTATTATTATTATTATTATTATTATTATTATTATTATTATTATTATTATTATTATTATTATTATTATTATTATTATTATTATTATTATTATTATTATTATTATTATTATTATTATTATTATTATTATTATTATTATTATTATTATTATTATTATTATTTAATTAATAATTTTTTTAAATTAAAAGATATAATATTTAAAATAAATTTAATATTAAACAAAGAATTTTATTTTTTTTAAAAAATTCTTTTATAAAAGTTAAGTTTAAGGCTATGTCTGCAGATTTAAATTAAGATTTCTTTTTTAGGGAAGAAGTGGAGCTCCCCTCCTCATAGAAGCCTTGGCAGCTACGCTATGAATTCCACTGACTTCCCCATCGTGCCAGGTACTCTGTATGTACCTACCTGCAGCACCTCCAATTTAGGCTTAGCATTATTAGCTATCCCTTCTGTAGCGGCAGCGGTGGCGGCTGCAGAGGTAGCCCTGAATGCGCTGGATGTATCTAGACATCATAAGCCTTCATCAACACCTTATTTACTAATGACATTCTCCATCTCCTTCTCAGAGACACGATCCTTCAATGCTCAATCATGGGCTAAGCGATATATATCACAGTCAGATGCAAAGCGCGCCCGCACCGCGATGACGGCTGCTCCGGCAGTGCCTACCAGCCCCGCTCCGACAGGCGGCCCAGCGTTACAGCAAATGCCAACTGAACCCCGGAATCTATAAAGCCAAAAAGAGGTGGGAATAGACACTATGGTTCCAGGGAGTCTGACAGGGAGTCTGACAGGGTCCAGGACAGGGTCTCGGATAGGGCACCGCCAGCAAAACGGCTGCGACGAAGCGCCGAAAGCCCATATCGACCGACACGTCGCAAGACGAGGACGAGGAGTCCCATCGTCGGTTCCGAGGATGTTCAAAGGGACGACGGCGCCGGTCTTCGGCACTGTAATATATGCGAGACTTCGTTACTGGACAAACGCAAATACCGGTGCAAGCAGTCCCCACAGGTATACCTGTGCGAGCAGTGTATTATCAACGCAGAAGATTTACATCCCGGGTGTGATTTCGAACTCCAGAGCGACAACCTCAGCATCCCAGACCCCAGTGATGTCTCCAGCAGTCGCCGGGATGGTCCTCGGTCCGCTTCTGCCTTTCATGACCCCCTGAACGACGTCCACGGCGACGTAAGTAACAATGGCGATGTTCACAATGCACGCGACCCGGACGCCAGCCTCGACGGCCATGACGAGGAAGCTAGCACACTCCAGACACCCGAACGCACATGTTTCTTCTGTCGCCAAAAGCTAAAAGGCTACCATTTTGAGTGTCAGGACTGCTACAACAACTTCTGTAACGACTGTCACCAGTTTCATGATAGCTCCCATAAGCTGCAACCTGTGTTCGACGCGTCGGCTCTCGATACGCCAAGCACGGATAGGTCACGTCAAGGAGACCCCAAGGCCGCGTCGGAGAACGTTGCTAGCTTTGTGAGCGAACACAGTGTCGTTGGGGCCGGCGACGAAGAAGGTCCAATTGTGATCACATCAAGTGACGAACCCGAAGGGTCTGCCAGGCCTCGGAGGAAACTGGATCTGAAGAGGCGCGGAAGGTCAGCCGCCTCGGGGATGGTTTCGGGAAAGAAGCCCTTGCGGAGTATTGAAGAATTGGCTACGAGCATGTCCTCTGTGGGGTTTAGTGAGAGCGACGAGGACGAGGACGAGGACGAGGACGAGGACGAGGACGACTATGTGGTGCACCAACGGACGAACGGGCGGCGTCACAGATCAACTACCTCAAACGCCACCCTAGAGACAGTTATCACCATTCGTGTCCCACATCAGGTACCTATCAGACATCAGGTACATACGATCCTTCACCTCAACTCAACTAGACTAATTTGCACGCGCAGGAGAAATTCAAGCGAGACGTGACTACTGCAGTCACAGATATCGTACATCAAGCGGCATCACATAAAGCGGCATCACACAAAGGCACAGACTCGCCAGGTCTCAACCATCAGCTGTCTCCGTCGTCTCATCGAAATGTACTGCTTGGTTTTGACATCAATCAAGCGTGTGCTAACCCAGATAAGGGGAGGCAACGCGCAAAGAAGCTAACTTCCCGTGCGTGGTCGGATCGAGACAGAAACAAACTAGCAAAATACAACGGTCGAGGCCTCACTCTGGAACGGATAGCTGATAAGTTGGGCAGAACCACGAGTGCGGTGTCCCAGCAGTGGAGGAAACAGGCTGTCCAGGATGACCCGGCTGCCGAGTCTCGTGGTACGTACCCATGTCGTCTACTTTGTTGGATCTAGCTGACACGAACCTGCAGCTACAAACCGCAGCAGCCGCTCTCATCGTTCACGGAGCAGCAGAGTCTGGCTATCCGAGGACAGATAGCCATCAAGAACTTTGGTATAGAATGTACCGCAGGACTTTGCCTCATTTCTTGTGGTTGACCTGAGACTGCATAGACTAGATTCGAGGAAGCTTCATCCTGCGACGGCTCCCTCGTCAGCGGGTTCGTGCCCGTCTTGTAACTGAACCTGCTCCTTTCCCAGCGGGGAGTCGAAGACCAGCAAGTGGAAGTGCTCCAGCGCCTTGACAATGGCGGCCTCATCAAGGTTTGGGAATTTCAACTTTGTACGCTCCAAAGCGTCAGAGTCCCTGCCTATGCCGTCCTGGTCATAGAACGGGTCCCACAGGATGAATATATAGGAGATGCAAGCACGAAATAGAAGTGACTCGTACTGCTTTTGGCTTTGGCCCTCGGGTGCTGGACACTCTTGAGCCAGCAGACCCTCGGCCTGTGGCTGCCGCAACCCATTCGCGAAAGCCGATGTGACGTTGTTCACCTCTGAAGAAATACCCTCCAGCCCCGCTTCAAGGCCAAGCTTGACGGAATTGACGGTTTTGTGAAGCCGCCCTATCTCGCTTCCCATGGTCTTCAGATCATCCCTGAGCTGCTCCTTGGTGGCCTCCGACGCCGTCACTTGCCGATCCTGATTCGCCATGATTTGAGATTGTAACGCGTGTCGTTCGTTTTCAATCTTCGTCATGAGGGTCCCATTATCAATGACAGCCCGTCCGTGTCATTCTTCTTGTTCGGTCTTGAGCTCTGCCCTGACTTCCGCAAGACTTGCGGTCACGCCCTCGACACGCTTGTCTATGGATTCAAGTAGTGCCCTCAGGCCCACTACATCCGCGCTGCAGAGGCTCAAACGGGACTCCACCAGCTGTTCAGACACCTTCGTCCTCTGCAGGACCTCTTCTTTCAGCTGCCTGCTCTCGGCGTGAAATGAGTCTCTCAGATCCTTCATCCCGCCGAGCAGATCTCTCCGGAGGTCCTCGAAGTCCCCACGGAAGCCGAGCCTGGCCGCTTTCGCATGCCTCGGGTCAATCGGGCTCCCAACACGCTTGACAGGTGCTGGCGAGTAGTTTGAGAAGGCATTGCGAACACTTGACTGCAGAGACGATGGACTTGAACGCTTTGAGTGCGGCGCAAACCCCGGCAAAGAGTCAGGATCTCGTTTCTCGGAACCGGCCGAGCCAACAAGGATGGCCGCGTCGAGACCTGGCCGCGTTGGTGTCGTAGTGGGCCTCGCATCCGCTGGCGCCGTAGTTGGAACCACAGTCTCTGGCGTCGTAGTCGCAACCGCAGTCGCCGGCATCATAGTTGCTGGTGTCCGCATTGAAGGTGTGAGCGGCATGATTTCTGGTCTTTCGATATCACCAAAGAGCTTGCTGAGCATGTCCTCAAACTCGCTTCCTTTTAAAGGACTATTTGCCAACTGCCTATGCGTAAGTGGCATGAAGCCCGCGTCGGTGCTTGAAGCAGGCGCAGCTTTGGAGCGAAAGCGCTGGTCCTGCCAGTATGTCAGATGCACGCATCCGGCCTCTGGGAGCAGCAATGTCTGCAGTTGCCAATTGCTCAAATGAAGAGTGACGGCCATTTCCTCACTGAGGAGGACCTCCTGGCTGGCACGCAAGAACAGCAGCTGCTCCTGTGACACAGCTTCCTCTGGGGTCTGCAGGAGCGCAAGTGTCCGAAGTGCTTCGGATGCCAGGACTCCGTAGAGCATGCCGCCGTACTCGGAAGAAGTATGATTCAGCGCACTTATCTGAGACTTCAAGCATGTCTGCATCCGGCTGGACACGACGGGCTTTTGTGCGGAGTGCTCGAGCCGCTGTCTGAGGCTCGCATTTGCACCATCCAAGTCCTTGTATGCTGACTCCGAGAGATTGCGCAAGAACCTCAACGTCCTTTCATGTAATTCGTCATCGAGTGGTGGCCGCGGCTCTTGATCATGTATCTCCATCACGAGGTACAGCTCTTCCAGGTGTGCTTCAAAGCCTGGGCCATCGGGACGTTGTTTCTTCGCGGCCGTCTTGATCGAGGGTATAGATAATGTGTGAATCTGTTGTAGTCTGCGGGCACTTTGGAAAAAGAGCGACTGGGTGATTGTCTGGTCCCAGAACGTCGTGGCGCTGTCCATCTTCTTCCCCCACTGCCTGACCCAGTCTGGTAGGGGGTGTCACGGCCCTTTGGCGGTACTGGATTTGATTTGTGTTTGTTCGGCCAACATCTCCGATAGCCACAGCTGTAGGTCTTGTGACTCCTCTGATGCCACCGGCTCCGTAGACGAGGCCTCACTCAACCACTTGCGCAGGCTCAGTATATCTGATGCCGGTAATATGGCCCCGGCCGAGTTGCCGCCGGTTTCACAACGAGGATGGATAGAGCTTTTGGAACTGCTCGCCTCATCTGCGAAGACATCGCTCTCAATCTCCAGGCCTTTTGCCCATGTCGGCAAATACGGCCTGATGTCCTTCAGTGCGCTGGGAAACGCCTCTCCGAAAATCTGTGTATAGTCGGCAAGCAGCACTAGTCCCGCCTCCCTCTCCTCTTCAGGGGCAAAAACACTAGACAGGTTCTTAGCATTAACGCCCTTCCAGAAGCCCTGGCGGACCTCAAGCGTGTCCCGGTTCTGCGTCAACATCCAGTCGATCTATAGCTTATGCACAATCCAATGCTTGAACTTGTGATCGTCTGGGTGTGCGATGATGAGAAGCGCCAGGATGCCTGAGTCCATTCAATTAGCCAATATCACTAAGCACGGCATGATGGAGTTAATTACTTACCTGCCGGCGAATGAAGGCCTAGTAGCATCCCATCATGCCTCTTCTTACCTCCAGCCAACTTCTGTCTATCAGCATCCGCCAATTTCTGCGCCTGTCGCCAGTCCTTCGCCTTCGTCATATACGCCTCCAATTTCGTAAAGGCGAACTCGGCAGACTTGGAGGCCTTATGCTTGGATGGCCATGTCTGGCCTTTGTAAAACAGCAGATGCTTTATCACGTCGTTCCCGCGAATATGAGCGAGTTCCCCAATAAGACCTTCTGGTAGTACATCGCGCATGAAGAGGTAGAATTTGTTTAAGAAGCATTCCTGAGTCTCATCCCCCTTCTTCTCCTTCATCTCAAGTCCCAGTGACAGGAACCAGTCCGCACGCGGTCTACAGAGCAAGGCTTTATGCGAAGCTCTAGATGCTGTGGTGGACTTCCGGAGCCATTCTGCGGCAGGAACTGACTTGGATTTCGATCGATTCTGCAGCACAGAGGATGCAGCCTGATCAGCCATATCTTGCTCCTGTCCATGCCGGAATGTTGTTGTACCGGCTGATCCTGAAGTGTCCATGTCGTCTTGGGCTGCCACCTGGATCGTGGGCTGGATGGGTTCTCCTTGCTGGCGAGTCCGGAGTCTGTATTCGCTCTGGCGCCTCGCCATGGCCGAGCCAAATGTCAATCACTGCTGCTTTGGCCTTGTCTCTGATTGAGCTAACGCGACAGGTGTATGAAGGACCCGCAGACATGCAGGTGGCATAGACTGCAGCGGCTGATCTGATCCGGATGGTTGTCGAGCAAGGGTGTAGCAAACATACCAGAATTTGACGAAGAGCTCACCCCTCTCGACCGGCTTCCGACGTCAGAGCGAACATTCTAGTCCACATTCATGTGCGGAGTGTCCTGGAAAGATACATACTGAAGTACCTTGATGACCTGAGAATTGTTGAAATGTGCGGTGCCAGAGAATGAGGTGGTGAACAATGCAGAGGCCCGAGCTGTGACTAAAAGCTGCCGAAGAATTGTCGGTTGTCCGCGCTACTTAGAAAGACAGCTAGGAAATCGAGAAGAGCACTTGACCGGTGCGAGCCTGAGCAGAAGTGCAGGTAATGGTTGTGCAAGCCGTTGCACCTTCTGTTTGCTGCATAACTGCACGCTATCACTCAATCGGCAACGCCATGCATAGCTACCTGACTACTATTAGGAAGAGGAGCTGGGGAACCGCTACGAATTCTTGCCAGCGCTGAGAGAATTCGTGGCGTTTCTCTTACGCCCCCTGCATAGTTCGTGGCGCTTCCCATCAGTATATGCTCGTACCTGGGTACAAGTGTGTTGTGTAGCCTTCTGCGGTCTAGTTGATGCACACGCCTCGATTCCCCGACCAGAGGAGATTGGCTATGCTCTGCCAACTCTGTCCGTCGCATGGCATTGTAACTGCGAGGATAACGGAGCGAAAAGACACAAGCCAGCCTGGGAGGTGAGCCGCAAAATTGGCGGGCCATCCTGTGTGGCTTAAAAACCTAGGTAGTTCAACATGGTTCTCATGAGTAATTGATCCGGTGCTGAAAGGGCTCCCAGAGTATGTGCCAAGCGCAATACTAAAACGTCTGTTTGTATGATAATTATCTTGCAATATAATGCACCGGAGTAAACTGCAGCATATATGCCTAAGAACGCGTATCCGCGCTAGAAAAGAATAGGTGGAAATGCTACTGATTGGAATAGGCCAGAATGACAATCCCTCTTATCCTGCTTAGGAGAAGCGGGCTTTGTGCATGTGCTTTCCACCGTCTGTACGCCCGGGCGCGACCTGAGTCACCCTGAAAACTCTCAGTTCGATTCTGGCCCTCCGTCGTTGTCGTTAAGCCAGCTTCTATATATGCGTTAGATAGACTAGGACTTCCCACCTGGGTGGCTCGATTTAGCGCACAAGCTCGGCAATGTAGAATATAGACTTCACTCCGGTCATTTCCCTCTCTCCCGTCCATTTCTATTGATTAACGACCCCTGTATAAAGCAGGTATCTGATGCCGTTGTATGCTGAATAATATAGAGATGTCATTTGAGCTCGGCTGGGCCGGCCCTGTGCCTGGCTACTCTCTGTATAAATCAATTCCTTCCCCCCGAATATTTGCCTGCCTTGTATCTCAACCTCCCTGTTAATTCCCTCCCTGCTCATCAATACTCGTTTTGATAGTTGACTCTGGTATCATACCGCTATATCTGCCTCATCTTCAGTCCAGCCCCTGGCTCAGCCTTCTTACCACACTATCCCATTCGGGCTCCCTGCAAAAGATGTCCCATCTGTCTCCCTCGACGCAGCTCAGAGGGAGCGGCGGAGGATAACAACCCGGCGGTAGAAGAGGGAGCACACTATCTGGTCTAAGATTAACGAGCTTGCCCAGACATGTGAGACTAGAGTATTCCTTTGTATCCAGCACTGGGGCGAAGAAAGAATACTCATATACCACTTAGACCCGGAAACGGACTGGATGGATAAATCCTAGCTAGAGATTGTAAGCATACTGAAGGGCTTTCGTAAATACCGGCTTACCACTTTCCCATAGAAACAGCATGGGTACCCAAAGCCCGTCCTGCGCACTCCGGAAAGCATGGGGCCGGTCAACATAAACACGCCCGGAGTGGATGATGCTGACTGCGATGAGGAGTCTGAGCCTCTCTTTGAGACTGGTCTCGAAGCACTCACCGGAACCGTTCTCGGTAATGATGAAGTCCACCGCATGGACATTAATATCACCCCCATCAGCCGGCAAGCCAGTGCAAATAACGTCCACCACAGTGGTGAACAGCAATCTCGGAATCCTGCCATGGAAAACGATCGTGACGGTATTTAGGGAATTCACACGCCGCCACAGGCCCTTCCTCTTTCGCCCTACACCCCAGAGCTCACTGTAATCTGCCCTCTGTACAACCGTGATGGGAGCCCTTGTGGGAAAACTGGCTCTGGGGCAAACCGCTGGAAGTCGATCATTGTCCATATACAACGCATGCATAAAGATCGATTCCTCGTCGGCCTTCCCTATACCGAAGAATCCTTCCGCCAGATGGTTGATACTCAACTGGCCCCGGTTTCCTCCGATCCCATCGGCTATCCTATAACCCCGGGGCCATCTGACGCAGCCTTCCCTCAGACATCCGAAGCCCCAGATACTGGTGCTGCAGGCCAGCCCCGCCTGGCCTCTAGGTCCTGCCGACCCGTACGACAGGGTGACATTGCGGCTGATAATGGATCGATTCCAGGTGACCAAAAAGTACGGTTTGACGCCGACTCGGCGGAAAGAGCCTTCATCGACATGGCGTCTCGGGCCTGGGATGCTGAGACAGATGTGTTCTCCGAAAGTCCGCGCTCTTCGGAGCACCATCGTGTCCAGATCACGCCACAAAAGGCAAATCAGCATGGTCTCTTCACGCCAACTGCAACCCTAGATCGGTCCTCACGTTATACCCCTGGCCGACTACTACCAGCCGCAGAGATCACCGATATCACTCACGCACCGGCGTGGCGTAGTTCCATACACCAGAGCATGGCGCGGGAGACCAAACCTGGTGTGAGCCAGCCAAATGGTAGCGGGACAGGCCAGCATATCGCTCTGCGTCGCGGTGGTGGTGGCTGTAGTAACCAGAAAGGCGCAACTAGGAGACCGTTTGTAGGGCCAGGTCCTGATGGTGGTGCGCAACGGGCGATGAGGGGGCGGACCGTTATAGGTGGTCGTGTCCTGAGAGGTACAATAGACTGGCTGCTGGCAGGGAGGTCCGATGGTATCCGGAAGGTCGAAAGCCACGGTGTCAAGGCCTTAGGCCCAACGAGGGGATGCAACGGCTAGCACTGGGTCCTGAAACGTGTGTGATGACACGTTTAGTGTCTACTTGTATTCGTGTCATTTCAATATAGATATTGGTCGCCGAGTGAAGAAAACTTCCTCGAAGAGGCGTACATAATCCCTCCTCCTCTGCATACGGGAGGACGAGACGCGCAGCGACCTGTCCAAACTGCGATGGTTTGTATTTGCTCCGCCGTGGCTTCACCTGGACCAACCTCTTCGTCCCGCGTCTATTTGGAGGCATCGGTTTGTCCCTAGAGGGTCATTTGGGTATCGATCTTCCAGGTCCCTCTAATTGTCATCTTCCTCGTCCCTGATGTTTTCCTCTCCCTCGAGAGATGGCGGACGGACGTGGCGAGTGCAGAGAGAACATAGACACGCGGTGGAAGCCCTCCAGAGACTGCGCGAGGATGGTCTCGCGTCAATATCTTATTTCTTTAATGCATTCGCTGATTATCTGTCCCCAACTTTGATAGATACCACTTAGCCCAGACCCTTCAATCAGTAGTCTATCTGGACTTCCTTCAGCTTGTGACCAACTAAGTGCTCCCTAGGTTGCTGGGAATACTGGAAGCACAGGCTGTAGTCACATTGTTTGCATATTTTGGCTTTCCCGCCCTGAACCTCGATTTCCACGGAGTAAACGGAACACCAGAAAGGTAGGCTGAACTTCTGGAAGTTCAGCTCCTGCGCCACGATGGGCAGTCTTGATGCTGGGTCTACCTGGAACCACAATACGTACCTCTTATCGCGAGTGTCTTTGCGCTTTTGACCCCGGGCGGTGATTCTGAAACAGCTCAGCACTATAGGGAGGGAATCTCCCACTATAGCTGCGTCACGCTGGCCGTCTAAGAGATGGGCTAGGTGGCTCCTACTGAGGGCGAAGCGCACCTTGCTTGGGGGGACCTCAGTGGCGGGAAGCTCACAGCCAACATTATATAGTGATACAGGGCCACGCTTGCCTGCGATGTCTCGAGATGGGTGGATCTTGATGTTGGGCAGCGATTTGGGGACGCCATCTGGTCGCCCATAATGGTATTCGGGATCAGATACCAGGTTGAATTTGTGGTTTCGCGCTTGCATTCCTCTGGGAACGTCAAAATCGGCATGGCGCGATGGGCCGAATGATTCGCTGGCTAATACTCTGGTGGTATCCTTCCCAACCCATGTCCAAATTCCCTTTCTATAGCAATTTTGAGTCGGCTGGATCCCGATTGTGAAGCCAGGCAGGAGATTGAGTAAGGGGGGCATCGTTAGTGTGCCTAACGCCGCCCCTGCACACACCGCCGTTGACCTGAATCCGCGTTAGTCGCGTCCCCGCCCTGGTCAAGGTAAACTCACCATTGCCTCTCAAAATCCCCAAAGAAACCGTAGTTGATCTTGACACCTAGATGGCTCTTCTGGTCCATGAAGTCGTCTATGAGTGCGGACACTTCCTCGCGTAGCCCCTGCCCCGCGAAGCTCCCTCCAGTGAACAAGACTGCCATGCTTTTGGTCTCAGCGACCGCGCGCCTCAGCTCTGCCTGTATGACTCCTTTGCCCTTATCGAATGCGGCTTCGAAGACACGCTTTAACTGCTTCCAAATAATATCAATCCGCAGCTCACAACCATCGTCGCAGGCAAGATAAATCCCTCTCCTCTCACGGATATACTGGGCATAATTGAATTGTGTCTTCCTTTTCTGGCGATTGAAATCCAGAAGGTATTTTGCTAAATCACAAGGCTTCACAGTTGCCCCTTTTGCCTTAGAGCGTTCAAGCGACCTCAACACGATTCTCCTGATCTCGTCATCAGCCAGGTGGCTGCCACTTTGGCCACCTAGGGTCAAGTTAACCTTCTTGGGCTTGCGTCCCGTGCGTTCTATCTAACTCACCTGACATCTATCCCGGACGGATGTATGATTCGCTGTGGCTCATCTTGCCATGCTCGTCGAACCAAACACACAGGCATTGGATATTCTGAAGTTTATCAGCAGACCAGGAATACAAATCTGAGGGAGGGTTGTGCAGATGATCACACACCACAGTACTACTCCCACAGTCGACCACAATCAATTCAACCCACGATTTCTTATCCAGGCCCACAAATAGCTTCTCTATTTGCTTTCGGACATAACCAGAGTCGTCATCAAAGAATTGCATACAGATATGCAAAGCTACTGCCTGTCCTTCACTCATCATTCGAGGTTGAAGCTCAGGCCAGACCAGCAACATCAATTCCATATAGCAATGCATAAACTTGTCGAAATCCCCAGGAGTCTCATGGGCGTGCAGATAGTTTGGATGCGTGGTAACAAGGGTGTTGATGGTTACTTTACGCTTCGCGGCCAGTTGGAGTGCCATACGACGGAGTCGCTCAAAATGCAAAATCAGAGCCCGCCGGATCATCACGAGCGTGAACATCCCAGCACGCAACAGATCGCCTCCTGGCACATCCTCAAGTACTAGAGCAAAGTGTGGCTCATCGTGGAGCGCTAGGTACAGGAGGAGGGACTTCAGCGGGATATTCCGGTCCATGGACAAAGCACGCCGGCCCTCGATCACATCACCAGTCTCCTCATTCACACATGCAACAGCAGCAAACTCATAGTCAGAGTTGTCTTCTGGATATTCCGGATTGCTGAATGGGCCATGGAAGCCCACGCGAGAGATTTGTGCTTCGTGTTCGATGTTCCAGTAGCTCAAGACTAGTTTTAAATTGCGGTTGCCGAAGTCCTGAGCAAGGACTACCCTTGTTTCGCGGCTGTGGGGTGCTTAACTAGTACCTGACTACTCCCTAGCGTCCGTTCTGTACTTAGTCAGGTATCTGACTGTTATTCATAGCCATCTTTCTACTTCTATGAAGAAGTAAGGCATACCTGCTGGATTATATATAAAAAATTATAAGTTTTTATAAGTTTTTTAATAATTAAGTTAATTTATTATTATTTTAATTTAATAATCTTATATAAAATTTTCTTTTTTATTATAATTATAATATTTAATATTCTTTTTAAGCTTTTTTTTTAAATAATATTAAGCTTTATTAAATTTAAATATTATTTATTAAATATTATTTATAGTTAATATTATTTTTTAAACTTTAACTTATTTTATTAATAAAAAGGATATATTAAATTTAATTTTTTTTTAAAACTTTATATTTATAAATTTAATTATTAATTTAAATAATTAATTTTATATATTAAATAATAATATTTAAACAATTTAATTTAAATAATTTATTTTTTATTTTATTTTTTAATATATTATAAAATATAAAAATCTTTATAATATTAATATAATTAATTTTAAAGATTATTTATATTCTTTAAATTCCTTTATTAAATTAAAATAATAATAATTATTTTAATAAAATAAAAAATAATATAAATTATAAATAATTATAATTAAATTTATTATATATAGCTTTAAATAATAATTACTTAATCTTTTATAAATTAAGATTATATTAAAAGCTATTAATTTATATTAAAACTTTTAATATTATTAATAAATTATTAAATTTAATATTATTAAATATTATATTTAAATACCTTTATTATATAATATAAATCTTTAAATATAAATTACTTAAAATAAATAATAAAAAGTTATTACTTTTTAAATTATATAATATAAATTTAAAATATATTTTTATTTTAAATATATAATAAATATAACTTTATTTCTTTATATTATAAAATTATTTAAAAATAATTATTTTATTTATTATTAAAATTTATTAAAAATAATTATTTAATATATAAAAATTAAAATTATTTATAAAATAATTTAATTTAATATATATGATTATTATTAATTTAATGAAATATATATATTTTATTATATAAATAAAATAAGCTAATAAAATTAAAGCTATAAAAATAAATATTAAAAGTTAGGGCTGGCGGCTGGGGCAAGGCGGTTGGGCCTGTGCAGGGCCCTGCACGGGCCCCCTTATCGATAAGCCCCTCCTGCCCTACAGCTACAGCCCAGAGGGCTCCTCCAAAGCCCTCCTTCCTTCTTTCCTCTCTTTTGCTCTTTAGGCTAGCATACTCTTTAAATCCATATAATTTAGTGCACATTTTGAGCCCTCGTGCCGTAAGCTTAAGTGACGTCTTATTAAATATAATAAATAAATTATTTTTAAATAAAAATACTTTTAAATAATAATTTAAATTTAATATTATTTAAAATAATTAATATATTTCTTATTATATTTAAAAGTTATAAAATATATTTTAAAAATATTAAATAATTAAAAAAAAGATTTAATAAAATATTAAAATATATTATAAATAATTAATAAAATAATTATAATTTAAAAAATATAATTAAAAATCTTTAATTACTTTTATATTTAAAAAAGAATAATTAATTTTAATATAAATTTAATAAAACCTTATAATATAATTAATAATAAATAGTTTTTAATATAATTTTATAATTTTTTTTTATTAATTTTTATTTAAATCTTAAGAATATAATTTAAAAATAAATTTATAATATTTAAAATTATTAAAAATATTTTAAATTTCTTATTTATATTATTTAAATTTATTTTTTTAAAAATAAATTATAAAATAAAGCTTAAATTATATTAAAGCTTATCTTTTTAAAAATACTATTATATATATATAATTTATTTTTTATTAAATTAATTATTAAAAATATAAAAATATTAATAAGCCTTATTTTAAATATAATAAATTTATAAATATTTTAATTAATTATTATAAAAGATTTAATTAATAAATTTAATAAATTCTTTAAATTTAAATAAAATATTAATAATATTAATAATATTTTAAAATATTAAATTTATAATAATTTAAAAATATTATTATATAATTTTTATAAAATATTTTTTTAAATATAATTAAAAAATGTATTAAAATAAAAGTAATAATTATATAAATTATTATTTATAATTTATATAATATATTTAAATAAATATAATTAAAATATAATAATTATAATTAATTTTTAATTAATAAATTTAATAAATAAATTTATATTTAAAAAATACTTTAAATAATAATATTTTAAATAATATATAATTATAATAAATTAAGGATTTTATAATTATTTATAATAAATATTTAAATTAATTATTAAAAAGTTATTTTAAATTAATATTATTTATTAATAATAATTATAATTTATAAAATTTAATCTTTTTAATTTATTAATAAAATATATTTATTTAATTTATTATTTATTTACTTTATTTACTTTATTTTATTTATTTAATTTATTTTATTTATTTTATTTATTTAATTTATTTAATTTATTTATTTTATTTAATTTATTTAATTTATTTAATGTATTTAATGTATTTAATTTATTTAATTTATTTAATTTATTTAATTTATTTAATTTATTTAATTTATTTAATTTATTTAATTTATTTAATGTATTTAATTTATTTAATTTATTTAATTTATTTAATTTATTTATTTATTAATTTATTTAATTTATTTAATTTATTTAATTTATTTAATTTATTTAATTTATTTAATTTATTTAATTTATTTAATTTATTTAATTTATTTAATTTATTTAATTTATTTAATTTATTTAATTTATTTAATTTATTTAATTATTTATTATTTAATTTATTTAATTTATTTAATTTATTTAATTTATTTAATTTATTTAATTTATTTAATTTATTTAATTTATTATTTATTTAATTTATTTAATTTATTTAATTTATTTAATTTATTTAATTTATTTAATTTATTTAATTTATTTAATTTATTTAATTTATTCTAATTTATTTAATATAATAATAATATAATAATAATTATATTATATAATTTATATTTAATATATTTAATTTAATAAATAAGTCTTTTACTTTAACTTTAATTTTAATATATTTTATAATTTTATTAATTAATATTATTAAATTAATATTAAAATGTTTTTTTAAAGTATTTTAAATAAATCCCTTTAATATTAATAATAAAAGTTATAATAATAAATAAATAAATAAATAAATAAATAATAAATAAATAAATAAATAAATAAATAAATAAATAAATAAATAAATAAATAAATAAATAAATAAATAAATAAATAAATAAATAAATAAATAAATAAATAAATAAATAAATAAATAAATAAATAAATAAATAAATTATTTATTTATTTATTTTTTAAATAATATAAAATTTAATAATAATAGTTAAACAGCTGCAATTACCTTGCCTCTTAATTTTATAAGCTAACTAGCTAGTTGGATAACAGCAGAGCACGCCCTGTTACTTGCTACACACACTGTTCCTTTGTACTTTAGGGAGATATGTAGACGTGTTCAAGTGTCTGAGTTCTACAAGACAAAACTATCTAACGTGGCATCAGACTTTAATCTGCTCATTAGCCAGTTCCACATAATCATCGTGAGGGCCCATACTCGGCCATGTGCACCACAGTGGACACCGCAGGCGCTGAGCCCACCGCTCACCCCCCAGCCGCCGGCACCGAGAACGCGGGGCTGGGCCAGCCGCTGGCAAGCCTTGGTGACGTATTCAAGACCACCATCAAGAACCTCGAGAGCGCGCGCCGCTACTACGGCATCGAAAGCACGCGAAACGGTGAGGTCCGCGCCCGGCTCGCCCTCCACTTCCTGCAGCTCGAGCGGAAGAGAGGGGTCGACCATGTGTTGCCGCAGCTGTCGGAGGCGTTGGCGCAGGCGTGGGATCGGCCGACTGCACTGAAGGAATGGGCGAAGCAGAATCTTGGCGAGAGGTGTGCAGAGGCATGGTTCGGGACGGAAACCCTTGTCCGGATCATCGAGCGCCTCTTCTCCCACCAAGGCACAAGCATCTCGCTGACCGGCGAGGTTCTGCGTGTGGCATCCCTGAGCCAAGCGCGGTATCCCAGCTTCGTTGTTCGTGACTGTTTCGATCGCATCTTGTCCAGGGAGAAACAGAAGGCCGACAAGGAGCTCTGCAACAGTCACGGGCTGCTGTGGACCCGGTACGACTATATCCTGCCCGGACTGCTCTCGTATGGGCTCTTCCCTGGGGACAAGCTGTTTGAGCTGTACGGGTCACGCCTCCGGTCCCTCCTGGGGAGGTCCTGGCGCAGTGGGAGGCACTTGAGGGAGTTGCTGAAGGAATTCGGCATGGGGACACGGGACGTCGACGGCCACAGCCTGCTTCTGGAGCCGTGGGGCCTCGAGGTCTGCGGCTCAAGGGTGCCGTGCCAATTGGACATCCTCACAAGCTTCTGGCTAGGCGTAAGCACTGAGCTCGCCCTCTACTTGTGGCCCGATACTGACCAGTCGATAGCAGGGCGTGGCGCTCGCCCGGTTTGAGGGGAGGAGACGTCGTATGGCCGGTCAGGACGCCGCCGACCACATCGCGGAGGAGGGTTCCGGTGAAGGTGTCAAGATGGAGCAACTGCTCGGCCCACATCCTCCTGCGATTGGAGATGGGTCTGCCATCACCTACACAGACGTCAGCATCCCCAAGCAGCATTCGTAAAGACTTATTTGTATTCTTTGAGTTCCTCTACTAAGCTGGAACGACAATGATTGTCCTAGTGGGACAAAAGACAATGTAGGTTATAGGTAATTACAGTCAAATTCGCTATGCATGGCTTTAAACAGTGACTATTCAATCTGCTTCTACAAACTAGTGTTGTGTTAGAAGCTGTTAATTCGCACCAAAAGTCTTAGTATCAGGCCGTGCCCTTTCGTGCTGGCGCTGTCAAGCTTAACACCAGGCCGGTCCATCGCGGACAAAGCCATCTCTAGCCTCCAGCTCAACTTAGTTTGACACCGTTAAGCACTATGTTCAAATGCCTTCGCCATGTAACTCAGGCGAACACAAATTGCCCGAAATGGACAAGCAGCATTCGTAAATCAAGATTCCAAAGCCCACACGGCCATTCTAGCGACAATTATCAGATAGATTGGTGTCAGTGCAGCTGGCGCCTCTTGGGATTGAGCATCGGGAATTGGTCCAGGAGTTCCGAACGTACCGTAAACAATGACCTTGTCTTCAGTCCTAGCTCCCCTCCAGCACTCCAACCCTTTCGCGCATGCAGCCAGCCCGCTGGCCCAGCGTTTGCGGCCTGTAATGCGCAACCCGCAACAGCCCCACGGCAGCAACACCAGGCGTGGGAGACCAGTCACTATTCAACACTGAACCGCTCAGCCTCCTCCGAGTGAATCCCTTCCAACATGGAGTGGCGCTTCCGAATCTCCGGGACCTACCTCTGGGGCGACGCCGAGGGAGACGCAAGTCTAAAAGCCCGCGGCCAGAAGACCAGCATCGTAGACACTGGCGGTGCCACGGCACTGCAAGGTAAGCAATAACCCGAGGGAGGGCTGCGATGGCTGCCCATGGCTGACCACAGCTCGTGCCAGCTACCCCAGGCGCCCGGGACGACCGCGGTACCACGAAACTGCCGAATACCGCAACTATCACGCCGTCGCCCGGCCACATTCAGACGCCGGGCAGCGAAACCGACACCATCACCGGCGAAAATGCCACTACGCATGGCGCGCCGGCCGAGGTCGGCCTCGGTTGGGTCTCCTTCGGCGAGGAGCTACCGGACCATCCCCTGTCGCATTCCGGAGGGCACGAGATCGAGGATGCAGCCACTGCCGGCGTGGTGACACCGACACTGGCGGAAACGGAGCACGGGGGTCTTTCCGGAGATGGTGGAGACGTGCAAACGATCGAGGGGCTGTCACTTCGGATCGCCTCGCTTGTCAGCGAGGCCGAGCTCAAAGACGATAGACTCAAGGAATTGGAGTCTGATCTTAATACCAAATGCAGCGAGTACCTCCAGGTCCAGCAACATGTCACCCTGCTCCTTAACAAGGCCGAGGCCAAGGATGCAAGACTTGAGGAGCTACAGACCAGACTCAACACTCAGCACAGCGAATACATACAGGAGCAACAGAAGATGGCCCTACTTCCCCGTGAGGCTGGCGTCAAGGACGCGAGAATCGAGGGACTGGGATCCAACGTTGATGCTAGTCACGGCAAAGGCTCAAAGGCACAACAGATTGCATCGCTTGCTGATGAAGCGAGGGCCAAGAGCACAACGGTCAACGAATTGGAATCTAATGTCGACGCACAGGAAAGGGAGCTTTCAAAAACACAGCAACAAGTTGCTTTGCTCCTCGATAAAGCCAAAGCTAAGGACACAAAGATCGAGGAATTAGAGTCTGCTCTTGACGCAAAAGACAAGAAGCATGCACAGACACAGCAAAAAGTTGCTTCGCTCCTCGATGAAGCCAAGGCTAAGAGCACAAGGATCAAGGAATTAGAGTCTGATCTCAGCGCGAAGTGCAGTGAGCATTCACAAGCACAGCAACAAATTGCTTCGCTGCTCAACGAAGCCAGGGACAAGGACGTGAGGGCTGAGGAACTTGAGTCCAGGCTTGCCAGCGAGCGCAGCGAGCGCCTGACGGTGCAGCAGCTGTACGCCTCGCTGCGCAAGACGATCCGAGTCATGGTTCGCATTCGGCCGTCGCTCCCCGGCGCCAAGGACGACGGCGGCGCGGCAGGCTGGAGCACCGCGTCGGGGTCGGGCGTTTTGGAGATTGCCGCGTCTGCGACGCAGAGCAAGGCCCTGAACTGCAGATTCGACCGCGTGTTCCGGCCACAGGCTAGCAACAACGACGTCTTTGACGAGACTCTTCCGCTCGTGCGACTGGCGGCCACCGAGGGCGCCCGCTGTGTCATCATAGCCTACGGCGCTTCATCGACTGGGAAGTCGTACACCATGAGGGGCGACGACAAGGCGTCCCCGCCGACGCCAGGCATAATCCAGCTCGCGGGCTGCAGGATCTTCGACATGGTATCAGCGGGGGTCACCGTCGAGGTCAGCTCCATGTACGTCTACAACAGGCAGGTCTGGGATCTCCTCGTCGCGGATAAGGATAGGAACCTGGTTATCCCGGTGACGCAGAAGGCGAGCACACCGGCCACCAAATACGAGCAAGTTCGGTCGCCGGACGAGCTCGTCAGACGCTTTGACTCCACCATGTTGAAGACAGTCAAGGCCGCGACGCGCCTGAACGCGGAGAGCTCTCGGGGCCACTACTTCTTCACGGTCAGGGTCAACAACCAGCCAGGAGACGCCGGGACGGGTCTGCTCACTTTTGTCGACCTCGCAGGGAACGAGAGCGTGAAGGAGAGCGGCGTGGAGGGCGAACAGTTCAAAGAATCCCAATCGATCAACAACGACCTCTTCGCCTTGGGCGAGATGATGCGAAACCTGCGACAGGGCCATACTGCTAACACCACGCAGTCGAAACTCACCCAGCTGCTCGCAGGTGCCATGGGCCTTGGCGCGAGCGCAACGGCCAGGAGCGAGATCTTGATGCTCACGACGGTTAACCTCTCTGGCGAGCACATTGGGAAGAGCCTACGCACCTTGAACTTTGCGCAAACGGTAGGCAGCCAATCAGAGCCCCCGCGGCCCTCCAGGACACCACTGACAGTGCTTACAGGCCATCGGAACGTCAGCCAAGAAGGCGAAAGCATAGCAGGGAGCTGTGCTTGGCAACTCAAGTAGAGGTAGAGGCTGCGTGGGAACTGCTGCAGGAAATCTTCACATGTCTCTCTTTGGGAGGTAAAAGGCATATCAGCGGCAGTGTCATGCGGACAATAATAAGAACCTAGTCACATAGGGAGCCACGCAATCAGGACTGTCAGGTTTTAGCGCCATGGGCAGAAAAGTTTAGTAATATCAAACAGTAATCTCCCCGATCAACGCCTTCCCTTACTTCCCGCCCTAGTTTCCAAGTCCCTGACACAAGTCGCGTCAACGTGACGTCGCACGCGTAAAGACTCTTCGGCTCCGTGTAAAAGAGCAGACCCGCGTGGGGTTCGGTGCACTGACATCAGCATCACCTCTCCCCAGTCCTGCCCGTAACTGCGTCACTCGGAGGTGCCCAGCCTCAGAGAGTCAGGCGGCCGAGGTAAGTCGACGATCTAGTGTCACCAGCCGCGATCGCCAGGCGGACAGCATTATTGATCTTCATGTTCCAGTCGTTCTCCTCGTCCTCGGAGAGCGTGTTTGAGAGCTTCTGGAGGCAGATTCCCTGGTATAGCTCCGCGAGGGTGAGCGAGGTGAGCGGGCTCCCCTCCTTGAGCTGCGCGGCGAACACGGCCCTGATGCTCTCGTGCATGTGGACCTCCTCGACCGATGCGGCGGCTTTCTCCTCCTTCGCCTGCCTCATTTGGAGCCTGCGGTCCAGCTTGCGCTTGTCGCGGGCCTGGATGACTTCCTTGTCGGGGCAGTCAGCGCTGTCGTGTGTCGTCGCGTAGCAGAATCGGCACTCATTCGTGGCTGCCGCGCCGAGCTGGCGCAGCATCTGTCCCTGCTCGCGACGCTGGTCCGCCTTTCTCGCTCTCCGCTTCCTCCGCTGCTCAGTGCGGCGCCTCTTCTCGGCCTCAGTCTGCAGCGTGTCAGCAACCTTCACGATTCCGGCAGCTAGAGGCCTCGGGAGAGTTGCTATGGTTACCCTTTGCTTCTTGGCGCCGCCGTCTCTGCTGTTACTGCCGTCTTCGCCTGCCATGCTGGTGTCTGGTCTGCTCGTTTTCTGTGGTGGGCGTGTATTGAGTGTCTCTTGGTTGTAAGTTTGGCGAGGAGGCAGGGGCGGATATAGGCAGCGGTTGCTCCCAGGGACGTGGCACTGAGCAGGTAGGCAGCGCTGTTGTTTAGGCATGGGCGAGCGATAAAGAGAGAGGCAGATCTCATGAAACGGTATGCCTGACAAAGGAAGCCTCGAGGTCGATCCAAACAATAAGCCGCAGGCGAGGGCGGTCACAATAGACCAGGCTGTGACCATGATATATTTACAAGGACCAAATCAGGCCGCCGCCACTCGTGAGCAGTCGCATGCTCGGAACGCAGCAGCAGCACGGATCGAGAATCTGCCTGATATTTCCCACTTGTTGCGACCGGTCGATATCCTAGACCAGGGTCGACTCGGAGGCTTCCCTCGCTTGGGGTACTCGGTTGATCACCTGGACGGCCTTGCCGTCCAGGGTGCCCTCCTTGGTCAGGTAACTGTAACCGGTCCCTTGGCCTGCACTGCCAAGCAGAGACGCCAAGGCTACTACGCGCTTAATTGCTTAAGCCATCCAGTAATTTAAGTATCACTTCCTGCCTTTCGAAACTTAGCTGCCATGCACTCGGTTCAGCACAAACCACCCCAAAACTATCTTCATTTCTCGGATGCACACTACCCTATCTTCCATCATGTTGCGACGGGCACCATGGATTCGGCAGCTGGAGGATGCAGAGGAGCTCTTGGATTTGCGAAAGAACGCAGAGTACGCCCTGGAACGCTGGGAATCACGACGGGAAAAACTCAAATACGTATCTTCCAAAATGTCGCCACAGTCACGATGGTGTCAGCAGAAAAAGGATACAGAGGAGCTCTTGCCTTTGCGAAAGAATGCAGACGACGCGCTAGATCGCTGGGAATTGCGACGGGATGAACTCGAGGCTACCAAAACCAAGACTACCAAGCCCAATCATGAGAAGCCAAATTCGGAAAAGCCCAAGAAAATCATACCCAAGACTGACAAGTCCAACACCGACAGACCCAAAAGCACACCGGTCTCATCTACCCTCGATGCCCTCCTCCACTCAAGCAGTTCTACACGCGAAGCACAGAGCCAGACAAAGATCCTTGCCTCACACCTTAGGTCAGGCCAGATCATGACGCATTCAGACTACGATCCGGCGCCTGAAGAGGCCCGGGGCTCGCCCATGACGTTCTCGGGCCAGGACAAGCACACCGCCAAAAAGGCCACATCCGTGCAGGGCGCCAAGCTCACCAGCTCACCAATGCCGCGACCACAGAAGCGAAAGGCTTCGTCGGCAGCCAGCAAGCCGAAAGACGCCAAGAGAGCACGCGTAGATAAATATCAGAGCAACGACGAGAGCAAGAAGGATTCCGGTGTCAAGACAGCCACTGATGTATGCTCGCCCGAGGCCCCTTCTCTACGCCCCACCGTCGGATGCGCAGACACAGACCGGAGCGAGGAGGCTGCCAATGCCACGCAGGACCTCACAGTGCCTTCACCTGATACACATTCCTCCGATATGGCCATCGATGACGCCGATCCACGCAGGAAGAAGATAATCAACAGGACCAAAGCGCAGCCTACAAGCTTGTCTTCCAAGACAACCCCTGCGAAATCAGCCCCTGGTGGGGCCAACAGCGACGACAAGGACCAGGTCGACATGACACCAGCCATTAGTTGCTCATCCCTTAAGCGAGCTTCTACAACGGCACAGAAGAGCACACAGGGGATTGAGAGCGAGAATGCCAGGCCCGCACGTCAAGAACCTTCTCCAAAACCCTCGGTCGCAGACAGAGGCAACAACGCCAAGGGAAGTAAGGACGCACAGGAAACCAGTTCCATCTCAATCCCAAAACAGCTACCCAACGTCAGCCCACCTCCAAGCAGTTTCAGCACGGAGGGCAGAAGCCATGGCGGGGCTGAGATCAACGGTCCAGGGGCGGCCGAGATGGGCCGAGACGATCAGGAGGCCAATGACATCTCGAACCACCAGGGATCATCCGATGTCAGCCCACCTGAGCCTGTGCGTGGTGGTGCGGAGGCGAGGAACGAAGATAAGGCTGCATTTACTGATGTGGAAATGGGTGAGGCGGGACTCGACGCCGAGTCGCAGGCGGAGCCGGATGAGGAGCCGGACAAGCGTCTCGTGGCATTGGTTGGGGTCGCGGTAGGTGCGGGAGCTGCTGCGCTACAATACTTTGCTACTTGAGGAGAATGGCGCATGACGGCGCGAGCATGCTGTTGAGCCCCGGACGAGCGGCAAGCTGTGGCAGATGCTCACTGATACTGGTGTGTTGGAGGTAGATATGCTACGTCCCTAGTGATGTCCACATGTCCGTTGAACTCCAACTGGTCTAGGACGACTTGGCTTTAGTTTTTTAGACTTTTGTAACTTCATTTATTGCTCCTATTTTGCTGATACAGTACTACCTGATGAGAAAGTGCCGCTTAGAACCCGTATTCCCATGATTCCGCAACGTTCTAATATACTGATGATCACTGCTAGTAAAACACACACGTGTGTGACGGTACGGTGCTTATATGCTGCTGGGTGTATTTCCAAGGGATTGGAAATAATTACTAGTCTTTTAGCCGAGCTAAATGTTTCGCTAACTAGCAGCAAATATTCGTCTCAACATGCACACACCACCCACCCACACACACACACACACACACACAAGACATTTCCTCTGTAATCACTCCATTTCTAATCACTATATGATTATATAATTATAGCTTCATTCTGATTAGACGAATGTTGTAGGAGACAGCTGGGGGTAATCAACTTTGTGGTGTTGTTTTGAAGAGCGGTCTGAGGAATAGGTTTCATGGCATAATAGGTAGCACCTGTCTCTTTGGAAGGCAGGCCCTTCAAGTGCGAGTTAATTACTCAGCTCAGTCACTTGCATCATCTGCCCTATGCCGTATACCCCTAAAATGATATTTAAAATATATTAATCTAACCAAAAAGTTTCCTTGTCTCCAGCTTCTTCTAATAATAATTATTCTTTAAGTTGAAAGATATGGGCGCAGTTTCAGTATTTACACGTTGTATCTCTACCTTCCCCTAGGTGGACTTTCAAACGAGGGAAGAAGTGCCTCTAGTTGAAAGAGGCCATTTTGAAATCTATGTAAATATTTTCACTGTTCTTTATTGCCCGACTCTGGTGCCCTTTTGGAACAATTAACAGATACCAGAGTATTGCCAGTCGCCAGTACATACGGGCTGTCAGTTGGCAGCAACAGTTGCCTCCAGGTCATTCCAGCCGCGCAGAAGCTCCTCCCATCTCTTCAGCCTGCGGCGTGCCTCCACCAAGACACTCCCAGCAACGTGCTCAGCCTTGTCGGCTGCTGTGAGTGCGTCCAGGTCACGACATATCCAATTGATGAACCCAAAGGCTGCCTTTGCGTCCGACACGCCATTGCCGAAGCTCATGGTGGAGCCTCCCGCAAGTTCCCACTGGTCCCCCTCTCTCGGACACGTCGAGTCGTCGCTCAGGGTCCAGGTGCCACGATCGTTCACAAACGGCCGGCGCCCACACACACGCGCGCAGCGTATGCGCGCGGTCTCAATTTCAGTGATTATAACACTGACTGAGTCGGTCATTGTCTTTGCGTGCGCCCGTTCCGCTCTAACGACGCCGAGGGACCGGCCCGAGCCCGAACGACCGCGCTCACCGTCCAGCTTGGCCGTGGCGGCACGTAGCCGTGCGCTTGAGACTCGCAGGTTACGGGCGATGTCGCTTTCCCAAGCCTTGCCCACCAGCTGGTCGTGTGCGCCGCCCAGAGCTTCCACCTCTTCGCGCAGTGCCTGCGGCTGTGGGCCGTTATCAAGGATGTGCCGTAGGGTGCTGGCAGGCGGGAGCGCCGAACGCGCCCTATAGAAGAGCTCCTCTAACTGCGCCAAATCTTGTTCGAGGTTGTGGTGTGCCCTGGAGATGGCGCCAGGCGCGACAGGGAGCGGCGCCTCGTCAGACGCAGATGAGAGCTGGACAGGGCCATGCTGGTGACTGCGGCCGCCTGCCAGCAAAATCACGCACACGGCAGCCAGTAAAGACAGACAAGCGATACACGACAGCACAAAAGCCCTATTGGGGCCCTCGTGGTACGGCCTGCCGGGTTCGCCGGCGCCCTTGCCGCCTGCCTGGGCGCCGACAGCCTGGGCGCCGACCAGACCGTGCAGCGCTGCACTTTTGCGAAGATGGGCATCTTCGCTGTTGACGCTGATGTTGATGTTGAGGTTGCCGGCGTTGAGCAGAGGTTTCGGCTCGCTCTCGGGCAGGGGGTGGACCCCATACGGTGGGACTAGGTGCAGGCGGGCAAGGTCGGGGCCGGGACGAAAGGCCTGGGGTAGGCTCTCTGGGCGAAGGAGGGCGCCCATGGAAGCTACCTCGTCGTCCTGCTGCTGATCTCGGTTGTACAGCACCAAGGATCCTGCGACCGGGCGCTCGTAGCCCATTGACTCGAGGTTGTCGTCTGTGAACTCGAGCTCGAGGATCCGCTCGTCGTCGGGGTCCATTGTGACACGGGGGCCAGGTTGCGCCGCTGTATTCCTGATAGCTGGGTGGGTAGGAAGGTTGATCTCTGTTCTTGCTGGTGGGCGTCAATCAGCAGTTCAAACGGCCGCAGCGATGCAACGTCTCCCAGCCATGCACTTACCGGAAATCTGAGCTGAGGTTCTTCTGAGTCAATCAAGACGCATCGGCAGGATATATGGTCCAGCAGTCGCGATCGGATATGCTGAGTGCTGGCTGGGCTGTTGCTTTTTCGCAGCAGGACGTTGTGTTGTTCCCGGTGGTCGACCTGACGCCCCCGGCCTGCGTTTGAGACATCTGCTGAAAAAATACCACAAGTTTTCGCACACCAGTCTCCCAGCCCACCAACACCGGATTGCATTTTGCCGCATTCACCTTCGTCATTTGCAGAAAGTTTAAGAAGGAGAATAAAAGAAGGCATAGTTTTCAACAGCAGCGCTCGCAGTATTCTCAGGTAAATAAATATTTAGATATGCCAAGCTAACTCATATTCATTGCGCAGACAGGAAAGGCTGTAACAATGAGCTTCTCTCCCAAGTTTAGTGCAGGTGGATCATAAAGGATCTTCCCAGATAGATTAGCTAGAATGTTGTAGCAGGAAGAGACTGGGCATTAATAGCTGTCTGAGGCTTTCAATTATCTAGGTAGTGGTCCCAATAGTCATAGGTCAGCATAGGTTTTGTCAAGACTGGCCAATGCACATGCCCCGTCGCCCGATGAATAAAATGGAAAGTGCGGTCTTGCCTCTTGAGAGGGTCTTCAAGGGGCGATGGTGCTCAAAGGGGTCAGCCTCCAGGATTTCAGATCTCAAGCTTACGCTTTGGCGTAAAAACTGTCCAATACAGATTTCCTCTCTTATTGTTTTGGTACTATTCCCTGAAAAAAACAAGCTTTTGATTATTTTTCTATAATCAAGTTATTGAAATAAATCAGTGCTACTTAAACTTACTCCTTAGGAAAGAAGAAGGAAGGAGCGGTTTAGAAAGGGAGAGGGAGGGTCTTTTAAAAGAGGGAAGGTCTAGTGACGGTTTTCACGAAACCCACACTGGGCGCTACGGAGATTTCATACAGGTCCCTACTTATCCACAGCTGATCCAAGCAATCTCAAGACTTCGTCATAATCCTTCATATCTATTGCCTTTGCAAGTGATTCAGCTTCACGTGCTAGGTCCTGAGGTGGGGGGATTGATTTGTTTGCGACAACCTTGGTGATCAGCTTTGCAGCTATCTGTACCAGACGGTATGTGTAGTTGTGTTCTTTGCAAAGGATGCCGAGTTGGCATAGACGTTCTTGGCCTTTGATTCGTCGTAGGGTTGCTTTGCAAGCAAATTGGTCGAATAGTCCATGATCGGTGGTTTGGGGAAGAAGACAGTACATGGCCAGGCCCTCTAGTGATCCCGGGGAGATCTGGTCGAACTGCTCGCCAGCGTTATACCATGTCCTGATCGGACAACGGTCAAGGTCGCGCTCGAAAATTCCCAACAGCCTCGGCATCTGATCCTGATGGTATGCATCAAACCGTCCGACGTGTCCAAATGCATTATGCAGTATCCGGAAGACCTGAATTTTGGCCCAGGAGTTCAACAATCCGGTCAGTTGATTATGGCAAGAAGACTTGTCCAGAAGAGTACCGATGGAACCGTTGGGGTGTTGGGGTGAGAGTTTGGACTGCAGGAAGTCGGAAATGAGCTGCCTGGGATGGCAATCACCGTCCCTCCAGGCTCGGAGGATTGCGAAGTAGTTATCTACCGCACATTCTCTCCGCAGTGTAAGCAACACCCTGAAAACATTCTCATCATCAGTTCGAGGACGATCATCAACATCACAGTAGCGTTCCACTCCAACGATTGGTTGAGGAAATGGCCAACCACCGGTCATGTTCAGCTCCATCTCTTGTTGCTGCTGATTTTGCCTGCTTTCACTGGTCGGTGGGATGTCGTCCTGTTCATTGGTTGATGTGTTATTGCCACCTTCACTGGGCAGTGCGTTGCTATCACGTCCGCCCTCCCCACGACGTTGTCGCTTAGCAGGAGCTGGCGAATAATATGCGCCCGGGGCCTCTTTCCTCGGTCTTAGAATCCTCCCATGGCGGCCGTCATTCTGATTGTCGGGTTCTGCGGCGTCGTCGTCGTCCTGGTTGTCGGGTTCTCCGGCACTGGTGTCAGCTTGGCCAGGACCAGGAGGCACCGGCTGGCTGGTGGCCTCCGGAGCCGAGCCAGCACTCCTCATTTGGTCGAGCTTCTGCTTCAGACCCCACATCGGACTGCGCTTGGTGATGGGCAGGCTCTCCAGGCCCAGCCGAAGCTCATCGTCGAAGGAGAAATTGATGGCGAGCGAGAGGCTGTCCGTGACGTTGATCACCCAATGGTACTGCCTCGGAGCCGTCGTGATCATCTCCCCGGGCCCGGTCACATGCTCCGAAAACCCGATCTTATTCTCAACAAGCATCGTCTTCTTTGGGATAAGGTTCATGCGCTGTGTGTGGAAAACGAACTGAGGCCCCCCCCCTGTTTCCTTCTCATTCGCTCTCCCCTCCACGTTAAATTTCCCTCTCAAAAAATTTCAACTCTCTCAAACCCAAGTTTAAAAAAAACAAAAAGATATCATAATAAAGCTTAAGAAGAGGAGATTGTAAAACTAAAATCCTTGTTAAATCTCAAAATTTATTTGCTGAGATAATTCATGATAAACTCTACGAAAAAAATATGACCAGGGGGGGCCTCACTTCGTTTTCCAGGTGAGATTTCAAAAGTTAATTTAACGTGGAAAAGTTTGACAGGGGGGGGGCCTCACTTCGTTTTCCACACACAGCGGCGGACCCACTGGTCGTCTTCTTCGGGCTTACTCCGCTGCCGGCCGAGGCCCTTGGCCCACTCCTCAAAGGCGCGCGTTGAGCTCTCGTTGACGACAACCCACCACTTGTAGCCCTCGAGCGTGATGTTGCACGACCGCAGGTTCAGGTCTTCGCAGTGGGCAGCCGTGCCTGAGCCCGCGGCACCGAGGAGCCAGTACGTCGTGTTGACCCCCCTCATCTCCGTCCCCGCCTCGCGCAGCTGCCGGAGCTCGTCGTCGGTCTCGAGGATCCCGTCGAACTCGTTGTTCAATGCATCCCCCACGTAGTATGCAAAGGATCCAGTTGGTGGGAGTGCTTGTATCCCGTGGACGAACTGCTCTATGTCCTTGGCGTGTGGCCTTTGAATCAACGCACTGGACATCGGGTATTGGAACTGGGTGAGGTTTGCATCGAGCAGGGTGACTATATCTCCAGAGCCGGCATATTTGACTGCCAAGACAATGCCGTCTTCCTTCTTGGGCATTGGTATGCGTAACCGAAGCGATCGCAGGTCTACACGGGGAATACCGGTGCATGTGATCTTCCCACGCACGCCTCCGTTTCTGCCGCAAAGCTCCTTGAGGCTGCGAACCAGCTCTCTTCCCATCTGGTGACGCCCGAGCGTCAGCAAAGGCCCGTTGGCGTGCTCGGCCGGCAGGTCACTGCCCACAGCTGCTACGTTTCGTTCGGCTGCCGCCGTTTCAGGACTGCCGCCCAGGTCGCCAGAACCCGTTGCCGGATGCGAATCACCTGCAGGGTCTGGCGCGTTGACGAGCTCGCCGATTCTCCGAAGGTAAGATGCCAGTTCCTTGATGGTGTTCTCGCGTAGCTGGCTGCCTCTTTTGACCGGCCTGTCTAGATCGCTTGAAGATCGAGTCCTTTGCTGGTGAGAATGCTTGATCGTCGAGCGGAGATTGTCGATATCCACGAGGGCGTTGGAGAGAACGTCCCGAAGAGCAGAGAGTTCGGTGTCAAGTGCCATCCTCTAATTGTATGAATGACCATGGTCCCTACTGATTGTAGAAGTCTTGCACCAAAATAGTAGAGGGAGAATCGCAGGTGCGTACTGTCTGCGTTTGCAACTGGTGTCATCTGGTGGTTGATAGGTACTTTCGGATACATGCATACAAGCGTCCTGGCTTTCAGCAGCAACGACATCGAAACCAAGACCTCAGCATCAGAACACCAGTAACCCAGGGCTATTACGGCCACACAGTGACTGAAATGCGGCTGACGATCCAATTACAATACATGCTCTGCAACCTATCAATACCGCCCTGGGTCAATTCCACCATTCACCCGTTTCCTCAGAGCACTCATCACTCCTGTGCAGACAGCAGAATGTGGCATGTCAGCTGGCTACGGAGTTTTCAGGCGACTGCTTGCCAACAAATGTGATTCCCGTGCACCGCTGCGGACTCGGATCGAGCCGCTCACATGACTTCCTCTTTCTGGGCGGGCCATCACGCTTCCTCGCTCAAGCTTTGTCCTCATCACCAGCGCCTGTAGCGGGGCTGTCGGCGTTGACGGGTTCAGCGATCAGGGATTCGCGGTTGGTGTGAAGCCACGGGCGTCGTGGACTTGGAGTAGGCGAAGGCCGACTATTGCGGTACGAAGAGTGTAAATGAACAATGCCGGCGACGCGACGAAGGCGCCGACCAGGGGACGGCTGTGATAGGAAAGGATCGTCTCGGCCCAGCGTCACTGAGCTTGTCGCGGATGTGCTTGGGGATGTGCTTGGGGATGCTCGCGAACTTCCCCTCAGGGTCCGGGTTGAACGCGGGCTATCTATACTCTCTGTTTCAGCATGGAGCATTAATGACCAAACAGGAAGCTCTGTATCTTGCGCGCAGACTTACTCTCAGCTTTTGTGTTCACTGGGGTCGCTCGGCCTGAGAACAATGCTACAGCATTGGTCTCTGCCGGCTGGCCCGCCGTGGCTACTGTGCCAGCTCGAAGCTTGAGAGTCTTGGACTACCGTTTGAGTAAGTAGTTGAAGACGGCGCGCTTGGGGAGAGGGCCAAGGTAGGGCATACCAAATGAGAAGACAGCAGCTTCTCAACCTCTGAGCGGCTTGAGTCTTGGATGAAGTGGCGATTTGTGGTGATGAAAAAGTTGAGTTTCGCAATGTTCCAACGACGGACGACGGACATGACGGGGCTGTTGGGGCCTCTGCTGCGGCAGGCCTCGTTGATGAGGTGTAGCGCCAGATGGCGAGCGTCCTTGATCTCCATGATGTTGGCAGTTGCTGGTGGCTGATGGTAAGGGGAAACCGCTCTGAGAAGACGGCGATCCTGTGGTAGCGACAAGCTATGATATTTGTATCAGCGAGGCCGTTTGTGTGAGAAATGCCACGGGATATGCAGTATTGTAAGGCTGAGAGACTTGCATGTACTGAGCCCTACACCTGCTACACACGACCCCTCTGGCTGACAATGAAGCATGTCGGTTGACTTGTAATTTAACATAGGAGTGGAACTTTTCTTTATTTCAGCTGTTGAGTCCTCGACCTGAAGTGCCCGTTTAACGAATGCTCTGAGTAAGACCCAATACGCGGAATATCTACACTGCTTGAAGACAAACCAACCGATTTCTTTCTTTTGTTTCACTAGGTGTGGCCACATGTCCCTGATTCCTTCTTCCAGCTCCCAAGATTGCACGGTAGGATAGGCATCAGGGGAATCCGGCAACAAAAGCCTGAAATGAAGCAGGATCTACTGGATATTGGACTCAGAGACGAGCGACACGAGCAGGTACTCGGGCTGATGGGGTTCGTGTAGACGGCTACTGCTCAGTGGTTCAGGCTTGGGATGAACGTCATGCTAAGAAGTCTTCTCTACCTAGGCGGGGCCAATAAAGCTAAAACTCATCTCCCGTGACATCCCACACCAAAGGTGTACCTTGACCGGCCTACAAACCCCGGCCTTCCCATCGTCCAGAGCGAAAGCTGCGCATACGTCTTCAGAATTGGAGATCTGTATCGGTAACTCAGCATGGGGATCAAGGCGGGGAAGCGCAAGCAGCAACATACCAGCGGGCTCGGTCTCTTGGGTAGGATTCTCGTCCACCGGGGACATGGTGTGTGCGGAAAGGGTGTGCGACGAGCCATCGCCGGCATCCTCCTCATCTGGGTTGTATGCTCTAGTGGCCCGTCCCAGGCCCGTAATCGTGCGAAGAAAACTCGGTATGTCATTGTTGGGAATAATGAACATGCCTGCTCAGCCGTTAGCCGGTGCAACCTCGATTAGACTGTGCATGGGAAACATACCAGGACCATCGTTGACCATGACAGCTGGTGAGGAATTCGGCGTGTGGAATGTGGCTTCACTAGCCTCTTCGCCCTCCGGCGTGCCCTTCAATCCGTAATTCGCAACGTATTGACCCGGCGAGGCAACACTGACCGCCGGCAAAGAGTGGGTGCCGGCGAGACCCATGCTGACGCGCACGATGTCGACGATGTGGTTGTTGACAACCACATCGGGCGGAAAGAAGCAGTCCACCAGTTCGACAAAAGTCTGGGGGAGAGAGCCGGCCATGGCAGTATGAACAGTTTCACCAGTGCCGACCTGGATGTCGTCGTCGTCGTCGTCTGCAGAGAAGCCTTTGCCAAAGTAGGCACCTTCCAGGCGAGGCTCGAGGGAGACGCGCCTGTGCAGAACCTGATCTTTGATGAATCGCTGCGATATATCAACAGCTTTGACATGCGAAGTCGGCCACTTCAATATGTCTGCCACGGTTGTGTAGACCACAAGCTTGATGGGCTCTGTCAATTTGTCTCCCAAGCCAATGACGATCATCTTGTGCAACGCCACGATCTCCTTAGCCACGGGGCTGAGAGAAGCAAACATGGCCGGTAGCGGGACGCCAAAAGTCGACATCTGCATTGTAGCAATGTATTGGATGCTGCCCTGTTTGGAGAGCAGTGTCGAATGGTCATGTAGTCGCACAAGCGTGTAAGCAATGAAGTCCTGCAAACCTCGCTCGGGTTCGTCCGCTTCGTATCCCTTCTTGCGGTAATGATCCGCAAGTGCGCTAGGGATAGAGCTGATGGACTGGGATGGAGGGCCATTGTCGGCGCCGGTGCGTTGCAGAATGATTTTGTTGCTGCCCATGAGCTCCATGATGTACTGTCGTACAAGCTCTATGATGTGGTGACGGGTGGGTGCCCAGTCTTTGGTGGAACAGGACTTGGTGATCATCGTAATTTGCGTGTTGGCGTTGGTGATGTCGACATCAAAGATTCTTCGGAAAAGTTGAAGGTGCTCCTTCTCTTCGTCAGTAAAGAAGATTGGGAATGAGCCGAGGCTAGCGCCTCCGACGGCGAGAATTAGACGAGGCATGGTTTTCGTCTCACTCAGTGGGGGGCAGATGGCAAACAGCGATGGGTGGATGATGGCTTGTGGAAAGGTTAGGATCCTCCATATTCTGACGTCTCTGGGGTTTTTCATGGTGGTCTTGTGCTCAATTCTGAGGCACCCGTTCCTGCCTGAATTACCTCCCACATCATCTCGGACATTCTGGCGGACTTTCCATGCAGGAGCTACAGTAGTTCAGCAAATTGACCCACAGTCTCCTTTGACTACGTTTCAGCAAGTGTGAGCTAAACCGTGCTGGATCTGCATCGCTGGATCTGCATCGCTGGAGCAGTGCTTGTGACTGCTCCTTTCAATTGAGAATTGCGGTGATTGGTATTGGATACCCTCATTGCTGGCACGGGAAGATTGCTTCATCCAGAACTCTGAAATTTAAGCTTGCTTCACTACCATCATGAAATAGAGTGAAGATGGGACGATGAATATTAGAGAATCACTTTAGGTATGCTTACATTCGAGCATAAAAATGGCGTCATCTTACTTGATGATAATGATAGCTACTACTACTTCTCACTCATGATTATCTCTGAGTCATGCTATCCCGTGGTGCTCAAATTATCAAGCTCTGCTTTTTGGTAAAGAACATTTACTCGACACGGTATTTACAATCTATTGTCACCGGCCCTATCCACTGTGTCCTTTATCGCGGCCTGATACTCCTCCTGCAAGAGTCTGATACTCTGTTTCCAGTCCCGATGCGTACCTTGTACAGACATTTGGCTCGTTGCCGAGATACGTGCTTTCGTGATATCCACCTTGCTGTCAATCTTGTCCCAATCCACCCTGAAGAAGCCTGGCCGGGATGCTGAGGAGCAGCTGTGGCTCTCCTTTAGCCCGAGAGCTGATCTGGCCCTGTTTCTACCGCCTGACTTGATATGTCCTCGGGCGCCTAGGGCTTCCCGTCCTTCTTGCCAGTCGGTGCCGGTCCCATGGCACCTGCCTTGGTTGCGGCCTGGAACTCAGCCTGCAGCTGCTGGAGGCGGCGGTTTCCGGCGTCATCCAGCTTGCCGGCGGCGAGGAGCATGAGGAGCTGGCCCTGCTCCTTCAGGTTGCGCTGCATGTCCGCCTCTGGTCCTTGTTCGCCACTCTGGCTGTTGAAGGAGGACGCGGCGGTGGTTGGTTGTGCCTGGAGGGAGGGGATGCTCTCCTGTGGTTTGAATGTGGGCTGTGGTGTACGGGGTGTTGTTGTTGTCGTGGTGTCGTTTGCACCGGTGATGTGACTCGGTGAAGCCTGTCCCGCCGTGTTTGGCTTAGCGGTGCCGCTGCCCTGCTTGACAGATTTCTCGCCGAGTACTACATAGGGGGCATCCTGCGTGGATTCGCTTTGCTCCGTAGCGTTGGGGTTGGGGCCGGAGTTCTTGCTGGGGGCTGAGGCCGTGGTCACATCCTGGCGGTTGGTCTCCGGCGCTGATGCTGCGGCGTTGCTGCTGGTTCCTGTTTCGGCTCCATTGCCCTTGGCCCCGTCGACTTGTTGCTGCTGGTTCTTCATAGTGCCCTCCGCCGTCTTGACTGTGCTGGCGCTGGTCTCTTGGCCTTTTGCAGCTTGCATTGAGGGTGTAGCTTTGGTATTCGCTGCTTTTGTCGGTCCCTTGCCCTTTCGCTGCTTGTCTCCTTCCTGCTTGTCTCCTTCCTGCTTGTTCTTCTTCGTCGCCGCTTGTGTCTTTTTGACCTTGCCCTGGCGGATCGACTCTTGAAGTTGCTTGCCGCTTGTGCACGAACTGATGGATTGGTCCCATGCCTGCAGTCCGTCGGGGCTCTGGTGAATAAGTCCCTGTTTGACTGCCATGCAGAGGATGCTGGTGCTCATGTTGCGGATCTGCTCGTTGCTGTCTGTCCTCTTGGTCTGCTTCCTCCATGAGTCTGCCACCGGTGTAATCTTGGTGGTGTCTTGGGCCCAGCTGTGTGCATCGGACGGAGTGAGCTTGTGTTTGACAAGGTACACCCAGAGGGCGAGCTGGACGCTGGTCAAGTTGTCGACATCAATTTCATCCATGTTGGGCTAAAGGCGGTGTTTGTGTGGGGTGGTGAGAAAGATTAAAAGGTCAGAAGATCACTGCTTGTGTAGTTGTAAGAATGATCACCATAAGCCAAACGGGCAAAGTGAAGTGTTAGTTGGCTTGTGTTACAGCAACTAAGTACCTAGGTAATGTACCTCCCCTTTACACGCACCACTACACCCACCCACCCAATAGTGGCCCGTGCCCCCACCCCCTGACAACCCTAACCCCGGCATATATACGGATCACACCTCTGCCCCTCGCCGCCGTATATATACGGCATGAACTTTTTTCCAGGCCGCCCCCATATATGCGGGCCAGGATGCCGGAGCGTCACGAAAACGAGGATCAAAATGCTGCAGGCGGAAGGGGACCATGGTGACTTTTGGAAACTCTTCGGGCGCTATCGAGGGGTTTCGCCCGTTGGTGTTGGGGAAGAAGAACGTGAAGCTTCTCAGGCCGAGGCTGGACGTCTACTTGTCTGAGAGGGAGGACTGGGAACAGAGGTCAGGGGAGTTGCTGGATCTTGTTGCGAAGGGCGTGGTAAAGCTAGACATTGGCAAGGAGTATAAGATGGATGAGGTTGCCCAGGCACATGATGATCTCGCGGGAAGAAAGAGCACAGGAAAGCTTATTGTCAAGATCTCTTCGTAATCGACTCCTTACTGGAAGAATCTGGGAGTAGGAAAAGGTAGCTGAAAACTATGAGCTTTCCAGAGGGAGAGAAACGCCTACTGTTACCTCTCCTCGACATACGTAGACTTGATCGTAGTCTCCAAATCAGCTAGCTGTTGCTTGCATCCGTCTCGTATTTCGAGATTAAATTCATCCGCCCAGAGGGCAACTCAGCGGGCTTTTTCGTGGATTACGGAGCAACTCTCCTTTGTGACATGCTTCTGGGACATGCTTCGGGGATATGCGTGCAAGACAGCACATTGAATGGGGGGCCGAGATCGCCAGAAGCCTGAAATACCTATCGAATTGCTTAAAAATACTGTTAATGTCTCCTTTTTGCTCAACGTCATTATGTGTTTTACCTGTGCGATAGGATGGATACATGAAAAGCATTCTACTAACCGAAACTCGCGTTGACTTTCGTCCCATATCGAGTCCTGTGCACTGAGGGAGCTTGACTGGGGAAAATGAACAGGGGCATAAAGTGACATCTGCTTTCTGACCCTCTGCCAACCCACGAAACCGTACCACGTGCTAAATCAACAAACACTCCCAAAGAGTTGAGCACCGGTCACTTCATAGGCCACTCTTTGCATTCACCCAAAACGGGCCTTTCTTTTGCCTCCGGTTACACGTCAAATTACATACAGTCTGGCAGCCTCAACACCAGTCGCCCCTGCCTTGTCTGGCCACCTGCCTGCCTTCCCATTCCAGGCACACCCGAGTTGAATGATTTACATCGACTTTGACACTCCGCCGTCCTGCATGCAGTCAACTTCATCGGCATCATCTCTTACAGTAAATCACCTGAGCGTCGAAGAAAAACGTCAACATGGGAGGACTCAACCAAGACACTTGGAAGCAGCCGCCCGCGTCCCTCAGCGTGGAATGGCCCACCAAGAGCACCTTCAAGGATGGCCCAAGCCTCGAAGAGCAGAAGGCCCGCATGAGAGAAACAAGAACAAAGGTCTCCAACGCGATCGCTGCGTCTGGGTTTGCTGTCCCTCGGTGGCCTGAGATCGGACAACAGGTCAAATGGCACCCGTCTCTTGGTGATGGATTAGCCAACTTGACTTCTCATCGAGACGATCAAAGCCCGTCTGTCGCAAACCACATCCCTCGACGATACCAATCATCGACCACAGACGGAGGCACTCGATCCCCAGTTCTGCCCGCACTAAGCGAAGAGGACCGAACGTCAATCGCCCAGCACAACTCACCTATTTTGCAACTCATCGGTCGCCGACGAGACAGGTTACGGCAGCTAGAGAACACCACTCCAGGCAACACAACAACTGCGCAAGACGACATCAGCATCCGTGGCTTTATCGACCCTTCGATCTTCAACCCTCGAATCAATGTTGTAGAGCTGCCTGACCACACGTTCCTGCGCCCTCCACCGGCAGCCCCGCGCGCCATGCTGGAAAACATGTCATCTCAAGATCGCCCACTGCGGTTTGGCCGGCCACGCCGGCACTCTGAGGCGACTGAGACAAGTCTCGACTCTGTCAACACTCGTCGAGCACGTGGCTACTCCTCAGCGACCAGTGACACCCTTCACAGCTTCGAGCCCACTTCTCTGGATTGCGGCGACGAACATGGTTGCGCGGGTGTCTATGACAGCCCCGAGATTGATATCACTGACAGGAGCCTTGAGACTCCGAACCGGGAACGGGTACAGTCTTCAGCTACTTTCAATGCCGAGTCTCGTCACATTCTTGATACCCCACGGGTCGTCGGTCCGCCTCCAGGTTTCGAGCCTCACAACACCATGCACCAGGGCACCACACCACGGCCAGGCCCTGGCGTTGTCGACTCAGAATCAGATTCCATGAACGGCAGCTGGAGTCAATCCCGCATCTGGTACAGTGAAGAGGAGCGCCTGAGGCTCAACTTCGCCCGCATGCAGGAGAGGGCACACCACCTCGGCTGGGATAAGTCTCCCTTCCTCCCGGAGACCGTCGGTGAGTATGCCGCTCTGCTGGCTGAGAGGAAAGCTGCAGAAGCTGAGCGAATTCGCAAGAAGATCCAGCAGAATGAGAGGGCGGCGCGAACCCGGCTGGAAGGGGAGGCGATGGTGAGTCACCGGTCTCAGCTCATCAACGCCAACTGCCTATTCTTTGGCGAAGCACTAATCGAAGAGTTCGTGCAGACGGCACCGCCGCCGCAGCAGCAGATCGAACTGTTCAGAGGCAACAGGGCGAGGGATGGACTGTCGTCGGTGCTGGCAATGGAAAGCTGCTTCAACGAGATCCCTACCGACGCTCCCGAGTCCGAGAGAGTCGACTGGCCACCCGACGCAGAGTTTCGGAGCTGGAAGGGCTCTCGACCTCGGCCCCCGCCCGGTTTTGCGAGACGACGGAGTAGCTCTTGGCCATTCCCTCGCGTCAATGTCCCTTACCGACCGCAGGATTCCTTTCCCAACAACGACATTCCTTATAGCCAGAGGAGAATAATATTCGTTCCTCGCTGGGACTGGATGCCAAAGTTCGCCAAGACACTCCCAGACGAGTCTCATATTTCGACCACTGAGCCACTCATGACTGATACCAGGGTGTTACTCCCGTCAGATATCTTTCTATGAGCCAAAGAGCTCAGCTTGAGGAGTAATAGCACATCTACTTTCATGATATTCGTCTTTTCTTTTTCTTTACCTGGTTATTCTTTCATTTTCAATGATGTCTTTGTTTCGTTCTCACTTTACTTTGACAGTCAAGCGGAGAATAGGAGTGGCCTGATTTAGCGACGGATTGGCAACAGGTCCTCGCCAATTTGGCGCCATATTCGTGGATTACTTGCCACAAGCAACGCACTATGAGGAGGAATATCCGAAGAGGGAAAAGAATCAGGGATGAGCAGATGACCAATGACCTTTTGGTCTGTTGAAGCAGCGGTTTGGGCATGCTGGTCCCGATAAATTGAATAAAATTCTTGCGTCATGAGACGCATTCTGAGAACTATCTCATGCCGTCATTCATTGGAGATAGGAACAATCAAGAAGGGCTGGAAATGCCAGCGACGATGCTGTCGACGAGCACGTAGACTTGAAATACATTGATAGAGCTGTAATGCTCAAACAAGTCCAGGGGAAAAGGAAAAGGCAAGTAGAGACATCCGGGACGTTCAGGACTATCCAAGTGTCTGTGGTTATGATAGGTTAAAGCTTTGTGGCTTTTTTACCAGGACAAGACTGAACGAAGCGCAGTGAGGTGGTTAAAGTGGTTGCAGATCCCAGGTAGTCCGGCTACATGTTGTGCCCAGGAGTACTGCATTAGCGGGGCTTGGACCCCTTCATTTGCATGAATTGCGGCTCGTCCCTGATGTGGGGGTGGGTCCAGGACAGGGGGCCTAGGCCGACGTCAACTCATCAAGCTACGAGACAACAAGAGTCCATGCGAACCCAGGTCCAACCGGGAGTCCGATCCCTCCACGCTCTTGTGTCGAGCGATGGTGTGAACTGCAAACCCTCCACCTGCCAGCGCGGCCTTCAATACCCCAAAATTCAAAAATGGCAATGGACGCCCCTCAAGTCAAGCTCTCCGAGCTTCTCCGGATCCCGGACGACCTCGACAAGATCACAGCGATGAAGCAGGAATTCACCCGCAAGAAAGGCGCCGTCGATGGGCAACTACGGAGCGGCCTCCGCGAACAACTCGAGACAACACAGTCGGGGATGACGGGGCTGACGGAGGGGCAGAAGGCCGTCCAGCAAATCAAGGAGGAGATGATGAAGATCGACAAGCTATGCTCGGAGTCGCAGAACATGATCAAGGACTTCGCAACCATCAATCTGGTGTCGCAGGCGCACCGGAACTTCGGCGCAGTGGAGGCAATGCGGAAGAACCTCGAAACATTCAACGACAGGCTGGAGGGCGTCGAGAACATGCTCCGTGCCGACGAGGCGGACCAGGAGAACATGCCGAACCTGCTTCCAATACACTATGAGCTGACACAGCTGCGAAACATCCGAGACGATGCAATCGAGCAAATACAACGGAGTGGGGAACAAGATCTGCAGTCGACGCTGGAGGATTATTTCGAGCGGTTGGATGGGGCGATCGAGTGGTTTGACGAGCACGTGCTCCTGATCGCTACGAGTCTCATCAATCTTGTTACTGCGGAAAATAACGGGCTGATCGTACGGTTCGCGGTCATTATGGAGGCAGAGGAGAAGAGCGACCAAAGAGTACTGGCCCTTCAAGAAGCACTGAAGGACCACAAGGAGATGGCCACTCGATTCCAGAGCATCACCGACGGAGCCAAGACCGTGCGGGGCTACAAAGACAAGTTCATGAAGGCAGTAAAAGAGTATGCGGATGTGCAATTCACGCAAAGCCGAGAGGAGTTCCTCGACGACCCGACAAGACTAGACAAGATCATGAAGTGGTATTTCAACGACCTCAATGCGGTCCGGATAGGCATGGTTCCTCTGATGCCCAAGAAGTGGAAAATCTTCAAAGCGTACGCAGACATCTACCACGGCCTGATGCACGACTTTTTGATAGGCGTGGTAGACGACCCCGAAAGCAGTTCTGCCAACACCCTCGAGGTTATCAACTGGCCGGAAAAGTACTACAAAAAGATGAAGAAATTGGGCTTCACAGAAGACCAGTTGGCGCCTCATGTCATTGACAACAGGGAGGCAGACTTGGTCCGTGACTTCCGATCGGTGATCATCAAATTTCTGGACGAATGGGTGGATCGCATTTTCAAACAAGAGCAGAAGGATTTCAATAACCGCAACGTGGAGGGAGCAAATCTGGATGCGGACGAGTATGGGTACTTCCGCACAAAGAACCTCGTGGACATGTGGAGGATGCTCAGGGAACAGTTGGATGGTGCCGCAGGCTCTCAGCGAGCAGACGTTGTCGAAGGCGTTGTGGATGCCATGTTCCTGAGACTACGACAAAGGCAAGAAGGATGGCAAAAGATGCTGGAAACGGAGGCAGCCAGGTTCGAATCAGGGAAAGAACCAGAGCTCGATGGGTTTCAAACACTTCACGACTGGCTCGTGGCGACCGCCAACGACCAGATCGCCTGCATCGATGACAACGAGGAAGAGAGTCGCTTCGCGTATCTGACCAGCTTCAAGCAGAAGTTTGAGCCGCTGGTCACACCACAATACATGGAACGCGCCGAGAACGAGGTCGCGGCCCTTCGCGACGGCTATGTGGATTTCAGCACATGGTGTATCACCAAATTCGCCCGCCTCATCTTTGCGGTGGACTTCAAGGCCGTCATGTCAGATTTCTTTACACCGAAATGGTACACTGGCCAAGCGATGAAGCAGATAATCTTCACCTTCCAGGACTACGTCGAGGACTACAAGCTGGTGCTCCACCACAGCATAGTGGACATCTTTATCGAGATCTTTGCGGACGAGCTCCTGATCAGATACTTATCGTCCGTGAGGAACAAAGGGGCCAAGTTCCGAAAGGCCGACATGTTCAGCGACAAACTGTTCGACGACCTGTCCGCGGCCTTCGACTTCTTCGACCAGCTGGAGAGACCGGACGTCGCCGACGTGGTTAAGGGGACATGGCGGGTGACGGAGAACTTCCTCGAGCTGCTGACGCAGCCGAAAGAGGCCATCCCGGACGTGTTCGAGAACTTCAAGCGGTCCTACTGGGACCTGCAGCTGGGGTGGGTGGAGGCGGTGCTGAGGTCGAGGGACGACTTTGAGAGGAGCATGCTGAACGCTGTCAAGAGCAGGGCAGCGTCCATCGTCGTCGACAGGGGCCCGGAGACGATCATGGGGAAGATCAAGTAGTGCCTGGACAAGGGTCACTTAATATGGCTGGCGTACAGAGTAATGTTCTAGGCGTCTGTGTCACTGTCGATTGAGTGCGTCCGGCGTTTGCTTTTTCAGTAGTCCAATTGCTTCTTGGGGCGGGGGCCGCAGGCCAAGGGCATCTGCCGTGATTCGGAGTTGCATTGGTTCAACAAACTCTAGATTTGGGGCGTAAGTTTAGGTGACAGAGCGAATACACTGCAATTGCTGTCCCAGTCTCCTCGGTATGACGGGAATAATATGTAAACGACCATTCAGCCTCTTTTGGGGATGGCATTTCCGAATTCTACATAATTCTATCGGTTACCGAGGCTGCTTACATAAGTACCCAAAGGACCCTTGATTGTCTTCCGTCATTGCCTGGAGCTCGGCAGGCATACACGTCCCAGGCACATACATCCCACCTGCATTTATCAGCCAGCCTCTCTGATTGAGAGGCCACCGCTGACAACAACCTCTCGTCCGACAGACGTTTTTGCTCATAGGTGCCGCCACACAAGTTTGCAAAGATGGATCCTAACGAGCAGCCCCCGAGCATGCCCGACGCTCCCGATAAGGAGAAGATGGAGCAGGTACGAGTGATCCTATCGACCCACTGCCCTCATCGAGCGAGGCTGGGGTACTACCGACGGTCGTCTTGGGTGCTGACCGACCATGCGTCGATATAGATCCGTCGGCGGCGTCTTGAGAAGCTCGGGTCAACGAACACTCCTCCAGCGGGTTCTGAAGACGGCAACCAAGCATCACAGGCAGCTGCTTCTGCCAAACCTACTGCACCAAGCCCATCCGGCGAAGCGAAAGAGAACGCGGCGGGTGTCAAGCGGACCAAGATTAACATCACGGCCGCATCGGGGAACCAATTGCCAGCAGCGACAAACCCCTTCACACAGCTCGGTGTTGGGTCAACAGGTGGATCGTCGCCCGCTCCAGGTAGAAATCTCAAGACGAAGCGCTCCTCTCCAGATCCAGACGTTAATCGGCGTCCAGCACCTTCCATACCGCCCGCCAAGCGACACGCCCCCGAGTCCCTCGAAGACTGGTCCGATAAGATAATCAGCCAGATATTCCGAGTCACACTCGATGAGAACCGGCAAACGGACTTACACGGCCGCAAGCTGGCCTTCTTGCCCGACTTGGCTGCCGAATTGCAGGAGCAGGATCCCAGCGCGCCATTACGGTTATCATCCGACAATGTCGAGCAAGGTATCCTGGAGGCCGCGAGTGGCTATCCTCAAGAGAAGCCGTTGATGGACTACATGCTGGCCTGCTGGAAGCGGGTGATACAGGCCAAGAAGAGTCTTCGTGCCCCAACCCCCGAGAAAGAGGCGGTCATACAGGAGGTCAAGCGGTTGTGTATGAGTTACGCAATATTTGCCGTTACTCTGCCCGATTTGTTCAGGTATGTTTTGTCGAGTTGACGGAGAAATCTATTCTAACCCTCGTTGAATAGCCGGGAGCCGAACCCAAAACACGACACGCTCGTGCCATATCTTCTACGGGATATAGAGCACGAGAGCGGGATCTGCCTCGAATTCATACAAGAAGCTGTGGCACGCATTCCGGACGACGACTCGATAGTGGATCTCTTCGTCAGAGCGATGGTCGACATTAGCACCCAGCTCTCGACGATGTCCATGAATAACGACTACAGGCCACATGTGAATGTAAGCTGCTCTCCGTTCGAATTTAGTATTTCGAGACGCCATGACGCATTAATAGCTCTAACTTTGCTTTCAGGCCCTCAAATTGTATTCGAAGTTCCCTCCATTACTAGACGCCTTGGCCAAGCATCCCACTTTCCTCATGGCGCAGTCTGCTCCGGGGATCGAGAAACACACCCTGCTTGGCCCCTTCTTCCGAATATCACCTCTCCAGCCCGAGGTAACCAAGGCATACTTTGCTGGCCCTCGAACGCTGGATCGTGGTGCCATCAAAAACTCACAGAGCGCATTGCAAGTCACGCTCAATGCACACCAGTTTGACCTGAAGGACATCGTCAACGCCTTCGTCCGAGCCAGTTTAGGCACTCGACACAAGCTTCTTGACTGGTTCGCCTACATCATGAACGCTAACCACAAACGGCGAGCGATCCAGGTCAACCCTAAGGAGGTCGCCTCGGACGGGTTCATGATGAACGTGACGGTCATTCTGGACCACCTGTGCGAGCCATTCATGGACACCACTTTTTCCAAGGTTGACAGGATTGACGTCGGCTACTTCAAGCGGAATCCACGTATCGACATCAAGGAGGAGACGAAGCTTAACGCCGACCAGTCTCAGTCAGATGAATTCTACTCTGAGAAATTGGATGGTGAATCGAACTTCATCTCTGAGGTGTTCTTCCTGACCTTGGCCGCTCACCACTACGGCAGCGAGGCTGCGAACACGAAACTCAAGACCTTAGACAAGGACATCAAGTATTACGAAAAGAACCTCAAGCTCATGGAAGCAGAGCGCGTCAAGTTTGTGAACTCGCCCACACAGCTGAATCTATTTGACGCCAACCTGCGTCGGCACACCGAGGTGCTAGAGAGGTCCATGTCTCTGAAGTTCGCCATCGAGGGTGTCCTGCTTGATGAGAAGATGCAGGGTAGGTCCCTGCACTTCATGAGATATGTGGCGGTCTGGCTGCTTCGCGTTGCAAGTCAAACGGACTACAAACCAGACGGGCCACTGAAGTTGCCGCTGCCAAAGGAACAGGCTGAGGCCTTCAAATGCTTGCCAGAGTACGCCCTTCAGGACGTCGTTGACAACTTCAAATTTGTCTTCCGATACCTTCCAGGAATCATCTTGTCCGCTGTCGGCGATGAAATGATTGCTCTCTGCGTTGCGTTCCTCGAGTCGTCCGAGTATGTTCGGAATCCCTACCTCAAGTCCACATTGGTCACTCTTCTCTACTCGGGCACGTGGCCGATGTATCATTCCAAGAAAGGTGTCCTCGGTGATACCCTGACGAACTCAAAGTTTGCCAATGATTATCTTCTTCACGCTGTCATGAAGTTCTACATCGAGGCTGAGTCAACTGGAGCCCACACCCAATTCTACGACAAGTTCAACATTCGCTACGAGATTTTCCAGATTATTAAATGTATCTGGACCAACGATTTCTACAGGGACCAATTAGCACGTCAGAGCCGTACGGATCGTCAATTCTTCGTTCGATTTGTCAACCTTCTTCTCAATGATGCAACATACGTGATGGATGAGGCTTTGTCCAAATTCCCGAAGATTCACGAGTTGCAGAAGGAGCTGAGGGAGAGCCATGGCTTGTCACAGGAGGATCGTCAGAAGAAGGAGGAGGAGTTGCACACGGTTGAAGGCCAAGCAACATCATACATGCAACTCGCAAATGAGACGATTGCGATGATGAAGCTCTTCACCAATGCCTTGAGCGAGTCTTTTACCATGCCCGAGATTGTCGCGCGTCTTGCAGGCATGTTGGACTACAATCTCGACACACTTGTCAGCCCCAAGAGCCAGAACCTGAAAGTCGAAAACCCGGACAAGTACCACTTCAACGCGAAGACCCTTCTCCCAGATCTCGTGGACATATTCCTGAATCTGGGGAATGCGCAAAGCTTTGTGGAAGCTGTTGCGGCTGATGGTCGCTCATACAAGGCGGCGACTTTTGACAGGGCGTCTGACATCATGTCGAAGAAGGCCCTCAAGGCCCCTGAGGAATTGGCTGCCTGGAACGAGCTGACCGTTCGGATTGCCAAAGCGAAGGAGGAGTTCGACCAGGCCGAATTGGACTTCGGCGACATCCCCGCCGAGTTCGAGGATCCACTTATTGGCGACCTGATGAAGGACCCAGTCATTCTGCCATCCCAGAACGTCGTTGACAGATCTACAATCATCCAGCATCTTCTCTCGGATGAGAAAGATCCGTTCACTCGGCAGCCGATGACGATTGATGATGTTGTACCCGCGGACGACTTGCGGCAGCAGATCGACGCTTGGAAGGTGGAGAGGTTGGCTGCCGCGAAAGCAAAGGCGACTGAGCCGATGGACACAAGCGAGGGCTGATTCCGGGGGTCTGATCTACGGGGCGACACTTACCTAGGCAGCTAGGGGCTTTCTCTCGAGACAGCGTTTCCGCGTATGCAAATTAGGAACACGAAAGTAACGGGGTAGTAGAATATGCTTTGATTTCTTGGTTGCATAGATACGCTGGAGTTGGGGCAAGAGAACATTGAAGGAGCCGCATGCCAGCTCCGGGGATTTCTTTGAGGGGAAAAGCGTGGTGTCACACAGCTCGCCGCCTGTTTGAGGCTTTCGCCCTTCACAGGTACCTGTCTTGGGTCTTAGTTAGAGCTTGCAGAGCTCACCATGAAGAATGAAATGAAACATCACGAATAGGGACATTTTGTCAACTGGAATCTTGATGTCATGATGAGCACGGCTGCAGCTTAGCTGCTGCCGAATCAAAAGATCACCATGAAAGGTTAATATAAGGTTCGTGCCGGTGGTGGATGCGCCGGTCAGATAACCGTACTTGGCATCGACAATCCCCCGGCGAACGAATATTACTATAAATAGAGGTCTGAATACACCCATATGCATAACCCATAACCATATCGTCATTACATATGATTCATATTCGCTCCACGCCCAGGCTCCCTCTCGACGATTCATGCAACATTTTGGTCTCAGATCCCGCAACGCGACATCTGCTCGCCTGATGTTGACTAAGTGCAGGGGCCAAAAACCACTCGTCTGCACAAGCTGAGCTACGCGTCAACCGAGCACACAAACATGTTCAGCCGGACACGCCAAGATGGATGCCGAAGCTTCAACATCTCCGCTTGAGCTCGAGCGCTCCATTTCACAAGCGTCTGTCCACTCGACCAAATCGCAGAGATCGGCGACGGTGCGCGCGACCAGCCGGAGGAGAGGCAAGCTGACATCGCAACCTTCCAGCTCTGCCACCTCGATCGCCGAATCAGACAAATCCCTCGTCTCCTTCCCGGACTTCTCGCCCGTGTCCCCACGCGACGACGCACCCAGCACCCCGTCCTCGCCATGCCCCGCTCCAGCTGTTGACGGCGCAGACGAGACCACCCCAAGCGCTACCGTCCCGCACATCCAGCCCCCGCCGCCGCTGCGGGAAGATGCACCGACGCGGCCCCCCTCCGCCATCGTCGAGACGCTTCTAACAACTGCCGACAAGCCACTGCCCTCCTCGACCCGGCCGCGGACGGCTCTCTTCGAGGATGACGCACCCGTGTTCCAGCAGAACCTGCCGGGGGCGCTGCACGTGGCCGATGACGCGCACATCAAGCGGCTCATAGAGCGGCATGGCGCCCTGGGACTGGTGCGCTCGATAGCCGAGGACCTGGCCGCGCGTGACGCGCAGATAACCGCGCTGCGGCGGCGGTCCGAGGAGCGGGAGAGGGCCTTGCGGAAGATCATACTGGAGTGTGGGCTGTCGAACATGGACCTCGAGACGAGGCTAAAGGCCGTCGAGCGAGAGGCAAGGAACTCGGGGGGCAGGAAGGGGGGCGTGGAGGAGCTGGTTGAGGACGCCATGTCGGAAGACTTTGTGCACAACTCGGGACTGTTCGTAGAGGAGAACGGGGCCACGATCCGGGCTAGGAACACGTCGAACGCGGCAGACACTGAGAACAGGGGCGCATCAAAGGGTTGGAAGGATTATCTCTGGGGGTCCAGCAAGAACACGAGCAGCAGGGCAAGCAGTGTCAACGGTGACACTGGCAAGCAGACAGTCATCAGGGCGCCGGCGCCTGACCGGAGGCCGACGATACAGGAGGACCTGTTCAGCCCGCCAGAGCAGGCCTCGGTCAGAAGCTCGAGCCGGGCTTCGAGTATACACTCCGTGAATACCAACAGGAAGACGTCCTTGGCGAGTTCTGTGCTGCGGATGGTCGCGGGCGGCGGGGCGACTGTGGGACGAGACTCCGAGTCTAGAGGACGAGCCAATAGCTCGAATGCAGCCGGTTCGCTACGGACGCCGTCCGCCTCGAGCGCAAAGACGAGTACCTCTGCCAGAGCTGTCTCCACCCAGAACCAGGGAGGTCCTAAAGGGGCTCTGGCGGCGATGCGCCGCACTGCTACCCAGCACAACATACAGACTGTCTCCTCGGTGCGGAACCAGACGCAGGAACGATGGGACACGATGGCGACAGACCCCTCGGGTGAACTAGCTGCACGCCCAGAGACGTATGGCCCCGTTGAAATGGACAGCATTCTCCCGCCTGAGGAACAGCCGCCCACACTCACGCGGCTTTATAACAACTATGCCGGCTCAGAGTACTTGACCGACCGATTCGGGTTTATCTACGACCAGCGACGGAAGAAGAGGCAGCGGGAGGCTCAGCAGGTGGCGAAACAGTTTAAAAGGGGAAGTCGCACAGAAATGCTGTCCAATGGCAGGGCCAACATGTCGCCCGTGTCCACGGAGGACGGTGGCAGCATCAAGTGGGATGCCGGAAGCGACGACCGACCGAGCACGCCGTCCTCGGCGGAGGAAGCCAGAGAAGAAAGCAAGCCTAAGAGGTGGCAGGACTATCTGAAGATCGCAACATTCCCCACCGAGTTGCTATCGCATACGCCGTCCATCAGTGCGCCGACGATCGAGGTCTTGGAAGGCGGTGAGGTACACGAGGTACCCGAGGTACCCAGATCTCCTGGCTTGATTGCTGCTGAGGATGACCGTGGATTCATACCACCTGCGATCACCGCCACGGCAGCTGTGAGTGAGGAGCCGGTCACCGTGACGGAGGAGCCTGCGTCCGGTACCCTTGTCAAGGAAGATGCCGAGCCGGTCAGGATCCTGCTCCAGCAACTTAGTGAGGTGCACGACGGTCTACAGCGCGAGAAGACGGTCCGATGGAATGACTTTTTGCGCAAGGTCAGGGCGGAGCGGCGGCGCGAGGGCGAAGCTGCCAACGCCTCTGCCGCAGAAGCTGCCGCGGCACGTTTTCAAAAAGCCACGGCCATGATGCCGGAGGCGCGCGTGGCTGACGGCGAGCTGATTGGCGTCGCCAACTGGGCCAACAAGGGCAAGGTCGGCCGGGCGAAGTGGAACGAATTCAACCGCTTGGTGCTCGGCGGCATACCCGTCTTGATAAGATCCAAGATCTGGGCCGAGTGCTCTGGCGCGCTTAACCTGCGCGTCCCAGGCTACTACGACGACCTTGTCAACCGCGCCGAGGTGGATGACAACCCAGAAGTGGCACAGCAGATCCGCGCTGACATCAACCGGACCCTGACCGACAACATCTTCTTCCGCAAGGGGCCGGGCGTGCAGAAGCTGAACGAGGTGCTTCTGGCGTACTCCCGCCGCAACCCGGACGTTGGCTACTGCCAGGGTATGAACCTCATCACCGCCAATCTCCTTCTCATCATGCCCTCCGCCGAGGAGGCCTTCTGGATCCTTGTCTGCATCATCGAGAAGATCCTCCCGTCAGGCTACTACGACCACAGCCTCCTCGCCTCCCGCGCGGACCAGCAGGTCCTGCGCGGCTACGTGGCCGAGGTGCTGCCGCGGCTCTCGGCGCACTTTGACGAGCTGGGCATCGCGCTCGAGACGATGACGTTCCAGTGGTTCCTCTCCGTCTTCACCGACTGCCTGTCGGCCGAGGCGCTCTTCCGGGTGTGGGACGTGGTGCTGTGCTTCGGCGACGGGAGCACGTTCCTGTTCCAGGTGGCGCTGGCCCTCCTCAAGCTCAACGAGCAGCAGCTCCTGGGATGCGACAGCCCCGCGGCGGTCTACACGTACATCAACCACCAGATGACGAACCACGCCATCAGCATCGACGGCCTGATCCAGGCCAGCGAAGGCCTCAGGAGGGTGGTCAAGCGCGAGGACGTCGACGGGCGGAGGGAGAAGGCCATCGAGGCGGAGCAGGAGCTGGTCCGGCAGCGGGAGGAGAGGCTGAGGGCTTACAAGGAGAGGAAGGCCGCGGCTGCAGCTGCAGCTGCCTCGGCGACGGCGACGGCGACGACTGACAAGGCTGTAGAGGCCCAGCCCGCTGCGCCGGAGGGCGAGGACACGGCCACGGCCACGGCCACGGCCACGGCCACGGCGGAGACGGGACCTGCTGAGAGCTCGGCGGTGGAGATCATCGTCCAGGAGCCGCCGCCGATCGAAGAGGAGGCCGGCTAAGCGAATCACGAGCTTCTTTTGCAATTGAATACTTGTTTCATCTTTCAGGTGGGGAGCATGAGCTCGCGTCTCTCTGTTTTCGCCCCGTCCCTGGACACAAGCTCGGAGCATTTTCCTGGGACTGCAGCATATCTTCGGAGGGCCCATTTGTTATTTGATTTCGAACTTGCGATCGGTTTGGTTTTGTTTCATTCCTCTCTCTCTAAGCCAGACAAGCATACATCATGCATGATACCCCCCCAACTTTCCCTTGTCGATACATTCCATAGCCGTCAGCATTGATGAAACGAGAAAACTTGCCATGATTGATTTTGTTTTACTTTTGTCATGAACACTCGTCTTTATTGTTCATTTCTCGCCTGCATGAAATGCAGCATTGCAAAATCTCTTACATCGGTTGTCGGCCGAATTGCTGTCTTAGTTGGTACCAAACTTCCCTTATCGATGTTGGCATTTGAAGCGACGAGCACGCAATCCTCGCATCCATGGATTCCTTTCCCCTCCTCGACAACCTCGACTCGAGCAAAAAACGGCCCTGCCAAGCGTGAAGATTAGAGCATTTAAACCCCCGCCCGGCTTCTCCCCTTTTTTTCTTGAAACCCAGCCCACACGAGCAGACTGGATTCCATTTGCAGATGGATACACGCCCATTGGCCGGCCGTGGTGTTGCGCCATATCGCTCCATGTTGCACAATGCCCAGGTGCCGGGCAAACAGGTCCTGCCTCGTCTTTGCGCGTCTATGTCCCCACGTCTTTCTTCGCGTGCACTTTCCCCCCACGCCCTCTTGCGTTCAACTCAGCCGCCCATGGGATCTCGCCATGCCTGTGGGCTCTTTGCTGCTGCTTGTTAGTGGGCCCCGTCCCGTCGGGTTCGACGTTGCCTTCGGCTGTCGTCGCTGGCGATCGGATGATGGCCACATTACGCTGTGGGCACACGGCCTGTTTGACGATGCTTGTTGACGACGCTCGGGATACTGCTGTGGTGGTGGAGTCTGCTGTAAATTAATTCCTGATCTGGTACTGGACAGTTCCCAGCAACAAGTGCTTGGCCCCTTGTCGTCGTATACTCGGTCTCGTGTGCCTGAGTCGAGACAACAGCCTCGCAACGAGGCCGGCTTACACGTCTCGATGATGACGCGGACCGCGAGATCTCTTCAGACGAGGGCTCTTAAGAAAACATCATCGAGTAGACCGGCATCCGAGATGTGATCCTTCGCATGCAACGAGCGTCACATTTGATCTGGGATGCGACGCTGTCTGGATCCGTTCTTCCGTTCCTGTGTCACCCCTTCTGGGATCATTGCCGTATGCTACCACTAGTCTAGATCACATCATCCTCGCCGACCCGCGTGCCCCCCATGTCCCTTGCCACTCCTACCTGAAAGTTTACGGAAGTTTCTGCAAGCCCGGCTGGTCGGGTTGCCAGAGGCAGGGGATCCCATCGTCATTATATGGCTCCGGTTGCTTGGATCTGCGAGGGGCGGACCGATTATGGTGTTACATATATCAATATGCCTGCTGCTGCCCAGCGCGCCCAGAGTGCTTGTCTGCGCCTTCCGTCTTGTGCCCTACCCCTTTAGGCTTCTTATTTTCAGCCTCCTGTCTCGTCTTGCCGGCGCTATTCTAACCCACCCGGGTTGCGAGCCAAGACTTAGTCGTTGTGATGTCCAAGACAGCACCGCCTTCTCCCGACGGCCATGAGCCTCAGGATCTCGAGTTCGCAAAGGATGCCGTCGAGACTTCGACTTCTTCTAAGCCCTCTTCTGTGAGGCTGGGGGAGAGTGAAGGCGGAGTATGGGCGAGTGGCGGAGCTATCGATAATTATAAGCCGATACCAGAGTATGAAGGCGCTCACCGTTATGATCCTACATTCCAATGGACCGAGAACGAGGAGAAGAAGCTAGTCAGGAGGGTAAGTGATACCCAGAAGACAACGTCGGCAAGCGTATAGTCAGAGCCGTTGTGTGCTAATTCAGTTGCGTGGACTAGATCGACAGGAAGATTTGCGCTTTCGTCTGCCTTATGTTCTTCTGCCTTCAGCTGGACCGCGGGAATATTACCCAGGCTTTGTCCGACAACATGCTGACCGATCTGGGAATGAGCACCAACCAGTACAACACGGGGCAGACAATCTTTTACTTGAGCTTCCTCTGCGCGGAACTGCCCTCTCAGATGCTCTCCAAGAAACTTGGACCAGATGTTTGTATGTTGAATACTCAGGCCAATCAACCCTTTTTCTTCGGTATACATATGCTAATGCTCAGGCAATAGGGATTCCTATTCAAATGGTCCTATGGTCAGTCGTATCGATCTGCCAGTGTCGCCTGACGGACTACAAGACATTCTACGCAACTCGCTGTCTCTTGGGTCTCGTTGAGGGAGGCTTTATTCCGGACGTTGTGCTCTACTTGAGTTTCTTCTACAAGTCGAAAGAGCTACCGATTCGTCTGAGCTTCTTCTGGGGCTCGTACATCACAACCCAGATCATATCCGCACTTCTGGCCTATGGCATTCTGCACTTGCGCTCAGAGACTGGGTGGGCAGGGGTAAGTTCCATATTTCTTTTTACCAATACTGTCGAGTATTTCTCTCTATGACCGGGCATGCTGACGATTTGTCCTCGCAGTGGCGCTGGCTCTTTGCCCTCGAGGGAGGCCTGACGACCATTATTGGTCTCTTTGCAGGGATTTACATGCCTCCTTCGCCAACGCAGACGGCCAGTTGGTTCAGGGGCCGCGATGGGTGGTTCAGTGAGAGGGAGGAGAAGATCATGGTCAACCGTGTCCTCCGCGACGACCCGGCAAAGGGTGGCATGCACAACCGACAGGGTCTGACGCTCTCCCTGCTGTGGGAGGCGCTCTGCGACTACGACCTCTGGCCGATCTACCTCCTGGGCATCACGTGGAACATCCCCTCGACACCCATTACTGCGTACCTGACGCTTAACCTGAAGTCGCTGGGATTCGACACCTTCAAGACCAACCTGCTCACGATCCCCGCGTACGTCCTGTTTCTGATTCAGCTCCTGTGGTGGACCTGGGTCTCGGAGAAGATCAACAACCGCTTCATGATTGTGCTCGTGAACATGATCTGGTGCTTCCCGTTGATCCTGGCGCTGGAGCTGATGCCGGCGGGTGCGAGCCCGTGGGCGTGGTACGCTTGTTCGGCACTGCTTGTCGCATCCCCATATATCCACGCCATCATTGGTGAGTACCTATTACCTGCCGCCTGCCGCCTGCTGGACGGTCTGGGATCGAGTATACTGACGGACGCTTGCCTAGTGGGAATTACCTCGCGCAACGCAGGTTCCGTCCGGACGCGCACCGTAGGGTCAGCACTGTACAACATGACGGTGCAAGCTGGCAGTATTATCTCCTCTAATGTGAGTGCTTTGATCTTACATTCCTGTCCCTTGACGCCTTCTTACTGACGAATTCCCAAGATCTACCGCACCGAAGATGCCCCTTACTACCGAACTGGCAACAAGGTGCTCCTGGGCATCATTGCGTGGACAACCTTCCTCATTTTTGCCATCAAATTCTACTACAAATGGCGCAACGATTCCAGAGACAAGATCTGGAACGTCATGACGCCCGAGCAGAGGGATGAGTACTTGCGGACCACCAAGGACCAGGGCAACAAGAGGCTTGACTTTAGATTTGCGCATTGAAAAATGGCTTGCATATAGAAATTAAGGTAGACGGTAAAGATTTATTATATTTTTACGGGAGTAATTGATGCGGAAGCTCGGTTGTGAGACAATAGCATGTGATCAATCAGCCTGATTACAAGAATGCCCGTATCAATCAGCCACAGGTTATTCGAATGGATAACTTGGAAGGTTCATGCAGGCAGGCATGTAAAATACCCGGGACAAGCAGGTGCACCAGCTTGCCGCAGGGGAAGTTGTGATAGCTCTGAGGGAAGGCAAGCTTGAGATAAACGACCGAATTTGGGATTCAGCTCTTGCCGTTGGATGGCCTCTCATTGATTTATGTGAGGAGCTTACGAGGGGGCAAGATTCGGATTCTGAACTGCAGATATGCCAGAAAACTGTCACAGATAATGAAGCCAGAATATTTCAAGGAAGGCGCAGGCCAACGGCTACCAGAAACCTTGCTTGTAGGCTTAATTGGTTAGTATACTTTGCTGGATTTTCGAGTCCAGATATTGGGACAGGAGCTCTTGTGATTTTCCATCTCTTTGCTCTTAAGCTTCGTCAAGTGAATACCAAGCAGGTAGTCTACTCTCCAACACCTGCTGCATTCTCCAGGGCGCGGCAGCTGGTCCCCAGCCGACTTACGTAAGCGCTCGACCAGGCTTATCGATTAAGCTGACTTGCCTCGGCTACATCAACTGCCGACTGGCGGCCCGCTACACCGGGCGTGCGTTGCGCCCGACCAGTCCGTCGTCACTACCACACAAGTCAGTGATTCGCTGACAGCAACGGCCTCGTGTGTCGCAAACAGTCCCAGCATCGACTCGACGGAGGCTAAGATATCTCGCGCCTTCCCTGGTTCTTGATGGGCTTTCTGATCAGTTCCCTCCGTCGCCTACATGGTCTCCTCACAGCTCGAGCCGGCTGAAGATGCCTCCTCCAAACACTCCCAATGAGCCCTCGGGCGCGAGCTCGCCGACTTCGACTCGCCCCTCACGAACCCATGCAGAGCCTTCCCGAACATCAACGCGCACATTCTCGTCAGACAGCTTTGTACGCGACCTCGAAACCATCCTGGCCGGCCCGTCTAGTCCTGCCGGCTCGGCCTCCGGATCAGCAACTCCCTCTGTGTCCACCACACCGATCAGTGCCATTGAGCAAGAATATCCGGGAATACACTTTTCACAGCTATACGACCGTTCGCCGCCACGACGGGCTGTCCGGATCGTGGTGAATTCCAACATGCCTGGGGCAGGTTGGACTCCCACGTACCTGCCACTTCAAACCCCCGAAAACGAGGCGGACAGCCACTCTCCTCCTGATGAGGCGAATTCGCCAGGCAACCGAATCGATTGGCAGGGCCTTGAATACACTAGTCAGGTGGACGATAACCTGTTATGTGGAATCTGCAAAACCCCCTTCCACAAACCTTTGACAACCAAAGCCTGCGGACACACTTTCTGTGAGGCTTGCCTTTACCAGGCGTTGGAAGAAGCAAGGGGCCGGTCTCGAAATCGTGCGCCTTGTCCGCTGTGCCGAACAGAGCTGAATGTTGGGGGAGAACGGGGGGCGCGCAGGTTCGTTCGCGTGGTGGAATTGAGCGCCCAGTTGGACCGGCTGGAAGTCAAATGTCCCAACGACATGCAGCTCTGCAAGTGGACCGGCCCGCGATCGAATGCCGAGGCACACGTACACAATGACTGCGACTGCACTCTGTGCCCCTGTGCAGACAGCAGCTGCGGGAAGACGATAATCCGCAAGAGCCGTGGCGCCGTCTGTCGGCATCACGAGGGGCCATGTGCCTACTGCGAGGAGACTATCGACCTGTCCACGGAGTTTCGACACCACATGATCGTTTGTGCTAAGTACAGGGTGTCATGTGAGTACTGTGGCGAAGAGGTCGCGCGAGACCTGCTTGCGGCGCACGAAGAGGCCTGCAGTGTCGAACTTGCTACTTGTTCATACTCGAAACTGGGTTGCTCGTTCTCATCTCCGCGCAAGGACGTCCTCGAGCACGAGAAGACATGCGACCGTGGCGCGTTCAAGGAGCTTGTTGATGGCCTTGAGAAGCGGTTGACAGCCGACATGAACGAGATGAAGCAGTCCTTGACAAATCAGATGGAGCAGAAGATACAGCTTCAGAAACGTCAAATGGATACCAGACTCCAGGAGATACATGATGAGTTGCAGGAGGAACGAAGGAAGGGAGAAGAACTCGCCCAGAAAGTGTCGAGGTTTGCGAGTGGCGATCTCAGGCTCTCACGATACAGAGACCCAGCAGCCAGTAGCGCAACGGACGACGAGGCCACGAATGAAGCGAGCCGCTCCTCACTGCCCATGCCGGAAGGCTCCGACTTCGAGCAGGCTGAATACATGTTCCGCATGTTCGACGAATTGGACACACGCATCTCCAACATCTCAAAGGCGCTGATCGACCAGGACGCCCGGCAGTCGGTCAGAGTGATGACCGAGCTTATGCCCGTCAAGGAGCAACTGGTTGAGGCCCGCAGCCAGCTCGGTGTCATGGGCATGCACGTGCGCTGGCTGATGGACCTACAGAGGTCGCGCCAGAGGCAGGCCACCGACGTCGTGGGCGGCCTGGGCGGCGGCGGGGTTGCCGGCTCCTCCGGCTCCTCCGGCTCCTCCGGCTCATCTACCACCACCACCGGCAACGCGGCGGCTTCGGGGAGCAACGGTGGCAGCGGCGGCGGTAGTGGGTCTGCCGAACCTGCTGTCGCCATTTCGCGGCGCGTTAGTGATCGTGTCAGCCCTGTGCGCCCGAGCTTGTGAGGTGATTAGTCATTTCCCCAGCACATCGATGAGTTTTGCTTTGCAACTAGCCGCTCGTGATGAGGGCGAGTTGCCAGATTTTTTTTTGGTGGACAGCTTATTCGGAGTGAGATTCATGGCATTATTGATATTTCCTCGGTACTTGGAATCGGAAACTGGCTGGCGCAAACAAGGGGTCACGGAAATACCTACTTGAAAGGATGATACCCCGTAGCTTGACGAGAAATACAATTCTTGATGACTACCTAGCTTGGTGAAGGATGTGGACAAGTGATGCGACTCTTACGGCTGAAGCACCCTAGAAGCTGTGTCGGTAGATGCTCTTTTGCCGTGCCATCACCAGAACGGGCCCTTGCAAGCATCAAATGTGCTCATGTAGCACGTACGGATGAATTCAAGCTGCTATCAAGATTTCTAGACAGATTTATCCGCCCAAATGAACCAAATAGTCCGCCAGCAGCTGGCGGACTACAAATCCGAAAACGCGGGTCCCAAACAGCTCGCTTCGGGGTGTAATAGCCCGTTGCGAGTCCAGCCAACACTGCATGCACCACTGCAGGTAGGCAGCCAGCCCACTTGGCCATGCCCCCGCCACATCCCCATGTGATCCAATCCCAGAACGCCCCCAAGTCTACACCTTGGAGAAATGCAGGCTCTGCGTGTAGCAGTAGCTGAGCAGGCCCTGCTTGCCCATCTCGCCGCCCAGGCCGCTGTCCTTCATCCCGGAGAAGTAGGCGTTCTCGTTGGGCAGCTCAAAGGTGTTGATGTAGACGGAGCCGGCCTCGATCCTCCGCGCGAGGCTCTCGGCGCGGGCGAGGTCCTTGGCGTACACGGCGGCGGCGAGGCCGGCGTTGTCCAGGTTCGCGCGGGAGAGGACGTCCTCCTCGTCGCGCCACTTAAGGATCGGGATGACGGGGCCTTTGTTTTGTTCTGTCAGTTACGTGATATTCCCCTATACGTGTAGGGAACCTTCGAACCAGGGATACTTACCGAACTGCTCTTCCTGCACGACCAGTGCGTCCTCTGGGGGGTTCACGACCACCGTCGCGGGAACCCAGAATCCGCTCGCGGGAACCTTGTCAGCGTCGACGGTCTCCACGCGCAGGTCCCGCTGCTTCGCGTCGGCGATCACCCTCGTGACGGTGTCGTACTGCAGCTTGTTGGAGACGGGGCCGAAGATGGTGGGCACGCCGGCGTCCTCGACGATGCGGAACTTGTCGCGGGTCTCTGCGACGAAGCCGTCGAGGAAGTCGTCGTAGATGTCCTCGTGGACGTAGATGCGCTTGGTGGCGACGCACATCTGGCCGGCGTTGAAGAAGGCGCCCGTGGAGGTCTTGGTGACGGTCTCGGCGACGTCGACGTCCGGGCAGACGATGGCGGCGTCGTTGCCGGCCAGCTCGAGGGTGACCTTCTTGAGGGTCGAGGCGCAGCTGGCCATGACCTTCTTGCCCGTGCTCGTCTGCCCCGTGAAGGAGATCTTGGCGATGCCCGGGTGGGTGGTCATGAGGGCGCCGAGGTCCGCGCCGCCGTTGACGGCCTGCAGCACCCCCGGCGGGAGCACGGGCACGCACAGCTCGACCAGGCGCAGCACGGCGTAGGGGGTGAAGGGCGAGGGCTTGACGATGCAGCAGTTGCCCGTGATGAGGGCGGACGCGATCTTGAGGGTGGACAGGATGACGGGGAAGTTCCAGGGGCAGATTGCGCCGACGACGCCGAGGGGCGGGTGCGTGGCGACGATCTTGACCTTGTCGTCCTCGTGCTGCACGTGGTCCTCGAGCGCCTGGCTGATGATGGTCTCGATCTGGCGGCCCGTGTTGCCGATCTCGATCTGGCCCATCAGCGACGACTTGCCCGTCTCGCGCATCGCGTACTCGGCCAGCTCGGCCTGGTTGCTGTTCACCACGTCGACGACCTTCCGGAGCGCATCCTGCCGCTCGGCCACGGTCGTCCGCCCCCACGTCTTGAAGGCCTTGTTGGCGGCCTCGATGGCCTCCTCCAGGTCCTGCGTGCTGGCTATTGGGGCATCCCAGAGCGGCTGTCCTGTCCGTGGGTCCGTCACCTGGTGAGAACTGGAGGCGGAGCGTTTCTCGCCATTGATGATGTTGTAGAACTTTGGACTCTCGAGGCTGCCCATCTTGAAGCTTGTTCTTGCTGTTCTTTTGTGGTGCTTGAGGGATTTCTTGTGGGTTTTACTTCTCCTAGGTGATGGGTGCGGGCGAGACAGACGTTTGATTCTGAGCACAAGTGTTCCTTATATGTTCTTTATATTGGGAAGGGAAATAACTAGCTTTCCAGGAGATAGGAGGTGAGGTCTCTTATGCAGTCCAAACCACGGCTCCCAAACATATCGAGCTTCATCGGGCGTCTGGGCAATATGGAACTCATGCACATTGACTGCCAGGGTCCACTGGGGTCGTATCCAAGGCCTCGGGACCCTCAAACTTCCCAATCATCCGCTCACGGCAAAACAGACCTGGAAACTCGTCTACGTCCCGCCTGGTCCAGCCGAATAGTATCACGCGGGGTAGTTTGGATCGGGGGGTAAATGTGCCGCCGTGTGTTTCCAATCCCCATAGCTGAGCACTCGAGGCATTATAGTTTCAACTCTAAATTGCTAGATCAGGCTGTGGCGCCCCTGGTGCCCTGCTGCGTCTGGGGAGAAAGTTTCCTGAAACCTGGGGAACAGCTCCACCGCGCTGGCCTCGTGTGTACAAGTAAATTGCGGCAGGCTGGCGCCCAGGTCATCTGCTATGGACTTCTGCTAGAGCCTCTCAGGGGCCCCAAGGGGGGCATCGTCGGGAAGTCTATCGGGCCTCAATTACTCGTTGAGATAGGCGAGGGCGGGCGGCGCGGGATTTGGTGGCGGGCTATTTCGTCGAGCCCGAGACTCGTTAGTCCAAGGCGGGCGGGACATCTTTCATCCCATCATTCTGCCCTGCTTGTGGGCCGCGACAGGGCGGGAGGGACCCTGAGCAAGGAAGACCGTGAGGATATATGTCAGCTCCTGAACTCTGTGTTTCTGGGTGCCACAAATGATCTGCCACAGACGCATCGAAGCTGAGATCAAGTGCCTCAAGCTCAAGCAGTGCCTGGCACGACGCGCTTAGAAGTGAGCGGGGGTCAGGGGTGGGCGAGGCTGCAGGAGCGGCGGCACATGGGCGCGCGTTGCAGGACAGCGCGCGGTGGAGTCTGAATTTTGTCGGAGTTGGGAAGTGACAGCAACATGCAGTGAAGCAGAAGAACACCACTTGGGGCAAGAGGCCTTGATACACGAATGAAAGCATATGTGGCCATGTCAAGTGTAGTCTTGCTCCTGATCTCAACTGTGAAGACTGTCTCTGTGGCTCATGGCGAACCTGGGCAGGTGGAACTCAGTAGATAGATACTGTGTTCACGGATTGCCTGGTAGGTCCTGACAGAGAGACATGGTTCTAGGCCATGAACGATTTTGTTTAATCGTGTGTTGTCGTGGGAGGGCAGCGTCTCAGGAGGATCTAGTGGGGAGCGGTCTCTTTAGAATGTAACTGCTCTCGGAGGAAAGCACCCCCTGCAGGCAGCAGGACATTGCAAGCAGGGCAAGTCGGTGGCTTCCGGACCGCGTGGTCGGCCGGTCGCCGCCGGACGGGGCTCCAAACCGGCGGAGTGCAGGGGAGCTGGTGGGTGGGGAGGGGTGCTCCCGTAACGGACCTCGGGCTAATCGTAGTGGATCCTTGGTAGGCGTCCCTACTCCTAGTGCAATTGATAAGGAGGTGCTCAGCCAAATGCTGAGTATACCCTCTCGATGATTGGCGATGAGATTTCAAATGTGCTGGTGTAATGATGTCTGGCTCAAGAGTGAATATTTCCTCCAACTGATAGGCTTATGTAGATGAGCAACGTTCTGTCGAGGAAGGCGCTTTGCAATGCACCTGCACCGTATCTCCCGTCCCGTGGCAAGCCGTTCCAGACCCGGCCGACCGTGCTGGTCCGTCTCCAACTTGTACCTTGGTCTATCAAGGTCAGGCTCTACCCCAGGTTCCTCACTGTTATTACCAAAACGGTCGACTAAGACGGACGGCCGACGGCCAAATCCCGTTAGCCTTGTTTGATATCAACGTCGACCCTGTGATTGCTTGTCCATCTCTGACGTTGGACCTTGTCCCTATCGCCGTCTTCCTTCTTCACTTGCCCACTGCTTCTTTTTCTCTTTCTCTTCCTATAGTTAGCTATCTTACCTCGTGTTACCTTGGCATCGGAATCAAATTTTCTTCTGTTCTCGACCTGTCCTCACCGCCCGGGTTGGTTTCATCGCAGCTGGCATAGCACAGCATACGCCCATGACCTGAATAGTCAACACCATCACAAAAGGTGGCAACCATCATCGATATGGCTCCCATGGCTCTCTCGCCCGAGCGTGCTGCCCCACAGCTTGATTCACTAGCAATCAACTTCGATGATACTATTCGCTTCTACTTGAACGGCACCCGTGTTGTGCTGGACGAGGTCGATCCCGAGGTCACCCTGCTGGAATATCTCAGGGGCATCGGACTCACCGGGACCAAGCTGTACGTCTCTATAAATCTTTTGCCCCGTTACTTATGCTGGGATTCTTCTTAGTTATCATGAGCTAGCCCCCAGACTGCTGTCTATCATGCTGACTGTGTTCCAGCGGCTGTTCAGAAGGCGGTTGTGGTGCCTGCACCGTAGTGGTGAGCCAGTACAACCCAACCACCAAGGCCATTTACCATGCCAGTGTCAACGCATGTCTTGCTCCACTAGCCAGCGTCGATGGCAAACATGTCATCACAGTTGAGGGTATCGGGAATGTCAAGTCCCCCCATCCAGCCCAAGAACGCATCGCTAGGGGGAATGGGTCGCAGTGTGGATTCTGTACGCCCGGCATAGTGATGAGCCTTTATGCATTACTACGTAACAATGATGCTCCCACCGACGAGGATATCGAGGAGGCATTCGACGGCAACCTTTGTCGGTGCACCGGGTACCGACCCATCCTCGATTCGGCAAAAACCTTCAGCGCGACCGCTGGCTGTGGGAAGGCTATAGCCAACGGCGGGAGCGGTTGCTGCATGGACAACGCGAACGGGGATGGTGCTGGTGCTGGGTGCTGCAAGAGCAACGGCAACGGCCTGGACGGGGACGATCAACCGATCAAGAGGTTCACTCCGCCAGGCTTCATCGAATACAAGCCTGACACCGAGCTGATCTTCCCACCAACCCTCAAAAAGCACGAGTTTAGGCCTCTTGCGTTCGGAAACAAGCGCAAGAAGTGGTATCGACCAGTCACACTGGACCAGTTGCTTCAAATTAAAAGCGCCTATCCGGCTGCAAAAATTATCGGCGGAAGCACCGAGACGCAAATCGAAATCAAATTCAAAGCCATGCAGTATCCGGTCTCGGTTTATGTTGGAGATGTTGCTGAGCTGAGGCAGTATTCCTTCAAGGATGACTGTGTTGAGATCGGAGGCAACGTCATACTCACTGATTTGGAGAGAATATGTCAAGATGCCATAACTCACTACGGCAAGGACAGGGCTCAAGTGTTTGATGCGATGTACAAACAACTCAAATACTTCGCAGGTCGCCAGATTCGGAACGTCGGCACCCCAGCAGGCAACCTTGCCACCGCTTCCCCCATCTCTGACCTCAACCCGGTCTTCATGGCGTCCGATGCGGTCTTATTCGCAAAGTCTGCTGAAAAGACAACAGAAATACCCATGTCCGGATTCTTCAAGGGCTACAGGCGGACAGCCCTTGCGCCGGAGGACATCCTGGCGTCGATTCGCATCCCGCTGACCGAATCGGGACGCGAGTTCTTCAGAGCCTACAAGCAGGCCAAGAGGAAAGATGACGACATTGCCATAGTGACTGGTGCTTTGCGAGTCAAGCTCGACGAAAAGGGCGTCGTGGAGGAAGCCAATCTTTGTTTCGGCGGTATGGCGGCATGGACAACAGCTGCCAAACAGACGAATGATTTCTTGGTTGGCAAGCCATTTGCAGAGCTTGAAACTCTTGAAGGGGCCATGAACGCACTTGAGCAAGACTTTAATTTGCAGTTCAGTGTACCGGGTGGCATGGCTTCCTACAGGAAGGCGCTGGCAATGAGCTTCTTCTACCGATTCTACCACGAAGTGATGCTTGGTCTGGGTGATATTAAGCACACTGACGAGCAAGCCGTGGAGGAACTTGAGCGAGACATCTCAACCGGCGAGACAGATGGCACCGCTGCTTTGGCTTATCAACAGACAATTGTAGGCAAGGCCAATCCTCACCTCGCCGCATTGAAGCAGACGACAGGTGAAGCACAATACACGGATGACATTCCGAAACTGGCGAACGAGCTTTCCGGTTGCCTTGTCCTGTCGACCAAGGCACACGCGAAAATCAAGTCGGTTGACTACTCCGCTGCACTAGACATCCCAGGCGTAGTGGATTATATTGACCACAAAGATATGCCAAACAAGGAGGCGAATCATTGGGGCGCACCACATTTCGAGGAGGTCTTTTTGGCCGAGGATGAGGTTTTCACCGCTGGCCAGCCCATCGCTTTGATTCTAGCAACCTCGCAGCAGAAGGCAGCGGAGGGTGCAAGAGCGGTCAAAGTTGAGTATGAGGAACTCCCCGCCATCTTCACCATGGAAGAGGCAATCGAAAAGGACAGCCTCTTCAAATTCTTCAGAGAGATCAAAAAGGGAGACACAGAGGAGGCCTTCAAGAACAGCGATTACACCTTCAGCGGTGTCGCTCGGATGGGCGGGCAGGAACATTTCTATCTCGAGACAAATGCATGTGTCGCCATACCAAAACCGGAGGACGGCGAGATGGAAATCTGGTCGAGCTCGCAGAATTGCAACGAATCCCAGGCATACGCATCCAGAGTCCTCGAGGTCCAGGCTAACAAGGTTGTCGTCAAAGTAAAACGTCTTGGTGGCGGCTTTGGTGGCAAGGAGACACGGTGTATCCAACTGAGCACGATTCTCGCTCTCGCCGCTCAAAAAACGCGCAGACCGGTTCGATGTATGCTGACACGCGAGGAGGACATGGTCACGTCCGGCCAGCGCCATCCCTTCCTCGGAAGATGGAAAGTAGGCGTCAATAAAGACGGCAAGATCCAAGCTCTCGACCTGGACATTTTCAACAACGGCGGCTGGAGCTGGGACTTGTCAGCAGCTGTGTGTGAGCGCGCTATGACGCACTCAGACAATTGCTACCTGATCCCGAATTTCCATGTACGTGGGCGGATTTGCAGGACAAACACAATGTCGAATACAGCCTTCCGCGGGTTTGGGGGACCACAGGGGCTTTTCATTGCCGAGTCCTACATGAGCGAGGTTGCTGATCGACTGGACATACCCGTCGAGAGGCTCCGGGAAATAAACATGTACAAAGCCGAGGAGGAGACCCATTTCAACCAAAAGCTGACGGATTGGCATGTACCCCTTATGTACAAGCAAGTCCAAGACGAAGTGCAGTATGCGAAGAAAAGAGAAGAAATCTCGAAGTTCAACGAGAGTCACAAGTGGCGCAAGCGAGGGCTAGTAAGTTCATCTCACCACTTCACAAGTGTATTACAGGTACTGACCGGCGACACGTAGGCCATCGTCCCCACGAAGTTCGGCATCTCATTCACTGCTCTCTGGTTTAACCAAGCTGGTGCCCTGGTGCACATCTACCACGATGGATCTGTCTTGGTGGCACACGGTGGCACGGAAATGGGCCAGGGTCTTCACACGAAGATGACCATGATTGCGGCGGAAGCTCTCAAAGTTCCCCTGGATAACGTCTTCATCTCTGAGACAGCAACCAACACAGTAGCCAACGCAAGTGCCACAGCGGCCTCGGCTTCATCTGATCTCAACGGCTACGCGATATACAATGCGTGTGAACAGCTCAACGAGCGCCTTGCCCCGTACCGGGAGAAGCTTGGCCCAGACGCAACGATGAAGGAACTCGCCCATGCGGCATACTTCGACCGAGTCAACCTCTCCGCACAGGGCTTCTACAAGACACCAGAAATCGGGTACACTTGGGGTGAGAATAAGGGAAAGATGTACTTCTACTTCACGCAGGGCGTCGCAGCCGCGGAGGTGGAGATTGACACGCTCACGGGGACATGGACTTGCCTGCGTGCAGACGTCAAGATGGACGTGGGGCGGTCAATCAACCCGTCCATCGACTATGGTCAGATCCAGGGTGCGTTCGTACAGGGCATGGGGCTGTTCACGATGGAGGAGTCTCTCTGGTTGCGCAACGGGCCGCAGGCGGGCAACCTGTTCACCCGGGGCCCTGGCGCGTACAAGATCCCCGGATTCCGCGACGTTCCGCAAGTGTTCAACGTCAGCCTGCTCAAGGACGTGGAGTGGCAGGACCTGAGGACCATCCAGCGCAGCCGCGGCGTGGGCGAGCCGCCGCTGTTCATGGGCAGTGCCGTGTTCTTTGCCATCCGCGACGGGCTCAAGGCTGCGCGGAGGCAGTATGGGGTACAGGCGAGGACAGTCGCCGAGGGAGCCGCCGATGTTGACCCGAGGGACGACGGGCTGCTGAGGCTGGAGAGCCCGGCGACGTCAGAAAGGATCCGGCTGGCGTGTGTGGATCCCATCATGGAGAGGGCGAGAGTGTTGCCTAAGGAAGGGGAGAAGAGCTTCTTCATTGCTATCTGATCTTGAGTGAGGTGCTGGTGTTTTTGCCGTGCCTACTTGAGGGGCGGATCGCCTAGCCTACGTCTTTTATCAAATTATCAAATAACCAAGTCTCGGGAATACAGCACGGCCGGGGATCCATTCAGATCGGCATCCAACTGTTCACCAAGCAAGAGGATGACTTGGAAATCCAGCTTGGATTTCTGGGCGTCTTACGAGAGGAACAGTCATCGACTCATCCATGCAGCAGAGTAGATGGGCGGTAAAGCAGTTGGTTGGGCCTCGGTAATGCAGCTCCAAGCGGCGTGATCTGTTGACCTGACGCAGCACTCTGTTGCACATGTCAGGTTTGGGTGCTCGGGGTGTGATTCCTTCGAGGGAACTGGAATCCTGACATGTGTGTATCGATTTGGCGGTTGAGGGCGGTTGTATGCTTTGAGCGGACCGAGGGAGAGTACCTATACCGAATACACTGACCGGACTACCCTACCAGCCTACGCAATTAGTCAAAATAGATGCAACGGTCTAGCCTTCCTAGTCTCACATCACGGTAGACCCAAAGTAGCTGGTTCTTTTTTTTCACGGGCTTACGGCAGCGGCGGCAATGTGGACTTGGCAGAGCTCACAGGCCGAGCAGGGAAACCCCCAGACGCCTCCACAGCCCTCCACAGCCAAGTGGTGCTTTTGCTGGCACGGTGCCGCTGCAATGCACCTCTGGAGGCCCAGTGATCGAGGATCGACTGCGCAGCCAAGCTTCATGGCATCCGAGCCCTGCTGTAGCCAGAGTCTCGGGTCCTCTTCCCACTGTCGTTGTTGCAGTCGCCGGTGCAGGGCCAGGCTCTGCTCGGATGAGATGGGATGGGTCCAGGGCAGGGCACGCCGTCTCAGATCCATCACATCACATCGCCTCGCATCGCATTGGCTGGACCATTCTGTTATTAATGTGCGCGGGGCTCACCAGTGACCACATGGCAGCAGCTGAGAGTGAGTGTGTAAGCCGTGCAGATGAGAGAGACACAGAGATTGAGAGGGATTACGGCATGGAAGGGCAGGAAGGGCAGGATAGGGCGGGCCAAGGTCCCACTGCAGGACCCCAGGTCATCTCGTGTCGGTTCCCCCAAGATCCAAGAGGGTCCCCAACGTGGACAAGAATAAACGTTGTTTGCAGAGAAGGTTTGAACTCTGTCCACCACCAGGTCCACCCCCACCCCCCATGCCGCAGACTCAGTCAGCGCTTCTGTCATCGCAATCTTCCCCTGCTAGCCAAGGTTCAATGAGGTACCTACAAGGTAGTAGCAACGACGTAGGTGGTGGAGGTCTCAGCCCGGCAGCCCCACCCATCCGAGCCTGGAGAGCCCCGGCTTGCCGCTCCCATTAGTAGACGCCTTCCGCTCGCGCGAGCCGGGCGGGCACAGGATCTTCCAGCCTCCTTGCCTCGCCCTGTTTCGCGCCGACCTTTTACACAGTAGGCAATTACCCTCCTCGACTGCCGTGCCTGTCCACCACTCACCACAACATCGCAAGCGCGCAATTGGTGTCGCACAGCCTGGGGCGCGCAATCTTCCCCCTCCAGCGATCCTGCCTCGCACCCATACGACCCCGTCACGAGCCCCACTGCCGGGCGCATCGGCCCCTGCCTGCGATCTTGCCACGGCGCGGCCGGGTTCCAAAGGGCGATCTTCGTCGCTGTGGACGGGGACGCGACCTTCGGGAGGCTTGTGGTCGAATCATTCTGCTCGAGAGCTGCAGAGAGCCGCACTCCCTGCTCAAATGAGCCACGATCTCGACGCCCACTGCGTAACGTACAGACCCAATGGGACGAGGGCGCATTGAGTAACCCAGGAGCTGGAACTGGGAACTGGAAAGCAGGCAGGAAGAGAACGAGAAAAAAAGTAGAAGGGGTGCGCCAATCCAGGGGAAATCCGAAGGAAGCCAGGCGGGACGGCAGGAAGGACTGCTAGGGCACGGGACGGGAACCTCAGCTATGGACAGGAAGAAGAAGAATGGCGCCAACGTCAGCGATGACCAGGAAACCAAGTCCGACAGAGACTCCAGGCCTGTGCCGGCGCACACCGTATCGGGCGATGGAGATAGGGCGAGGGCCAGCACGAGCGCAAGCAGCGACAAGGACAGCAGCAAAGCCCATTCGCATGCGCCAGACGACGCCAACAAGCAGGGCCCCCAGAAAAAGAGGCGCAAGGTCACTCATGGTACGGCCCTCCATTTTTTGCTGCCCGAGCCCCACCCCCTTTCTCCCGGACTGCCTCATCTTCCGCACGCTAACTCTGTGTTTCCGCGTTCCTACAGCTTGCGTATATTGCCGTCGATCTGTAAGTGAGGGAAACTACCCCGGTGTGGCCGGGCAATTGGCTGCCGTTGGCGTAGACTATTGCCATGGTCGAGGGCTACAGCAGCAACGTGCCCAGTGGCACGCATGCGGCAGGCCCTTTTTGGAGGGGGGGGGGGAATAAAACAAGCGCATGGCTAATACTATTCTTCTGGACTGCCACAGCATATGACATGCGACCTCGTATGTAAGACCTTTTCCCTTATGTTCTCCCTCACCACCCCCACCCCTCTAAGCCCGTCAAGGGCTTTTATGCCGTGCTGCGGCTGCACGATACGGCACGGCACGGCACTGCGCGGCACTGGCGCTGCACTGTATGTATCAGGGAGAGCGAATACAAATATTGACCGCTGCGTGGCTCTTTGCTTTGAATAGGAGAGACCTTGTACGAGATGTATTAAGCGCAACATCGGCCACCTCTGCCACGACGAGCCTCGCGAGCATGACACCAAGAAGGCAAGGGGCAGCACAGCCGCGGGCTCAAATATGGACGAAACGGAATCCCAGTCGGACATCGCGCACAGTGCCTTGGACCAGACCACAAGCGCTGCTGTTGCTGCCGCCATGAACGCCCCCTCCTTCGACGGGGGAGCGGCTGCTGCAGCCGCAGCTGCTGGTATCACTGCTGGTGGTGCGGGCTCACTGGGCCGGGGCAGCTCGATACAGCTTGTGCGACCGGCACAGCTCTCTGGGATGCAAGCCAGCGGCCTGGGCCGCGGTAACATGAACCAATGTAGGTCTCGTAAATTACACAATGCGTCGTCGTCCTGTATCTCACGTCCCAAAACTGAAAGGATATCTCATTCACAGTTGCCGGCTTCTCGGATGCGTGGTTGACCGCCCAGAACCACCTCCAGGACGTGCACAGCTACCAGTCCAATTACTTGATGGCCCCTGAGGTCAGCAACGAGTTCAATCTTCTCAACGAGTTCCTGAATAGTAGTCTCCTCGATGACGGCGGCCTCTTATCTGGCGACCTAGACCAAGGCACCACGAAAACACAGAACGATATGTTGCCAAGCTATGGCCTCAACCAGAACAGCCTGCTCCCTCCGAGCGCATTGCCCGCGGGGTCCATGCCGCCACCAGCCGACTCGGAACAAGGCGCACCCGCCGCCCGGTCCGCAGCAACCAACCCAGAGGACAAGAAGCGGCGCGAGGCCGCCGAATTCTACCTACAGGTCGCCGACCCGTCGGGGAACGACATGCCAGAGAAGCGGATGGAGCGGGTGCTGCTCTCAAAGTACGAGGCGGGGCTGTTGAGGCCGTTCAACTATATCCAGGGCTACAAGCGGCTGATGGATTACCTCGAGTCGCACATCCACGCGAGCTCCAAGCAGAAGATCCTGGCGCAGATCAACCGGTTCCGGCCAAAGTTCCGCGAAAAGGTGCAGCAGCTGACGGACATCCAGCTGGTGTACGTGGAGATGTGGTTCGAGCGCACGCTGATGGAGTACGACCGTGTCTTCGCCAGCATGGCGGTGCCGGCATGCTGCTGGAGGAGGACGGGCGAGATCTTCAGGGGCAACAAGGAGATGGCGGAGCTGATCGGGGTCCAGGTCGAGGACCTGAGAGACGTATGTGCTTTTCGCTGGCCGATCTGACGTACCTCGTGTGTGCTGTGGAACACCGGTGTCGAGTTTGATGGCTAACGCTCTTTCTTTTCCAGGGCAAAATTGCGCTGCACCAGATCCTCACAGAGGCGTCGGTGGTGCGGTATTGGGAGGAGTTCGGCACGATTGCATTTGACCCATCACACGATACCCTTCTCACGGCGTGCGAGCTCAAGTCCCCCATCGATGAAGGCAAGGCGAAGACAAAGTCCAAGGAGATCAAATGCTGCTTCTCGTTGAAGATTCGGCGGGATGACGCCAAGATGTAAGTCGGCCGGCCAACCCCCAGAACGCATTGCAACGACCTGACATGCTGACTCTTCCATCTCTGCAGACCGAGCTTGATCGTCGGGAACTTTCTGCCCCATGACCCTTCACACTGAGTGCCCGCCCGCATTGGGCGTAGGTAGCGAGCGAGCGAGCGAGCGGAGCCGCGACTGCTTGATTGTACATTGGAATTGGAGACGGTGTAGGTACTGCACGGATGACGACGTCCCCACGAGCACGATGACCATACCCTTAATGCTTTAATCCCACGATGTTGCGGACAGGGAGGTGGAGCAGGTATAAGGGGGAAGGGGAACTAGGAAGATGGGAGAGGCATACATTGCTTGCATATTATTGCAACGGAGTTTCTGGGCCCAGACAGATTCACCTCACTCGATCAGCTGCGGACTCTTCATTCTTGGTTCGAAAGGCGGGCATATACAAACATGTCTATACTCTCTACACCTACACACACACACACACACATATATGGCAGGTGCCGCCCGGGGTTGCAACCCGGTGCCTTCCCGTTGTGAGAGGCACAGCGGCTTCTGCTCTTGCTAGACGAAACACGCATCTTCTCCTCCTTGGCCCTTTTCGCACTTCCCTGGTCGACTTGCCAAGACACGCATTCCTGTCCTGATCTCCTTCTGGGCTCTTCGGGCCCATTTGACAGAACACTCACTTCCACTCCGCTCTTCTCTTTTTCCGCCTGCCCTCTTCTGATCCCATGACACATCACGGCGCAGCTCGTTGGAAGACCATTTCGATCGCTTGATCTCTCGACAGCCCCTTGCGCATCTCAGGCCAGTCCGTCGCCCCAACGGCAGCGACAATTTGAAGCTTCTCCTCGCGTGACTAATATTCGTCCTCGTACAGCCTCCTTGCCGTTCTTTCCGTCTCGTCCCCAAGTCTGAGAGCCCAATTAGGAAGTCGCGGTGCGAGATACACCCCCAATCCGCGAGCGCTCGCCGAGACTGTGCGTCAAAGAATCGACCAGTCCCAATCGAAATCCCAATCGCTGTGCAATTCAGCCTGGCCTGGTGAATTCCCGAGGAGAAAGCTTGACCAGCCATGCCGAAAGCCGCAGAAGCCGCGAATGGCGGCGATTATGCTGCCGGAAAGTCAAGGAGGATAGAATCAATCCTCTGTACGGGATATCCGCGAACACCCCTAGCCTAGCAGGCCTATTCGCTCACAGTGTCTTGTCACAGCTTTCACATCCGACCTCCGTAGGCGCCTGCCAACCGACAAAGACGACACAGCGGCCTCCCAGGCGCTGCTCAGTGAAGTCCAGAAACAAGCCCAGTCACTAGACAGGTTCTCGGAGAAGCCACATCATGGCTTTCTGCATGATGAAGACCTGCACGCGGATGGAACCAAGCTATGGAACGTCTGCACGCGACTGAGCAGAGAAGACCCTGCCAAGTCCGCAGCAGGATTGAAGCTTGTTCTCTGGAGTCGAGTCCTCGCCTTCCACATTCTGCATTCATGTCAATGGTCGACCAAGTCCACAACACCAGTCGCCTCACACCTTATGGGACTGGCTCTGAGAGTGGCGAAGCTATGCATCGGTCCGCGGACTCCCATAAAATTCTTGCTCTTTCGAACGGAACATTCCATTGTATAGCTAGCTGACTAGGTCTATGTATGGCAGACGATGACGATGTCCAGAACACGCGACATATTTTGCAAAAAGCCGCAGACTATCACAGCCGACTGCAGGATATGTCAAGAACGATGCAATCAGAAGACACCGATCAGACTATGGAGATGGAGGCTGAATGGACAGCGCTGCGGATTGCCCTGGTGTGTGCTCTCTACTACCATCATAAAATTTTGCAACTGACGAGGGCCTTAGGCCTGGAGAGACAATCAGCTCGATGTCGCCGAGCATCTGTTTGCCCAAGCAAATGACCTGCTGAGCAAGGTCAAGCCGGCTTCATCAAATAATATCATTGACATTTATTTTCAAATCGGCCGGGGCATGCTCTCGAAAGGCGACTCTCCCATGGCAGAAAAGTGGCTTCAGCGCGCTTGGGATGCTATTAATGGCCAGAGACTACAAGATCTACCGCGCGATGCGGTTGAGCTCCGCATGGCAATAGTGCAGTCTCTCGTTACCGTTCTCCTCGACCTCCGGACCAATGAGAGCAACGAGAAAGCCAATAACATCGTCAAATACATCGAATCCGATGTCGGTGATCAGCCAATTGTCTTGCTGCTGAACCTGGAAATCCTCAATAGGTCACCTGCGGAGGTCTTTGACAGTGAAGCATACGGCAACATACTTCGGAGAATGATACGAAGTTTTCAGCCGAGTGAATCAAATTTCAAACTCTTGGCCCATCATACTCGGAAAGTCCATGCCAAAAGCCCTGGTCTCGGCTGTGCCATTCTCGACGAATTTCTTACTTCTTTGATTAAGATCGGCCAGACTGGTTGGATTGACAAGGCCGTGGTCACTCGAATCTTCATGACAACAAGTCAGCGGGATTTCGGTGGAAGCATCGATGAGGCCGAGAAAGCTCTGTCAAAAGTGGAAGAACCCGTCAGCGCCGATGCAGGCTTTTCAGCACACACCTTGATCTGGAAGAAAATCGAAGCCAATTATGGCCAAGGGCAGTATGAAATGGCCGAGAAATGGTGTCGATTGGCGCTCAGCCCGGTATTTTCCAACTCTGGGCCTCTGAACAGTTCCAAGATCCAGAGAAAGCTTCTTCTATGCGCCATGGCACGGAACGATGTCGATTCAGCCAAGTCGACATTTTACACCATGTCACGGGAGGCTCAGGAAGATCCTATGACGCAGTATTTGATGTACAAGACTACAGTTCGAAGCGGGGATCGGGATTCGGCAGCAGGGCATCTTGAAGCAGTGGCAAAGGCGTCACCTGCACACATGCATTTACTATACGCTTGTGTCGCGGATTCACAACAAGTCAAAGACAGACTTATTGCCATTGACGCCCTGAAAAAGCTTGCGGATGTGTACGACTTTCAGCATCCAGGCCCAGTGCACTTACCAGCCCTTCTCCGCTGTACTATCATGTTGCTATACGGGCTCCTGGAAAGCGGAGACGAGACACAGCGTCAATCTGTCGTCGTCGATTTATGTTGTGTCTTCGATTCAGGTGCGCTTCTGTGTCTTCCTCGCTAATAAGAAGGCGCAAACTGACCCAATTGCTCCCCTTACAGTGGCTACAGCGGTTCATAAATCACCAGAAAACGCGAGCGGGAAGAAGCTATTCGACGTTCGAGAGTTAGAGTGGTTCTGCCAGAATTCATATAACCTCGGTCTGAAGCATGCGGGTGATTGGAGCCTCCGGAGCGTTGTTCAGATCTTGACGGCATGCGTCAACATCATCCAGGCTTTCCCAAACGATATTGGAGCAGAAGTGGCTGCGGATCTGTCCCTCAAGTCAATCTTTTGCAATTTTCTCATCTCATCGGCACTTGTGGCCCTTGCTCGGTCACAAGACAACCTGGAGAGGCAACTACAAGACTACCTCATAATGCGGAAGCATATCATGGCGGCTGATTCGGATATTCAGGAGCGGATGGAGAGCCAGAGCCTTGATGAAGTTGCATCTCGAGACCTACTCAATAAGCTTGCCTTGTTGCTGGCGTTCGACTTCGAGGCAGCTCTGGCTTTAAAATGTTGGCAGGACCTTGGAGAAATCGTGTTGAAGGCCAGTACCTGCCAGAACCTTGAGTCTTTCAAGACCATGGCAGACTGCATCTTGCGGGTTCATGTTCCTACAGAACGTAAGTCTTTTCGCACTCGAGCTTCTTGAAGCGCGCTGATCGGAGCGTATATTTGTCATAGAATCATTCAGTGTTCTACGCAAGATCATCAATCAGATCTCGGCGCTGCAAGACTGTGATCCATCCAAGCTCGCCAAGTACACCAGATGTCTGTTCCAGGTTGTTGCCCCGAGCAATGACAATCTAGCAGGGATACTGTTGGACGAAGCCTGCAGGATGGCAAGTGATGCCTATGGGGTGAGTAGCGTCTGCGACGTGCAGCCAAAAAGACGGAAAATCCATAGACGAGATACTGATTGTCCCTGTTTCCAGACGCCGGCGGCATGGCCCTCGGAAGAATTGGAATGGATGGCATCAGCGGCTTACAACCATTCTATCGATTTATGGGGCCAGGAGGAGAGAAAAGGCTGCATGTGGTGGGCCCAGAAAGCGATGTCCATCGCCCACTTTTGCAATGACCAGGGACATCTGGAGGAGATGCTGCAGGGCAAATACGCGAAGCTCAAACTCGATGTCAACAGCGACTAGGTCGCTCAGCTTTGAGTTGTGACAGCAGTCGTGTTGATCAAATGGGTGAGTCAATGTTTTCGCATACCGGGGTCACTCAAGGACTTGCATGATTAATTAATCCATCATCAGACCAACTTAGCAGTGTTCAAGACTGTCTCCAGTATGCCGTCTTCTTACGTGCATAAATTCCTTCATTTGGTGCATATTGCTGGCCTGCGTTGCTTCTCAGTTTGCCGGTCATTGGCATTAAGCAATGCGCTAGCCGGATAAGTCCACACAAATGCATGGCGCAATCATCAAGGTCACTTGCGCTACTGTGACCGTTCCGATCCCGGAAGACCGGGACTCGACCCGACGTCGATGCCGAACTTAGTCCCGGCTGGCAACGGAGTCAAGGACAGGAAGCCTAATAAGTAAGCGGGATTAATCGATACCTTACTCACTCACTGTGATCACCTTTAAAACCTGGCTTTGCTCTTCTCATTTCATTTCCTCCGGTTAGATCACATGCGGGCGTTCGTTGGATCGGTCGGCGGGTCTTTCAGTAGAAGCATTACACAGAACCTTGCCAAGACAACAACAACAACAACAACAACAGCATCATCATCGCGCAGACTGTACTCAGCGATGGCTCCGACCGGAAAGATAAAGCCCGCTGCTCGTGTCGCGGGCAGTAGGCAGGATGTGTGGTGAGTGCATAGCAGGCTGGCATAGCAGGTCCCACGTTGAGAAAACGTCCACTGACGCGACCCAGGACCATCATCAATGAGGCGGCGATTGCATCGCCCAACCAGCCTATTATCAATATGGGCCAGGGATTCTTCGGGTACAACCCGCCCAAGTTCATTCTGGATGCTGCAAAGGAGGCTCTGGATCGCGTGGAGTGCAACCAGTACTCGCCCACCAAGGGTCGACCTCGGCTCAAGAAGGCCATCGCCGACGCCTACTCACCGCACTGGGGCAGGAAGCTGAACCCAGATACAGAGGTGACTATCACGACAGGGGCTAACGAAGGCATGCTGAGCGCATTCATGGCGTTCATCGAGCCGGGCGATGAGGTCATCATTTTCGAGCCCTTCTTCGACCAGTACATCAGCAACATCGAAATGCCGGGCGGCAAGATCGTCTACGTGCCCATGCACCCGCCCAAGGAAGGTGCCACAAAGACATCCTCTGCTGCGGAGTGGACGATCGACTTTGACGAGCTTGAGCGCGCCGTGACGCCCCGAACTAAGATGATGGTCATCAACACGCCGCACAACCCCGTCGGCAAGGTCTTCTCCAAGGCCGAGCTGCAGCGGATCGCGGACATCTGCCTCAAGAACAACATTATCATCCTGTCCGACGAGGTCTACGACCGCCTGTACTACACTCCGTTCACGCGCATCGCCACCCTGTCCCCCGAGGTCGAGAAGATCACCCTGACTGTCGGCTCGGCTGGCAAGAATTTCTATGCCACCGGGTGGCGAGTAGGCTGGTTGATGGGTCCGGCCGAGCTGATCCAGTATGTCTCCGCGGCGCATACCCGGATATGCTACTCCTCGGTGTCACCTCTTCAGGAGGCTTGCGCTATTGGTGAGTGACCATGCCCGCTACCATTCCCTCACAGATGGCGTACTACAGTGTGACTGACCGCTTCGTCTTCATTCAGGCTTTGAGAAGGCCGAGGCTGAGGGCTTCTGGGATGAGTGTGTAAAGGACATGAAGGGGCGGGTGGACCGATTCAATGAGGTGTTTGAGGAGCTGGGGCTCCCCTACACGGAGCCCGAGGGTGGCTACTTCGTCATGGCCAACTTCTCAAAGGTCAAGCTGCCGGCCGATTACCCGTTCCCACCACACGTGGCCAGCCGACCGCGCGACTTCAAGCTGGCTTGGTTCCTGATCCAAGAGGTCGGCGTGGCCGCCATCCCGCCGACTGAGTTCTACACCGATGCCAACTGCAAGATCGTTGAGGACTACCTGCGTTTTGCGGTCTGCAAGCCTGACGATGTGCTCGAGACCGCAAAGGAGAGGTTGAGGGGTTTGAAGAAGTACATCCAGGAGTAGGGGGATACGATCCTGCTTGGGCAGTTGAATAGGGCAAAAATAGATGATTAGTTTCACCTCAGCCGGGACTGGGCATACGGGGACCTCTACCCAGTAGTGGTATCCCGTTGCGAGGATCCTGTGCCCTCTTCGTACAAGCCCATTGTCTTCACCATCTACCGACTTCAAAGGAAGCCTCAGTCGAGACTTCAAATCCTAAGCGATGCAACAATCAAGCTGGCAACAGGCATGAAGATACTTCGTACTGATCTGATACCACTTGCTGTCAGTATGGCTCCAAGGTGGCTTAAAGCAAACCATGATCAAAGGAAGAAGGGGTGGGGGTTCCCGTGGCGAAAGGTCAAACGACAGAGGGCCCACTCCTGTCTTGGTGCTATCCAGGCATAGGAATGGACTTGCAGTCTTGAGCTGCGAGTTCCTCTGATTGTGACCCCTCCGTTATTCCTCAGGTGGACCTGCTTGATATCGCTCACTGGTTGTCACTATGTTTTGAGCAACCTTGGTGCACGTCTACGATTTGGACTACCCTGACCACAACATTGCCATTTTCAGTCATTTACCTCGAGTTCGTCAGCCACAGCAACGGCCCATGCTCCAGGATCCCTGTCGATTGTTTGTTCTGGACCTTCCCCAAGTGTGCATCATTCACTGTTGCTCTCCTGAGCAGCCTGGTCAACCATCTGGCACAACCCATTGTGTCAACAGCAAACAACAAATCCTTGACGTGTGCGTGTGTTGCACGAACACACAGCACGTGAAGTGAGGCTATCAACACTGCCATAGTGATATCTCAGGACTTTTGGCCAGCTTTGTCAGTGGAAATGAGTAGCCTCAGGGCTGAGAGGCATGAGTGGCAGCGTGCCATTCAGGGTGTGAGCCCAAATGAAGCGCAGCCCTCACGTGTCTTTCCAGAATATATTTACGTCAATCTGGAAGAATACATGAGGGCAGCAGATCCTTTCTGGGAGCCTGATCGTCCAACTACCTCCAGTCTGTACAAGGCACGTGTGAGCACCCAAGGCCGGATCTTTTGCACACGGCGGATGCAGAGGTGGCTTCATACCCTTCCAGATCGGCCTGAAGCTCGCTCTGAACCCCTTCCTCCTGAGCCGTGCCCTGAGCCACCTTCTACACCCCGGCCTCCACCGAGCATCAGACCCAGGGCACAGTCTGCACCAGCGCCGAGACCACCTGGGCCTGCTTCTCCCGGCCTAGGCACCGATCTCTCCATTTCAAATTCTCGTTTTGGGCATCCCAACCCACTCTCGCAGCACCCAGTGCAGCTTGAACAGTGCAATTTGCAGCTTCACAGAGTACCTTCGCAGCTTTTCACGCCTCTGAAGCTCGAGGGAGCCCACTCCCGGCTTGAAGACAATCCGGAGCTAGAAGACCACCCTCAGCTTGAAGACCCAACACAGCCCGAAGAGGTGCTTCCAAAGCTTGAAGAAGTCCATCCGCGGCTTGAAGAAGTCCCACTCCGGCTTGAAGGGTGCCACTTCCAGCCAAATATTCCCCAGAGAAGATCTTCCTTGTACTTCAGTTCTCAGCCGGCTTCTCATGCACCACAATCGCATCATCCACTAAGCCAATTTGGCGACCTCTTCCAAGGGCTTGAACAGCCCCAGGCCGGTGAGAACAATACATCCGAATCAGAGCAATCTCAAGAACAGGGAGACACGGGTGAGAACGGAAGCGTTACTTCTCAGCAAAAGTGCGAAGCCAACATGGGCATCCTCACTCGCCCCGCTAGCAAGCGGCATACCATCCACTTTGGCTCGAATCTGGGTGAAATGCAGACGCACTTGCCTGCTGGTAACCCCGAGAAGAATGATCGAGCTCAGGTAAGTTTGCGAGCTTCTGCATCAATGGAAGAAATTGGAATCGGTGCGGCGAATCTGATCATAACACCAATGATATGCAGAGCGCCGCGGCTGCCGTTGGTGACGAGCGTGAGAAGCCCACCAAGAGCCTTTTCGGCTCCATTCGAAACCGACGCTCAGCCTTGAGCACTCCTGCGGGAGACTTCAACAATGGCAGAAAGAGCTCTGCTTCGATCATGTTGAGGGACGTGAGCAGGTCTTCCAAGGAGTTCTTCAGCAAGCTGACCATGCGGAAGAAAGGTATGACCCTTCCACCCACAAAGCCCGTTTGCCACTCCGATACTAATCGACGAGTCAGAGGAGTACGATCTTCGGGCTGCCTTCATCGGCAACCAGAATTGTGGCAAGGATGTTCTTCTTTCGTAAGTAAATACCAAACAATTACTGTGCCTGCAAAGGAGCACATGAATTTACTAACACGTATAGTCGCTATACTCTGTCAGCCAACAGCGGCGTATGTCTTGGACCGCAATAAAGGGCAAGATGAGAGACGTGGGCTAATACCTGTCTTAGAACAATGTCTACCGCCCCGACGTGGATCCCTTCCGCGTCAAGCTCACCGGTGTATTTTCGATCGACAACTACAAGGCTCGTACCGAGATCTGGGATATCGCTCACCGGAACGTGGTGAACGGCCAGGCACATCCCCTGTCAATGGCGTCCTTCGACGTGGTCGTCATCTGCGTTGACATTGGAGACGAGCGCAACCTGAAGTCTGTCGCCAAGGTAATGATGGTTGATTCTTGACGATCCGAGGTGGACGGTGCTGACACCTGAGGATAGTGGCATCGCGTGGCCCAGAGATACTGCCCAGGAGTCCCATCCATCGTCCTTGGCCTGAAAGCCGACCTGCGCCCTGACTTCCCAACTCTGCGCCTCGGCTTCCTCAAGGAGTCGACTGCGTTCACTGTCGGACAGGTACTTCGTTCCGATCCCTGAGCAGTAGCCTGAACATGCGAGAGAAGCTGACCTTGCGCACAGGGAGAGGAGACTGCGCGGAAGAACAAAGCGTCGGCCTATTACGAGTGCTCTGCTAAGACCGGCGAAGGTGTCACGGAGTTCTTCGAGTCTCTGGTCCGCTTCACAGTCCAGGCCACTCGGACCCGATACAAGCTGCGGCAGGGAGCAAGCCGCAGGTTCTCCAACCTGTTCCGCAAGAAGTAGGGGCTGTAAGACCGCCCCCTTCGCGACCATCGAGCACTTGCTTCGAATGAGACCACGAATGACTGACGACTCATGGGATCGGCGTCGGGAATTGCTTTTGTACCAAGACACTTGTCATGTTTGAATTTCGGAGTTTGGTAACAACGGAGCAGAGAACGATTTCGTCAGGGTTCAAGGCAGAGCCTGGACAGGTTGTACTTCTCGGATGGATGACCAGGAAGTAGTTCAGATTGAATCATGGAGTTGAATCAGATGGAATACTCGTGCATGACTGAATGGCTTTCCATGGCGATTAACTGATTGGAAATACTAACATAGGCCCTTGAGAACACTGATTCCAAGAGCAGTAGTCTAAGGCGAGGCAGAGGCAGTTCGAGAAGCAAGCTTCACTGTAGGACGTCCCGCTAACTCGGTAGAAGGAGCTCCAGCACCGTTTCATGCATATCTAATCTTATCATCGCTTGTGCTTATCCAATGCACGTCATCCCGTTGATTACTCCATCCCCCATCAGCCCGACCCCTAAGTCCCTACATTTCAGGCGCATCAAGGCAATCACTCTGCACACCATGTGCCAGAAAATGGTACCACTGATAGCCTTGTCATTATAGCCAAGATGAGTGGAGGCGGGAGCAGTTCGTCCTCCTCGCCCACAAAGCCACGCCACCCACAACTCCCACCACCGCTCAAGACGCCCACACTCCTCACGCCCCAGCATGGCGGCTCGACACCCAAGCCCCAGTACACGCCTCCCCTCCTCCTGACCGTCCGCTTCTCGACCTCCATCCCCGACCTGCTCCTGGACATCCCGCACCCGGGCCGCACCACCGTCGCCGCGCTCAAGCACCTGATCCGCACGCGCCTCGAGCAGCCCACCTCCCAGCGCCGCCTGCGCTTCATCCACGGCGGCAAGATCCTCCCGGACACCGCGGTCGTAGGAACAGTGCTGAAGGCGATCCCGCCGCCGCCGCCGGCCAGGGACGAGCATGACCCGAAAGGCAAGGGAAAGGGAAAGGCCGTCGAGGGCGGCGCCACACAGAGGGTCTACGTGAACTGCAGCATCGGCGACCTGCTCACCGACGCGGAGCTCGACGAGGAGAAGAGGAGGGCCGAGGAGCCCGTGCCCGAGCAGCCGCCACCCGGTGCGGGGCTGTCGTCGCCGTACCCGTCGAGCCACTCACCGCTGCCCGGCGGCGGCGCGACCCCGGGCGCAGGGGCCCCGGAGCAGCAGCAGCGGGCGCCGCGCGGCTTCGACAGGCTCCTCTCGGCGGGCTTCACGGGAGCCGAGGTCAACCAGCTGCGGCTGCAGTTCCGCTCGATCCAGGAGGCGCGCCACACGGCCGACACCCTGCCGAGCCCGGACACGCTGCGGGGCATGGAGGACGCGTGGATCGACAACAACAACGACGCGGCGCCCGCCGCCGCGATGCCGGCCGGCGGTAGTGACGAGGCTGAGGCCGCTGCCGCTGCCGGCGGCGGGGAGGAGTTTGGCGTCGCCGGCGTGCTGGACATTCTGCTCAAGGGCATGTTCATCGGCTTCATCTGGCCGCTCGGGGCCATCGGGTGGCTTGTCCGGGACGAGGAGAAGATTCCCAAGCGGATGCGGGTGTTTGTCTACTTTGGCTTCGTGCTGAGCTTGCTTATTGGCACGATCCGGGCCATCGGTTAGTCTCTCACTCAGCTGCTGTTCTGCTCGGACGGCAATGGAAGGTCTGGAGGGACCACAGGAATCCTATTTGCACCACGACGCTGTTCAGAGCTCATGAAAGTATACCGGACGAGGTGGCATCGAAGTCTTGCTAGGCACTGAACTCAGAGACCGAGAAGTGACTTTGAGTTGGTCATCCATAATTGAACGCCGCGCGGCGCTGCAGTCAACGACTGCATTCGGTTCATACTACGTGGCTTTCTACCTTGAACAACCCACGCCGCTATGATCATGGTATTTTCCCTTCCAAAACTCCTGTTCAATGGGGCACGACCCGAAAACCCCCGAGGTGGCGGTTGTAGCCCAAACGAAATGCTCAATCCATGCCGAATTACAGGTACAAGCTCTGGGCCGCCACAATATCCCTCTTGATCTTGTTGAGGGACTCTTCAAACTTCTTGCTCAGCTCCTCGCTGCCCATGACCTTGCCGGCCTGGGCCATCTGCCGCAGCAACTCCTCCAGTCGTCGGAACAGGCGGATGAGTGAGCCCTCGTAGGCGTTTGTCATTTTGCTGCGCGACTGTTAGCATTTTGTATATATAATTGACGCGAAGTGGATGGGGGGTGGGGTCCTGGAACAATAGAGGATGGAGGATTGCATGGTAGAAGCCACCATGGAAAATAAACATACCAGATTTCTGCAAACGGCCTTCCCTGGGCCCAAGCGTAGACAGTCTCCATGAGCTGCCACTTCAAGCTCTGGACATACTCGTCCTCGTTCACATCGAGCTTGCTCTCCTGGCTGACCTTGGCAATCACCCTGGCCTGGCGCTGGATCTCGCGGTACGGCTTCATGAGCTCCTCCTTGAGCTCCTGTGTCTCCACCTTCTCGTCGAAGATGAAGACGCTGAGCACCGAAGCGCAAACTTCAGGTGTCAGCTCGTTGAAGAAGCGGTTGAACAGAAGCTCTGACAGCAGCAGCTCGTGGCCCTCGGTGGACGAGATCTCACACGCCACGCGAGCCTTCATTTGCACCACCTCGGCGTCGTTGATGAACCCCAGGCGGCGGAGGACCCGCTTGCGTGACTTGAGCTCGTCGAGTTGAGCAATGCTGTGTGCCTTGGCGATGGCCTTCTTCTTCTCCTTGATCTTGTCGGTCAAGGCCACCTTCTTGGAATATTGCTCCCACAGCTCGGGAAGGAGAGGAGAGCCGTGCAGAGGGTTCGACAGCAGCCGGGACTCAAGCACCTCGATCTTGCGCATGAGCTTCTTGAACGACTCATCGGTGATGCCCATGTTCTCAATGGGGTCGAGGATAGGGATTCCATCGGGGAATCGTCGCTTGGCCTCTTCGAGGTTCTTTCCGCAGTGGCCCATCTCCTGCTCGGTCTTCAGGTCGCCCTTCACAAACAAACGGATCTGCCCGAAAGCCTTGACACAGTTCAGAAGCACTGGCACAACCTCATATCTGCAGGTCTTGGATCTGCTCTCCACGAATGGACGGACCCCGGGCGGCATGACACCGCTTGAAGGCTGAATGCGCTTGACATCGTTGCTCTCCCCGTCCAGTCGCAGGAGGACATCAATGAAAATGGATTCTTGAGGCAAATGTGGTGGCTCGCCGGCTTTGGGTGACCGGCGAGAAACGAAGTTAATGATCACGCCCCAGTCGAAATCCTCCCCGCTCGGCGTCTTGATTTGTACTAGTCGGCCAGGTTGAAGAAACTCAGTGCAGTAGTTAGGGTGTTGTATTACCGCGACCATGTCCTTGGTGTAGTCCTCGATTTGATTCCGCAGGTTGTAGTATTCCTTGACTGTGTTCTCGTCAGGAATCACCATGTTGTCCCGCTCCTGCTGCAGAGCGATGAGCTCCTTCTCCAGCCCAGGAACGCTGGCAGCATTCTGGAATTGATAGAAACATCGCTCCAGCATGAACTCGGGCGAGATGGTCTCGATACGCTGGAGATTGAGAACCATGTTGTAGCCCAAGTAAAACGCCGAGTTAAGCTTGTCTTGCTCACCAGCCACGATGCCCTTTGCCGTCTCCGGTTCGAGCTTGTCATCAATCATCATGATGACGATACCGCGATCATCGAGACCTCGACGTCCGGCACGGCCTGACATTTGGATGTACTCGCCAGTTGTCAGAGGACGTTGCCGCACTCCGTCGAACTTCATAACTGACGTGAAAACAACTGTTCTGGCCGGCATGTTCAAGCCGATGGAGAAGGTCTCGGTAGCGAAGAGCGCCTTGATCAATCCCTCCTGGAACAAAATCTCAATGGTCTCCTTCAGGATAGGCAGGAGGCCAGAATGATGGACACCAATGCCCTTCTCCAAAAGGGGCAGAATATGGGTGATTTGTGGAAGAGTCCGGTCCTCCTCGGCCAACTGGTTGATAGCGCTGTGGAACACCTCTCTAACCAATTGCTTTTCAGATGCATTGTTGAATGTCATATGGGAGATGGCAAGCGCCATTGCCTCACAGTCCCGCTTGCTAAAGTTAAAGACGATGACAGGGTGGAATGATCTCTTCATGATCATCTTAATGATCTTGGAGATATCTGACTGCGAGTCAGACTTGCCGCCCTTGTTTGTTTTCTTGTTCCGTCCTCTTCCCTTCATTTGCGCGTTAGGATCGGCGGGATCAGCACCCTTCTTCTGTTCGATAAGAGCCATGGCTTTGTTGAAGTTGTTCTCCTTGAAATTGCTCTTCTCGTCAACGACAAGGAAGATGCCCTCGCCGCCGGCTGGGAAAAAGTAGTTCTGCAGAGGCGTTGGCCGGAAGTCGGTATACACGACGTGACATGCTTGACGGTGTATTTTGGCGATCCACTCCGCAAACTGGAAAGCATTGGGGATGGTCGCAGACAAGAACACATATCGGACCTTGTCTGGCAGTAAAATGATGGTTTCTTCCCACACTACACCGCGACTCTTGTCTCGGAGATAGTGGATCTCGTCAAATACAACCCACGCCACCTCGCGCATAATCTCAGAGCCGCGGTACAACATGGACCGCAGAATTTCGGTTGTCATGACCAGGCAACTTGCAGTCGGGTTGATGGTAACATCTCCTGTCATCAGGCCCACGTCTCCGAAGTCAGCCTGGAAGTCTCGGTACTTTTGGTTGCTCAGCGCCTTGATGGGACTCGTGTAGATCACCCTCTGTTTGTTCTTTAAACATTGAGCGATTGCGTATTCGGCAACCACTGTCTTTCCTGCACTGGTATGAGCTGAGACGAGGACAGACTCGTCTCTTTGGATCGAAGCCACGGACAAGCTTTGGAACGGGTCGAGCTTGAAGCTGTAGGTTCGCGCGGGCTCCGAGGGTGGCTTGTGACTTGACAGGGGAACGTATTCGTAATCCAGATCTGGCGGCAGGGCGACCTGGTGTTGGATGTTGTGTGCAATGGTCAGGGCTTTGTCCGCCTCCTCTCCCTTTGCCGGCGCGAAACCTTCGGCGGCGGCGACCTCTCTCGACTCGGCAGTGGTGAATGTATCTGCCATTACGGGGTCCGCCTCGCTCTCCTTCTTCCGTCGCTTAGGATCCTGGGGATTGTTTGCGCTCTCCTCTGGGCTTTGTCCCTCCTCCTCGCCATCCTCGTCATCGTTGGATGGCTCTTCGCCGTCGGCCATTTCGACGTCTGCGTCGTTAGACGTGCCGTTCTTGATATGACCATCTGCTTTTCGCTTCTTGCTCTTATCCTTCTTCTTTTCCGTCTTTTCCCTTCTTGACGACTTCGACCTTGCGGATGGGGAGGTCGTGGCGGCTTGTGCAGGCTCGGCACCGGCCTGAGGGTCTACGGCATCGGCCGCCTGCTTGGGCGGCTCGTCGAAGACATCGAAGAGCTCGTCCATGATGGGTCGGATCGCGATGAAGCTACGGTCAACTCGGGACCGGTGGGTACTCCTTGGCGACAGACTAGGTGAGCGCGATCGTTGTTGAAGGGATTTTCCCGTAGTGATGGCTTCGAGTCGGAGGTTCCAAACAGCAGTCGCGTCCCAAAGTTTGGGACAGGAGCGGCTGGAAAGTTTATTAGCACCGCGACTGAGCCGTCAGAACGGGGTGATGTCCGCAAAGGGGCGGCAAGGTGACAGTGAGGAAGCTTCTCGAGGTTGGAGGGCGCCAATTACACAAATTGAATCAAATGCAGCCGCAGCTGCATCACTTACCAGCGATGGCGCTACCAAATCTCGATTCAAGGTCAACTTTTTTGCGATAGGCAGAACTGATAAGCCAGACCGGGGAGAGCGGTGTCCAAGCGGACCCCTGCATGCGGGACTCTGCGGGACTCGACGGGCCTGCCTGATCTCTCAGGCGAAACTGCTCCGACCTGGGACGGAGAGCTCTCGTACGACTTCGACTTTCAATTGTGAGAACGGTTAATCAACGTCACTGCTCCTGAACCACCCGCCCCCCAGTTCACCCCCACAAAAGAACCCTTCAAGGTCAGTCTCTACATGTGGAAACAAATACAATTGACGTGCAATTGATACTAAGTCGGCCCGCCTGGCTCCAGATGTTCTCCCGTGCCGCTGTCCGCGCGACCACCCAGTTCGCTGGTCGCCGAGGCTTTCATGCCACCCGCTCCCAGATGTCCTCCCCATACCACTACGCCGAGGGCCCGTACACCAACATCCCCTTCAACCCCAAGAAGAAGGGCTTCCCTATCCTGTTCTGGGGCTACTGTGCCACCGGATTCGGCGCCCCCTTCCTGATCGCTGGTGCGTCGCGCTTACCCGTCATGGCCGTCAGACACGTTTTACGTGTGGATCTTCTAACAATTTTGCAGCCTGGCAAACCTACAAGCCCCGTTCATAGACGAGAAAACCGATCTGGTCCCGCGATGGTGGGCTTGTACACAACGACGATGAGGTGGGCCTGGGGCTGTTGAGACGAGTATATGGAGCGCGGATAGAACCGACAATAGACAACTTCAGCAATCGAGTTTCCTTGAGTTCCGACCACGGCCATACCTCTTGATCACATGAAGGCTCCACAGAAGGGATTTGACTTTCATGTGTCAAGTGTTCCGGCCTTGTGGCCTCGGCAGAAACCTTCATGCCAATAACGAGTGTAGCAGATGGATGAAGCAACGCGGTGCCGGATGATCCCATCCACCCATGTTATGTGACCGTGTTGCTACGCCATGGCTTCGGAAGTCGCCAAGCGTGCCGGGCCGTCATCAAAAGACATGCGACGAAGTAAGGGATGGTCTGGTGCTCGGACGACTACGGTGGCTTCAGGTTTGAACTGCAGTTATTCCAGCCGATGTAGAAAGCGCCCTTGAAAATCCCGTGCACCTGCCCTCATATGAGAACGGTCATTCAGCTGTGGTTCATGCACTGGCACTATGCCTTCATGATTCCCAAGTTCGTACAGTAAGCCAGATGGTTTGTGTGATCGACAATTTGCGTCGGAGCAGCTAAGCTTTCGGCAGATGGGCTGATGATCCTGTCTTCAAAGCACGCGCATGCACAAACTCCTTCGGCAAATGAGTTCCAAGGCAAGAGCGAAGTTGCCATTGGTGCGAGGAAGCGTGTTGTGCACAGGAAATGCTCTCAATGTGTCGCAGAATTGGTACTTGACCTGTGCTGAGACTCCAAGATGTACAATGGGCCCAGGTGGCCAGATTCTGCATTTTTACAGGTGGTATCATAGATGTTCGTATAGTTGTTTACAAGTCCGTTTACGTCCCAATCAGTCGTAGTTCCAAACCCCGGCCTTCCCAAACATGCCTGTGTCTCTATAGTCCTTCGCCTGTTCGCCGCCCTCGAAGATATCGACCAAGAACTCCTCAAAATGCTCAACGTCCTCGGGCTCAAAGTCCATCTCACACCTCGGCTTGAGCTCCGCCCAGATCTCCCTGACCCGGGCCCCGGTATCGCATTTGCGGAACGCCCGGAGGATCCATTTCGCCATCCACACGTCGACGTACAGGCCGTGTGTGTTCTCCACGAGCGCCTGGGCGAAGGCATTCCACACGCTCTCGAGCCGTTGAGGGCCCCAGACTTGGCCCTCGGGCCCGCCATATAGGCCGAAGCCCTTGAAAAGCGCGAGGAAAACAGCTCCGTGTAGAGGAATCTGGAACCACTTCATGTCGTCGAGATAGTGCGCAACTTTATCGAGAGCGGACATCTTGACCGCGTAGTGATTCAACAGGATACGGTAAGTCTGCATGTCGGGGACTATTGGCGAAGCCTTTTGGAATTGCCGACGAAGCTTGGGGTCCTGTTTTGAAATCTTTGCGAACATCATTAAGACTTTGGTGATGGCACTGTCGTTCATGTAGTTCCGGTAGGGCATGGCGGGAGCTCGCTCGTGTGCGGCCTTCATGCGCTCATAGACGCGCTCGGCCGCGTACTCCTCTCCGCAGCGAAGGAGGCCGGCGATGACGCAGTTGAGCACCGTGGTGTCAATCATTTCACCGTCTTCGACCATTTCCTTGTAGGCGGCTCGGATGCCGTCGCTGTCCTGCTTCAGCCCGAAGAAGTGGATCAAGCTGACATGATGGTATCTGTTGTATTTGAAACCACGCTTATCCATCTCCTTATACAGCATCTCTGAGAGGACAAAGTTTCCGGCTTTCGACGCGACATCGAACAGGATGTTGAAGGTGACAGCATTGGCACTGATGCCAGCGTCGTGCTCCATTTCCTTCCACAAGTTCATAGCCGCAGCCGCCTCCGTTTCTGTCGAGTGACCAACGTACCGGCCCGCAAAGGAGAGGGCAGCGTTCCACTCAGGTCTTGTAAGGCGTAGGCCATTGCTTTGTATGTCCGCGACCACGGCGAAATATCGCAACATGGACTTTGAATTTTTCTCCTCGCGGCCAAGGCATTTCATCAAGCCGTGGCGAATCTTCGCATGCAGATACGGCATCCGCGGCTCGGGCAGGCTCTGGTACAGCCCGTAGATGTACTCGATGTCGGTTTTGTAGGGGTTCCTCAGCCTGCGCTGCACTGCACGCCACAGTCTGGCCAAAATCTCCTGCTCGTGCTCGCCTCCTTCCCTCGTCTCGTAAAACGATGGGAAGTCCTTGTCATCCCGGCGGTCCGAAACGGCCAAATCGGGTCCGTCTGCTGGCGCATACCCTCGCATGTACGGGTCTCTGGTGAGTTGCAGATGCTCATCTATTGTTGTATCTTGAGTCTGGTCAACCAGAGACAGCAATTCTTCCTTGTTCAAGCCCTTAGGACCTGTCGCCGCTTGCCCTTCTGCGCTCGAATGGCTCGATCTTGTGTTTCTCGGGGCGTTCAAGAGCCTGAACGTGCACTCGCCGATTCTCATTGTGTAGCGAAATGGATTCAAAAGGACCGGTGGCAGGATCCACGAGGAAAAGAATTGTGTTTCGGCAGAGCGGTTTGTCGAGGCATTATTGTGACTCCGGCCGCGCTCCTTGCGCAGCTTCGGCCGCAATTGCCATCCATGAGCAGCCCTCGCCCCATACACGAAGCTGATCTGTGGCCACAGGCTCTGTCGGAACGGGAGTATCGTGCCGCATAAGGACCCTTCAATTCGACTGGAGATTTTCATGAGCTGTCCCACATCATGGCTCTGCTACCGCCGAGTCGTCAGCATGGAATAACGAGACTGGCGGTGCGAGTATTGGCGGCGAACAAAAGGAAGGAAGCAATGGAAGCTTCATATGGGGGGGGGGGGTAATAAAGTCTGGGGAAGCTTTGAAAATGCAAGCTCTGCAATGGCGCGCCGGGTCGTCGCGGTGGGGATTGATAGCACCGATAAGCTCCCCTGCAAGACTCGAAGCGCATTAAGCTTGGACGACCCGAGCCGCATCATAAATTTTGGACACCAAGTAACTCGGAGCAAGTAACATCCAAGCGACAGTGGACTCCCAATCGACAATTACGAACCCGACTCGAGTTGTCTCTCTGAAGTCCCTAGTACCGACCGAAGTCTGAGCACCAGGACGAGCTTGCACTCCCACGAACGCCCGTCATGGGCCGGTCCTTTCGGCCCCAGAGGGTCTACCAAACGGCCAAAATCAACCTGGCGATCCCGCGCAACAGCAAGGCACCACGCGCAGTACCCCCAGTATGGCTCAAAGTCATTGAGAGGATACCGCCGTCCGAGATCTTGACTCGTCCTAAACCCATACCGCACCGCGACCCGAACCCACGGCAGCGCAACCCACGGAACATCTTCAAGCCCCAGCAGATCACGTACCCAGAGGACGAGCTGCGATGGAACTTCTTTAAGGATCACCCGTGGGAGCTGGCACGACCCAGGGTGGTGGTTGAGCTTGACGGAAAGGACGCGAGATACGTGGACTGGAGCAAAGGCCTGAGACAGCGCGGTGTCCCAGTGACGGGCGAATCGTGAGTGCTGGACCAGGGGAGCATCCCAACTGGATCGGTGGCAAGGCTAACAGCGTTGCAGAGTCGTTCAGAGGCAGCTATGGCTCATGGAGAACCGGGAAGGCATGTCAAAAGAGCAGGCCTACGATATAGCCCGCAAGGAGCTGTACGACATACGCCAACAACAAGACATTGAGAGGCGTGTTGCCCAAGAAGAGGCGCGCATGGTTGGCGCATACTTCGGCAAGTCGAGGTTAGAGGTCAGCATGGAGCTGGAGAATGCAGTATACGAGAAGTGGAAGAAGTGGGCCGAGGGCGAGGCCCAGAAGCTCCAGGCTGAGCGCGATTCGGCCTATGCCAACTTCGGCACCGACGACAAAACGCTTGAGGTGGAGGATGCTGAGCGACTCGCATGAGCACGAACGGCTTGAACGCGCGAAATCGGGTTCAATTGTAGATAAAAGAGTACCCTTAGATGCGGATGCACAATATGCTTCTCAGCAGGGGAAGAAACCCCCGGAAAGTTGCGCGAGCATTGCTACCTATGCGGCTTGTGATTCCGTCGGCTCTGGGCCCATCTCAGATTCACGTTGCCAATGTCAGGCTTGCCCACAATCTTGGAAAGCTTCTCAGACTGAACCACAAACACATCGGCGATGTCAGTCCAATGGAACAACTTGCCGGTGAGCCCCAAGTTGTGGGTCCGTGCCCATGTCTCGACAAAGACTACTCGAAGCCGATCCTGTGGAACAAGATAGAGGACTCTGAGGATGTGCGCCATGAGGCCCACGATAAACCCCGTTCCTGGTCCATTTGTGACAATGACATGAGGGTATTGAAACTCCTTGGCGTTAGGTGTGCCGGCACGCTGGGCTGGTATCGTCGTCAAAGCAACCAGGATGTCGAGTGCACACCTCAGAGAGGTATATACTGACGATGCATACGACTGGTAGACTTTCCGGGCCCTGGGGACGACAATAGTGTCGTATGTGCCAGCAGCTTCATCAGTACACGACTCGTGTATCAAGTTTTCGAGAGCTCTCTCCTTATTTTGAGAGTGTTGATCCTCTTCCGTGATGATATACCGACGATGTTGGTTCTTGTTCGCCTTGAAGCTCAGCTTGATCAGTGCAGTCATCTCGGTGGTGTGGCCGCCGGATCCAAAGACGTATAAATATGATATAGCTGGCAAATGAGACAGGTCCAGCCCAAGTTTCGTTGTCTCTATGGCTACGTCGATAGCTTTGTTTTTCGTGGTGTAGAAGTGTCGAGTCTGACAGACTGTCAGTTCATGAAGGAGCGTATTGATACGCCAAACACTGGCAGCCATTCTGACCTACCGCAATCAACAAGCCAAGTGAAATCAATCCACTCATAGTAGTGACCAAGCCCAGGCAGAGAACGCATAGGCCGGTAATCAGTATTATCAGAAATACTGTTGTCGTAATGAAGAGGCCGTAGAGAGCCACGGCATCAGAGACATGGGCCAAGTGCAACTCATCATCCACAGCTGGTTTGGTATCAGGACTGGTAGAAGTCTCCGGTGGCAATGCGGCTGCCATGTCGAAACAGATCTCCCATACACACACACATCAGAGGGAGCTCCGTATTGCACCAGCTTCCTCACGTGCTAGATTCGATAGCCTGTTGAGACGTTAGCCAACTGCCTGAGGAAGTGTCTTTGTGTGAACAGTACAAACCCCCGTTTTGTCTTCGATTCCTCGACCTTCTTGATAATAAAGGCAATCATGAATTCGAGGCATTCACTCTTCTAGGGTTGGTGACTTTGTCCTTAGTGACATACCACCTTGTAGTCCCCTAGCACAATCTATGACTGCTGTCTTGGACCGGCCAGGCGCCCAAGTTGCTGGCCCCAAGTGAAGTTCCACAGTTGGTGGGTGGCCTGTGCGAGCCCGGCCAGGGGTGCTTGGCCAGCCGCTGCTTGGGCTGACCTCATTGTGCAACCAAAGTTTTGGGCACCTTGATGAGGGCGACTCCGAGCTGCGCATTCTTCGTTGCAGCCTCGAATTTCTCCCCGCCAACAAAGACTGGAGAATACAAAACAATCCCGCGGGACGCTCCACCCGCCAACCCACCCCTCTACTCGAGTTGCCTTGAGCTCAAAGCTCAATGCGATGGTCCGGTCTGCACAATGGCGCCCCAGACGAGAAAGCTCAACAAGCCCTTGACGTGCTTCTATTGCAACCGGAAGTCCACGACCAAATACGATGGCTCCATGCGCCGCTTCGAGTGCAACAACTGCAACGCGACGAACCATCTTGACACCGTGAGTGACCGCGGCTCATACATGATGGTGTTGATGGCGTTTCAGTGTCGACTAACAGACCGCAATCCAGAAAGGCGACATCACCGATGTTCCTGCTTCGAAGAACACTACCGAGGCCCTGCCAGCGCAGTTCGCCATCCGCCGAGATCACTCCACGACATCCAGCCGAGTTTTTTGCGACAAATGTCTGCAGAACCAGCACCTGTTCATATCCTCTCTGGCTCAGTACTTTCCCGAGGACCCTGAAGACCCAGAATACGCCATCCGCGAGAAGGGCTATTACAAATTCTACAAGGGCCTTATGATGCGATATCCCCAGTGCTGCGCCGACTGCGAGCCCAAGGTTCGCGAACAACTTGCCAAGGCCGCGTACACTGCGAAGACAGATCACCTGCGGCGCATGCTCGACCGAACTGCAAAGATCCGAGTCGTCACCACCAATTCGCCTGTCTATTATTGTCAATCGGTGGGCAGGTGGCTATGGTCTGCCTCACTCATGTTCCAGCTACTGTGGCATGTGTCTCTTATCAGCCAAGGCCTCGCTGCTCAGAGCAGGCGGACCAACGACAGATCATGGTTAATGCTTTCCGCGAGGGTAGTGGCCCTCCTTGCCGGCTTCCTTCCATCTCCGGACCAACTTTTGAAATGGAGCTTCTGGACATCTGCCCTGAGCATCTGGTGGAATCCTAGATGGGTCGACACCTTCAAGAGCAACACCAAACATTTGGTCGGCATTTCTAATTACTATTGCTACCAAGCTTTGATCTTCGCTCTTAAGCTCGCCGCAACTTTACTGATTTCGCCATTGTCCAATGTGCAGGGACAGGGACTGGCGGCCCGGGTGACAGCACACTCTTCGATGGCTGTGGCCATGATATACCTCTACTACACTGCGCACAAATTGATTCACGTCGACCATACTCCTTTGTGGACTACGAAGGCCAGCAGCATCGGAGCTACTCCAGCACCTCCGCCGTCCTTTACGCCCACCGAGTCACGAGAAAACGAGGAGAAGAGCATGGCAACCATTCTTGACGAGATCCTCCATGAGCCGACTCAAACCTCTCAGCCTCAGCCTCAAGCGCTCATGTCGCAATTCTCCATTACTGAAAACTTCGACCGCGTTCAACTCATTTCAGAGAAGAGCGCTTTCAATCCCTCCTTGCGCCCCTTGACTCCGAACCCTTTTGCGAACTCGCCTACTAAGCGGCCTCAAAGCTCCGGTGTTGGTCTCTCCGGCCTAAGTCTTTCCGACACACCCCAACCACATAACCAAGAGATGGTTGGTTACTCTCCAAACATGGAGTGGACGCCCACTCAGTCCAAATACCGAGCATTCAATACCTACAAACCAGGCCAGACCGAGACCAGAAAGTTCGGCGAGACCCCTGTCAACGACAAACCGGGCGCATTCTGGGCCAAGATCCCACCGGCGCCTAAGGCTCCTGCGCAGCGATTCCTCAGCCAGCAAAACACGACACTTTTAAGAAGAAGTCCTCGGCTCACTCAGAACCCAATTGCGTTCCGGGGCACCAAAGAAAGCAACTTAGGCCCGACACAAGTAGATGCTCCCCCAGCGACGATCTTCGCGGAGCCAACTTTTCGGCCTGCGCAACCAAGGGACGAGCGTGACGATCTCCTGGACAAGTTCGCCACGAGCTTCACGCTGGCATCGGATCAGACAGACGAGCACCCGGCAGGTGAACGCCAGGACGGAGGGAATGCATCGACAGCCCGACCCCAGCAGCGTGATGCGAACACACTCAAACAAGGATTCCTCCTTTTGGTGTGCAGCGTCTTCTTCGCGGTCCTGGCAGGGCGTGCCTACCTGGATTTTGGCGGCCTGGGGAAGTTTGTATCGATCCAGGGAAGATGAGTGCACGTGTTTGAACGAGACAAAGACATACCCATCCCCGCTCTACGAACAGCCAATGAAGAGCACCAAGTGACTCGGAAGAGAGCGAAGAGACTAGATTGGTCGAACGAGGGGCGGCGACCTCCGCCTCATAATATGGGACACGATGCGATTGTTCATGAGTGTCATTGGGCACATGCAACGGTCACCAGAGGGTAGTAAAATCGGCGTTCTGGGGATATTTGGTTCATTCGGTTCAAGTAAAAAGGACATATGGAAGGCACACAGCACAGCATCATTAGAGGAGACCACATGAGAAACGAAAGATACCCTGCTGTACCAACAGAAAGAGATGTAAAGAAAAGTGTCGATTAATAGAATATGTTAACGTTCAGGACCCTCTTGAAGCTCCCTAAACTAGCCTGACCAGCCTGTCTTGTAGCCTGAGATGGTTCTTGTTTCTACGATCACAGGGAACAGTGATCGATCGTATGGGATACCATATGGAATCATGAATATTGACTTCTGAACCAGCTGCAGACTGCCGAGGAATAGCGCGCAAGCTGAGGCCTCAAGGTCGCATGCGTCTCCAGACTTCCTTGCACATACTCGTTTTAGACACCGAGAACGAGCGGCGGCCAGGCTGGACGAGAAGCTCCGTGCTCCAGAGAGAATGTTCCGGAGCGCAGATTGAAGCTAGAAAACGAAAGGTGTCCAAGTAAAGCCGCGGAGTGGACTGATGGATGGACGGGTGGTGCGAGCACGACGACCGAGTCCCGACCAACAAAGAGTGTGGATTACGGGCAGTGATCGGCACGGGCCGCGCCCTGTGGAGTCGCGCTAGCTGCCAAAGTATGATTCCGCCAAGAAACGTGAATCTGGCCGCTTGTCAAGATGCGAAAGACAGATTTCCCAGAAGGTCCCTGCGGTTCTTTCCCAGCGCGGGGCTGGCACCTCCGATTCCGCGGAAAACTCATCCTGTCGTTTGTGGTAACGAGAGGTGGGATGTTTCCGAGCCCTGCAATACAGCGAGCGAGGCCGTTGGCGATAGGTCGCTGGGGGGCTTTGGTCGCCCCGGTTGCCTCTCTCTCCCCCCGCCACCCCTTCCCCCAGGGGCATCAGCCCCAATTCATCCCCTGGTGTGCTGCCCTACTGGTTGGTGATCGCCACTTCTCCAGATGGCGCCCCAGATGGATCGCCCTGCGCGCCTGGGGGAAGCGAGATGCGAAATCTCGCGGGGAGAGCAGGCGAAAGGCGGGGGTGCCGTATTGAAGAGATTAGGTGGGATCCTCTTGAACCCCCCCTTGTCAGTTTGGACTGGTTTGTGCTGGTTCGCCAGGGCCAGACTCTGGCTGTCTGATCTCGTCCAGACTGTTACCGAGAACGAAAAGCCGGCGGGTCGAGGCGGCCCTGGGGTTGCCTTCGGCTTTTTGCCCCTGGATGCGGCCGTCCCACGAGACGGCACGATGCTACGCGGGAGTACATTGTACGAAAGTGTCATGGCCGGTCTTCAGGAAGAGGAGCCCACCTATTTCGCACACAAACAAGGGGCGCGCGAGGTGTTGCACACATATGGATTCTGGCTCGTGGAACAATTCCCCATCGGGATTTCCGAGACTGGCAAGTGACCTATAGACTGGGTAGACTGGGCAGGTACTGTGTGGTGGGACGATCCCTTCTGGGCAACCTAGGATTGCTTATGCAGTGCTGGGCTACGTGCTTGGAGGCACTGGTGTTCTCCCATGTTTCCTTGCACAGGCGCGACCAGAATAGTGCCACTTGAAACGGCCGTCCCAGCAGTTGACGAACTGCCTGTCTGGCCATCCTGCCCTACCTACCCCCACGCTGGGGCGGGTAGCTGAGGCTTGGGGCATCTCGATGCGCACCCGCGGGGAATCAGCTGTACCAGCCCGCGATCATGCCCGCCTGCCTGTGTTTGCGGTGTGCTGGGAAGCCGTCAGCGGCTCTCGCTGCAACCCTCCAAAACCTTCCCCCACACTCTCTCCGCCTCTCAGAGACTGACTGAAAGAGCCTGAATCATAGTCTAGGCCCTGGTGTAACCACGTAGCAGGTCTCGTGACAACGGGTTCCTAGAAAGTTGCGACGGTGTAGTGTGCACCTTCCACGTTCCTGGAGGAGCGCGAGGCGGGCGGCCCAGTAAGCTGCCGCAGGCCCCAGGGTCACGCGCACCTGCTCTGCGCTGGTTGACGAGAACGAAGCGTGGGGTTGCAGTGTGCTGGCTGGCTGAGTTGGATTTGGACCATTTTGGACCATTTGGTAGGCTGGCATGTACTCGCAGACTCGTAGGCAGGACGATCCGTGTGCTCGGCGAGCGTCGAATCTACGAAATCCGAAACAAACCCAAGTGCAGGGACTCTAATGCACGATTCCCTGGAATACCTGGGGTACCGAAGTACCCGGGTACCTGAGTGCCTACGTGGAGGAGCCCCCTTCGGGAGTTGAGCGAGGCCTGAGGCTGGCTCTGGGCCAGTCAGCCAGTGTCCCAGTCAGGGAATCTGGAGTATGCAGCTGGCTGTAATAATAACTGGAGTGCATGACGTCGGCAGCCAGGGCCTAATGCGTACCGCCATCACGCGACACATGCCAAGTGCGACAAGCCAACGCAGGGAAGGAGAAGGAAGAAAAAAAACGTGGTCGCGGCTGGGCTGGGTGTGGAGATGCGTGCATTATTAAACCATCACCCGCAGATCCCGCGCCGGCCTCTGGGTTTTTGTGCAGCCGGCTGCGTAATGTGCGTTGTTAATCTCGCTGTGTGCACAACAGGAACAGGCCGGCCAAACCCTGGCAGGCGGGCGGGCGGTCGAGCGAAACCAGCGAGTTGGACGAGTGAGTCCTCGTGCCTGTGACAGAGTCCAAGAACCAGACCGACCCGCACCAGCCATAACAACCTGTCAAGTCGGCTGGGACGCGTGTGATCTACACAGCAAAATGTGTTGTCGCCCGCTGAGGTGGCCGCGACGATCAGGTCACTGAGCTGGTTCCGAGGCTGCCACACTTTTGCACAGCTAGATGCACACACACACACACACACACACACACGGGGTAGTATACAGCCTAGTACCCACGCGAGAGGAACCGCGCCTCGCACCACGCGGTGGCAGTGGACAGACCAAGCAGGCGGAAGTGGCCGCCGGTGTTTATCAAGACTTTTGGCCTACTAAATCCGGCCCCGACCTAAACTGCGCCGGGATACCGAGCCAAAGAAGTAAAGTGCTCAGCCTTATTAGGTTTCGCGGTTAATAATCAAGCTGGGTTGGCTCGCTCAAATTCTGCTGTCAACAGCATTTGTAAAGGTACCTGCTAGCCCAGCTGGATACCTCTCGTTCGATTCGAAGAGGTTGTTCCTTGTTGGTGAGGATGATCCGGAACAACTGCACATGTGCTGCATGTAGGTGCAGGGCTCCGAAATGACCCACGACCATTCCCATCTCGACAGGTGATCTCGCTCTCGCTGCGTGGACATCTAGGGGATGTCCAAATGAGCAGACTGATGTAGAGTACTGCATAGTGCAAGGGTTCCAATATTCATCTGCATCGTAGTCTACCTGCTGAGCAAGGGCCCATCTACCTAGGTACTGCATGGATCGCCATCTCATAAGCTTGAGGTCGGACTTTAGCTGACACGCCACTGAAGTTTAGCCTCGCGGCCTGCTCGAGCCCGCGAGCGAACAGAGAACAAGGTACCTGGGAACCTAGGTGCGTACCGACCCTGGGGACGTGCCCACTCTTTCCATGGGCCATCCCCCATCCACCCACAGCCAAACCAAGCGTCCCACTAGTGGTCCATCCACCCCCCTAAATCCGGGCTGCCTGGGTGGGCGAATAAATCCCCTGCAGTCACCCTTCCTGTTCCTTCCCTCCCACGCGTGCCTTGCATCAAAAGCTGGTCTCCGACGTCAAACCCACCAGGTTCAGTCAGTCTTCTCATACACACACGAAAACATCCCTCTCCCAATCTGGGACGCGCCCACACGCTCCCCCTTCCAGATTCTTCTTCCACCCACAGGCCTCAACGTCTTTTTTAGATTTGGGCCCGTCTCACCCGACTACTTTCGAGTCTGTCCTGGCCCAGTCTTTTCAGGCAATTTGTCTGCCACAAAAGCCTCCCCTCCCGCCGCCCACTCCCCATCAATTCAACAAGATGGACAACCAAATCTCGTGCGGTCTTTGCACCATTGCTCTTTGATCAAGAGCCCTGGGCCCTATTGGGACTATACAGTCCTGAAAGATCCCCTCGCCATATCAACACACCACTCACCCACTGACTCAATCCCCGCGTCGCCTTGCCTCGCCTCACCTCTCTTCACCCTGTCACAGGCGCGCTATCCTGCCAGAGCCTCAGGTCACTGGATACCCCCACGCTCCAGCAGAACTCATAACTCAGAACATCACCACTCTCCTACCATCCTGTCTTCGCTCCCACCCCCAAGGAGTCATCTATTGAAACCAAAGCAATCATCCTGTTTGCGGAGCATGAACTTTGTCTTGATACTCTTCTTGGCAAAGTTGGTTGTGGCTATATCATTAGTGGTCGCACAGATTATCATGTTACAGAGTCGGACAGGCAGCTCTTACCAGGACTGGTGGAAAGGTTACGTCTCTAGGGTCAGCATACGCAAGGATTTCAGAATTATGGACGCAGCAAAGGGTACGGAGTCTGCCCAGAGCCAGAAGGGCCTGAGGGAGCGGAAATCATTTATGAACACGACAGAGCACGGCGGAACGGAGCAAGCAGACGTTGGCTTAGAGGAGCCAGAAGTTCAGAGCATGGAGATGCAACGGTCACAGTCAGGGCAGTCTTCCCTGAAGTCATTGAGAACACAAACGTCCGTCTCCTCTCTGGCCACCGAGACCAGCGTGTCCAAGGAGACAGTCGAAAGCAGAAATATCCTTGGCCTGCCGGCCAACTTCGGTACCGTGGTTCCGGGCATCTACAGGAGCAGCTATCCCAAGGAGGCCGATTATGCCTTTCTTCAGAAGCTGAAGCTGAAGACGATTATGTGAGTCCCAACAGCCCAACGCTTCCTACGCGCACCTTGCTGATCCTCTGCCAGCACACTTGTGGACAAGGACTTGCCTGAGACGTTTGTCCCTTTTATGAAGGCCAACAACATCCAGCATCGACACATCACCATGCAGGGCACCAAGAAGGAGACGATACCTATCCAGACAATGGCAGCCATTCTAGAGGTTGTTCACGACAAGCGCAACCATCCCCTCCTGATCCACTGCAATCATGGCAGAGTATGTCCATCCCTGTCAAATCTGGCGCGTCCCATTCAAAGCATCTCACCCAAAACCATTCCGGACCACGAGCTAATCTGATTGCAGCACCGAACTGGTTGTGTTGTCGCTCTCGTTCGCAAGATCCAGAACTGGGACTCGGAGCGCGTCCTGGACGAGTACAGGGCCTACGCATCGCCGAAGATCCGAGATTGCGACGTCGAGTACATCACCAAGTTCCAGACTACAGAGGTCCAGCACCTGGCTCTGGTACCCCTCGCTGAATCGTTTCCGGTTCAATACGTGATGGACCTTCGTCGACTTCGTTTCCTCGTGGCTTCATTTTTCGCCATCTTCATCTGGTGGAACACATTACGATTCTTCCGGCGAACCAGCAATCAGCGAGATCCAGTGTCGGGTCTCTGACACTGCCTCCCACTTGCGTGGTTCTCTCACGGATATGCTGCCGCTCTTCGGCTTCGCTACGCGTCTACTGGCTCACAGAACAGTCGACTCGACCTCGGCACTGCTGGACAGCGATCGTGTAGCAGTTTTGCGAATGGGTGTTTCATGTGATTTGCTTTTGGGTGTAAAGCAGCTTTTCTCCTTGCTTCGGTCGGACTCCTGAAAAGGGTATAGACAGGGTATCTTTGGAGGCTATCAAGAGCTGAGATGTCCTCCTGGCGTTTTAAGGGCAAGGCCGGCTCTTTGATTACAGAGTCGAGGTTTCTTTTGTTTACAACTCCAGTGTACGGAACAGATTAAAAGTCAAGCGCTGGTGTGCTATAGAGTCCTCGGTAGAGAGGCTCAGAGGCCAAGATGTCAGAGTTTCAGAGTTTCAGAAAGCGTTATACCCGGGCAGCCTTTTGATGAGGTCTTGTTTGGAAGAAATGCATACAAGGAGTTTCTGCAGTTCAAGCATTTCCTGCTATCAGTATTTACATGAATGAGTGACCGGCCACCCCAAGTGATAGGGGCCGCTGTTGTCCTCAAGCCCTACACCGGCGGCCTCGAACGTGCATTGTTTCTTGTGCCCTCGAATCCCGAGACAGCTATGCTATAGCCAGCATATAGGCGAAGACCAATAGCACCAAGAACGTCTAGGCATGCGATTGACCCCAACGAGCGTACGCCTCTCAACCACACCACACCCAGGATCAGGTATCGCTGTCATGAAGAGAGGAGGAAGACTCCCCCAAAGAATAGACACCCCTCGCCCACATGCCTCACTGCTTCTCAATGCCCCACCGGTCCCTCTCCTTCCTCTCGGCGCGCTCCGCCTCCCTGTCCCCCATGGCGTAGGCGTACCCTCCCCCAGCGGCGTTGACGAGCCCCAGGCCGACGGCCGCGCCGCGGACTGCGGCCCTGGCGGTGAAGCGCTGGCGAAGCGAGGCCACGGGCCGCCTGCGCGCGGCGAGCAGCACGTACAGCCCCGACCAGGCGGCCGAGAGGCCCGCGGCGTCGATCTTGAACCCGGCCACGCTCAGGTAGCTGCTCAGCAGGAGCATGGGGGTGAAGACCAGCATGGGCAGCTTGTGGAAGGGGCGGAAGTGCAGGGAGGTTATTAGGGTTGCTAGGCCCATTGGTGGGAGGGAGGATTCTGTTGGGTTTTGTTAGGAGGGTGAGAGGTGAGAGGTGAGTAGGGGACTTACGGCCCCAGCCATTGAGGCGGGATGCTAGTGACCTCGTCGGCTCTGGTTGGTCTGGTGTTGCCATGACTTTGCGTAGGTGATAGATGTGTGAAGATGAGCTTTCCGGATCGTGAGGCTCGAGGCTCACATGCGATGTCTAAGACGTGCCTAGGAACTTTTTTTTTGGCCGGAGGCTGCGAGAAAAACCAGTGACGTGATGTACACTGGAGAGCTTACAGGGGTCCGAACGGTCTGTGATCGATACCTAGCTGGCAGACTCTCTCTTCTAGGACCATCTCATAGGAGAGACTGTAAGCTCATACAAAGAGACGTCCAACATTTAAGGTAAATAAGTCAGTCACTTTGGTCCACAATAATTGTCCAGGTATGTACCTTGAATATTCCTGCCACAGAGCTTCAGGGTCCTCAGAAAGCTGCATTGGGGGTTGCTCTGGCAGGGGTCTCTACAGTTTGACTGCTGGGCGGTTGTCGGCTGGCCGGCAAAGTCGGGGCTGGGCAGCACGCCCTCCAAGGACAGTAAAGCATGGACTTTTTGGATGCAGCTTCGATCCAGGACATCGACCCGGAAGGCTTTTTCGACTCGGTTGCAGCCAGCAGCTCTATCGCATTTGCAGGTGCAAGCCCAAGGAAAGCATTGCTATTCACCTGTGTACTGTCCATTGTCCATTTAGCATCGACACAGCTTGTCCCTTGCTGCCTGCATTGAATTGAGGCCACTTGTTTTGGACTGGGCACCTTGAAGAAGCCACCTTCCCTGACGGCCTATCGTGCACACCCCACGGCCCGTCATCACCAGACGACCGGGCAACACGCAACAAACAATCCGCCAGCCCGCACTTCAGCAACCTCAACCTGTCCTTGCTCTGGCATCCTCCCAACACACGAGTCCGCTTCATCTTGCTATCCAGTCGCTCACAGTCTTCGCCATCCTAAGTCCCAACCTTATCATATCAGCCGCTCGACCCTGTGCCACCAACGACCGCTAGCCGCAGGCGCATAACTTCACCCATCCCTACCGTCTCGCGGCAGCGACGACAACTCATCAAAACAACTCGCTGCACCCCAGCTACAGCTATAGCAACTCCAACCACCACCTTCTGTTCTGAGGCAGAGACACACGCCGCCTGACATCATGCCGCCCAGCGCAACCGCCTCCGGGGCGGATGCCTCCAACGACTCTTCCTCAGCCCGCAACCGAGAACACGCCCAGGGTAACCAGGACCGCAAATACACAACCGAGCAGAAGGCCGCAGTCCTGCGCATCCGCCGCTGCAAACCCACAGAGTTCTACGACATCCTCGGCATAGAAGCCGTGCGCAAGACCTGCTCCGAGGCAGACATCAAGAAGGCATACCGCAAGCAGTCCCTCCTGACACATCCCGACAAAAACGGCCACGAGCACGCCGACGAGGCATTCAAGATGGTATCACGGGCATTCAGCGTGCTCGGCGATAAGGAGAAGAGAGAGAAGTTCGACAAGTTCGGCGGCGACCCGGACAGCAGGTTCAGCCAGGCACAGGCACAGAACCCTTTCGCCGGTTTCGCGGCCAGGCAAGGCGGCGGAGGGAGAGGGCCCATGGGAGGCGGGATGTGGGAGGACGAGCTGAGCCCAGAGGAGATGTTCCAGCGATTCTTTGGCGGCGGCGGGTTTGGTGGCGGTGGCGGGGGCCCCTTTGGTGGTGAGTAGACACCTCGCGCGTGTGCGTAGTCTTGAGGGGAGCGGCAGCACTAACTAACAAGGCTTCGACACAGGTCCCCAATTCGTCTTCAACTTCGGCGGCCCGGGCGTCAGGGTACATCAGTTCGGCGGCGGACGGCCGCGCAGGCGACCGCGCGAGAACGAGCAACAAGCACCCGAGAACAGCCTGTTCAACACGCTCATGGGCCTCCTCCCGATCATCTTCCTGTTCCTGTTCCCGCTGCTCTCGTCGCTCTTCTCGGGCGGAGGCAGCGCGCCCGCGGGGCCGAACATGGTCTTCGACGCGCCCGACGCGCAGCACACCTCGGAGCGGATAACGCCCAAGCTCAAGGTCAAGTACTACGTCAACCCGGTGGAGATCAAGGCGTACACCAAGACGCAGCTGTCGCGCATGGACAGCAACGCCGAGGTGGTGCTGGTGCGGCACCTGCAACACGAGTGCGAGAACGAGATGCTGCACAAGCAGAGGCTGTACGACGAGGCGCAGGGCTGGTTCGTCCAGGACCCGGACAAGATGGGCATCGCCGAGCGGTACCCGCAGCCAAGCTGCTCGAGGCTTAACAAGCTGGGCATCAGGACGACGAGGTGACCCTTTCCTCTTTCTTCTTCCTGTTTCGTTTCCTCACTTTCTACCTCGGAATCATGGAGAGGCTGCCTGTAAAGGATATGACGATAGACAAGGGCGGGTGTGTGGTTGCATTTGGACTACGAGACCTCCGATTGGTAATGAAACCTTGGTTGCTGTATTCTTGGACTACTATCTAGTCTTGTGTTGGCGTTGGGCGGGAGAGCATCATTGACATAGCGGCTTTGCTGGAGAGGGCAATTGGGGATCAACGTGTGTTTCGGCGAGGCAAGCGGTGGGCCTGCTGCTTGCTGCCTCGCGCGCCGGTGGGCTACGTTTCAATACCAGATATTATCCGACTGCTCTGTGAATCATACGAGGGGCGCCGAATGCAAGCACCCGCCATTTAGCCTCGCATTGGTTCAACTCCCGTGAGCGTGCATTCCCCAAGTTATGGAGTCCACGCCTGACCTGACCTCCGCATGACGCTTGATTTTCTTAGGATGCTCGGGCAACTTGAGAGTGCAAGACTAGGGAACACAAAAAGCAGATGTACGGTTTCTTACCTAGTAGACATAAAACACTTAAATCACGTATCTTAACTACAGTCAAGCACCGTGGCAAATCATTAGTAATCTATCAGCTCCTCAATCCTTTGTTGACGAACAGAGAACCCGACCATTGAACTGAACATCGGTGCAAACATAGTATAGGAACCTAGTCAGTCTATTTCAATGCAGATTGTTGACTGCTTAATCATGCATGTGGCGCTGAAAGATTCAGGGTGACGTGATGATCCGAAGCGGAGAATCGACGAGCATGTTATATTCTTACGAGCGTTAACAATGAACCACAGTCATCTACTGAAGGGTCATCATGCCTCAGATGCGTCCGGCCTTCTATACCTGCCTATTTGACGTGTGAGATCCCATGATGCGTTTAAAATATCTTCGATTGCTCCCCCAGAGGCTCGTTGCCCCAGCCGTTATAACCAGTATAGCTATGCTGCTTGACGTTGTGCTGTATCAAGCTCATGTCACCATGGTACATCGTTGCCTGTCGTAAGACCTCGACCCAGTAGTCCATATGGCCGATGTTCCTACTGGTATTCATCCCCCGTTCCCCGCCAGTGAACCGATAGTTATTGATAGCCTTCTTAATACTCTCAACGTAGTGCAGCTGGTGCATTACGGCCATCCCAAAAACCTGTGAGCCAGGCTTCCAGGAAATGGGATGGTGCACGTTGCCATCAATATTTCTCTCCATCTTCCTGGATGTTTGGTTACAACGTCTATCCACTTTGTCCGGTGTTGCTCAGCGTCCCCTCCCTCTACTCGGCCAATAAACTAGGCCATCCTTATCACACAATGTCGATAGTCCTGAAAAGAGAATGATCATCTGGTTGTAAGTCGTTCACTAATATCATCCCCATGCCAACACGTTGATAGCATTCAACTTTCTCTGGAACTGGGACTAATAGCAAGACCAAATGAACATCCTGGATTAGAGCCAAAGACTGAGTTAATCACAGTTCAATCTAATCACAATCTGCCGTTCTTACCTGGATTCCTGAACGTGTCAATTCTGGTGCAGGAGTAAAACTGTGTTGGCATCAGCACCATCGTTCTGTAAAATTTCCAGGTCTATGCATGCCTTGAGTAATAGGCGGCGTTTTCCAAGGTAGTTGAGGCCAGAAAAAGGCAGTAGATGTGATCAAATTGCTGTCGGTCAAACACTGCGACGCCAGTGCATTGCAGAGAATCTCCTTCTAGACGGACGACAGCCTGCGGGCGGTGCACTGCCTCGTCCAAAACAAGAAATAGGATATGAGTCTTTGGACACTGGAAGCTCTCGGTGTCAGGGGAAGTCTTGTGCGCCGTGCACTTCACAATGTTGCCCTGCAGTCTGAAACACCCTTGATCGTCGATGTGAACTTCGGACTGGTCAATATCGGGTCGCGGGTTGCGTATCATACCGCACCAGAACCATTTTTCACCCCCCCTTGACGCCCAAGACCACGAGGGTACGTCTTTCAGGTCTTCTGGCTCTTCTGCGATGTCACAACTCATCCAAAGGAGGTCGGAAGCGAGTTCTGATAAGAATACACCCCTGTTGTAGGTGTCTCCATTCCGCTCTTGCAATATGGTGGCGATACCTTGCAGAGCCATTAGCCGGTCTGATTTGTTTGTAAGCTCCGTCCTAGAGAATCTTTCCAAGACCGCATCCCACTCAACGAACTCTTCTCCGTCGAACGCTATATTCCTCTCATCGATTCCCCAGCCGGGGAGGAGATTACCATCATGGCACGACCAAGATGGGCCGCCTGGCATAAAACGTATGGTCCTCCGTGCTAGATATGATTCTTGAAGAGCCCATCCTCTTGTGCGAAGGTGGCCTACAGCGGGTGATGGACTTTCGCAGGAGAATATACTTGTATAGAAGGAGCCAGAAATTTGGCCGGTGCTTGAATAGAACGGCAGCTCCACTGATAAAAGGTCTCGAGGTGTGCTCACAAAGCAACCTTCTTGTGGGTTTGTTGCTCCGGAGGCTGCAATAACTAGGCAGGCCATTTCATAGATAGACCCCATACGTTCAGACTCTCGGGTCCAATCCTCCTGATCGTCTTGAATAATGCAAAGTGCATCAATCCAGAGATACCGTACTGAAAGCTGACGTGTAAGCTGGACTGCATCTTGATGGGTCTTAGGCATAGAGCTTAAGGGTATTGCAGAGAGGCGTTGCTTTAGATTTTCCTGAGTCGTAGTCATGGTCTGTATGCCTGGTGGACCCCAACAGTATGATAGAGCGCAGTAGTTTCCGTTTAGTCCCAGGCCATTAGTTTCAATAAGAACAAGGTCAGTAGCACCTGGTCCACCAAGATCTAATATACGAGTTGGTAGCCTCGGTCCTATATCCTCGTCGATAAACGTCGCATCAAGAGTCTGATTGCAAAACTTGTGATTCTGGCGGCAAGTTTCGAACCAGGTTCGGTATAGGGCAAAAGCCTCTGAGCAGTTATCGCTGGGCAGTGGTGGATCACAGCCCATGAGGCCCGATGTTGCGGCAGGACTGTCTAACGGGAGTCAGAAAGGGAAAGGCTGTTCCATGGACACTATGAAGAATTACCTGGCCTAGCCCAAATAGCTGCTCTGAAGTTCTCAAGGATCAGCGGACTATTGGTGTGCACAACACGAAAATCAATACCAGTCGTACGGCTCTTGAGGTCTTGAGGATGGGATCTCTCCAGCACGGCTTTGCCTTCAGCGATCTTGTATGAAGACAGCGCAGAACTGTTGAGTACTGTCGCCAGATTATACCCAACCAGGCGGGAAAGGGGGGCATAGTCTGGATCTTTCAGTGTCCTCCGCAAAAGTGAAGGGAATCCTGCTGGTATGGTAGGAAGGGTCGGTGAGTTGCTGTGACCGGACACAGAGAGCGAGAACAAACTTGTCGCAGTTTTGGCAGAGATCCATTATGACGAGATGTTCTGCAGGAGTGCACCTTCCTAGGTGTTCTATAACGTGTCGGCAGAAACGATAAAACGAGAAGGCCGACGGTGTGTGTTTCGACCAGTACTGAAGTTGCGGAGTAGTAATTCCAAGTGGGCACAGTGGCTTGACAGCTGATACGTGAGGTGATTTACGATTGGGCATGTGTAACGCACCAACATGCAACGTGGACGCCCGCACAGCACAACCACGGGCCGAAATCTTCCAATCAAAATCGGGCGCACTCATAGCGCTGACACAGAAAGATCATGTAAATTTGTTGGTAGAATTGTCGCCGAACTGCTATCATGGAGGTATTGCTCTGGATCATCGCGACGAACATCGCAATCCATGACTGCTCCTTATAAATGAGAAAATCAATATATTGGAAATGTAATGCACAATATAGGAATAATCTTTAAATATTTTCTATTTTCTACTAGGCCGGATAAGGCACATCATAGCAAGACGCCCGTTTGCGAGGCACAGTACTTTGTGTTCTGACCCAAGCTTTTCTTTGTCAATGTTTCTGTTCGCCGCGACGCCATGGCCCTCAATTTAAACTCTGCGTCATTCGATCCGGATGGAAAAGTCTAGCACGCTCACAAATATGTTCAGTGGGTCTGTTGCTAGGGTACAAGAGTCGCTCGCCTCATGTTGTATCGTATTTGTGTCCAATCCCTAGCAGTAGCTCCATCATTACATCCGGAGGAGATACGGTAGTCCAAGCACATATGAAAGCTATATAAAAGTTATCCGATGCCCTGAATCTGGGCTCTATATGTGCCGCACGAATCCTAAACCAGAATGACGGTCTTACTTTCTGCAACACTGTAGAGCAATTCATCCTCGCCTGGAAGATCTACCGCGTTCAAAAGCTGGTCTTCGTCATTAGTGCAAAAGAGCGCGAGATGACCCTGAGCAAAAAACCAGCGAATCAAGCCCACCCGCTCGTAGGAGTCAACTCCGACACTCCTCACAACCAGAAGCTGGCGACCACGCGAAAAATAGGGCTTGCCATCCCCCAATCCTGTACCCAGGTATAGTGCGTATATGTCAATGCTTCGATCGATTTCCTCGTCCAGGTAAGGCTCGATGCAAAGATTAATCCCGTCACAGAGCCGGACAACGGCAAGGGGCCCAGTTCCTTCGTGGCGAGGCTCACGGCTCCAGCTGTCCCGATGGCCCGATTTCGGGGGGTCTTCAACATGCATGGTGAACTTTGTGTTGGACTCAGGCTCGGCCGGCCGGACTGTTTGCCATCGTATGGGCAAGACGTGACATGACAACCGCAGTTTCCTTGGCCGCAGGAGTGGTGGTCGGAGGTTGAGATCCGGGTTGTCAGTGTTTAGGAATGGCACGGCGTATTCGTAAAGACTTTTGATGCCGCCGTCCTCAACAGAGATATTTGAAAATTTCGGGTCACTCGGATGCTGGCGCCGTAATCTCATGTCTGGAGGCGGAGATTGCGTTATAAGGGACACGGATCCAGCCCAGCTCCAGCTCGGGAAATCATGCCGTCGAGTGCCGGTGGCCTCATGCCACCAGAATAGGTCAAACATCATGTCTCTTGGTCGGCGCGCGGTTCTCTCATCTTCACGCAGTGCCAGGCCCCAGAGATGAAGTATAGGTCGTCTTGTTCGGGCGTAGTAATTCAACACGCCCAGGAATGCGTTGAGTGAGTCTTCTTCCAGCGTCAGGTTTCTCGTCGTGTACTCTTGAATCTGCTGTCTGAGCTGCTTAACGTCGACATAGCGACCGGAGAGTGAGGTGTGGGGAACGAAGCGGCCGAATGTGCGCTGGCCGGCTCTGCCAGTAATTGCGATTGGTTGCTTGAATGGTTCTGCGATGTACTCCCTATTGCAAAGGTACATGACTTGATGCTCTGTGAATACGAGGCGTCTTGTGGATAGATGGCATTCCTGGTAAGTCCAGGCCCTCGTTGCCCATTTACTAGAGCTCAGCAAAGCTGAACCATGGCCGCTACTGTAACACAATTCTGCCAAGGTGACGCCGTCGATGCTCACTTCGTGGTGCTGTCGACGATAGGTCTTTGAAATACCCGCCAAGCCTGTTTGAGCGTCCTCGCCGGCAGCTGCAACGGCGGTACAATAAGCGTTAGAGTAAATCTCACCCATCAAACTCAGCGCTTGCTGCTTCTCTGGGGCTTTGCGAGGTACACACTGAGACTTTCGTTAGCTTTGTCCCTACTTAGTCTTGGTGTTACCAGTTTACAGCTGTGAAATCAGCGGGGAAAGTACTTGCGTATTGATCAATCCAGATATATTTAAGCCCCAAGCGGGCGCAAAGGGTAAAAGTGTCTTCTATCACCGGAGGAGGGTTATTGAGATCTTCTGAATGCTTGACTTTGCCCCAGACATATGATAGGGCAAGGTATTTGCATTGCGGCGGGGCTTGAACAACCTTTCGGGACTCTGAATCAATAACCTGTAGACCAGGAATATCAGGAGCCCTCGATAGGGTCTTGCAGGTCTTCTTATGATTCCGCAGGCAGTCGCGCATAATAGATGTCAAAGCATCGTAATGAATCGGATCAACGCGGTCTGATTGCGTCTTCATACCGGTCAAGTCTCTATAGTCGCCGGGCCCTATAACAGTAAGGCTAGGGAACTCTTCGTCATAAGAGAGCGAGTCGAGCTTTCTCTTTGAGAGACCATGCAACTCCTCAGAGATGACCCGTAGTTGAGTGTATCCCCATAACCCTGAATAAGCGTAGAGAACACAGTGATGGCCATCATATAGTGGAGTTTTGATGTACGACAGCAGTCGGCACACTTTGCAATTTGATGCGCTGAGCTCGGCTGACGATGGATCGAGCGAAGCTATCACCATGGTCCAGACTGGCTTCTGGCGAGGGCTGTCGTCTGCGAGCCTAGGAAGTTGGGCCCAATCTACAGCACTGCATTTTTCGCACACGAAATCCGGGGCTGGCTCGCTCGGCGTCTTATGTTTCGGTGGATGCTGAAGACTGGGCCGCGGGTAGACATGCTGAGACTGTAGCCCTGCTGAATTTTGAGTATCGGTAGACATGCTCCCTGGGACGTCGGATGAGCGTAAGAGTATATTGAGGCTTGAGTATGATGCTCCCTCTGAGACATATGGATGTCATTCTTCGGTACGCTTTTCTTCATCACAAATGTCCCAGGGAAATGATGCCCGTTTGAAATAAAGAGGTATTTAAAGGGAGATTTGTACGACATTGCTCCCGCCCCCAAGTCGGAATAAGATCCAAGATGCAGGGGCACAAGATTTCTATGGGTCTGGCGTGGCCCTTGGTGTGGACAGGTCAGCTGAGCACTGAGAGTGTTTCATTGATCGGGCACATAGGTGTTCCGCCACTGATGCTTGGCAAGAAGGAATGTGCATGTTGATAAGCGAGCTTCAAACAGGCACCGGCTGACGCCCTCGGCCGAGCTGCAGACCATGAAGAGCGATCAGTTTGGAAGCTGGTTTGAGAAAACATGGGCGGGTTTCAACGTGTCTTGATTTTCTGCAGGAAGTAACATGTCTCCAGTTCATACCAGGCATGCATACTTGGGCAGTGCGGACATCATGTCAAAGCTGGGTATACATAGGTCGTCCTGGCCTCTTGGATTAATTGAGTTCGTGCCTCGGTGCCGGCGGATACACGTGAAGACTATCAGTTGGACGATGTGGGATTCGGGTGTCAACCACGGACAAGATGGCCGAGACGGATGGGTGGGAAGAGACGGCTTGTCCACAAAGTATCGCACAGGGCCCCAGTAAGTTTCAATGCATAGGCAACAGGTATGGGAATAAGACATACAAAAGCTACCTACACTATCAGTACATTATATATATGTGACACTGGCACAGTGCCATTTGTCCTTTAACTCTATTGGCACAATGTCCTCATACGGAGGTGGAACCAAGACTTCCGTTATGCAAGAGGTGAAGTTTGAAGAAGTACTTACGCGAATGTTCGACAACAGATAGATCCCGCTGGTAGATTTAGGTAATCAAATCTGGACACCCAGTTTTGGAATTCCAGACTGCGATGTCCGGGGGCGAATGGTTGATCCCATACATGGAGCTGTGTTGTAACTTAAGGACTCCCACTTCGTTGTGCCCGCGGCCGTTGGAGAGAATACTAAGAAGGTCGTAACAGGGTAAGGGGAATTCTGTTACGGTAACTTACTGGTCATAAGAGTATCCCCGTTGCATAAGTGTATCACTAGTGTCCTCCCGAACACACACTGCAGCAGCTGGGACCATTCGAGGTTGGGCTCTCCATCGAGACTCTGGCCGAGAACCAGTCGGATCTTGCTAACCTAGATTTTGATATCAGGAGCCAAAGCTCGGTCTCATCTGCAAGCAGACGGCTGGTGTTGTGCTATAGCCTTTGCGTCTGGGGTTCCCTGTTACAGCCTCATCACCAAAAGCACTGTTTTTGCAAGTGAACAGTTCGTAAAGCTACCACTGATACCTGATACGAATGGATTGGGTGACCTCGCTGTTGGTAACGGCATCGTGAATGTGGTACCCTTCCGTCATGCGAGTAATTGGATCCCACCTGGGCACTTGAACAAGCGAACCTGGAACTAGGCGGAACACAATATTAGCAATAACAAGCAACTGTATTAAATCTTCATTTTCACAAATGCGTGGCATGTTATGATAGTAAGTACCTCAATTTTCAACATACACTCCCTTACCCAAAAGGGAGTGAAAACAAGTTACATAGCAAAATAGTTGTTGTGCAATCTTGCACTCAAGAAAAGCACACTCAAGGAAAGCACTGTGTTGACAATTACTTATCAACAGCAACCTAGTACTTTTCAATTTGGTATTGCAATTACGAAATGAAGGAATTAAGAGGCATAGCTCGCAGAGTATTCAAACAAAGAACCAATTTCCATATTGGCCCTCTGTTGAGCACTCTGGTCATATATGGACAGGATTCATCTGAAGTCCGTCAAGGTCATCAGTTCCTAAATCCGATTCCATTGTTGAAATCAAGGATACCCGGATTCTTGCCCATGGCCGTGGAGACCCCCAAGGGCTGCAGAGTGATTACCCGAGTGGGGGGGCTATAACGTACCTGGCAGATCTATGGGGTTGCCTCCAGCCGAGCTCCGCCCCTGTCCGTTGCGTCACCGATAGAGTGGCTGGGGTTGCCCCCAAAGTGGCAGCAGGTGGGCTGGGCTGCTGTGCATCTCAGCAATTGGCAGAATGCGCTCATGTCCCCAGTGTCTGATGTATGTACATATCTGATCAGAGGATACGTGTATGGTGAGTCCATTTCCTGCTGCATTATTTAAAGGCGGAAAGATATAGACTGTAGATGCAGCTCCATTATGTCAATGACAGTCAGTACGAGTAAACATCGGATAAGCCAGCTTATCGATAGTCAGAGGTTGGAGGTAAATACCTCTGCCGGCATGGTGAGGTACAGGAGCAGCAGTGACGGGATAGCATGTGACAGAGGTAGTCCCTGCTCACCTGCATGTAGCTCACACATCCCCGAGACAGATCCAAGCTCCCCAGTCACTGGGATGTGGGCTGCGTGGGCTGCCTGTTTCCTAGTGTAGGTTGACTTGACCTGACTTGCCTCTCTCTGCCTCGCCCTGCCCCCAGGCAATGGCGACGTGCAGTTGCATACAAACCAGCAACCTCGCATCCCCGGCCAAGCTTTATTGTATCACCTGAACCCACCTATCTGCATTGCTGGCTTGCAGTGTCACCTTTGACGACCCTCTGTTCAATTGCTACCTCGAGGGGCCTACTCACGCTCCTCATTCCTTCAATCCCTCTCCTAACCCCTCACACGAACCACCCAGAACCAGACCTCCAACCAGGGCAAGCCCAGCCTCACCACGAGTATCGCAAGCTGGCCAGTTGCTGCTTGCCCTCCCCAAAAGCCTATCGTGCAGACGGATAGCTTTCCGAACGGCCACCGCTTCGCCGCTTCCCAGAGACCCGTCGCGCAGGACAGCCGTCCGGTCCCGAGTCTCGAGGAAGCGCCAACGAGAAGAAGATCCTCTGTCCATGAGCCCCTCATCGCGCGAGGCCGCCTCTTAAGAAATGGTGACACGAAAGCCGCTACCGGACAATGCTGTTGTCCACCCGCACATCGCGCCGAGCTCGAACCTAGACGGCACAGACGCTGACCCCCCGACGGCTGCCAAGTCTCATGCCCTTCCAGGGCAGCCACCTGTCGACGATGCCGCGGACCTGTCAGATACCGATAGTTGGGAGCGGGATACTGACAGCGAAGACGAAGAAGCAACACCAGCTAATACGCAGCATGAACCAACAAAAGAGAAGGGAATCGCATGTGCAGAAAATGGGGATGTGGCAGACAAGGACAGCGGTGGCAGCTCCAGTGTACTGCAGCCGGCTGTGACAGGAGACTCGGACCTCAATACAACACCAGCGGTCAACTCTTCTGCGCCTGGGCCCGAAGCGGGGGAAACGAACCCTTTCAGGAGGAAGATGTCAATGTCAAATGGGCAACGCGGTGCCGCAGTGCCACCAATACCCAGCGAGGCACCTCCAATGCCTCCATCGGACGCCTTCGCGAAGCTGGATCTCGACGAGTCGAGCACGAACCCCTGGCAACCTGCGTTGGGTGAACAGAAGTCTCTGGCGCCGCCAACGCTGACGACTACGGCAGACCAAGAACCGGACCAGCACGTATGGACATCTCAAGTGCCATCTAGGGCAGCATCGACTGGTCCAGCTTCGAACTCTCCAGCAATACAGTCGCCTACCCCGGAGGAGAAGGGTACTTGGGGCGATGACCTTCCTGAGAAGTCCTCCATCGCGGTACCACCGTCTTTTAGAACGTCCCTCGAAGACCAAAAGCTAGAACAAGACAGCCATGCCTGGGATGATGTGGCGACCTTGGACAAAGGGAAAGCGCCTGAGAAGCCTCCTCTGGCCACCGAAATGGTCTCAGAGGGCTCGCGCGAAGTTGAGGAGGGTCTGATTGACATAGGGCACGATCCCAGTGCCGGTCCATCGGGGCAGACATCTCAATCCCACGGGCAATCCGAGGAGGCTGCACCTTCGCTCCCCCCTAGGCAGTCAGAGAAAGCTCTGACCGTGGTTCCCGGGCCGCCAGCTACCGGGAGGACAGAAACTTACCAGATCAAGAACATCACTTGGCATGATGCTAACGCGGCCAACAACACCATGCGGAAATCCCCGATTCTCGTGCAGAATGCGAATGGACCATGTCCGCTGATGGCGCTTGTTAATGCTCTCACTTTAACGACTCCTGCGGACGCGGGGGATGCGGTTCTTGTCAACACTCTGAAGACAAGAGAACAAATCAGCCTCGACCTTCTACTTAACGCCGTTTTTGATGAGCTCATGTCTGAGCGGAGAATAACGTCTGATCAGTCTTTGCCTGACATCACCGAGCTCTACGCATTTCTGAAGGGTCTACACACTGGGATGAACGTCAACCCCCGGTTCGTACCTACAGAAGAGACAGAGAAAGCCTTCAAACGGACATCTTTAACTCACCTTCATCCCACCGAGAGGGGGGAACTCATTCCGGGCACGTTCGAAGATACGAAGGAAATGTCATTCTACAGGACTTTTCGAATACCTCTAATCCACGGGTGGCTGCCGCAACAGTCAGAACCTGTGTATGAAGCTCTCAAACGCCATGCCGAGTCGTACGAGGATGCTCAAAATATTCTCTTCAGAGAAGAAGAGCTGGAAGACAAGCTGAGCAGCACGTCTGGCGCAGGCCTCTCCGAGGAGGAGCAGGGCATCTACCAGGATATCCTGAGCATCAAGTCCTTCCTTTATACAGCCGCGACGCAGCTTACGCCATGGGGCCTTGAGGTCATCACCAAGGCAATGCGCCCCGGCTCAGTGGCCATTCTCTTCAGAAATGACCATTTCTCTACCTTGTACCGGCACCCACAAACCCTCCAGATGTTTGCGCTTGTCACCGACGCTGGTTATGCGGGACATGATGAGATTGTTTGGGAGTCCTTGGTAGACGTCAATGGCGAGAACTCCGAGTTCTTCTCTGGTGATTTCCTCGTGGTTGGTGGTCCGTCGCAGAGTGAAGAATATGCGGCATCGGGCAGCGCGTCCGCGTCAAATAAACAGAAGGAATGGACCACCGTTCAGAGCAAAGGAGGGAAGAAGCGCGAAGTCGAAGCGCCTCCGATGTCACCTAAGGAGCAGGAGGACCGTGACCTGGCACTAGCTCTCCAGTTGCAAGAGGAAGAAGACCAACGCCATCGTACAGAGCAAGCTCAGCGACGTAGAGAAACCCAGCTCTCCGAACAGTTCATCGAGCAGCAAGCAGTGCGCCAAGGTCCCGTGGGCCTTCGACAGACCAACAGCAACAGTAACAATAGCGGCAGTAGCAACAACAACGTGCCCGTCAACACAGGCCGACGACCATCGACCGCCAGAGGTGGTGCCAGCGCCAATACCAGCCGCGGAGGAGCACAAATTTCTTCTCCTCGACCAGCCCAGCAGCAAGTGCGTCCACTCGTACCTCCCGTATTACGCCCGCGGGGCGTCAGCCGTCCTGCTGACGAAGGCAACGATGATGCACCACCATCATATGAGGACGCTGCTCGACAAAGTCCGTATCTTCCACCTGCCGGACACCCAAGTCACCCAGCCTCGAGCTCGACCCCATCAGTTGCCAGCGCTACGCAAAGTCTGAACAACCCGAGACTTCCTGGCTCACGAGCACCGGGGATTGCCTCTGGGTCGAGCCCTGGAGGACAATCCCCCGGCGGGTATCGAAGGGGAACGAATCCAGGCTATAGACAAGGTGTCCCGCCTACTGCAGCCGGCGGGGGCGGCGGCAGCAGAGATAAGGACTGTGTTGTTATGTAGGGGGGTAACAACGACGCACGAAGGAAAGGAAGCCAAGGCAAAGAGCAGGGGCTGAGGTCCGAGATCCGCGAAATGCGTGAGCGCTTGCGATCTACAATGCGAAGACGCTCATCTTCTGGCGCTAGAAGGCCCTAAGCATCCTCTGGTGAAGGAACGGGCTGGGACAAAGCCCAAAGCGGTATTCGGTGCCTGCACAGCAAGGCAAGGCAATAACAAGGAGGGAACATGGGTGTGCATGGCGTTTAAGGTGTTATCAGGTCGGGGCCCGGGTCGGCTCCACGAGTACATAGCAACATTCTCTGATGCGATCCCGCGCGACGGCGGCGACGTATCGTAGCATCGCTACTCAAAATCAATTGAAGGCATATCTGAGGTTGTAGCCCGTCGCCTGAGAAGAGCTATGTAGGAGGAGCGAGAGTCCCATTTCCACTCTAGTCTCTCCTAGTCTGTGGCCGGTAGTGGCTCATAATTAATGAATAATGTCTCATGGCCACGGGTTTAATCCCAGTAAACGCCTAACGGGGTTGACTCATATGTCCTTCGGCTGGTTCGACGGTCAACTTCTGCCTCTCTCAAGTGCTCCCAAAACGGACTACCAGCGGCGCATGTAAGCTCGCATCCCATCTCAGACCGGATTTCGCCTGGAGCGGTATGAGTTGGACTTAGAGCTGGGCGAACCGTTCGTATTTCAACACTTCACGTGGTATAGATCTTCATCCGGGGCTACAATTGTCTTACTGACCATTGTTCGACCGAGTTGAAAAGATTGATCGACAGCCACGACGTGGACCTCAGACCCAACGAAGAGAACCAGGAAAGGCTAGAGCCCCTAGCAAGGCAATGTAGATGCTTAAGAGCATGGCTCATGTTCTTCGAAGCTTTCGAAGACCACCCGGCCAATCCTCCTGAGCGATGCTTTCCCTAGAGCGCCGACTAGGGACAAGGCATCCGCACTATTCAGTCATGACTTCAATCGAAGCCTTCTCGAAGTTATCTAGCTCGGCCACAAAGTCATGTGATGTGTCTCATACAGTCAACGATCTGCCACCGCCGTGGAATGGCGAGACAAGCCTCACTAGTGCGCACATGGCACCTGTCAAACCTCGAGGCTAAGCTCCCCGACCTCAACGCCGGATCTTCGAGAAGAACGCTAGAAGGACTCAGAGACAGCAATGCCTCGGGCGGACTGGTGCCGGGGCAGAGCCGCTCCGTCTGGGGAATCCGAAGCTGCCTGCCCATTGGCTCACGGTCACCTGGTGATAGCCTCGAGTCTGAATCGGCCTCTTCATGCTAGCATGAGCAGGAGGCGTTATGACGTCCTTGGTGCCTCGCCGTCGCTCACGAGGTTGATTCTGGAAAACAGCTAGAAGGCGATGAGAGCGTCTATTTAAGGATGGGTCGTTCCACCGCTGCAGGTCTCTTGCTTTGCTGAAGATTATACCATCCATGATTCACCTCTTTTAGGAGAATTATACCAAGGGAATAAATCAACAACCGCAGCTTATACTCCAAGATATAAAGACTGTATACCAATAGCCCAAGATGCACTTCAATATCATCAGCCTCATGGCAGCTGTCCTGACACCCCTCTTCGCGACCGCGACACCCATCGCCTCTCCCAGAGGAGGTGGTGGTGGGGGGTTCGGTGGTGGGAGCGCTGGAGCAAGTTTTGGTGGCGGCAGAGGCGGAAGCTTTGGAGGCTATTCCGGAGGCGGTCGGTCTGGCTCGATCTCGTCTTCGTCTTCGTCCTCCTCCCGCGGCGGCTTCGCTGCCGGAGCCGCTACGGGTTATGTCGGAGGTATCTGGTACGTTCCCATTCCCCCTTTGTATGCGTTCCTCGCCCTTACTGACACCTCTCAGGGTTGGCCATGGTCCGTACTACTCCGGAAGAGCGGGTGGCGGGTCATACGTAGAGGAGCCCCCGGCCGACTGCCTCGTCGCAAAGGCCGTGAACAAGGAGCTCAAGCCGAACGTGGACTGCTTCTACTCCTGGGAGCACTGGCACGAGGACAACTTCCTCTTCTACGTGATACGGATCACGCCCACCGGCCAGAACAGCGAAGGCTGGGCCCAGGGCGTGCGGGACAACATCAAGGGCGAGGTAAATATAAACCCTGTTAAACCGAGACCTCTTCTTGAATGCGTTCTAACTCGCAACGCAGTGTGGCTCCGGCCATATCAACTACTTCGATGCCGGTCGGTGGCACAACACCATCGAGGACTTTGGTGAGCCGCGCAAGATCAACGGCACCACGTTCCACGGCCTCGAGATGACCGTCCCGCTGGGTAAGTGGAGCCCGGGCGAGGACGAGAAGAGCTGCGTCACCTCCGCGATCAAGAAGGCTTCCTGTGGTGTTGACCTCACTTTTACCAACGGGACTTGCTACCGGAAGCCAGGAACCTTGCTTGTGCCTATCACTATCCCGGGTCAAGTCTGAGGGTAGACTTGTCTCCTGACTTTGTATCACGAATAATTATTATTGTTGGTCTTGAGTCCGGGGAGGTTTGCCAACAGGTGCTTTGAGATATTGGCCGATTGGGGAGAAGATATGTACTCGCAGATATTTCATACCGAACTTAGTAATTCGTACCGCCCAGTAATGAATACCAAAGCTCCAACAGAAGCATCAGATTCAGACTGCTAAAGCGCACAAACCTACAAACTGGAAAAGTTCGAAGCTGAGAATAAAGAGCAATAACCCTGGTCAGCCAGCAATACCTCTCTTTTCCCCAGGCTTCGACCAGGAATTAAATCCGGACATCTCCTGCTCCACGGAATTCAAGCCGAAAGCATACGACCCATCATCGTGGACCGTCGTCCGTCTCATGTCCCTCTTGAACTTGCCCTCAAACGGCCCACTCGTCGCCCTGTGCAAGACCGCGCGGTTGTCCCAGATGACCAGGTCCCCGGGGCTCTCCCAGCTCACAGACGTGACGTACTTGGGCTGCGTGGCGTGGGCGTTCAGCCTCCTGACCAGCCCGTCCGACTCGGCCCTGTCCATCCCCTCGATGTGGCTCAGGTGGTGGCCCACGTACAGGCTCATCCTCTCGGACGGCTCGTGCACCTGCGCCACCCTGTGCCGGGCCATGGGCCCCGCCTCGGGGTCGAGGTCCTTAAAGTACTCGGGGTCCGCCAGCTTGCGCGAGTGGCTGATGGAGTGCGCCCCGACCAGGCCCGCGTCCCCGCCGGCCCCGAGCAGCCGCGCCCGCGTCTCCTGGTCCAGGTCGTCCCACGCCGTCCGGGCGTCTGCGAACTCGGTCTCGCCGCCCTCACCCGGGGGAGGGATAACCACCGCCCGCAGCAGCGAGTATGAGGAGCGCCGCGGGTTGAAGCTGCTGTCCACGTGGAACAGCGCGTTTCCCTTGTTGTAGTGCGCGCGCGGGTGGTCCGCCGGGACGATCTCGCCGTCGGCGTCGAGGTTGCCCGCGTCGAAGAGCTCGAGGAGCTCGTAGCGGAGCTTGCGGCCCGGGGTCAGGTACCGCTTGATGTTGTCAAGCTCGCCGAATCTCCTGCTAAAGGCGACGTGGCTGTCGTCCGTGAGACCGGTGCGGCGGAAGACGGCGAAGCCATACTGTGCCATGGTTAGACAATCATGTGAGACGGCGAACTCTGGTGTGGTATTTGGCTTAATTATCCCGCCATGACAGACATGACCGTGACATTTCGTAGTTTGCATCTGGATTCGTCCGCCGCTCTCTACTCTTCATGTTCCGTATCATGACACAGGCACAATTTAGGCTACCCCTGGACAACCACATATAGGATCAGGTCAGTGACTTCGTACCTTGCTCAACGCAGACTTTATCTCAGCAAATTGCGCCTCGGAAAGATTTTCGAAATCTACTCCTTCGATCTCGGCTCCAAATGTAGGATGTAGCTCTTTTATCGTGAGCCCGTTAGGCAAAGGCTCTTGGACGATCCCTGGCATTTTTTTCAGAAATATCTTGTTTTGATGTATGTATATGTGCGAATAGTGGCTGCAAATCGTGGGCTGGTCACCAAACGAATGACACATAAGGATTGAAGACCCTTCAATGACCTTTATAATGATGTTGCTTTGCCTGGTATCCCCTCTCCTAATGCGGGCAGCAATACAGCAAAGTGCCGGATGACACTGGCGCGGGGTGCGGGGCGCGCTCTGCCTCAATGGCTGGCCGATTCCATGCCGTAGGAGTAACTATCCGGCCTAGGACAAGATTGTCGTTTCATTATGTGAGAGAGGGCATTGCCAGAAACGAGGTTTCAATTTCGCTGGAGAAATGTAAGCCCGGCCATGGCTGTTGCTCCTGAAATCGACCCCAAACCTTTCCAGGGTTGAATTTCGGAGTTCTGGTGGAAGTACGTCTGATTTCCAAGAATGCCTGCCCTTTTTAATACCATTGACCAATGTCTGTGGTTCCGGGAATTAAGTGGCTGATATGTCCATGTTTAAGCAGCGGGTCAAGCCTCGACGACCACACAAAATGGGCTGCCATCAGACCGACGACTCAGGTAGGATGCTATGCCATGACCTGAGTGTCGAAAGCCTGATAACACGTGTACACAGCCTTCGCTACTTGATACGAGGCATTGCGCGTGGAGCCGCACACTGCTACGAGGTTATAGTGTACTCGGCGAGGGTGCTCCCACTACAGCCTTCAGGCGGCCGGTGAATAACCGTCTCAAGGGATGTTGGGTGAAATCAGCCCTTGTCCAACCCTCTTGCCTTGATGAAGCGCACGATCTGCTCGCGCGTAAGTTTGTCATTGTACTGCTCCTGGCAATCGTAGAAAGAGATCAGTTCTTGAGTGCAGTCGACCATGCCCTCGATGTCCATACTACTTTCAGCGAGCCACAGGCCAAAACGCTGCACTTTCGAGTACCGCTCGCCTTTCTCCTTGGTGAGCGCCGCCGATTGTGCAGCGTTTGCTGCATCTACCGGTGTCTGTCCTGGGGGCGCGCCGGGCGTGGGCGTCTGTCGGGCCTGAGCTTGTGCAAGGGCTGCGGTTACTGCGTTGATACCAGCCATGTTGGGCTGGCCCATTGCACTGCCAGACCCTTGAGCTGTGCCACCCTGGCTGCTGTTCTGCGAGGGCCGGAATAGAATGGCAAGCAGTATCGCGGTGAGCGCAATAGTGTGCGGTGCATATATGAGTGGCAGGTCGGTCATGTAATGGTCGTTAACGATGGACCAGGCGAGTGCTATCTCGTCCTGGGTGAGGTTGAGGCTAGACTGCAGGCTGGTGAGGGTGCGGTAGGGCTGGTGTATAATGAGGTGCGAGTTCATCTCAGATATTAGCCAGAATTCGCACTCGCCTATCTTGGATGGGTCGTGAAAGAGTTGCATGTCTGTGGTATCCGAGCTTCTGTCAGCACTCTTGCGCTAGCACGGGCGTCTTGTCTCGTATGGTTTCGGCTGGAGGGCCACAGTACCTGTCCACAAACTCCTGGCCTCCTGGTTCATCAACCTGATATGTTGAGGACACTCCTCCATCTTGCAAGCCAGGTATAGGGCTGTGGTGATGACGAGGAACGGGTTCGTCTTCCTGATTTCGACCTTGATGTAGAAGCGCTTGATGTAGACCTGGGCAGTGGCCATGGCCTGTTGCCTGACCCCGAGCCGTTTGCCGAGCCGGTTGATCTCTGTAGTCGATGGCAAAGGCTAGTTAGTGGCTCGACAGTGACAGAAGGCTGCAACAGAGGCGCTCACGTTGATTGAAGAAAATGCTCAGATGCCTCCACTGCGGCAAGCCGAAGCTCTGAACAAGACCCGGGTCTTCGTCCTCGAGCCTCTGCCGCATCGACGACAGCTGCTCTTTGGTGAACTGCCAGTGCTTCCTCTGAGTCGACTCCCAGTAGTTGGCAGCCATGCTGGAGTAAGAATTGACACAGGCTCACGGCACGGGGGCCGCAGCTTGGTGGTGATTAACGGTGAGGCCGGAACGTGGGACCCGGATCATCTGGTAGAAGATGCAAACTCCGGGCTGGCCAGTGCAGTTCCGAGCACACAGGCTAGACGTCGGCTTGTCGGCTCCGTCTCGGCCACCGGATTGCCTGCCAGCCGGGGCTATCAAGGGTCCGACATGGACAAATCTATTCTCCCCTGCATGCTCTCAATTCCGGTATCCGCTCAATTTAGCTAGTGCCCCATGAGCGAATCCCCGTTATTACATAGAAGCAACGACACAAACAACTTATTGTTGTGAAGCGGGGGTGGCTGGCTATCGCTCGGCTGTCGCGAATGGTCCTCACCGCGTTAGGAGCTGGCTGTACGTGCTCGTCTAGCTTGATTCATCCAGAACGCTTGGGTTCTGATATCTTTGATCCACATATCTTTTCTTTACACTGTCTTCAAGTATCCGTCAATGGGTAGTCGTGCTTTACTGATGTGATCACGCAATTCCCATGAGGGTCTCGATATCGGATGCCGGGCCGTTTTCCTTCTCAGCAATAGTGTTTTTCCGCATGTACTTTCAACAGCACTGAGGTAGTCAAATATTTTCCAGACTAATCCGCCAATTTGGAAAAGTAGGAATCGTCTCCGAGGAGATGACCTATATTATTCAAGCAATCTGTGTTGTGATCCGTGCCATTTCGGTGCCTGTCCATGCTTGAGCCATTCTCCTGTGAGAAGTTCACAATTGCCGGGTCACATTCAGACCCACTACGCAGCGCCGGGATTAAGGTCACAAGGGAGGAGGAGGAGGAGGACTCAGTGGGGTCGCCAAAGGTATATTTATTTGTCGCCCTACAAGTAAACCAACATTTGGATTTTGGGAGAGACTTCGTCTGTGGTAGTTATCTCTGCTCACGTCGTCCACCAGAGGAGGTTCTTTCCAGCGCTGCGTTGTCTCGAACCAGAGAAGGACAAGATGGCAGCCCATATGAGCCTCCAATGTATCCTTCTGGCGTGTCTGGGACGGCTTATTTGGGCACAGCCTGCCAGCGTCGATCTCCCCTACACCTTGGAACACCCTTATGAACAGCAGGCCAATGGCAATGGGTTAGCTATCGAGAAACCCAACATGATAATTTTCATGCCAGATCAACTGAGATATGACTCTGTGGGCATTTTCGGGAGTGACGTGAGTCTTTTCCTCCAAGACTCGACCAGCTAGCAGTTTTTGACACATGACATATTGAAAGATCGTCCAAACTCCGAACATCGATGCCTTTGCAAGAGAAGGTGTCCGCTTTACCAATGCCTTCGCTCAGGCCTCGGTATGCTCACAGTCGAGATGCTCTATGGTGCGCGAAGCCTCCCTTCTTTTGCGTATCCGAAGATCTTGTTAACACAGTGGTCTGAAGTTTACGGGTCAATACCCTCACGTGAGCGGCCACCGGACGCTTAACAACCTGCTCAAGCCTCACGAGCAGAACGTCTTTCGCTCTCTGAAGGATGGCGGATACCACGTTGCCTACCTCGCCCCGCGGGGCGACCTGTTCGCAGAAAATGCCACAGAACTGAGCGTCAGCGAGTACGGTTACCTCGAGGTTGATGACCTGCAGTCGAGGTTTGCACCTGGAACTGCCCGCAGCCTCGACGAGATCGCAGATGACAACTTGGACGTCTCGGACCCCCTGTTCCATCTCCTCAACAAGAGAGGCAGCTACAACACCACGGATCTGAACAACATCTGGAATCGCGTCTATTACCAAGGTCTCCGCAACGAAACCGAGACTTACAACTCTTATGATGCGTCCCTGCTGCGGGGCGCGCTGAAGTGGCTTGAGAATCCGCCCAAGAACCAGCCTTGGGTGCTTTTCCTGCCGTTGTTATTCCCACACTGTCCCTTCACCGTCGAAGAGCCGTATTTCTCCATGTACAACCGATCAGAGATGCCACTTCCTATTAGCAGAGACGAATTAGTAAGCCTTGACGACCCTGTATTATGGGACTAGTTCCGTCCCGACTAACACAAGGTCTAGACTGGGTATATGCCCCGCTACATGGGCAGTATTATCGAAGCCGCTGGACTTGATCGCGCCACCGACGACACCTGGAGAGAGGTCAAGGCGACATACTATGGTATGATCACAAAGCTGGATAACCAATTTGGCCAGGTCGTGAATAAGACGAAAGAGCTCGGGCTTTGGGATGATACGGTGACCTTCTTCTTCACCGACCATGGCGAGTGGCTTGGAGACTACGGCTTGATTGAGAAATGGCCTTCTGGACTGTCCAACTCCCTTACCCACGACCCCCTTATCGTCGGGGGCGCGGGGCTCCCCAAGGACAAGGTCTTCGACGGCATGGTAGAGATGGTGGACCTGGTCCCCACCCTGCTGCAGTTGGCAACTCTCAATGAGACATATATGCACTTTGGCCAATCGTGGGTCGACGCAATCCACGCACTCGGGGAAGGGTCCTCGAACGGCAGCGCCAGTCTCGCCTGGAACAGAACCTACTCCTTTACCGAGGGCGGGTTCCTGACGAGCGAGGAGCCGCTGCTGGAGCAGGCGGCATTCCCCTACGACATCAAGGCCGGGTTGCAGCACAACGAGACGACACTCGTGGGCATGGCCACGTCAATGCGCAGCAGGGAGTGGACGTACGTCTACCGCATCTACGAGGCCGACGAGCTCTACTCGCGTCTCGATGACCCGGGCGAGAGGCACAACCTCGCCGAGGAGCCCGAGTACCAGGGTGTCAAGGCTCTGCTGAAGGGGGACCTGTTGAAGTGGATCATTTCGACGAGCGACGTGATCCCCTGGTACATGGACGATCGCTCCCCGGCCGTGGACCTCCCGAGCCCGGCGGAGCAGTATCAGGCTAGGCTGGGGGACAACTCGTAATCCCTAATGCTCAGATGGTTGTGGAAGTCTTGTAAAACGACATAGCACTTGATTTATACAAGAACCGCTCGACCCCGGCGATGACTGTTGTTCTAATTAAAGCGCCGTTGATAATGAGCATTAAAGCATGAAAGGCTAGATTGAACAGTGGTCGGCGAGTCTGCCTAGACAGCAAGAATCACAGTCCGGAAGCGAGCGTGGTGAACTTGCTGGGGACATTGAGTAGAAGCATTTCCGGGATAGCTTCAGAGTTGTGCACGGACGCATTTGGTAGGCGGGCCTATACTGAATGGAGCGATGTCATCATTTCCGTCTTGCAGGGGAGTGCAGATTCCTCTCGAAGAGGGGAGCTTGGAAGCCAGGAGGCAGCTTGTCCAGTAGTAAGATCGCCTCGGGCCGGGAAAGGAGAGACAGGTCATATCCCTGAGCAGGGGTCCGAGGGGCCAAGGTGGGGGCCCACGAACCCGCGAGTGAGGGAGCTTGGAAGTGGGTTTTTTTCATTGTCAGCAAGATTTGGGAAAGGAGGAGCTGCCATTGGAGCCCTGGCGGCCTGGCGGAGCAGGACCTGGAGGTGACAGCTCTCCCGGTCTCCGCCGCTAACCACAACCATAACCATAACCACTGCCAAAACCACTTAAACCAGCAGCATCTCGGATGACCGCATAACCCAGCAACATCACCGCGCATACCCACTCACGGCCTTGACCTTGTCCTCCGAGCAACGCCGAGTACCACGAGCCTCGATTGAACCACTCCAGCTGCTTGTCGACCCTTATCTCGTCGTCCCCGGGTCGCGCAACACCGCAGAGCCGAATCATGATATAGGAAATATAGCCAATCTCGCGCGACGCTCCCGACTCCTCCCTCGGGTTTGGACAGTATATTGCGCCCCTCGCTTCACCAAAGACTTCACACACACAAACACCATCGGTTATCTCGCCGACGATCCGCCTTGCGATGATATCATAGTATCCGAATGAAGATCACACAAGTGGTCAAGGACTTCGAGATGGGGATGGAGGAGTCACAGAACCAGCGCGACAACAGGGTCGAGGACCTGTGGAGGAAGCTGGATCCGCATGGCACGGGGGAGCTGGACCTGAAGGGGCTCCAGAAGGGCCTGCGGAGGATAGACCATCGTCAGCTCGGACCATGACCACTGTGTTGTGCACCAGACACCCGGCTAACGCGCGAGCACAGCTCTGAAGAACGCCGACGACCTGCTGGGGGAGGTTGTCAAAGTGGTCGACACCAACCGGGACGGCAAGATACAGTATGAAGGTAGGCTCTATCGGCCGGGGACTCGCGAGTCGAGCAAGCGCTGACCTTGGCTGGCTGCTGTGCAGAGTTTCGTGTCTTTGTCGAGGCTGCCGAGCGCCAGCTGCTCCGCCTCTTCAAGTCCATCGACCGGAATCATGATGGGAAACTAGGTCAGGAGGAGCTGAGCTTGGCGTTCCAGAAGGCAGGGCTTTCCGTGCCCAAGAGGAGGCTATCTGGATTCTTTGAAGAAGTCGACATGAACCACGACGGCTACATCAGTTTCGACGAGTGGCGGTAAGCAGACCTCTCTCTGACCATCTTGCCTTGCGTTGCCCTGCCCCGTCTCTCTCTTGTGCGATGCCCCTCCAAAATGTGCCATGCTCGCAGCATCTCGTCTGTTTGCGGCCAGGACGGAGGAGGGTCGGGGGGTCACGATGATTCTTGCCCTGGGTCCGTCAACAAGTGCCTTGACCGGCGTCCTTTCTAGGTCGCGCCAGACAAGGACGGCGCCTCTGCTCCCACTCACCTTGGTCACACACTCAACGGTGGCCACGGCGGCGTGCGTCAAGTTGGCAGATGGTTTTTTGTTGGGGGAAATTCCAAGTGGTCCCTTTTTTCCTGATTTGACTTTCTATTCAGTAGGCGTGTGAATGAAGCCAGAAGCTAATCAGTGGCTGCAAACAAAGTGACTTTTTGCTATTCATGCCCACCAACCCCAGCGGTTCACCTCTCGAGGCTGCACTGTCCTATTATTCTTCAATTGTTACTCTTAATGCTGAAGGCGATTCTATGGTCACGGAAGAAACACTCGAGGGCATAGGTACGACCGGCTTCCTTCTTCACGCACTTTTTGGCTCCATCCTCAGGCTTGCACAACCTGCCCCTCCTGACCCGTCTCCCAAACTCGACCAAACTGGACCTCCGACCGCAACATCCCCTGCGACCAACCCTTCGTCGCAACCAACCTCGTCTTCGAGAAAACCACCCATATCGTCACAGCTCAAACCACCACTCGACGGCGACGCTTCGGCCACAGCAAACAGCAGCAACATGGCGGCTGCCTACGCCAACCCACCTCAACCGGCTGCGGGCAGCGTCCAAGACACGATCCAGCAGGCGACTGGGAGCGCCGTCAGGGGCCTCCAGGGCATGACCGCCCCAGGTACTTCATTCGGCGGCGAAAGCAGCAGCGACTACGGCGACGACTTTTTGGACATCCACGACCACCACCCCCAGCTGCAATTGCGCGAGATTGATGACGAGTGCGAGGATGAGCTTACAAAATCGAGACTGACCCAATACCTGCCTGAACCAGGTTACTTCCTTGCCGGTGCTCTCGCAGGCGGGATCTCGCGCACGGCGACAGCTCCCCTCGATCGCCTCAAGGTTTATCTGCTCGTCAACACCAAGACAAAGGCCGGCGTCGCTGCTGATGTTGTCAAGCAAGGTCAGCCACTGGCTGCTGTCCGCACGGCCGGCAAGCCAATTGGCGATGCTATCCATGCTCTGTGGAAGGCTGGCGGGTTTCGCACCTTTTTCGCAGGTAAGCAAAGACCCATTGCGCTTTCTGCCGTTGATGCGGAGCTGACACCACCCACAGGCAATGGGCTGAACGTGATCAAAATCATGCCTGAAACTGCGATCAAGGTACATTGCTTCATACTTTTCCCGAGGCAAGAGGGATTTCAACTGACAATCTCCAGTTTGGCTCGTACGAAGCTGCGAAGCGCACTCTTGCCACCCTCGAAGGCCATGATGATCCAACCAGGATCAACCCCTATTCGAAGTTTGCTGCCGGCGGTGTGGCAGGCATGACTGCACAGTGAGTGCATTGCGCTGGGCTCGACAGTTTGCAGTAAAAAAAATCATTAACAGTATTTCCCAGGTTCTGCGTGTACCCACTGGACACCCTCAAGTTCCGTCTGCAGTGCGAGACTGTCGAGGGTGGTTTGACTGGCAATGCGCTACTCGTGCAGACCGCCAAGAAGATGGTCGCCGAGGGAGCCTTCCGAACTGCGTACCGAGGTATCACCATGGGCCTGGTCGGCATGTTCCCTTACAGCGCAATCGACATGGGCACATTCGAGTTCTTGAAGAAGACCTTCACGCGATACAAGGCCCGCTACACTGGGCTCCACGAGGAGGATGCGGCGCCCGGGAACGTCGTGACTGGAATCATCGGTGCGACTTCAGGTGCCTTTGGCGCCACCGTGGTCTACCCACTGAACGTCCTTCGCACGCGGCTCCAGACCCAGGGCACGGTTATGCACCCGCCGACCTATACGGGCATCTGGGACGTGGCTCGAACGACGTACAGAAACGAGGGCTTCCGAGGCATGTACAAGGGACTGACGCCGAATCTGCTCAAGGTCGCGCCGGCTCTCAGCATCACGTGGATTGTCTACGAGAACTCGAAGGCTTTCCTCGGCCTCCACTGAGACGAGGACGGCGCGGCGTCGGAAGCTCTCCACAAAGAGTAGGGGATGTTCGCAGGCGCAACCGTCGAGGCAGTAACGGATTCCGGTCCCAGTTGGGATGGGAGCCAACTAGGGCATCTTCTGCCTTACAGAGACATATCAAGACATGGTGGGATGGGAACCAACAGGCGAAAGCGATCAGCAACTGCAAAGCAGTATGCGCAAAGGCATCTTCTTAGGCGTTCGAGAGAGGCGGCGCATGGCTTGAGCACTGATTTGAATCCGGCATTTGAGCTGATCTATGCCGTCGGCGTCGAGAAACAAGGAAAGCAAAGTAGATTACAGATGATACCAGGAGAGGCACGTGTGGTGGAACAACAGCCTTTGGCGATATAATCGGCAGAGTAGGCGGCATGAGTGGATTCCATACCACTCCAACGGCATCAAATGAAGTCAGTTCTATAAAAACGTAGCTTTCCGGCTCCGACGTCCGCAGCCGACATGAGCTGCCTGCTTATGTGGATTAATTGCGTGATTTCGTCAACTGGCAACCAGGAGCGGGCAGCAGACGCGTCGAGCCAAGCCTGGATGGCATTTCAAGGTTGAGAGTCGTCATCAGGCACGCCTTTGTCACCAGGGTGGAGGCATGTTGGTGGGTGAAGGTAGTCGTAAGACCGCTCGTTGGAATCCTTGCCACGACGAGGGATTGACCAATGAAGCCATTCCCACAGCCCAACCCCTCTTTCCTGCAAGCTTACTTGCAGCAAGATTAGTCTGTAAGTGGACTAAACCATCGAGGCTACCAAGAATGGCCCACGCGTCGAGAGTCAGTTGCAGTCCGGAAGGAATATTGTCCCTTGCTTACGGCTGCTATCTTGTGGCGCTGAGGGGCAGAGCCTCTTGCCAGCTTCCTCTTTGGACCAAGCCAATTACCGACCACGGAGTTCGGCATGAGCACCGTACCAAGGCGTGTCGGAGTTGGAAGGTTTCTCTTGGGGGAGGGCCACAAGAGCCTAGAAGAATTGTTCTGGAAACATGTCACTCACACTACCCAGCGCCGCCAATGTCCCACTTTGCCCAGCCTTCCAAGATACTTGGGTGTTATCGTGCGATCTGCCAGGCTGACGAGGCGCCTTGTTGCTTCTCGTCTTAGCGCAACTCTATCTTGACGTTCCTCCCCGTTTTCCCACAGCGCTGGGAGGGCTCCGTCGCCGCCTAACTCTATTTGTGAGTAGCGAGCTCATTGACGCGGATCCTGCATGTCGGGCGAGTCGTTTTGAGGCTAGATACATGTAATCGGAAGGGCCCTGCCGGACTCAATTCCCCCGTGGACGCGCTTCCTCTCTTTTTCCTTTCTTACATGCCACCTGCTCGGTGCCTATCTGGATTCATCCGTGATACTGACGACGACCTCAACCGGCGTCGTAATAGCCAAATTGATTCCCCCCATTTGTTACCGTGTTCCATTTTTATCTCTCCACCGGGCAGTAAGCAAGCAACGCCAAGCGGATCAACGTCTTTGCGCATCTAGAGTTCTGGGCTTGGCGGCCGTCGATAGTTTCAAAGCACTCCGCCAAGGCGTTTCGGCACCATGCCGGACTACCCTTATTCAGACAACATGTACTCGGGCCTCGACGACTCAGACGTCGAAGAGCAGCCGTGGGCGGACGGAGGCGGAAACACTGGAAACACGCATGGGTATGGCCACGGTACCGGTTTAGGAGCTGCTGCTGGTGCTGGAACTGCTGCTGGTGCTGGTTCTGGTGGTGTAGGTTTTGGTGGTACTGATGTGGGGGTTGATCCGCGGCACCAACACGGCCAACACGTCGCAGACCACGACGAGGAACAAGTCCTCTCGCCCACGGATGGATATTTTGGCCGTTCTGGAGACTCTCCGTCGTCAGACTATGATCCTGCTTACCCGATCGGCAACAATTACAACAACCCAGACAGTCATCCGCTCTCGCCGTCACATCAGAGTTCATCGGTAGATGTACATGCCACCCCATCGTCGCAATACCCTGCAGCGGCATCATCCCAAGTCCCGCATGTGCCAAACGTTTGGGTCAACGATCCCAGCCTGGAGCAAGGAAGCACTGCCGAGAGCAAGGCAAGGGAAGCTCAAGAGGAGCGCGAGCTGAACAGGCGCCGAGCTGGCCGGCCACATCCATCAAACTTTGCCTCCCTTCCACACGCTGCTGGCGACGGTGGCTCTTCCACCTTCCCGTCCCTGAACACATCAACAACATCCCCATCGACGACATTTGGGCCTGGACAGTCCAGATACGCCTTCGGACCCGGCCTATCATACGCCCCATCCAGCCAGAGGTACACGCCATCCTCCTCCTCTGCCGCCCCGTCACGCTCGCATCGCAGCGGGACGATATATTCCGAGCGCTCGTCGCTCTTCAGCGAAGCACCGCCTGCCTACACCCCTTCTCCCACCTCGACGGCCGCTACATCGTCCATCTACCAGACCATCCAGCCGTCCAACATGGGCCGCATCTCAGAGTCCGAGTCCCGGGGCCTGCTGGCCAGTCACGAGTACCAGTCCGTCCCTCAGGACATGGGAGGACAGGCCGACGATGACTACACCTACACACGGACTGGGAACTGGAGGGACCGCGTGAGGAGCCGCGTGTCCAGTCTCAACGGGAGGACCTGCAAGCTGGTCGCGCTTGGCGTCATCTTGCTTTTCGTGACGATTGGGTTCCTCGTCAGCTCCTTCATGGGGGTTAAGGACGAGGTGAGCACCTATATTTCCTTTGCTGTTACCTCCCTACCAATCACTCCATAATACATGAGCCTAGTGACACGGCAGCTCCTCCGAGCAACACAGGAGTGGCGGGTTTCCAAAAGCTTCCCCTCTGAGTCTCTTCCGAGCAACACCAGCTGCCCTAACCCACTATTCTCGTCTTTTCTCAGCTCAACACTTGTGAAAATGACCAATATTCTCAGACAAGCTAACTCCGAGCAGAGGAGGGTCACTGTGCCTGGCGGCGGCTCGGGAAGTTCACCTATCAGCAAGCTGCCGTCCCAGGACGACGATGGCACGAGGTTGGCATATCCGCCCTACGACGGAGAGATGCCCTGGGCCGAGAGCGACCTTTGCGCCCCCAATGAAATCAAATACCCGGTCCAGACCTTCAAAGTCGAGTTCTCCGATTCGCGCAACGTCTCGTTCTTCCAGGACGTCAAGAAGAACAATCCTTCTGGCGGGCGGGATGTCCGTGTCAGTGGCGAGGTCGTCATCCGCCGGGCCGGAAACGGGACCCCAGGGCCGGGCATCACTCTGGAGAGCGTCTCCAACGACGACCAGATCGCGCTTGACTTGGACTGGGACGACGTCGAGCAACGCCTCTACGTCCTGTCGCCACTGTCGATCCCGTGGCCCTCCAACACCGCCCAAACGCCCTGCTTGCAGATCCGCTCAACCATCTGGGTACCCCCTGGAAGCGTCCTGGACAGCCTCAACGTCGAGAGCGTGCACCTCGGCGTCAAGCTGCTGGACAACCTGTCAATCCAGCTCAACAACTTCGCCCGCCTGGCCAGCACCATCGGCACCGTTGTGGCGGCCACGGACGGCGAGAAGGACCCGAGGCAGGTCATGCTTGAGGGCGCGCCCAAGTCATTCACCCTGAACTCGCGATACATCGAGGTCAAGACCCTGTCCAACGCCATCGCCGGCTCGTGGCCCCTGTACGACTACCTCGGCCTCGAGACCGTCGCGGGTTCCATCCGCGCCGGCGTCGTGCCCAAGGAGGCGCTCAAGGACAAGCCGCGCCCGGCCATCCTCTACGTGCACTCCACCTCTGGCCCGGTCGAGCTGCACGAGCCCGTCGAGGCTGCCGCGGCGGCCCTTGCCATGGAGGCCCAGGGCACCGCGGTCGGGGCGACAGCCCGGGACATCATCCCGCCGCGGCAGTACGGCGTCGACCTGTACACCATGTCCGGGACGGTCAAGGGCTCCGTCGCCTTCAGCCACTCGTGCAAGGTGCACACGACCTCGGGCAACATCGACCTGACCCTGCTCCCCGTGTACGACAAGTCGCAGATCCAGTCCTTGGGAGACTCGAGCTCCTACCTGCAGACCTCGACCACGAGCGGCACGACCGTGGTCAACGTCATGGACGCGCTCTGGAAGGACGTCCAGACGGGCTCGTACGTGGCGCCCCCCGCGCCCCCAGCAGCAGCAGCCGCCCCCGGGGGAACAGACTTCACCCCCATCGGCGCAGAGGACCCCTACAGCTTCCTCGGCGACGAGGAGACGCCCGCGGCAGACCCACCTGCGCCCGAGGAGCAGCCGCAGGCGGCGGCGGCGTCCTCGCCCGCCATCCGCGTCCTCAGCTCGCGCCACAGCACCACCAGCGCCGCCATCCGGCTCAGCTACCCGGCCACGTGGGAGGGCGGCATCGACGCCGACAGCCTGACGGGCAAGATCGCCATGTCGGGCAAGGGCGTCGAGATCATCAGGCGCGAGGACGAGTTCCCCGGTTTCAAGGAGCGCGTCATCGCCCGCAAGGGCGAGGACGGCGTCGGCGGCAACGTCAAGTGCCACACCACCTCCGGGGCCATCAGCGTCTCGTTCCCCTCTTAGTTGAGGGGTAGTCGAAAGCATGGACGGCAAGATTTAAGTGGAGGGGCAGCGCCCCAAGTAATAGAATCGCGCGAGTCTGGAAACGGCGGGCGAGGACGGAAGACGTAGCATCATACATACAGGATTAGCGCACAAGGTACGTGGCGTCTGATGAGATTTATGATTATTGGTATGTGGGTTGGGTTCTCAGGCCCAATGGAGTTGGCGGATCTTTTCTCTGTTTTGTTTTGACTTGGACTAGCCGGTTGATACACATCAATGCGAATTTGTGTTCTCATCAAATATCGTGTCCGCTGGACCGCATAGACAATAAGCCTGGGCTTGAAACAAAACACCTCCGGCACACTTGATTCGAGATCTCGCTGTTTTTTCCAAAACGCAGTAACGGGCTCGTACTTCGGAGCTGGACAGCCACACATATTGCTCATCACATAGCAGACACATTTGACTCAAGAGCTGAACCAGTGGCGGTCAAGATATGCTATTAAGTGGAATGAACGATCCCAGGGTCACGACGACCATCGTCCGATAACTCGCCTCCCTAGGACCACATCACTACCTACCTATTCAATCTATTGCCTTTATTGGATGACAATGGGCCACCGTCCGTAAACGCCGACACACGCTTTTAACCTACCTATTGCAACCGGGAGCCAAGAGCAATACCAGATGCTGGAAGTTGGACTTTCTCGTCCGCCATCGGGCCTCACCGCCTGAAGCCACTGGGTCTCGCAGGCCACTGTTCGTGTTCCGAACCGGTTCAACGAATAATGTCACCCTCCTTCTCGATCCCCTCCAGATCCTCGAGGATATCACTCCCACCTAACAGCCCCACGCCGCCGATGGTGGCCTTCTTCCCTCCTGACCATACCTCGTGGAATTTGATACTCTCATCGCTTCCTGCAACAACAATGCAGCCCTCCATAAATGTCCGGTCCCTCTTCTTCTCCCTGTTTCTCCGGTCTCTTGCATGCCCCGTGGCATCCCTAGCCGCCTTTCGGTCTGGCGGCCCCCGTGGGTACGGAACAGCGTAGAGTGCACGGTGGTCGCCCTCCTAGGGTATCGCCGCGACCTGCCGGCATTCAGGCCACGAGAAGACGGCAATTCGGTACGGGTGCTCCGGCTGTGCGTAACCGAATGTGGCGGCGATTTCTCTTCGAGTGGTTGACCAGATCAAGCTGGTGACCTGAGCATGTACAGCAATGGTTGCGAGCGCAACTCCTGACGTCGTGTGGAAGAAGTGGATGCACTTGTCGTGGGAGCCGCCACCAGTGGCGACGAGGCCATCACGCCAGGGACAAAATGCAATGGCTTTCACGGCCGCAGTATGCTCCTAGCGATGCTTTGCATGTCGCTCCTCGACGTTGTGTGGTTCCCCTGAAGTGTCGGAGATTGGGTTGCGGAAGTGCTCAGACGCTGCGGCGACATTGCTTGGGAGTGATGGTGGATAGCGTGGTTGGACACGCTCGGCGACGAGGCGATTTAGATCCCAGAAGCGCGTGGTCGTGCTGGGGCGGAAGAAACTCGCGAAGAGCGAAGGTGCTGGTGTGCTTGAGATGCGGTCGTCAATAGAATCCATCGCAGTCAGGCGGCTGCCAACGCTGCTGGCCGAAGAGTTTGATATCTGACGCTGGCTCGACGATGCATCTCGAGCCGTTGGCAAAGATGATGACCTTGACGAGCCTGTTCCGGTGGCCATACTATCCAGGAATCGTCTGAAGTTAAATCCCTGAGGCGGGATTGGCTCGCGGAATGCAGCAAAGAACCTGCTCATATCCTGGTCAGGGTCGCTCTCCTCTTGGAAAGTTGTGACCTTCTCGGTCTCAAACAGAAAGCACATATTGTCATTGCCCCCGGTCGCAAACAGGTCACCGCTGGGAGACCATGAGAGCCCGCATATCTGCTGCGTGTGAGCTGAGATATAAGCAAGACATTGGACACTCCCTCGCCAATTGTGGCGGAAAGTCTCAAATGCTAGGGGCCATTCGACGGCATAGTAGAATATGTTGCCGTGCTCATCACCGACAAGTAGGTCTTCATTGTCAACCGAAGGGCCAGGATTGTAAGGATTCACAGATTGGCGAGTTGTGACTGTCGGCTTCTAGCTCACACAGGCGACCGGCGCCTCTTCTACGTGTGGAGCGAACCGGAACCGGGGATACTGACGGTCGTAGAGTGTGGGAGCATCCCATAGGGACATGAGATTCAATAGTCCGTTCGATCGGCCGTAGGCGAGAATACACTTCCTCCCTTGCCTGGAAGAAAAGTCGACCGAGGTTAGCCACGATGGATCACTTGGCCCGTTATCCTCCAGAGTTTGCACTCCGGTGTCTTCCGACCAGCTGTAGAGTCTCGTCCCCAGACCAACAGCTAAAGTCTGACAGACAGGCGAGAAAGCCAAGATCGAACAGTAGTAATCATCCCTCAGGCTCGGGGCGTCGAGAACCTTGAATGGGGCCACCGGGAGCGTTCGCATCTCATGCCTTGTTCTAGATGTTGTGCTATCGGCATGGTCATCTTTGACCAGTTGGGTGCCTTCCCAGTGTGTCTTCTTTCTTAATACTGGGTCGGATTTCTTGTGCTGTTTCTCTAGTCGGACGGACAATTTGTCAAAGCCGAGAATTCTCGATGACCAGTCGATATCGAAGGCGGACGCGAGGCGAGCCTCGTGCTTCTCGACGTCTTCTTGAGCCTTCGGCTTGGATGGCGGGAACAAGGTGTTGAACATAGGGGCGTTCGTGCCGCTTTGTACGAGGCCACCACGGCCGTCATCAACGGCCCCATGGCTAGGAGCCACCCCTCCAACAGACCAGACGCTGTTGCTCACCTGTTGGGGGAGTTTCGTCAGCTGTTGCTACCTGGGAGGGGTTTCTATGGGGGCATTAGCATCCTCACCCTTCTTTCTCCCTGACTATGAAATCTGGGGTCAAGAACGGTCCTATTTTGGCCCGGCCTTGTCTCTTTTCGAGACTCGGTTGGGGAAGGCGGTAAAGGCCGTCGCCTGAAACAGAAGGGATCAGGTGCATCTTTATTATGACGGACGAGACGCTCGGAAGGTGTCAATTCTTCCAATGGCCTGGTTGTGTGCAATTTCTCAGATCCTGGTGTCTTGTGATCTCTCAGAGGTACAAAGCGGTCGAGTGCCCTGAGGGAGCTGGCCCTAGACCCAATGACTGCTGTGTCAGATCCGTGGCGAGGATGATGGACCTGACGCTCGGGTATCATGGGATAAGAGTCTGTCCGCGATATTCGTCTGCGTGATGCTCGCGGCAGAGTTGCCGACCTTTGCCGGCCAGTGCAAGGAGACAGAAAGATAACTTGCTCAGAATCACTGTCAGTATCCTCAGTCCCTGATGATTCGGAGCCAGCCCCATCGTAAGACTGCAAGCTTTCGCTCTCAAGCCGGGATGCTCGAGACAGAGAAGTGCGATTCGAGTGCCTCTTCAGGGATGTCTTTGCGGCAGATACCTCAAAGGATGCATAACCAGAATCTGCGGAGCGATCGGTTCTAGGCAGGCTGTCATGGTGAAGGTGTCGCATCCGGGAGGTAATGGGTGTGACAGGATCGTCCATCTCGGTGCTGGGACGGCGGGTCTCACCGGACCCCGGCTGCTGAAGAAACCCAATCCTAGACACAGAAAGGGTTGAATAAGAGTGATGGAAACAATGCAAGGTCGAACGAGGTTATTGGGCGTTCAGAGTGTTGTGGAGACGGTCCGGGGAAGCTTAACCATCAGGCAGACAGAGCGAGTGGATGAGTGAGAGTGGGCTGTCCAAGCTGGTCAGCCAGGCGGCGGGGAGGAGGCCGACAATGAAAGCGGGAGAAGAAGCCAGCTGGAGCAATGCTCACTCATATCATCCGTTGGCAATTGCGTGGCCCAGATGATTTTGGTCGGCTGGGACTCTCACGACACTGTTGAGCACAAGTTGGAGGTCGTAGGAAGTCATCGTAGGGAGGCGGGGAATATGTAGGTCACGGTGGAGAATATACACGGAAGGAAATAAGGAACAGAAAAGACCGCGAAGCAGTCACAATATAGAAGGGAAGGGAGACTCGAGGGACACAAGCCAGTTGTACAAGGACATGGATGAACGGCTGATTTACGGCTGGACAAGACTGCAAGTTGGACCGGAGCCTTCATTCCACCCACCTGGAAGTGCCTTCCAGCCATGGAGAAGCTGTGTCAATGTGCAGGTGTTCTCTGCTCAGCTCCTGCCGAAGAAGTCACGACCGCCGCAATTACCTGATCCCTATGTATCTCTCCAAGGATCTCCATACCCAATTCGCATTACGCACCTGCCGACCAATTTGAGTGGGGCAGCCTTGAAACCTTCAACTGTGGCGCCTGATCCTCTCCGTCACATGGAACACCTCCCTGGGCTCATTGGATCTACCCAGGTATCTGGACAGCTGACTTTGGCCATCTAAGCGATTTCGACTAGGGTATGGTCGTGATGATGGAGATGTGGCCGCTAGGTCTTGACATTGGTCGAGAAGAGAATATTGTCATTATGTGACTAAACCTTCACCTTATTGTATACAGTTCGAAAAAAAAAGTTCCGATTTCACGGTTCCCAAGTGGCATCAGCTCGATGTTGAAATGTCAGGCCGTCTGATGTATATCCTAGCTCCTGCAAAATTCTCATCATCCAGCTTCCCAGCGTCTTCGTAGTCACTCTGAATCAAATCGCGCAAACGAGGCGATTCTGGGTCAGTTCTGATACACACGGTGAAGGTTAGCTTCGGGCCAATTACAGGGGATGATCATATTTTCATCAACTCACAATCTGGCTTCTAGCTCTTCAACGCTTGCAAAAGTTCGAGGGGGATCGAAGCGTTTTGACCAGTCATCAAGCAATTCCTGCTCTCCTCGAATCTTGCCGCAGATGAAAACGACTGGCCGAGCAAGATCTGTGACGATTTGTCTCACCGGGATATCAGGTGCGAAAGACAGCACAACGCTTTCATCACTGACTTCCAGAAGAGCTCGGGGATCCTCCAAAACAGTGATACCCACTTCTTGGAGGACTGTCTTGTCGATTTCTGTATATATAGGATCCTGAGAAAAACATTGGATCCTGACGCCCGAGCCGGCCTGGAGGCTCTGCAAGCTGTCTCTGATGGTCAAAATTAGAGCATGCTGTAAGGCGCTGCGCTGGGTTTCGTCAACTGAGATAGTACCGTTGCCCAAAGCAACAATACGGGAGACTGAACAGCTGAGCCGGATTGTCCGAAGGGTGGCCTCGACACGCCTGCAATCTTCGCTAGCCTGCCAGGCCCCAAGGCTGAGCTCAAAAGCCTTTCGCACCTCTTCCAAGGGGTTGGATCTCAGTACTGGCAGCAACTGTTTGGTACTAGGGTCTCTGCTTCTTGCAAAATAGCAAATTCGAAGCGGACAGGAAGCTTGCTTAGGGTAGAACTCGTTTGGGTCTGCAGACAAAGCGAGGAGTTGTTGGTATGTTTGGTAATACAGAAATGGTGCGGCCCTATATTCCCAGAAAAAAGACCATCAATATTGAGAAGCCATATTCACAGACAGCAAGGGCTTGGTGGGAGAAGTGGTGGAGAAATAAGAGAATCACTACATTACAACTTCCTGCCCACCATAATCTGGGTGAATGGTACCGGTCTCGACTTCCATCTCCACGGTGCTGCCGTCGAACGCTCGGAGTGAAAATTTCAGGGACTCGGCTGGTTCGCCGCTATTGATCCTTGAGTTCGTGTCATCGATTTGATCAACTAGATCCTGGATGGCGCTTCGCGAGAAGCAGGGTACGCGCTGCTGGAGGAGCGTTCGGATTTCGACCTGAGCCTGCAACCTCTTTGCCTCTCTTTCGTTCAGTTCTTCCTCTGTGATTAGATATCTTGCAAAATCATCCTTGCCAAGGTAGAGGTAGAGTCCATCCTCCTGGGAATCGACCGTACTCTCGCGGCATGCGCCTTGTTGGTCTTCTGAATTTGAGCAGCATGGTGTCGGGTCTGGATTCATCCTTCGCTCGACGAGAAATGGAGGACGGTAACTTAGTGGTGAGACTTTTGGGTTTACAGTGCGATGGTTACTTGTGTAAAATATTGAGGTGATGAGCTCAGTGCTGCACTCGAGGCAGAAACGGTTGCCTAATACCGAGGGTGCGTGGCACTGAGCTATTGTTGGTCCCCTGTGCCGTTGTTGGTTCTTGAGCGGGGACCGAAAGGGATCCATAGGAACCCCAGACCTGATTGCCTTTTTCCACTTAGACCAGCTTACTTTGTGTATATAACCTGGGTATGATTCGGGAAAAACGAGAAGATGGACTACTTCTGCATCCATCCACCCATTTCAGATCAGAAATATTTATGATCGACATTCCCCGATTACAAGTATTGCGTACACCCAAACCTGCCTTGACAAGCCCCAGTTGATATGGACCGCGAATACGAATTGGCCGTGGATGAGTCTGTCAAAGAGGCCCTGGAGACCAATCAAACAGAGGACCATTGTTGACACATGGGTTCCCACATTCATTTACCAATTCTTCGTCGAAAACGCCGATTTGCGCCAAAGCGTGATAGACTTTATTTGCCAGCACCGGCATGGGACAAATCCCAGGCTCGGCGATCCATATCGATATGGCTCTTATAACATCGAGATAATCTTTGATGATGGAATTGCCCTCTTCAGACGGTGCCTACACCCATTGTGCAGTAGGTTCCCTTTCCCCGCTCATGAGGCATCGATGGTACGAGAATAGGGCGGAGTGCGCCCTTACCACTTCTTTAGCTCAGGACTCTTTGTTGGACAATCACTTTTGGGATTACATTGAAGAGTCCTGTTGGGGTGAGAACGCTGTGGGAGGGCACAAGGGAAGGCTCGAGTTGCTCAAAGATCCGTGCAGGATGTTGACGTGCTGGTTTGTCCATCGACGAGTGGAGGAGAGCAGAAATGGGACCCAAAAGCCCTTATGGATCAAGTTCTGGAGTAAATAGATGGCAAATCCTGGGCACTGGCAGCAAAGGGCGACTTGAGACAAGACTAGATGCTCAATGCTATTTACTTCTCATTTCTTACTGCAAATATGAATTCTCAGGTGCTTCGGGAGCGCGGTAGCACAGTTCATACGTTGAAAGATCGCCCTGGAGCAGTCGACGAAATGGCTTCTCAAAATTAATAAACATTAATACATATATGCAATTTATACTTCTAGTAAATGTGGTGTGAATTGTTAATAAAACAGGTGTGGTTGCGGTCATACGGTGTAAGGCAGGATTGCTGAGTAACCCGATCGGGACGGCCCCGCTCAAGGATTACAGACCACTACCTGGACACCTAGCAGGCTGGCTACCTCATAGCTCAGGAGCAACGTCGAACGAACCTCGGCCGCAAACGTCGCCTTTCCTCAAGCACTTCCAACAGGGAACCGGTGAAAGGCTCGCCGTGTTTCCTGGCCCGTCTCTTTGAAAGACTCGAAATGGCCAGTGTACGATTATCATCTCCTGCCGACACAAACCTGAACATAATCACGAGAAGTTGACTGATGGGAAGGCAACCAGCATGGCGTAACCCGAACCAACCGGTCCCGCACTGAAGAGCAAAAGAAACAAGACCTCGACAAGATCACCAAATACCGCGACCTCGAAGACCAGGTCCGATCGCAGGTCGCCGATGCCAAGTTCACGCCCGAACTCCTCAAGCTCACCAGCAGACTGCTCCGACTCAACCCGGAGTACTACACAATATGGAACGTCCGCCGCAGATGTTTGCTAACCTGTGGGTTATCATGCAAACCGTCGGCTGGGTCCTCGCCCTCGAAGGCGTCGCAGAGTTCTTCTCAGACCGCCACTACCACAACATGTTCCGCCGAATCCTCCTCCTCTTCCTCGACCACGACCCCGCCAAACCCCGCGTCCCGGACAATTGGGAAGAGTGGTACTACAGCTGATGACGCTGGTTCATTGGACCACAGTGGTGATGACAGCGCACGCGATGACAGGGCGCGCGAGGAAGCGCGGGAGAAGGACCTTGACTCGCTCAAGTCCGAGCTGGGCTTCACGGTCCCGCTGCTGATGGAGTTTCCCAAGTGTTATTGGATCTGGAACTATAGGTCGTGGCTGCTGCAGCAGGCCATCGACCGCTTAGACCCTGCTGTTGCGAGGCGCATATGGGAGGAAGAGCTGGGCCTCGATACCAAGATGCTGAGCAAGGATCGACGAAACTTCCATGCATGGGGCTATCGAAGAAACGTCGTCAGTCATCTGGAGAGCGCTGCACTCAACGGAAAGAGCATGGTGGAGTCCGAGTTCGAATTCACAACCAAGATGATCCGCGTTGACTTGTCGAATTTCTCTGCGTGGCACAACCGCAGCAAGCTCATCCCGAGGCTGTTGGATGAGCGACGAGCCGACGAGAGTGCGAGGAAGAAATTCTTCGATGATGGTATGGTAGACTCTATCTTCCCTGATTTGCGACGTGGCTAACCCCGCCCCAGAACTGGCTTTGATAAAGGAGGGCTTAAATGTAGGGCCTGAAGACCAGTCACTCTGGTATTACCACCAATTTTTGATTCTGGATTTGATCGAACATACTTCGCGACCGACCATCACGGCCGATTTTACCGTGGAGGAGAGAGTGAATTATATCACAGAAGATATCGTGGACATCAAGGACCTCCTTGAGGACTATGATGACTGTAAATTGATATATGAAGCACTCATCGAATGTACATTGGCATTGCCGACTTTGGAGAAACGAAAGCCGTCGGACGGTGAGGTGCTGGACCTGGAGACCTGGCTCTCCAAGCTGCATGAGCTGGATCCTATGAGAAGAGGTTGCTGGGATGATATGAGAAGGCAATTAGGTCTCAGTATCAAATAACGAAGCAAGAAGAATGAAGTGCGGAATGCACCCAAGACATGTGTTCCTACTGGCTGTGCCCGGAACGAATCCGTTTCACCAATCCCTGGCAGCTATTCGTGGAAGTGCCCGAGCGTTATCAACCCAGAGGGAATGACCTGTAATCAACCTAGATGCGGACGTGGCAAATGCCTCGAGTCGGGTGGGCTGTTCGGTGACGACTTGGGTCGGCTTTGTTTCTATGATGGCAGTCCTGCATCGAGTCAAACCTTGCGTTAAACGCCCCTCACGATTCGTAAGACTTCAGACGGCATCTCCAATCGTTTCAGCGATCACAATATCACTGCGGAGCGGTTTGCCCGCCTCTCGAGTTACTTCAGAGAGGACAAGGAATGAGTTTGGGCGATAAATGATGCAACCCCCTCGTCGTACGGGTGCTACATGGGATCGCGTTCTTCCGCCAGCCTCGCCAGCGCCACAGAGCGCGACTTCCTGATGCGTAGGTAGCTGCCTGGGCAAGTCTTGCAACTGGCCGATGACGGTTTTCGTCATGTTGAGCTGTCGAAAGTGAATCTTCGCTTTTTGGGACAAACGGCCGTCTCGCAGTCACAATCACCACAAAGAGACATAGACAGCCATTGTGCTGCTATTCAGCCATTGTCGTCTTGCAACACAGCTCTACATGAAGCTCGCAACACCATGATTCACCAAACCCGAGTTCTATGTCACATATGTACAGCATTCAGCAAGAAAGTCGTACCTTGTGTGATTGCTTCTGCTCTCACCCTAACCTCTTTCCTTATGAGCGAACTCCTCAACTTTCGCTGAGCACATCTTGCGAAACGTGTTGAACAAGCCGAGAATCTTCGCCTCATCCCAAACTTACTCTCTCTCAGAAGTTTGATCTTCACATTCTTTTCAAAATGTGTGTCTTCATCTACACCATGACCCGCTGCCGGCACAAGCAGTTCCAGAACGTAAGCGAGTGTCCCACGGCCCGAGGAGCTCCCCAAGATGCGGACCGTGGCGACATGACCGTCGAAAAGCCCGTCTTCCTCTTCGACACGAGCAGAAGCAGGACCGATACGCCCGACTACTACAGGGCGACCTTTCCCTGTCGGAAGCTCAAGGCTATTAGGCCAGTGCCGACGCTGTGCGACCGATGTATCAGGCAGGCCGAGCTGGCTGCGCGGCTGGGGCCGATCGACACCTTGGGGAGTAGTAGTGCAGGTGGCAGCTCGACTGGTTCTTCGGTCGGCTTGGCTGTTGGGAGTGGCTCGCTTTCTGATCTCACGAACGACTCAGGTATGTTCGGGGCTGGTGGCCAGGATTGTGCGAGCAGGTAGACGGTGGTCGAACCAGAGACAGAGATTCGCTGACTGGATTTTGGCCCGGATTATAGGAAGATCCACGCCAAGGTCGTTTTGGAAACTCGCACATCCGGTCGAGCTCGTATGATCTTGGAGGAGGCTGGATGCTGGGCATGAGGACGTGATCATAGGGAAGATGGAGAAGAGTGATGTATGTACGGGGCCCTATTATTAGGTGGCCAGGGAGCAGAAACTGGACGTGTCAATTGACAGTCACTGTGGTCGGTATTTTACTCTGTGGAAATTAAGACGAGGGTGTCAAAATCAAGCGACGGCGTTGAGGTGGCTACAGAGCCAGGGGAGTATGTCCCAGGCGATCATCTGGACCTGATTTGAAGGTCAGCATATATGATCACACTAGATCTCTAATACTTGTAGTGCTACGAAATGCATTTCTACAAGCTGATAAGCTTCTCAGCTTGATATCGAGTTTTACATAGCATCTGCTTTCAACGCAAGGATAACTAAAAACTTAACCGAATGTCTCTTGAGTGTTTCAAGTGCGGCGTGACATTGTGCATCGTCTAATTCTCTCGCTTCAAAGGTGTACGGCGAGAAAAGATTGTTAGCCGCCATGCCTTTGCTTTGGCACGAGGGAAGCATCAATATCTTTTCGTACCAGTACATGGCGCCCTCATCTCACACATGGTCTGGGAGATCATAAGGCCAATGAGACGCTGTTCTGCATGACTTGGCTACGCTGATGCAAGTATAAGTTGAATTTAAAGTCCCGAAGTACGGGGTTGGTGAACGCACACGAAACCCCCAGCCTCTGGTGGGGACACTTCCACGGCATGGACTCTCCAGAGATTATGGGAAGCAAACAGCAAGTCTGACGTGTAGACCGATCACCTTTAGCTTCGACCTTATACCTAGGTAGTTTAAAACGAAAAAAAATAGAATCATCCACGTCACTTGTATCCGCGTCTTTGAAATGAAGACATTAAGCTAACAGTTCTGAAGTCATCACGAGGGAGCTCCATGGAGATGAGGTAACTGCACCTACGGTACGATTACGTACAACGGCCTAGGGGTCCAATTGACTTCTGCAAGGAGCTGGGGAATCCCTGAAGTGGTTGCTTCTCCGGGCTGCTCAGCGGGGAACAGGCGGCCCAGTCACCGTCCAGCCCGTTGACCTGGATGCTGGGGCGAGAAAGGGGAGGGGCCGGGTGACTGAATCCTGCCCTCCGTGCGAGCTGCCCCTGCCATCCCCCATCCCCCGAAACGAGCCTGGCACTCCTGGAAGGAGGGATTGCAATTCCATGTCTCGCCCATCCTGGGGTGTTCTAGAACAGCAGTCGCATGAGGTGTCAGTTGTGCGCCAGCCTCTGCAACTGAGGCGATGATTTCCCTTGTCCCAAGCGCTCCAGCCCACCGGTACCGCGCAGCTTGCAGGGGTCCTGGGGGACGACCTCAAGCAGGCTGGCTGAGAGTGTTGGTCCTGCAAGACACGGGGGAGCGTCATCCTCCCATGCGAGGTGACATACCCTACGCCTTAAAAGGTATGTCGCTAGAGAACGGATGCGCAGAGAGTCGCATAGCACAAAGATTATCCCCGGCAGAGCAGCACTGCAGCAAGACAGATGCAGGTGCACCTGCAGCGCGAGTTGCTCCAGAGCCCCAGAGCCCCATCTGCGGTGCAGCTTCCCCACGCGACGGCCTAGTGGAAAGGTGGGAGGGAAGGAGGGAGGAGTGGAGCGGGTGACGCTGCAGGTCAGCGGTGCAGTACTATGTACAGTAAATGATGGAAGGTCCACCCCCATCAACCAGCCATTCCGAGCGATGGATCCCTAATAGCCATGGGGATCTTCATCCTCCTTCGCTTGCATACCGTGCCGTAATATACTCAGCACTCGCTGCTTCACTGTTTCTTGATCTCTGTCTTATCCAGTCTGTTCACCAAGTCCTCTCAGGGCCAGCTCACGATCGATCCACTCGGAAAGGCACACTCCTGGCCCGGTACTTTACTAGCAGCAGACTTGTGTGTGCAGCAGCGGTGCGCCATCACCCTCTAACGAGCCGATATCTCCGGATATACACAGTTCTCTCCTTACAGTACCTTACCCATATGTCCACCACAACCACATTCATTCCGTGATGGCCAAGAAGGCACGTCAAAGAATCAGCTATGGTATGTATCTACTGCGTTCTCCCATGCCTCCCTGCCTCTCTGCTGTCGCGACCCAAGCGGCCTTGACCCCGCACGTGGCAGCTGTTGCGCAGCAGTGGTGGTATGCGAGCAATATCCATGGGGCATGTCACCGTTTCACCGTCCCGGATTGCCTGTCTCTAACTTCATGCGTCCTCTCCCCAGTTCTCGAACGCGCCGATAAGCAGGTCGGAGGCCATAAGCTCGGTGTCAATGGCCTCGCCGTCGACCGCGACCAGTCAATCCTGTGAGCCCCAACCCTGGCGCGCAATGCACCCGCCAACTACGCAACCTCCGATTTGCGCCTGCGCTGCGTGTTGCTGACCACAACCGTCCTGTCCTGCAGCTACTCCGGAGGCCGCGATGGTACGATATGCGCCTGGGACCTGAACCTCGACCTGAATGGCAAGGGCGCCCCCTCGGCGACCGGCTCGACCTCGAACGATGCCTCCAAGTCCAAGAACACCACCCGATTCCGCGCCCAGACCCTCGCACATACTAACTGGATATGCGACATCGCGCTGGCACAAAGTAACGCCGCTGTCATAACTGCGTCCCAAGACCAGATCGTCAAGCTCTGGCGACCGCACGCGAACCAAAACGACGAGCCCCACAAGATCGGAGAACATGCCGACTACGTCAAGTGTGTCGCATCGCCGGGGCAGCAGTCTTCCTGGGTGGCCACCGGCGGCTTTGACCGGAAGGTGTATCTGTGGGACCTGAATGGCGGCGGGAAGACGCTCGAGATCGACACCAAGGGCGAGGAGGTTCAGGAGAAGGGCTCTGTCTACTCGCTCAGCACCACGGAGAACATGCTGGCATACGGTGGCCCCGAGTCCATACTGCATCTCTGGGACCCCAGGGCCGGGAAGCGCATCACCAAGTTCCGCGGCCACACATCTAATATACGGTCCATATTGCTGAGCGCCGCGGGCGACATGGTCATGACGGGCAGTGCGGATCAAACGGTCAAGGTCTGGAGCGTCACCGCCGGCCGCTGCATGCACACCCTAACCATGCACAACGACAGCGTTTGGTCGCTCTACTCCGAGGACCCCGAGCTCTCCGTCTTCTACAGCACTGATCGCTCCGGCTTGATTGCAAAGACCGACGTGCGGGGGACCATGGGGGAAATGGACGAAGGCCTCTCCCTTGCTGTCGCGCAAGAGCATGATACGGTCTTCAGGGTCGTGGCGGCTGGCGACTACATGTGGACCGCAACCCAACGGTCATCCATCAACCGCTGGCACAACATTGACACAGGGGCCGATATCCCGCTGCCGGAACCGTTCAAACAACAACGAGCCTCGATTGCGTCCAACCTACCGCACTCGACGTCGTCGCCAATTGCTAACGGCAAGCCCAAGGAGATTCCAGCAAGATCCATTCTCAGAATATCCAACACAGCGAGATTCCCCGCGCCTGAGCTTGGGCCTAATGCAGACGCCGAGACACAGACTATTGAGTCTGCTGTCCATGTATTGGAGCCGATACAGCACGTACCAGAGGAGACGATCGAAGGCCAATTTGGCCTTGTCAAACACCGCCTACTGGCTGACAAGCGGCGGGTCCTTACCCTGGACACAGCGGGTGACGTCCTGCTGTGGGACCTAATACAAGTAAGGCGCGTGTTCTGATGTTGAATTTCATGATGCTGATTAGCTGTTGTCCAGTGCAAACCGGTTCAGAGCTTTGGAAAGAAGCACCTCGAGGACGTTGAGCCCTTGGTTAATACCCTTGAGAACGTGTCACCTTGGTGTTCGGTCGACACAAGCTCTGGTAACCTCACGGTTGTCCTGGAGCCTTTCAATTGTTTTGACGCGGAGCTTTATGCCGATGAGCTGGTCTTGGATGAGCCTGTCGATTTCAGGGAAGATCAAAGAAGTAAGCTGGTTGCTCCTAACTCTGTGAAGACGCCTGAAATCGCTGACACGACTTCCAAGTCAACCATGGAAAGTGGATCCTGAGGTACCTCTTCTCGAAACTCATTGATGAAGAGATCCGACGCGATGAGGCTCATCGTGCCAATTTGAACGAGACAGTCGAGAAAAACATCGCAGCGGCAAAGACGAGGCCTCCCGTCAGCATCACGATACCCAGCTCTTCGACGAACTGGGAACACGCGGCTGAATCCCCAATGACACCCAGAGCTAACGGCTCGCAGTACCCGCCGATGACACCAGGTATGGGCATCGGGCTTGCGACTCCCGGGCTTCCTGGAGTCAAGGAGGAAGGTGGAAACTCCACGCTCCCTCTGGACAAGAGGACATCCGTGGCGAGCCGCCCGTCCCAGGAGAGGGAAGACTACTTCACCAATGCAATAGTATCAGCAGATGGGAATCAGGCTGCAAAACCTGCGACAACCCCAGCCGAGCAGCCATCTGAAAATGGCAAGGACAAGGAGAAGGAGAAGGAAAAGGATAAAGATAAAGATAAAGGCGAGGCCAAACAGCCGAGCACGCCCTTCGGCAAGAAATTCCGCATGGGGATGTCATTCGGCACGAAAAAGCTTGGCCGTTCAGCCTCGTCAACAGCAACAGAGAAGCCAGCGATTACAGAGGAGAAGACGGCCGAATCGGAGTCGTCGTCAAACCACGAGCCTGAGAAGGAGTACGACGACAACTTCCTTGGCGTGGTCGAGAAGATCCAAGATGAGTATGCAAAGCAATTAGTCGATAGCCCGGAAAAGGTCGTCGAGACAAGAGTCACACCCAGCCTCACCAACGAAACACCGGTGCTCAAGCTACCGCCGGGAACCAAGGTGATCATTCAAGAGGAAACGTCGGGAGGCAGCGCGGAGTTATACCGTGGGACGATCGAGACGGTCGGTGTCGATGCCGACGTCATCGAGAAGTGCGCACCGCAGTGGTTGGGTGAGGTACTGCTGCTCAACACTGTCCCGCAGAAGGAGCCTGTCAAGGTGTCCTTCGTATTACACCCGTGGCCGGACTCGGGACTGCCGAGCCTCGCGTCTGCGGACGGAAACAACCGCTTGAACGCCAACAAGATGCTCCGGGTGAGGAAGATCTTGGCGTACGTGGCGGAGAGGATTGATCCTACCTTTGAGCAGCCCGAGAACGATGCAGAGCCGAACCCCGATATGATGAAGGCGGAGGAGTACCTTGAGCTCTATTGCAACGAGCAGGTAAGTCCGCGTTGGCCGGCGCGCAAAGATATCGAGCCCCCCTGACTGACACCTTCCGCAGCTCCTGCCAATCAACATGACCCTCGCGACTCTGCGTGCCTACATATGGAAGGGCGGTAACGACGTCGTTCTATACTACAAGGCCAATGGGAAGAAGGAGATTCCGTTGCCACCGCCTGAGCAGCCACCAGCCGCAGAGGAAGAGGTCCCGCCAGCTGCTCCTCCTGCTGCCGCTGAAGGCCTGGCCGGGCAAGCTGCCGCTGCAGCAGCTTAGAGTCTTTGCTGTATTCGGAAGCGGCAGCGAAGGTAGTTGAAGGACGGACTTGTTCCAGGTGGAAGATGGCTCTTGAATATCTATTCTTCTGTAGCTTGTCTATAGGGTATCTTCGATAGACCACAGCGGTCATGGTACGTAATGTACATAGCGGAGTGCTTCTTTCTCGAGCATACCTCGAGTTTTAATGTTGATGCCATCGGAGCCTTCGACTGCCCTACTCATATGTCCTGAGGCGCGAGCAGGTGATGCTTCTTCTGGACGCAGCCCAATCAGCCTTGCGCATGTGTCGTCCTCGCTGCCGAGAGCACCGGAACTGGGAGGGCTCAGCCGTGCACTCATCACAGGCCCACGATATCGAAAGTGTTCATATTACTGGCTCGCCACTTCTTCAGGGCAGGCCAGACTCGGCTTTTCTTGTCGTGCTGCGCTCGAGGGAGTTGATCACCCACTGGTAACTGCCCAGGAAGACGGCGCCTCCGATGCTGATCCACATCACCCTCGGGCCGATGCCCGCGAAGAAGGGTCGCACCCCGTGCTCCCTCAATATACCCGTAACGATCTCCCACACCCTCTGGCGCTTCGTGCTCAGCATGACCCTGGTTTTGAGCACGTCGAGCGGCGTGGTGACGGCAGCGGCCACGCCGCCTGAGAGGCTGCCGTACAGGGCCGACTCGCCGGCGCTGATATCCGCCCCGGTGCTGCCACCACCACTCTGCTGCTGGCGCCTGCGCGAGTACGACTTGAGGGCCTCCCACAGCGGGAACTGGATGACGGTGAAGGGCACCTCGCGCAGGATGGTGATGCCCCAACCGCGGTACAGCTCGCGCCACACGCCCGGGAGCCCGACGTCGCGCCGCCGGCCCAGGATCGCCAGCAGGCTCGACAGCGAGGAGCCGCCGTGCTGGCCGGCCTGGGCGCGCTGCTTGACCACCTCGGTGGGCACGCGCACGGCGCACGCGGCCACCTCGCCCAGGGACGCCGCCAGCATGTGGTCCACGGCGCTGCCGCCCCCGTCCTTCCCTGGCGTTGTGTTGTTGCTGGAATTGTTGCTGCTGCTGCCCCCCAGCGCCCGCCGCCGCGCCCCGGCCAGGGCCGACTTGGTGGCCTCGTAGGTGCAGAAGAAGAAGGCGGCGCCGGGGGCGGACCCGAGGGCGGCGGACCCGACGCCGCGGTAGATGCCCCTGAACCCGCCCGAGGCGAAGAAGCCCTCCGAGGACTGCAGGCGCGTCTTGAGCGTGTCGAGCGGGAAGAGGGTCAGGTCGACGGTGGTGCCGGCGGCGCCGCCCGCGAGCAGGGCGTGGGTGAATGGCGGGTTGGCCGGGGAGGACATTTTGTTTGCTGCTTGCTTCTGCTGCTACTGCGGGCGCGCGCTGTTCTTGATTGTGGCCGGGGGAGGAGGTAAGCAGGTCGGCGACGAGGCCAGCGGTGGGTTGGAGGGGGGTTTGGAAGCTGCGACTATTTTCTGAGCGGCATTTTGTTGCTTTGGTAGATGATCGTTGAATGACTTGGGTCGAGTGACGATTTCGGATTTCGACGGCTCCGAGTCGGCGCTGTGAGGTTGTCGACCCTGGGCCGCGCTGGACCCTGTGGGCCGTTAGGTCATCCCTGCCCACCGAGCTTCGGAAGCTCCAGCGGCTCAAAGCTCCCAAGCATTCAGGGGTCCCTGCAGGTACAGTACCTATAGTAGGTAGCTACTCAGTACCTAGATATACCCATGCATTATGACGGAGAAAAGAACTTCAGATCGCAATTGTTGTAACTCACAGTCTTCAAACATCACAGCTGCTCAGGACATCATGCTCAGCTATGCACCGTCCAATGCCCTGGAGACATGAGCTCCATACCACAGGTGCTCCACCGCACTGCTAAGCCGGTCACCGTCGCCGAGTTTGTCGATGCTGTGCAGGCGATATGCCGTCCCAGATTCCCCGGCGCCCGTGGCCGCCAGGCGCGCCCAGTCGGTGCGAGAACCCTTTCCGCGCCAGATCTAGTCGTCATGTGGGCTGATATTCTGATCGAATGACTGACTGGCTATGTCTCGCGCAGGTCTGGCCATCAGTGGAGGGGTCGACTCCATGGCCCTGGCGTATCTGTGTTCACAAGTCCACAAACAGCGCCTGGGAATAAAGGTGGCTGACAACCCCGTCGGTGCTTACCACTGCATGGTGGTTGACCATCGCATGCGCGAGGGGAGCGGCCTGGAGGCCGAGGCTGTCCGGGCAAGTGTGACGAGCCTGGGCCTCAAGGCTCATGTCATGAGCATCGGCTGGAAAGACGTCCTGGAAGACTCGGGGTACTCTCACCCCAAGGAGCTGCCCAACTTCGAGACTGTCGCCCGCCGCCTTCGATATCGCAAGATGGCCATCATGTGTGCCAAGGCGAAAATGGCGTCCCTCTTCTTTGCGCACCACGAGGACGATCAGTATGAGACTGTGCTCATGAGGCTGATGTCTGGCCACGGAGCCGCTGGTCTATTGGGCATGCGGTCCGCCACCGACATCCCTGAGAGCTACGACATCCACGGCGCCTACCAGAGCGGCTTGGTCGACGACCAGGCGTCCAAGATGCCGATGATCAACTACCGTCCTATGAGAAGGGAACTGAGCTCTATCAAGGACCAGATGATGGCTGACCTAGACCCGGAACTCGTGGCCAGGGAGCTGACGGAGGGTACGCCTGCCTGCGCCTACCTCTACGACGAGTTTGATGCATACGTGCCGAGGACTAAGATGATGGTTCCGGTAGCACCTCCTAAAGTAGAGGATGGCGGTGTCATGGTATACCGGCCCTTGCTCGAATTCAGCAAGGACAGACTGATTGCAACCTGCGAGGCTAATGGGGTGCCCTGGTTCGAGGACGCCACAAACCAGGACGCGACTCTGACGATGAGGAACGCCGTGAGACACCTCTACAGAAACCACACCTTGCCAACGGCGCTGCAAAAGCCGGCCATTCTAGATATGTCTCGCCGCCTGCGGAGACAGGCAGAGCTTGACGAAGCCGAAGTAGACCGGCTCCTAGGCCGGACCATGGTTCGCGATTTCGAGTCCACGACGGGCACTGTGATCGTGCAGATGCCGTCATTCCGGATCCCTCGTGTCCGCCGAGGCCTCAACAACGAGGCCCGGCGCGCGAGGCGCTTGGAACACTACCGCTACATCGCCGCCCTGCTGCTCAAACGCCTCATTTCCATGGTGACGCCTGAGCAGCCTGGTCCCTTCGCGACCAACCTCCAAAACCAGGTCCTTCGCCTCTTTCCCTCGCTCAACGACGACCCATCCAGCTACCCGGTGCACCCCAAAGCCTTCAACGTCTCCAGCGTGCACTTCCTCCCGGTGCACACTTCAACCCGCCCGGGAGCACCGATGAACTGGTACCTCACCCGCGAGCCCTACGTTTCCGGCCGCCCGCTCCCCAGCTGTGCTTTCGGGAGGTTGAGCATTAGCGCGCGCTGGCGCAGGCGGCCGGAGTTATGGCGTTGGCCGGCGTGGAAACCGTGGCAGCTATGGGATGGGCGCTTCTGGGTGCGCATGCGCAACCGGTCCAATGTGCATGCGGCGTTTGCCCCATTCGAGGCCAGGCACGCAAAGGCGTTCCGCGACTCCTTGCCCGACGGCCAGACGCGCGATAAGCTCGCGGCGTTGCTCAAACACCACGCCCCGGGCAAAGTCAGGTACACACTACCTGCTATCTACACGGGTGGTGACCACGAGCGAGCACTGCGGGAGCCCGAGCGGCGCCGGGATGCGGAGAAGATGGGCCTGTTGGAAGAATCCGACGCGAAGAGGCAATGGAAGGAGATAGGACGCGTGGCCCAGATTCAAGAGTACTACAGGATCAGGGAATGGGAGAGGGAGGCGGGCATATGGGACGTCAGCAACGCCAGGGCGGGTACCAAGGAGGAAAGGAGGGTCCTGGTTGCGCTGCCGACACTGGGGATATCGAAGCTAGGGCTGAGCAATTGGATCAGATACGATATTAGATATCGGAGGGTAGATCGGGGCATGCTGGAGAAGACGGCAAGGGACGAGAGAGAGCTGGACCTGTATCGACACAAGCGGTCGATTGCGAGGACTAGGGCGAAGGATAATGCGGGATGGGCAAGGATTAATTCTCAGGCCAGGGGGCGACGGTCGCGGCGGAAATAACCATACTGTGATAAGCAAAGGGCTTTCTGCTCATTTGTGTCATGGCCGTTTGCCTGGTCGCATGCTAGATCGCAACATGATCTCCTCACCCTCGCGATGTTGAAATTCGGATATCGTGCCGATCTTTTCGTAGGGAGGCCTGGATGTTGGAAGGCTGGGCGCTGCAATTATACGGGTGTTCATCCCAAGATTCCCAGGCTAAAATCATGCTTTGGAACCACTCGGCGAGTTCCCTGCAGCACGTGGACCCCTGGGCCGAGGGGACATCTGGCAATCAGTTGCCGGTTGAAGCAGCAAATATCAACTCACCCTCTGCACCCCGACAACCGAACCCCGCCAACTACATGCCCCTGGGTCAATAGCTTCGCCGCCTATAGTGTGACTGGCAGTGGAGTGAGTGTGCAGCCAAAATACCCCCGACCGTCTCTTCGCCTGCGCACGTGGGAGAGGGCCGGCCGATAGTCCCGGGCATACAAGCATGGATGGATCCCCTCAATTCACTGTCGCGGCCGTCCAAAAGGATGACGAGGCTGCTCGTCTTTCTCTTTAGCGGCGTGTTGGTTGTCTTCCTGCTCAGCAGAACCGACATTGTCCCTCTTCGACTCTGGGGAGATAAAGCGCCAATCCTCTCTACCGCCGAGCCGCCAGAACAGGGTCCGTCGCCCGACATGGCAAGTGTCGATCTGGGCTGGTATCCGCCGTCTCAGACGGTGGTCAACAACCTCACCAACGTTGTGAGCGATAGCACGTCGGGCGTGTATGGCTTTATCTACGACTCGTCGTACACCCCTGACGAGGCTTATGGCACTTACAACTGGTGTAATATGCCACATGTCAGGGCCTCAGAGTACAAGGTGCCATCTGACGAGTACGAGCTTGTATACGTCGAACTGGTAAGTCATATACATATATGTATATAAGGTAAAGACTTGTTTGCTAACATCTCCCAGATCCACCGCCATCACAAGCGCACCCCCTACGCGGCCAACTCGTTCCCGGTCGAGTCCTACACCTGGGACTGCGACGACGAAGGGCTGTACTTCTTCGCCCGGCCCTTCTCGGACCCCTCGTCGCCGGACCCCAACGCGGGCAGGAACGCGTCCGCGCTGGCCTACTGGGACGGCTTCAGCGGCTTCAACCCCTTCGGCGCCGTCGCCCAGGGATTCAAGGGGTCGTGCCAGTTCCCCCAGATCACCGCGCAGGGCCTAGACGACTCGTGGCAGCACGGCGCCGACCTGTACGGGGCGTACCACGGCCTCCTGGGCTTCCTACCTGGCCGGGACGATGATGCATGGCGGCAGAAGGTCAAGTACCGCGTCACCAACAACGTCATCACGAGCGAGGTCGCCGGCATGGTCATCAACGGCATGTGGGGCACGACCGCTTCCGTGCCGCTTCTCATCCAGCCGACCGGCGTTGACTCCCTCGAGCCGTCTTACACGTGCGCGTCCTCCGCCGCCCAGTTCAGCGCCATCTCGTCCACCGCGAACGCGGGGTGGGCGGCGCACTTTGACGCGACGACGGGGCTGTACGCGACGCTCGACGGCATCTCGGGCGTGAGCCCCGCCGACCCGGGCTTCCACAAGAGCTTCGACCACTACTACGACAACCTCTCGGCGCGGCAGTGCCACGGCAGGCCGCTGCCGTGCAAGCTCGTCAACGTGACGGCGCCCGACGGCGGCGGCACGGCGCTGGCCAACGACACGGCCGACTGCGTGACGCAGGCCATGGCCGACGAGGTGTACCGCCTCGGGCACTGGGAGTACTCGCACACCTACCGGGGCGCGGGGCCCGACGCCCTCGCCGCCAGCGCGAGCTCCCTCGGCGTGTGGGTCGCGGAGCTGGCGGCGCACCTGCGGGACGTGGTCGGCGGCACCGGGGACGGGACGGTCTGGTTCCACAACGTCGCGCACGACGGGTCCGTCAGCCGGCTGCTGGGGATCCTGCAGGCGGACGTGATGGTCTGGCCCGGTATGGGGAGCGAGGTCGTGTTTGAGCTCTGGAAGAAAGGGGGTGCACATTATATCCGTGTGCTCTTTGGGGGGCGAGTGTTGACGTCGTCGAACCCGAGCCTGGGGGCGTTGGATATGATTCCTGTGGAGACGTTGTTAGCGTGAGTATTTCCCCGGTTTGCTCCCTGTCTCAAGTGTTGTTGTTGATGTTCTCTTCATTGTGAATATTCGCTGACTTTGTCATGTTTAGGTACTTTGACGGGCTGGCTGGCGTCAAGGCGGACTTGATCGTCGATAAGTGCAAGGGATCCTCATAGACAGGAGGATCCGTATGGGCCAGAGTATATATTGCAAATCAACATACAGAAAGCATCGTCATGAAGAATGCACATTGTCAGGAGAAGTGTTTCAAGGCCAAGTGTCCGTTCTGACTGGGCCTCCTGGGTCCATGATGGCACATCTAGGCCGTTCAGGCTTCTTGGTATGTGCAGTCCTCTACAGCCTGCCAGTTCACTGATCGATTTCCAGGAATTTCTGTTCTTTTGAAAAAGAAAGCAAGGAAACAGTTTGTCATGATTCTGCATTAACTCGTGAAACTCTAATCGGTCCGTATATCTGGAACATTGGAAACGCGACACAAGCCCCTGTCCCACTCTAGCAGACGGTTTGTTTCCTTCTATGCCGCTGACAGACCCATCCAGCTAATATCATCGAATCGAAAGCCTCTACCTGCCCCCAGCAAGCGTATCCCTCCCTGAGGACTTATCTCCTTAGAAGCCGAGGGCAGAGTTGAATGCGTCGGCGGTGCTCTGGTCCTTGGTGCCCAGGCCCTCGACGGTGGCCTGGGCGTCCTCGCACTGGGAGACGGCGGCGTCGTTTGCGCCGCAGACGTTGGTCAGCTGGTCGCAGATGAAGTTGGTGATGATGTTCGGGTTGAGGGCGTCGCTCTGGCCGCTGTTGCCGACGAGGGTGGCGTCGGTGGGGAAGAAGGTGCCCTCGTCGGCCTTGCGGTTGAACTCGGCGCGGCCCAGCTGGAAGTCCATGGTCGGCGTGCAGGAGCCGAAGTCTGCGCCGCCGGCTGCGTTCCCCGTGGCGCCCCCTGCTGAGGCTGTGCCGTTGCTGGCCTGCCTGGGGATGCGGACCAGGGCTGCCTCTGCGGCGGCGGCGAGGAGGGCGACGATAAAGGTTTGGGTCTTCATTTTGGTGGTAGAAAGGTTGTAAAAGTGGTATGTATCGAGCCGGCTCGCAAAGAACGTGGTTGTTATTCGAAGAGAATGAACGGAAGTAGTTCGCAGAACTTGGAAAGAATGGAAAGTGTCGAAGCTGTTGAATGTGATAGTGAGAGTGAATACTAACCGAAATGCCCGCCCTCATGGAGAGAAGAGTGGACGTCTTATACCCGAGTCCTCGACGAGTTGCTCGCCTGACATGGGCGCCCCGATCGGACGACAGTCCCATGGATGCGAGGCAAGCCAAGGGCATGCATGGATGCCATCTGGTCCATGATCGGCAGGAGAAAGGGCAAGCGACGTGCAGAAACACCCTCGGCTAAAACCACTGCAGGCAGTTGCGGGCAGGGAAGAAGTCGAGATGGAACAAAGATGGGACGAAAGGGTGGCAGGGAGGGAGGGAGGCATGTAGGCAAAAGGCTGGTTCCGCCGCGACCTGAGACAGACCCGGTCCCCTCGCGCTGGGTGGTGTGGCCACGATCTGGGCGGCCCATGGCGGTAGATAACCTTACCGCCCAACCTTAGCACCTCGCTACCTGGATCGCCCTCTTGTCATGCTGCTGCTGACTGCTACCTTGCGAGGTGGCACCGCATAGGCGGGGCCTGTCAGAGTTGAGGCTCTGCGGAAGTGGCTGGCGGCCCGTCCGCGCGGGTTTGGTCGCCTGGGCGTGTCACATATGGGCCCATGTGCTATAACACACAAGTCTCTGGTGTGATGTGATGTGCTATGATGTTGTCCATGTCACATTCTCTTCTTAAGCCTTGATGTCTCTGTCCTTCAAACTTTGGGCATGTCAAGCAACAAGTGACAGGCCTGTCAATTGCTGACGATGACGACGGACGATAACGGCGAGCATGAGCTACAGCAGGCATCACCAGCCAAGCTTGATCTACAAACCTAATCAATCAAGGACTTTGAGGTTGGGGGCGAGTCCATGCTCATCATGCTGACCCTCTTGCAGATCATCGCCTTCGCCTGCCCAAAGCAGGCCCTGCACAGAGTCCCTACCTAGGTAGGGTGCTAGGTAACCACAGGGGCCCCCACAGGGCCGCGCCAAGACGGCGTGGACACCCCCAAGCACGCGGCTCGCAAACTCATCCGACACTCTGATCGTCGGACCATGCGCAAGTGATCTGCGCCCCCGGAGAATTCCTGAAGTCAACCATGAGACGAAAAATGCAACTCGCTTAAGGTGACGACGCCCGTCCACATCCTTTCCTCCCAGCGGCTGTCAGCCCACGAACCACAGTCCACGACCACCGCGGCGGGCTGCCCAGGTGGTTCATGCCCGCAGTATCGCCGGGGCCATGGGGGGTTACGTCAAACGCCACGCTCTTGGTCGATTTTCTCCCTCCCCACGGCCCATTGACAGAGAGAGAGGCGCCGACCTTGTCCCACCCCGGACTGCTCACTCGCTCGTCAGTCCCTCCCCGTCCAGGGGGGCCCGGGCCCAAGTCAGCCCAGTCGCGGGGCGGGTTCCCAACCGGCCGGAGTTGTAGGGCCAGCCCCGTGCATGATGCTGCCTTCCAGGGCGAGTCTAGCGCGTGCGTGCCTTCGGGATTCCTGCCCGCCCGGCCTGCGTTGCAGTCGGCGCCTGCTGCGTGAAACCATGGTTCTGTCTTGGGGCGTTGCCAATGCCTCGCGTTCGCGTTGCTGCCGTGGCTTTGGGCGGCGGGTGACGTGCTGACATATTGGTTCTCATCTCGTGATGGTCGTGCGCACCTCTTGGATAATTACGAGTCAGAGAGGAGACCAGAGGGTGGAATATTATTGCGGCCGTTGTCAGTCATCATGGCTCTGACAAGCTGTTCCCCATTTCTTTCTGTGTTAGATGTGTTAGAATTGTGGAGAGTGGCTGGCCTCCTGGCCTTGACGTCTGTCATTGTTTTTGCGCTTGGAGAAGGTCAAATGGGAATTTACTGAGGAAAGTCCTGTCAGTAACAAGGGTAGCTCCGGGGTACTCACATCCTGACACGAGATGCGCTCAACCACGGGATCTATCGAATTTTGGATCGACTAAAAGTAGGCCTGGTAGGTCGTAAAGCCCATGTTGTACTTCATCTCCAGGTATCTTGGCAGTCGTCGTTCCCCTATCGTCTACTCTACAACGCCTGCGTCACTCTCGCTAGGGGTGTTTTATAGAGGCCGGCAGCCATGAGAAGCACACAACATTACGGAATTATATGTAACGTTTGTCTTCCCGCTAAGAAGATCATATGATTGGTTACCAGTAGAAGAAAAGCTTCAGGTCTACCGACCATGAACATGGTAGTGAACATGCCATAATCTACTGAGGCTATCACATCGCAGAATTGTGACAACATTATGAGTCACGCAAATAATCGTACCGGCCGAATCGTCAATCGCCAAGCATTGAATACGGAGGAGTCCCCCATCATCTCTACGCACCTGGTCGACCTTCTAGGTATATGTCACAGGTTGTTTCCAAGACGATGTGTATGTCACAGCGATGTTTCACGTAAATGATATGGCGGACTAGATTTGGTATGGTGAAGCTCGCCCCTATTCTGAAGATAGGTTGATATTTTATTCTTAGTTTCATGCTCAAGCGTGGTAAGAAAGGAAGCCGATCCTAGATACCTTTACAACGCTTCACTTTCTCACTGAACTCAGATGTTGACATTTTTGCTACTGATAATTGTTCAGCGCGAGCCTCATGAACGAAAGGACATGGGATGGTATCAGATGTGCCTCCGACGAAACTCCTATTCCTGGGCATGTGGCTCACAAATATGAATTATCACCCCTTCACTGTGCTGTCCTCGTGGGAAGCTGGTCAGAGACACTGTTTTTCCTGGCATAGTGTCATGATTGAGATGTGGCCATGATTAATGGCTGGTTTGAAAACGCCTCAATTTACACGCTTGATTCTGAAACTGCATGGAGCTCTCAATCCGGATCTCAAAACTTCATTCACACCTCCTTCCCCGTCCCCATCCCCGACTCCAGTTGCCAAAACTAAATGTCCTGCCACTTACTCAAGCTGAAAGTCCCCTCCTCCAGCTCGTCCCTGGGCCCAACCCACTTGAACGTCACCCCGGGAGCCATATCCCACTTGCCATCAGGCTTGTCCAGCCGCAGGTCGAGCTCCCACTCGTCGTAATCCTTCCCCTCATACTCCTCCAGCCGACGCTTAGGCCCGGACCCCTCGATCTCGCACGCCATGCCCCTGACCACATCGTCCCTTCGACCGTGGAGCAGCACGGGAAAGGGACCCCATAGCTTGGTGGTATAGCCGACGACGTGGGCGGGCCTCATCCGGGGCGCGGCCTGCAGGCCTGTCACGCGCTGGAGGGTTGCTGGATCCATGAGTGTGCCATAGAAAAAATAGAGAGCTTTCCCTTCGCGGTTTGTGGGGTCCTGGATGTTGCGAATTTCCTCCTCCGTGGGGGTCTGTCCGTTGGGGTCAGATTCTTGAGGCCTTGGGCCAGTGGTAATACTGTAGTTTGTGGTGGCATTTTTGCCGATGCCGAAAGCTTCTTCGATCAAGGGCTCCTCAACTATCATTGATTCTGGTAATGGCTCCAGGAAAACATCATTTCGTTCCGCATATAACTCTGGGGCGACTAAGTCCTCGATCCTTTGCCGCAGTTTATCCTCGCAAATGCCGATGTAGCCAGCGACAATGCGCTCGAGAGAACAGAGCTCCCTTTGCACCTGCGTGTCCGACATGATCGACGCCAAGTCCACATCGTTCTTGTTCAACGACTTTGCCGTACTCTTGACATCGAGCTCTGTCTTCTGCCGAAGAAGTTTGTTAATGCTCTCAATGATGTCCTGCTGTGTCTTGGTCTTTTCCATGTCGTTGTTAGGAGGGCCAGTGGCATCTTTGGAGGCGGCCATGGTTGCTGGTTAGGGGGGACATGCAATGAGGTGAGTCACGGAATCAACGGCTGCAAAGATGATTTTCAAATCGAGACTCAAAGTTGTGTTGAAATTCTTAGGCTGTTAGGTCACAGGCAAAGCAGGGCAGTATGTATGCAGGAGGCGATGTTTGGTTGTCGGTATTGGTTACTGCCTATTTTTGTTCATCGCCCCCAAAGCTGCAGTTGGGACGTTTGGAGTTCCCGGGTTAGGGGTCCACTTGGCTTTGTCCAGACCAGTCTCAGCTTGAGACAGGCCTCAGTCCGGAATAGAGACCCAACAGGTGTCTCTTTTACAGGTGTGGGGCCAGCTTGAGTGGCTGATCAGTTACGGTCATCGTTAACAAGTTACTTCTTGCTTAGACTTGATTGCACCAAACATGAACGGTATTTCGTTGCCATTTTTGGTCTTTCCCTGACAGTCTTCCTTCATGGGCTGCATGTTCAAGGGCGGTCGCCCCCAACATCACCTCTACGCATATCATGTCATCAGCTTGGTCTCCGTGTGGCACGCCCCATTGGCCACTTGGCCGCAGATGGGCTGGCTGATCGTTTAGGAGAGTTTGTGCCCATCGGGTAACAGCAGGAGGCTCTTCGTCAAACAAATTCAAACACCATCATATACTCCCCTTGCCTGTGCCTCCTTCAGGTTCCCTAGCTGGGATGAATTTGGCAGCTCAAGGTGAAGTTGTTTTTCAGGTGGCCCTTCTCTGAGCCTGAAAGACAGTCAACGATGCAACTAAAATAGCTGTCCCAGGGCATGAAGTTGACCAACCATGATGCAGCCCGGCAGTGAAGATGTAGCTAAACAAGGCACCTTGAGGATACGGAGGGGACAACATGAATAAATACTGGAGACTTCAAGTTCGGCTTCATGGAAAATACACGTCCTATACATAACAGCATTGTCTTGTCTTTCTTTACCAACAGTCAACGAATCAATTTATTCATGAGCATACTGCCAATTTCGTGCTGTGTCAGCTTCAGATGTTTCAGTTATGGCGACTTCAGGCTTCAGACTCGGCATTGAGGTCGAGGCTCTCTTGATTCCCAAGGACCAAAAGACCTTACCCCTGGGTCAAGAGCTTGAGAAGTTTGCCGCACTGGTTGCTAAAAGTTACAACTCTATGAGAGACGCCAGGAAGAATTACTCCATGCGAGCAGACATAGGAAGGAAGTACCAGGGAGTTGAGTATCAGGACTGGGTCCTCACAAATGACATCACACTGAAGGGTGATGAGAAGACGATGTGTATGCCAAAGCCCTGGTTATTCCCTCCCTTGCTCCATCAGTTCATTTACTAATGTTTTGATTTCGGCCTAGATTTGATTGAAATTGTATCCCCAATCCTGAGAGCCGCCCCATGCGAGGGTCTGGGAAGATGGCGGCACGAGATCAGCGACATGTTCAAGTACCTTGACACACTCTGTGCTGTTCGTTCAAACAGAAGTTGCGGTTTCCATATACATCTCTCCCCGATGGGAGGTGAGTGGACACTTAACGAGCTCAAGGGCATATCCATTGGCATTATTCACTTCGAGCGAGCCTTCGAGGCCATGATCCCAGAGACGCGCCGAGGGAACCAATTCATCAGAAGCAATCGTTTCTTTGGCAACGAGCAGCTGAAGAATTTGAAACACTCCGAATGCATTGCAAAGATACAGTCCCAGAAGTCCGTTAAGAGTCTCGCTGTAGTCATGAGCTCGGACCGATACACGACTTGGAATTTCGAGAACCTGAAGGAGGACAGCCGCAAGGGCACTCTCGAATTCCGTCAGCCTCCGGGGCAGACACGCGCAGCTGGTTGTCTCTCGTGGATTGAGCTGGCGATCAATTTCGTGCAGTCTGCGCGGCGCAAGGACTGGCATGTCAATATCAGAGAATATCCACAAACCGTATCTGGTCTTAAGAAGTTCGTCACTGAGGGCTTCGTGGAAGGCTTGAGCAAGTGGAATCACCTGGAGCCTTTGATGCACAGCAAGAATGCAGACTTGAGTATTGTTCCCAGGGCACCCGAGTATGATATTACGTTGATGACTAAAAAGGAGAAAGAGGATAAAAAGAAGAACATACTCATGGAGAAGCTGAAAGAGAGCATTAAGAAGGAGCTCCAAAAGCCCCCGGATCAGTAACTAGAGACCTGAAGTAGGACATTGAAGAATGTGTAGCAGGGCTACACATTGTCAAATATGACTTTCTTTAATACAACTTCTGGTAGACCTCTCAAAATCACCTTGAATACTATGCAAGTCCCTCGGTCGTGCTGCTCAAGTATGCTCAATGGGTCTTGCACTTTAGGTGGCCTAGCATAGTCTGTTGTTCATTGCAATCTGATGATCTCCCCAGCGGGCCTTAGAACCTAACAACAGACAAGGTCGAGATGCTCCATACCTCAAATATTATATGTTTCGGATGTGACTAGGGAATAATTTACAAGACAACAATATTGCAATGGGCTCATATAGCGAAACACCTCTTTTACACATCTATTTTCGAAAGTACCGGTAATCAAGACCCCTACGCCCGCGTGGCCACCCTCCAGGCCATGGGCTACGGCTGGGTGGACTTCGTGCGGTCTATTGGCGCTGTCATTCTCTTTGTGCGCGGCTTTGGCGAGATTATCCGGCCGGCTCAGTGCGGCAGCGAGATGTGTCTCAATTGGAAGAGCCTCCCATCCCACCGCTACTACCTCGCCGTCAGCATGGCTGACCTCAGCAAGATTATGGCGAAGCACGGCGACCCCGGGGCGACCCCGCCGCGGCCCGTCCACGAGCTCCTCTGGCACTGTCCAACCGGCGTCATCTCGACGTGCTCCTGCCAGTCCCGGGGGCAGGGAGGCTCGGGGTGCCATGCTGTGCACCAGCACCACGATCCGGTCCAGGTCTTTTAGTCTCGAGCTTCCGAGCTGGTACTGTACGTGCGCTTGCGGGGGCCCGAGAGGCTTGAGCTTGGTGGCACTGTCGTTTTCGTGCACAATGTCTCGTGGCGGTATCGCTGGACGGACGACGCAGAGGGCAAGGACTCGGCGGATGACAAGCAATCCATGCAGAAATAGTACGAGACGCAGAGTCGAACAAGTGATTTTAGAATCGTACTTAACAGCGTCTCATTCTACAGTAGAATGTAAAATCAATATGCTGCCCATACCCACATGCTTCGAATCTTTTTTCTGTGCGCTGTCAGCGAAACAGAAAGAAAGGAGGGACTGTAAACACAGCTGCTCCTTGGAGCAACATGCCCAAGTTATTAACACCGAGGCGAAGGTTGTCAAGATAAGCATCATGATCACCTTCATCGAGCCTACGTTTCATTGGCCCTACTTAAGTACTGGCGGTGTGCACCAGACTGAAGTGGAGGTTAGTAACATTCCGGATACGAAGAGCTTGCTGAATTAAGCCTGGTTGTTACTATGCTGACGAGTTCTTCCTAGGTCTCAACCCAAGTGCCTAGGTATTCCGGCACAAGGGCCGGTGCTGGTCGGTTATGGCGCCGTGCCTGTGACTTGTGGAAACTAGGCCCTACAAGCCGTATTCACCTTTGATACAATCGCAGCCAAAATCATAGCCTCTTCTAAGGCTCGAACCGTCGCACGCGTTTGCACTTATCATAATTATGAATGCAAGTCGCTGCTGCTGTCGGGAGATTAAATACACTAGTGCAAGGATTAGGCGGCTTAGGACAATAGATTAAATTTGAAACCGGCTGTCAAGTCCAGACTAGGAAAGCTTCAACTCGGAGCTGGAGTGGGACAATTCGCTGCTCGTCAGGTCAGCATTGGTCACGAGGTGGCCATTGCGGGATCCGAAATGAGACAAAATCTCAGCCATTGCGCACTGCCACTCTGGGCTCTGATGAGCGTCGCGCGACACCGACGATTGTTGGTGCGACGACTCACACAATTACGAGGAGCCACTTTAGGGACCGGTCTACTTTGTATAATCCGGGTGGAGGACCCCTTCTCACCCAATGTCATCCTGCTCGCACTGGACCCACAGCGGCCCAGGGGCCCAGATCAACTCCAATCGCTTAGGACCCCCTTTTCCCCAAATTCGAAACAAATTAGGACGGTTACCGCTGGTACAAGCTCATTTTCGGAAGATCCGAGAGGGTCGCTTGAGTGCATTAGTAGTAAGAAACGTGGCCAGGACCCTGAATATAGATCACCGCTGCAAATCCAGGGTCCACCAACTTGTGACTTGTTACAACGAAACTGCGAAAGAGTCAAGACTCAGGAGTATTGAAACCGGCTCCCTCGCCGATCACCAGCTTTAAAGAACAAATTGAGCAGTACATTCCCTTTCGTTCACCTTACCAGCTAGCCAAACGACCGTTCTCAAACCAAAATCACACAACCACAAAAAATGAAGCTATCATCAATCGCCTCAAGCTTTCTGGGCCTGCTCTCAACGCAGGAGCCAAGCACCGCACCAAGCCACACACCAACCAACTCCCCATCGGTCTACATACTCCAGACCACACCGCAAGCCACGAGAGCCTCAGCCGAAGCGCTGCGAGCACTAGGATACAGCCGAGCCTGCACCGGCCCCGAGGCACAATGCAGCCAGTCCGGCCCTACCTACTCTGAGCTCAGCACGGGTGAGGACGCCCTGGACGCCTTCAGGCCCAACGGCGACTCCAAGTTCATCATCCCCTGGGACCTCAGGGTGCAGCGCAGCTCACAGGTCCACGGCCACCAGAAGAGGTCTGCCTCGTCAGATCAGACGTCCGCCAACGACACCGCCGCGCGCGCCGAGTCGGTCCGGGCTTTCTACTCGCAGGCGAAGGACTCGGATCGGCTGCTGGAGCTGGATGTGTACGCGTCCGGTCAGGGGGTGGAGCAGGATAAGTGGATAGACCTGTGTTCGTTCTTGGGCCTCGGCTATAGCATGGTCGAAAGGCAGAAGCTGTGGTATTTCCCGAAATAGGCTTCTCTGCGTGGCAGAGACTGCATTGTTCTTTGGCGTCTGCGATTCTTTTTATAGCGATTATCTCTCTGGAACTTGGGTACTTTTTATGATCGATCAATGTTGCATCAGCTGCACGAACCTTGCTCATGCATGACAAGGACTGCGGGTTGAAACCCGTCGATTGGGTATTTCAGAATGCGGGACAACGTTTCGAATGACAACATTGCAACAGACATGGCTTTCCAATTATGTCTTTCGAAAGTGACTGTACTGGCAAATTTTGACCTGAATCATAGTTAGGTCACTGTCCCAGGCCGGCCGCACATTATCACAGAATTGTGAAGCCTACTCCGAACCGGAAGTTTAATCTAGGAGACATACCTAAGTCACCTGTGCAATACTGACACTGAAATTCTTCTGGAGGCTTTGGTACTGGTATGCATAAGTTGCAGTTCTACTAATGCTGAGATTGTATTTAACGGCCAAGCAAAATAGTTTTCAAGATGTTCATAACCAGATTACTGTCTGACCTGAAAAGTGCAAAGAACAAGCAATGCGGTCGCGATGCTTCCGCGAATAATATTGCAGACTTGCTGATCTGTTGCATCTTTAAAGGATATTGTGACATTTCTATGCCAGTTGCTATCTCTGATCCAGCTTCATTTGGTCCTTCAGGCGCAACTTAAACACCAAGGAACATGAGACGAGCACTAGATCGTCTAAAGGTGATGGTCTGAGTGCTTTTCGCAGCACCGACACCTGAATTTCGCAGCATTTTGATCACTTTACTGACGAGGCTCGCATAGCCCATTCTGCTTCCAGACGGAGGAAGAGTTCTGATACTCGAAAGTGTCGCCTGCATTGTCTTTAACACAGCACATCAATATACATCTCATAAAAATGTACCATCAGCTATGCAAACCATTTTAACTTCTGTAAAAGTGATAGAAGTCACTGCAAGCTCACAAGCATTTGAATGAGGATGATAAGAATACCACACAGCTCGAAGCATAACTCGCATCCATGATGCTAATTTCCAAGCAAAAAGCATATAGTAGTATATACGTAGATACTGTCGACACAATCGAGTCCGCGACTCACTTTTCACGCGACAGAAAACTGCAGCCTAGTCTCGGGTTTCCCCACGACGACCTTCCAATTCCCCGCCCGGTCCTCCCTTGGCCTCACAGACACGTGCACCGGCGTCGTCGGCCGCGACACAGCCGAGAAGTTGAACCCGTCCTGGAGCTTCCCCCACGCTGGACCCGTGCGCCCATCACCGGCTGGCGAGATGTCAAGCCTCAGGGCGACCAGGGCGACCAGGACCAGCACGCCCGTGCTCGCGTAAAACCGCGCGGGGCATACGTGCGGCGCCACGCCCCAGACGGGGAAGGCCATGGCCGGGAGCTGGTTCGGGGGCACCACGCCGCCGGCTGGGTCCTTGTCCTTGCGTATCCGGATGAACCTGCGTGGGTCAAAGTCGTCTGCGTCCTCGCCCCTGTAAACGTTGTCAGTGATGCGATTCGCTTTCAACTTAGCGTATAATACTTCAGAGCTTCGCTTCGCTTCGCTGTGAATGCGAATTCATTCGTGAAGGAATCCTGGAATGGGTTGGGAAACGCAGTAGGTCGAATCTGAGGAATTTATCATACCATAACTCCTTGCTACGCAGAACAGGAGGACAATGAAGTTGCACATAGTTCCCCTTCTTGAACATGTAATCCTTGCCTCCCGCACTGATGCTCGTGTCACTAATCACCTCCCGGATATTGGCAACAGTCGTCTTCAAGCGCTGCGTCTCCTGCAACACCGAGACAAGAAGCGGGCACGATGTGCGAAGGACCGACACGTCGAGAGTGTAGTCACCCTCCTTCCCGCCCCTGATGACCGCCTTCTCTGCCTCATCCCTCACGGCTTCGAGAAGGCCCGGCTGAGACAGGACATGGTAGACGGTCCAGAATGCGATCCCGGCGTAGTTGCTGATGAGGGCGACGTCGAGGCCGGTATTCATGGAAGCCGCTTCCATTGGGGGAGCGCCATTCTCGATGAAGGCGCGGGTCCTCTCCCTTATGAAGTCGGATGCGGTCTCGGTACCTCCAGCGCGGAAGTAGGCACGGTATCTCGCGGAATGGTTGTTGCGGGCCTTGTGCGCCTTGGGGGCAAAGAGCCAAGCCAAGCCGGACGAGATCATGGGGATCTCGTTGTTGAATGTCCTGTGCGGAAGGTCAGCCCGGAATGTGATGCACCGGAATAGTTGTGAGGCCTACCAGAAATCCTTCTCATGCTGGGGGTCTTTGTATGGATTCTGAGGCCCGTAGAAGCCGGTGGTGGCTGAGACGGAAACGAGATGTTGGACCCAGTCGTACAATTCAATCTGCGCCGGATCCTTCGTAGACTCCAGGACGAGCTCGTCCACCAGCCTCAGTTTCTCCTGCGCAGTGGTGAGGTTGAGGCGGTCCAGCGAGGCTCCATTTGAAAGAGTCGCTGCCTCGAGATGGTGGACTTGACGGGCAAAGCTGCGCGTCTCCTCGTCTACTGACAAAGGGTCAAATGCTCTCACAGTCGTGTCCGAGACATTGCTAAAGACCTTTGCGAACTTCTTGGCAAAAGGCGCGAAGGAAAGCGTCTTGGCATTGCGTTGGACGGCGGCAAAAACTTGTCGATCCGCGACAATATAGAGCTTGAACGAGAAGATAGGCAGGGAGAAGATGGCAAGATGGGGGAATTTGGCCCTGGGAGATGTCAGCTGGGGTCGGTCTCGGGAACTCTGGCGGTTGCATACTCTACGTCGCTAAAGTAAGGTGTTCCCTTCTTCAGGACGTCAAGAACGTGACCGATGAGTGGTATGCGAGGGCGGATGTAAGGCGGCTCCTGGGCATCGCGTCTTGAGAAAATGACGCCCTCGAGCAAGTAACATCCAGCCACAAGTGCCACCACGGTCCCTAGGAGTGTAGACCAACTCATGTCTAATATTGCAGATCACAACAGGCCAATTCTGTGTGGTGAGCCCTAGTGAGCTTCAAAGATTTGAAAGAGGGAATGTTCTTGGGTCCCTCAGTCCCTCAGTCAGAAGCATGTCGAGTCCAAGTCTGTAGGATCGTGGACCATGGTGATGCGTAGCCTTAGCGCCTATTTATTAGCGGTCAGCGCTTGATTCACCTTGTTGTGGAGCTAGGTAATTGAAATGAAGCCTACTGCTACGCCTCCCCGGTCCTGTTGGTACAGGGGGAAGGGGAAGAGAGAGTGTGTGTTACCAGGCCAGCGCCCTCTCCCATGGCCGACGAGTTCCTGTAGGATCATCTCCACAGGGGGGGCCGTGGGCTCCCAACAGGCTCTGGCATTATCGCTTAGGTAAGATGAACAGGAAAGAAGCCGACTGGGTGTCGGCATGCGAAACCTAATAATAGGAAGGCATGGTCGCTGGATGGTAATAGTTAAAAATGGAGTAGACTGCTGTGTTGTCAAGTAGTCCATAGTTCACTGTGCACTTTTGGTCGGCGTAAGATACTGTGGACTTGTGCTGCTGACTCAAACTGTTCTCTGGACGTTGAACTGCACCGTTTCGGTCACCAAAGACTTGAATAACCGTGACATTATATTCTGACTGCGGTCTTACGAAGCCAATGAAACCGTAGCAAACACCCCACGATCAGAACCAGTCGGGCTTGTGCTCTGCTGTTGCTCTGCTGTTCGGGGCCGTCGAGTGGCCCGGCTGTCAGCGGGGCCGAGTGGCTCGTCCGAGGCCTAAACAATCACCGAGACCACCCTTGTCTCACCCGGTTGCATTTGCAGGCGGGCAGCGGGAACATTCTGCCAGGGCCTGAGGATTCAGTCCAGTGAGCTGCCGTAAACCGCTTCCCCGGGTTGTCTGTGCTGCCTCCACGCATGACGCTCTCCTCTCACTCCAAAACATTCGTTCTGCCGTTGTCTCAACCTCCTCTAACCTCAAGCCCCCATCGGCCATTGGAATTCACTTTCCCTTCTGCGTCTAATCTCGGCTCTTCTCGCAAGCCTATTGATTGATCCGTTTTCACACGGAGCGCCACCCGTTTTGACAGCACCGGCAGATAGATCATTTCCTCGTCGCAAACATGTCGAACCCGAACGCCTTGTTCCTGCTCGCCGACCACATCAAGCTCTCGCTGCTCGAGCGCAAACGGGCCCAGGCGTTGAACCTGCAGAGCGACTCACAGGACGGCCACCTCTCGCGATCACTGGACCAGTTCCGGGATGGGCTGGAAGCACTACAGAGCGAGCAGCAGCGCCTGCAGGAGGCTGGCGATGATGCGTACGCACCCCATCTCGAGACCATGACATTGCCCGTCTTGACCCGAGGCTGACAACTTGTTCCCTCTGCACAGCAAAGCCGCCACCATTGCCGACTCCCTCCCGGGCCTTCAGAAGCAATTCGACGACCTGACGTCCCAGTTCCACGGCTTTTCTGCGCCGAGCACGAACTCGACCCTCACACATCCAAATGACCCGGCCCTCGCCGCCGACTTCGCCCACGCGAGTAACACCTCCACCAGCCCGCCACTGCCCTCCTCGTCAAGCCTCCACCCGCCAGCCAAGAAGTCCCTCCGCAACGGCGGCACCTCCACCCCAACAGGCAGCAGCAAGACGGTCCGGTTTCAGGACAACGCCGCCGCCTCCTCCTCCGCGGCGGCCCTTGACGACGAGGCAGCAGCGTCAGCCCGGCTCTTCAACCAGCCGTACCGCGACGACCCAGACGGGCCCGAGGGCTACCGGGACACGGCGGAAGGGCTGGCGGACAACGTGCAGGTGCACGCGTACCACAGCCGGATCCTGCGCGAGCAGGACGACCAGCTCGACCGCCTGGGCGAGTCCATCAGCCGCCAGCGCGAGCTGAGCATGCAGATCGGCGACGAGCTAGACGACCAGGTCGCCCTGCTCGAGGACCAGGAGGCCCTCGTCGACCGCCACGCCTCGCGCCTTGACCGCGCACGCCGCCAGGTCGGGAAGATTGCGCGCTCCGCTGGCGAGAGCAAGCAGATGATTGCCATCATCGTCCTCATCGTTATCCTGGTGCTGCTCATTGCGGTGCTCAAGTGAGGGGGTGGGGGTCGCTGTTCTCTTTGGCTTCTTGTCCTGCTCTGGTTTACTCCGGGGGGTAGGGAGTCCAGGTAGAAGAAGGGGGTGGGGCAGAGGTTTGGTTCGGACTAAAGATGGCAGGGAGGCGGACAGAAGACCTCACGACATCTTCTCGTCTGCTCGAGAGTCTTTCTCTAGCGTTTGGCTGCATTGTGTTGGTGTTATGGCGTTTTGGAAACACCAAACTCACTGGTGCTCGGATATAAGGGACGGAGTATTTCTTATCTTTTGATTTTGATGCGTGTTGAGCTCTGCGACATCTAAGACACTTGAGAAGCATCAATACAGGCCCCCGTACTGGGTGGATGTCCTAACTAATCAGGTTGCATCTGTATATCAAAATACGTAGGTGACTCCTTCGATGAATGATTTTGGTTGCTCAACGCCTTGAAACAATACCACCAGGACGCCAATCAGGTATAAATTTCCCAGCCTGTCAAAGCCTCTCCCCCTGAATTTGCAAACAGATTCCTTGAACCCCCCAGCTACTTGCGATGACTCCTGAACCCATTACCCTTCTGCTGCGGCTGGCTCCCGTACGGCCTGCGGGCCTGCACCTTCTTGTCCTTGGGCATGCTGGCCCCGAGCCGGATGTCAACCCGCGGCGGCGTCGCGAACCCAAAGCTCTTGGCGACCTTGACCAGGTCCAGCTTGTTGACGTCGAAGACGCTGCGCAGCGAGTGGCTCGCGTAGGCGTGCAGGTAGCTGCGGTAGCCGTCCTTGGCACTCTGGTTCAGGTAGTAATTCTTGCCGATGAGCTTCTCGAGCTGCGACTGGATGTTGCTGATCTTGTTGGACGGGAACTCGAACTCGACCACCGGCACCCGCGCCGCCTTGAGATGCGACAGGAAGCCTACCTCGCTGGGCTGCAGGAACATGAGCGAGCGGCCCTTCGCGTTGGACCCTCGTGCCGTCCGGCCCACGCGGTGGATGTAGTCACGGGGGTCATCTGGGGGGTCGAACTGCACGATCCAGTCTACTGCCGGGATCTAGGGGACCAATGTTAGTGGATGAAACGAGAAATTAAGCAGGATTGAGGACTTACATCGAGACCACGGGCAGCAACATCCGTGCAGATCAGGGTGCCCTGTGTAGCATTACAGAATTCGAAGAAGGTGTTGGTGCGGGCTTGCTGCTTCATCTTGCCGTGGAGGTGGAGGACGGGCAGGTCGATGAAGTTCAGGAGCTCGGCAAAGTATTTGACGGAGTTACAGCTGGAGAAGAAGACGATGATCTTCTTCTTAGCCATCTTCTTGAGGAAACTGAACAGGAGCAGGAATCGCTTGTCGGCGTCCACGATGCAGTAGCCCTGCTCCACGCCTTCCACGGTCGAAAACTCCTTCTCCTCGTCCACGTTGATGTACAGAGGTCCCGGCCGCAGCGATATCCTCGCCAGGTCCTCGACCTTTGTGGTTTGCGTCGCGGAGAAGAGCATCGTCTGCCTGTCCTCCTTGGGCAGGATCTTGATGATCTGCCTCATCTCGTCCTCGAAACCAATCTCCAAGATCCGGTCCGCCTCGTCGATGATCAGCGACCGCAGGTTCTTGAACACGAACGGCGTGTTCTGCAGGTGGTCCAGCAGCCGCCCGGGCGTCGCGATGATGAGGTTGACTCCCTTGCCCAGCTTGTCGGCCTCGGCCCGCCTGTTCGCGCCGCCGATGACGATGCCGTACGTCTGGCTGTGGTGCTTCAGCAGGTCCCGCGCGACGGAGAAGATCTGCAGCGCCAGCTCTCGGGTTGGGGACACGACGATGACACCGGTGCCGTTGCGTGGCTTGAACTTGAGCGCGCTTAGCATCTCGATGGCCGGGATCAGGAAGGCGAGCGTCTTGCCGCTGCCCGTCTTGGCCGCGCCGAGCACGTCCTTGCCCGCCAGCAGCGGTGGCACCGCTCGCTTCTGGATGTCGGTCATCTTCGTGAAGCCCATCTCGTCTATGGCCTTGATCGTCTTCTCGGAGAGGTTCAGCTGCTGGAACTCCTGGACTTCGGTACCGGCCTCCTGGGGGAGTGAGAGGTTATTCTGCGATGGGAGTTCGGCGCCGGCAGCTTCCTCCTCTTGTGGCTCCTCGATCTGTGGTGGGTTGTCGTTTTCGCTGGCGCTGGCGTCCTCGTCCTGATCGGCCTCGATGGGTGATGCTTCCTCCTCCTCGACCTCGGATTCTGGCTCCTTCACCTTGCTCTTCCTGACCTTCTTGGCCTTCCGCTCGTCGGATTCAGGCTTGGGCGCGCTGCCATCCTTCAGCTTTCTCTTCTTCGTCGTTTCTGGCGCCATGTTGAGAATGTGTCGGAGTTTGTGTATGCAGCAAGTGTGTATCGAAAATCGACGGTACCCGGCTTGCACGGCGCTTCGTGGGAAATGGAAAAGAGAATGGTCGAGGTTGTAGTCGCATGCAACTTTCGAGGGCTGGAACTTTTTTTCTGCCGCCGTTCCCACTTCGATAAGCAAGCGATAAAAAAGATTGTGGGGCCATCGACCTTGATGGCCAAGGGTCGGTCTCAGGACTAAATGGCTGACCCCCCCCCCGGCCTCTTCACCCCAAGCAAACCGGGCCAAACCCTCTAGGCCTAAATCCGTTGTTAGTGGTGCTCTTGGGATACTGCTTACACAGGAATCGCCTCCTGCGTTCGGGCAGCATTCCGCATCATGTCTACAATCCCGAAGGTATCGACCAGCTGTCGGACCGATCAGCAGGAAATTCGATTATGGCGCAACTCAACAATTTATCCACGCTATCAAACCAATTCAGTCTTGTGTGATCTAGGCTGGCACCGCTGAAATTAGGGTTCCGCTAGGATCTTGCGCTTAGTACATAGAGCCATCTCAGTTGACTCAGAAGATCGTGCACCCATATGTATGATGCTATCATTGCTCCTGGTCGCCAATCGTGTCCAGCGCCGATACACTATATGTGTTGGGCCAAAGGCCCGATCCTATGTCAAACAGGTTCTATGAAAAGCCCCCGCGCCTATCCATTTTGGTAATGATGTATACTTCCAGCCGGCCGGCATAACAATAGACTCCTTTCCATAATTTGATGATGCAAGAGAAAGAGATGCAAAAGCCAATGAACCCAGATGCCAAAGAAAGAAAACGGGCATCTCCTGTATACCGGTTTTAATGCAAGGCGGACGGAACCGGTTCCTCGTGCTTGGCCGTGCTGCCCTTCCCTCTCCACGTGCTGACCGCAGCGATCTTCGCGTCCCACCTCTGCTCGTCCGTCCCGTACGCGCGGGGCGTGAGCTTGATGAGCGTATGTAACGGGACGTGCATCCACGGGCTCTTCTCCTGGTCCCTCTTCATAAAATAGGCGTATATGCAGCGGAGCACCGCCTGGTGTGTAACGATCAGGATGTCCTCGGACCGCTCCAGCTCCATGATGATGGGCTCCAGCCGGATGACCACATCGCGGTATGACTCGCCGCCTCGGTACCGGTAGTTGTACTTATCCTCGTCGCGCGCCTCAAAGTCCTCAGGGTACTGGTCCTTGATCTCCTGGTACGTCATGCCGTCGCATACACCCGCGTCCAGCTCGTCCAGTGCCTTCCATTGGAGCTGGTTATAGTGCTTGGGCAGATGGCGCGCTGTTGCGATGGTCCGTCTTAGGGTGGATGTCCAGACTGTGAGTGGACGGTCGTCCTAGTGAGGGGGTCAGCAGAACATCGTGAGGCCGTGTAGGGATTGGTCTTTACGTACACCCACTGATGCGCGAACCAGCTCGGGAAGCTTGCGCGCATATTGTTCCCCGCGTGGAGAGAGTAGTGCGTCTCCTCCAATTCTTCCGTCAAGATTGTACTCGGACTCGCCGTGCTAAAGCAGTGTCAGCCATGCCAAGACGAGCCCCTCAGCTGAACAGCCAGTAGACATACTCGTGATAGCCAGACCGACCTCGGTCGAATGTGCAGGTTCATGAGGTAGTAGACAACGCGACTCTGCAGGTAGTCCTGGATCCGGTTGATAATGACCTGCTTGCCAACGTCGAGGATTTTCAGGTAGGTGAGGTGGTCCTCGTCCTCGTCCTCGTTGATTGATTTGTAGACCTTCTCATAGTTTAGAATACGACTCCTGAAGTCGATGGCAGCTTGTTCTGGATCCTGGCCTTTGTAGTCGGGGCTAGTTGTCTTGACATCTCTTATGTTTGCCATGATCAAATCCTCGTCGTCGCACTTGGACTCGACATATATGACCTCGATCCCAGCGTTAGTGCAGATCTCCAGGATCCACTTGCGACGCTCCTTTGTGGAATTGGTGGCGTCCAGTATGGCAACGGTTCCTTTCTCGTCGCGGAACCACTTCAGCATGTCTGCGACCGCAGCCTCAGCGGCGGCTTTTCTCTGGCGTTCGCCTTCGGAATTTCCGATGTCGAAGAAGTCGGCTGTGGGTTGTGCTGCAGCCTTGCGGCGGTAGTTGCCGACGTTGAAGGTCTGCGACGGTACTGACAGCCATTGGAGGTACCTCTGGGCTGCAAATGCAACTGGCGTTAGATTACTGCTCTCACAAGACTCTGAAGGGGCGTTCGGGGAGGTGGGAAGTGGTGCACCTAAAGTTGACGATAGACATATTGTGTCAATTGCTGAAACTGCAGTCGTGAATGGTGGAGAGGTTGGGAGAGAGAGATTCGGGGCGGGAGGAAGCAGACAATGTATGTACCCTTTTGTGCGATGTAGCTCTTGCCGCGGGCCGGCAAGCCAACCATCACCACGCAGATGCGCGTGTCCTCCACCTGAACGCCTCTTCCGTTAGCTTTGGCAGGAGCCATGTTTGGCCGTAAATATGAGCAGTAATTCGTGATGTTGTTTGCCGTAAAAGCATGGAGTTCTGCCAGAAAGTCGAAGGAAGGCAATTGAGGATCTGGACCGGAAAGAGCTCGGGATTCTTAGGAACGAAGTGATCGCGTGAGGGTTGAAGTCGGCTACGCTTAGAGCAAGTTGGAGTAATGCAGAGACCAAGGCCGTAGATGATGCAGGCGGACAGAAAGGTGTGGTGGGGGGAGCCTCTTGGCCTCCAGATGTCGTCTGCAGGGGTGGAGTGATGATTTGGTAACTCTGGGGTAAACTTTGACAGGTCGCACGAGCGTTGCTTGATTCGAGGCGGTCGAAGGGAATGTGCGCAAGGCAGCCTTTGAAAGGGCGGGCGGAGGAAAGAGAATGGATGCTCTGTCTGGGCTTCCGTAGGACGAGTCGTGGTGACGAAATGTCAAAAGAGCGAGATGGGGGAGCTAGGACGAGAAGGTATATAGCATGTGGTGGAGGAAGCAAGCAAACAAAGAAGAGGCTTGTGAACCTGGGAGCGAAGCTTGTGATTGTGGTAATGAACGGGTGGGTAACGGCCGTGGGAAGGCTCTCCTGAATCCCCTTACCACTAGTCTGCTGCTGCTGCGGATAGAGAAGGCAAGACGCAGCCCAAGATGGAGCTTCACATCACCAGGTACCTTGGAAGTAGACGGGCGGCCAGTCCCACCTTGACGCAAGGTGAAGCCGATGCATCTTCTTCCGGACGGCCAAGTGGGTTGCAGTCGGGATTCTCAGGGCCAGCAGGCCAGGCAGGGCCAGCACTGGCCGAGGCTCCTGCACCCATCCACACCCCCAGCGGGCTGGGCCCCTGGGCTGTACCGTGCCGTGCGCAGGAGACGACCCCTGATCCCATCCTCCACAAGCCGGTTCACCCCGCAAAAAAGGCACTTGCTATCCGCGCCCAGGATGGAGAACTTCCGCCCAGCCGCAGTTCCTTGGCCCCTTCTGGAATTTCTTTGAGCCTGCCCCTCCAGGCGCCCCTCCAGGCCTGACTCTTGCCGGGGCCAGGGGTTGCCCATGCCTGCGAGCCCGTCCATTCCTCGCTCATTCTTCTCCCGACAGCTCGGACACTCCGACCCAGCGAGACGGACGAAGCTTCTCTGTCGAGCTAAACCTTCCCGGCGTCATCGAGGCAGATTGGGTGTGTGAGAGAGAAAGAAAAGGCGACTATCGGGACGAATATAGCAGCGCGTGTCTCGCCTGTCCAAACAGCTGGGTAGCACAGGCACAAGGAGTCAGGGACAGGGACAAGGCCGACCCGACCGAAACTGCAGGCCGGGCCCCGTACCTGCGCGGTACATGGCATCATGCAGCATGAGAGATCCTTCAGGCCGTTCCCACATGGCCAGCGCCGTCGTGCGTCGCGTAGAGCAAACTCAGGCACACCCCGAGTCCCCCCGGTCTCGACTCCGGAGCCCCATGCCACTCCACGCCAGCGACTGATCAGCAGGCCCTTATAATCGTATGTTTTCTCCTCATTCCTCACTCGAGGCCTTTCCTCTTTCCTCCCATAATGCTCGCGCCCTCGCTCTTCCCCAGACTGAGGAGCCGACTCGACTGAGCCTCCCCGCATCACCGGTGGCCTGAGGTTCCCCATCCCCCGCCAAAAGGTTCTGCCCATGAGCGGGCATCTCCCCTTCATCGCAGCCCCATACTGTGTTGTCCCGCGCTTTCATCTGGCTGACTTCACTTTGCAGGCCCTTGGGCTTTTTTCAGCAGCAGACGTCACGACGGACAGGCTCACCCCAAGCCAACGGCCTCACCGGAGGAAGGATCACGCGCACAGATCAGGATATGACGCTTGCTCATCCAATCTGTTGCACAGCGCAGGGCCAGCTTTCGTGTCTGCAACAGCCACTCTGACCTCGCTCGTTGCCCGTCGAGGGACGAAGGAAACGATCACGAGCGGTGTCTCAGCGACGTGCATTCGTCCCAGGTGAGGCTGCCAATGCACCGGCTGGCGGAATTCGGCCAGAGCGAGAGCCTAGAATCTGGCCCCGGACGATAGGGTCGGGTCTTTTGCATCGCGTTGTATCGTCAGGGACGCCAAAACCTGGGTGACTGGCGCCCGTGTCTGACCCCGGGAGACAATACGAAGTCATTCTGCCATAATCTGAGATCTACCCACTGGGTCCCGGACCCCTGAATGCGGCTCCTCACCGCTAGGTGGACTCCCGACTTGCCACCCCATGCCATGACGACACGAGGATAAAACTCGGAAAAGAACGGGGCCCAAATGCCGAGCGGCTTTGCAGCAGCTATGAGGCAACGTTCTCCTTGGAAAAGGCTGCGATGGCCTGCCTCTGCAATGCCAGAGGTGCCCAAGTGGTGCGGCGCGGTGCAGCTCAGTGCATTGCCCCGGTCAGGCTGAAGAATGTGATGAGATCAAGAAAGAAAGCTCTTTCACACACCTTGCCAAAAGACCAGGTGTTGGCTCTCGCTCGACCCGCCGGTGGCGTTGGTGGACCTGGCGAGATGTGCCTCATCGTGAGCGCTTCGTTACGTTCGTTCGGAGGATCGCTGGCAAGTGTCAGCAGAATGCTGCGAGTGAGACAGAAGCCGGGCGGGGCTGTTCTTGCTCCACAAAGCAGGCTGTCGGCCCAGGACTGACCTTCGATATGAGAGGGTGCTATGCTACTAGCCCGATGCTTGAAAAGAAGTTAGAAGGAGTCGGGTTCGGAGCGGGAAACAAAATTGCTCTCAACAGGCCCGAAACAGTAGGGAAGCAAGGGGGGCAGGCGGTGTCGGCGGAGCCTTGATTGCGCGAGGTTGCTTGGATCAAAGATTTCCAAGGTTGCAATGCCGAGTGGCGACGGGCTGGAAACTGGCCCTGCCCTACCATGCCTCCGGCGCTGGGTTGCAGCCCAGCACCTAATAATAAGCTGCCGCGAGATCTGATCTCATCCTGGGCTGCGCTGATTCAGATTCAGGCCGGTTTTGGGCCGCAGGCTCCCGCGACTCCAGGGACCAGGCGCTAGTGAGAGGTCGAGATAAGCTCAAAGTCACGATAAGCTCAGCGTACAGACATCGAACCCCTGGACGTGCATATTCAGACTCACGACAAAGGGACAGGCGAAGATATGAGCAACGTTGAATGCACATCGATTGGAACTGAGCAGTCTTGCCTGTCAGCACGATGTCGAAACATGAACCAGAAGCAGCGAATGTCTAGACCACTTGCGTACCATGGCTTCTCCATTCATCTGTCACGCCCCAGTTAAAGTTCGATTCCGCCTGCGAGAATACTGCGTTCGAAATGCCTTGAAAGGTGATACGTGCGTTGGTGACACCAGAATCGAGAACGGATACTCGCAGCTGCAAAAACGGGTGGTACACCGGTACATTACCAGCACAAAACCAACACTCACGCCCAATTTCCACGCCCAGCACCCACACACTCAGCACTTACACACACTCAGTTTATACACCTAATACTTATGTAGGTTAAGCGTGTATAGGTGTTGGGTGTATAGGTGTTGGGTGTATAGGTGTTGGGTGTATAGGTGTTGGGTGTATAGGTTTTGGGTGTATAGGTTCTGGGTGTATAGGTTTTGGGTGTGTGAGTGTTAGGTGTATGAGTGTTGGGTGTGTGGGTGTTGGGTGCGAGTTGAAATCGGCCACCACCTCCTACTTACCTGGCCCGCACATGACTGCCTACCTAGGCACCAGTACTCAACTCTGCACTGGACACAGCAACCTGATCTACGATCGCCCAACATGGCAGAAGCCATCGCAGCCCTCAGCCTCGCCGCCAATATCTTACAAATGATCGAGTATGGCAGTGCATTTGTCGCGACCGCATGGAGAATATACGCGTCGCAGGCAGACACGCCCCTCGCGAAAGACCTTGACCAACTCCAATACCTCACTCAGGACGTCGAGAAGATACTTGGAGATCTCGAGCAGAACGACTCAATTATCCCATCAACGGAAGCCTTGGAAGACAGAGATCACGACCTGCTTACTCTTGCTGCAGAGTCCCGCAAAATCACCAAGGAGATTCTGGACTCCCTGAACAAGATCGGGAAACCAGCTGCATGGAAACTCAAGAAACACAAGGCAATACAAGCGGCCTTCATGACCCCATGGCACCACCGCCGCATTGCAGAGCTACAGTCGAAGCTGGATGGGGTCAGAAGTCAGTTGACACTCCATTTGGTTCATTCATTAAGGTGCGTGGGCAACAACTTCTCTGGGATAATCTCCTGTGGGATAATTTCCTGTGGGATAAACTTTTGTGGGATAGCCTCCCGCCTCCTATGGGATAACCTCCTCTGGGGCAACCTCTCCTCTCCTCTGGGACAGTCTCCTCTTGGACAACCTCCTCTGGGATAGTCTCCTCTGGGATAGTCTCCTCTAGGACAATCTTCTCTAGGATAGTCTCCTCCTGGATAACCTCCTCTGGGATAGTCTCTTCTGGGGTGACCTCCTCTAGGACAACCTCCTCTGGGATAGTCTGCTCTGGGGTAACCTCCTCTGTGACTGTCTCCTCTGGGGTAACCTCCCCTGGGACAGTCTCCTCTGGAATAACCCCCGCCCCTTGGGATAACCTCCTCTAGGACAGTCTCCTCTGGGACAGTCTCATCGCTCCCTCAGAGCATTCTTCATATTCAAAAGTTTCGCAAAGGTCAAGTGAACTAACAGCTGGATGGACACAGATCTGATGCCGCCGCGTCAAGACAGACGCAGGAAAGGATTCTGAAAAGGATAGCCCATGATACCGAGCAGCTGAACGACAAAATCGACCGTGGTCTAGGCACTGCTTGCATAGACTTCATAACCAAAAGGCTAGACGAAGAACGACGTATAGATGTCAGAGAGTCACTCAAGTCGGCGATTCTTGGCACGATCTACGAGCCAGAAAAGAACAGCAGTACCACCGAGCCCAGAACATTCGAGATACCGTCTGAAAGAAAGCAGTCGCTGAAAGAAAAATTCCTTTCGAAGATGGCGTGCCCAGATATTCTGATCCGAGAGCAGTCCGTGGTCAAGGCGCACGAAAAGACTTTCCAGTGGATTTTCGAAGAGGAACAGCAGGACCTCCCATGGGAAAGCTTTTGTCAGTGGCTCGAAACACCTGACAAGCAACTATACTGGATCACTGGAAAAGCTGGATCTGGCAAATCGACTCTGATGAGATACATCTCGCAGCCGCCTGCGAGTGGCAATTCCTCAAACCAGCCGGAAGGCCAAGAAAATCTACCTCGATGCTCTCCCTTCCTAAGGAGGTGGGCCGGAAGTCAGCCGCTTCTCATTGCATCATTCTACTTCTGGGCAGTTGGCTCCCCAATGCAGAGGTCAAAAGAAGGCATGCTGCGCACACTGCTCCATGAACTCCTAAAGGAAGCAGAGCCCGAGATGATAGCCACGATAGCGCCCGAGAGCTGGGAAGCATTCTGTCTTTTTGACAAGGACCCTCGGCTATATTCGGAGGATTTGCTCCAGAAAATGCTGCATCGTGCTTTGCAACGGCTGAGCAAAGATAACGAAATCTGCTACAAAATCTGCATTTTCATCGACGGTCTTGACGAGTTCAAAGGCGAGCACAGCGACTTGGTTGGGTTTCTGAGGGATGCCGTGCGCGCATTCCCCATCAAACTATGTATTTCCAGTCGCCCATGGCAGGTCTTCGAGGACGCCTTCCAGGACACGCCCAGCCTCAAACTAGAGGATCTTACCCTGACTGATATCACGGCGTATATCCACTCACATCTACACCCGGACCCAGCTTTTGCACTGCTCAGAACGCTGGAGCCTTCATTTGCGGATAATTTGATCGACAACATCGCCGCAAAAGCCGATGGGGTATTTCTCTGGGTCAACCTTGTTGTGGCATCCCTACAGAAGGGGATCAAGGCCGGGGATCCTGTATTAGACTTGCAAAGGCGGCTCGACCAGCTTCCCCAAGATCTGGAGGGCTTGTTCGGGCGAATACTCGATGATCTGGACCCCGAATATTTTGACCGTGCCGTGCAATACTTCCAGCTGATGGAAGCCAGTCTCCAAGTCGCTCCACCTAACGTGATGGTTTTCGCCTTCGCGGACGAAGAGGACAAGAGCTTTGGAGTTGACTTTCCTGTTGGGACTATGGACAAGAGAATCTACGAAACCACAAGAGATGTACTGAAGAAGCGCCTCAACAGTCGGTGCATGGGACTGCTGGAGATTGCAGAACAGTCCGCAGAGTCCAAAGGCGTATTCGTCGACGCCTCGCGCTCGAGCGTGAAATACCTTCACAGAACCGTCCGAGATTACATCGCGAGAGTCGATGTCCAGGAGAAGCTAAGCATCCGAGCAAACCGAGCGCTTCATCAAACATTCGATCCGGATTTACGTCTATGCTCTGCTCAACTAGCCTTCTGCAAGTGTAGCGACGTGCTCATCGCGCCAGACGCCGGACACACGCCTGTCTTCCCCGACATGAGCGACAACATTGTGAAAGCCACGTTTCGTTCCCTTTCAGCTTGCCTCCACCATGCTTCTGAAGTCCAGGATGCTGGACTGCCACACATGGTCCGCTTGCTAGACACTCTGGAGGGGGTATGCTCACAATTCTTCACGAATTACAGATGCTGTAACCAGCACTTCGTGTTAGTGAGCCCTGGTAGGTACAGACTGGCAAGAGGACTTGACAGATATGAAAGAGCGTATGAAAGAAGGGAATACGCCTTTACGTCACTCGTCATTCAGCATCACGTTGTGGAATACATGCGGGCCAAAGTCCGCCAAAGGCCTCACCGGGTGGCTTTTCTATCAACAAATGTCAAGACGAAGATCAAGCCCATCTTCCAAAAGACGATACTCGGCCGTGAAAAAGGCAAATACTCCGACCCAAACGCGGGCGCAGCGTTACAACTCGACGGGCAGCTGCATGACGCGGTGGTCACGACCCTGCCCTGCCCGGCAACTGTCCAGCTGCTGCTCGAAAGGGGTGCAGACCCACAATACACGCACAAAGGCAGGGCCCTGAAGGAGCCGGGCTCTTACTGGGAGCTCGCCCTGGCGGCGTACATAATCGTGTACCGCGAGAACCCGAGCCAGGAATACGTGTGGGAGCAGGTTGTGCGGCAGATGGTCAGGCATGGGGCCCCTGTCAGGAGGAGCGTTGTGCACAAGGCCCTTCGGATCGCTCAGGGTGTGCGTTCCGCCGGTGGAGAGGATTGGAGCGAGGCTTTGTGTGATGCGGTGGAGACCAATCTGAAGCTGATGAAGCAGGAGGTATAGATGAGGAGCGACATTTATGATACGGTTGTCGCTACTCCACCGAGCCCAAAGAATGAATCAATTTTGAGTGACAAGCTGCTTTAATGGAGAGAGTAGATATTCGCACCCGTAAAAACGGAGGGTACACCCATACATATCACCAGCCCTGTTTACACAGCACACATAGTAATGCACCCAACACCCACACACCTAATACCCATATACCAATACCCAACACCTTTACACCCATATGCTTAACACCCATACACTCATCACCCATACACCCAGTATCCATACACCTGGGCACCCAGTACCCATACACCCAATCTATACACACCTAATATACTAGGTGTTGGGTATGTGGGTATTAGGTGTATTGGTGTTGGGTGTTGGGTGTGTGTGTGAATAACCTGGGTGATATGCCCTACGGTAATGGGCTGTAGCTGTGGCGTGAGTGATATACGGGTGTACCATCCGTTTTGGCGGGTGAGGATATCCGTTCTCTTAATGAAAGGATGGTGTCGTTTTCAATCTGTACACATATGCTTCTTACGCAGTATGCATCCAGTCCCTTCATACAGTGATAAACGCTTAAACGCCTCTATTAATGAAAGGCTAAGCTAAATCCGCTGCCTTTGACTGGCTATTGCCCAACGAAACTAAGACTGCGATGGAGTCGAGACACGATCGTAGTGTAATTGGGCTCATTCTCAAATGTCAAGATGCCATGACGGATGAAGAAATCAAGAACCACCTCCCCATTAGCCGGTGCGAACTCGCCATTGGCGAGGGCCTCCTTGAGCTGATCGATTGACATCAGGGCGAAACCCTCGGCTTCACTATCCCCAGGAACTGGTACCAGGTCGGCTGGGATCTTCATCTCATACGTGAACTGAATCTCAGGACAGAGCAGCCCCTTCTCGCCCTTGCTGCGCTCGTCCGTCAGACACAGACAGCTGATTGTGCCCACGGCAGTCGCCATGCTTTTGGTTAATGCGGTGTCGAACGAAGCCTCCTCGCTCGCCTCCCGGACCAGACACTCGAAGGGGGTCTCGCCAGTGGTCAGGCTGCCGCCGACGGTGCTGTCCAGCATTCCTGGGAACGTGCGCTTGGTCTGCGCCCGCCTGGATATCCACACGCTGTCCTTCTCTGTGTATGCCAACAGCTGTACGCCGTAGGTGACGACGCCGAAGAGAGGGGCGGCGATGCGCTCGATGCTGAGCACGACATCGCCTGTGGGACCGAAGACGGGGCAAGACTCGCCAGTCCACAGGCTGAGAAGGTGGAAAGTCCCCTTCCGCTTCTCCCGGAGCAGTGTTTCACGAAGCCTTTGAGTTCTCTCGCTTTCGCTTTTCCCTAGTAGCTGGATCTCTCGGGAGTCATGGTCGACCTTCCAGCGATCTTCTTCCCATGTAATGGAACACGCTGTTTCTTGAAGGAGGTGTCCGTATGTTCCTGGCAGTCCGGCAAGCTTGAAGCTGTACAGGAGCTGGGGGTTTGGTGGTGATCTGCTGTTTGCTCAGAATGGGTTCAGGACTGCATATCACGGCTTAGACAGAGGTGCTGGGAAATTCCAGACTGGTGAACTTACTGGTCACAGTCGTTGATGAGATCAATGTTTGATTTCAAGTGCTTGTTGGCCATGATTGAGAACACGGTGCTGACAGCCGATGATGGTCGAATGGATCTGCTTGCATTTTCCTGGAGAGCGAGGTAATGAACCCAGTATGACTAAAATGAGGTTTATCATGTGTCAGACGAGGCGTTGTCGTGAGTGGCTGGTTGTTATGAAAAGCAATTTTGCAGCTTGAGGCTGGATGAAGCACAAGTCACTTGCGACAGTCTCTCACAAGTGTTGAAATGGGATATGGAGTGACTCATGAGCGATGAGGGTCAATATTTACTTCCTAATCAGTATTCATCTTTGGAATAAGGCTACTTGGGCAAAGCCTAAGGAATGATCATCGGGCCTTGTTGCCACGCTTATGCTGCCACGTCAGTACGGCCATGTGCTTACCATTCCATTCGAAGTCCATAGATGAAATTGAGAATCTGTCAAGATAGGCTTGGTTGAGTCAGCGGGTTTCTATACATCATTTTGCCTCGATGGAGGAAGTTGTCACAGTCTCAAATGTTGAACCAGGCATATTGGCATCAGATTTTGTACAGACTTAATCAGATTATGGTAGAAACGGAATCCAATTTGAATGACGATCGATTTTAACATCGATAAACCGTGAGAATATTTCATCCAGTGCCTCCTATTGAAAGAGGTCACGACCAGATCAACGCCCGCGGGCACGGGCGACTTCAGTAGTACTTGCGGCTAGCAAACTCCACCACCTTACCCTGGACATCAAAAATGGCCACGACGTTCTGGAGGAAAACAGTACCGAGGGTGTATGGTCCTGTCCACCCGCAGTCGGTGAAGGCGGAGTAGCAGGACTGATTCTGAGAGGGAGTCAAACGGCCCATGACAAGGTCTTCAGGGTTGAGCCAGAAGGGAGTGTCGGAGATGACAACGGCTACGTCTGGGGCGATGGCGTCACAGTCGACGAAATAGACGCCGTAGGCGGCGTTGTACTTCGCTGGTGGGATGTACGAATCTGCAATGTAGTTTGCTGTGTCTGCCTAACTGTTAGAATGAAAGTCTAGTGCTTACAAGCGGCGGGTGGTATTAAAGTGAATGGTCGAGAGGGCTGTGGGAATAGGCTCACCAGTCGGTACGCAAATGAAAGGTGTGCCGCTGTCGATGTTGTATGCGATTTTCCTGTACTCGAGAACGGTTTCTTCGAACAGCCAGACGTCTGATATGATTGTGTAGAATGAATAATCAGGCCGCGAAGCAGGTTCATGATTGACGACCGCCTGGAAAGATCAGCGGATGAGCATGCCATGTACCTGATCAAGTAGGACACGAGCATTGGACGAAGCGAGTCACTCACAACAATGATATCTGTCTGTGCGGTCGAGTTCCAGTCGACGCCGGGGACGTCGTCGGGGACTCCACCAAAAACGATCACACCTCCGTCCTCTCCGCTCGCAGGCCTGTTGAGAGCGAGGCTGAAACCCTCTCCCATAAAATCCTCACCGCCCGTATTGGAGATGACAGGGGGGTACAGGACTGGTTCGGCGCCAATATCCGAATCGATGAAGGCTTTGGTGAGCCCCGGGTATGCGAGCCCCAGCACCCCGGAGCTGGGCCCGCGACCGTACCACCGCGTTGCGTTGGCGGCGAGGCCAACAATCTGGTTCGTCACGCGTAGACCACCCACGGTCACGTTCATCTGGCCGAGAGTCCCGTTGACGGTCCGGTTGCCCCAGTACTCTGTGCTGAAGTGCATATTCTCAAAGGCTGTCATGGGAAAATCGCCCTGAAATGGAGGACCGAACACACAGAAGTCATCCCCCCCTCCAGCGTCCTCCCCGCCGTAGCCCGTGGCCTCTACGCATTGGGTGGCTGTGGAAAATGCCCAAGTGTCGCTGCTCCCCGTATCGAGGACCAAATTGAGCTCCTGTGTGCCGAACGTGACGTTGACGCCGTACTGGAGCCCATGATCGAGGTCTGTGATATTCTGAATTCCATCCCAGCTGCGAGTAACACGCAGGCTAGTGGGAGCGCCGGACTTCCCAAGAGGTCTCCCATTGTAGCGATGCAGGTGGGAGTAGTTCTGAGTCCTCTTGAAGCGGTTTATGGCTCCTCTCTCACCCCAGTTCTGGGGAGCTGCGGGTTCATGTCCGGACGAGTTCCCAGGAAGAGGAGTGGAGCCGGCAAGACGAGCCTCCCAGAGTGAAGTCCCAAGAGGAGGAGGTACGGGAGGTATGATCGCGGCACCAACCAAGGCCATAAAGCCCGTTGTCAAGAGTAGTTGAAACATATCACTTAGCATTGGGAAAAATGCCTTGAGACACGGGCACATTCACGACTTGAAGACAGCTACAAAACCTTGCATGAAATATCCCACGAGCGCTCCGATACAGATGCTCGAAGGAAGATGCATTCTCGCCGAATGCACACTTGGGCAAGAGGCCGGCGATACTGAAGCGAGCGGGTGCAACCGACGCAAAACCTCAGGCAACACAGTTGGCGATGTTTGCTCGTGTTTCTACTTCGCAAACAAACATTTGAACCCGCACTCACTTGTTCCCGTCGTTGTCTCGCAACCAGCAGTACCACAGCGGCTGCTCATGAGCACCACCTTGGCAGAAAATTTCTCATTTTCCCAGGCGCACCAACCACAGTATCTCCGTAGATGATACGGTCTCGAGGCCGGGTGATGGCTTGCAGCTGGCCTCAGCTGTGAGCACAAAGGTACAACTTGCATGACAAGCGATGCTTACGTGCGCAAGCAAGCGGGAAGGAGGTTGCGGTGAGGCTCACCAGCCCGTCCGTGAATGGTGCAGCCAGCAGCTGAAACTTGAGAACCCTTGCCTGATCTTTTTGCACCGTCGAAGTAGCCCGCCCCGTCAGCTCGTCGGTCCTCCGCGGCGTGACACGGGTGATGGTGTCCATGGTCAGTCATGTGGTTCGCGTGAGATGATTCCGCGGCTGACGAAGCAAGCAAGCACGACGCTTGTCAGGTAAATGCGCATGACACGTCGGAGTTCAGAGACAGCATCATTGTTGCAGTAGCCCCGGCTGGGTTGAAGATTCCGCATGGTGTTTTTTGTGCGTCCCCGGCGGGAGGGTGTGTTACATCCCCGTCACCTCAGGAGATTCGTTGCCCGATGTGCCCGCCCTGCAAGACATTGAAATCTCCACTTACACAGATTCGCGCATGACCCTGCATGGATATGGCGAGAGCCTTTGTCGTGTCCAAGGCTCAGCCGCACCCAAGTAAGTTCCTCCCAGATCGTCGGGACGCGATCGGCTGAGTGGAGGGTGTGTGTGCGTGAGAGGCATCCATCACGCGCTCAGCAAGCCCGGGCACGCCCGACGGACATCGCGATTCTTTCCGGGTACCTTGGGCAACAGACAAATACGCCGCCTGACGACGGTTGCCGCGGGAGATGATCAACGTGGCGGTGACGTGGTGCCCAACCGCACACGTAGGAGGCTGTGATGCACGACCACCTGGCTGAGACACAGTACCGCGGCCTTGGGAAAAGCAACACGAAGCTGTCAGACTTGCAGGATCATTGTGTCTATTGTTACCCACGCGGGCGGATAAGTGAGGCTTGAGGGAGCACACAGATCCGGCCCGTAGGGGAAGGGTTGTCGCACAGCAGGCCTTCGTGCGACTTGCTGAGGCCACATCATCTGCCGTGCGCTCCCAGCTGCTTTTTGTTGGGCATGAAAAGATGTGGCAAATGCAAGCTCGAAAATCTCGAGCTTATGGCATGTCATCATCTTTCCCTTACCTCCAAAATGATCTGCGGTGAAATGGAGGCCATCGACAGCTGTTCGCCCAGCGTAGGGAATGCTATATCACAGCATGCGGAGATTCCGAATTCTTAAAACACCGATCTCAGGATTCAGACAGAAGCCCAAAAATTGGCTTCTGACTGCTCGTGGAAATCGACTATCGACCTGCATTGAACTGAAATTTCTAGAAGAGAGGATGTAAGCTTTTAGCACCGCAGTCATCAGTCGTCCGGAGCCTTAGTTCCAGAACAGCCAATCTCTGGCTTGCAGGCTGAACGAGGACATGGTGTGTGAGGTCACCGGAGGCGTAAAGGCTGCCTGTGGCTGCATCTCCGCGTGGCAACATTGGTGACCTGTTATTAGGTATGGCCATCGGAAAAGTAGGAATGATGTTTTCATATGTCGACGCTGGAAAGGAAGGGTTGTTGCCGAGGTATGAAGAGCTGTGGTCGTTGGAGATGGTTCACTGTGGGGCCACGGAGTCGCGGCTCGGAGGGCATGTCAAACCGTCGGTCTTTGGACGTTTGGCCGGGGCTCCGATGTGCCGTGATCTTATCAGACCGTCAACGAACGCTGTATGCATACGTCAACTGAACAACAGAAGCCAATGGTTATATCGTGGCCCAATTTTCCTTCTTGTTTTGAAACTATTTGATGAACTTTTGGTGGCCTTGGTGGGATTCTGCCCAGGCAGACCTGTTTCCCACCCAGATAACTGTCTACCAAGCGTCAGCTCTGAGAGGGCGAAGGAAGACACGGACTGTCAGGGCCAAGCCGTAGGATTTGTCGCCAGCTGGACCAACGCGCCTTAACCCAGCCTCTACATAGTCACGCCTCCGCGCAGATTTCTCAGCATCAGAGACAACTTCCAATTGTACCAACTCCTCTCGACCTTCTGCAAGCCCCAAGTCGTCTACACCATGGCAGCCACAGCGCCAGCGTCAGCGCCAGCCTCGGCGGCACAGGGAGGCCTGCCGGGCTTCACAAAGATATCCAAAGTGGTGTACCTCTACCGCCCAGCCCAGGACGACCAGCAGCGCCAGGCCCGAAAGTCATCGGCCTCCTCCTCCCCATCATCGCCGAAGCTCATCGTGCTCGCCGGTTGGATGGGCGCCCGCGAGCCACACCTCGCAAAATACACCACCAGGCTGCAGGCTCTGTACCCGGACTCGCCCATCGTGGTGCTGCGCTCGTATGTCTACCACTTCACCACCAAGGTCTCCTCCCATCCCAAGGAGATCGCCGCCGCAGTGCCCGTGATCAAGTCCATCATGGCCGACAACGCCGAGGGAGAGGACGAAGACGGCGAGCCTTCCATGCTCGTCCACCTCTTCTCAAACGGCGGCTCGGCGGCCCTCCGGCACCTGCGCGAGCAGTACGCCGCCTCGGGCCCGCGTTTCCCCCGCCACGTGACGGTGTACGACTCGGCGCCGGGGAAATTCCAGTGGCAGCGCAGCGTGACGGCCTTCATGGCCTCCGCCACACGGCTGGCGGCGCCGGCCCGGCTGGCGATGCTCGTCGTCGTAAACTGCCTCTTCGCGCTCTACTGGGCCGCCCACGTCCCCTGGGGCCGCCCGGGCTACCTCGACCGCACCTGGCTCGCGCACAATGACCGCGCGGCCAACCCAGCCGAGGCCCGCAGGGCGTACATCTACAGCGACGAGGACGCGCTCGTGGACTCCCGCGATATCGAGGAGCACGCGGCTTCTGCAAAGCAGAATGGATTTTTGGTTGCGGCGCTGGAGAAGTTTGTGGGCAGCGCGCATGTTGCGCACGTGCGGGTTGATGAGGCGAGGTATTGGAGGGTTGTCAAGGACACTTGGGAGAATAGTTCCTAGATCTCGTGAGATTGTATTAAGGACTGCGTCACACGACGAACCAGAGGACTCTTGTGGGAAATCTTTCTTTTGGCCTAAACTTTGTCTCCTGCTCATTATAGAATCTAGTTTATCCTGAGAGCCCGCGTGCCTGCCTGGGTTCGTACCACTAAATCTAAAGAGATTGCAATGCATCTAAGAAACCCCCAATGTAACCAATGTAAATGCGAGTAAACGTGAAGTATTCATATAGTCGTTGATGTCGTTATTCGTCCCACACCCACCGCATCGACTCGTGAGAGCCCAGCCTACCCCTTGACGGCCTCACCAGCCAGTTTCCACCGATCACCAAGATTCCTTCATCATCGAACCTTCCTCCTCTTGCTGGTGTCATGCCTGGAATGGTGGCTGGAGCCTTTGCTGCTCGAGGAAGAGCCGCTGCCGGAGCTGCTCCCACCTGGGCCGGCGGCGCTGCAGGCTGGGATCAGCAGGTCTTCGTTGTAGGGCTGCTGGTCGTCGGCAAGGCTCATTGCGTAGCTACACGAGGCGCACTCAAGGGCCGGGTCGTGCTGGTCCATGTTGACGCCTCTCCTGCAGTCGCCGAAGCCGCCATTGTTCTTGGCCTCGAGACACGACACGCTCTGCTCGAGCTCGGGGATGGTGTAGTACTGGCCACAGCGGATGCAATTGCCCGAGAATATGACCATGCGGCACATGGTCACTGTGGGTTGATATGGCTGTGCGTGCGGTGTGGAAATGGGATGCAGAGGCTCTTTTGGTGAGGTTTTTTTCCCTCTCTCCCTACTCTGGGGTTTTGTTCAAGTGGAAGATTCTTTTCTCCTGGAGTATATTGTTAGTTCTTATGTCTTTCAAAAATTTCGGAGAAAGTAACATGGTTCAGTTCTGTAAGCTTACAGGATGAAATAATTTTGTTTCTCCGTGGGCAGTGACGAGCTTGTACTGTGCTGCGGTGTCCTTGTTGTTTGGGTTACCGAAGGCTTGGGTCGATGGATAATGTGCCGAGATGGAGGTGGGGCTGGGTACCAGGCAGCTGGGACGGTCGAGTTGGGATGGAAGTAAGGTTTTCCTGGGAGCTACTACAAGTCTTGACGGGAAAGGAGGGGCGGAGCAGGCCTTTTTGAATCCTTCTGTAAAGTGACATCTGGTGCAAGACGCCGTAAATGTTGTACAAAGTACAAAGGGAAGTCAGTGAGGTCGCGAGCGAGCGAGCGAGCGAGTGCATGTGATGGGAGGGAAACAAAGGAAGGCAAAGAGAGAGAGAGAGAGAGGCAGTGGATAGTCCAGGATGAAGACGTGAACCGGGCCCGTTTTGGCGACCGGCTTCCTTGTGCCTTCTAGCCCCGGGCTAGCAGTTCTCGGAGTCGAACCATGTCCTGTATGCCCAGGTTGATGCTCCGGGCATGGTGTGTCTCTGCAGAGGTGGGTGTGTCCACTGGCAGGACAGCCTCCTCGTGTGTACCAGCCGAGAGGACGGTGCTAGAGTGCCGTGGTGCCGTGTCAGGCTGGCTAGTTCCTGGGCTCGGGCTGTCTGGAGTCTGCAGACTGGGATGGCAGTCTGGGATGGGAGTCTGGTTGTCCAATTCATGGATAGCTCTTGTTTGCCCGTCTTGTTTCTCGCTATTAGCGCCGTTGCTGTAACCCGGGCCCGCGATTCGTCAGCCAGCGAAAGAGAAGAGGCATATGCAGAGCCTTGATTTGTTCGTCAGCGTGCAGCTACTGGTAAGAGGTACTGGTAAGAGGTACTTTTTGGCACCATCAGAATCTGCAATCCTGTCTCAGCCGGGCCCAGTCCTCTGGGTAGCCCATGCCAAGGCTGGCGCCACCCGCCCTGGTACAGCCCCAGGGACAGGGGCTCGAGAGCTGAGGGGGAGGGGGCCAGCAAACATGCAGTGTACCTCGACCGTGTCGACGACCAGCTTCGAGCTTGGGGTCCAGCAGTGCAGCCGGCCTGGCTGGTTGGCGGTGGAACTACCGCGACTGGTCGGGCACTTGCATGCCATATGCGCAGCCACGCGCAGCCATGCAAGTGTGTTGTGCTGTGCCGTGATGTGATGTGCAATTATTTATTTGCGTCCCAAGGTTGTGTAGTATGCTGTGCCATAATGCTGCCACAGTGTGTTATGTGAGTGGCTCGATGCTGGTGTGCTGGCGGGATGGCGGGCTGGCCTGTCGGGTCTGTCTGGTTGGTGCACACTTGCTTTGCAATAAAGACGTGCGGCCGTTGGCTCCCAAACTCGGACCCCAACCTTCAGCTGCCTGTAAGCGAAGACGGGAGTATGCAGACCAGGATCCCGGGAAGACCACTTAGAGGTCCTGGCCGCGTGCTGCGCTGCATAACAACTTCCCCGACGTTTGATTGTCATGATCGCCGTGCTCTGCATGTCGTGTTGAGCCGGGCGAGGAGAGCTCGTTCAACATGTGCCTGTCTGTCTATCTGTCTATCTGTGTTTCTGCCTGCCTGCGCCCGCAGGCAAGTGTGACGCTGTCCTCAAGAAGCAGCCAAAATGCGTTGGGAAAGTGGGCAGGAAGGCAGGAAGGACCCAGGTACTGCAGGCAGAGACAGGAAAGAGAGACCCGGCGAGCTGGGGAACCACCGAGTATCCTTCCCCTCGGTTCATCCAGCTCCTCTCTCCTTCTTCGTCTCCACCATATGCCTTTTCTCCCTGCCCCTCTCTCCCACCACCCACCGCATTCGGGGGGCCAGCAATGTCTTGCATGCTTGTTATGCGCGCTAAGGGAAGGGGTGCACAGAAGGCAACGTCACAATCAAATCAAATCAGATCAACCCCTCTCCTCCCCTCCCCAAACTCAAGCCAATTGAGCGGGCTTCATGTCCTCTCCCGGCAATCTGGGAAGGATTCGCTAGACTCTGCCTAATTTTTCCCAGTTGGCTGTCCCTCAGAGCTACCATGGAAGCTAGTCCTGGATGGTTCCTCTGCCTCGGGTCCCAGCCCACCGCCTCCCATTCGTCGGCCAATGCCACCCGACGCCTCCCTCTCACCCACCACCTCACCCCTACATAGCTTCGATCTGCCTTCGAGAATCACTTGGCCGATGCCACTGTATCGAGGCTAGTCGACTCGAAGCCGTAGCACCGAAGCCCATTCCGAGCCTCCTCCTGACTCTGCGCTGCGACTCCAATATCAACACCGCCATTTGGATATCTAAGCCGCTGTATAGGCTGCGTCATCCTACATCTGGGCTGCTGTATTGGGACTGGGCAGGAACCCAAAGGCCCCCACTTCGACCCCGACTCCCACATGAGAAATGCTGCACGTTTCTGGCGGCGTACTCGCAGCCGTCTGCAGGTGCCCATTGGAGCCAAGAGTCCACGCGCGTTTGGGTTATTTCCGCGTGCGTACAGCCGAGTTTGTCGCGAGATCATCACACTGAGGAGCCCGGCCGGCCAGGCAGCCAGGGCTAGTCAAGCAGCAGAGAGAAAAGACATGTCGTGTGGCACGATGATGACCCTTGCAACTACTTCATCAGGGCTTGCGTCAAGAGAAGCCAAGTATGGTCCTTTCGCTCCCACGAGCCTCTTGCATGATTCTGGCCCAAAAGCAGTAACGACTTTCACCCATCCGTCTATCACGCAGTCTTGGGTCTCGGCCCCCATGGGGGCGAGGAGGGCACTGCGCAAAGGCTCGCCTTTGAGGCCGGCCCACACGTCGTCCATCTTTCACCCATCGTGTCGAGTACCAGTAAACTGGACCGCACAAGTACCGAGCTTCATGTTGGGAGCCTGCGATCTTCAATGGGCCCCGCCTTCGTAACGACATCAGCACGGCTGGAGCCTAGTGACGATGGCTTACTTTTCTGCGCAACAGCCAGACAGACAGGTGTCCATTTAGATTACATACCAGCCACACAAGCTTCACCCTGTGATCGAATCATCGAGGCTCCGAACAACCCGAAACCGTCTCCCAGTCTTCGGGGTTTGCCCTTCCTTCCCACCAAACCACAGGCTTCTGTCGGGCTCGGGGGCCGCCTTAGCTCGCGCCTTGGCCCAGTTTTCGTCGACGCGGTTTCTGGACTTTGAATCTGGCGTAAGCCAGCCACAAGCGGGCTTAGAACGAGTCCAACGACCCGACTCTCTGGGAACGGCGTCTCGGGCGTGAGCCGTAGTATGACAAGAGGCAAAGCGCCTCCCGGGGCCACTTGAGGCTGGAGGGGGTCACAAGCAGCAAGCAATCTTTTAGTGCCGGATCTAACTCTCGAAACGCCTCGAGCTGCAGGGTGTCGTCGCACATGGCGTCCTGCGATTTGTTCCCCGCGACGGTCTGAAGCAATAGTCTAATGCGAGCATGGACTGGCTTGGCACTGTAAACTTCTCACCTCACTCGAGCTTCTTTGCCCCAGGACAGGTGGTGAGTGGTAAGCTATATCCGCAGGCCGCTATGTACAGGGCCACCCTTTTTTACCCTCTCCTTTTCCCTGCTGCCGGCAACACAGGCGGTGACGACGACAACACCATCACGCATACGCGATCTTGAATACCCAACCGAACTCCTCCGATGATAGGGCCTCGGCCGAGACATCAATGGCCAGATACCCCTCCGGCGACGTCTTCCACGATAGGTCATCCACTCCCGTGGCGTTCACACCAACCATCGAGATTGTGTCTCCCTCTAGCACCGGAACTGTGGCGTTTATCCAGACGTGCCCGTCGTCCGCGACATCCGGATGTTCAAGGAAGAGCACATAGAAGGCCTCATCCGTCTGTGTAAATCGGACCTCCTGCGGGCTAGCAATCTGCGTCTGTACGAACCAGTATGTGGTGTTGAACACAGCTTCGGCGTGAGCGTGTATCCATTTCCCGGCCTGACGCAGATTAGCCACCTCTGCCTCGACGATCGTCCCATCTGCTCGCGGCCCAATGTCCAGTAGTAGGTTCCCGTTCTTGGCGACCATGTCCACGAGCGAGTAGACGATGGTAGAAGCATTCATATAGCTTTCTGCGGGCGTCTGTGCGTTGTACCCGTAGCTGTATGGGTCCATACCCTGGTTCGACTCCCATTTATGCCGCTGGGCCGACGAGTAGGTGCTGTATTCGGGGGTCTCAAAGTCTGCGGCCTGGGCTACACCGCACCGACTGTTCATAACAACCTGCCTGTCCTGGTCCCGCGCCCAGTTCCACCACTCCGAGGCGAACTCGGCTGTCTTGTTGGCTGTTCCGGCATCGCACCACACTTTTGGATTGGAAGTCAGCAATTGCCTCTTCTGGAGTACTTTGTGACAGGAATGTTGTCCCAGTTAATTCGGGGCTCTTTGTCCGTACATCTCGGACCATGTGGCCCAGTAGGATCTCCTGGACACGTAGCAGATTCCCTTGAGAAAGGTGGAAGGATTTCATCCCTGCTGGGGCCACTTACTTATGTCTGAGCCGTACTTGTAAGCGAGAGCTTCCATCTGAGGATACATGAGGTCCTCCACAAAGTCCCCGATGGGCAGCTTGCCGGTATATGGCTCGGTTAGATTTGTAAAGGGGTTGGTCGCCGGGATGCCCACCCAGCTCGTCGAGCTAATGGTGTCATGTTGGACGAAACCATAAGGGCCAAAGTCAGGATTGTACCACTCCGGAAGTGAGAAGTAAGTGCCACGCTTCAGCGTTGGCTGGTACGTGGCCGCGGCATCGAAGAGCTCCTGGACAATATCCCGCCCAGGGCCGTAGTTGATCGACGACCGGTTCGACGCGTCGCCTGCATCGAACAGCGCAAAGCCGTCGTGGTGCTTGGTCGTCAGGACGAAGTAGGTGGCGCCTGCCTCGGCGAACAGGTCGACCCACTCCTTGGGGTCCCACGCGGCCGCGGTGAAGTTTGGAAACCCGTCGTCGTAGTTCCAGTCCGGGCCAAACGTCTCGAGACGGTACCCGTAGCTGTCTGATTTGTCCGCCTGCACGAAGTGGTTGTTCGAGTACCACCAGAACCACTCGGCATACGTCTCGTTCGGGGCAACTCCCCCGTACCCCGGCACCGCGTAGGGGCCCCAGTGGATGAATATGCCGTACTTGGCGTTGTCAAACCACTCCGGGGACTCGTGCTTCGCGAGACTGTCCAGGTCTGCAGTGAAGCTCTCAAACCCGATGCTAACCCCGGGGAAGCTAGCTGTCTGGTTGGAGCTGCCCGCCCCGTACAGGGTGACGGTCACCGTGGTGCTGTTCGCGGACCCACTGACGCCGACGTTGACGCGCTTCTGGTCGCCGGGGCAGAGCCTCTTTACGGACCCCGTCTCGGCGGTGCTGACCCCGAGACCGCCCAGCGACACCGTCAGCCCGGAGCCCGAGACACACTCGCCCCCAGCATTGTTAAGAGTGACCTCGACGACCTGGTTCCCCGCCTCGGTCCACTTCTGCGTGGGCCGCACGCTCTGGACCTCGACCGCCGCACCGCCTGCGGCGGCTGCCTCCCCGCCTATGACGAGGGACATGGAGAAGACGTGGACCCTTCCCTCGGTGGCATTGTCGGCGACGGGCAGCCGCACGGCCTCCAGCGTCCTGGTCGGGTCCAGGTAGCCCGTGAACTCGAAGATCTGGCTCGTGTTCCAGTCCTTCCCCTTCGGGGTCCAGGTGAACGGGGTGATGAGCTCGCCGTTCATGAGCGTCAGGAAGCTGAAGAAGGGCAGCGCGCGCAGCTCGGCCTCGGCCTCGGTGCCGTCTGCGTACAGGTATGTCAACGAGTGCGAGGCTATGGCGTCGCGGGCGTCGTTGGCCACGAGCATGCTGACCGAGAAGGGCCTGCTGCTGCTGTTTCCCGGCACCGCCACCGGGATGGTCTGGCCGGAGCAGATGAGGTTGTCCGGCTCCAGGGGCCCCGTGTAGCTGGGGAAGTCGTACAGGACGCCTGTGGTCTTGGACGTGTAGATGCCATCCTGGGTGAGGTGGTTCAGAGGTGGGTAGGAGCGGTTGAGGGTGTTCTCGAACGTCGTCTCGTTCGGATACGTCCCGAAGGCCTTGTTGTTGAAGTACGGGGTCAGGTCGACTTGCACAGAGTGGGCCGCGATGGCTGCACTGGCAAGATACAAAAGGCCTGCCAACGCCTGGGAGGGCTGTCCCGTGATGTGATTCCTCATCCCGACCGTCTGTCTGCTCTCAGTCTGGCGCACGCTCGGTCAACGACAGTCGAGGTCGAGCGCGCGGTGAGAGGAGACATGGCGTCGCATTCATATTGCTATATTGCTCTGCTTCGCGAGAATTGCTACCGAAGCGCGACTGCCTATCAATCAAGCTTTCGGAGGTGGTATCGTTGCCGTTGCCGTGCGCGGCGGTTCGAAGATACCACGATCCGGCCGACCTCGGGACGCGTGATAAGCTGCCCTGATGTGCCGCGCGAGTGCGATGCCACCGACAGGGGCCGGCCCGGCTCGTGGACGCTTGTTCCTGCGGGCTGCCAGGGGCCGTTGGACCTACTGCGGATCCCAGCAATTGGGTTATGTCTAGCCTGTCTACATAGGTACCGTACCATGCGGAGGAGATAGCGGTGGGAGCAACGTTACCTAGACGTTCCTCCGTTGGCCTAATTAGCCCACTGAAAGAATTGAGCAGGGGAGGGGGTTGTTCTGGAGAAATTGACCTTAATGTACTCGATATCAGGTGACAAATTAACGAGAACTTCAGGATTCACTTTACATGGCGCCCCAACCACTCGCGAAATTGCAGCTTTTCTGCAGAACGCGCGACCCGGCCCTCATTGAGTGGACGGATAAGTGGCGGGTGGGCAAGCCACAATTTAAGTTGCTGTGCGCATGTAGTCGTAGATCACTAATCTCATACCTGATTTTCGGGGACATCGTGCCAGCCGTTTATCTGCATCAGTTGGCCTTCTGCGCAAGCAATTTTGTGGAGAGTGTATTGACCCGTTTGTCTTTCTTTTTTGATTTTCTGGACCCCTCGTGAAAATCCAGGGATTTATCTATAGATTTTCTAGACATATGAAAACCACCCGCGTGGTACATCAAGATTTTCTGTCACTCTCGCAACTTGTTTGCATCACCGCCAGTTCCGACGGAGGTCTGGTGGGCATCGGCTGCTGTAGTTTCCCGGGCGAAGGCACCGGTACCAGTTCGACCTGTGACTCCTCGTGCTCCGGGACGTTGTGCGACCTCACTGTCCACTCCGTCTTGACCTTTATGTGCTTCCCAGACGAGTTCAGTCTCCCAAAGGACCACTGCTTGGACCCAGCACCACCCGAGATGCCTGTGTAGTCTGACTTCTGCTGGGTGGTGCCAAACACCTTCGGGAAGACGGTGGCTATGAGCGAGCGAATGGCGGGCATGCACGCGCAGATTACCCCGACCGGCACCTCGATCGTCGACCAGTAGCCGACCTCGACGTAGTCCTCTGTGCCTTGTTAGAGGGTTTATCACTTCAGGGAGAAGAGTGTTGGCTCACGTGTGACGTTTGACGTATTTGCGTATTTCGCCAAAGACTGCAGTCTAAGAGCACTAACAATGGTTACACTGGAAATGGTCAGTCGTTTGATTCCGGGCTCAAGGCTGCACCGCAACACTGGGTGAGGGAGGAAATTTCTTACAAGAAACCGACACAGAACATGGACAAGATCTGGATCTTCTTTCGTAGCGACAGAGAGAGCCCAGCGAGTTCCGGCAATGGCAATATAATAACCGACAGATCCAGGACAAGGTTCAAGGCAGCGGCCATCCATCCTTGCATGTTGATGTCGTTACATGTGGCCTCGAATGTCTTGTCCCACGCAAGCCACGCACCCGCTATCGGCCTGCACTGGAAGATGGAGATGATCTCGAAGACAATCAGATAGGCTATGTTGAAGCCGACGAGAACCCAGATGGCGATTTTGACCTCGCGCTTGGGAAAGATTTTGAGGTAGAACAGGAGAATGGAGATCTTCGTGACGGGGAGGACGGCCAGATAGACGAGCTCGTCCCAGAAGTATAGCTGTTTCTGTACGTTAGCCTTGAGTCATCGCAGCTGGCCTCAACAATTTGAACACAACTCCAAAGGGAAAAGAACGGGCGATATTACTGACATAAAGGATTTTCGTGATATTATCCGGCTCAACTTCCCACATGTCTTTTCCCAGCCCGTAGTTGGCAACTGCACCCAGAGTTAGTCCGCCGCCCAGCAAAAGAACCGGTGATATTGAAAGACGTACGAGGAACAGATAGAGCCGCCAAAGGTATCATCAAGGCCTGTGGGAAGTCAGTTGTCGGTCTGTGCAAAGGGCCAACCAAAGGTGAGCACCTACGACTGCAACGGTCATGACCCAATCTTCTGGGCCCCAAGTTGAGTGTGCACCCACGAACACGCGAGCCGCCACTCTGAGGCAGAAGGCTATGAAGCCGAGTATGCCGAAAACGATGCCGATGATCCATACCAGCGCGGTCCGGTCTTCGCCTTCGACACCGCAAGTGTGTTTTGAGTATTTCTGAGTAGCTGCACAACTCTGTCAATGACTGGCCACAAAGACTGAGGTATTATCATATGGCCGATATGACACGATGGCCAGAGAAGATTATTCCAAGCAGCAAGGAGACGACATACCGAGTTGGTCCCTAACACTGCAGCTTTCCGCGATGCAAGCCGCGGCAGCTAGGTTGAGTTCTTTATTAAGGCAGATGCATGCCGTGTTTGTGAGGCCGCAAGTCGAGTGCTCCGCTACCGCGGTGACAATGCACTTAAGCTGTTGCAAGCATGCCGTCATTAGTATCATGTGACCACTGAAGCCAAACTCGTGTACGTAAGGAAGAATATACTCACACCGCAAGCTGGAGCAGAGGCTGTGCTGTCGGCCGCGGCTCCTAGTGTGATCTGGAATGCTGCCAGGAGCAGCACCCCGATGGAGAAAAGCTTCATGCTCGTGTGTTGGAAGCGGACCTCTGACGCGGTGGCCTGAAATTCTCCGGTAAAAAAAAAATAAGGTGTTGACACAGACTCCGATCACAGCATTTTCATAAGCACCGATATAAAGGAGTGTGAGAAGTGAAACAGGCAGGATGCAGAATTTCTGGAGCGGCGCGGTCATGGGGAATGTAAAGGAACGCCAAGTCGTCGCGACGTTATGCACATTTTGTGAACTGGAGAAGCAGATCATCGATCCAACAAATGCGGCTGCTCCATATCCATCCAGCCTTGAATTCGTGTGCGACGACGTCTCAATGCCCAGGGATCTGGGCACACATGGCTGGCAGGTACCCTTGATAACTTTAAGCTCCGCAGTGGATATAACGATCACCTAGACCCGCAGGCGTACGTGCAGCGCGTGGAGTAAGTAGCCCAGGTTGGCATACAGTATGAGAAAACTGGCTCGTCTAACTTACTTTGACTGACACCTTGACTGTGACCCTGCAGTTGCTTCCGTGTGGTGGCCCTCCACGTTCCGGGCCCATGAGCTCCTCTCCTTCTCGGCGCTGGCCGTCGTCGATCTCAATTGTGCGGTAAATGTCCCAAGTCCGGACCTCCCGGGGAGCACACGGAACGGGTTGACGGCAAAATGGCGTTACTCGCTTAAAGTGATGGGATTCCAAGATCGATTCGGCGACTCGGAACACAGATGTTGCTTTTGTCCGACACGAAGATGCAGTTGATGCTTCTACCGCAATGTTTGAAACCCCACGCGAAGCCAAGTGATTTGTCTCCGGGGGGAATCGATGCCCGTCATCATTTGTCACTTACTCGATAAGCCGCGATGAGATACTACTCCTTGATTTCAAATATGGCCTGTTTGGCTGGTGTTGCTAGAACTCTTAAGGCGTGTGTTGATCGCAAAGCAGACGACTAAAGTTAACCTTGAAATCAAGGCGCAGACCGGTCACTCACTCCTCGTCCACTCAGGCTCTACCATTGGACCCTATTTTGCCAGCCCAAAGGCGCCACCGCCGTGGTTTAACCGTGGAGACTGCGAGATCTTGCCAAGAGGGCCCGCAGGTTTCCACAGCAGCATCGGGATAACTAGTGACACACTGGAACAAAGCTCACCGTTCTTTCTGATGTACAGAAGTTGCTCTATCGCGAGCCTTACTTGTGGTCAATCCTAGTACGGTAGGAACGGTACAAAGGAGGGTGAAGATGATCTTGAATGACCTTTTTAGAGAGGTCACGACTCAGATGCAGCAGATTGGTGGCAGCGGACCTTAACTTCTAGAATGGTCCTTCTACCGGTTTCATCGCCCGGAATCCCAGCTCCTGTTCCCCACACACGTGTCCGCGCGAATCATTGGAACATGAGACTTGGCGGCCTGCTCAGTAAGCTGTTCCCTGTCCGCAGGATTGAGCGTTGTTACATGCACACGGCACATAATTTCTCCAATGCTTGTCTGTTGAAGAAAGAGGAAACGGGCCGAAGTTTGTTAAGCGAGTAGCAAATCAGTATACTGGGGTGTTGATGAAGCCAAACCAGCGGGCCAGGAAGGGTCCGGCGAGGCCTAGCTTTGGCTCACTTCCTGGAGTTGACAGTCAAAATACTTGTGATATTGCTATGTCGCACTCGTTCAACACGATGGGAATGAGGCTCTGCGAGCATGTTCAAGCACTCTACTACAGATAACTCTTTCTGCGTCACTTCTGATGTTGCCAAGACTGCCGAATCCATCCCCTTTTCACCCGCCCTCGACCTCAATCAAATCATGTAGATGATTGCTATTTTTTGACGGTCTGCTCATCATGACATGGTATACCCAGAGTTACTCGTAAATACTAGTAGTTCATCGTGGCACGAAGCTGTCATATTGGTTGAATTGAAGGATATGAAAGTAGGTGCGAACCTGTCTGAAGTGGACATGCGAGCGCTGGAAAGCCTCTGCGGATCCTGATAGGCCATGGAAAAATGTCTTTGACCTAGCCGGGGCACCATAAAGTGGAAAGTCTTGTGTACCCTGCTTGTCTGTCTCTATTCGGAGGATTGATCTCTCTCTTTTGGTAGCGTCTCCCCACAGTTGAACCTTTTCTGGACGTGCTTCTGTCTTACGCCGTGTAAGCAGAGCCATGCAATCTCGGGCGTCTGTTTTGGCTTGCGAATAGGCTCATGATGGGAAGTTTGCGAGCACGTCTCACCGCTTGAACGAGGAGCCACGACTATGTGCAATATTGAGATCGGCGAATCCGTCCCAGGGACTTGGGAACCCTTGCCATGCTTCATGGTAAATGCCGAAGTGGAGACCTCGTGGCAACCCAGCATTCATCGCAATGGCCAAAGGCCCAACGGGGAACGTGCTAGCTCCAAATTTGCGTGGGCCCCATCTCAATCTGTATCTTGCATCCCCATACAAGTAACGGCCTGGATCTGCTGGGACCCGGCCGCTATTCGACAGAAGAGCCTGGTTGTCCAAAAAGTCTTCCGTGAATGCCGATCTGATTCGATTTGTGATTGGAACAAAACCAACGAAACCTTCAGGGGGAAGTGGCAGGATGCCTCAAGCTGAGTACCACCCCGGTCCTCTGTCGAGGCGGGGACGTAAATTCCCCGAGATGTATCTTGCCTAATCAGATACGTGGCGTGGGCCAAGCGAACTTCATGTCCATCTTCGTACAAAGAAGTATCTTTGAGCGGATTGTCTGTCTACCACGTACACGGACATACCATGAAGGGCCGGGATTTTTTGCCTCACTTGTAACAAAATACTGTCTTATTCTCCTCTTTTGGTCTTACAGACTGCGCGCTTGTCGCTCATGGTCTCCTCGTCTGTTGCCGTACCTACTAATACTTGTATGCACTAAATCTTATGTCCCTGCGTAGCTACCTTAGCAGGTCAAGAAGGTCACAGTAAGGAGCAAGTATAGTAATGAATGACTGACGGACTTGAAGGCATCAATGTGCCTAGCTGAAGTAAAAAAATCTAGGTATGCAGATCTTGGATCCTGTAATGTCCAACCCCATATTCACATCAGCTACGTACGACTCATGGCTTGCCCTTTTTGGTCGCACTAACCCGACGAGTCAGCCAAGGCCCAGGACAAAATTGGACCGGAAGGGGGCTTCTGAGCTTTCCGGGGTTGACTGGATTGTCTCCTTTTCGCACTGTCAATTGTGTTTGGCTATACATTTTACCCCTTTAGTCTATCTCGTCTTGCTTTGCCGGGAGTCGTCCGCGATGCTAGGGGTCTCGCTTCGCGCTTGGCTGAATTGACGCAGTCGATCTTCAGGAGATTTGTAGGCGGGGAGCTGGAGGGGGTTTAAAGTCCCAAGAGACATCGTGATCTTCAATGAGGTAACCACGTCCACGTCAAGAGCGGAGTCCCATCATTGTAGTCAGGGGGTTGTACGAAGGGTGCGACATGAGGAAGCCTCCATCGCGGATGGACATTTCCGGCTCCTGTCCCCATGATCGCCCGGGTACTGATGAGACTTAAGCCAGCACTTTGGCACCTCTGTATTTGCGCTGGCGATCAGATTCCTATTTGAACTGTCAAGATAATGCCAAGTTGACTCACGTAGCTGGGCATCGCACCGCCGCCGGTATTCACGCTCTTTACATGCTTTGACACTCGTTTCTTGACACGCCCGACCCATTGTCTCTCCTTGCAGGAACCACATTCTTTCCATAAGCCAAAATGCGCCCCTCAGTGGCCTGGGCTGTTGTCTGGCTTCTGGCTGATTCTGCGCTGTGTGTATACAAACTATTGTCCGACATGGGCACTTTGTGATGATTTGCTAACGTTCAACGCAGCGCCGCTCCTTGGTCAGCCAAGAAGCCGCAGCGTACACACAATCCCTACCTCGGCCGCCGTGATGCTACCAACGCCACGGATGATATCTACGACTACGTCGTCGTGGGCTCGGGTCCCGGTGGCGGTCCTGTTGCCGCAAACCTCGCCATAGCAGGACACAAGGTGCTTTTGGTCGATGCAGGCGGCGACTCGGGAGACGATCTGATGGAGACTCTTCCGGCCTTGCATCTCTTCTCGACCGAGTTTGAGGACACGAGATGGAACTACTTCGTGAACCACTACTCGGACCTCGACCGCCAAGCCAGAGACTCTAAGATGACGTACGAGCTGCCCGACGGGAGCTTCTACGTTGGGCTTGATCCACCCGCGGATGCTACTCCATTGGGAGTGTGGTATCCTCGAGCTGGTACCCTGGGCGGTTGCTCTCGCCACAACGCTCTCATCAGCATCAACGCACATGACAGTGACTGGACTTACATCTCCGAACTCACGGGAGATTCCTCTTGGAGCCCGGACAGCATGCGATCTTACTTCGAGAAGATCGAAAATAATGCGTACTTGCCGAGTAGCATTGTGGGGCATGGATTCGGTGGATGGCTTACAACCTCTCTCACCTCCCTTTCGCTTGTGGCTGAGGACCGGAAACTACTTTCCCTCATCCTTTCCGCTGCCACGGCAGTCGGTCGAAATCTCCTCGAATCCGCAATCACTACCGTCACTGGTCTGGCACATGTTCTCCTGGAAGATCTTAACGCTCCCGGTGAGACCAGCAACACCGGACTGTACCAGGTGCCCCTGGCCATGAAGGACTCTGTCAGAGGTGGACCACGGGACTTGATTCTGGAGACGGCAGAGGCAGTGAACTCTGATGGGTCGCGCAAGTACCACCTGGATATCAAGCTGAACACATTGGTAAATAGAATTCGTACCAAGTGAAGTAAAGACAGTACACTAACCATCGAACAGGTCACCAAAGTCCGCTTCGACACAAGCGGAATAACTCCCCGCGCCGTTGGTGTTGACTACATGGAAGGCTCATCACTGTACCGCGCCGACCCTCGATCAGGATCGGCTTCTGCGACTGGACACGGCAGCGTTGACGCCAGGCGGGAGGTCATCTTGGCAGCGGGTGCTTTCAACACGCCTCAGCTTCTGAAGCTCAGTGGCGTCGGGCCGAAGTCAGAGCTGGAGTCGTTCGACATCCCCGTCTTGGTTGATCTCCCCGGTGTCGGAACCAACATGCAAGACCGTTACGAGGCCACTGTCATCGGCAAGACGGATAGCGACTTCGCTATTACCTCCAAGTGTACCTTCCTGCAGAGCACACCTGATGCCTGCCTCGAGGATTACCAAGCCGGCTTTGAGCCAATCACGAAGGGCGTCTACGGAACCAACGGCATTGCCATCGCGATTACCATGAAGTCGTCCGTTGCCGAAGACGAGCCGGATCTGCTGGTCTCCGGAGCCCCAGCCAAGTTCAAGGGTTACTTCCCCGGCTACGCAGCTGACTCCCTCGCGGACGCCCAGCACTGGGCCTGGATCATCCTCAAGGCCCACAGCAGGAACAACGCCGGAACAGTGACGCTCAAGTCTACCGACCCCCGCGATATGCCGAACATCAACTTCAACTACTACGACACGGGTGTCAACGGCAGCAACGCGGCCGAGAAGGACCTGCAGGCCACGTACGAGGGCTTCCAGTTCGCCCGTAAGGCCTTCGAGGACCTGATCCCCCTGGACGGCAGCTTCCCCGAGGTCTGGCCCGGCAACAATGTCTCCAGCGAGGCCGACGTCAAGGACTTCCTCAAGGACGAGACTTGGGGCCACCACGCGTCGTGCACCTGCCCCATCGGAGCCGATGATGACCCCATGGCCGTTCTGGACAGCAAGTTCAGGGTCCGCGGCACGGAGGGCTTGCGTGTTGTTGATGCCAGTGTCTTCCCAAAGATTCCTGGCTTTTACATCGCGTTGCCTCTGTATATTGTTTCTGAGAAGGCTAGTGATGTTATCATTGAGGCGGCGAAGGCTTCTTAAGCTCCAAAGACAACATGATACCAAACACTGGGTCCGAGCTAGCGGTCTTGTTTCAAGACCCCGATACCTTCTAAGATAGCATTATCGCAGCTTGTCACCTTAGCTAGTATATTGATAATATCCAAATATCTCGAACACCTTTCCATATTTTGCCACATGTGGTCTGCTGCCGCATCGAGATTTTGCCAAAGTGTCTTTCTATTTCCAATCTCCTGGGTGAATCCAGAGAAATTGGTAGCGTTTTCAAACAGAATAGCAAAGTACTGTATAGTCCCAAAAAAGGTCCGACATTTTACTTGCGAGACTATTCAAATGCCGTTGCTTGTTGCCATGATGAACAAGGACGTAGATTTTATCACCCCAAAGGCAATGCGAGACCATGAGATGACTCAAATTTTAAGAGGTAAATATATACATACAGCAAGTCAATGCCATTTCAGTTCCAAATAATGTCTCGCAATATACTGGAACAGGCATTTTCGATGGAATGTTGGTTCAATGAGTCTAATCTTTATGGTTCATTACATGTTGAGCTGGTGGCTAGAAATGGCTTCGTCCGCGACGGCTTGACAGCACCAGCACGAAAGGCACCAGAGACTAGGCACGGCCTGACACTAAGACTTTGGGTGTGAATTAGCAGCTTCTAAAACAACACTGGTTTGCAGAAGCAAATTGAATAGTCACTGTCTAAAGCCTTGCATAGCGAATTTGACTGCAATTCAATTGCCTATAACCTACATTGTCTCTTGTCTCACTAGGACAATCTTTGTCGTTCCAGCTTAGTAGAGAAACTTAAAAAAAATACAAATAGTCTTTTACATTGCCACAGCCCGAAAGGTACAGGGCACCTCGGGGTGGGAATCAAGTGACAAAAGCCCTGGAGGAATTCTGTCTTCACCGACGCCTTCCAAACCACACCAAATTACACCGAACCACACAGAGCCTGGACCTGCCTTGCACAACCAGCTTCCTTCCTCAGGCATACAGGACAGCCGCCCTCTCGCTACTTCTACATGAGTACAAACTCAGCCGGTCATGCACTTCCGGACTTTCAACCAATTTTCAAGAATTGGAAGGAAAGACTTGGGTACACGGAATTGTCAGCAATTTACTACACGCCATCGAACGCTGAATGAGGTCACAAGCCATCGCTGTCACTTAGTTAGCACCTGCCTATTTACCAATGTGCACACACAGGTTGTTGCTTGAATTTCCAGCAAGCCTTTGCAATATACTTGGACTTGCTTCCTTTTACACTTTCATCAGCACGCATATTTCTTCTTTGCCTGTCAGTGCCTCATTTCATCCAGAATCAACAGCATCACGATATCCACTTGCACGCACACAGCCACCCACCCGGCCACACGCCACACACACAAGATGCCAGAACCGACGTTTTCTGAATCAGAACACTCCGGGCAAGATGCCTCCGAGCGAGACCATCCCGAACCAGATTGGTCCAAGTCAGCTGCCTCCAAGAAATATGGCTCTAAGTCAACCAACGGCGACTGGCTCCGACCACGCATTACAGAGATCAGGTACAAACTCGACAAAAACAACCGGGAGCGACATGTCCGACCATTAATCAAATATGTCTTTCCGGATGGCGAAACGTACTATGAGCCCTGGGATGATGAGAAGGTCGGTTGTGTGGAGGTGGAGATGAAGCCCGAGATCAATGGAGTCGATTGGCGGTCCCGATTCCCGGTCAGGTTCATAAGCCCGACGGGACTTTTGATACTTCCATTTGGGTACACACAGGAGCAGCACATCCAGGTCTGGTTGCCTAATCACGAGCCAAGAAATGTCATGGCCCAGCCAACCCACCGCCAGCATCTCCAAGGCCAGTATCAAGACCAGCCTTTTCCAGAGCGCCCTTTTCCACACCAGGCTTTTCAAGGTCAAGCTATTACGAACCAGCTTCTTCCGAGCCAGACTGCTCCAGGCTGTCCTGCCCAATTCTCCTCTGCCCCGCGCCAATACCTCCATAGCCACACCCCTAGCCAGCCTCTCCTGCCACAGAACCCGCAACAATTCTTGGCAGAGGCCCCGTGCCCACAGCAATTCCAAGGAATGGACCCGTTCGAGATGCCCGCTCAGCTCCAGGCAGGACCGACAACTCCAGTCAGCTTGTACAGTGATAACATCGATGAGGAACAAGCTCCCCAGGTAGGTTATCAACGAGACAAGAGGCCTGTCCACCAGGTTGCCAATCAGCAAGTGAAGAGTATTTTATTAACTTCCCAGTATCAGCAGCTCGGTCATCAGCAAGACAAGGGACCTTCATTCGCTTCTCAACCTGACCAGATCTCATATCAGCAAGGCGGAGAGGCTCCACAGTCTACCAAAGCTCACCAGGTCGACTATCAGCAAGGCAATGATTCTCTGCTTGATCCACTCCTTCAAGGATGGAATTTTGATCCGAACATGTTTGATGGGTTTGTCGATCAGTATAACCTGGGCAATGTTGACATCCAGGACCCCTCTTGGGTCCCAGGTGGCGAGCTTGCTCCGTGAGACGTTGGAAACCAATGATGGGTGTGGGCGTAACCTTGGGTAGCTGCCAAGTTATGAGGTTCCCACGATATCTACCATCAGGCTTTATGACGGCTAGTTCATGAATTTTGTAGTTCCGTGCGAGCTTGGGCTTGAGATATGGATGGGATCCCACTCGCCCTTTCGGGCAGCCAGTTTTTTCATGAGTCTTTTCGCGGAGCGGATTCACAATGACTTGCTGTTGGATTGTTTTGCAATCACAGCGAGGCGGGCAGTACGCAAGAGCCTAGAATCATGTTGCGCGGCATAGATTCTCCCGGGTGGAAAGGAAGATGTCGAAGCGTTAGAAGTTGATGGCAAGGAAAGTAGCATTTCTCTTGCATAGCTCCAAATAATGCTTCCTACTCGCGATGGTCCCACCATTAACTCGATCTGCTTAAGTATCACGATATTACATGCCAGCAGCCCAATGATCAAGTAGGTCAACCTCAGCAGCGTCCTATCGAGGTCGCTGACGATGATGACAAACGGCACCATTATCCACATACCCATTGGTCTCTCAGATATCTAAGAAATGAGTCGCAGAATTGTAGACTCCGAGCCCGAAGGCACTTTTGTCATGTATTTATTCCAAAGGGGTGCCCAAATCTGAATAACTGGGTCAGATCACCTGCAGACGAGGCATGATGATTACAAATTATTTTTGTCCTTGATGCGGATTGCGGACTTCGGTGTCATTGATCATGCGGACCATTGCAAAATGGGTCCATGTAGTCTGGCTTACTGGTGGTGAAAGTCTCACTACATGCGTGCTGGCTTACAAATTGCGAGAGGGGAAAATGGCACGACTGACACCATCACCCAGACCCCGTAATTCTGGCAGATATTAACTCATTGTCATTTAAAAAGGGTCTTCGCTTTCGAACAAAAGTCAAACCCTCTCTGTGAATCCGCCAGGATCCTAAACACTTGAATCACTATTCAGTCTTTGATCCTTCCCGTTACCAGCCCATTAACCCACCCCGAACACCCCTGATGGCCACCGAAACTTCTCTTGCGTATCGGATTCACCTCCACGAGCGAGGAACAGCCTCAGTCGAAGGAATCAAACGCAATCTCAAGTTGGAGGAGGTTCCAAAGCCCCAGCCACGGGCCGGCCAGGTGCTGGTGCGGATGAAAGCCGCCGCACTGAACTGTGAGTGAATTGCAGAGCAGCCATGGCCCATATTTCACAAGGTCCAGGTCTTAACTGTCTCGGCGCTCTCTAAATTCCATCCATGTGACAGATCGAGACCTCCTCGTCGCCACGGATGATGAGCGCTACGGGACCCGCACCGTCGCGCCCCTGGTGCCGCTCTGCGACGGCGCAGGCATAGTCGAGAGCGTGAACACGGCACCGGGTTCCTCATCAAGGTGGCGACCGGGCGACCGCGTGATCGTCGCCGCGGGGAGCTCTTGGAAGTCAGCTGAGCCGGGAACGGACGGCGAGCTGGACGGAACGAAGTTACTGGGTGCCGGGGACATCGACGGGGTCCTGCAGCAGTATTTCGTCGCTGAGGAGGACGCCGTCGTGCCGGCGCCGGAGGGCCTCAGCTTCGAAGAAGCCGCACCCCTTGGTGGTGCGTATGTTAGTGCCTGGAATGCCCTTTTTGGGTGGTATAGACCGTTGAAGGCCGGGGACGTGGTTGTCATCCAGGGTACTGGCGGTGTGAGCATCGCGGTCTTGCAGGTGAGTACCCGGCGGCATGCAACTTGGCAGTCGACCTGGCTGATCTAACGCGTGGGTTCTGGAATATAGATAGCTACAGCCGCTGGGGCGAAGGTGATCGCACTATCTTCCTCTCCGGAGAAGCTCGAGGTTGCGAAGCGGCTCGGTGCCGCCCACGGCCTGGACTCCAATGATCCGGAGTGGGATGTTAAAGTCCGTGAGCTCACTGGCGGGCGCGGCGCGGATCATGTCGTGGATGTGGTAGGCGCATCGACGATCGTCCGGTCACTCCGCGCAACCAGGAAGGGCGGGCTCGTCACAGCCGTCGGGTTCCTGGGTGGGTCGGAGAATCATGATCTGATACCGGAAATAGTCCTCGGTGCTAAGACTGGTATGTGGCTTTCAGATCCTCAGTCTTGTGTCAGTCTATCTGTGCCGCAAATATGCTGACTCATGATATCCAGTCCGAGGCATTGTCTATGCAAGTATCCCTATGCTTGAGAACATGAGTGCCTTCTTCCAGAAACATGCCATCAAACCGGTATTGGGGCACATTTTCGAGTGGACTGAGGCCAGTGAAGCATATGCGGCCCTTCTAAATCTCAACACAGCTGGGAAAGTCGTCATCAGAATCCCGTGAGAGCCACTCGGTCTTCTGAAATATTTTCATTGGTAGCCACCTTTTGAGTTATGTGTCCGCTTGCCGAAGTATCAAGATTAGCTAGATAGCCTTCTCACTTATTTGAATCCACCCCGATTTCCGTAGTTACACCTTGATTGAATGAAGTCATATCTACGGATTCAGCGGATTCATACCCATCACATATGTTGGTGTCATGTTGGAAGCCTGCAACACTGAGGTTGGGACTTCTTGTGCTGCGCGACCATGGTACACGTCAGATGGTGCCTCACCTTGGATAGAGAAGCTGAAGAGGCGATTGGAGTTCTAGTAATGTCTCTTCTTGGCCTACCTCCCAACAAGGCCCCCAAACCATCTATCGTGACCATTTCCATCTGCGGGTTGGTTCCTGAGACCCAAGGCAGCAGTCTTGCCTTTTCTCTCATGGAATGTGATATCATGGTACGAAATAGTACTTGAATAAACAAGATCATCTCATATGGGCGTTGGGAATAGCAGCTTGCCTCTCTTGACTCACAATCATCCATTCACTATCATCAATTAATTATCATCAAGTCACTCGGTTGTATCAATCCATTTATCCACCCTTTCGATTCAATGGCTTCAGGCCGGCAGGTGTTGTTCTCGTCTTCACTCAGCATTCTCTCGAATACTTAAAGCCAGAAACCTGAGGTCTAACCGTTCTCTTCCTCCTCGGAATCTATCCATCATCAACACTTACAAGACTCACAATTAACTGACAAAATACCATCACAAACACTCAAAAAAACACTCAACCTACCTCACCACAACTCAACATCGAGATGCAATTCTCCATCAAGACCGTCCTGGCCATCGCCATCGGCATGGCCACCCTGGCTTCTGCTGCTCCCGCCGAGGGCTACCGCTGCTGTGCCTTCCCCGACTGCACCGTCTGTGCCGACTACGGCCACCCTATCTTTTCCTGCGACTTCTGCGACCAGGTGAGATTCCATGGCCCTCAGTCCACAAGAAGAAACTGACCCTGTCTTTCCACAGGAGCCCTACGGCTCGTGCTGCAAGGCCTAGGCACTCAACAAGATCGAGAGTGGATTCCCTCGCGCCATCATCAACATGAAATAGGACGTGGGGATTTTTTAAAGTCGACCCTGAGAGAGACCCTGGCAATCAATCAGAGCTGCTCTTGCGCTATCATCCAGACGGAGTATGCTAAGAAAGGGGACCAGGAAAGGGCACGGCACATATGCTAGGGAATGAACACTGAGGTTCTCTATTGCATGTATGATTCCGCGTGATGCGTGATGAGTTGCCCGGATATTCGCGTATCATTTCTTTGAGAACGTATGTTTTGGTGACAGCTAGTGAACATCATTGGATTCGCGAAGCGCTAGGACACAGCTTTATATACTCTGAGAAGAAGATGCCGGGCAAATGTGGAGTCTGTTGAGACATCAGCATCGTCACACCTCTCCATATCGAGGGAACAGCCATGTTGAAATATGTAGTCTAGCCTTTATATGTGTCTGCAACAGTACCGCAGCCAGGAAGTCCACTGTCACTAGCCTTGCGTATGTGGCTTATGTGTGAGGGGAGAGCATGATCACAATTTGCACCCCACATCAACTTGAACTTTATGCCTTGATAACGGGTCGAAAATGCTCAGCTGTTGCTCAGCGTAATGTAAATACAGGCGAGTTAAACCCAGGATCCCGGCTGGGACGTGGCAGACTGAACTGGCGATGCAAGGCGCAGGGGATGGTCTTTCGACTGGACCAAACTGAAGGAGATCGGATAAACAGACATCTGAACCTTACTTGGTGACCGGTGAGGTATAGGATATGCAGTATATCCAGGAGGTCCACACAGAATCAATGCGGGTGATGTCTCTTCTGAGCACGCGTCTCTTGTGTAAGCCTGCCGTCATATCGAGGTTGTAAGGTCGCATTGCAGGCATGGGACGATTAAGCGATAAAGTAAACGGCTATAGAGTTTTGCTTGTGATTTGGCAGTGGTCAGGGGCTCGTATCGTATAAGCAGACCGCACTCCATGATGCCTGCCCCATTGCATCGCGGTTGTGATTGTGGATAAAAAGACATGAAAAGACATCGACGGGCACTGGGTCGAAGTCGTCAAGAGCCACTCGAACTCTCGCAACGTCTTGGGCTGCAATACGAGGGAAGGGCACAACCAAGTACATCCAGCACCCAACCGTCGGGTTCAGATGACGGGAGATCAGAGTTCATCCAATGACAACGCAGATACGCACTAGACAATTGCAATGGCAATGGCAGGGCGAACGGATCCATCCCAAGGGATTGTTCTGCCCCCAGATCATTGGACCTCCACCTGCCACCTGATGTCGATCACCGGCGATGTGCATTACGAGTTCTCGAAGCAGCCCGGCAGGACTCGACGGCCCTCTGAATGTCTGGGCTCGTGGTTTCAGAATAGCAATTGTCTCAATTTGTCGCAGGGAATAAATGCTTGAGGCTCCATCCAGCATGCTGCACGAGCCAGGAGCCGGCCATTGGGCAGCTGGGAGAGCGGGCAACAGCCCAGAAGCTGCTACTAGCGCCGCGAGATGGTGACCCCACTGCCCTTGACATGGCGAGGGGACCCTTGCATTGCTGCACAGGCTGCGGCTTGCACCGCACTGGACTGACTGGCACCACAGCTGCAGCACGGCCAACCTTGCTTGACCTTGGAGGACAGGGTCAGGACAAGACAACAGGCCGGGGCAGCTTTTCCCCCGACTCGTCATCCTCATCTTTTCCAACGACCTCATGTTGATTGATCACCGTCACACAGCACTACCAAGGCCCTGCGGCACTCGACCTGCTCCGCTACCACACCACCACTTGTGCTACTTCTTCCGTGGACGACCAGTCTCCTCAACTAACACCAGCTACACTGGCCAGGCGGATATGCGGACAGCTGGATAGGATAGTATACCTCGGGCGCCACTCCCCTCACATATTTCTCTCACAGCCTTTTCCCGCGCCCTGCCCGATGCAATGGTCGCGTCAACATCGAACAGCTCCTCTACAACGACACTGCCGCATCTGCACCTCGCCTTGACAGCTCGCTGGCCCCGATCCGGGCCCAGGGCTTAGGCCTTTGCTGCTCTGGCCTCGACTCAAGCCAAGCTTCCTTCGCACATCGACGCCCAATCCACACACCGAGACATTAAACTGGAGACGCCGATATGCTGTCCCATTTCAGGATCCATCGACGCGCCCCGTCCAACCCTTCCTCGCCCGGGCCCGATCAATTGAGTCCCCTCGATCATGCCGAGCATGCCCACTCGGCCCACGACGTCTCGAACCGCCCAGACTTCCTGACCAGGCCCATCAATGCCGCCAGCACCCCTCTCGTTCATCCCGCCGGCCCTCGAACAGACCCCGACCCCACGCCTGGCAGGAAGCCTTCAGAGCAGTCTTTGAAGGAATCGTCGTCCCCTTCGGTCAAATCGCCACAGAATGCCGGCGATTCCGGCTTCATGGGTGGGCTCACCCTCGAGAACTACCGCCGCGGCTTCGGGTCTAAGCGGGACGACTCGTCAGCAGTTGTCCGTCAGGCAACACCTGCCACCCAGCAAACCCCACGATCGAAGCCTCTCCCACCGCCCATAAATACCAACTTGCCTTCTGCGCACCCACCGCCTGTCCCTATCAAGGAACTGAGATCCCGCTCGTCTTTCGTCGCCCCGACCGAATTGCAAAATAATGCCGGCGCAACGGGCAAGAGGCCGTCCGGCACCCGGCTCACCTCGGAGCCTCCCACTCTCGCCTCGTCGCAGTCTGTTACAGAGTCGCAAAAGGGCAAGAAGGGGCTTCCTTTTCTCAAGAACGGCATGTCCGGCCTGTTGCTACGCCGCAAAATTTCACAGAACGCCCCCGACCTTCGCCCGTTGCCACTACCCCAGAAACCCGCCGAGGCAATCTATGACCCTCGCATAAGAGGCACCAGAGTTCACGACTTCAGTGCTCCCAGACAGCCCCTGGTTCCTACCAGGAAACCTACAGTGCCGGGAGCGGAGGTCTGGAGCGGCATCCCAGGAGTGTCGTCCAGCGTTGTCCCTGACCCTATATCACGTAGCCCAACTGGCAGGAGTAGCAGCGCCGTATCAGAGAAGACCCAGCCTGGGGCATCAGACGCAGATTCGCAGAGACCACATGAGCTTTCGAAAGAGTCGTCCAAGAAGTCGACCACCGAACTCAAACGTGTCTCCTTGGACGACAAACCGCTCCCAGCGGAGCCTGAGCCCTCTTCAGGTGAAAACGTTGAAGCTCAACGTTCTACGTCTCGAAGCTCAGAGCCCAGTGCTGCAACTGACATCGGCTCGATAAGCAAGGCGAATCCATCGACCAGGACGAACAAATCGCGGCACATCTCACTTTCTGATGGGTCCATCAAGGATGGAGTTGCGCTTGCTCTGCCAAAGCATATGAAGAGCACATCATCACGGTTCAGCTTCGATATGATGGGCGCGGCCAGAGCGGAGAAGGCACTGGAGGAGCGGCACAGGCAGAAGGAACTAGAGAGAAAAGCAAACAATCCCACAAATAGGGATTCGAGATTCGACGACTTCGACGAGGACTCATTTGATTACGATGCGGCTATGGCCGAGGACGGGTTCGAGGAAGATATTCCCATGATTGGTGATGACGACTTCCTCGACGACGACGCGTTTTTCGAGGAGGACGTCCCGGTGGTCGGTGACGATGAATTAGAGGTGGAGGACGACCCCGACAATGACCAGGAGAACTTTGCCGGCTTCGTGTTCCAGAGGTCAAATCCACAATCATCGCTGGCAAGTCCTGCCCCGGGGACACTGCAAGCCACCCCGAGGGATGCAACAGGCAAGGCTATCGGATATGCCATGACCAAGGACACAACGCCAGAACTGCAATCTGCGACGTCGCCACTTGCAAACGCCGAGACTTCTCCAAATCATGAGGACTTGCCTGATGCCGACGGCCTCGGCATCCAAGGGCCCGAGGTTCCTCGCAAGACCCAATACGACCCTACAGTCTTCCAGGAAAGACGGCATCAGCAGATTGACGATGTTGGGGACCTCGCGGGCACGGGAGACAAAGAGCTGTACTTCGACGAAGGTTTGTTAGAAGAGCTGAGGATGGAGGCGGACGAGATACAAGAATCCACCTTCGATGAGTCTATCTTCGACATCGACGACACGGACCAATATGGCCGTCCGATACCAGGCGCCTTCGCTCAAGCTCAAGCTCAAGCCACCAGAGTGGTTCAAGAGCAGGAAGTGAAGAAACGTGAATCCGACATCGCTTCAGCATCCGGACTGTCTGGCTCGACAGCCCACACCTCGGTCAGCCTGGGCCTGCAGCCTATGCCGTCGATGACGGAGAAGGGAAGAGAGCTGTCCTCTCAAAAGGATGCTGCTCCTGTCACTGCCCCGTCCGAAATCCCAACTGAGGGCCAAGTCGCCGCTTACCAAGCTGCTCTGGCTGAAGCTGCCCACAAGGCTGCTGCGTCTGGTTGGAAATTCAAGTGGGAAGACCAGCCAGGATCGCCTCCATCTCCGTCTCCATCTCCACCCCTGCCACCGCCTCCGCCGCCAGTTGAGCTGGTTGACCCAGACGTCACGATCACATCTCCTACGACAGGTTCACAGCCAAGTAGCGGTGGGCAAATAGTCGACAATGGTATTCAGGACGAATACGACGAGTATGCGGATTATGATGGCTACGGGGGAGGGTTTGACGACAATTTCGATGACGAGTTCGAGTTCGACGACGATTTCATTGCAGAAGCGAATGCAGAAGCACTGGCCTACGACTCGGATGGATTTTATGGTCAGGAATTTGGCTTCTACTCTGCACCCATCCCGCAAGGCCATCATGGGGCGTCGAAATCCAATGGCTCATCAATGACCACCGATAATGTGTACGGTGGATATTTTGGCCCGTCAGGCGTCGGACGTACCACGAGCGGGCGCGTGGTTAGCCGCGAACCAAACCTGACCCCAATCACAGAGCGGTCCGAATACTCCAATCGCAACTCTATTATGAGCCTCGGCCTCCCGCTGGGGACCTCGGAAGGGCGGAATTCTCTCCAGAGTCCTGGCCTGGCACAGCTGGCCATGATGACTGACGATGGCAAGATGAGTCTCGCGGAACTTCTGCGCCTGCGTAGCAAGGCGTGGGGAGGCAGCCAAGTCAGTTTGAACTCGTCGAGAGAAGGAAGCCCGCGGTCAGAACGGGCACCTCCTGGCGACAGGTTTGAGGGGACATCCAGTCCAGCGCCATGGGAAACCGGGAGGCCGAACTCGCACATAGGCCTTGCTGGTGGCACACATGCGAGGAAGAACTCGTCATTCTCTCTATGGAGCAATTCCGACGTTGCAAGCGGCGCAGGAAGCCCAACATTGACGATGGGTCTGTCGATGCCGAACAGTGCTCCACCCCAACCGCTCTTCTCACCCCCGCCACCACCTATACCACAACCGTCCCCGGGGCTGCAATGTCCGCCTGTAATCGAGGACGAAGAGGAAGCTTCCAGCCCGGGTCTATCCACCAAAAGCCCGACGGTAGATGACGCGCATGAGAACAAGGACGGGTATGACGCCAATGCAAAGATCGACACGGTTACCACCTCCCTTGATGCCGCCCCGCCCGCGCCTCCAGAACCCCTCGAATCACCTCCGCCTCCACCGCCAAACACGACCGTCTCTTCCCCCTCGAAGCGTCTTGGCCATCGCCACAAGAGCTCTGCCGAGAGCATCTCGTACTCCATGGACGAGGACAAGGAGAGCGGTGAGACGCGATGGGTGATGGAGCGCAGGCGGACGGCAGAGAGCGGTGAGATCGAGGTACTCAGACGGGAAGTTGTCAGCGCCGGGAGCATATAGTCCCTGCCTAGCCTTCCAAGACTGGTATATGGACTGGCTGGGGCCACGATTTTGGATTACGATAATGAAAGCGTTATCACGCTTGTTTTCACTATAGAGAGAATTATGCTACGGCTATACAAAAAGGATGTTTCTATCGGGGGTTGGATATATTATCGGCGCTCTGGGATGGGAGCACAGCGGTCTAGTACGACGCACGTAGATACTTGGCAAATTGAATGTCCTGTAGGAGCCACACAATTGATTCTTTCAAGGCGGCTCCATTGCGATCAAAGCCCGCTGTCCTGTGGGAACTTCTCAACGAAACAGAGTGAACGCTGCCATATTGTGTCACCCGGCAAAGTCGTGCATACCTGGTGGGCCTCTGCTTTTCAGCGTGGCCGGTGTCTTCTAAACTGTCTGCCCAGTCTGACTTGGAGACTTGTCATCATGCTCTTCTCTAGCTAAATCGAGAGACGTGGTAGAGAACAGATGTTCCCCGGCTCGAAGCATCCACGCCATCATCAGGGCTCCTGAGGAGATGCGGAAGCGCCCAGTGGCGGCTATAGAACGCCAAACGGGACCAAGGAATCGGTCCGAGAGGATTGTTGAAGCTGACAAAGGCCGGGAACAAAGGACATTGTTAACAAACCCTGGATGGTTGTTGGGTACTGCGTGAATTGTACTCGCACTAGCCGCAGGCAAAGCGAGTGCAAGCAAAGTGACGGCTGTTCGAGTTCCTTCACTGGTCTGCAACCTGAATCTGGTGATGTTATAGATCGGCCAAGTCGATCTTGATTAATTTTCCAGTCACTGTCTCTCGTGGTGTTGTTCCTGTTGTTCCCCACCAGTCGACCATTGCCAGGGAACCAAGATTGGCGGAGGCGGGATCGAGGCTTGAAAAGCAACAGCGGCTGGAACTAAAGAAGGAATACAACGGGCTTTGTCAACGTACAGAGCCATTGTTGACATGTAAGTCACCCAAAAATTATCAAAGAGCGTCAGTTATTCCCAAGTATAAGATGATCTGGATTGTGCCTTCTACTGGATTACGGTTTAGGACTAATATCTGGCTCAACAGGAAACTTTATTCGCTTCAATATTCACACATTCACAATGTGTGTCATCATCGTGGACGTTGCTCTTGTAAGGTACCCCAGGCTCCTCGGAGCTACCCTGAATACATGATCTCCCCTGGACAACAATATACAATATACCACCTGACAGGCGTACCCGTTAACAAATACCATCTACAGTGCGATTCGACATGCGCTTATACCGCTGCAGACATCCCTGCTGGGTGTCTCAAAGTCTACCCGTATACATACTTCGAATCCATCTGCGACGCAGCAGAGAGCATCCTAGGTTCTTGCGGGAACGTGGAGATGCAGAAGCGCGAGGAAAAGAACGGCAGCAGGATCGAGAAGCGAATCTGTGAATCTGTAAGTAAAAGCAACAAATTGTTGACAGACTATAACCCCCGTCTTCCACGAGTGTTTCCTGATCACAGAAGTGGATCGTAAACAACCATAATTGCTGACTCCCAAGTTTACAGTGCGTCGCGTGGTCCGCGCTGATGAGAGACAAGGACGGCCGCATGACACGACGGTCGATCCGCAAGGAGGAGTCGCTGCCAAGTGATTCTGGTGCTGAAGGAGCGGCTGTCCCGACGCCCCCGGACTCTGCAGTGCCATCGGGGTTTGAGACGGACGTCTAGAGTACCGGTGCGTCGGTAAAGGCTCCATTATGGACTACCTGCGGATGTGGCCACACTCCTGGCTCAAGTACAGTCCAATACTTTCCTCGAATCCAAAATCACAGATTGATCCCTTACTGTATAACACTTCCCTATAGTCATCCAAGTCGTGTACACATGTGACAATTACATACCGTCCAGATTTTACAGAACCTGACCTGCTGTTAAAAGTGCAGAAGCCAACTCGCATCAAGGCTAATTACGGGGCCATAAGAAAATGACCGCATTGATCTAGACTTTCGTGACACCAGGTATTCACCCAGCCAGACCAACTAAGGCCTCGAATTTGGTGGGAGACTTCCAAGGGTTCACGCCTGAAGTCATCCACAGTATTGCTAATTCAGAAGACCCATTGCCTACACTAATCCCTTCCTGAAATGCCCCTGGGCAATTAGTTCAGCGCTCGGGATCCACTGAGAACGGCCTTGGAACATCCAGCAAGCGCGGATGAAAAGCAAATGCTTGCACGTGTGGTACTCAGGAGCTTTTTTTCTGTTTTACTTACAGCCTTACGGCCCAAACTCTTACGTCACCCCTTGAGAACATTCCGTCTGGTCTCTGGCCCGGCGACATCCTAGTTGCGGAATTTTACCGAGCGTGCAATAAACGTGACGCCTGGGTTGCTTCTTCCGCGGGAGCTGGGGTTTCGGGCTTCTGCTTTTCCATGTAGCCACAGTCCGTGGGTTACCAGGAAGGACCTCGTAATTGGCTGGATATATATTGACTATGAATTGACATGGTGAATTTCTGCGACTGGTCGGTGTCTTTGAGGTCTCCGAGTAACTACAGCCTCTGACACATCGATGTATTATCAATGCTTCCTGCGTAGGCATTCTGTCTACTGCCAATTTGACAAGGAATACAGGTAGCCGCCATATCCGACGACGAGCAACAGACACCGCCACGGGTGGTTCCAAGTACAGCGCAGCTTGCGGACCACGTCAGGGGCCCCGTCCATGCCGGACCACAACCAGCCTGCATGGAAACCGGAAGTTGTCGCGTCTCGCCCAGACGGCCGGTACTCCTGGGTGCATCAACGAAGATCGAGGCAATCTAACCTAGTGCGCTCTTTAGCAGTGGAGAACAGAAGTAGTCCGACGTTGAGACTTAGCCGCTTTCTAATTTCATCTCAAAGCTAGCGTGGCCGAGTTTAGATGGATTAAATCTCATCAGCCGACGGTTCCTGGGCTTGAGAACAAAGGGGAAGGCGGATGACGAGGCGTAGGGCTACAATAAGCTAAGGGGGTCAACCGCAGCAGATGCACTAGAAAGTTCTGTTTACTTCGAAGCCCAGCGGGGCGGTTCATGCTGAAAGGTCCGCAGCCAGGTGCTTGAATCTACGTGATTACTGGGTTGGCAGCATGATAGATTCTACTGCTGCTGAGTATTGTCTGGCCTGCTCCTACCAAGCTGCCTCTCTCATCCGGTCTTGTACAAGTCAGATTTGCATGGTCTGATATGACCCCATACCTGGGTAGCATGGCAACCTGCCGGTATTCGGCGAACAGCGTGCTACGCATGGAGAGCAAGAACCAACGAGGAGCCTGCAGAATGCAATGAAAGTCGCCAGACCAGACAGTCGAGTCTGCAAGACGATCCCGGGTCCACGGCGGTGTGAGATCGACATACGTCGAGCCTCTACCCGATCCGAGGTAATGGATGGGTAGATGTTTGGCGACTGGGTTTCGAGAAAGCTCCTGTGGCCACCAAAGTGCCATGTAAACGCGGGTCGATCCATATTGGCCCATATTGGGCGACGAAAACAGTATGACGTGCGTGGCCGCGACACGCCTTGGCCGGCGGTTACACGGCTTCACCGCGGCCGGAAAGCGTGTTACAGAAGTGACGCCTGGGCGGGCGGGAGACTGGTTGAGCGTTTGATATTTTCCGACGCGTTGATCGCCCACAGGACCGGACGATCTCAGCCCCCAGATGATTGAATGTCTTTAGAGGTGTCAGGGTCTGCCCTGTGAGGGCGCTGCAAGCAGAATTCTCCGTCGGTGGTCTGGGCCATGGGAGCAGCATTGAAGCTCGTGATGTTCCCGAGGATGAGTCAGGGTGGTGACATCTGGAGCTGCTCCTCAGTCGGTGAGCTAGCGGCAAACTCAGTGGACGAGGTGTGCTGGGAAGCAAACACCTGACGTACCGAGTTGCTGAGTCGCTGACTCGCGGCCGGGGACAAACCTGGTGAGTGCAGGCGTCAATGACGGCAGTGGTCGCGACGGCCGGCGAAGCGGGTAGCCGAAAATAGGCGCACGCTATCCCGGACTTGTGGGGCCCGCCGGGGCGTGGAGACAGGCGGTCAAAGCCGAAGCGAGAGGGCAGGACCGGCCTGGCTAACGGTGGACGGTGGACGGTGGGCGACTGATGGGATGCACGATGGTCCGTAGAACTTGGAAGTGGATAGAGGATGAATGCACAATGCAGTGATAGAAGCCCATGGCCAGTTACACAGCAGTCACACTTGGGCTGCAGGACAACATGAGCCAGTACAAAGCTGTCGTACCTGTTTGGATGGGGGCAACACGGGTGGGTTCCGTGGGGGTTTGGGTAGTGCTGGACCAGGCCCCGGTGAAGCGGCGATCGCAGGCTCGCTTGCTGAGCTTCTACTGTATCCAGCCTAGGTGGTGTTCTGTAATTTGGGCAATGCCGACCCGCCAGCGCCAATAGAGTACGACATTTCCATGGCTCATGGCTTATGGCTCATGGGGCATGAGGTACTCGAATGCGCGGCAAGACTCGCGATATGCAGTGCAGGTTGTCCAGGCGAACGAGCCCGAGGAGATCTAGACTATGTGGTTGAGCGTTGAGCCGCATTGCATTGTCCGACTGGCCTCGATGTTGCAGAACGCCGGAGCCGAGGTCGGCGTAAAGGAGAAAACCCAATGACCACTGGCGGGTGCATCGTGATTGGAACTCAAGAGGCCAGTGACGAGATCTGGGGGAGCGAAGATCATGATGGTCGGCTTTGGGATCTCGCTGTTGTGTGGGTATCCTTGCAGGTCGTGTCATGCCTGCCTAAGGTCCCGTTCCGCTAGCGTGGCCTGCGAGGAAGCAATACGGAATTGGAGATGATGAAGAGGGTCTGGATGCTACCGTGGGATGGTACTTCGCAGACAAGTACGTATGATGGCATGGAGCCGGCGCTGGCAGTCTGAAGTTCCTGGCCATTCAGGCGAGGCAGGGCTGGCCGCCTCACTTTGTCGAGAGCCTGCCAGCCAATCAGCCGGGCCTCGACGCAGCCAAGCGCATCCTGGCAGCCGGGGGTAGGGTTTGTGGCTTGGCTGTGCCTTTCTGGACGAACGCTGGAAGCTGGAACATGCACACTAGTAGATGTCGGAAAAACGTAGACGACGGTTGGTGGCAGAGTCGAGACAAAATGTCTTTGATGACCACCTACCTGCCTGTAATTACTGTTAGTTGACGGTCGGGCGGCGGCTGTGATGTCTGCAGGAGGTGAGCGGTGCCAGACCGAGCAGCATTGGGGGTCGACAGTCGTCAAGACTCGACGAAGGGGAAGAGTGTCGTCAGTCAGTCAGTCCATCAGTCAGTCAGTCAGTCAGGTAGCGACTTGTAAGGTTGGCAGGGTTGGGCGCTGTTGGGCTGGTTAGTTGGCTGGTGGGCTGCACGGCGGTGAGTTATGTAAGCCATCGTGAGGACTGAAGTCCATGCATCCTGATGCTTATTATTGCTAGGTACGGTGGTACGGTGGTACGTACATCTCAAGAGCCACGGCAGGCGTGAGAACAGGCCGCGCCTTCCATGCAACACTCCTGCCCGCTGCCAGCTGCCATCAAGCAAGTGCAGGTTCATCAGCAGCAGCAAGTGTGTACACAGTTGTGTAGCGCAGTGCAGTGCAGTGCAGCGCATCGCATCGCAGCGCACCACCTACACCACATACCGACTTGACCACCTCGTGTGGCATCGTAGCACACCAACCACAGCCAGCCTGATCTTGGCCCGTTGGATTTTTTACACTTCCTCTCCATCGTCGTCGTCCTCGTGTCCCACGCAGCACGTAGTAGGTCTCACACAGTATGTACATGGCAGCAGCATGGCCAGAACAGCAACCTGGCCCAGCTGGCCCATCACAGCGTGTCCAGGTGATCCTGTGCTCGTCCCGTCAACGCGGCGCTTGCCAACGCATCGACAACCCACATACACATAGAACACCATCCCCGTCCTGCCCGCTGCGTGCCCATGCCCACCCTACCGGCCTGCCAGCCTACGTACCCCAAAGCCTACACTGCCTAGCGAGCCATGTATGCGCATGCAGTCTGTGCCTGCCACTCCGCTCCACTCCACTCCACTCCACCTCTCCCTTTTTGGGTTGTCCTAATTCTCCGATGCCATGGCTTGCCCGACGGGGAAACGTTGCCCATCTCGAATCACCTAGTCCCTCTGGCTCGAGTCCGAGATGAGATGAGATGGTTTCATTGCCGTCAGGCACATCCCCCCCGACTTGGCCAGAATATGCTTCGGCTCTAACCCTGCCAATGCCACCTCAAGAAACGGTCTCTCGACAATGATGAAATGAAATAAACAATGAGGCAGATGTCATGCGCATCCCTCGGCATCCAGCTGGGAAGCCTCGGCGTGGTAGGAGAATACACAAAAGCCCAAGGTAGCTGCTTGGCCAAAAAGCAAAAGAAACACCATTTGCGAAGTCGTTACAGCCGGCCGCGGATTGATGGTTGATGAGCACACGGGCAGACAGGTGGCTGTGGAAGGATTTGCGACCGACAACAATCGAGATGGATGGGCATGGGGTTGATGGGATGGGATGGCCTGGGATGTCCTTCCACTTCCGGGCAACATGCGCTGCTGCACGCACTTTCCAGCAGTCACCCTGCAGCGCCGTGTCCAACCGTCAGCGATGTCAGACCATGCACACCCGTCTCGACAAATCGGAGCCCCACGCGGAGCACCCAGAGGACGCTGGGACTCTGACCTGCATTCCCTAGGCCTGCACCTCTGCACGCTCTGGTTGTTCGTCGGTGTGGTGGGGTGTGTGTGTGTGCGCGTGTGTGTGCGTGTGTGTGCGTGTGTGTGCCACAGCAGGCGACAACCGTCGTCAAGCTCGAGCCAGTCGTTTCGCCAGCACCAGACACCAGACACACACAATACTGGCGTCCCCCCACAAACGTCTGACCGATCGCTTCGCTTGTCGCCCGCAGCCACGACCAGACCGAAAACGCCCGGCCAGATAAGGTACTATTGCCAATGACGGTGCCTTCCAATGCAGCAGCAGATGCTATCTGTGTAAGCCGCGGCATCACTGGGTCTGCCGCATGGCTGGGCTGCGTGCGCGCGGCTCTCAGGCCTCAGGCTCAGGCTCAGGCATGAACCAACTGACTGCTTCTGAGACGGATGGGCACACATCATGACCTCTACAACCAAACCAATTCAAACAATCGCGGGAGAACGTCATGCGGCAGAAGCTGTCCCTCGGAAGTAACCGACGGGAGGTGACGTGTCTCGGAGACTCGAGAGCATCTTACAACGGCCTTTTTCCACTACCTACTTAGGTCGGTAGGTACCAAGGTCAATGGGGCAAAGCAGCGCCGGTAGCAAAACATGTCTATGGCCTGTCGTCTTGGTGCGCCCTCGATTAGATGCTGATGATGGTCAATAAAAATATCCGTCCTACGGGGTACGTACTTGAAGTCAGATACGGATTACACTCGGTGGTGTCTGCTGGCCTGCTCGTCTACCAAACTACCTTGGGAATATTGCACCTCGGAAACACGCATCTTACTGCATCCAGGACCCCAGTCCCGGTCGTATAATGCAAAGTTATATTGGCTGCCCTCCGGCCTCTCATAGAGCTTCCTCTGGCTGCTTGGTCTGCTTGGACTGCAACCCACTAGCAGCCGCTACGGGCTGTGCGGGATGGAGCTGTGTCTAGCATGTTGGAGCCAGCATTGAGCAACAACTGGCTCCCCACCACATCGGCCTGATCCTTGGCCCCGATTCTCCCACACCATCAAGAGCCCCACCCTGGGCCAATCGTCATTTACCCACACACCCCCCAGGATGCATGGCCTGCGCGGGAATTACAAAACCAAGCCCGCAATCTGGTCATGTACGACGTACGGTTGTACCTCCTTCAAGCCTCAGCGCGCGAGTGGCTTTCATAAACAATCTGTCCCCGGCCCGTCCAAGGCCTCGAGAACCGTTCCTCTGTTTGCTTCGAACTCTACTGCCCGTCGATCTCTCGGTGCCCTATCGTCATCCTCGCTGTTTTCTCCAGTGAGGCCCTCTAGTGACCTGTCAAGACAGCCTTCATCCCAGCTCCCCGAGAATTTCAAGGCTGCCGCCACGGCTCGGGCCCTTTCGCTCCTCCGCCCTGCCTCGCCCTCGCACCTTGCTCCATCGCAACTCCCTGCGTCGCTGTCTTAAACAGACGACGGCGCCGACGACCTCAGTACGATGAGCCAGACGACTTTCGACCATCCGATAGAGGACCTTGCGCGCTTGGAACGTGAAGCCGAATCGAAGGAGCACGAGCTCAGACAGATCAGGGCACAGGTTGCCGCCGCACGACAACGGTCGATTGCAACGGCCGCCCACAATCCCGACCTCCTGTCTGCCTCGCAGGGCAATTTCCAGTTCTCGCAATTGCCTACCTCTGCTCCACAAGACGCCAGGCTTCACGCCACGCCTCGCCATGGGGACTCACTCGCGGTCCACACAGGGCCGCAGCCCTCGGTAAGAGCGGTCCCACAGGCCTGCCCGATTCGGACAGTCCCTAACATGACAAGCAGGTCCAATATCAACACAATCCGTCACATCCCATGAAGCGCACCAAGACTACTCACCCCCACCCCCAGCAGTCAATGACAGGTTCAAGTGCAGGCATGGTACGCTCCAAGTCCAGCTCAGCCGCACAGAACCCCTTCGCCGGTGCTGGTCGGGTTAAACCCATATCACCCCTGCAAGCCCAGCAAGCTCAGCAAGCCCAGCAAGGCTCCAAGATGGACATGATGGCCAACTTCCTAAACGAGTCAGAGCAACAGCAGCCTGCAAATAATTATGTGCTTGCACACTCAATGGGCAACCCCATGACGTCTCAACCGCGCAAATCTGAACTCGCAACGGTCATGGAAGCCGGCGGCATGTTGGAGGACCCTGCAAGTTGGCTCTCAAGGCACCAAGGAGATTTGGAAACAGCACCACCGTTCATTTCGAACGACATGCAATTTTCACCTTATGGACAGCCACTGTCTGCCCCAGCGTATCAACCATTCCAGTCGCAAGGCTTCCCTACGTCTCAGTGCGGGTCTCTGACATCGGGCCCTACCATCGAGTCTGCCATGACAAGATCCAACAGCACCGCCAACCAGTCAGTCTCGGGCCACTTACAGATGATGAGGCTGAATTCCAATTCGTCCATGAACGATGGGCTGCCGAGTCCCGAATACGGCAGCTTCGTTCCCACCGGACATCAGCCTACATCAAACAAGCGCCGTGCACCGGACGACGAGCTGCTAGTCGGCGTAGGAAACAACCTTGGCGAAGTTTCCTCTGCACTGGAAGACTACTCGGAGAATATGGGTCGATCCATCTCTGTCGACAGCAGGGTTTCAAATCCTCCCTCCCAGATGTTAGCCATACCGATGCAAAGGTCAAAGACCACAGACACATTCACGTCGGCTCATTCTCAGAGTAGCCCAGTACTTGGGCAGCAGCTCGACCAAAACGAGCTATCTGAGCCTATGATGCGGTCCATCTCTGCGAGCAGCGCAAAGTCTACCTTTTCCCAGCGCCTGCGAGCCAAGGACTCATTGCATCGGCAGATTGCAGCGGGTAATATCCTCCTGGCACCCAAACCCGCTTCCGACCCTAATGAGCCAGAATCGGATTCACAGCCGGGCTCAAAATCTGGGAAAGACGGCAAAGTGGCCGTCACCAAGGCCAAGTACGAACGACCTAAGCACCCCAAAGTCAAGTGCCGGCAATGCGATGAATACCCAGACGGGTTCCGTGGTGAGCACGAGCTTCGTCGCCACACCGAAGCCAAGCATGGAAATGTTGTCAAGAAGTATGTCTGCGTTGACCCGACTGTCAGAGGGCTCAAGAGCGACTACCAGCCAGTAACGCCACTCGACAAGTGCAAGCACTGCAGAGGCGGAAAGCAGTATGGAGCCTACTATAATGCTGCTGCTCACCTAAGACGTGCCCACTTCTGCAAAAAGCCTCCCAGGGCCAAGGGGGCTGCGAAGAATGGGAACGACGCTGAGGCTGCTGAGAGACGAGGCGGGAAAGGCGGCGGCGACTGGCCACCCATGAAAGACCTTAAAATATGGATGGAGGAGAAGAGTGTCTCAGTAGATGACCAGGACGCTCTGGACATCAACACGATACAAGACGAGGACGACCTGCAGAACCCGGACTTGGAATACATGGACGGTCCACTCCCGACCTCCTTCGGCAATCTGCAGCCCGGCCAAATCGACAGCACAAGTTTCTACGGAATGGGTGGCAATTTGCCGATCGAAAACAACGAGGTCTACCAGAATATGAACGATCTCTATGCGGTGTCTCCGGTGCAGCAGCTCGACACGATGATGATGCCGTCTGTCGGGTCTGCCAATTTCGACTTCGCGTCGAATGTCTCGCCAGCTTACACGCAAATGCTGCCCATCGATCACAACGCTTACCACAGCCCAAATGTCTCCTCGTCGTCAGCTACCCTGACAGCGTTCAACAGCTTCATGGAAACACAGCACTTCTCTCAAGCGTCAAGCCAACAGACCCATCTGCCGATGACTCAGCCGTCACACGACGTTGGGGACTTGGAGTTCTCCCTAGTTTTCACCGGCGGCGGGGTTGAGGGCTGCTAATCAAGAGATCCGCATGGTCATTTGTTGTCAGCAGTATCCTGTACTCTTGTCGGCCTCTTTGTTACGAAACGTATGATTACGAGTTATGTTTGGTTTACGGGTGTTTCCTCTTGGTTATTGAATTAGGGCGTTTGTTCTTTGTTGTATGTTTGATTGAATTTCTTTACCGTCGCTCGCTTTCACTTGGCCCCGACTGAGGCATACGTTCGGACGAGGCGCCTGACTGCCACTGTTGTTTTACTGGGCGCGCTTGGGTCCTGTACTAGACACTCAACACACGTTGCGAGCAGGCAGGGTAGAGGAAAACCGGGTTTCGCATTGTATTCGGCGTTCTTTAGGGGGCCCGCGGGGGTGGAAAAGCGCAAAAGACAGGTTGGACTTGCATTACCTCGTCGCTTTCTGAGTTCGCGAACCATTCAGTGGAACAGGGCATCAGTCTACGGACTCATTGTCGTTGGGCACTCTTGGGGGTATCGCACATGGTCTGGTTGGGAAGGGTCTTGGGCTTGAATGTTGGTGCTCAAGAGACACGAGCGAAATGCATGTTTTGAGTATGGGATTGGGATCATGATGCCTTTACTACTTGATAAGGGCTTCGCTGAGAAGACTTGGATACCCCTGAATGCATATCGACCCAGACATATTTGTCTGGATTTCGAAAAACATACCTGGCCGACAGTGTCACTCCCTGTCGTGCATACTGTTCCAGTGCAGTCGGTCTCTTGCATGTATCAATTCGTGACTGTTGTCGCCTTTCGGAGGGCTAGTCTACTAGGGATACACTCCAGCATGGGCTGCGGTAGACGTCGAGCTAGGGATCGCACCAAGGACGGCTTCACCTTTCACAGACAACCAAGTGAACCGACTCATTTTGTACTGCCCGGGCCCACGTCAAGCAACCACCGCTACGCAAACACAATAACGCCTCAACACCAGCAACCGATAGACCCCCGCGCCAACCTAAGCGACCACCAGCTCGATGACAGCCGAGTCGGACGTGCCGTGCCTGGAGAAGGACGACAGCCGAAGCCCGGCCGCGGCGGCCAGCTCGCCGTAGTGGCGCTCGCTGCGCCTCTTGCCGCCAAAGTTCATGAAGAAGAGGTCGACGGCGCCCATCATCTGCGAGGGCGCCTCGGTGATGATCTGCTCCGAGATGAGGACGCGCGAGTCGGGCGCCGCGGCGGCGCTGATCTGGCGCAGGATGTTGGTCACGTCCTTGTCGGGCCAGTCGTTGAGGACGCGGCGGATGTGGTAGACCAGTGCGCCTGTTGGAGTGGGGGAGTAGGCTGTCAGCAATGCATGCGTGTGTGTGTCTCACGGGATTTCTTCCGTCTTGGACAGCCACCGGAGAGAAGGGGAAAGGGCTTTGGGGAACTGATCGAGTCACTTACCCTTGACGGGCTCCTCCCCGTGGAAGCTGGCGCCGAACTTCTGCACCTTGGCCAGCGCCGGGTCGGCCTCCTTCTCGACCTCCTCAATCGTCTCGGGCCTGTCCTGCAGCGCACAGCGCTCGGCGGGGATGTCAGCATTCTCGGCGAGGATGGCCTTGAGGGCCTGGCCCATGCCGCCGCCGACGTCGACGAGGAGCGTGCGGTCCTTGTCGTTGCTGTCCTCGGCGGCGTAATTGCCGATCCAGCTGAAGTCGTACATGCCCGTGATGGGCATGTCGGCGACGCCGACCTTCATGGACGCGTTGAAGGGCAGCGCCTTCTCCGGGAACAGGGCGAAGACCTCGTAGTTGGTCTTGTCCGGGTGGCCCCACGAAAGGCCCCAGGGGGTGACGTTGGCCTTCTTGGGCTCCGCCAGCCCGTGGGTGCCGAAGTACTCGGGCCAGTGCGCCACGGGGAGCAGGCAGTTCTCGAACAGGTGGCTGAACATGAGGCTCACGCCCTCGTCCAGGAAGAAGCGGGACGTCCTCCCGTGGGCGTAGGAGGCTGCCTCCTTGCCTGCGGAGAGCACGTCGCATGCCACCAGGAAGTTGGCGAACCGCTCCAGCATGTTGTACTCGCCGCCCGTCTTCGCCGCGAGGTCGGCCAGGCTGATGGAGGACCCGTCAGCCGGCAGGGCCGCGAACACCTTGTGCTCGATGAAGAGCTTCACGACGCCCATCTCGATGAACGAGTACATGTACCCGTACACCTTTGCCTCCACGGCGCGCTTGACCGCCTCCGGGACGGCGGCTGCCTTGCCCTGGGGCGCGGTCGGCGGGTCGGCGGCTACGGATCCCATTTTTATGTGCTGTGTGCTGAACTGAGGGCTTGCTATGTTGAAATGGTGTGCTTAGGGTCGGAACGGCCTGGTTTGCTGTTTCCATCGTGATGAAGTCGTGCAGAGATGCTTGCTTATGAACTAAATCATGATCGCCCCTGAGCAACCGCACACGGGCTGCTGCTTCAACTCCCCTCGCCCTCCTGATACAACATCGCCATCGCCAAGAAATCACGAAGCCCGAGGATCTGGAGCTCGGCTGATGACAAGAAAGAGGCGAAATAAAGAGAAGATGTGTGTAGCTGGACCGCGGCTCTGGCGCGTAGTTGAGTTGCTTGGCTCTGTCTCCAAACCCAGTGCTTCGTATCCATGTCGCCACTGGAAATTCGCCTTCACTGCATCATATTCGATACTTCGAATAGCAGCGGTGGGCGTTTAGTGCGTCCGCGAAACATGGTTGCGGTTGCTGACATTGTTGGACGGGCGGGCTGACTGTCATGACTGCGCGGCTGTCATGCAGCCCCGGTGCAGGCTGACAACGCCAAGAAGTGTGGCCACAAAATTGACAGCAAGTGTGAGACGGAGTCCGGCAAATGGGGAATCCATGAGGACTGGAACCAGCTTGATGCCAAAGATTAGCTCATAGTAGATGAGTTGGCAGTCCAGAATTCGCGCCACAACTGCACGCTTGCTTAGAATCTTGCCAATGGTTACAACCCTGCACAGCCAATTCCCCCCTCTCATGTCCTGCTGTAAGCATAATACTTCAACCTCAAGCATTCTCATCTCCTCCCCTGCTCTGAATTTGGCAGCGTATCTTGGCCCCTTTGCCTTCTCTTTCTGCCTTCACGATTTGTGTCCCTTTAGCCTTGGTCATTGGGCCCTTTATATCGAAGGACCATTTTATTGCGGCAGTAGCGTTCGCTGTATTGATCGAGGGTGGGATAAACCTAAAAAGAAAATACCTAGTTGTGCGTCAAATGGGCCTCTGAGTCATCTTCTGTACATCGTCCACTGCTGAGGTTGCGAGAGTAGGACCAAATTCTACCACAGTGGCAAAGCTCAGTGGTGTCTTCCCCTGGCTGCCGGAATTTGACACAACGGTTATCTAATTCCTCGGTCTCGAAGAGGCGGGGCCGGGGCTCACTCACTAATAAGTATATGAATCACTCTCAGCACTTTCAATTCAGTAAAGTTAAGAATGGCCTCACAAATATCTCACCGAGCTGAACCGCATGAAACCAGTCACAATAATTCAAGTGACACCTAGGAGTTTTCTAGAAATGTTGGCTAACATCACCTCTTTCAAACTTCTTAAGACCGTCCTGAACAATCTACTTGGTGGAGCTTTTAAGGCTTCAAGCCGCCTTCTCTGAGTTATGAGAAAACGCTCATTGAACTAGGGAAGCTGTATACAACCAAGGCCTCGCCGAGCACTACCAAATACATAAAATCGATGCCCGTATTCTGCATTTGGTCAATTGGTTCTCATACTAGACGTGTGATCGATAAACAGAGGTGAGAATGATGCGTTCAGACTAAGGAGGCGCAGAGGCTATTCAGAATCAACAACAATAGGCTCGAATTGAACCACACGCGGAGTTTTCATCACTTTGAGGCCACCTAACTTGCCACTTGAAACGACGTTGAGGCTCTACTTAAGCTCTGCGCACTGGCGGCGCGCTGCAGCAGTAGGTCCAAAGCTTCATCAGCAGCCGTTTCAGCCCTTAGTCCTGACGAACACCATCTCGGAGCTCGCCTTGAAACAAACCTTGTATGCTAGGTCTTCCGGACACGGATCCCCACCCATCCAGGGCATAGCAGTATCGAATCGGCGGTTTGTACCCTCGAATGTCAACTCATCCCATTGTTTTGGGGAGTGCGCCTTATCTAAACTTTTCACTCGGTTTCGGAAACTGCTCATGTCGTGTAAGGTTTGGAACTGCCTGCCTACCGCGTGTGTTGCATCGGAAGCGTGGGGAAATAGATCGTCGATGACACAGCAAGACTTTCCAAGATATTGTGAGATCCATCAATATAGGCTCCCAGCTTTACGCCCCTCAATGCGATTTGGGTGTGCCCATCATTGTTTTCTATACAGCATACATTGAAAGTGTTTTATCATATAATCATAATTCCTGCTTTCTACCAAGTAGCGCTTGGACAATGCGCAGATCAATCAATCGCATGCAGTGTCAGCGTGCTCAATCACAATCGAATCATACCGCGTCGTATCCCATTATGGGCTTAACCTTCAACACACGTGAGGGTCACATACGCTCGTCACTGCGGCTCAAATAACCTCTGCTGCGCGACTCAAACGTGGGGCCAGGGTCGGTGCATACCGAGCACGTTGACTTTGTCGTCTCAGGTTGCTTGACCAAGCTTTGCTGATCACACGTATTCCAAGATTTTAGCCAGCATGCTTTTCTCACCAGGCACACCATCATCGATAAAACAGGCCACGCAGGAATGGGTCTTCTCCGTCCAATGTCTCGCTAACTTCTTGGCTATTCGCTTTGGCATGACGGCCGCACGACGGAGTCCTGGAGTGGCTTGTTAAGCTCTCGGAAGCACGGCCGCCATTCTTGGAGAGCAGCAGCAATGTTTAGATAGAAGCGTGTGTGACCAACTGCTCCCAGCCTGGTACACAGCAGGATTTCATAGTTTTGCACTTTGGTTGCCTTTAGAAGATTATTTATCATTTTTATCCTTCTGCCAATGATACGCGTGTTTCTCTTCCCATCAAGATGAGGCCAATCGATGTCCGCGGACCTAGAAATTCGCCCCGGCGGGCACATTTAGGAGTCCGTAGCGCGATGCGCACGTTTTCCTGTCCCTCCAGCCGCCGTGCCTTCATCAACACTCTTGACAAGCTTGACTCAGTTAGTCTCTCTTGATTAGCTTGCTACCTTGTCACCGGATCTCCTGCTCGGCCGCAAAGGCGATATATTTTCTTTGTCCCCAGTCCTCTTGTCGAGTAGTTCGGATGCCCTTGCGCATCGGTTTCGCTAAAGCCATAAGCTTTGCCACGCCTCACCAGCAGCGATCAATACTCAAGTTGTCTTTAGCGCGTTGCCTCGCGATGGCGCTACGGGCTTGACATTGAAGCCGGCTTACCAGCCAGCCGGTTGTTGTAAGCGTTGGGTACCGGGGAGCAATATATGCAAGTCCTGGACGCCCTGAAGCTCGGCTCAACACCAACAACCATCCTCCTGCCGTTGTGCACCCCACCGCACCCGCCGAGGTGGAGCAAGCCCGACCTCGCGATACTCGACATGGGAAACTTCGATCATGATTTTGACGTGACCCTGCGGTCACAAAGCTGGTCTTTGTACAGCGTTGGGATCATTCTCATCATCTTCAGGCTGTGAGTAGGAAACTTCGCCCACCCTCACTTCACCAAATACCGGAGGCTAATCTGTCATGATTGAACAGAATTGCTAGATCACGGAGGTTAGGCATTGGGAACTTCCAGGCTGACGACTACCTCATGTTCCTTGTGGCTGTAAGTCCTCCCCTTACAACGCATTACCGAGCATCCATCGGACTAACATGACACCACACGAAGCTGCTCTACACAGCCCTCATAGTCTGCCTCAACATCATCGCACATGGCGGTGGGTCTAATCTCTACCCACCAGGGCTGGAGAAGACCTTCACAGCCAAAGACATTCGGGAGCGCATCTATGGCTCCAAGATCGTGGTCGTCTCGGAACAGGCCATGCTCAATTTGATCTACACCATCAAAGTGTGCATGCTGATAATGTACACACGCCTGACTCTCGGCCTCCGCGACCAGCTCATCGTTCGTTGCCTGGCAGTGTACGTGTTCATCGGGTGGTTCGCGACCGAGATCGCCTTTTTCACTGCGTGCCAGCCATTTGAGGGCTATTGGGCCTTACCGCCTCCGGATCCGCAGTGTACGACTCTGCAGAAATATGCTATTGTGCAAGGCTGCTTTAATATTACCTCTGACTGTGTCATGATATGTATACCTATGCGTAAGTTGTCTCAGTTCTTTTATCATCAATATTTTCCAAATTCTACTCAGGTAAAGAGTTGCTACTTTTACCAATGAGTTCTGAATATTGAAACCCGTAATATGTGGCTGATGTGTAGTAGCACTCATTGTACGAATGGCTTTGCCATGGCGACAGAAGATCGTCGTCGCATTCATCTTCTCCCTGGGAATCTTCGTCATCATAGCCGCACTCCTCACCAAAGTCTTCAACCTGACAGATGTATATGACGCCAGCTACATGCTCTGGTATATTAGGGAGGCCAGTGTAGCGGTCTACATGAGCAACCTACCCATGATATGGCCACTCCTGCGCGAGTGGTTCCCCTGCCTCCGGGCGCTGACCCCAGGCGCCGGAAACACGTACGAGAGGCGTGCTCGGAGAACCACCTTTACGTCCAGACACGGAGCTCGCAGATCCACCCGGGGAATGGCCATCCTCAGCGGCAAGGCAAGTGGCGGCACGACCCTGCGATCGCCATCCCTGGAGCCTGCCCCGGGGATCCACCCCAAGGACCCGACGTACGACGTCGAGATGGCGATCCGCGGGGTCGACTCGGATGACGAATCCAAGCACGGAAGGTATAGGAGAACGGACCCCGAAGACCAGCCGGGAGCTGGCGGGTGGCACGATGCTTCGTCCATCGACCAGATCATGCGCATCAAGACCCCGCCGAGGAGCATATCGCGGGCGACCACGGTTGAGAGCAGTTTTCGGTTCCTTCAGATGGAGCAGGAGGCCCGGGACATGGTGATGGGTGGTGGAATCCAGGTCCAGACTTCCTTCTCGGTGGAAGCGGAGGCAGCGACTCCGCCGCAGTCGAGCCAAGGGGGACCGACTTCGGAGCCTTGGGCACCGACTAAAGGTGGCTGGTGAGGTTTTTGGAAGAGGGATGATGAAATACGTGATATCCACAATGGTTCAATGGGTTGGTAGGGAGTTTGTGTGTCTTTTGAGGGAAGCCGTGTATATGACATGTAAATACTTGAACAGACAGACATTTGTCAGTCTCGGCTGAAGCCTTTCAGCAACATCGATGTGGAAGACTTCATTGCATACCGTGCCTCCCATATCCTTAGATACGACACAGCGGATTTACGGAAGGCGGTAACACGGCTTATGAGGTCTGATAATGCAGTTGATAGGCCAGTTTGGTACTCACTACATATAATTTGGATTCCAACTTGCCCAACGAGGAATGTTGCACCACTTTTGTTCCGAAGCCAGGCTGAGGTCTACATTTAGGACAGCAAAAGGGCCTCACTTTTGAATCCATGTGACTCCTCCAAAATGTAAGAAGACCCTCCGTTGCAACATACAAGGCTCGCCACAAGTCAAGCTATTGGCGCCAGGAATGAGTCTGCTGACCCAGTGCCCAATAACAGGACTGCATAATTAAAGCAACCTGCAGCACTACTCCCTTGGCCTAGCTTGATCTGCCTTCTCGCAGCTTAGCTTAGGGGCTTGCCACAGCGATGGACCAGGGCTCTGGGTGGACTCCGTGCCTTCCGAACGGAAGCAGTATGTTACACCACAGGCAGGTTTATGCCATGGCACAGATTAGCGCCTGAACACAGCCTGCTTTGAACGAAGCAAGGCAGTTTCTCCGGCTGAATTGCTTACATGTAAGCTCCTATAGACATCAGGTCCGTTCCCACAGTGCTGATTGTTTTGAAATTGTATGATTCTGGACCAGCAGGATACTCAGGTCGAGCACAAGCCACAAGAACACAACCGCTTTTCGTTGCAGTCATGGACCCGTTGTCAGGAGCAGGCTTGGCCGGGACGGTTGTGCAGTTCGTCCAGTTTGCAGCAAATCTCTTCAGCGTCGCGAAAGAGATTCACCGCTCAGCTTCGGGCAGTTCCGAGGGAAAAGAATCACTGGAGGCCATCTACACCAGACTGTCGACTCTGACTTCAGGTTTACAGAAGCGAGGCCAGAGCACGAAGAGCAGCAATGGTACACAGCCTGATGAGGCAGTCGATGCGGCGATGGGAGTTCTGGCCAAGGAATGCAAAGTTGACTGCGACCGATTACTTTCCGTCCTCGGCAGACTCAGTCATGGACATGGAAGCTTCCCGAAATGGTGGCAGAGCTTCCGGTCGGCACTGAAGGAGCTATGGAAGAACGATGAAATCGAAACTCTGGAGGCACGCATCGCGAAGCACCAGACTCAGCTCATAATGCATATCTGCCTGAATACGAGGTTAGATATACCCGAATGGCGTTTCGATGTTTCAAATGGCTTACGATATAATACCTGCTAGTGAAGGACTCCAGCGTTTGAGAGTACAAATGAAGCAAGACGACGCCAACTTGGCTCTCAGCCTGACGTCTCGCCACGAAGACTTCTGGAAAAGGGTCAGGAACATGCAAATTCGCATCAACGAGATTCACCATGCTGTCATTGAGGACGCTAGAAAGCCTGGGACACCGGACCCGTCTCGAGAGTCGGTCTGCTCACCTAGTCCTGAGTCTCTGTCTCGGCAGGTCTCGAAGTTATCACTGGATGATATGGAAAAGTTCCAAACCATCAAGAATCTGTTTTCAGAAAGGATTGAGCTTCGAGAGCTGGCATCGTTGAGTGAGGTATACGCCAAGGCGGATGACATTCTAGAGACCATCAACTATGAAGACAGAAGCGCTCGGCATGACAGCATACCGAATGCCTCTCCAACACTTTCGAATGGGTGTTCGACAAACAACATCCACAAAACAACTACCTTCCCGAGTGGCTTGAGAAGGGCAGCGAGATATTCTGGATAACCGGCAAGCCAGGAGCAGGCAAGTCGACGTTCATAAAGTTTGTGGCAGACAGCCCCGAAACGAAGACAGCTCTGCGAAAGTGGGCCGGCCAGAGCAAGCCCTTGATCGGTTGTCACTACTTTTGGAGTGCAGGGACATCGATACAAAGGTCTCGTGATGGGCTGCTCCGGTCACTCTTGCACGATATATTCTACGAGGCACCTGAACTTTTCCCAGAAGCCTGCCCTAGACGATGGAGAAGAGCCTTATCCTCAGTTTCCTCCAAAATTGCAACGGGTCCTGCTTGGTCCTCTTCGGAATTGCGTCAGACTCTTTTTGCCGTGGTGAAGAAGGCCAAGTCTTCCTTCAGTTTCTGCTTCTTCATCGACGGGCTGGATGAAGCTTACATGAATGACAACGACAGCGAGCTTTGTGATACCGTGATTTCTCTGTAAACATTTCCAAACGTTAAGCTTTGCATCTCAAGTCGGCCCTGGAACAAGTTCACGGAATCCTTTGGAAACCGTCCAACCATGAGCATACATGAGCTCACTCGGAACGACATTCGGAATTTTGCGCAACATGAGCTCAGCAGCCACCCCAGGTGGGGAGGTCTTACCAATGAACACGGCATGAGGGATGGACTCGTCGTTGAAATAGTACAGAGAGCCCAAGGCGTCTTCCTGTGGGTTTTCCTTGTTGTCCGGCAGCTTCAAGAGGGATTGACCAATTACGACACCTCGAAGGACCTATGGAAGAGGCTGGACAGAATCCCGGACGGACTGACGATGTTCTTCCGGCTCATCGTGGAGAGTGTGGAGCTGTTTTACCTTCAAAAGATGGCAGAGACGCTACTGATCGCCGCTGTTGGCCAGGGTCCTCTTCATTCGGCTATCTACACCTTTCATGACAGAGGCGATGCAAACCCCAGGTATGCCGCTGAAGAGCCCTTATCTCCTTGGACAGACCAGCAACTTTCAGATGAAGTCAGGCCATGTTCGATGAGGCTTAACTCGAGGTGCAAGGGGCTACTCGAGGTTGATGCTTTTGACCGGGTGAACTTTCTTCACCGCACAGTGAGAGACTTTTTGCAGATGGAAGACATGCGAGGCATTCTCAGGAACCATGCCGCCTCAGGCTTTGATGCGGGGCTGAGCATCTTTCAAGCGTACATATGCTGGATCAAACACTCGGCGTTCGCATCGATGCGCGGAATTGCATATTTCGGGCGTTCCAAGAGTTTATTGGTGGATACTCTGGAAACGGCGCTCGCGTACGCGAGCAAGTCGGACAGCCCGCTTGTTCTTGACCTGATCGATGACTTGGACTGGGCGATCCACAGGATGTTTGATACGGGACAGGCGACCTTTGCCGGCACCGAGACGATTCAGCAGACGCAGCACCTATTTCGAACCTGCATCTTGCGAACCGGCCTCGACGACTATTCCATTAAAAGACTTGTGCGAGAGCCTCAGTACTTACATGGTCTGGAGGTGCCCCCTCTAGTATCTGTTCTCAAACTTGACAGTCAGGACGAGAACGACCATGAGATGCGATGGTCAGCACGGAGAGTCAATCTGCTTCAAAACCTCTTGGACCAAGGCCACGACCCGAACGGGGTATATGCCGACCCGGGTTCTGGGACTGAGACGACCCCATGGTGCGAGCTTGCGAAGAGATTGATGCCCTGCCCACAACTCGAGCAGGACCAGCTTCCCTCGGATTATCCGCAGCGGCCGTTAATGGAGGCAGTGAGCAGAGGCGTGATCTCGATGCCTCTAGACCACGGAGCCGATCCAAATGCCATGGTCGAAGGCGAGGACTCACCAGAACCCCTCGCGGTGTGGGCCAAGTTCTTCCTGGCCTTCTTTTCGACCCCGACGCTCATGTGGCACAGCGACCAATACCTCAGTGATTTGGATAAGATGGCAAGTAAGGCGAACCTCGATTTGAGCACAGGCTTCCTCCAGCCACTTGGCGAATGGCTAGTAGGAGAGCCGATCGATGTCGTCTGCCGAAGCCTTGGTGTTCCGATTTCCTTTAGAACTGCTCTGTGGAACATATTGGGGTGCTTCCTGAGGAGGGACTCCGCTGCGACATCGACGCGCGCGCCCAAGAGCTATAGGGAGCTCCAATTCTATGCCAAAGTCACCAAGACATTCCTGAGGCATGACGACTTCTCAAAGCTGCCGCTGCATGACATTCGTGTGGCTGTGCAGCAAAGCATGCCCGTGAGCCTTGTGCCTGAGATATTGGAGGGAGTCAACGGCTTTCTTCAAACTCGCCAAGAACGCAGGTCGTTAGCGAAGAGGCCGAGGCCGCTGGACGGTGATGGCGACGAAGACGTGGCATGCAGCCCAGGACACAAGGCCCCAAGACTAAGCTTCATCTGCGATTTCCCGAGTGGGATGCCGGGAGGGCAGGTTGGGAGAAGATACGGAGAGACAGTCTGGGCCTGAGCAGTGCACGAGAGCCACTACGGAGCACTTGTTTGGGCATGACGGGAATGCACACTGAGCAATTCTGTTACTGGTTGAAATAAGAATTGGCAAAGTGCTACAGATAGAAAGCAGGCAAGTGTCTCCTGTCCTATCAGAGCAAAAAGTGGTTGTTCCATGTGACTCGACAACTAACAATGTACCAGACAACGATCGACTGGGGAGTAATGCACGGCTAGGTAGTTAATTGTGTTGTGGCAAATGGTGAAGTCAAGGTTTGGCTGCGATGGTCCGTGCTGCCCCAGGCCGGCACTCAGATGCAGATGCAGCAGATCTGCGAAGTGAGTGAATTGGTGGAGCTGTGACAAACACACAGGCACTCGTCAACAAGCCATCTCGTTCCAGCCAAAACAGCCACAAACCCAGGGGCAATGGCATTTTAACAGGTGATTTCAACACTGCTAGCTTTCCCTTGATTTCTGATTCATTCCAGCCAAGCAAAACCAAAACAGGGCAGTTTGCTCTGCTTGCTTGGATTGTCCACTGGTTGTTTTCAAAGGCCAGAGTGAGGTGGGCCTGGCTCCACCCTACAGCCCAGTGCCTTCCAAGGTTGGTTGCAGTTGCAGTAGCACACAGCTACGTACCTAGGTAGGGCAGAGTGAAGGGGGTACGGCTGGCACAGCACCAGCCAGGAGTGACAAGGAGTGCCAGGGCACACAAGTCCATCCACACCAGGGCCAGAAGTCCAGACCCAGACCGAGACCGAACAGCTGGGTAGCTTGGTTTGGCCTAGTGGGGCCGGCGCATTACCTCCGTTCCTGTCTCTGCTCTGCATATTCTTTTTGCGACGCCCTTTTGTAGCTTCACCCTTCCATCCTCCTTGCCCTCGCCTGCCCAGCCAGCAACCTCCACCCTGCACCTCCACCTGCGCCTGCTGCCTCTTGTCTTTGTTCATCAGGTCCGGCCGGCCACCTTCTCCTCCACGAACGACTGACTTGTCGGTCCCTTTTTTCATTGTTCCCCAGCCGACACAGTGACTCGACAAGCCCTGAAAGACTCAGCTTGACCGAGTCTTGTTCGTCGTTTGCGCACGCACGCACCCACGCGCCGTCAATCAGCCAACCCCGTTTCTCCTTGGCCCGCGTCCACAACGACAGAAAATTCTGAGACGGCGACCGCCTTCGGAGCTTGACAGACAGACAGCCTCCTTCTCAATCTTCAATCACCTACCACGAATCAAGACCTGCACGGCTCTGGTTCCAGAATCAAACCCCTGCCCCAACCCCCCCAAGATGGCGGGTGCGACACCAGACATCCAGCAGATCCTTGAGCAGTTGCGTGGTAAGCGCCCCCCGACACACCTGTCATCCCGCTCTCCCTCAGCCCGTGAACCCTAGCTGACCTGAATCTCACTTCGTCCTTTAGCTACTCAACAGAGACCTGCGACGACGACCCCTACTCAAGGCCAGCCTGGTCTTCCTGGCCCATCCTACCCCCCTGCCCAGGGCTATGCCATGCAGCCAGGTGCCACTCCTGTACAGCAGAGCAATTACCCACCTCCTGGCGCCTACGGCTACCCGCAGCCCTCGTCGAGCGGGACCGTCGACCTGAGTGCCATCAAGCCAGTCAACTCGGGCACGGTGAGCATCCAAGATGCCATAGCAAAGGCAAAAGCCGTCGCTGCCGCCAACAATCTCGCCCCCTACGAGCGGCCTCCCGTCTACGCTGGGAGCGACGGGCGTCGCCGTTCGCGTTCTAGATCCCCTCCCCGCCGCGAGGCTTTTCACGACAACTACAATCCCTATAGAGATGAGCGTCGTGCTGATCGTGCCCCGCGCGACCACGGCCGCGAGAGGTCATACTCCCCTGGGCCCCGAGGCCGTCAGGGCGGCGGTGCATTCTCTCCCCGAGGCTCCAATTCTGCGCGCCAACGCTCTCCCCTCCGCGGAGAGGATGACAGCTCGTCCGAGACCATGCAGATCGAGGCAACCCTCGTCGGACTCATCATCGGCAGGCAGGGAGAGAACCTACGACGTGTTGAGGGCGAGACAAAGTGTCGGGTCCAGTTCCTGGCCCCGCACAGCGGCGACGACAAGTTCCGGCAGTGCAAGATCACCGGCCCTCGCGCCAGGAGAGCGGAAGCAAAGGCTGCCATCAACCGGATAATCGACGACAGTGGCATGGGCGCGATCGCCCGAGCCGGCTTGGATAGAGGCCAGCCCCGGCCGCCTCCAACTGTCGACCCCACCAGCGGCCAGATCAACCTCAAGGACGGAGAAGAATGCTTGCAGATCATGGTGCCTGACCGCACTGTTGGTCTCATCATCGGACGGGGTGGCGAGACAATCCGTGATCTCCAGGAGCGGAGTGGCTGCCACGTCAATATTGTTGGCGAGTCCAAGAGCGTCAACGGACTCCGCCCGGTCAACCTCATTGGTCCTTATGCCGCTGCTGCCCAGGCCAAGGACCTCATCATGGAAATTGTAGACAGCGACAGCCGAAATGGAAATTCCGGCGGCGGTGGTGGCGGCGGCGGCGGCAACCAACACCAAGGCCGACCCAACCAGCGGGATAACAGCCACGACAAGATCAATGATGCGATCTTCGTTCCGAACGAGGCTGTTGGCATGATCATTGGCAAGGGCGGCGAGACCATCCGTGAGATGCAGAATCAGACTGGTTGCAAGATCAATGTTTCGCAGCAACCCGCGCCTGGTGAGGCGGAGCGGGAGATCGAGCTTGTCGGTAACCGGGACGCAATCGAGCGGGCCAAGCGAGCCATCGAGGACAAAGTCGAGGCAGTTGTAAGTCTCCTAACTCGTGCATGCTATGATGCTGTGCCTGTTCTAACACCCGAATCCAGAGACAGAAGAGCAACGGTGGTGGCGGCGGCGGAGGAGGAGGAGGAGCAGGCCGCGGTCGTGGGCAGCACCGAGACTACGACAATCCGAGCTACGGGCAGCCGCCTTCTAACAACCAGCAGCCACGCGCACCTGCGGCTCAAGCAGGTGCTGACGGCCAAGCAGACCCCTACGCACCCTGTGAGTACAATGTCCCCGTGAACCGGACCCTTCCTCCGGGCCGCATTCTGATGATGCGAGCAATCACTGACGCACACGGCAGATGGCGGCTATCAGAACTATCTGGCACTATGGTACCAGTCCCTTGCTGCACAGCAAGCCAATGCCGGCCAGGGCGAGGCCCCTAAGCCACCCGGCACATCGTAACCGGCCATGCGCACGAGACGCGGCCAACTGCGTGACGTCCTCTGCGGAGAGATTGACCCGACTGAACCACTGCATCGCTGTTGACTGACATGGCGGCTGTCCGTCTAACCGCATCCTGATGAAGCTGTCCCGTGCCAGAGATACACATCCATTTTGAGATCCGTCCAGCTCCATCTCTATACCCCGACTTTTCTTCAGCCTTTCATTGTTTGAGCACATCATCTTCTGCGCGCCACAGTCTCCGCGGAGAAACCTGCTTTACAAAGAGGGCCTCCTTCCCCGTGGGCCACTCTGACATTCCCGTCGACTTCTGACACGGCCGGTGAGGCAACTGGTGTCGCACTTTCGCGGCTTCGATTGATTTGACACTTCTTCATGAGATGCCACTTGATCGTAGTCCTGACAGCGGCCTGACTGCCTTCTCGGCCATGGTTCGCAATCTGCACGGACGAACATCTTTGAGCTTGATGCGCTTGATGTGCCTGGTTCGGCGTTGTCTGGACGCCTCTGAAAAGTTCAGCTTTGTCGCCCACTTTGATACCACCGCCTGACTGCTCCTCATCCCGGGGTCTTCTCGAGGGCAGCTGCGGCCACCCGAGCGCGATTTCTTTCTGACTGCAGGCGTTCATTCCTTCAGCATTTGTCGTTCATGCTCCGCAACTTGAGGTTCAAGTAAGCTTGCATCTGACATTTACGGTTGGTGATGGTAGAGCGTCGTGACACGGCGTCTTGCGGCTCCTGAAGCGCGTCCATGAAGAGAGGGCATATGACTCCTACCCGCTGCACATGCGTCTTGTCCAAACATGGACAGTCTTTAAATCGGTTATGACCAGTCTCTTTTCAGCTCTGCTTTCCATAGCACTATCTTAGTGAGTATAATGACGGGAACGTTTGGTCAGGATAGGCCACTGGTCTAAGGAAGAGGAGACACAGCCGAAGGACACAGCAAAACACCGCGAACTTGTAAAATATAATATTATGAATCTTTGAAAGTGACTCGATGGACTTGGTTTTGAGTTATTGGTGTGTGTGTTTTGTATCCTCGATCTCAGCCAATTTGCGCCTGGTTCCGTACATTTGCAAAGGATGCGGCATACCTAGCTTCCCATGAAAGCAGCCACAATGCGGACGCCTCCCACGACGTCGCAGATGATAAACTCCACCACTCAAACCAGTAAACTCTCATCACAGCTTCGCCTTGGGCGCCCCCGGGCCGGCCTCGTCCCTCACGAGCTTCTCCACAGCCTCGACACCTGCCCTCGCGACCACCTCATCCTGGGCAGGCGTGCCCGTGGAGCATCCCACCGCGCCGAGGACCTCGCCCCCGGGCCCGATAACGGGCACTCCTCCTCCGATGACGTTGAAGCGGCCCCCGTTGGTGCCGTTGATACCATACGCGGGCCCGCCCGGCCACACGGCCTCCCTGTAAGACGAAGTAGGGATTCGGTGCCCTGCGGCCGTGAAAGCCTTATCAATAGCGATGGCAACGGAGGTGAGCTTGGCGCCGTCCATGCGCGTGAAGGAGAGGAGGTGCGTGCCGCTGTCGACGATTGCGATGTTCATGGGCACGCCTATGGAGGCGGCCTTGGCCTCGGCCGCAGCTGTTGCTACCTTGGCGGCTGAGATGGTAAGGGTGGGGATTGTGGTTGTTGCCGGCATGGTGTGTGTTAAATTTGATTGATGAATTGCATTTATTGGTGGTCTTATCGGGTGGCCGTCTGCGGGTTGTGTCTTGTGACTTGTCTGGGTCTATGGGATCCAGTATGTGTAAAAGGGGTTCTTTTCAGTTGACGTAGACATCAGGAACGATCGTCCTGATGGAGTGACGTCGTTTTAAGTCTGAAAGTCGAACCCCTTCATCTGGGCGACTCTGAGAGCTTCGGCATTCGGCATCGACGCTGAGTGCGATATCGGGGTGTATGAGTTACGACTTGTTCAGCTATAAAGTGAGAATAAATCAAATACAGAAGCGGGATCAAGAAGGAACAACGTTTTAGGAATTGCAAGGACAGAGAAAGAGCAAGTATAGTGAAGGTGAAGGGGAGTAATACATTTTGAATTGGGAGGGGGACCCGTCACGGATTGCCCGTCCTAACCCTGAGCCAGCTCGTCAAACCCCTTCGCTCCGTACCCAAGTACCGAACTCGACAGGGATCTAGTTGGCCCAAGTCGAGATCAAGTCTTGGTGTTTATGTATTTGACGATCCTTCCCCAGAATTTCGTCGCAGTAGACCTGTACCTCTAGGACAAGAGAAGGGTCTTATTGGCAACACAACGTTGCCAGGATAGCCGAGAACCAGCACGGCCTATCAGAAGCGCTAACCCGTAGCACGAGGGCGGCACGTGGGCGGACCACAGTTGGACGTTGCTATCACTGACGGCGGCGTCTCTTCTTGCAAGATCTTCACCTCCTCCTCCTTGGCTTCCCCGCCAATGGCCATGTCCCAACTGTTTCTGGGCAGCCTCTCGTGCCGACAGTCGTTCGGTACCTTGGCTGCCATCATGGTGCATGCGCAACGCTTGGTAGATAAGCCCGCAGCCGGGATTGGCAGACCTGGCTGGGCGAGGCCCTACTCCTGACTGGCATGCGACACCATTTCGCATCCTAAAAGCCGCTCACGCGCTGTGTCGCGCCTGCCTAGTACCTGGCTCTTAACCTTCCGCGCTTATCTCTCTCTCTTTGGGAAGTATCTGTCCAGGTGAATTCCGTGGCTCGTTCACTCAATCACCTACCTACCAAGCGCCAACTTCTCAATTCACTTGTTTTGAGGCTAACCTCCTTCTTCTCCCTTGTCTTCAAATCTGTCTGGCGAGGGGTCTACCGCTCCTCTAACGCACCGAGAATTCGTGGTGACACCAGACAAGCAACTCAGCCATGGCAGCTAATACCCACGACAGGAGCCCCAGCCCCGCTAAGCTGGAGGCAGGCGATGAGAAGGCCAGGATCCCGGACCAGGGAGTGCTCACTGACATCCGCGCCGCGGATGGAGGCTCGCTCAGGGACGGCGAGGACATCCTCGCCCTGCAGGACCTGGACCCGGCGCTCAACATGAAGATGCACCTAGTCAACAATGCCATCGACGAGATCGGCTGGACAAACTACCACTGGAAGCTCTTTGGGCTCAATGGCTTCGGCTATGCTGTCGATTCGCTCGTCCTGCTGCTCCAGTCCATCATCGCCACCCAGGCCTTCATGGAGTTCGGCGAGGTCGGCTACGCCCGCGCGCTCACCATCGCTGTTTATGTTGGTATGTTGACCGGAGCCATCTTCTGGGGCATGTCGGCCGATATCGTGGGCCGGCGGTATGCCTTTAATATCTCGCTGTTCGTCTGCGCCGTGAGCACACTTGTCTCTGGCGCCATGCCGAACTGGGGCTCGCTGGGGTTCTTCATCGCCCTTGTGGGCTTTGGCGCGGGCGGGAATCTGATCCTGGACACGACTGTGTTCCTGGAGTACCTTCCCTCCCAGAAGCAATGGGTGTTGACGTTTCTCGCCGCCTGGTGGGGGTTTGGGCAGGCCATCACGGGATTTATCGCTTGGGGATTCATGGGTGAGTTGCTTTGGGGGCGCCTTGCTTTCGCATTGGCCCGGGGAGCGTGAAAGCTATGGCTATTTGTCAGCGCTGATATTCATCCATCTCGGTAGTACCTGAGAGATGGAACTGTGCGTATGTCGACACGTGCACAAGAGAGAATAATATGGGATGGAGATGTGAGTGATGGGATCCTACGCCAACACGAGGATCCGACCTCTAATCGGAGCCCCAGACACAATGTTCACGTCCGGAGCTTTGGTCTTCGTCATGTCAGTCCTACGCATAACAGTGGTGCGGCTCAAGGAGACCCCAAAGTATCTGCTGGGTCTAGGGGAGGATGCCCAAGTTGTCGAGACGCTTCAGTACCTCGCCTCGAAGTACAACCGCCCCATCTCGCTGACGCTGGAGAAGCTTCAGGCGTGCGGTGAGGTCAGGGGCGCGCACAGCAAGAATCGCCTGTCGGTGAACGAGTTCTCGATACATCTCAGGGGTCTGTTTGCCACCAAGAAGATCGGAACATCCACCTTGTTAATTTGGTTGTCCTGGACGCTTATCGGACTCGTCTACCCACTGTTCTACGTCTTCCTTCCGTATGTCCTCTGTCAAACACATTCGGAGTTTACGAGATAGGCCCACTAACACAGCACAGCACTTATCTCGAGACCCGCGGAGCAGATTTCGAAGAGACCACTGTAAGCACCTTGATTAGCCTGTCATCTCGCGAGAACCCCTTTGGTAGCCTTTCAGCTGATTCCAACGAATCCAGTACGAGACCTGGCGCAACTACGCCCTCGTCAACGTCTCGTCCATATTCGGCCCTATGCTTGCAGGCTGGATGTGTGACTTGCCCCTCCTCGGACGCCGGTATACGATGGTGATCGGGGCGCTCATGACCATGTGCTTCTTCTTCGCCTACACAGCCGTGCGCTCGGCCGCCCAGAACGTTGGCTTCTCATGCGCCATCGGCTTCTGCCTCAACATTTATTACGGCACCCTCTACGCCTACACACCGGAGGTGTTGCCTAGCGCTCACCGCGCCACCGGCAACGGCGTCGCTGTCGCTTGTGCCAGGGTTATGGGTATACTTAGCGCGGTCATTGCTACGTTTGCTGATACCAGCACGCCCGTGCCTATCTATCTGTGCGCAGCACTGTTCATAGCTATGGCGGTCGTCAGTGTCTTCTTCCCGTTCGAGCCTTACGGGAAGAGGAGCTCTTAGGCCTGGGCTGGGGCCGCGATTTGCGGCGTGTTCGGTCGAGGAGGTGGAGGCAGGTAGCTCTTGCACAAGGAGCTTTCAAGGCTGAGACATTACTGCACATATTTGTGTATATAGACTCTGCCAGGATACTTGCAATTACCACCGACGGCTATGCCGCATCTACGGCCCATAGGTATACAGCGAAGAACTCCCTCGCCAATTTCGCCTCTTGCCACACCCGCATCTACATGTGCAAATAGGTCTCAGTTGCGAGGCGGATTCCTCAGCATGATATGAGACGCTGTGCTACGCGGCACGACTGGACCTCTTTCAACTCGGCTGTGCCTGATCGGACTTGACTCAGAGTTGTGGTCCTTACAGACTGGGATGGGAGCTAGTACTTGTTCTTTCATCGCAACGCTCATCCAGTCAATGCGTGTGGCGGCACAATTTGAAGAGAGTTGAGCATATCAACGCAAATATCTTCATTGAAGGCAAGTATTGCCAGGTCTACTTGTACGTTCTATAGACTCTGTCCATTTCTCTGATTCAAAGTCTGAGATATGCGCCTAAGTCGAACTCGATAGAGCAAGCAGAGAGGTGAATATGGGCGTTCCCAAGCCCGTAGTCGGGTCCCACCCAGAGACAGCCTTAAAGCCAGCCCCCGATATCTGACCAGAACATCCGGAGATGCTCCCCGTCTTGATATCAGTCAGGGCGGAAGACGCATTGGCATATAGCCAGGGGTTCAGGAAGCCCAGCCCGGCCTTGCCGCTGGCGACGCGGTCGCTGTTGACGAGCTGGATGACGGACGCGAACGTGGGCGAGGCGCAGCTCGTGCCGTCGACGAGGCTCGAGGACCCGCCCACGACGATAACGAAGTCGGTAGCCTGGGCCGCGACGTCCGGGTACGCGCGCCCGGAGGCGTTGAAGTACTGCGACACGGAGCTGGCCGTGCCCGAGGCGACCCACGACTTGACGGCGGCGGCCTGGTAGCTCGGCTGCGGGAAGAGGTAGGAGAAGCCGCCGCCGGACGAGGACCAGGCGGCCTCGGGCCCCGTCCCCGTGGTGCCGCCCACGGTGGTGACCCACGGGCACGAGGCCGGGAAGGACGTGGCGAACTGCTTGACCCCGTCGTTGGTGCACTCGCCCGAGCCGCCGACGCCGCTGTCGCCGCTCGCGACGAGGATCGAGACGCCGCGCGCGCCGAGCTGGCTGAAGAGGTTGCACGCGTTGGTGGCGTAGGCGTCGGGCACCGTCTGCTCGTCGTCGCCGTACGAGATGGACAGCGTGTTGGGCAGCGCGGAGGCGTCCAGCCCCAGCAGGTACTCGAGGAACTCGAGGTACGGCTCGTTCGTGTTGGTCCCGGAGCCGACCCACTCGCCGCGCCCGGCCGTGCTGTAGTAGTTGATGGGGATGGACTCGGCGATGCCGCGCGCGTACTGGATGTCAAGGTTCGCCTCGGTGCCTGCCTGTGAGGCGGATGTCGGGCAGGAGCCGCCGTTGACCTTGACGCAGTTGAACGACTGGGCCGAGTTTCCTTCCACTGCGTACTTGGACAGGAAGGTCTTGAGGTCGGAGGCTATGGCGTACTCCTCGAGGAAGCCAGCAATTCCCAAGAGGCCTGTGCTGTAATTCTTGGCCGACTTAAAGCTGTAGAGGTTGGCCAGGCAAGTGGGGTTGATGTTGGACGAGCAGCCCGTGACTGCGTTGACCGCGTCAATGTGGGTGTTTGCGGTCGCCTCGTTCAGAGGACGGACACCTGAGATGTTGGACTTGTAGGAGCGGAAGCCGAAGAAGGTCGTCGGCTGGACCATGTCGACGTGGCTCTTGAGGGCACTGGGGAGGCTGAATTCCAGAGTCCGGAGCACGACCTCGTTGGTCTCCGTGCTGCGGTAGGCGCTGTACTCTGCGTCCAGCAGCTTCTCAACCTGGGCGATGCTGGCGTCGACGATGATGGAGTCACCACGGGCGGAGTATGTAGCGTTTCCACCAAGGCCGGCACTCTCGAGCCAGGCCATGACCAGGTTGCCAGATTCATCCATCGGGGCGATGATGGCATCGATGGCCTTCTGTGACATGTGAGAGCCATACTGGTGGTGGCCTGGTGTTGCGATCTGAAGTTGTACTGGTCAGAATAGTGTATAGATTGAGAGATCAATCAAAGGAGATCTGCACATACGTTCATAGCAAGCTCATGGAACTTGTCCATGTCCTGGTGGACAAGGTGCATGCGGAGCCGGATCTGAGCGGCCTCCTTGTCCACCTGCTGCGTCTCGTTCTTCACCCAGCCCCGGGGAGGGGCCGAGAGGCTCTCGATAACGACAGAGTTCTTCTGAACATCCTGACTGCCCGAAGTTGGAAAAGACAGCGCTGTGGATGCAAGTGCCAAGAGCACAGAGGCTGCATGCAGGAGACCCATGTTGGCCGCCGTCTCTTGTGTTCTAGTGGAGCAAAAGAAGGATGGCCAAGAGGACGAGAAAGCTTGGTTTCGATCAGCATCTTGGCATCTGAATTTATAGGCAAAATGATAAAACGACACGGAAGACCTCAGAGCCCCAGCAGTGATAGCGCAGACACGGTGACTTACCCAAGGTAGGCACGCAATCGCGTGCTGCCCCGCGAACCAGGGGGCAGTTCCGGACCCGACGTGGTATTGGCGTCTGCCGGCTGCTTTGAGCTGCCTATTTGGGCAGCTGAGATAGGTGATGGCTACACGCGATGCTGCGGAGCTTGGCACGTCCAGGGAAGGTATCAGCGGATGGTGTCCGCATGAATCTTTCTCATTCCTGCACATGCTTTGGATTTTGGTTTTTGAAGGGAAATTTCCGTGCCACGAGTCACTGATCATATCTATCTGCATTGACTTGTTTCCTGTGTCAGTAATAAGAGGGAAATGTGTGACCTACCTGCTGCTTTCCCTTCATTCCAGTAGGCCGATTGTGCAATCTCCGTCTCCTCATTCAAAGCCGGTTGTAACAAAAAGCGGTTGACTGCAGCTGAGCCTAGGGTCGTATTGTATCCAGGCACATCGGCAGCGGTGTGAGGCAGTTATTTCACACGATTGAATAGCTAATTGATTTATTCACTCTTACCTCGGACATCATTACTACTACACGATGTCTAGTAATTGAATGGCATCAGATGTCCCACAAGATCTCACACTTGAGCCCCAGGGATCAACACTTTCCGCACGGTATCAAAGAGCTTCAGTCAAAATATGATTGCAATATCAACATTCCATTGGGGATGTATGTACATATGAAGTCGATCCCATGAATGATGGGGTTTTTGCTTTTCTGGCGTGAAGGGAAAATGCGCCTCGGGAGTCGGGACCACCATATCTCGACCAAAGCTTGAATGGAAGCTACCTTGCCGACATCAATCGAGCTTTAGAAAGCCGGCTTAGCGTTCTTGACCAGCATCTCGAAGCTACATCCGGTGTTAGTCATCTCAGTTATAATCCATCGATGTAGACCGAGGAAGGGCTCTTCAATGCATCCAACCTCATGAGGGCATCGGGAGGAGGGGGGAGGAGTCCTTACTAGGCCTGGTTCCATGTTCCAGCCTCGGGAGAGGGCTTGTAGGCTGTTGACTCCGTGTCAGCAATGCGGGTGCCCACATGCGAGGTTTAGAGGTAACTTACCATCCGAGTGTCCGCAGAAGCTGTCGTACCGTGTCGCACTCGTGTCGCTGGTGCCGTCCGACTCACCACCGGGCTTGACCCACACAAAGGCGTCGGCAAGCTCGTCGCCCGTGCTGCCGGTCGGTCGCACGCCGAAGCCGGCGCCGTTGACGTTGCACCAGTCACCCCCTGGGAATCGTCAGTCAACTGTGTTCAGGTATTTGTCTCAAAGTACTTACACTCAGCGCGGAGGCCAGTAACGGCGTTGCGGCCGGTGTCGACGATGGCGTGGTTGGGCATGCCGTTCTGCTTCAGGAGAGGCGCGAAGGTACTGTACATTTACGGGTCAGCAAGTATCTCGATCCGACCATTTCAATCCTGGCCAACTTTGGAGTCTCATGGCACTTGGGAACGTCTGGGCGAGGAAAGCAACATACTCAACATAGATCTTCTCGTTCTGGCACTTGTTGTACTGAGCGTCAGGGGCGCTGGAGAACTCGCCGGGCGACTGGTCCCAGGCGTTCCACCCGGCCACGTTGGTGGCGAACCCGCGGAACTGCTTGGGGCTGCCGCCGGCCTTGTAGGCGTTGGCGAGCTCCTTGGCTCCCGGGCTGAGGTTGTCGTTCCAGCCGAGCCAGCCGCCGTGGCCGGCGTCGATGTACATGACGACGTTGGGAAGGTTGAGCTGCTTGATGGCGTAGGCGACGCCGTCGCGGTAGCCCGAGGCCGACTGCTGGCACGTCGTCAGGTCCGAGTTGGTGACCAGGTTGGGCAGCGAGTCGGGCTCGATGACGAGCGCGAAGGCCGTGTTGGGGTGCGCCTTGAGGATCTTGACGATCGGGTCGATGTACTCGCTCTTGTACCGGGAAAGTTCGCCGACCGCCAGCTCGCCGTTGGACGCCTTGGCTGCGCAGTCGCGGCCGGGGAGGTCGTAGATCACCAGGCCCAGGATGTTGCTGCAGGGCACGTCGGAGATGGCGGGCTCGACCTTTGCGATGTTCGCGATGGAGTCGCTGGAGTGAATGTCAGTGGTGAGCTTTGCAAGAATGGCGGCCCAGTCGCCTCCTCCTTCATTCAGGACTTTCGGGATTTGTGTCTCACATCCAGAGGAAGCTGCCGACGTCGGCAACCTTGGCGGCAGAGGCTTTCAGGCTCGCGTCGCTTATAGCAGCGGTGGCGTTGTTGACCTCATCGCGGTAGAACTTGTTAGGGTGAAGCTTGTACTTGGAGAAGACGTTGGTCGAGGCATCGAGAGTGACGGCGGAAGAGCAGCCCGACTGGCGTTTCTCCTGTGGCAGGGCAAGTGCTGTAGTAGCACAGGCCGCGATGGCTGTCCTCGAGAACTTCATGATGTCTGTGGTGTAACTCGGCGATCTTTGAAGAGTGTCGGGTTTCCTGCCCTGATGCCCTCATGAAGTCCCATGCGGCGTCTCTGGGGTCTTTATATACAATATGGCATTCGCCACAGGGATATCCACCCTCCCTCATCAACCAAGGTCACGAGAGGAAACCTCATACTACGTCTCGGGCTCCGAGACGTGTCTAAAACGAGATCGGCAATCAGGAACATAGGTCCGAAGTTAGCGATGACCTCGGCCACAGCACTCCGAGTTTCCCATCGACAACAGAGCCAGCAGTCCAGTGGAGGCTGTCCGCATGACTAGGATTCAGAGGTGGGTTCGATATGTTGAGCAGTATATTGGGTAGCACAACGCGATGTCAGGGAGGACCCTCGCCCCTGGGGGACGCTGTAGTAAGAGGAGATGGCCCGATTGGTCTTCCGGCCGCATGAGAAGCAGCACATACTTTATGGGTAATAACGGAGGACCAACTTGGGGTCCTCCAATATCGACGGCAAGTTATACTCCTCCATTGGCCTTTAGCCACTGGCTCAGGCACGCGAAACCTTCACATATTGCGCGCTTGGCCATGTCTCCTGCTGTCAAAGACTGCTACTAGTACTAGCAGTCCAAGTCCAAACTTCATACAATAGCGAGTGAGCCCAAGCGTCGGACTCAGTTGTTAGATGCTGAAGTTTTTCATTGGAAATGAGAATGGAATGACAGGCTTGTTGCCTTGGGCATTGGGTGCAGATTCGGGAAGCACTGAATTTGACGCTGGGAGCTGTGAACTCGGCACTGAATACTGTAGTCTGCCAGTCGACTATGCGTATGAAATCTCTTTTGGCCTCGAGTGGCAAACCAAAAAGAGTTTCATAACTTGCTGAGCTTGATCGCTGATCTAATGTTAAAGGGACTGAGATGATCAGGTGGGCCAGGCCTCGGAGTCCAGACCGATCAGCTCCAAAACCGAAGGTTGAATAACCTTGGCGACCCATTTGAGGTGGATGGAAGGCCCGTCGTTTGGTATTTTCTGAAATTGATCATCCCGAGGTGTATTCTTCCGGAGCTGGGAAGTCAGCTGTTGACATTTTATGAAATTGATTGCTAGGGGTTACATTTCGCCTCTCCTGACGGGGGAACGACCAACAAGAGGTCGTGCCAATGCAGGAACTAAGAAGAGGTGACCGTGGGAGGCGCCACAACAGGCGACCAACCGCCGTCAATGTACATTTTATATACCAGGTGGTATCCAAGACACCTCATTCTTGGCTACATGTTTTCAGCAAGTATGCAACCTCGCAGCAACCTGTTCTCATCTCATCTCCGGGACCTTCCACAGTCAACTCATAATGATGTTCGGAGTGTCCTCCTCATCTGGTGTGAGGGTAATCCTTCGAAAGAAAAGAATGACATGTTTCTATTCCATGACGGATGGTACAGTACGGAATGTCATGAAAAGCCGTACCAGTACTCAGTACCAAGGTACGAACCTAGGCAAATAGAATATATTCCGGACCAATTTTGAGGTACACTCGGAACCAAGAGCGGGGCCCAGATCTACAGTTCTGACAAGGTTTCAATGTAAGCTTAATTATGCTTGTTCCAAAAAGTGACAACTACCGGCTCCGGTTAAATGCAGAGCATACATATATTACCACACTGTTGGCAAGAATATCTTGGCAGTGAGACAGTCGTTCCAGACCCCTCGCCCTCCTAACAAGGGATTCGTGCAAGAACTCATGGATCGGCCAAATGAGTGGATGGTATTTTTCCAAACCTTCAAGCCTTTAAACGAACCGAAATGTGGCCTTTGACATCTGGAGGCTCCAGATTCGCGGAATTGCCTGGAAAGCTTGGTTGGTCTACAAGCCTTTGGGAGCACATTGAGGCCGAACTGGGAACACCGGCAGCTTCCTAAACCGACTTACTCATCTCACTACCGCGCTCTCTGAAATACAGCGTGTCAGCATCTTCACCTGCGATTATGAGCAGTAGCCTGGGAGAAATAAGGTGCATCAAGGTATAGGACCAAATGTAGCAAGCACATAGATGCTCCGCCATAAATTCAGTTTGGGCGGGTTTGATTAGGGGGCTGCGGCAGCCCCCCAGCGTCCAGGGTTTAACCCTTGGAGGACCTGTGTGCCTGGCTTTATCAGACGCCCTCAGAGCCCATCAGTCACTTAGATGGGGCATCTTCAATACAACATCTTTCAGACCCCCCAACTTGCTACCACAGGGGCGCTCCCAGTGCTTCGGTAGTCTGCTGACAGCCGGCCTCTGCTGTCTGCTCGCTCAATGTTTCCAGGATCGTGCCGCCAAAATTATTGAAACCTTCGGCGCTCAGTACTCCCAGATCAACGGCACTGACAGTTGCTACTGCCTTGATTCGCTTATCACTTTGTGCAGCAAAGAGAACGTAGCCTCCAGATGCACGAATTGCCCAAGGCATTGGATTTTCAAGAACCGCGGAAGTCCTTCGCTCTCTCCTTGATAAGCAGCATCGAATGCTAGCGTAATGAAGCCACCCTGCTCGGCAATCGCGCGCATAATGGGAGTCTTCTGAAGTCTCTCTGTCCCTTGAGGCATTAATCTGAACATTGTTCGTGAACACATCCGGCGAGTCGATTTTATTGCAGCAATGATTTGCTCCGGCCTTCAGAGCAAGGTACCGAAATACTACTATACTAGTAGTTCCCTCTGATCTAGTGGTCGATAACAGCCTCTTGCTGAGGGCCGAACCTGTTTCCTTGGGGCTTAGACCTGTCGATGACAGCTCGCAGCTCCGCCATCTCCTCGTCTGTGAGGACGATGTCTCTCGACGCCCAGTTTTGCTCAAGGCGCCCGGGCTTAGTCGTACCTGGAATCGCAATCAACCCCTGAGAAGCGACCCAAGCAAGGGCAATCTGGGCCAGAGTGCATCCTTTTCGAGCTGCAAGCTTTTTGATTTCCTCCACAATTGCCAGGTTCTTATAGAAGTTTTCGCCCTGAAATTTAGGGGCTATATGTCGAATGGTTGTTAGCAACGCTGAGAACCATGCCACCAGAGAGGGCGTTGGGAAGAGGCTTGACTGACAGCTTCGACGAAAGTCATCCGGTGCAAAGTCGTCGGGGCTTTTGTACTGGAAGTCGTCGACAAGGACACCATGCCCCAGAGGGCTGTATGCCACGAACGCCACGCCCAGTTCCTTGCAGGCATCGATCACCCCTGTGGTCTCGTGTAGTATTTCGAAGGCAGAGTACTCTGACTGGACGGCGTCGATCTTCGCAACTAATTTTCAGGGATCTCTCATCAGTGGCAAGACTTATAAAGAGAGGATAGAAAATTTCACTACTTACTTTCATTGGCTTTACGGAGTGTCTGGGCAGAGCATTCTGACAGGCCAATATACTTGGTCTTGCCCTGTTTTCGAAGCTGGTCAAGAGCCCCGATTGATTCTTCCAGAGGAGTAGCTGAGCGACCACGTCAGATTACACGCAGCATTGATGAAGGCAGCCGGCGCTCATTCAACATACTAGGATCCATCCGGTGTAGGTAGTACAGGTCTGGTGCAAAGCCGAGTCTTTCAATCGTGCCTTCGATGTACTTGTTGATATGCGCTGCTGAGTTGGTGACACGCCCATCCCCTCCGAAAATGTCGAAACCGCACTTGGAGGCCACTATGAGCATGTTTCAGTAACATGATGCTTCCAAGAGAGGTATTCAGTACTGACGGAAAACCTTATCCCGGACATTGTGCTTTCTGATAAAATCACCAAGAAGCTTTTCGTTGACTCCTGCTTGGTAGACAACCTCCACCCGCTCATGTTAGCCCTTCTTCGGTAAATTTCTTCGGTAATCGACCTTGAAAACTCACAGCTGTGTCCCAAAATGTACATCCGAGCTCGATGGCCTTGAGAAGAACCGGCTCGGCTTGCTCCAGGCTTAAGTTCGTCCCCATGAAAGCGCTGATTCCCATAGCACCAAAGCCAGGCGAGTTGACCTCGATGTTGGCGAATGGAAGGGTTCTGACCATCTTTGCTGGTTGAGATCGAACGACAGAGTTTACTGTTGAGCGAAATGTTCTGAGCATTATGTGTCACTACAAAGTTCTTACATGTCAGAGCTCTGAACAGTTCGGTGAGAAGTGTACGATTAATACGCTTCTGGCATTTCGTGCACGTTTCCACATTTCCCACGGTCATAAACATAACGCCGTCTAAAGTCCGTGATGTGGCCAAGAAGAATATTGACCCGAAAGGACTCGGGGTGGGCCCGGGAAGTGGGCACGGTTCGATTACAAACCTCGAGCCATTTGGGGACATTTAAATTTGTTTGGGACCAGACTGGCAGTTGCAAGCAAAAGCATCTCAACCATGTTCAATGATTGGAATCCATTTATATTAGCGTGCTCATGCAGGCCAGTCTTAATATGAAGCGCCCAGATTGGAATCGCCAAGCGCAATCAGCGCAAAGAATTGGCTCACAGCCTCCAGGTTATCGATCGCTGGTACAAATGTTTCCTGGCGGGAAGAAGTATGTCAGAAAGCTTTTGATAAAGATCAAGCTCGGGTTCGTAAGAACTCCCATCTCGCGCAGCGTGATTATTGTTGCAAGACGCGTGACTTTCCATGTTCTCTCTTCATCTACCGAACTAGAATGGTTAGCACGACTGGTAGGCTTTTCACGTTGTTGGTCACCCTTCCGTACGTACGTACGAGGTAAATCAAAGTAAAGAAACAAGCAGCAGGAACAACTGGGTTCGATTCAATCTAACTGGCTAAGCTCAAGCGGTTTGCACGGAGGGCACGTTGTGCCGTTATGAAGTGCTGCAACTACTGACTAAGGCGTATTGCTTGGCTTGACCCTTCGGCTTCCGACACACGTACACTTCCACATTGAGACGCACTTGTGGCTACTGTTTGTCGAGTTCGTGAACGTGTTCCTTCACGAGTGAGTGGCCTCACAGATCCAGGTGAGCCTTGAAGAAGTCTGAAATGTTGGCCAGGGCGGGACCCAAATACTGTTCTCGGTCGTAGAAGTCCATGTGCCGGCCGCCTGGAACGATGACTTTTGTGGCGTTGGCGTTGAAATCCTTGACTTTGTCGTATATCTTGTCCGTCTGCCACCTACTATCGGCGTTCTCGCCAGCGATAAGGAGTGTTGGCTGGGTGAGATACTGGTCTGTAAACTGCCACGAGTCGAAGCGCACAAGCAGAGGGGTGGATGCGCCGGCCATTACGTTCTGGGAAGTCGGGAAGAAGCCTCGGGGGGTACGGTAGTAGTCCCATGCGTCCACGAGGTCAGGTGGTGTGTCTGGGCCGGGCTCTGGCAGGTAAGGCACGAATGTAGCATTGCCACCAGTGGCAGTACCCTGGAGGCGCTGCTTGGCATCGTCGAGTACCGAAAAGACATCCTCGTCGTTGAGAGTATTCAGCCAGCCTTGCCTGGTGGAATCGCCAATGTTGACCAGGCTGACTGCTGCGACGGCCTTGATGCGATGGTCCGTCGTGGCAGCGGCAATGCCGTACCCGCCGCCGGCGCAAATGCCCACCACAACAATGGCATTGGGGTCAACATTGTCGAGTCCCTGAAGATAGTCCACCACCGCCGATACATCCGAAACCCTAGAATCGGGATCTTCTAGGAAGCGAGGGAGGCCATCCGAACTGCCTTGATAGAGTGCATCGAATGCAACCGACACAAATCCCTGCTGAGACAGACGCTCCGCATACACATTGGCGGCCTGTTCCTTGACGCCGCCTCCTGGATGGACAACAATTAGCCCTGGAGCCTGAGCTGGGGCGGATGGAGGTGTATGAAGAATTCCTGCTAGATGGAGGCTTCCCTTGAGGATTCTGACAAGAGACATGTTGATGAGATGACTAGAAAGCAAAATTTGAATGAGGAATTGGGTTTTGATTAGGGATGATGGGGGTTGCTGAAAGATTCCTGAATGAAAGGCAGTCCATGGCTTATATAGACGAAGAGTCTGTGAGACCTTCTCAATGTTATCTAAGCCCGGCGGAGCCACGGTGGGATTGACCAAGACTTTAGCCCTTCAGAGGAGTCCAAGGTGTTCTGAGACCCGATACCACCTTACATCTACAGAAAGAGCTACATATGACGACACCATTAAACTTTTCTGACATCTGACAGGCGCTCTCTTGGCCCTTCTCATCGGAATTCGACATCTGGAGGTAACCTGAGTGCCCTGCCTCCATGAACAGGAACAAGACAAAGGCTCGCCTAGACTTTACATAATTGAAAGCAAACATAAGGGTAAGATTCTCATTTCTCTGTTCGCTCACAGTAATTACTCGATGTGCCAGCTATCCTTCTGTCACATCTGTGTACAACAAACGCATTCATGATGCTGGAAGCGATCCGGCTGATCAACACAGACTTGGGCTCACCGGATGAACGTGGATAATAGAAGGCGTATCCGGGAATAATTCAGACAGCCCTCAACCACTCCACTCCTGCTTGATCATATCAGAATTATGCGGGACTCGAGGCACTGATTCACCATGTGGGCCCGGAAGCAAGATGGAGGAAGGTGGCGAAGCCACCCGGGCCCCGGGGCCGCGTCACGGAGCGCCTCGGCGCCAAGAAGACATCAACGGAGCTGGTCACAAGGGCGTATTTATTGCTGTTGACAAGCTGACAAATGACAAAGTTCTGATTGTATGCCGAATTAGGAAATCAGTAGGCTTCAAGTAGATTCGTTGGCCAAGGCAACGAGAATACGAGACTATCGGGTTGATCATCAGTCCGTGAAGGCGAGACCAGCTTGGCTTTAAATCGCAGACTTATCACCACAATTGAAGGAAATCTGACAGAGGAGCAAAACGAAGCCACACTCTTGTTCTCATCCATCTATCGACGAAAATGGTAAGGCCTCTCATCTTGTGTTCCCTCCTCAGCGTGGGCATGGTGCAAGCCGTCTCCATGATCGATTATTCACCTCAATGTGGCGTGGACTCTGAGTTTGGATTCTGGTACTACGAGTGAGTTGTCTCGGCGCGTCGTTGGTCAAACAACATTCTAAGACTTCAACCATCACAAGGCTGTTGCGAAACAATGAGGACCCAACTACAACCTCTGAATACACCGATTTCTTCGCACCAAACGGGAGTTTGGTTGTGTCAGGGGACCTGGCAACAGGTGCAGACGCCATTCTACAGGCCCGTGCTGCCATGTTGCCTACCGACGGCTCAGTCCAGTGGGATGTGAGTTCACTTTCATCCTCCAGCCGGATTCAGGGATCTAGCTCATTCGGTCCCAGCACTTCCCCAACCGAACTTATGTGGCTCAAGAGACCCCGTATGAAAAGGTCTTCCATGTCTTCGGAGTCATGCAGTCACGCATTCCCGCCGACGAGTCCTGCTCTACGACCTAGTAAGTTCTGCCATAACCCACGGATCAACGTACTCTCTAAAGATTACGCATTACTAATTCAGGCTTTAGCTTCCAGACACTGTTCACCGTGGCGAAAAATACGACTACCAACAAGGCAATCCTCGCCCCGCAGAGCGGCAGCCTCCTCACTTACGACGGATTTGTGATAACTCCGTCCGACGACCCTTGTACCAAATAACACTCACGCGGATTGTGGGAAAGAAAATATATAATGAGTTGTTGCATTTGCAATGTGGGGTGCTCAGTGAGGTCAACTGGTGTCAGAGAGATCAACCTTGACCAGATTCCATAAGTAGTAAACAGTCTCAGAGCTTAAACAGTGGGCCCGGTTCAGAGCATTTTGTGGGGACGGCTCCCAAGGAGTTAAACGTGTGGGGCCGGCAATAACTATCAAGGTATCATTTTCACATGCCAGCGCTGGCTTTTGTATCACGTCGCATCTGCGCAAGGGAAAGCATTTATCCATCTACAAGTTCGAAGTCACCGTAGGCGTGAGCCAGCTGCGGTTCTGAATCTCAATGCCACTGATCTTGGGCGGGGCAAGTGATTCAATTCCTCGAGTCGTTCCAGCACAGTCCTCCAGCACCAGCGACATCACGTGATGATGAGTACTGGACTCCTCACCGTGGACGGTCCGATAGATTCCATCACATGCCAGACATTGGTTATGGAGTCTACAGCTCCGTGACGGGTTCCAACTCGTTGACTGGCACGAGCGCCAAGGGCGTCTTGATCGTCGGAGATGACCAATGGGTAGGCCAGGTTTCAGGCGATAATGACCAGCACCATGGTCTTCATCCAGAATGCACATCATACGCAGGTGGCAGGCCATAGTTGTAGATGGTCTTCGTATGTGGAACGTGTGTCCTTGGACCTCACATGTCGGAGACTCGCGAGGCCAGTTGCTGTCTTTCTTCAGCACAAAATTACACGTGTTATTTTGGTTGATCTGGTCGCCGGGTCTGCTGTTGGTGATTGCGTTTGTTACACCGTGGAAACAATGATGTAATGTGGTAGATGCAAAGAATGACGTTTTATTTCGGTTTTCGTTCAGGCATAACCACCCAGTGCCACGCTCTCAGGCTCTGTACAACTCTTCCCCGCTGTTTCTCACGGTTACCTCAGAATCCACCACGGAGGACCAGACCCCAGTGCAACTGACCTGTCGGCATCCCTAATCGTCCCCTTGCAAACTCCACCTTCCAAAAGTCTCATCCGGCAAGTCCGGTTGATTCCTCCCTCGCAAGTTACCCATGCTTCAATACCCGTCGTGAACAGAAGGATCAATTATGAGCGAGCGAGAGGCAAAGCGCATCCGCCAGGCCTGTCAAAACTGCAGGTATGCTCGTTCCTCCTCCTTTGCATCCAGATCCTCGACACATCGACACCGAACTGACTGCAATATAGGCGCAAGAAGACACGCTGCTCTGGTGAGCGACCAATCTGCGCATTCTGTGCTCGCTTGCAGCAAGTTTGCATCTACGATGACTTTGCCTCCTTCGCCGTGGACGAAGAGCGCCCGCCCTTACACCAACAGCAGCAGCATCGACCAGTATCCTCGGGCATGACATGGCCCACGTCTGTTGATTCCAATTCCAGCAACACGGTTAGCAGAATCATTTTTTCTGACGCCTTCCTCCATATTACAGCAGGCGCACTAAGCAGCCTGGTTGCACCAGGACATCACTTTATCCGCGAGAGTTGCTATGCTCGAGTCTCAGCTCAGTATGCTGAATAAGAGCGGAAATGGGTATGTCCTAACACTTTGAAACGAAATTGAAGATGTATTTCCAGCAGGTTTACTTACTCCACCGTTTGAACAGAGGCTCCTTTCTTCCTCTAGAGGAGAATCAAATCCAGCAGAATATTGGGAGAATGCCATTGTCTTCGTCACGGTCACAGTCGTATGACCCCCGTTCTTCGTTTCCATCAGCTTTGAGGGAGTGTCATTCCTGATTCATCGTGTCGGTATCACGAGCTGCTCATTCATGCAGCCCACACGTCTCTCTGTCCCGCTGCTCCTGCTAACAAGTTGAAGACTACGGTCTAGGTTCACTTCGCTACCATCCCCAGCATTGCTCAAGTCCCTCACAGACACCTACTTCCAGTCCTGTCACAGCCAACCATACTTCTATTTCAGGGAAGACAGTTTTCGACGGCGTCTGTTAGCAAGTTCCCTGCCCAACTGGCTCTTGTTGGCGTTTGTGGCAACATCTTGCAGATTCTCTGAGGACCCCTTCTTCCAAGGACGGCAAGAAGAAGCAATTGAACGCTATGCCGATACAGCTTGGAGCGAGATCCATGAAAAGATGTTCAGCCAGGACGACTTTATCAATGTTCACACTGTACAGGCAGTCAACATGCTGGCTGTCATAGACTTCACTGGTGAGCTTCCTTGTCCCTTGAAACTTCTGTACCGAAGACTAATCATGGTCCATTTAATGGGAGTAGCCGGGAAGGATCAGCGTGGTTGGGTCAAGATAGGCCTTTCAGTGCGCTTTGCAGAAGCACTAAATCTCTCCTCCGAGCCTGATTCCACCCTCCCAGCGTGGCTACAGGAAGAATATCGCTGGACCTTCTGGTCCGTCTATTTACTGGATCGCCTGGTTTCCTGCAGCCCCCAGCATAAACCAGCAGTGCAAGACGCAAATTGCAGCTTGTATCTCCCACGACAGCCTGTAGGGTTGCAAGACGGCGACGATAGTCGTGCAAAGATCACGCTTGCATCTTTGTACGACAGAACCAACAGTGTTTCTGATATTGATCAAGCTGGATTCCTCATTTTTGTCGCATCTGCGCTGGGTCGTGTTCAGGAGTACAGCTTAAGGTCATCTAGGTCCCCGCACCCCTATCCTCCTTGGGACTTTCGCAGCGAGTTCGCATCAATCAACACCGCTCTCGTGGCCTTTGAGTCATGCTCGCCACTTGTTTGGGCCAAAATTGAGAATGTTTTGGATGAAGAAGCCCTGAAAGCGGCAGAAAATGGTACTTTGACTGAGACCATGGGCATTCTCTGCTTTTCCCATGGTATCTTTTTCACCTGCCAGTGCATACTCAACCATCCGTTATTAACCCACTGGATCCTCTCATTACAGAACGAGCCTGTGCCGTTTTCCTTTATTCGGTCTACGCTACTAGCCAGCCGTGAAAATGCTGTCAAGCTAACGATGTTGTTACTATACTTGTTGAGGAAGCGAATGTGTCTCACGAGCTTCTTTGGATACTGCGCCGTGTGCGCCGGGGTTATTCATCGTTTGTTTATGAAGGATCCCGATCCCAAAATTCAAAAGATCTCTGGTCGCATGTACAACTTGACGCTTCAATTTCTTCGCGAGGCTCCAGTTCGCTGGCAAACTTACCGCTGGATGGTATGAGTCTTCCGGAGAAAATTGTACATAGAACTCTTGCTGACTTCAGGTCTCAACCGCGCAGGAAGAGGCTTTGGCCGCTTTTGACCCAGAACCAGAGGCTACAGCATCTTTGGTCAACCCGACTTCCCTCGCCAATATGGCCTCGCACCCGAACGCAGAAGAGATGTGCAGCTTACTTGACTACTCTTGGCTGTCAGACCACAGCAGAGGCTCCAACAGCGCAGCCCGATTAGCATCACCTCCGAGTCCACCTCTGCAAGACTCGCAGCTGCAAGACTGGACTTCTGTCTCGATGATGGGTTCTTCTAGCCAACGTTCTGCTGAGCTCGCACTTGAGCAGCCTTTCAACACTGACATCGATGCTCTGCTCGCTTTGGGAGCGGATTTTGAGGACTTGAACCACGCAAACAGCAACGCACCTGAATCTAATGATTGGGCCCAATTGTAGATTCGAGGTACACCCACTTGAGGGTTGCTACAGCGTTGAATTGACATCCTGGCAAACGGCCAAGGCCCTTGAATACCTCTTGTAGCGACATACCTGTCAAGATTACTCACTGTCGCCGCCCACGACCAGCTTCCCGAGACCTCGGCTGACATATTCAACAAAAGTACCCGTTCTGGTCTTTTCATGGCCCAAAACATCAAGTATCTCGAGCGCTGCACAAGGCTCCCTTTCAACATGAATTCCCATCCGGACAGATACAACGCCAGCGAGTTATGGCCACTCCAAGCCTAATTCGAGGCCATGAAATCAATTCTCTGCCTTCCAACTTCCCAGAGGCAGCCGGACCGCCCCAACCTCAATAAAGAGCCAGGCTCGAGACCGTTTATCAATACGGTCAAGCTGATCATTGTTTTTGTGTGTAGAGGAATTTTGCATGCAGCATAGAGAATGAGGGATTGCTCGCTGAGATGCCCCTTGCCTGTCTATTTTGCTCATGAGCATTCGTCGAGGTTCAAAAGAAATTCAGCAAAATTCTACTCAAACCTACATTTACTCTCCTTGGCTATTGCAACTAGTCAGAGAATGTTATTCTTCTCCCATGCAGAGCGTTTTACCCCATATTGGCCTCGTGGTCTGCTTCAACACGCCCGTCCATTCAAGACTATGGGAATAGTCTCGAAGTTCGAAGTATCAAGCAAGCAACAACATTAAGAAGCACCGGTTATGGGTTCGATCGAGTTTCTCTCTAGAGCTCTGGTCGCGGAAGGGCATGGGGACACTAACTAGGTACGACTAAAGCATTCGAAGGCGATATAGTGCATGCAATGTGGACGCAGGCATAAGACTTCATGCGCGAGATGGGAAGCCAATTCCAAGATCCGCTCCCTCATAGCAGTCAGTCTTGTGGCCCGTCAATCGGGACGCCCTGGGTGCCATCGGCCAGGAGGGTAGCACGCTGGCAGGGCCAGCGCCGGACTCCGGAGGACGAGGCCCTTTCGGCGTACACTGCTTGCTTGCAGTCAAAACCCTCCCGCGAGGGAATAGCACCAACTGCATCCCTTCCCAATCCTCAGTGCCAAACCACGCCGTCGCGGCACTGCTGAAGACCAAGCGTAACGGTTGGATGGCCGCCAGTTACCAGCCGGGGAACGTTACATGAACGAAATGCGACAGGGGACGGCAGGTTGGTGGCGGGAGGATTGGAGGAACTAAGCACTGTTGGCTTGATGGGGAACGGGGACTAGGCGCGCCTCGTGCGCGGCACTCGCCCAACTGCCTGTCTGGTCTGACGGTCTGTCGGCGCCGGATACTAAGGGTCTTGGGGGTGTGTGTCTCCACCCCCTTGCACGCCAGCTGACCACGGGGTGGACCGCCCAATCAGCTCACCCATTGAAGGTCTTGGGCTCAGGCTGGCTGCGAGGTGCCCGCCAAGGGGGCCAATGGGCCGTTTCTTGCATTCGGGCCGGGGACGCTTATCTGAAGGATGGATACGTGGTTTTTCTGCGGGGGCGTTGGTCGTATCATGACCAGGGATTTGATAGATAGGGTTGGACAGAGTGCCGATGGATGCTGATGTTGGCATTCCAGTCGGTGACAGCAATGGATGCAGCAACTCAGTCAGTGCTTTGTGCCAGTGATGAGAGGGTTGTTTGATGGTAATAGCGTCTTCGTCCCAAGTGCTGAGCCCGACCAGGTGGTATCGAGATTGGATTTACCCCGGATTTCGTAGTGCCTGTGTGTGTGCATGGCTGGCATGTGGAGACGGACGGACGAACGAAACGGACGATCAACCAGGGAACTAGGGCACAACAGCTGGGCCGAGTGCAACGCAACCTCGAGGTTCTCGACTCCAAAAGCAGTCCTGGGCGTCAGTTTCCTGACCAGGCTCATCCTTTCTTGATACGAAGGGCTAAAGCGGATGCCCGTCCTCGACAGGCTGAGATGTGCTGTGGCGCCACAGGGGCCCCTCTCCTAGCTTATCATCTCTTCTCACCTGGCTGCTGTGGGCATCCTTATGCGGCAAAGCGCTTATGGACGGGAAAGATTTGTGAGAGGAGCAGTGACCGAGCTGTGAGAAGTGACACTTTTTTTGTTCAACCCATCGAGGCAAGCATCTAAGAATTTGGTTGCTACGTAGCTTGTGCATCCCCGAGAAGGGTCTCGTTCAGCCTTTCTGATGCTACCCTTCATCACAAGACATTGATCCTTCATCCCAACCTCCAACAGCTCATCTGCACACTGCCGTTCTGCTCGCTGCCCTGCAGTCAAGCTGAGACATACGGCCTCATTTGGTAGAGGGCGAGACGCCACAGAGGAAGTCAGCCCTTCCGCGTGTTACCATTTCCGCTAGGTGAGTTCGTTCGTCCTGTCTGTCGCCGCAACCTGCCACTCGTTGTAACGCGTCACATTGATAACCATTTGCCTGGACATGGGTTGTTATCTCACATTTTCTCACCATAAGCCCTGGCCATACATACACCAGCAGCTGCTGATCCCCTGCGCCAACGTATTTCTCGCTTGCTCCAGTTCGACTGATTGATTTCCTGTCGCGACTTGGGTCTCATCCACTCTCTCTGGAACCATTCTGTTTTCATCCAGTCTGTTGAGAGACGGCCTCAATCACTGTGCTTGCTGACCACCCCGAGAATCAGAGGTTTCTAGGCCAGCACCCCAAGAACTACCCCGCCCTCGGTTGCCAGGCAGCTTGTCAACAATCAACGGTGGCAAAATCCTTTGATTTTATCCAGAACTGCCAATTCACGGTCTTTTCTCGCGACATACAGGATGGCAGACAACAAGGAGACGGCGGCCGACGTGCCCGCCACCACCCACTCTCCCGTCACCCCGACTGAGAAGGATACCACCGTCAATACGGCCCCGGAGACGCACGCCCACCATGTCGACGGACCCGTCACTCGCCCTGCCGGCTGGATGTACAAGGGCATCAAGCTCGGCAAGAAGGAGATCTGGTACGCATCGCCCAAGATGCAGCTCTTCATGGTCTCCATGGTCTGTTTCCTGTGCCCGGGCATGTACAACTCCCTCACTGGCCTCGGCGGCGGTGGCCAGCAGGACCCCCAGGTGCAGGACCACGCAAACACCGCCCTGTACTCGACCTTTGCCGTCGTCGGCTTCTTCTCCGGCACTTTTGCCAACCGCCTCGGCATCAAGCTGACCCTCTCGCTAGGCGGACTGGGCTACTGCATCTACGCAGCCAGCTTCCTCTGCTACACCCACACCCAGAACGACGGCTTCGTCATCTTCGCTGGCGCACTTCTCGGTGTCTGCGCCGGTCTCCTGTGGACGGGCCAGGGCGCCATCATGATGGCTTACCCCCCTGAGACGTCCAAAGGCCGCTACATCTCGTGGTTCTGGATCATCTTCAACCTGGGTGCTGTCATCGGCTCGCTCATCCCCCTCGGCCAGAATATCAACAACTCCGCTGGCACTGTCACCGATGGCACTTACGCTGCCTTCATCGTCCTGATGGCCGTGGGCGCCGTCTTGGCCTTGTTCCTGTGCAACGCCGACAAGGTCCAGCGGGAGGACGGCTCCCACGTCATCCTCATGAAGAACCCGAGCTGGTCCTCTGAGATCAAGGGCCTCTGGGAGACCCTGTACCTCGACCCATGGATCGTCCTACTCTTCCCGATGTTCTTCGCCAGCAATGTGTTCTACACCTACCAGACCAACGACATGAACGGGGCGCACTTCAACACCCGCACCCGTGCCCTCAACAACCTGCTCTACTGGCTGGCGCAGATCTTTGGCGCCGTCATCTTCGGGCACGCGCTTGACTTCCATAAGGTCCGCCGTAGCGTCCGCGCCAAGGCGAGCTTCGTCACGCTCTTCGTGCTCACCTTCGTCATCTGGGGAGGCGGGTACGCCTGGCAGAAGAAGCAGGTCAGCCGCGATGTCATCGAGGCGGTCGATGGGGACGGGCACACTACGTACAAGGGCCTTGTGGACTGGACCGACGGTGGTGAGAAGTATATAGGACCCATGTTCCTGTACATCTTCTACGGCTTCTTCGATGCCGTGTGGCAGACAAGCATCTACTGGTAAGCATTCGCTGTTCCTATTCCTTCATCTTTGGAAGCATTAGCCGTGACCACAAGCTGACCGCGCCGCCCCGGACAGGTACATGGGAGCCCTCTCGAACTCATCTCGCAAGGCCGCCAACCTGGCCGGCTTCTACAAGGGCATCCAGTCCGCTGGCGCAGCCATCTTCTGGCGGCTCGACGGCCTCAAGAAGCCGTACAACACGCTCTTCGGCGCGACGTGGGGCCTTCTGGCCGGCGCGCTGCTGTTTGCGGCCCCGATCATCTGGACCCGCATCAAGGACACTGTGCCGCTCGAGGAGGACCTCAAGTTCTCGGACGAGACGGTCGCGGACGTCGCGCCGACGGACGCCCTCGGCGGCAAGAACGAGAAGACGATTGACGTTTAGCTTTTGAGGTTGGGCGAGATTGCATGTCGGCGGGACTCTGGTTGTCGAGTTCGTAGATGAATGTTTCATGGATACGGGGGAACTCTTGGGTGTGTTCGGCACGGCCATTCACGTCGGCGAGCGTGAGGGGGGCCAATGATACCATAGCATGAGTTCTCAACTGGAGATAATTAATGAGACCAATCACAACTTTGGAATTCGTCAGAACAGGGCGATGTCTGGAGGACGTGAAGCTGATTCGTGAACCCGCTTCGAGATATCTTTGCATGAAGGGACTGCTGGTCAGCAATGGTGTAGTGCGGCCGCAATTTGTTGGAGTCAAGTAATCCAACCGGGCTCGGCTCTCGCGGCGATCCCGGACGACGAAGGCGCGAGAGGCAAAGTCGAAGCTCGAGGAACGACCGTGTTTCACAGTCGAGAGCAACAATAGAACAGGAGGCCAGGCAGGCCCGCCAATGAATCGAACACGAATGTCCAGAAACATCGAATCGACCCAAGAGCTGCCTGTTTTGGAGATCCCCCTGACGCCTTAACCGAGGACATCACCACGCCCGGGCGGACGAACGGGAGCCATGGGCGGCACAGACCGAGCTAGCGCCGCCTGCCAGTGCACCGGCGGCTCTGCAGGGAGTGGGCCGCTCGTGCTGCCTGCATGTTTGGAAAATAAACTCCGCGATACGTATACAAGTAGACTACAGTGCATACTGTGCCGTCTCCTTGAACTTGCATGCATTCGAAGAGGCAAGAGAAAGACTGGGGGTTTCCCCACGAATAGACTCGATACCAGCAAATGGCCAAGCCCAGGCTCTGGGGATTCCACGGGGTTGAATGTGTCGAACGGCCAGAGGGGATCGAGGATCGAAGAGCTCGGGTCTGGCATGACGAAGGGAAAGCTACGTCATGCTAACAGTTTCTCATATTGGTTTTGGTGTATTCGTGTTAGTGTCACCCGGTACCCACCCACTGGGCCGAATCCCGCAGCAAAGCTACCTGTGGGCGCATCGTCACCCTTGCTGCATGGAATGATCAGACCACAGCAACGCAGTAGCTTGCGACCCATTTATTTTATATATCCCCACGAGGGGGACCCATCCTACTTCCCTTCAAGATGGGCCCTCTCTACTCTCCCCTCCGGACCGGCGGTGTTTTTGTGTTATCTTTCCTTTCGACTGTCTGACCACTCTCCACTCCTTCTCTGCTGCTTCTAGTCGCGACGTCGGCAACCCTCCTCTTGTGTTCGACTTTAGCAGTTCGAGAACGGCAAACTAGACCATCCTATCTGGCATCGTGAGCCCTCCCAGGAGTCCGCGCAAACGACCATGGCGAGCCCTGTAGCCTCGGCGGCCTTGAAGGCGCGCATCCGTCGCCCTTCCATGCTGAACAAGCTCTGCCACCCGGAGCAGCTGCTGCCACACTTCCCCACCGGCTCGTACATTGGCTGGTCCGGTTTCACCGGAGTTGGATACCCCAAGTATGTTCTCCAGTAATGGCAAAGATCGCGCCGAGACGTGTACTGACGCGTTACCCTGCGAAATAGGAAGATGCCCACATACCTGGCCGACCACGTCGAGAAGAACAACCTCCAGGGCAAGCTGCGATACAGCCTGTTCGTGGGCGCCTCGTCCGGTGCTGAGACAGAGAACAGGTGGGCTGGCCTGGACATGATCGAGAGGAGGAGTCCGCATCAGGTCGGAAAGGCCATTGCCAAGGGTATCAACGAGGGCAGGATCAACTTCTTCGACAAGCACTTGTCCATGTTCCCCGTGGACTTGGTATACGTACGTGAACCCAGCATGCGGAAGCACATGGCAAACAGGATCCTCCGGCAATCATGGACAGATTGCTAATATTTCCTACAGGGTTTCTACACAAAAGACAAGCCCAACAAGAAGCTCGACGTCGTGGTGGTGGAGGCAACCGATATCTTGGAGGACGGCAGCATCGTCCCGGGCGCGTCCGTCGGAGCCACCCCTGAGCTGGTTCAGATGGCCGACAAGATCATCATCGAGGTCAACACCTCCATCCCAAGTTTCGAGGGCCTGCACGACATCACAATGACGGACCTGCCCCCCAAACGAAAGCCATACCTGATCATGGGCGTCGAGGACCGTATTGGCACGACGTCGATCCCCATCGACCCCGAGAAGGTGGTTGGCGTGCTGCATTCCGACTACCGTGACCAGACGCTCCCCAACTCGGCCGCGGACGAGGGTTCGCAGCAGATCGCCAACCACATTATCGAGTTCTGGACCCACGAGGTCAAGCACGGACGTCTGCCCGACTCTCTGCTGCCAATCCAGTCTGGAATCGGCAACATCGCAAACGCTGTCGTTGGAGGTCTGAACGACTCTAACTTCAAGAACCTAAAAGTTTGGACCGAGGTTATCCAGGATACCTTCCTCGACCTGTTCGACTCGGGCAAGCTCGACTTCGCGACGGCCACCTCGGTGCGCTTCTCGCCTGACGGCTTCAAGCGTTTCTACGACAACTGGGAGGCATACCACAACAAGCTGCTCCTCCGGTCGCAGCAGGTCTCCAACTCGCCCGAGATCATCCGGCGGCTCGGCGTCATCGGCATGAACACGCCGGTGGAGGTTGACATCTACGCGCACGCCAACTCGACGTGCGTGCTGGGGTCGCGCATGCTCAACGGGCTGGGCGGGTCGGCCGACTTCCTGCGGTCGTCCAAGTACTCCATCATGCACACCCCCTCGACGCGGCCGTCCAAGACGGACCCGCACGGCGTGAGCTGCATCGTGCCCATGTGCACGCACGTCGACCAGACGGAGCACGACCTCGACGTGGTGGTCACCGAGGTCGGGCTCGCGGACGTGCGGGGCCTGAGCCCGCGCGAGCGCGCCCGCGTCATCATCGACAAGTGCGCCCACGAGGTCTACCGCCCCATCCTCAAGGAGTACCTCGACAAGGCCGAGTGGGAGTGCCTGCGCAAGGGCATGGGCCACGAGCCCCACCTGCTGTGGAACAGCTTCGACATGCACAAGGCCCTCGTCGAGGAGGGCAGCATGGCCAAGGTCCAGTGGAAGTAGATTACGTGAGGGGGGCCCCAGCGGTGGTGGCCGAAGAGTCGCCTAGCGCGGCATGACTTAAGCTTAATACAAATCGTCCCATGTTCATCTCTTTCTTGGTTATCATTCGTTTTGATGTGCCCCCTTGGTGAACGCTAATTCTGTCTGACAGGTTTGACAGCTGCAGCTCGGAGCTTCCCGTAGGATAGCTCACTGGAAGTTGCAGCAGCCTATCATTAGAGCAACACTTGCGACTCCGTGGCAGCATTTGGTTCTTGGAATATCAATCGTATCAGGCTGACAGCGCAATGGAGAGAACATATTCGGTAAGCTGACTTGTCCTTGACTTCTTTACTCTTCATATGATTATCACGAGCTTCGTGCATCGCCATCGCAACTTCAAGGACGCAATGACCAACGGATGGCTTTCTCACGAGTCAGACTCATCTTGGATTGGCCATTCCACCCTCTGGCCATCAGCGGCTTGGTTTACTCTGACATCTGGAGCTGCCTCTCTCCAATGAGGGTCAACCGCCTCAGACCATGGCAGCTGTTTGCCGATATCGAGGCCGAAGCAAGAGGCCGTGAGCCCCAACTAGCGTTGTCACGACCTGGAGCTATGGAGTTGTTGACGACAATGTCGAGCTCGATGATAAGTCGATGATGGCATGGCAAACAACGGACCGAGTGCCTTCGTTTAAGGAGAGACGCGCTGGGCCAGTGGCCTCCTCTTTCTTTCCCTCTTCTCTTCACGCTCTACAGATTCTCCGTCGTGGTACGGGTTGGTCACAACACCAGACCGCAAAGCACCCAAGAAGTACTAATTGATACTGTGTACCGACCCAAAATGGACTTTACACACGGAACAGCACGGCATGCCGGTCGACCCTACCACTGGTGCCTGCCATGCGGGATGCTTTGTGGGCTTATGGCCTTCGCGACGATGCTGACTTTCGGCGTCCTCAGCTACATCGATCATGGTGGGATTTCCCGCTGTGTTGAAGGTGACTGGGTGGTGCCCAGGGAGTACCCAAGGCCCGGGTACCCTAAGTCTCCGGAACCCGATGACCAACTTGCCATGGCGAGCGGGAACGTCCCCGAGGAGTTGGTGGTCCAGGAAGGACAGGTGCATGTCCGCAGCGATGACCCTGCTCGCAGATATGCCGAGCAGGAGCAGGTGGCCGAACGCGACACGGATGCGGATGAGGTGCCCGGAGCCGAAGACCGGCGGCGACAGTTCAAGTTGCCCAAGCTGCCCATCCCGACAGAGATTATTGATATTCCCATCAAGTTTCCAACGCGCCTCTCAGAAATCCTCAGTGACCTGCCAGTCCCCACGATCCCCACTGACCCGGGAGACATCATCGACACTCTGCCCACCGACCCAGGGGAGTTGATCAGCGACCTGCCTATTCCCACGCTCCCTTCGATCCCTGCAATCCCTACTCTGCCTGTCCCCGTCCCAATCCCGACCAAGATCCCGGACCTTCCGGGCGTGCCACTCCCCACCGCCGACCCACCCAAAAAGCCCAAGGACCCAAAAAGCCCCTATGAGCTGCCCGACCTCACCCAAATCCCCCACAGGGTCCTGACCCTGCTGCACGACGCCATCAGCAAGCTGAGCACCAACCCGGACACCCCGAGGTACTTCCGCGACGTCCTCCGGCTGATCCTCCGGATCCTCAACCGCCTGGGCGGCGGCGACCCCGTCCCCGTCCCGACCAAGAAGCCCCCGGTGCCAACAGACACAAAGCTGCCGCTTCCCACGCTGACCGTCCCGAAACCGCCCGTGCCAACCTTCACGCGCCCCACGCTCCCGCCGCTGCCACCCCTGCCGCCGAAGCCGAAGCCGACCTTGTCCCGCGGGCCAAAGCAACCGGGAAAGCCGGACAGTATCGGGCGGGCGGCGAGGAAGGTACGGGACGAGGGCGGCGACGAGGGGCCGCTGAGCGAAGAGAAGCGCAAGCAGCTCCGTGCCAAGGTGTCCGACGAGGTGTGGGCTGAGGCTGACTGGAGCAACCCAATTTTGGCGCCGTTCACGGCGATGGCGGCCATGCTCGCGTATGATGCTATCTACGCGATCACGGGGAAGTGGAAGGAAACGGACGATGAGGCTGAGAAGGACAGGCTGTTGAGCTCGTTTGTTGTTGTCGATGATGATGAGGAGGGAGAGGCTCTGGCTTGATCGATCCCTGGGTAGGTAATGAGACTTGGTGTTGTGGTGGTCTGGGGTTCCGTCTTTGTGACGTGGTGTGCTGTTGGGCTGTGAACAGACGATGTATTGTTTTCTTCTTGTAGGACCAGACCACCAAGGACTTAATTTCCGGGTAGCTCACAGAGGAGTTGACGCATAGGTAGTTGCTCACCTTCGCTAGGTCCAATGACAATTTGGTACACATGTATATTCCTCTTCTATGTTACCACGGTCCTTTAGATTTGTCTTGTTGGGCCTCTTTTACCTGATGTCGCTGTATAGTAAACGCTTATGAATGGTCGGCTAGTAGGCGGATGACTCCGGCAGGAATTGGCATTCCACTGAGTTTGATGTTTTCATTTTATCATTAATAATAGTGAAAGGTCTGATCTGGGATCTTGTCTCCCACTTTCTAGAGCAGTACGATGCTGTTGCTCTGTTTGCATGGGTTTTCACGAATGCTGTGTACTAAGAGCTGCCACGTGGAGCACGCAGGCGAAGGAGTCCTCCTCCTAGGCAGGTGGTTCATCGAGCTTCCAGGGAGGTTTGCACTGGCAGAACCAGAGATATCCTCATGTCAAGTCTCCGGACCTGCATCTTACTTTCATTCCTGCTCCTCCACATCTCTCATCCCATGGGATTGCCATCCACGCCATTTATTCTGCCCTCAGCTGCCCCCTCCCCCACGGGCAGACTTCCCCTACCGGTGCCCAGGCCCCAGGCCCTGCTTAAGGCCCAGCGTCTGCGTCACGGGCGTCTTACGCTGCAACATGAGCTGGGTGTCAAAGACCTTACGGTCGAGCACCTTGAAGTCGAAACCGACCGGGGCGAGCTCGTCCCGGGCCTTGAGCAAGGCGTCACGGGCAGCCTTGATCTTCTCCGGGGCGCCGTCGTCGTGCACGTGGTATTTGATCCAGAGGGTCCACTTCCCTGCCGGGTCGACTCTCTCGAGGCTGTCAAAGGCCGGTAAAGGGCCGGAGGGCGGGCCCTGGAACGAGGCGGGCAGCGTGTAGTGACGCACCAGGTTGAACTCGAGCAGGGGGTCGTCCCGGTGGTACACGTCGTGCGTCTCCTCGATGATCTGGGACTTGTAGCGGAACTCGTTGTCGTTCAGCACGGCGGGCAGGTTGAGCTGGTCCCAGATCTCGACCTTCTTGCGCTGCATCACGAGCGACTGGCCCCCCGCGACGCTAATCGGGTCGGGGATCTCGGACCAGAAGAGCGCGCCCGGCGTGAGGGCGAGCTGCTTGTGTTGCTGCCCGCCGAAGTCGGTGGCCTTGGAGACCTGGTAGCGGGCGGTGACGATGTACGACTGCTTCTTAAAGATGTCACTGAGTTCCTTCCAGTCTTGGTCGACGTAGGGGCCCACCTGGGGCTGGAGCGGCTCGGCGCCCGGCAGGCCGAACATGAAGGGGTCCGGCGCTGGGCGGATGCCGTTGATGTTGTTCCTCTTGGCCAGGGGTTTTGGCTGGGCTGGGCCGGTGAAGTGGAAGACGCGGTAGACGCGGGGGTTTGGGTCGCTCCAGCAGTACGAGCTTAGGATGGACCTCGCGTTGTCGAAGTCGACGTCGTTGACGAACGCCGTCAGGAACAGCTCGTACATTTTGTCGACGGCTGATAGCAAAGGGAGGAATTGAAGGCCCAGAAGCACGGACTGGTGAGCTCTCCAGGCCGTCAGAGGGCCAGGAGCTGGTATCTGGGTGGATGGTCGTACTAAAACGATCCTGGTGTTGGTTGATGTCTGAGTGAGAACTCAGGGATTAAATGCATCTAAGGATCTGAGGTTGTTGAAGGTGGGCGGGACAGGGGGCATCAGGCTTGGCAGCACCGATTTGGTGGGGGCAGCTTGACCTGCTCCCCCGCCTGTAGGGCTGAACCCATTTCACCTAGGTACACCTAGGTAGGTATGGCCTGCCCAGATGCATGTGTTTGAATCTTAAAGCTGTGGCAAAGGGGTATTGAATGTCCTGATTGTCAGGCTCTGGTTCGCCAATACTTTAGTCGTTGAGATTTCAACTATTGAAACGGTCGCAGCCACACCAGAAACTGATCAAGCAAATGATTGTTTACTGTGGTGTGTCGGAGGAAAGAATTCCTCCCGCTACGAACGCTCAGGAGGAAGCCATTTAAGAGCCGGCGGGTGGCCCGTGGTGCCCGCCCGTGATCACGACTTCTTCAACAGAAACCACGCACACACAAATAGACCAATTTGAGATCTGCTACCAAGTCTTGAACAAGAGCATGGATGGATGCGTGTCTTATGGTGTTTTGGACCAGCTACCTCTCCTTACTTTCAAAATCAAAGGGCTGTTTGCTTGCCGAAACATTTCTTTTTAAGAAATTCAGGATCACTCAGTGCATTCTCTTGTAAGCTATGATTAGTCGAATGCCTGTCTCTATGTGCCTCTATGTGCCTCCAAAGCATGATGATAAAGTCTCAATCGTTTCTCCAAAGGGTAGTAGAAAACTCCATGGCCTGAAATGGACACAGGCTTGTTCCCTGTAAAAGAACTGCGCACGATGAACCGCCTAGATCGAGATGATACCTCCACCTACAACGCAATGGTGTATGACCTCTCCAATGCCGCCAGAGATAACCCCCTCTGCTGAGGTTTGCTGAGCTTCTGTCTGAATTTTCCAAATCCCTCAATCAACACTGGGTATGTCCCTGAGACCAAGCCTTTCTCGACCTCACCATTTTTTGAGTCCTGAATGCTCCCCAAGTCTGGTCATTTTCGGCCAGAGACACACAACAACCACCAATTTTTCGGGCTTTGATGGTAAGACTCTCCAGACTTGTCCACTTCCGATCCCACTTGGCCCATGTGGCTTTGTTCATAGGAAAGGCTCAAGTTTTCCTTCCCAACCGGCTGAAGAGGTCTGGTCCAACGATTCTGAGTTATGTGTCACTTGTATTAGGCTGCTGCGGCGGGTTGTGAACGGGCAGGAAAACACCGGAGCGCATGTTTGCCACGACGAACCGCAGTCTGCCGAACCCAGCAACGCCGGTCTCGTCCAACTGTCGGATGATCCGCTCGAGCTTCTGACCGAAGGTCTCGGATCCAATATGGTCCTTGACGTCGAGCTGGAGGAAGATGAAAACACAAAGGTCAGGCCAAAGTTCCCACAGTGTAAAAATACAGACCTATGAAAGAGAGGAAAGACTCACAAGGTTCAGACACTCGTCAGCACTAGCCAGCCGAACAGAACCCCACAGCGCCCCGACGAGCGCGTCCCGCGACACGCAGCGCGAGACCTCGGCCGCGAGAGGCGTGCCGCCCAGGTTGAGCGCGCAGCTCTCGAGCACCCACAGCAGCGCGAAGGCGGTGTCGTTGAGGCTGGAGAGGAAGTGGTCGCGGCGCCCGCTCTCGTCCGTCTTCTCCGAGACCTCCTGGAACTGCCTCAGGATCGTGCCGGCCGTGCCCTCGACCAGCGCCACCACGGCGGGGGCCCGCCGCAGCTGCTCCTCGGGCGGCTCGTCGCCGTGCGCGTGGAACACCTCCATCTCGACGCGCCGCAGAAGGTCGTCGTAGGCTGGCTTAGCCGCCTCCTGGGTGCCGGCCTGCTCGGTTTGCTGGGGCTGTGGTTGCTGCGCTGCCTGTCCCTGCTGCTGCTGCTCCTCGGTGGTGGGCTGCTGAGTCTCCGGTCCGGGTTTGTTGGTCTCACACGAGACCTTGGCCTGCTCATCCTGTCCCTGTGCGTCCTCGGTCGCCTGTTGAGCTCCCTGAGGCTCAGGCTGGTACTCCGTGGCGCCCTTCGCGATTCCCTGGAGCTCTGCGCCTTGGCTCAGGGCCCGGAGGCTCGGCTCGATCTGCTCTTGCTCGGTGTTCTTGTCCTCGGTCTTGATATTGCTGGTGGGATTCGAGTTGGCAGACTTGGCGAAAGGCATAGCGATGGGTCCTGCGGAAGATGGCCTCGAAAAGGGGTTCCGCGATCCGCTTGTCTCGGCGACCCATCCCTCGGTGATGCCTCGCGGCTGGTGGCTGGATGCGCGGGAAGATCCAGGCGTGGGAGCTCCCTCCCGGTCGATGGCAGCCTTGCCCGCGTACTGGCCGCCTTGACCCATCTTGCTCCTCTTGGCTGCCGGGGCAGCCTGACCGTTCGAGGCACGCTTGTTGTTGTTTGGCATCAGCTGCTCGCCGCGGGGCACGTTGTACGGGATCGCAACAGATTCAGAGGTCAGGGCCTTGAGGAGACCGGGGAAAAGGCCGACAGCATTGGCACGCTTTGTGAGCTCCAGGAACTCGCCCTCCATAGAAATGTCGAAAATTTGACGTCGGGAGGCGTCGGTGGTCGTAGTGGAGAGGATGTTGCCAACTTTGAGGGAAGGAGTTAGCAAGTCTTTGACGTGCCCAAGTATGAAAATGAGGAAGGAGTGAATGTATGGCTGTGAAACGATGGCTTTTCATGTCCAGTCACTTACCGGCGCGGCTCAGAGGGTCATACGCAAACATCTCCAGGCCCCGCTTGGAAGTCAGGATGGGTATCTCGATGATGATCTTGCCAATCTTGAGAAGGGCCGCGAGGGCGTTGATCTTGGTGACAGTGAGGTCGGAGAAGGTTCCGTATACGCCAATGTTGTCGATGGACGGGGAAAGATAGCTCTTGACGTGCGCCTCGATGTTGTCGAAGTCGCCCTCCTTGAAGAAATAGACATCCCGCCAGGTGACAAACAGGCTCTCCATGTGATTTGTCATGTTCTCAAACGAGACGACGACCCGGTTGTCGTGCTGAACCTGCTGGCCGTACGCGAGCCGAATGTTCTGAGTCCACTGGTCGAAGGGAAAGCACAGGGCCCGGTCGTAGACGGCGTTCTTGATCTGTCGATCATCCAGCTGGCCCATCATCAGGTGGCAGTGCTTTGGAGTGAGAGAGCTGACACAGAGGCGCGTGTCGACAATTTGCTCGACCGTCATGTGGCGATTCGGGCTGTCATGCCTCTGGGATAGGTTGCGGTAGGGCTCGTCTCCCATCGTGACTGGTGTTACTGCAGCACAATCGTTAAATATGGGAAGTTGTGACGGGTTGTTTGGCTGGGCAGATAAAGGCGTAGGACTCAGATCAGGTGCAAGTTTGGGCGCAAGTGGTCGCAGTTGTTGTCGTCGCAACCTTGGAGTTCTTGCCATGACAAGAAAGGTTCAGGAACGAAGAGGCATACGGTCAACGAAGATAAACCTTGACGGCAGAGATGGTCGTCAATCGTTGTTGATCACTTTCGGAGAAAGGCAGTGAAAAGCCGTCGGGAAAGTGAGAGTGAGCGGCGAAGTCTGCCAGATTTTTATGGAATGACTTACTGTAAATGAGGTTGTTACGCATTTTCCAAGGTAGCTGAAAAGAAGAAATCAGGCTTCACGTCTGAGTAAGTGAAATTCAGCTCATGTTTTGGACCACCAAGAAGTAGTTGAATCACTCGTGCTTGGGGCGTTGTTGAGAACACGTTCTGGTGACGAAAAGCCGAATTGAAAATATTGTTCTCCACCGTGCGTGTACCGCATCACTGGCTGTCGCAGAGTGGCTTGGAAGTTACAATTTGAGCCGACTTCAATGGCCTAAATTCACACTTCAAACATGTAAAACAACTGGTGGAGCACAAGCATTTGATATTGAAGCTGTAGCCGCGTCCAATTCCTCTACTTGGCTGTGGGTTCCCATCTCAAAATCCAAACTGTACTCATGTTTATGCATACACAAGAACAAAGCCGCTTACTTGAGGGTCGACTAGCGAGTGTTCCACACGAGATTGGAGGTTGTCCCAGAGGATGTTGTGCCGTAGGAGAGTACCCCACAGAAGAGTGTCCCCTTAGGAGAGTATTCCAACGAATGTTTGTTAAAATTCAAAGTCAACTGTTTCGCTGAATTAATCAAAGCTACTCTCTTGCTCTAGGGCACCTTCTGCGTGGCTGAGCCCTTGATGTCACCGAGTCAGCCCCTGACCGGACCGTTGTAGACTTTCAGTAGTGGGTATGTCTCTACCATCGGGAGTAGAAGACCACAGTACTGCATCATGCTATCAGGTTCTTGGGGAATGATCATAACCCGGCCCCCAAACTGGAACTGGGAGGACTTGAAGCATTCCCATAACGCCCTCCTGAAGTTGTTGGATACATCCGCTCTGCAGAACTGAGATAGCCACAAACTTAGAAGCGTTGGTGTTAGGTCCTGGCCGCTGTCGGTGACATATACGTGCTGTACCTGCTGCACAGGCACCTCGGTGAAGCCAAACTGTCCAGTCTTGCCAAAGGAACCTGGGGTAGCTGTCATTTGTAGGGATCGCAGGACAGAATTGTTGGACCACATCGGGCCGTGAGACATATAGCCAACCTCCAGTTCATCATCTTCAGCATGTGTGTCTCCGTGCATCTCCTTGAGCCTGTTTCCAAAGCTGCCCTCGTGATACTTGGGTGGTCTCGGGGCCTTCCGGACGTGGGGAGGCGCGACGACGTAAAATCGTGCTGCAGCGGTGAAAGGTCGAAGAGGGAAGAGGCTGTCAGAAGGTATGGACATTCTCAGCCACCCGCCTCTTCGGAGGTATGACAGTATGGTATTGGGCGCCCTGGAGAATTTTAACTGCAAGCCGAGGTTTTTGATACGCTTGAAGTCCTGCCGAATGTCTGGGGCCATCGCGCCCCCGAGGCACACAAGAGCCCCGCGGTACATCATGATAGGCGGAACAATGCAGAGAACATCCGCTTCAACGTCGAAGTGAATTTGGCCGGTCTGTAACTTTTGGTCGATACCGTAGAAGCTCGTGAAGCGCAGCGGCGGGGGAAGCGTGCGCAACACCTCCCTCCTGGCCAACCTGCATGCGAACAAGAGGGGCTTGAGCCTCCGCGTCCTCTGCTTGACCTCTTCGCACGGGTTGATCGAGATCCATGGGTTCTCGCTTCCCGAGGCGATACATGTGATATGGGCACGAACGATGTACAACCGCGGCACAGAGAGGGCTGCCGTGCGCCATATCAGATCCTGGAGTTCCTGGGGGAAATTGCCGAACATTTTGAAGTCGCTTGGTGGTGTCGCCGAGGTATCATTGCTTTCCCTGCTTTCGGCCTTAGGATGTTCTTCTGAAGTCATTGTTTTCGTCGCGGTTCTTTTCCCTCTCTTGCTTCCCACTCTTATGAATGAACCTGTAGTGCCTGCAATGCCTGATGTCAGCCCGTCTTTCTCCTTGCATTGTATCGACCGAGTGCGAACACCACCGTAGCCATGGAAACTTAAATACCTTAGAGAGAGTTTGTCGGCATATATTCACAAATAATTGAACCTATTCTGATGTCTTTTAAAGAGGAATTCGTCTTCGAATTTGCACACATTGGGCTGAAGATGACACCGTATTCCGGGGTGTGGACGGGCAAGACTGGTCTAGGATCGCGTCATTGTATCGGCTGTGCGTCAGGCTTTTAGGGGGGAGAAATTTGAACTTGGGTGTGAGTCAGCCTACCTAGGTAGCTACCACAGCAACCGGCTAGGCTGTTGATTCATGGTCTGCAGGCTTGGTCTGTGCCGGCGGGAGATGGGAAGGAGGGGAGTTTATGGACAGCAGGCGCAAGGAAGGAGTGTCTGTTTGTCTGCCCGCCACCACACTGCCGACCCCGAGTACAAGAGGGAAGAAGGATGGGCCATCAAGGGCCAGGCATCAAAGATGTGACCCACATGACCCGGGGCAGGTCACAAGGCACTGAACTGGTCCGTCAAGTGGGCATTACTGGAACCTTAGTGGCATGACACACATATGCCCACAGCAATACATTCCCACCCGAGGCTGGCGTGTCCTGGAAAGCACACAGAATGTGAATACTCATTTTATAATCAGACTGGTAGTAGACGAGGATGAAGCCCTAATGATTCCAATTTGACTCAACAACTTGGCTTCCGTGTCCTCTGGCACCTCTATCACTTCAGGTAGTAGTTGCATAGTCGTAAGAAGACTTTTTCAGTATCATAGTAAAGGAAGAGGTGAAATGCCAGGGGCAAGCTCTTTCCTATGAAATTGATAAAATTTATAGGAGACTCTTGCGAAATTTTCAGAAAGCAGGGAGATTTTAAGAGTGCACCGATTGTAATTTGTCTCTGTTGAGTTCTTTCATAAAACATCTGAATCCTCCAAAATGCCATGTTGCGATGGCCTCCAAAAGACCGCCATGACTGATCAGTAGTCCGAGCTCTTGAGCTCCAGCTCGAGAGTTCTGCAAGTGTCCTTCTCACAAATTCCAAAACCTACGTATCCGCCATATCAATACGCATGGCCGGACGGCCATCATAGCTCTCTCCCGCCTCATCCAACTCGGAGTCAGTCTCCTCCTTCACTTCGGGGCTTCTTTGCCGCTTCCTGGGCTCTTTAGAGCTGACCGGACTTGAAGGCTTCACAACAGCCTTCGGCTTCCAGAAACGGCCGTCCATGCGATCTTGGTCAAGCACGACGAGGTTGCTCTCGCCATGGGACACCAACGGGACTTCGAAGTACAGGACCGTATCTTCATCCAGGGAAGCGCTGTTCAGGGCCCCGCTCTTCGCTCGTCGGGCGGCTCGCTTTGCTGGCGAGTTGTTCAGGCGCAGCCGCAGAGTAAGCACCGCGTACCACCCGTTATATTTCATTTCAGACACGTCGATGATGTAGTACCCCTCCGGGATACGGGAGAGCGGTCCTGCTCCGGATGTGGGCTCATAATCAAAGCTCATGTCACAAATATCGTAGGAATTCTCGGCGAGGACGGTCTTTGAGTTGCTCGATCCGTTTTTGGCCTTGACAAAATCCGGGTCTCCGATGAGCCGGAATTGTTTGCCATCTCGTAGTAGGATCTCTACTTCATTTCCTGCTCCCTGTCACATGTTTGTAGTTAGTACTATGAACGAAACATGCGCTTATGCTAAGACCACGAACCATGTAGAAGAGCAGCTTTGCACCACCAGATGTATGTGGCGTGAAGTTCCCTGCAAATGTGCTGGTCTGAATGCCCAATGCAGCGCCTCTGTCAAAGAATTCCCGAACGTCCATTGTCATCACTAGGGCCTTCGCAGCCCCCTGGGCAAGGGTCCATTTCCAAGCCGCGGTCTGTATGTCCTTCATCATCTTGACCGTGATCTTGTTCTCGATGCTACCATGCGACCGCAGACGGCCCAAGGTCTTACAGAACTCCATGAGCTCGTTCTTGGCCTTGGAGTTGGCAATACTGCCGCCCGAGAGAAGGATGAAGACCTTGTTGATGTCTTGTCTCTTAGAAACGAGCAGGATATTCTTCTTTGCTAGGTCGAGAATTTGACGGTATGCTGTGTTCCATGCAGCAATTAACACCTCGGCAGGGATATAAATGGCGAAGGTGTGCTTGTCGGATTCGCCGAGTACGCTCTGGAGGTCAATGAGCAAGCGCTTGGGCTTGTCAAGAGGCAGTTGTGCCTTCTCCCGGAAGAACAAGTCCAGAAATGCCGCGCGGATGATGCGCCGGTGCTTGATAGGGAATCTCTCCATGGCGTTATGATCTTTTGTCATCTGTTGGTCAATGGCTTTGCCAATCTCGATTTCCCAAATTTCATAACCGCCTCTTAAACCAAAGTCACTCTGGGACGGAGAATAGATCGAGGGACGGCCATCGGCCTTCCATCTCAAGTAGCCATGAAAGCCTCCCATGGAGTGGCCACCGAAGTCGAGAACCATCAAGTAGTCGTGGCCTATTAGCTGTCCTGGGTGGTGCCACAAGAGGTATTGTGCTCGTGCTGCGGCCTCGAAGGTGAAGGTGATCTCAATGTCCTTCCCAGAAACTGTCTTGTCGAGTAAGGGACCCAAATATTTTTGGACATTGCTCTCGCTAGTTGACCACGTATTCGGTATGCAGAGAGCAATGCAACGGACATTGAATTTCTCTTCCTTAGCTTTGATAAGGATGTCTTCGATGATTTTGGTACTGTTTCAAATTTAAAGTTAGCATCTATTCCATATGTACCTTTACATAGCTCTTGTGTATAAAGATACAAGCAGTAGGAATAGGGAAGCGGTACAAAAATCGTAGGAGCATGCTCTCAAGGTGTTCCCGGAACACTTCTTTCTCCTTCGGAGATGGCAACGACGAGTAGTAATCACAGAGAGCCTCCGTGAACGGATGGTTGTCGGTATTGTCGCTCAGGAAATAAACCACGCTCTTCAAGCTGACGGTTCTCTTGGCCGTTTGCTTGGCCGCATCATACCCGACTATGACATCCCGTCCGTCGTAAGGGCATCCGACTGAAGGGTACTCTCCTTCATCGAATCGTTTGTCTATTCCATCGTCTGCCCGGGAGTCCTGGATTTGGTAATTAAAGTAGGAAATGGTTCTCTCGTTGCTTCCCTGATTGATCTGTCGACCTGTGACAGACACACGGGTTCCTGTACTTCCAAAGTCTGCGCCCACATAGCTTTTAAGCACATGTCAGCAGAGGAACAAGTTTCCGAGAGTCGTTTAAATTCTAGTGCGAAGGGGTGAGCAACAACTCACGCTGGGGGCTGCGCTGTAGCGCGTTGTGGTTGGCTCGCCATCTCTTTGTCTCTTGATGAGGGACAGGTCCTGTGAGGAGCTTCCCAGTGACGGTTCAAATGTACATGTAAGTAGATGATGGAGTAGAAGTTTTCAACAGCAGGTTGCTGCGAAAGAGAAGTCGCTAAGTTGTGGAGCTTGTAATCTCTGATCTGGTATATTTGAGGAAGGTTAGGAGCTGCATTTGATGTTTTCTCTTATCTCTGCAAAGTGGAGACCTTGTGAAAACCTGTGAACAGTGTTGCAAGGAAGAGTGGAAGGGTTTTAAGAATGGGACAAGTGTGGCGATGATTGGGAAAAGACGGGCAAGAAGCAAAAGAAGTGACGTTGATGTAGTGGTCGGGAAGACGCGATAATGCAGAGTCAAGAGATGAAAGCTGTGTATGAGCACTGTCCCTGCAGAAATGGCCCGATGGGAGTGGCTCTACACCTGCATTAATCTGTCACAAGGTATGGGAAAGTAAGGAGATGTGACGTCTGAGGGAAGTGGCATGAGGCAGGTTCCAGCGACCCAGGAGGAGTGTTAGAATGGCAGATGCTGGAATGGAATGGTTGAGCAGGGACGAGAGTGCGTAAGTGATCGATTGGATTTAGCTGGGACTCCACAAACTCACGAGTGAGGAGTAAGAAAGAGGAGAGCCAATGATTGTTGTCAGTGTACTTACGCAAACTAACACTGTAAGTTAGCGCTTGCGGCTCTCACGTAAGGGCTCGGCTCTGTGGGACTCGGAATGTACTCAAGTATTTGTAGACGGTACTTAGAGAGATGTTTCAAGGACATGGAAGAAGTTCGGGTAGTATGGCGGTTGGAAGTTGCTTCCAAGGGGGTTTGTACTCGAGGGGGTTGCTCAACTCAAGTACGACGATGTTGGTAACGATACGGTGCTGATTTTGAGCAGTCGGTCCCCTCGCTGGAATCGAATGTAGAAGGTCTGTGTAAGAACTCAGGCTGAGGACCTGTTGAGTCCAATTGGTGGCTTGGAGACCGGTAAGTATGTTTCGTATGTAGTGTTGTCGAGACGCACGTGCGTAACTCAAGTTTCGTCGTCTGGAGGGGGGATGGAAGGCTGGGCGGTGACGTCGGGAAATATGGGGTTGAGGTGAGAAGATGACAGAGGAGAAGGAGTATGACGACTTGCAGATGATTGTTGCAATGCTAGTCCTGTAGAAGAAGTGTGTAGAGCAGCAGTTGGTGGGTGATCTGTCAGTGCTACTTGGCCGGGCAGGAAGGATTAGTTTCGATGCAGCTGACTTCTAGAAGGAATGGAGGCTCCTCCCAGAACGTCTAGTGGAAAAGAAAAGCTCGATGACATTGGAATGTAGAGGGGAAACTTACTTCTCAGGAGATGGTAAGCAGTCTGTGTACGAGAGTACTACCTGACTGTGGTTCACCCGGTCCCAGCGATTTGAACGTGCTCATGCGCATTCGTGCAAATAAGCGGCCGCCCCTGCGTTGGTTGATTGCTTTGATCATTGGCCAATTTGTCAAATGGGGAGAGCAACGTGACTTACGTCTGAGCCTGGCGAACCTCGTCTTCTTTGGCATATGAGGAGCTCAATGATGGTGGCTACCTTGACGGTTGTTTCCAGCCCCCCTTGTGCTCATAGACAGGGGTTTCCGTTGGGTGGGTGGGTGCCAAGAGCCCAATCAGGCAAGTCTCAGCCTTACCTTTGATGTCGTGGTTCCTGAGGAGATGAAGTTGGAAGACGGTCCCAAAACGAGGTGCACCGTTGGGTAGCTTCAACTAATCGCGCTCGGATTCGCGTCAGCTAGAACGGGTAGTAATTAGAAAAGTCGTTTCTTTCGTCAAAGCACTTGCAAAGTCTCGAAATCCGAGGCCGCGAGGAAATCCCAGATTGACTGGATGCCATTTCGTCAGAGACACAGGCTGTCATGCGATCTCTACTTGGCCCAGAAAGAAAAAGCAGACTGTAAATGCATTCTGCTTCTACTGACAATCTCTGAATCTACGTATTTCCAAGTACATGTGCTTTATGCGCCCATGATCAGGTTTGTCCAAGTTGGCTCTCACGGCCGGAATCTGGATTCGGTCTCTGCCCAAAAGCTCAGTGGTGTTGTATCCCTCCCCAAACTATTTTCTCTTATGTTACGTCCGGCTTCATCAAGTCGATTCGCACAGACCACGCTCATCGCAAAGAGTGTCTCATGTTGGCTATCCAATCGCTGTGTGCTTATCTTCGAGAAAGGACGATGCCAACGAACGTGGTGCTGCCCAGGACCTTCTGTTGACCAGATATTCGCTGAATACCAGGGAGTTCTGCGAGGGCGACAGCAAGCAATTGAGTATGCCACGCTAGTCACACGGTGACTGTTAGCTGCATTGCCGCCAGAGGTGAGGAATTTATGCGTGTGTTGAGAGATGAGGAACGAGTTTGGGGACTCACATCTGCTTGATTCTGTTCCAAATGTCTGGCCACAGCTCATCCAGGCCCGGATCGTTTTCTCGGACGCCCAGGTCGACGCTTTTTCGGAGGGCCCTCCTCTTCGCCGTTTGCCCCTGCCAGAGCCAGCTCATTGGCCTTTGACGCGCCAGCCGCCCGTTTCTTATAAGATCGCTTCGGCCGAGGGACGTCGTTCGTGTTGTTCTGCTCGTCTGTCGCGGTTTTCGTGGTGGCGGTCGCGATGTTGTTGTTGTCGTCATCGTCGTCAGCGCCATTCATGTTGCGCACCGTCTGTCGGCCGAGAACGAAGTCGCAGAAGGGGGATCTCGCTCGGTGCTCGTGCATAGGGTCGTCTTGCGAATCCCAGCTGTCGAGGGCGATTGTGCAGTAGGGGCAGACGACGTTGTCGTCTTGGTACGGTGGATCGGTAAACGAGAAGAATCCCGCGCGGGCGAGGCGCTCGGGCGAGGGCTTGTCTTCGCTGAGCTCCCAGTCAAGGTTCCACTCCAGGAACGACGCGATCCTGTTATGGTACTGGAAGTAGGGCTCGAGGTCGCACTCGATCTTTGACTTTTTCGGAGGCATGTCGGAGGTCGAATTGAGGGGGAAACAGCGAATTACGGGCGTCTTTGGTGGGGTTGTTGAGGGGACGGGTTGTGTTGTGAAGGAAGGAACGAGGCTATCACCTGAAATACAGCCACTGGGAGCAGCATGTTTCGGTCGATCAGACCATTGATGTTGAGCCCGGTCCTGCAAATGCACTTCCTGGTTGTCATCCTATCCCACCCCACCCTAAGATCAACTCCATTTCATCCCTCTCATTGCCTTCCAAGATGCTGGCACAGACAAATGACCCTGGATAAGGCATAAGTAAGATACAAAATGATTTGAACCTGCTCTTCTTGGAGACAGGCAATCTACCAAGGTAGGATCTGCAAACTCTCAGTGTTGATGGAGCGAGTCTTATGTACTGTGCGCAACCATTCATCCAATAACAGGTTTTGAAAAAGACAGGCGAGGCTTAAGACCTGCTCTGATGTTGTAGCTAGCCCCATAGCTGTATTACAAAGTCTTGGAGGCTTCGGTGAGTAGGGAAGATGAATATACTTGGAGAGCGTGATCGCCTTGGGAATCATAGGGCCATGCATGTGGGCAGATCGACAGTTACCCAAGCTTCAGCATCCCATACAACGACTCGAGTTATTCGAAATTTCCGTCAGGGCCCCAGAATTTCTTTTCCTAACCATGAAAAGTCATATTGTTCAATCTGTGGCTCGGATGTGAGCTACATGACGCCTAAGTATTCTAGCTGGTCTTAGTCTGGCACCCTACCAGCATCAAGGCACACATAATCTTCCCCAGCTCTCTTCGCACAAATATTTCATCTTTTCCACACATCCAACCTAAACCTTCACGGTAAATCATTTCATTTCCAGGCAATTCTGCAAGTAGCGATTCAAACGCAAACAGTCAAGTTCACTACTCTCAAGTTCTGGGCTTCAAAAAGTAGGTATCCCGGCTTCACTTTTCATCTTCTCACTACTACCACCCGCAACTTAACCTTTCTCTTTGAGATGACCTAGAATCATCAACTGATCAATCGTTTCTAGCCTAGAAGTCACTACTGCGCACAGCATTCCGCCATGGATTCTCAACCTCAGCAAAGGGTCGCACGGCTGGCGCGGCCTGTTGGCAGCCAGCCACCGTCCGACCGGAAGATGGACGGCACCTATACTCTTGATGGCAATAGCCTCAAGTCTCTCCTTGTTGGAGAATGGCTAGACGATGTTGTCGTCAACACCTTTCTCAGGAGTCTCTGTCTGGCTCAACCGGGCAAATGTGTCACCTTCGACAGCGCCGTTCTCCTAGTACTGTTCGTCACGCTCAGATCTGGGGAATCGACGCCACCGGCGATCGACGCACTGTACAGACCCCTCAGGACCTTGGCTGCTACCGTCACCGGCAATCAAGGTTTGGTGTTTATGCCATTCTGCATAAACGCCCACTGGGTCTTGGCAGTTGCTGATCTCCAGAAGCAGGTTATCCGCGTGTACGATTCTCTGGTATCTTGTGATGAAACTGGCCACGTAGTTCCAAGTGAACTCGTGAAGTCAATCATCCCATGTGTCAAGGGCATCCTGAGTTTCTGCATGGCCGAAGACCAGTGGGCAGTACAACACATGTGGTTACCGATAACGGCGAACACCACAGAATGTGGCGTCTATGTCTGCTTGATGGCACTACAGCACGCTTACATGCCCTGGTTCAACGCCGATTACTGCGTCGGCCGGTTCTACGATTGGAACAGAAACTTGTTATACTATGGGCTGGACGCGTTCTACTGGCTTATGGGCCGGAAGATCATCCTCGGAGTCTGCAGGAGATACTTCCAGCCCACCCCTGACGACGCAACCTTGACGCCTCCTCTTGTGGAACAAAACATCAATGAGGCGTGGGATTCTCATGTTGTTGCGTTCCCGGCAGGTGTGCCCTTCTATCGGCTTAGACCATACTTTAAAGCACGGTTACGAACTCTGTACCAAGTCTTGAACGCCCTCACTTGGGTTATCGATTCGATCGACAGCCTTGGCTCCACACAACACGTTCATCTCAGCGAAGCGATTCAGAACAAGGCACGTGAGGTGGTCGTGACGCCGCCGGGGCAGCCCTTCTTGAACGAAATCGTGAATGAGGCCGTGAGCTACGCGTGGCACGACGTAGGGGCGCTCCAAAATCTGGTGCAAGACCTCATGCATGTTCGGTACCTATTGTACCAGGATGTTAATTATGCTCAAGCTCAACTGAACTACTTGGCGGCATCATATGGCCCAGGGGGATGAAAATGCACAGAAGACTCCAAGCTCTGTCACTCTGGTGAGTGCACTGATTTAGGTGTCGTTGAGAATGGACGCTGACTTACATTACGGTGCAGGCCCTCGTCTGTCGAATACCGCAGATGTTCAACTGGCCACCATGATTTGGTAACGATAAGGCCGACAGTCTTGCAAAAATTATTCGGGCATCAGGCTCTGCCTTTCCGAAACTTTTCCACATCCATGTTTCGCATCCGCACCAAGAGCAACTGCATCGACCTCTGGCAAAGAAGGAGAGAGAGAGAGAAGGTGCTGTGTTTACGGCTTCTGAAACAAATGTTGGACAGAAACAAGCCGGCATCTACTCTTGGCTCTTAGATTCCAGCCTCCTCTTGTCCAGCTGGGCCACAGACGGGAAGTCTCCTCGGCTCTTCACCATCCCAGCTAGCGAAGCGGCAGCGGCTATTCCACTCGCCCTCTTTAGGGGCACAGACGGGAAGGCAGCGATTTCCTCGTCCAGGTGGACTTCGGGGAGGTGGCGCTCATGGTGGCGGCTCTCAGTCCAAGAACTTGTACCTTGCTGTTGTTGAAAACTTCACTTTGAGAGTGAGTTGGGTGCAACGAACAGAAGCGTCCCCTCAGCCATTAGGAGAAGATAGTTTCAATCATTACTTGTATGAGTTAAGCATATTTAGGCCTCAGGGATTGAGAAAGGATGTGTATCCAGCTGTGTGTTCTTGAACTCGCACTGTTCGAGATTGATGTTCATCCTTTTTCTCAAGACCCACGGGGTTTGGGGGGGGGGGGGGGTTCAGGTGGCTCATACAAGTTTCAGAAGAGATTCCTTAAAATACTTTCCTTCACTCAATTGTGACCATAATTGACTGTATACGACATGATAAATCATGCTAATCAGGTGAGCAGACATCCTTCTGGCGACAACCATGAACTAGAAATCAGAGATTTTCACCTGCAAAACCAGGGAATACACTGCAACCTCCAGTTTGGCAAGGTGCGAATCTCCGTATGCATGAAATAAGCAGTCTTGATTTCTATGTACTTTGAAAACGATAGCATCATTTGACCAAAATGACACAGGAAAGTGCTCCCCCATGGTCTATTTGGATGAACCACACAAGCAAAAGAACAGTGAGCGAGTGAAATTCAAGGCCATTATCAGGGTCTTGCATTCGTTTTCAACTTGATCCAGCCACCGCAGGCCACTAAAGCATCACCGGGAAAGGGAACAATGGCTTTGGGAGAAAATGCCCCTTGATATTAACAGTAAACCAGAATGACCAGAGACAAAGCTAGGTCAGACTGTAAAGAAAAGTTAGACTGCCCACAAAACGAGTTGCTGGCACTGAAGCTATCTAACCCACTGATGACAGAACTCAGTGAAGGAAGTCACTCCGGGTCGGACCTGTAGCTCTGCCCAAGCTGAGTTCATCATGGCTGAAAGCAAAACGAATTCCCTGGGCCCCCCGCCTTCTCTATGGCAAGGGCCACACATTCCGCATCGCCGAGGCCAGTACCCCAGTTGGTGTGAGGTTTGACCCAGAGCACCATTTCTGCCCACCCCGTGGCATTCGGATGGTGCCAATCCCAACTCATCAAGCCGGCACATTCCCACGTGTGCAGGGCTATGGCATGTCCCGAATCTTTCAGAGCCCAGTCTCCACGTATATCGGTGATGTCGAATTCGTTGAATTTGTCACCCGGACTATATTGTATCATGAACCGAGTCAGCGAACATGCTCATGAGCTCGGCAACAAAGGCATCAGGGTTTTATTTTTATGTTTACTTACATTTGCCTACAGGTTGCGGATATGTCTGGCGGTGTTGGAGTTGGGGTGGCCGATGAGCTGCTTGAGGATGAGCTGCTTGAAGTTGACGATTCCAATGATGTGGGCGTGCTCGAAGGCGGGTTTATCGTGAGTGTCCAAGAGACTGTGGACATCTCCTTCGACGTTGACGACGTGCTGGTAGAGCTCGAGCTCGAGCTCGAGCTCGTCGTGAGTGAGCTTGTAGGAGTGGAACTTGTGTTTTGTTGGGTCGTGGGTGAGGAGCTTGTATTTTGCGACGAGACCGAAGGCCCCGCTGTACCTGTCATTGAAGACCCAATCACGGTGACCGTGCCCGACCTTGTAGCAGTCATGAAGGTCGAAGAGTTGGTGCTGAAGGCCCAAGAGGTCGTCATGTTAGGGGCGAAGGTTGAACGAGTTACTGTTGGCTCTGTCCCGTTGTCGCTGGGGGTGTAAATACTTCCCGTTGCAGTTGAGAACCCAGAGAAGTCACTTGGCATGTATGTCGGCTTATCAGTGAAGAAAATGCTTCCAGTTGACTCGCCATCTGCGCCACCGCTGCCAGGAACGGGACATGTGCCTCCATCGTGCCTCAGGTTGGGGAATCCCTCGACGATCTTGCACCTCTGATCGCCGAACGCCATGTTGTATGCAACATTTACCATTGGAGGGACCGTCCAGGGAAACACATGAGCTTGGTTGTTCCTATTGATCTGCCTGAGTGACTCACCGACGAGCTTGTCTCGAGGGAGTCGTTGGTAGGCATAGGTGTCAGCAAGCATCGTCTTCATGCGTCGGCCAATGGAAGGGCTGCCACCTGGGCTGAAAGGGTTTTGGCCCTCAGGCCACGGATATGAGAGCATATAGGCAGCAAGACCGGCCTGAATAGAGCAGTGCCATTAGCAATCTGATTGTACTCCTGGACTTATGGATTCGAGTCATGGGAAAGAGTTTCAGTGATTCTGGTTGTGAAAGGGGGGCACTCACTACTTGCGGTGCTGCGTAGCTCGTACCAGACCGAAAACCCATTGGGGCCAAGGGTTTGGGGTTGCAGGTTAAGACACCTACACCTTGGGCCCAAATGGAGATGGATGGGGTGCTAGGATCGTCGAGCTGACCACCGCCAAGCCATTCGCCAGGTGGAGTTGTGAATTCCACGATGGAACCATCGTGATAGGTCGCGCCAACATTGATGTAGGGGCTCTCATTTGTCACAAAATTCTGTGGTGAGCGGTCTGCTTGGTAATAATCAGGCTTGCCTGTGTCTTTGTTGTATCCGTAGTTTCCAGCCGAAATCACCACCACCACTCCATTCTTGTCCATTTCACTGAAGAATTCTTCGAGAAGGTCTCCGTAATAGGAATCTTTTTCAAAGTCTGCGGGTTGTAAGCCTGGATGGTTCAACAAGTGTCTAGTTGGGAGATGACGAACTGGCATTCAAATTGACCACAGCACGCCCCTCAGGTATTTGCTCTGTGTTGATGACATCAAGGATTTTAGTAGTCAGGTGGGCGATTCCTGAAGTCGTGACATGCCGAGACCATGTATCCCCAGTCATAGAGTTAGTGAAGTAACCCTCTTGCTTGATCAGGTACAAATTTGCCCGGGAGGCTACTCCGAATTCGAGATGACCGGCCATGCAAGCGACTAGAGCACAAGAATGTTAGTAGCCCAGAGATGGGGAGAAATCATTCAAACCGGTCCTTGTTACTTGCCTGCGGTCCCATGTCCTCTACCATTCAGATCTGGGATGTTGTCATCAATAACCTCGGCTGCGGGTTTCCATCCAGCGTCGATTTGCGATTTCGTCAATTTCGGAAGGGAGAATTCGTTAGGAACCACATATGTTTCCACTTTTCTGTAGTCAGTGGCAGCCAATTTCTAGCACTACATGTCAGCGTTGCTCATATATAATACAATCCGTCAGTACAAGTTACTCCCAGACACATACCTCGTGGGTCGTATCAAATCCACTGTCGATGACGAAGATCCAGGAACCTTCACCACGGGGCTCCGCGTACGTGTAGTACTTGAAAGACCAGAGGTCTTCTCCCTTCTGCTGTGAGAGGGACTTGAGATAATGCCCAATTGGCCGTGGCATCTGCTCCGAGCCTGTTGGAGCTGGCCAACTGGCTGGATCAAAGATTTGGTCCTTCCTGCCACCGTCTTGGCCTGGCTCTGCCCCAGCACTCATGTTACCGGAAGCAACAGCAGAAGTGAACTTTTCGAAATCCAATGACTCAAGCTCAAAGTCTGTCTGTAACTTGGGCCCTGTGGGTGTGGAGTCGTTACCCGGGCCTTCCCAGACAAATCGAAATGTCTCATCGACAAAATGCATGGTTTTGGGCAGCAATGCCTGCATGATGTTGAGGTCCACCACGTAGCACTTGAACACTTCGCCATTATAAGCAGCTTCCCAGCCTTCACTATCCAGAACCCGTTCCAAACCACGGAGGGAGGAAACACTGGAGTCTGGCTTGGTGAAAATTTGATACCGTGGGAGCCAGTCATCTTCATCATCCTCATCGGGCTCCTCTTCTCGATTCTCTAGGCTCCTGATATCCCACTGAGTAGTGCATAGGCGCCATGCCTGTGTCCAACCTTGGATGATGTGCCCTGTGCTGGTGATGTAGGCTGAATACTCATCATAAAGACTCTGGATCAGGTCTTTGACAATTATTTCGATGAGGAGCACTATCAGGTTCTGGTGGATAACGCTATTCATGGAGTTGAGGGCGTTGATACCGGCGTGCAGACTCGAGTGCTTCTCTATAGCTCGCCAGATGCGGCTGCCATCATCGTCGATATAGCAAACGAGTTCTTGAAAAGCTTCATCATTGTCATCGATCCAGACTTTGACCGGGCTCGTTACTCGGGTGTTGAAGCCAAAGATGGTGCCTAAGATTGTCTTGATCATCTCAAGGTCCTTTTGAATCACACTCAACTGTTGTTGTGCCACTATTTGGAGACGTCAGCTAACTATAATGACGAAATGCGCAGGATTTTACAATTGGTGATGAGTAGATTTTAGCTTACTGTTGAAGTAATAAGCGGCAGTCTGCTGGAAAGCTTGCTGAGCAGCACAGCCGACTGCTGAGAGGCCTTGTTGTGCAGCCGAGCCAGCTGAACCTACCGCATTTGAAAGTCCGGCAAGTTTGTCCGCAATCTTGGTGATGTTTGAGCAGACATCATTGTCGAGGCATGGCCCTCGAGATTGCAACCGAGACAACTTTACATCATCGCAGGTGACAGTACCGTCCGTTTTGTTGAGACCCCACTCAAAGCGTCTGGAGAAGCAAAACGATACATCACACATCTCCGTGTTTTGGCAGTCTCCAAATTGAATTTCCGCAGGAAGTGAATGAAAGCTACCTGAGTCGCAGAGGATGCCCTCGCAGGTAAGGGTAAAGTTGTGCAGTTTCCTGTGGTCCTTGTCCCCAGTTGTGAACCAGAGGGTTTGTGGTGGGTCGGAGCACAACGGGACGAAATAGGATACATCCCCAATCTTGAATTGATAATTTGGAACTACAGCACGAGCTATAGCATTCGCCGTCGCTGTTGGTGAGAATGACGATGTAATGGATGACGAGGTCATGCTTAATGAAGGAGAAGGAGTACTGAAAGTGCCTGACGGCTGCTGGGAGCCCGAAGAGGGAGAAGGATCAGGAGGCGGTTCATTGGACGGACGGCTAGGTGTAGGATCGACAGTTGGAGGTGGTGGAATATCAGTCGCGTCTCCTGTGGCCGTTATTGTCGTGTCCTGAGTGGAAGACGTCTCTGTTGGATTGGCGCTGGGTGACCAAGGGGCCCAAGGGCTGGCGCTTGACTGTCCAGAAGCTGAAGAACTTGGCGTTATTGATGTTGCCGGAGTCGAAGGACTGGGAAACGGAAGGGGAGGAGGCGGCAGAATGATAATTGGAGTTCCAGTGGGAACACCTGGTACTGAAGGATTGGAAAGTGAAGGAGGAGGAGGTGGCAAGTTGGGAGTGGGAGAACCAATGGGAATGGAAGATCCAGGGACGGATGGACTGCTGATCGATGGCTCTGGGCTTGGAGTGCCAGTCGGGATGGAAGGCGAAGGGAGGGATGGACTGGAAATTGATGGCTCAGGAACTGAGGATGGACTGGGAATGGATGGCTCAGGAATTGAGGATGGACTGGGAATGGATGGCTCAGGAACTGAGGATGGACTGGGAATCGACGGTTCCGGAATTGAGGATGGACTGGGAATGGATGGCTCAGGGATTGGAGTTCCTGTCTGTGTTGGAGGCTCAGATGGCGAGGGCAGACTGGGAATTAATGGCGTCGACGGCCCAGGTGGTGATGGCGGACTGGGGACTGATGGCTCAGGGCTTGGAGTTCCCGTTGGACTTGATCGCGAGGGCGGAGGCGGGGGAGGCGAAGGACTGGGAGGCCAAGGCGGGAGAATTGTTGAAGGTGGGCTGGGAGTTGGAGGTGGGCCGGGAGGCAGAGGCGGGATGGTGATTGTCGAGGGACCAGGAGGCAACGGCGGAGGAACAGGCGATGAGGAGCCGGGAGGTAGTGGCGGGATTATGGTCGGAGGGGAGCCAGGGGGTTGAGGCTCAGGGCTTGGAGTGCCTGTTGGACTTGGAAGCCCCGGTGTTGTGACAGAGCTTGTCTCAGAACCAAGTGTGCTTGAAGTCATTGATGAGCCACCACTTGTGACTGATGTCAAGCTCGATATCAGGCTGGTTTCCGACGTAGACAAGGAGCCAGCAGGCGAGGAGACAGATGAGCTGGGTTGGCTCACACTGGTACCTGACAGGGTTGAGCTGACCTCTGTAGAGCTTGGCAGTACGGAGCTGCTTGTTGGCATACTTGTTGCCGGAGGGCTGCTCGGGGGTAAAGGGACCGAAATCACCACAGAGGTGCTGCTTGGACTAGGCAGAGGGACAGAGCCGGACAAGGTCGTTTCTGTTGACCACGCACTTGTCGGTGACAGGCTGGAGCTTGAACTCTGCCCGGGCGGTTCGACCATGGTTTCTGTCGACGTCCAAGCACTGGATGGCTGGCTTGACGTGGTTGCCGACAGGCTGAAGCTTGAGCCCTGCCCAGGTGGGAGGACGACCGTTGTGGTTGTGAGCGAAGGCACTGCCCCTGAACTCGCGGAAGATGGGGCACTACTGCTGAGACCACTTGTGCTGGAGGCCATTGAGCTTCCATAGGGCGTGGAAGGAGATGCAGGCGATGTTGGTATGCCAGGTGAAGACGTTTCGGTCGGAGGGAAAATACTCAAGGTGGGCGTGGTGTACGTGCTCAAGGCTGGCGTAGAGTAGGTACTCAAGGTAGGCTGGGTCGCATTTGAGGAAGGAATGGGACCTCCCGATGTATAGCTTGAGAAGCTGAAGCTAGACTCAGGATAGCTGCTGATTACTGGAGTGGACTGAACGGTTGAAAAAGATACCTCTGGCGAGTCTGAAGTGTAAGTTGTAACACTGAAACTGGACCCAGGGCTTGCCCTGGAGGGTAGAGTTGATTCCTTTGTCGAGGGGTCTGCAGCCGAGGCGATGCTTGACTCAGGATACGAGGTCAACGAGACTTCAGTACTTGGAGAGTAAGGACTTGGTGTCATGGACTGGTAGGTCGAGAGGGTCAAGCTTGGTGTAACTGAGGGCGGAATATACGAGTTGATGCTGCTGCTCATCGCTGTCTTGGACACCTCGGTCCAAGAAATTGACTCGAACAGGGTGGAGACTGACTCCCCACATTGGAGGAGGGTTTCGATGCGGTAGGCGTCAACCGTGATAGACAGATCTGCCTTGGACAATGACGTCGAGGCTGGATAGGCACTGACAGATTCCAGATGGGATCCAAGGTCTCTGCCACTCAATGTGACAGTAGCCACCGGGGTGGTCTTGATGATGGTGACCGGAGGGATGGTCAAAGTAGTGAAGGCAGTCATCGCAACGGTATAACAACTTGAAGTGCTGGTGTCATACTCTGTGATACCACCAAGGTTAGCAGGCATCACAAGCAAACGCGGGGATGAACGCCACTTACCTGAGGTCGCAACGCCTAAGATAGCGCCAAAGGCGGCAAGAAGCCACATTATCAGCAGCATTGTGCTGTTGACGGTGCTATTTGGTTAATGGGGATGTTCTAGAAGAGGAAGGGAAGGTGGTGTTCTTCCATCAAACGCGCGAGGAGAAGATTTCTTCTACAGACTAAATTGAAAGTGTGTCTGGAAGAGAAAGTGTGACAACTTGAATGTGTCTGTATGATTGCAAGGGTTGCAAAGGTCGATGGGTGTGAGGAGTTCCCAACTTGGGCACAGAAATGATGGAGAAGGTGGGTTAGGAAACAGAGGGTCAACTAAGAGGAAGAAAAGACGGGCACGAAGATAGGATGTGTTGAGTTGAACAATGGGTACTGTGGCCCACTGTGAAAAGTACAACTTACCTTGACCTCAAAGACCTCACTGGGAAGATGAATCGATAGTGAGGTTATCGGTGTCGCAAAACCTTGGATCAAGGTCGCCTCGCGAGATAGAGATTGCTTCAAAAAGTTGAGCAGGCTTGAGAGGATCGAACAGGTCAAACAGAACACTTGAGAAGAATGGCTTGCTGCCAGGGGCTTTGCCTGAAGAATCCCAAACGGTTGAGTGCTCTGTGCTGTAGAGGAAGACAGACAAATGGAAAACGAGTGATTGACCACAAACGAGAAGCCCTTGCAAAAACGAGGCGGGGCAGTTCTTTGGTCTGAACAAGTTCAGACAGGATCAAAGCTGGGAAAGTCGATAAGAAGGGACACCCAGACACCCAGACACCCACACCCAACGCACCCTTACCCAGCACACCCAACACCCATACACCCATACCGGCGGTCTGCCTTTTGTCCACAGAGTCCAAAGCCTTCTACTGGTATTTTCTAGTTGAAGTTCATGAGCCATAGAGCTCAGACATATCAAGCTGTAAAGAGAGGAATACCGTCCAACTATTCTCAGCCCCAGTCACGCTACGAAGGGAGAGAAAGGGAAGTGGAAAAGAACATGAGTGGCAGCACAACCAAGTACCACGGCAGATTTGGTTATACTTGTCCTAACTCGATTGTGCTGAGAAACCAAGGAGAAAGTAGTTGGGCCAGTGCTCAAGATTCAGAGGCCAACTTCCTCAAGTCGACACGACTGGGTTTCGCAAACGAGTCTTCACACGGATGATCTGAAGTTCAGTGGACAGTAGAAACAAAATAAAGCAAAGCGTTGATATTGCCCATGCAAGAATCATACCCATCGACCAGGTTAAATCACCGATCAATGGAAATAAAGTCCAGCAGTGATGACAAGGAGATGAATGAAATTAAGTGCACTAGCACTTTATTTGCATAGCAAATCTGAGAACATTTAGAGGTTCTCAATGACTATGTGCAAGGCCAAGATTTATCTCTGATAAGGGAGGGTGAAGATGAGAAAGTGGAAATGCCAGCATCTCTACCCGGACCAGTCATATAACTATGGCGTACTTTGCTGCTGCATCAAGGCCATCTCCAACAAGCACCCAAGATCGGTCTGTCATCCGGATATTCTGGAATAATCTAGTCTGGCATAGCACTGGCCAGCAGCAGAGTCAACTAAGTAGTACTAGCGTGCGACTTGGGAGGAATGAGGATGAGCGCCTAGACTATTGATTTGCTGCGGGCCGGATGGTGACACAAACGTGGGAGAAGCGCGCCAAGGTGGAGACGATTGGCTGAGCAGGCGCCGGTGGTGATGGCAGCTTGACCATCCTCAGCTGGGTGCTACCTGGTTTCAGGATTGCGGCGTAGCACTGCTGTGCCCGAGGTCACGTCTCTGGTTGGCTGTGGCAGAGTAGGCAGGCTGACAGACAGGGCATACTGCAGTCTTTTGTATGTGTGGTGTGGATCTGCGCGGTCGAGACAGGCGATGTGCAAGGCCTGCTGGCCCTGCCGGCCCTGCCGGGCGGTTGGGAGGGCGAAGATGATTGCCAGACGGAGGAATGAGAAGTCAGAGGATAGAGTCTGCTGGGTCTGCTCTGCAGGTTGAAGAGGGAAGCAAAACAATGCAAACAATAGTATCCAGACAAGACACCTCGACGATGAGCATGGCTGGATGGATGGAGGAGGCAGGGCTGCAGGGGGGGCTCAGCGACCTGGAGCCGAACTTGGCATGCGCAGGTGGGCCGTTGTGCCCTTGCCTGCCATCCCCATCCCCCCTGGTCGTCCCCAGCTGCTGATCCCTCTCTCTCTCTTTCCCTCCTCTGCTGCAGCCCATGCCGACCGAGCCATGGGGTTATTGGGCACGGCACGCCAAACCCGCCCGTTGGCTCCTGGTTCTCCTCTCCCGTCTCCTCTCCCAAACCCGATTCCGATCAGCTGGGTCACCAACCCGTTGGAACCTTGAATCCGTCGCATCATCTCGTCTGGTCCCCATCTGACCTGATCGTTCCTCAGCATCTGTCTTCTCTTCTCATCAGCACCATCTTACCGTCGACGACCACCGCTTCGTAAGCCGAGTTCAGGTCCACGCCCACGCCCACGCCCACGCCACGCCACGCCCATGTCCCGACCCACGCCCCGACGCCCGAGCCATCAATGAAGCCGTCTCGCCCATCCGGTCCTTTTCCACAATGCTGGGAATGCGTACCTCACGACGGCATGACCCTTCCCTCTCTCGCTTCCGCCCGTTGCTCGTAGCGGGTCTCGCTCTAATTTCCTCATCTGCTGCGAACAACGTCGATGGCACGACCTTCCTCTATCCCCTCGGTGGCGAATCCTTCTATAACCTTGACACTGTGAAGGTCTCATACCAATCCACTTTTCTCGCCCCTGTTCTCTACACCTTTTGCAGCATCAACGGCGTCACCACGCAGAGTACGTCCGCACCCTCAGTCCCTCCGTGCCCCTAGCCGCCGCCACTGACTGTGCTTTAGTGCAAGTACAAGACGCCGAACCCGACAACGCATCCACGCTCGTCCATCTGAACGTCACCACCAACGTCCCCTGCTGGTTCGACCTGAGGGCAGGCCAGGTTGCAGGCGAGGGTGCCACCACTGAGAAGTGGACTGCCCTAGCGAGATCACAACAGGAGACCACCTGGAGCGGCACCGCCCTCCCGACATCGACGCCGACTACGAGCCCCACGACATCCGACGGGCAGAACCCTCACGGCCCACATCCTGATTCACCCGGCTTGAACTCGGGCGCCAAGGTCGGCGTTGCCATCGCCGTCGCGCTTGGCATAATCGCAATCTTCACGATGGGTCTATGGATGTGGTGGAGGAGGCGACAAAAGCGAAAGGTCGCCAAGAATATGGTCAACTTTGTGGATGGTGATATTGTTAATCTGGTCGATGGAGGACGATTCGAGAAGCGAACCAAGCCGCCCGACGCCTACTACGATCCCTATCTCGCCGCCTCGAGCCAGTCAACTATTTCTCACTCCACCCACACGCCAACCTCGGCTTATCATTCAGAGCCTGTCTACGAGAACCAGCAGCAGGTCCAGCAACAATATTATGCTGAGGCATCGGCGTCATACGAACGGACATCCGCGCCGATATTACCCCAAGAAACCATCCCTCCTGCCCCGGCCGTGACCAACGATAACGCTGCTTGGTCCAACTCAGCGCGACATCCTTGGTCGCCTCCTGATTACGATGCCCACTCGCCAGCATCCGAATGGAGTCTTCAGGGCGAAAATGATTTTTATGCAGTGCCGCGCCAAAGCCATTCGATAGGAAGAGAATATAAATCTGCACAGCCAGTCGAGGCTCTACCCGCCATCCTGCCCGAACTGAAGCCGCAGGCTGAACTACCCGACAATCAGGGCTACCATGCACGCGGAGATGAGCAGGAACTACCAGCGCCTCACCAAGCACCGCCGTCGAGAAACGCTCCTCCCAATGGCTTGGAAATAGAAGAACAAAAGTTCCTGTTGGCGGATATGTTGGAATTGAGGGAGGCGAAATCAAAGGCTGCTGAGCGCCGGCCAGCAGGATGAGGGAGCTGACGAATTGCGTTATAAAATCTGAGGATCGAATCGATCAAATGACTCCATGATTCAAGGGATACATCCCCTTCTAGGCGGCGACACAGGGATTTCAAAGGTATCCCAGAAGAATCGCCAGCCAGACAGGGTGATAGCCACAGCCGAGGAATGGAAGCTACGGTTCCGGTACGCGAATTACCCTGGGACGCAAGGAAGAGCTGGGAAAGCACGCTTTTGCGTCGCAGTCGCGTGATTTGAGGACGAGCAACCGTGAAGGCGGGTCAGCGAGCCATCAGAGAGCCGATGCTGGGTCACGAATAGTCAAGTGAAGGACGGCCTTGTACAGGCTGGCGCGGAGGACTACAGCCCGCTGAGAGATGGCGAGGTGTCAGAATATGCTATATTGAAGCTAAATCTGGAAGAGTGTAATATGTCCGCAAAGGCGGCCACCAAAGCTACAAGCAATGGAAGATAATTGGAAAACCTACACAAGATCAGAAGTCCTGCAGGTGTCAAGCTTCACCCACTCTCAAACGATCTTTCGCATCCTAAGTGCTGGGCTGGCAGGGCGTCATCCGAAGACCGGAGCCAGGACATTCCCAGACAGAGTTAAGCTAAAGACAGCATCTTAGCTTTTCATGGTTCGTCAATACCGGCTATCCGCCCCTGTCTCCTCTTCACCATCCTTGACATCCACAGCGCTAGATGCCACCACTTCTTGGGCGCTGACCCCGGGTCCATCATCAACGACTTCTCCAGGTCCGGAAACCGCCTCGACATGTTCTCCTGGATCTTGGGGATGAGCGCGTCGTAGTGGTCCGTGGTCGTGCCGTAGAGCTGGCTGTGCCGGCGGTTCAGGATGTTGACAAGGCTCGCGAAGCCCTCGATGCCCTCAAAGTCTGCGTCGCCGATGCGGTCGAGCCAGCTGAAGTCCGTAAGGGAGCTGGGCACAGTGCGTTTAAGGATGGCGGCGGTGTGGAATAGGAAGTAGGGCGACTCGATCTCGGGCGGAAGGCCCTGCGGTTGGAATCCTGCGGCGGGCGGCGTCGTCGGCGCCGTGATGCACTTCTGGTTCTGAAGGTACATTATATCGTCCAGGATGTCGTCGTCCATGGCTCGCTTCAGGAGCACCACGGCCCGCAGGCGCCGGCCCTCACGGTCAGGGTCCGTCGCCGCGAAGAGGGTCTCGTCCGGCTGCGAGATGAACTCGGACAGGCCCCAGTACTTAAACGCGCTCATCACCGTGTCGAACCATACGAGTCCCACCTTTGCGTATGTCAGTACCGGCAAGTCTGGGATCGGCGGCGGCGGCGGGGCCGGGACTTTTGATGTCGCCATGGAGTGATGCCGGACGAGCGCCATCTGGGCCGCAAGCCGGGCTTCGAGGTCGCGGTTACGCCGCTCCGCCCTGTCGCGCTGCCTCCGTGTCGCCGCGAGGTCGCCCTCCAGTGCCACGAGCTGCTCCGCCATGGCCTCGCGCTCCTCACCGTGCTGCTGGTGGTGCGCCACCAACTGATCTGACAGGATGTCCAGCTCCTCCTCGGCCAGCGACGTGGCGGTCAGGTCCGACTCGGCGACGCTCGCCCTTCGCCGCACGTATGAGCGGGCGCTGGCAGTGACGACGGATGAGCTTACGGAGTGATACGGGCTGCGCACGCACGAGCCTCTGCCAGCGGCATCGGCACCGCCTCGGCCGCTGTATATCGAACCCGGCGTCCCGTAGCCCCCCATGCTGCACCTCCCAACCTCACTTCCCCTGTGACTCGACGGCGGTGGCGCGCCCGAGCGAACCGACGCCGCGAATACAGTCCCCTCGCGGCCGCCGGGCGCCTGCTCGCCAACCTGGACCTGCTGCATCAGCTCCAGCTCCGCGACGCGGCCCAGCAGCGTCCACTTCTCCTCCTTGAGCGCGGCAGCCTCGGCGCGCGTCTGCTCGGCCAGCCGCTCGTGCTCGGCGTCCTTGGCCCGCAGCTGGCCGCGCAGGTCGTCGATGGTCGCGACCTGCGTGATCTTGATGGCGCGCAGCTCGTCATTCTCGGCCTTGAGGGTCTGGATCTGCCGCTGGAGCTTGCGGAGCTGCGGCAGCATGGGTGTTGTCAGCGCGTGCGACTCTGGTGCTGGCCTGCCGCCGGCGCCGGACGTTGGAGGCGAGAGGAACACGTGCGCTGGGCTCATGTCCTCCCTCTGGGCCTTGGCGGGCGTGATGTTCTCCTGCCTTGGCTGGATGGTCTTTAAGTTGCGGGCGGGGACATTGCGGCTCGTCCTGTTAGATATTGCTGCGAGGGGCGTCCGGCCTGTTTGGCCTGAGTTGGTACCTTGACTCTGGGCATTCTGGCCGCTGCCCACGGTGCGGTTTGCGCTCACGTCCTTCGATATGCCCACGATGGTCCCCGCCCCGGATGTCGACGTGACGAAGGAGCTCTCCGTGGCACGTGAGAGGGTGCTGGTGCTCGAACGGTGCCGTAGGTCGCGGATCTCCCGGCTATCAAATTCGCTTGTGCGTCTGCTGCTTCCTGCCTGTTCGGCCCGATCTGTGTCTCGGGACCTACTGCTCGTGGACTTGGGGCTGAGCCCCAAGGCTTGCGACGAGCTGGCCTTTCTGAGCTGTGATGGCCTGCCTATCGGCGATGATACGGGTAGGGGCTTGCCCTTGGGAGTCACTGGAGACTCTGGCATTCTGTTCAACTAGCGATAGGTTGTTAATCGACTGGTCACAAATCGTGATGATCCCGTTGATGCGAAGCTGCGAGAACCCGAAGAAAATAGAGACAGATTTCATGCCTTCACTTGTTTACTTGTTTCGTATTGGTCTGGACAAGCACAACATAATCTGCCTGGCGGCGCCACAAGTGCTGCCATTCAGCCCACGGTTGAGATGTGATGACGTGCTTGAGCACCCAGAACCGGTAGCCACTGGAATGGAAATTGGGGTTTTCAGTAGCCGGATTGGATCTGAAGCTGCTGACTTGTTGCTTCAATTATAATTGTCTCATTGCCATGGCGGAATTATGTGCCATTCTTGTGTCGCCTCTGAGACACGAACTGGGGAACCCAAGCCTTCTTATCGTTACCTACGCAACCGGGAGATCCAACGCGGGTGCTGGAAATCCAGTACAAATTATTTATGACTAAACACAATATTGAGTACCAAATCCGGCGATACCATCCAATTTCAAGGCATATATTTTGCAATAAGAATATTCGATCAGAATATTTGAGCTACTCAAGATATATGTAGGGCCACAACGAGGACTTTCTCATCATAACAGCTCATACAAGGCGATGACAGCTTACACAGACACGCAGGACGGCCCATGACGGCCGATCTGGATGGATTCAACAGGAAGCTAAGGAACGGATGTGAATATGTACCTCAGAGTATCTGAGCAGGCTGTATGTACAGATGTGTATATGTGCAGAGAAAAAGAAATAGAACCCCACGAGCCCCTCAATGAGCCACCTCGTCCCTAAGTGTGACGCCGTCTACAGGCACTGAGAGTAATACTCGTTCGACTTTGTGCAAGTGCTTCCCGAGTCGCACACAGTGCAACCGGTCCAGTTGGTACCGCCGCACTGAGCCCACTTAGCAGCGGTGCAGCCAGACGTGGGCGTCGCGGACGCGGAGGAGGCCGTGGTGGTCGTCGGCGCCTTGGAGGTGGTTGACACGGCCGAGGTCGTACTCGACGTAGCGGTGCTGGATGGCACTGCCGATGAGGAGCTGCCGCCCGACGAGCCTGTGGAGGGTTCTTAGTCTTCAAGAGAGAGCCACATAGCTAGGTAATCACAGGTCACTCACTTCCTGATCCGATCGTGGTCGTCAGGCTGCCGGACTCGACGTACACGCCGGAGAAGTAGAAGTCCTCGTTGCTGTCCGAGTACCCGCTCCTGGGGAGCTCCAGCACGCCTAGGTGCCAGTCTGCGCCGTTGCTGCTCGTGCTCGCACTGACGGGGGACACGGTCAGCTTGAGGGGGTCTGCGCCGGTGGAGTGCCAAAAGCCGACGGTGTTGGCGCTGAAGTCGATTTCGTAGGCGACTAAGACTTCGTCAGCAAACCTCTCTATGGATCCAGGCGGCATGAAAATGGAGCTTGTGCTTTCCCGGAAGTCTTCATATCGCCAATGACTTACCATTGTGCCAGACGCCCGCGGTGAAGTTGGTGGACCACTTGCTCACGCCGCCGACCATCCACTGGAGGTTCGGGTTGCTCGTGGCAGCCTCGCCGGAGATCCACCCAGATTTCATCTCGGTAAAGTGGCTCTCGAAGAAGTTGATCTGGTGCTCGCGATAGACGGACGGGTAGTTGGTGCCGCTCGTCATCATCGAGAAGTGGTACCAGACCTTGCCCTTGTTGATGCCCGCGGACGTCTGGGGGATGAGCTCCGTGCGGCGCATGTTTTGTCCGTTCCAGTACGCCGTACTGGTGAGCGAGATCTTGGCGCCCTGCTTGGACGTCGTGTCGGCCGGGTTCTTGTACGAGGGCGACAGGTTGACATATTCGGTGACGGCGCCCGAGCCGTGGATGTAGTACTGGTACGGCCCGACCTGGTTTGACCAGGACCATGTAGCCAGATCTGCGGACGAGGACAGGTCGTTGAAGCGGCCGTCCCAGATGACAGTGCCCGCATTGGCGGTAGCCAGCAAGGCTGCGACGGCGGCGAGGCTGAAGATCCTCATCGTATAGATCGGCAGGGGAACAGCGCGGGGGATGACGGGGTTGCAGGGAGTAGAATTCGGTCGAGGTGAAGATCTTGGGCCTTTCCGGCGTCCCTGGATCTCCTGGGCGCAGCGAGCACTTATACCAGATCGATCACATATTATCGTTGAAAGAATAGCCGGAACAGACGTTAGCTTCCGCCTCGGAGGAGAAGCTTAAATTGCTCCGCAGGGTCGCCTGTGGCTTTTGGTGTGGTCATGGGTGCTATTTCCAGGGCAGTGGAGCGTCTCCCGGGTCTGGCCCAATGTGACCACGAATGGAGAAAGCACGCGTGATAAATGAAACGCAGCGCATGTCCGGCCCGTCAGGGCCAGGCTCAGCCAGAAGATTATGGTACACGTCGTGGTCCGTTGTGCCATCACGGAGGTCGTGCCGAGATTTCCTTTTCAGGTAAGCGTGACCCATTCAAGGATGAACACACAACACCAGGCTATCAGTCTACCTTCGCGTCAAGTGAGACACGGGTCATATTTAGGAATTGGCGAATGCTTCTTTCCGTGCTTGAGATAAGAGGAATTGGAGGACCATGAGAACAGTGATGTGTTGCTCTCGTGTTGGCATCAAGAAACCCGCGCCGCTCATAAGTGACGAGCTGAACCACTGTGGATGGCCGGCACTTATTGCCCGCAGAGACCAATTGCAAATACAATGATCTTCCACAGTCCTCCATACTGATTTCCGGATCCTAGAAAAGAGACGACAAAGCCCATAGACACGACTGACGATCTCCCACTCCGCACCTGGCGCTCAAGGGTGGCCACAACCTTTTGCGTGGAGACTTGAACGAGGAATGAACCACGTCGGTGCCCTTTGTCGCCTTCCAGCCCATACAATCGTCTTGTATACCACTCGAAATCTTCTTGCACGGTGGTGGTGTTGTCAAGCGGGTGCGGGATGCCGACTGTGAAGCGCCAGGTGTCCTTGTCACTGGCCCCAGGCCATGCGTTGATGACTGTGGTCTCGGGCGCAGTTTCCAATTGATGATCGCAGACTTTGACAGTGATTTGATGCTCGTCGACATATGCCTTCAAGAAAGGGGCCGTCCAAGTTGCGTACCACTTGTCACCCACGCAAAGGCTGACTTTTCTGGTCTTGCTGCTCAAATGGGGGCCTTCTCGGTAGCCTACCAACAGAGGCAAGTTGTTACAGCTCCCGATGATCTTTACGCCATGTTCGATCGGATGGTGAAGCGAGAGCCCGCACAAAACAAGTTGGTCCGGCAGACTGGGAAGCCATCAGTTGCTTGGAGTCATCTAATGTGGCTGCCCATATGGTAGTCCGAACATACCTCAACGGGAGAAATTGACGAGCAGACCACCGATTCAGTCTCTCGGATTCTTTCCGGTCGTCCTCCCGAGCGTTGGCAAGCGCGGGCTCGTGCCGCTCTTTCCTTCTCCAGCTGAAAAGCCTTGACACGAAAGAAGCCAAAGAAGTGCGTAGGGACGCCATCAGTGTAAGGCGTAGTTCAGTAAGAATTAGTAGGGTGATGCTTGTGATCTGTAAAATTAGAGGATGAAGTTCGGAGGGATCTCATCTGGCTCCTTCTACGCCAGGCGCATCAAGACCCAAAATATGTGCGGAAGGAACGACACGCCGTTGCCGAATACGACTGCCTATCGTCCCTTCAGAAAAAATACAACAATAAAAAAATAGATGGGCCAAAGTCAAACGACTGGTCATTTGAAACACAACAAGCTCGTCCGCGATGCCTTGGCATCTTTCCTGAACGATTCCTTGTCTTCCTCTTCCAGCTCCTTGAGGGCCGAGGCAAGTCGCTTCAGCCCAAGCTTGAAGATGAACTCCTCCGTGCCGTAATTCAAGCGGAAGCTTCCCGGCACCTTAGCTGAGAAGGCGCTGCCGGGCTCCAGGAACACCCCACGAGCCATCAGATACTCCAGCAGGGCGACCTCGCGCTCCTTGTCATTGTCGCCCTCTACGTTGGACAGCCAGCTCGAAAGATCGACAAAGGCGAAGAAGGCCGCGTCGGGGTTGGTGTATCGGATCAGGTTTCCAGCCAGGAACTCGTCGAGCTGTTTCCTCCGCTTGTTGAGGGCTTTTTGGTACACGGGCAGGTACCTCCTCCGGACGTATTTGGGATTTGATAATACCGTCGTGGCCGTCATCCCACCAAATGCCGAAAGCCAGGTGAACATACTGAACCACGTTGATGTTAAGTCATGACATGCGCTTTGACAGCCAAAGGAAATTCGCTGACAACAGCGAGGCGTGCTTACCTCACAGTCCGCATGGACTGGTAGAGCCTCTCATTGTATGTGGCAAGGAAGCCAACCCGGCAACCACCCATTCCGAAGTCCTTAGACATTCCCCAAAGGACATGTACATTGCCGGCAGCGTCACGCAGGTCCAGGCTCAACACACTTGTGAATTCGGCGCCCCCGCTGAGCGCATAGATCTCATCCACGACGAAATGCATCGACTCGCGCTGGCAGAAGTCGACCATGTACCGCAGCAGCTCCGAGGTATAGCAACGGGCGTGCGGGTTGTCCGGGTTCGCGATGAGTAGCGCGGCGACACGCCTCCCCAGGCGGCGCTGCTCGGCGGCGGCGGTCTCCAGGCGGTTGATTAGCTCGGGCTGTGGCCTACCAGGGCGGATGTGCTGCCGGAAGCGCGCTTCGGTGATGTCGTCGCAAGGGACGCCAATAAGATGGATTCCGTTGCGTGTGGTCACATCGTGGTTGAACATGCCGTAGCTCGGCGTCGGATACAGTACAACCTCGCCCTCGTCGACGAGGTTGAAGAAAAGGGTATCCAACAGGGCAGTCACGCCATTTCCGGCAAGGACATTGGAAGAGGTGAGCAAAATCCTGGGGCTGAAGAAGTGGTTCATGAACTCTGCAGCCGCGGCTGGAAGCGCAGGAGAGCACTGCGTGTCGTTGTACTTCAGATCTAGGACGCGAGGTTCAACTGATCAGCCCCTGGCCCACAGCTGGTGGGTTTCTGCCCACCCAGAGTGTGGTCTTACACTCGGCCTTGTCCTTCTCGTCGTCATGTCTCGCCAGCCAGGTCTGAAGCTCGTCGATCATCAATTCGTTCTTCGCGGAGCCCAGGTCGACGATGCCGCTGGGGTTGAACTTCTTGTGGTAGGCGTTCTGTTCGACCCTCCGGCTAAGGTCGACCATCTGATCCGGTCGGACATTGTTCTGTCCACGCCGTGAGGGTGGTAGAGGAGGCATGATGGATCGATCCTGAGACGATACCAAGGACAATGCCTGTCAAGAGAGCAACTGCAAGCACAACACCATGCTATCGAAGGTATGTCCGTGGGCCCATGGATGTTGAGGACGCGTCGTCTCCATGGGTTGACCCGATGACTAAGCCTCCTGAACCCATCGTTTTTGTGGAGGTCAAAGAGATACGGTACGAAGCGATACGATAAAGCACGATGCGACGCTCTTAGCCTGTTCCGGTGCAGTTTTTCTCGTATCGCCCTGCAGAAGGATCCGTGTGTCAGCCACACTGACAGACTGACAGCACACACTCCTTCCTAATGGACACAGCAATCGGCAAGCTCAACGAAGCTCAGAAGTCCTACTGGAGATCAGTACGCAATCTCAACTCCAAGGCATGGTCCTGTTCTGCTGTGATCATCGACTGCGCTTGGCATCAACACGTGAAAACACGGACCCATTGAATCGGCACACCAAATATAGAATGATCAACGAGAAATGATGAGGTTGCAGTGGACCAGCGCAGCAATGACGCGGCTCCTGGTCCGTCCGGCCGGGTTGGGGCACCGAGTCAGCTGGCCGCCACACGGCGGACCCGACGACCGACGACGTAGTCGGCGCCGAGGCAAGGCATCCCGCTCGGCATCTTGGGACGATCACACGGCGACGCAGCACAGCAGGTCGCGATACGACGCCGTGGTGCAGGCATCCCGTCACAAGAGGTCGTCCACGTGAGCACCCACAGAGTCCTAATATACTGGCATTCCGGCTGATTGGGCCACCAAAGAAGCCGCAAAATGAGCCGGTTCGCTCATCACTCGCTTCGTGGCTCGGCGCTGCTCGGGGGTTCGGTAGGTGCATAAAAAGATTCGGCCAGCCCGAGGTCCCCCAAGAAAGAATGCCTAGGCACCACTGCTGCACCCTGGCAGGCTGGGCGACTGGCATGCTTATCTTATCCGATCCCCACATATATGACTGTTTCTGTGTTCCTGTGTTCCTGATGTTGCAGCCCGGGGCCCCACCCCGGGGCTCGGCAGCACGAATGCCAACGGGAGACGGCCGGTACGTCAAATCAGCGGCGCCGTCATCGCGCAGGCAAAACAAGGAACCCATTCCCCAAGGCCGCCCTGCATGCCAGGCTTCTGTGTTTTCCATGGCACGGCCTCAGCCGTCAGCTCGGCGGAGTACGCTCGGTCGGCGCTCATTGGGGAGCCTCGCGTCAATCACATGCCTTGGCACCTGCACCCACCCAACCCATGTGACTAATCCTTCGGCTGCGGGCTAATGAGCGTTGAGCATTCGGGCGATTGGGCCCTGGGGATGGGCCGGGAATATCTGGGAGCGGCCGGGGTGGTGACGATCAAGGGCAGCGACGGCCGTGCCGTATATCCGGTTGAGCCTCTTGGTGACTTGGGTGCAGCGATATCCCAGGGATCCCTTCTTGGCGGATGACGGCGTGGGACGATTCTAGGACAATGTTTGGGAAGCCTTCCCGTCCACGAGACTGTCGGCCTGTCGGATCACGAACATAAAAGAAACGCTTGTCCCCCGTTGGAAGTGGTCGTCATGATCCATAGGAATCACCTCAATTGAATCAAGTTTAACTTAACAGTAAAAGTAAAACAAATTTCAATCAAACCAATCCACACAATCAAAACAAACCAAACCAAACACACATACAAGAACCTCAAATTCTTCTGTGACAACAGTAGTCACCAGAGAATATCACCACCAAACAAAACCACCTACCAAAACAAAAAAAACCTCAGGCTCCATCTTCTAAAGAAGACAGAGCCCACCGCAGACAAGCACTTGCCGATGAAGAGCTTCGAGACCCAACGCACCTACACCAGCCTGACCAGCTGCTCGGCCTCGTCCGCAGATTCCAATAACAAGAAGACCAACGACCGCGTCAACCCCTGGACCGGCCGCCCGCTCCGCAACACCTCCTTCGGGGGCCGCCACAGCAACGACTGGCTGTTCGGCAGCGTCGCCGTCAAGAAGTCCATCAAGAAGGGCGTCAAGCGGGTCCTGCACCACGAGTGAGCGAGGAAAGTCCAGTCGTTTGCTTCTGGGTATTCGCACTTGGTCATAAGCCAAATTAGGAAGATTCGTGCGCGAAAATGGCGATCCGCATGATGATGTTGCCAGCCGAGGAGATGCTGGTCGACGAGGAGGCCGAGCCGCCCCATGGGTGGAGTGGGCGGCTGGTTAGCAGACGCATCAGGCCAGAGGGGCGACGTGAGGACGGGGTAGCTGCACAGGCAGCAGGAGCAGGATCACGACAGGATCACCATAGCAATATTGGCCATCTGGCCGCATTAGACAGTATCGTCTATTCAATACATTCGTTACCTCATGCTCGTCCAAATCCAGTTGACTGGTGTGTGAGCCCATTGCGTTTTCAAGAACAAATCCGTACGTATACATGCGGGGGCGAGAGCTCCCGGCCACCCTCCCGGAACAAGTACATGCCACATTGCAAGTATCGCGCTCTTTGCGCCATCCCAGTCAGCCTCACATGATAAATCTCAGGTTGACATCTGGCGCGTGGTTCGTTAGTGACCAATTCAGTACAAGAACATGTGCTCCCACGGGTATGTGTCAGACTCACCTAGAGGATGACTGCAACTGAGCTGGGGCTTCTGCGTGTACTTGGTCTCCAGAACATCACGGACGCTGTTCAGCAGCTCGAGGTACGTCTGGTTTTGGTTCTGCTTGAGCGCAGAGATGAACGCCCAGGACATGGCGCCGGTGGCCTGCGACGCAATGGTCGCATCGGCGCTGGTCTGGTCGTCCTTGCTCCCGCTCCACAGGATCACGTCCGCGGGGCTCGTCTTGGTCCGGATTGTCTTCTCGTGCGCCTTGTCGCCCGTCATGGCGGACTTGGCGAAACTCATGAAGGAGCTCGCCACGCCGCCGATGTCACCGCGCGCGTAGGACATGACGGCGGAAAGCAGCCCCTGGCCGGCTTCCTTGGCCAGGTTGGGCTCCTTCAGCACGCCCTTGGTGGAGTAGATGTACGGCAGGTCCATCATGGAACCCGAGTGGCACGAGTCGAAGATGGCCGTCAGACGGACACCGGGCGAGAGCGGCTTGACGACAATTGCGTGGACCTCGTCATCGACAATGTGGCCTCGTTGTTTGAAATCCACTGGGTAGATAACCTCATCAAATCCATCACCTTCGTCGCCGTCCAGGTCCTTGGTCTGTCCTCCATGCCCTGTGAAAGCACCGTCAGCACCGGCCCTTTCCCCATCGACCCCGAACCCCCGGCGGAACCTCTAACGTTGACTTACCAGAGTAGTGCAAGAACAGCGAATCGTTGGGCTGCGCGTTGGCGACCAGCCAGTTCATGGCGCGCAAGATGTTCTGCTTGTTGGGCTGCAGTACTGGGTTGGCCTGGTCATCCGTCAAGATCACCATGTCCTCGCGCTTATACCCGTAAGACCCCATCAGGAAGTTCGACACGTTCCTCGTGTCGTTGATGCAGCCCTTGAGCTCCGCGTTGGTGCCGAAGTAGTTGATGCCGATCAGCAACGCCTTGCGGCGCCCGGTACAGGCACTGTACTGGAATGTGTAGCCCTGCGGCGCGCCATGGCCAAACTGCTGCGCCCCTTGCGGAGGGGGTGGTGCGTTCGATCTGGGAGCGTAGCCGCCTTGGTGGTATTGCTGCTGAGGCGCTTGGTACTGGTTTTGCGGAGGGTAACCGTAGCCCTGCTGGGGAGGGTAGTGATGCTGTGGTGGTCCTTGATTGTAACCATAGCCTTGCTGCTGAGGTGGTCCCCAGTGCTGCTGAGGAGGCCCTTGGTTGTGCCACCCGCCACCGCCGCCGCCGCCCGGACCGTAACCTTGGCCTGGATACGCCATGTAGAAGTTGGGCTGTGTAAGGGTGGGAAGGGCACGAGGAGCACGAGTGTCGACGCCCGGGAATGGACTGTCCAGAGATGGTGAATTCGGTCTCGCTTGGTATCGTCGGCTGATGGGCTGTGATGGAGGACGACGTCGTCGGAGTTTTAGGGAGGCCGATGGGCAGGGAGAGTGGGTGGTAAAGTAAGGTTGCGCGCAAGGTTAGTTAGGTTGATTGCGGCACGTCTGAAAGGAGAGCTGACGTTTCGGTGCTGCGGGCTGAGTGCTGCTTGCTGCTGCTGAGCCCACTCCCGCTAGGCCGCTTCGAGATGCTCCTGTCAGCTGTCAGCTCAGAGTGTGAGGCGCGATTGAGGGGGAGGGGCCTGATGAGGGGCCTGAGGGGCTAGAGGGGCAGAAGTCGTCGCAGGTGCGGCTGGTCTGCCGTCTTAGCCAGGTGTCTTGGGTGGTTGGACCTCGCTTGAGATTCAGGGTCCCCCCCGCCTGGGACCGGCCTGGCCCACTAGCACCCCCTGGGGGCCGTCTTGGAGAATGCTGATCCATCTACCCGCAGATGATGGCTGGAATATTAGTCTACAGTAGGACATGGCATTATAGGTGTTCGACGCCCGAATTCGCCGAGACCAGGCTAGCGGATTGGGGCCCTACGACTGGTTGGATTTAGAAGCAGACAGACAGACCTCATGTCTTCTGTCGCGGAGCTGATCAGTGTGAGGAATGCTGACCCGAGACGGTCACGGTGGCCTCATCGGGAATGGCACAGCAACTTCGACATCAACAGCAGCAGGTCGGCCAAAGGATGACAGCACACAAAGGTCGATCTATGGCCGGTGTGCGAGACCCCCTTTCTTGACCACGCCTGCTTCTAGGACTACTTTACTTACTTGGACACTCTGGCTCAGTCTCCGATCGCCAACCTTCCTCGCATTCCCACAGATGTTGAGCCTCACTTTGTCGTGGACTTCCGTCGACTGCCATATTGAGCATCTTTCATTCAATCATGAGCAGCAAGACAACAACCACAATCGAGCTCTGTCGGTGCATCTGGTGAAACAATCCGGCTCCGCGCTTCTGCGTGCTTGATCAGTTTCTTTTCCCGGTGGCTTAGATCGCCAAGTGGGATCGACCACCTACAGTCTCGTGTGATGTGCCTGTTGTGGCTGTCCTGCTGGTGAAGGGATGGTCATCTGCATACAGCCATCAGTCTTCTGCCCCTGTGCCATGCCATGCCGTGCGATGCGTCTGGACTGTTCTGGCACAGCTTGGAAGTCCTACCCGCTGTGGGAGTGGCTGCCCTCGCATACGTTCCCCAGCCTATGGAGAATCACGGCGCGGACTCATCGGAGCCGTCGGGGTGTAGGGTATCGGGCACTCATGCTCCAGGGGCGTGTAGACTGGCAGGGGAGATTGCACCTTGCGAGCGCTGTCGAGAAATTCTCTGTATTTCATTTCAGTTCATTTCCAGTTCAAGGTCAGGATGTTGGACCCCACATCTCGTCGGGACTATCGAAAAAGTCCTCCAGGTAAACGTGTTCGTCTGCCATGGCGCAGCACATGCAACGGTGTGCCAAGAGACAAGTGTGGTGTGGGCAGACTGGGCTTTGGAAAGAGGTTATGCTTCTCGAGGGCAACGGATTTTGTTGGTTTCACGTAGGGCTGAAGCAAGCTCTGCTGGTAATCATTGTTTTATTGCTGTCTTGTAGTGCAAGACTTCTAAGAGTGATGGTGGTTGACTTTAGGGCGGCAGGAGGGAGAAATGTGGTGCGATGAGGAGGTTGTCGTGTTGAGATGGCCACATATTGCTTTCCTCTTTCGGCGTGTGCGATTCCTATCCTGGAGCTTCTGCGTGCAAAACAGTACGTGCGTGCATCAAGAGCACTATGCGTGTAATACAGCAGTTGCGATCCAAGTCCGTCCGCCCGTCCCTTCGTTATTTCCGGTTGAGGCTGTGTACACCGTTCTCTCTCCTGTCCCCGAAGTCCGCGGATTACGATCAACACTGTGCTGGGCTTCTGTTCGCTTCTCTTCACTTCCCCCCTTGGGACGACGGTGCTTGCATTGTGCGGCACTCCGAACGGCAGCAGGAGAGGTTGATGAGCCACTTTGAGCCTTGGAAGCGCTTCAGGTTGTCGCAAGCTGCGGCCTGTGCATTGTGCTGTGCTGCCCCTGCATGTTTCTGATTCTGAACTCTGGGGCAGAGTCAACATGATTGAGTGCTTGGGTGCTTATCGGTATGCTGTGACTGATTGTGTCAGTGTGGCAGTGTTCAGTGAGCAAGCGTGCACTGCATGCAGCATGCAGGTCACCGATGCGCAGCTGCTTCGCGCGTTTGTATGCAGCCACCTCTCAGCCAGCTTTGCCCAGGAGCTGCAACATCCCACACCTTCCGTCAACGGCGTCAACGGGAGCCATGTAAACGGTGAACAGAGCCCAGTGTGTGAATTGCAGGGCGTTTCTCGTCATTTCTAACGCCCACAGTGACGCTTGGCACCTGCACAAACAGCTCATCCACCACCCACTCGCCGCCCCATCCAGTCTCGAGATTGCCATCTGGCCCCACTCTCTATTTCCCTCACGCCTCGGGGACGGGATGCCATGACCGTCGCGTACGGAGCACGTTAGGGACTGTCGGACTGTACAGTACGGACCCGAACAAGCCAGCAAGCAGTCACCTCCAGTGAGTGACACACTGGCCAGTCTGACCCTTGAGGCCTCCCCAACCGCGTGGTCAATGCTCCTCATGTCATATACGCACCAGCCTATCACTGCAAGGCCGTCGTGCTTTAAAAGCGACTGTCGTCCCAGACAGAAGCTCTCGCTGCCACTGTTGCCACTGTTACCGCCGTTGTTGCTGTCTTGACCACGTCTCTTCTTACATAGCCCAAGCTCCAGCTCTCTTCTCTTGCACTCAAGCCCCCACATCACCAAACAACCCCGCCATCCCGCCATCACAACCGACCCATCCACAACCACCATGTCTTTCTTCAAGAAACTGGCCTCTGATTTTGAGGGCCTGACAACTAAGGACAAGGATCGTGCTGTAGATCCAGGCCAGCAGTATCCCGGCCAAGGTCAGTTCAAGCTTCCCGCTCCCCGCCCTTAACCGCTCCGTTATACGCGGCCCTTCAGGGCTCCTCCTGACTCGAGGCTGATCAAATACGCTGAAGGCTACCCTCCTCAGGGCCAGTACCCTCCCCCTTCGCACAGCCCCTACGGTGGACAACAGCAGCCCTACGGCCAGCCCCCACCGCAGCAGTACGGAGGTTACGGACAGCCGCCCCAGGGCTACGGACAGCCCCCATACCAGCAGCCACCTCAGCAGTACGGCAGCCCATCCCCATACGGCGAGCGTCCCCCGGCCCCTCCTGCCACTAGCAGCTATGCGTCTGCCGACCGTGCCCCCGTGCCCAGCCAGTGGGTTCCGGCCTGGTCTGAGCAGCACCAGCGGTGGTTCTTCGCCGAGACGACCGGTCGGTCCCTGTGGGACGCACCCATCTCCATCCCCGCTCAGCCCGCATACGGCGACCATCCTTCCGTTTCTGGAACCCGGGGCGTAGACTCCGGCTACGGTGGTGCTCCCGCGTACGGCGCCGCCGGTGCTGCCGCTGCCTACAGCTCACCACCTCCCCAGGGCTACACCTCGCCTCCTCCTCAGGGCTACGGCGCTCCCCCTGGCGCTCCTTATGGCGGCCAGGAGGGCTACCCGTCGGAGGAAAAGAAGAAGGACAACAGCACAAGGAACATGATGCTTGGTGCTGCAGGTGGTCTGGCCGTTGGTGCCGTCGGCGGCGCGCTGATTGCTGATGCTCTTGGTATGTGACCCAGTACTGGAACCTTTTAGATTGCCCGACGCTGACATATGACCAATAGACGACAGCGACGATGAGCACCGCTCAGCCCCACCCCCGGCCCAGAACTACGACCAGGGTGGTTACGGTGACCAGAGCTACGGCGATCAGCCCCCTGCGGTCCTGCCCCCGACCGACAACGATGGAGACAGCGTCTCATCGAGCGATCGTGAGGACGTGCAGGAAGCCCGTGCCGATTACGAGGACGCGCTTGCCGAGGCGCACGAGTCTGGTGACCGCAGTGATTACGAGGAGGCTGAGGAGGCCCGGCAGGAGTACGAGGAGGAGTACGAGGAGGTCTACGAGGACTAAATGTCGTCGATTCAAACGGCACTTTTGTGTCTTCCAGGCATTGTCGCCTGTAATAGACATCCGACGTTGAGAATTCTGCTTTGCCGTTATCATGAGCGGAATAGCGGATGCGGGACCCAGGGGATCTCAGGAGATACCACCAGGGACACGTATGATCTTGCAGCAGATGAGGATAGACAGGACTTTGTGCTCAACGTCACATCAAGCAAGCAAAAAAAAGACAACACATTTTTGGAGCAATCAAGCAGCCTCTCAACGGGTATTGGCCCAAATATGCTTGTGTCTACGGTTTCTTTCCCTCTTGTGTTCGTGGCAACGATTTCCGATCTTGTGATAGGTGCTGCAGTGTACAACAAGGCTCTCCGTCTTTCACTTTGCACTTCACAATTGATCTCGTATAACGCACGTATTCGTATGTGAACTTTATTGAACTCCCTGCCGGGTCATCTTCTGGGCTACTTGAGGTCCTTTTGAGTCCAAATTCTGCTTCGCGATCAAGGCGTGCCCAAGACTATCCAGCCCAAACTTGATGATCATATGCCATCAATGAATTTCTTCTCCGCCCAGTGACATCGAGCGTGGATCGCGCGGTAGTAAAGCAATTCCTTGTCAATAAGCACCTGATATCTCCCCTTGGCTCTCCAAGTGCCTGATCAATATCCACATGTAGCTTCTCCCCTACCAACATATCCTCCCTCCCCCTCCCGCCCCGAGATTGCAAAGCCAGCTACAGCCAGAACGTAGCCTCGGACCGGATCGTGTCGATGTAGGACTCCTCCCTTCCGTCGAACAGCTCGTACCCCAGGACATTAGGGAACCCGCACAGCCATGCCTTGGGGCTCTGCCACTTGAGATAGCGGCGCGGTGCGGTGATGGTCTCGCGGACCTCGACACGCTCGAGAAGCTGTGCCCCGCCGTCATCCTCGCCCCGGACCGCGTGGTACACCGTGCCGACCTGGTCGCGGACGAAGCAGACGCGCTTGAGGCTGGGGATAGCCTTGAAGAAAGTGGCGGCGGCGTCGGCGCGGCCGGTGTTGGACGGGTGCTCGCGGATCAGGCGGCTGTGGGCGATGGCCCAGTCGGTCGCGTCGTCCCGCTGCGCGCCGCTGCGGGCGTCCATGACCTGCCGCGCGCAGACGGCCTGCTGGTCCGTGATGTCGAGCTGCTCAAGGGAGCGCATGGGCGCCAGCCGCGCGGCGAGGTCCTCGATGGGGCCGTTGAGCAGGCCGGACATCGCGAGGTGCTTCAGCTGCGGAACGGTGCGGGCCAGCGCGGCGAGCTTTGACTGTGCGTCGGCGGGCTCGTTCCAGCCGTAGAAGCGGGCGAGGTCGCTCGGGTCGTCGAGGAAGCGGGCCGGGAACGAGCGGACCATGAGGTATTCGAGGTTCGGGAGGTGGGCGAGGCGGAGCGTGGCGGGCTCCAGGAGGTCGCAGTTGTAGTCGAGCCACATGCGCTCAACGTTGACGTACGGGCTGGCGAGGAATTGGAAGTCCCAGTTGTGGCCGAATGGCGCCGAGATCTCGAGCTGCTTGGTATTGTAGATGCGGTGCGGGAAGCCGGTCTGCGCCCACTTGCGCCAGACGTTCTCGACGAGGCACAGGAGCTGCCACTGGGTGCTATGATTCTCGATGACGAAGCGCTGGGTCTTGGGGCGAACCAGGTCCAGGATGAGGATTAGATCCTCCTCGACGTAACGATGATTCGGCTGGGGAGTTCGGGTGAGGGAAACAGTGAACTTTTCGATAATGGGCAGCCACTGGTGGGTGCGGGGATTGGTTATGATGGCCTGGATGCTTTCCTTGAGAAGGTCCTTCACAGTCGCCTCGGTCTTGTCGTTGATGCAGATGCTCTTGAAGAGGTACGGCGCAGTGAGCTCGCGGAAGTATTGGTTGACGAGTGTCAGCTCCCGAATGGCACCACCAATGTACCTCTTGTCCCTGTTCGCATTGTGGTTGTCGCCCCAGCCATTGAACATGGAGCAGATTTCGACGATGTCAAGGTGTAACTCGGTAGGCAGGTCCATGAGGGTCAGCTTGGGCGTGCCATCGAGGCTTCCGGTGGTGGTGGCGGCGGTGGAGCTGCGAGAAGAACGACGCTGCTTGCCGACGCATCTCTTCAGGTTCGCAGAGGTCAGCTTGGGCTTGTGGTCATGGCCGCAATCGGCTCGGTCACTTGCAGCCGAAGACGCGACCGAACTGGTGGACGAAGAAAAGAAGGAACCACCATTACAGGCCATGGTTCCGAAGGGGATCGGCATGGCCATAGGGTAGAGCTCGTCGGTCTCGGACTCAGGCTCATCCTCGTAGTCTCGTCGGCCGCGGCGGCCACAGACTGCCCGGTTGCTGTCCATGGACGAAGATCTCTTCCTGGAGGAACCCATCGTGAAATGAATTTCGGGTGTGGGCAATTCAAATAGTCTTGAAACGGGAGTAGTAAGGTAAGAAGAATTGAATGCAGTGATTAGGTTGCTCAGGATTGTTGTCAGTTGCTCCAAATCTGGAAGAGGTGCTGTTTGCTCACGATCAGCGTGGACTTGGATTGCAGGTTGGGTTGAGATCGTTTGCGATTCGGATGGTTTCGAGGGAGAGAAGGGAAGGGGTTGAAGTTTTGGAGGGAGAGGAAGGGGTTTAAATGCTCCTGGGACTGCTGGCACCGTTGGTACCTGTGGATGACTTGATGCTATTCAGAGCTTCATCGCACCTTCTGATTGGTTCAGGGACAATGAGGTACGGTAGCCACAACCTATTGTGCCTTCCATTGATGCTTTATGACTAAGGCCCGGCAGTTCTGGTCGCTTTAAGGTGGCGTCCAATTGTCCTATTAGCCTACTAGGTATTGTCTGTCTCCTGATTTCTCGCATTTCGGTTGTGCGTATCTCTCTCGCAAAATGACCTATTGTCTGTAGCTTCCACTCATTGACCATTTTCGGTGGACTTTGGGAAATGGAAAGCCAATGCCTCGAATTTGCAGTTGTTGTGCTGGGAATTTGGACAATTGCATTGCACTCTTGCCCTAGAGAGAATCACCCAGGACAATGGCCCAGACCCTAAGCCTGGTCACCTTGTGGACGCCCACCAGAGTTGCGATATGCTACCATAGTAGGCTGGCTATCTCAGAGCTCACGCCTGAGTTCTGACGATCATTCAATTTGGGAGCAAGCTGCCTCGCCGTCTATTGTGCATGGCAGCTGTAGCCACCTAGCAAACGACAACGAAGACTACATCCATCTCATGCAGGCAGATCCCTCAATTTGAAACTCGTCAGCATGCGAAACCTTTGTGTGAAGGTAATGTTCTTATCACGTCGAACCTTGATCGCCGAAAGTATACGTCTCAAACCAATCCACCATCGTGCCCGTGGTGTCCTTCCCAAGTGACTAAGACGTCGAGGAGCCACCGCGGTAACCTGATACGTCAGAAGACATCGCGCTTGTGGATCCCTAGCGATTGAAGTCGATACTGCTGACTTGGGTTAGAAGCTCGCCTATCTTCATAGTACCTCGCCGTCAAGAGGACTGTGCAAAGACCTGCCCCTTCGAGGAAAGTTCAGAGTTCCATCACCCAGTACACAATATAGAGGGAACATTATGATCAGATTCTATGGCAGACTTGGGAAGTTGAAAACAATAAAAACATATGGGCTAGTGACTTGCTAAAAAAAGTGACTTTCAATGCTCTGTGATGCTACAAAGGATTCGAGGACGGCATGGCGCTCATTTAATGCTGGGTTATTGCCAATGGCAATTGGAAATTACTGATCTTTTGGCCGAGCAGCCTATTTCGCCAGCACTTAATAGATTCGTCTCAGATTCTTGGGTAGCTTAGAGGTTGTCTCCGCCAGTGCTAACCAGGAACTTCACAATACAAAACAAGATCATCTAGTATAATTATAAACCTCCATATAGATCTAAAACTAAAGGCTGTATTTTTGAATAAGCATATTAATACAGAAATATATATATATATATATATATATATATATACAAGTCATATAGTTAGTTTAAAAAGGTGTTTTAATACTACTTAAACACAGCTGCTACACTTTCACCTTAAGGCAAGTATAATGTTTCCCCCCAACAAGATGCTTCCTTATCCATCAACGCCATCCCAGGGCTTCAGGTAATCAAGTAATTAAAAATCAATCCGGCTGGGTCGTTTCTAATGAATCTAGGTTTGCAGTAAAGAAACAAAAGAGAACGAAGTGGACGATGCCGGAATCGAACCGGCGACCTTTCGCATGCGTGTGGAAACTGCGAAGCGAACATTATACCACTAAACCAAACGCCCGTGTTGAGATGTGACCAAATTTAGATGTCTATGGTTTTTAGTGTTGCTAAGCTCTTTTTTTATTTATTTCTATCTCCTTTCTACTTAAAAGCTACTTTTTTTTCCCATTATTATAAATCTTATAATTAACCTAAGTATTATAGCTTTTTATATTATTTATAAGGGGTTTATATTATTATATTAAATTTATTTCAGACTAGAAACTCATAAGTTTATAATATTCTCTTAGACCTTTGTTACAATAAAAGCATCCTAGCCTAAGGCACAGAACTCTATACAGGAAAGTTGATGGCTCTGATTGGGATGCAATGGTAAAGGGGTCCTTCAATCTCCAGATGTGGAGAATCCTGAGGAGAGAGCTTGAAAGCAACGGGCTGGCAGGGAATCGTCATAATCGCCCAGCCCGAGTTGAAACTCTCACTCAAGTCAAGACATGATGGTCAGATGCCTCCCGGCATTAACATGTCAAGTATGTGCCTGTTAGAACATTAGAATGCTACTGATGGAGAAGCCTCCCACATGTCTGTCAACATCATAATTTCCCTTAAAGTACCACGGCATACCATGAAACCCAGTCAATATATTTGGACACATGGCAAATGAACATGTACTCACGAGATCGTCGATAATTACATGGCTATCATTAAACAATAAAAGCACCGACAGCATCTGCCGTGCGCCAGTTCCGCCCCAACGCCAGCACTCCGCGCCGTGGGGGAGAAAGCCTTAAAAATAATGGGTATCCTGCTGCAAAGACTTTTCTCGACCGATACCCATGCCCTCCCGGATGTCATAAACCCCAACGCCGCCGTCAATGTCACCAACGAACAGCCTGCCGCCGTCGCCCGAGAACGCCAGCTCCGTCACCTTGCCCAGGTCCCCGCCGAGCTGCTCCAGCCCGGCCGCCTGCTGCTGCTGCTGGGGGTCGCCCAGCTCCGACGACCGCCCGCTCTTCTGCGAGCTGCGCCCGCTCCGCCTGCTCGATACGGACCGCCCGTCCCACGCGGTGCCACTCCCCCTGCCGCTGCTCCCGCTGGAACCGCTGCCGCCCATCCGCCACAGCTCGCGCCCGCTCATCGCGTCCAGGACCACGAGCGCGCCCTGCCTCTGCGCCGACCCGGAATCACAATAGGCCACGAAGCGGCAGTCCGGGCTGACGCAGTTGAGCGCGTCGGGGATCTTGTACGTGGTCGTCTTGTCGGTCGAGAAGTCCCACACCAGCACGACCCGCTCCGTCACCGCCACGGGCTCCACCTGCCACATGCCCGGCCTCCCGATGGTCTTGAACTTGGCCGGGATCCACACCGACACCGCCACGCTGCCGTACGTCACCAGGCTCAGCGCCAGCGAGTTCTCCAGCTCCGGGTGCTTCCTGCGGTCGGGCATGAGGAACTTGTACGGCCTGTGCGCCGGCCCCGCGCCGCCGTCGGTGCCGCCGTCGTCGAGCCGCCACGCCATCAGGAGCGCCGCGTGCTCGGGCGGCGGGCAGTTGGGCCTCGGGGGCCGGGGGCCCGCCGCCGCGACGAGGAGGGGCCCCGTCGCCGAGTAGGCGAGCTCGGGGAGCTTGGGCAGGAAGGGCAGCCCGGCCTTGCGGAGCTCGATGGACCGGGGCTTGCCGAACGGCTTCTTGGACGACGGCGGCGACGACGGGAACAGGTCGATCGTGTCCTTCTCCTCCCTGTACGCGGCGAGCGGGTAGCACTCGTACTGCGCCTGCCGCGCGTACGCCCACCGGTACGCGTCGCTGATGCTCTGCACCTTCTTGCGCTTGGCCCAGTTGTGGATCTCGAGCGTGTGCCCGAAGCCCGAGGTGATGACGACCAGGTTGAGGGTCTCGGAGAGGATGGCGTGCGAGCGGATGAAGTTCTCGCGCGACCGCGGCTGCGCCTGCACGTTGGAGGAGACCTTGATGGTGGTGATCAGGTCGCAGCCCGAGGTGAGGTCCCACAAGTTGACGTGCGTCTTGCCGTGGCGGCTGGCCAGCACGGTGGATGTGGGTGAGGTGTCGATGGAGTAGACTCCATGGGCGCTTTCCTTATCACCGGGCTCTAAACGCCTCACTGGGATGATCTCAAGTCCGGAGGAGTCTTCGGAAACGGTGGAGACCGTGGGCTTCGGGCTGGCCAGTGGCGGCTCGTACGCATGGGAGCTCGTCCTGACGGGTGGCTTGGCGAATGAGGAGGCCGTCGAGTACCGGTTCGAAGCTGCTTCGCTCAGCGACGAGAACTTTGAGTCACGGTTCAGGTCGTAAGTTGTCTCGGACGCAGCCCTCGACCTTGACTTGGCGGGGATACTGGGTACTTGATTTGTTGACGCTGACGGGCCCTTGCGTCTATACGGTGATTTGGGCGGTGGAATAGGTGGCAGGCTCTTGGTCGGCGGAGGAGATGGAAAGAGACTATAGCCTTGCGAAGGGCGGACGTCGGTCACTGACATGCTTTTTACAGTGAGTTGCAGAGGGGACGGCTTCATTCTTCGGGGACCATGGCCGGATCCGTCTGACAGGCTTTCGTCCGGAACGGCGCCGGGCTGCGAGTGGGTCGAAGTCTCAGAGATGGACTGAAGCTCGGAGCTTGTTGCTGAATAGGGTCTCATATCTGCCCGGTCGATCGAGTCCGAGGACCTTCTCCTGAAGTTGGTCATCATGGTGTGGACAGATGGCGTCGGTGGAAGGGGCTGGTCCACGGCAGTAGGCGTGTCGGGCGTGGCAGCCGGCAAGCTCTCGACTGCTGCGACATAATTCTCAACTTCATCAAGGCAGTGGGCAAGCACTGCATCCAAACGAGTCACTCGCAAGCCACTGGGGGTCAGGTGCTTCCGGACATATTCGACATCGGCCATCGTTTGTTGGCTCACGTTCCTTTTTGGGGGTCAACAAACGGCAATTCACTCCACCAAACGCGGACTTGTTCAAACATGCAAAAGTGACTTCTGCAGTGAGCAACGAGGGAAACTCACCGAGCAATGGCTTCAAATGCAAACTGCACGGTCTGGCGGCAAAAGCCCAGCGCCCTGGCCAGTCTCCGGATGTCAACCGAGGCATCGGTGAGGGCCCAGCGACCGCTCCGGAGTGGGCCATCCCCACACCCGGCGAGGCAAGAGTCGATCCGGGCGCAGGCATCGGTGCAGCCCCGCGTGACCCCAATCAGGGGGTTACACAAGACGTCAGGCGGCGCATTGTGCTGGAGGCGCTCGAAGAAGCCGCGCAGGTCAAACAGCTCGATGAGGACGGACTCGAGCTCGCTGTGGGCCGGTGGCACGTCCCTCAGGAAGTCGGTGACGATGTAGGCGGTCTGGGTGGCGGCAGCGAGGGCAGCGGTGGTCGCTGCGATAATGGGGCCATCCATCCGGTACCTGGCTTGCACGGTATCGACATGCATTTAATTGGTAAATTGGTACGGTGGTTTGTCTGTCCCCTTGGATGGGGCAGTTTGCTGGAGAAGAGGACGGATGGAACAGTAGTCTCAGTTCGGGTGGGTAGTAGTAGGCGGGTGGGTTCGAGGTCAGCTCGGGTCAGACCAGATCAGTTGAGAGCAGGTCAGTTCAGTTCAATCCAGTCCGGATCGGATCAAGGAACGGGGGAAAGGCTGTTTGTGGGATGTGAATATCCGACAGGTGAATGGATGGCGTTCACAGGTGGTGGCATCAGCTCGGGGAGTGCCGGTGGTGAGACAGCATCAGTCTCGAGCGCGAGGGAGGAGAAGGGACGAAGGATTCGTGCCGTGTATTTCGGCGGTCGCACACGGCGAAGACTCGATATTTGGATCGCCGCGGCTCATCTCACGGCTTGCGCAGGTTGCTAACTGGTGTATGAGTCTGCTCATTCAGCCTCGAGAAAAGGAACCGTGGAACACAAAAGGTGCTTTTGTCACAGCCGCTCCCGCAGCAGAGTGAGACATTTGATGGGCGGGACGGGCAGGGCAGCCTATGAGGACGCATGATGCTCAGGTAAGTGCATGGCACACGCAGCTAACAAGGCTCTTTTTTTCCCTTCGCCTCTTTCTGCTGGCCTCGACCCGTGTCTTTGATCCGGGCGGTCCTTCTGAGGCAGGATTCCCCCTGCAGCAGCATCGAGTCTCTGGGAGGGGAGGGGGGCATGGCGGGCATGGGTTTATTCCCAAAAGAGGGCGTGCGTTAGCGCTGTCTGGGGAAATTTGGGGTCCTATTGGGCTCGGATGGGGCCTCGACTGAGTGTTTTTCCCTCGTGCTGGGTGTCTTGGTGTGTCAAGGTTTCCCGGGGTAAAATGATAAAGTGATAACATGAGAGTGCAGCCAACCCACAATGACCTATCGTCATCAAATGTCCCGATGATCCCGAGCTTCTGGATCCATGCATTGGTCGGCTGGTCGGTTGATCCCACATGCCACCGCCTCCTCTTTGGTGGGGACCCTGAAGCTTCTGCTTCTCTCTGCCTGCCATCGCCGTCTTCTCTGGCCCATGCATGATGCTTCGAATTCCGGGTCCAGCGTCATACCCGGCATAACCCGTCTTGGGCCACTCCTCGGTCATCACTCACGCTCTACCCGGTTGCACGGTGTCACCGCGCTGTCCGACTCGACTCCCGCCCGGGCCGCAGCATTTGGTCATTTGCAAACACGAACAAGAAAGAATGAGCTGGGGAGAAGCATCATCCTTGGCGTCGAGGACCAACGACAAGCAATTCCCTCCTAGCGGGCTTGGGGCCCTGCTCGCCCCGGTCAGCAAACCTGCCCTGCCCGCCTGCTCGTCAGACTACCGTGGGTTATGCGACCAGTCAGCTGGCTGTGAGAGGCAGGCTGGGCCAGGCTGGGTGGCGGCAAAGAGGTGACGGACACTCACCAACCGCAGGATCAATCGATGTATTGGACTAGGCCAGCCGACGCGGCTCGACGAATAGCATCAGCCACCGGCCCATCGGCCCATCACAGGGGAACCCCATCATCCTTCCATCCATCCATCACTTGCCCACGCGGCGCGCTCGAGCCTGTCCCGACCAGTCAGCCAGTCCTGGGGAAATCTTGGGGGAGACTGGGGAATTATCCGGCCCGCCCTACCACGCCCTACCACGCCCTCACCACGCTGTTTTTTAGCCGCCCATGCTCCAGCACGTCTTCCTTTGCGTCCTTTGTTCTCTCGACCCTGCTCTTGCCACGCTGCCTGGTCCAGACAAGCCAGAGTCAGAAACAGAGTTAAATTAGACCAGCCGCATTGTTCCACTTCTGGAAATAGGGCACATGCTCGACCCGGGCTGCCGGTAAACCATCGTTGAGCAGTCCTAGCAAGCCCGGCTAGGACTGCTAAATTCGCCCGGTCCCTTATTGTTATTATTATCATCCTCGGGACAATAGCTGTCAAAAATGCCACCGTTGCTGCCACTGTCACTCAGCACAGACCGGCGATCGAAGGCGCGTAGATCCGCACCACCAAAAAGGCCTTCTACGGCTGCATTGGTGCTACTCTCGCCGTCTCAACTGCAAGTCTGGCGTAAGCAGAGCCCGGCATTGAGCGCCCCGCGCCGGCGTCACTCACCACGGTGTAGACTTCCGCAAGGAGCAGGTGACTGGCCGGCCCTGCAGTCCCCCATTCCATCGCCCAACTGACATGTCGCATCCGCCTGCCCGCTGGCTTGGGCTGTCACATGCCGATCACATCCGACGATCCCCCCCGATTATTAGACTCATTATCAAATAGCTGACACATACGTAGAACACCACTTGCCGAACGAGACCCCATCCTCACCAAGCTTTTCTGGAACCAAGTGCTTACTCACCCGTCTCACCACGCGGCGGAACGGATCGAGCAGATCTGTTCCTGATTGAAGAGCGCGACAACAGGAATACTATATTGCACAAGTACAATATCCTAGCGAGTGCCTGTGTTAGTCAAAGGAAAGCTGACGAGTCTTAGTCATCTGTGAATTCATGAATACGATGCGCTCCAACCAGCTCTCTAGTGCTGCAATCTAGATGCGACTACATGAGTCTTGCAAACGGAAAGACTGGACCGACAGCAACGAGGTCAACCTCGATCGCCGCAACCTAAACTCCTAGATGATAATAGCCGGACTCTTCTCATCGTAAACATCAAACCCGTCGTTGTCGCGCCTACTCCCAGGCCGAATCTCAGGCGAGTTGTCCGCAGAGGTAACTTCCTGCATATCGACATCATCATCCAGCGCCTCGTCGTACAGCATCTTGGGATTGAAGGCCACCGCCCCCTTCGGCACGAACGTGCTTGCAAACACCATCACGCAGATGATTGTGAACTGCACGCCGGCCGTGTACACGAGCCCGCCCGAGATGGAGCCCCCGTCAGAGCCGCCTGTCGCGTTATACACGCCGTCCAGGTACCTTCCGAGGAAAGTGCCGAGGATGGCGTAGGTGACAATGTAGAAGGAATAAAGGAACGCCATGACCGCGCCCAGAGCCGACACGTTCTTATTCTTGGATTCGAGCCTCGCCAGGCATGCCTGGATGTACGCAGCCAGCGAGACGTCACCGGCTGCCCAGCCAAAGGAGATGGGCATGAACGTCGCCGCTACCAGCCACGCCTGACCAACTTGGTTGCGGGGTGGGCGCCAGTAGGGGATGTACCACACGATCAGCAGGAAGAGCGAGTCCAGGCGCAACCACGGCATGGGCGTCTGCACGTAGTTGTTGAACAGGAACACCACCAGCGCCCCGAGCAGCTCTCCCATGTTGGACCCGCCGACCATCAGCTGGCTCCAGCCGGACTGGCCCAGGTACCGCCTGGCCACCTGGGGCGCGATCCCGTTCTCGAGGTACCTGTGGCCGTACAGCGCGACCGCGTAGCCGGGGACGAGCCAGATGAACTTGCGCGACGTGAAGAGGATCTTCGCGCCGACGCAGATGGACTCGAAGAAGAGCCAGAAGCCGCCGAGCGTCGCCTTGACGTAGCCCGGCTGGCTGGCGAGGACCTGGCCCTTCCCCTTCTTCTCGTGGCCGAGGTCCGAGATGAAGAACCACGAAATGGCGCAGAAGAAGAAGGCGATGGGCGTGATGATGAAGGCGCGGTTGTTGCCCAGCTGGGGGATTAGCACCAGGGCCGTGACGAAGGCGCCTGTCGTGCCCGTAATCTCGTAGAATATGTGGACCTGCGGGTGTGAGCTTGATGCCGCCAGCGTTGTTGTAGATTGTATGAGGGACGTACAACCGAGTCCATCCTCCTCAGTTTCTGGACGTTGCCTCCGACAATATCCCTTGGGATGATACGCCGGATCAATTCTACCATCCCGTAGGCTACACCGCACACAGCGTAGATGGGGATCATGCCGTCCGTATTAAACCTGCCATAGTATTCAAACCTTTTCATGCCCAGTCAGTTCAGATGAGTTTCTCGATAGTATTTGGATCATAGCAGAGCATACCGGTCATCAGGATGGTTGAGGCCCTTGTACTCCTCCGGTATCCACGAGCCCCCAGCAGCAGCATCAACGATCAACAGGATGGCAGTGAAGATGGCGAAGACGATGATAGCCCCCGAGAGCACGTTCTTGGTCGGGAACTGCTTGATGAGCGGCGCGATGATGATGGACCCCACACACTGCATGGCCTGGTTGAGGCCGGTGAGCAGCCCCACTCTCTCGAATGTCTTCGGGCTCGTCCCGCTCAGGAACGCGTCGTAGTCGTATCTATTGGTGGCCAGGGCGACGATAGAACCGTTGAACGCCTCTAGGCCAAATTTGTAGATCATGATGCCGATTATGTATAGGATGATGTTGCGCCTCTCGCTCGGCGAGAATTCCTTGAGGCCATCGATAGCCTCCTTGAATATGTTCTTCGTCATCTTGGCTCTGTCCTTCACTCACTCCAGATCTATCGAGTTGCGAGTTACGTTCCGGCTTTAGGTCTGCCAGCAGAGCGCAACGCCCCAGCAGTTATAATAAAGGAGCCACAGTATATTGTCTGAGAAGGGAGTCGTCAGCCGCCGTCTGATGGCGCGTCGATCGTCCGAGCAGGTGCAGGATGAATTAACCTTAATATAAACACCTCATAGGCGGCCCGGCGGTGGGTAGTCGCGTCCTCTGAGTTGTGGCCACAAAAAGGGCGCATACATGAATAATGACGCTTCCCCATGGCCCCAAGAACCATCAAACCATCAGGTGGCCCGGGATGGCATCGCGAGCGTCGCAGTCAAATCAAATCAATGTCTGACCCCGGATCCAACATTAGAGTTCAGGCCACCAGTGCTCTCTACTTGATATTTTTCTATTTCTGTCCCACGTGCAGAGAAACAGTCAAGTCAAGATCTGCAGGCAGGCCCACGCCCTCTCCCACACCGCGTGTCTGAGGATGCTGTCTGTCTGGCGCAGTGTGCGAATACCGCGCCCAGCGGTGGCGGAGGAAACGTTGAAGCAAGATCTCCGACACTGCCAATCATTTCTCGCGGATCCGCCCCGTGGCAGCTTTTCGAGGTTCGATGATTTCCAGCGGCGAGCTACCACCCATCGGAGGTGGAATTCCAAGATCTCTTGGGAGGGCGCCACTGCCGTCGAAGCAGACAGCAAAGCATAATTGTGCAACCCAATTTATCGGGGTTGACCTGACTTGGCGAACTTGGCGGGTGACTTGGCCGACAAGCTGCCCTCGGCGGCGCTCGAGCTGCCAAACTTGAGACGAGGATGTAGCATTGGGGCGAAGGAGTGGAGGGATGGTCGAGCCCGCTGGGCAAACATACCGGATTCCGGGGATGGTCGACGTAGATATATACCTTGGCGGGGTGGCCCAAGAGCCTCTAAGTGCCCGGAACGGCTGACCGAGGGGGTCTTGTCCCTTCTCCAAGCCTTCGACGCAGACTCCCCTAGTGCCTTGGTGCCTCGACAACACACACGCGGTCCACTTGTTTCGGCACGTTTTCTGCCAAGTTCATTACGGTTGGAAATGTTTCACTGCTCTCTGCTGTAGATGGAGCTGTGTTTGGTTCGATGCCAAGCCGGAAGGTATCACTGAGTTTCGGGCCTATTTCAAATGGCGGCGGCACGGCCAAGCGCTAGGTGGATGTTTCCGATATGGAATTCGCTGTCCTTGTTGTTCATAAGTCTTGGGCGCCCTTACCGCCGGCCTTCTCCAGCAGTAATATGTCTGGATAGTACGCACAATAAGGACGACAAGAGCATAGTAGCAATACGGGACTCTGCGGTCGTAAAGCAAAGGCATCTGTTCAGCCATGCCGTCGTAATCCATTTGCCACATCGAATGTAGGGCCAGCAGCTGTGTTGTCTGGTTTCGGAGCCGATGCAAGACATAGCCGGGGCTTGAGCCACTTGTCACAGTGTTCGAGTCATTGCTTAAAACCCAAGCTTCTGCGAGGAATAAAGAGGCTAGCTTCCAGACTTCATTGGTGAGACCGCATGACATGATTGGCGTACCGAGCCTCAAGGTCCTGGCTTTCTTCTTGGCCTGCGTGGTTGCCACCACGTCATCCTTGAGCATAGCTTCATTATGTTCATCGGCTGGCAGGAGTATGTCTGGTTCATATATAACGCACGCAAATTAATGTTCTGGTAGAGATTGTTTTACTAGTAGCAGAGAGTTTTACTTGGCCGGCAGCACAACGTTATGCCCTGGACCGAATCGGACAACAATAAATGCTGTTGTCCACTTGGCAAGTATCACTCGACATGGCAATTTCACGAAGGTCTTTTCGCGACGGGGCAAATGCCTCTTGCTCACGGGAGCAACTGTGGTTTTCACAAGAGACTGGTTTAAGGATAGGAAGCACTTCACCTACGCTGGTTTTAAAATGGCGGCCTGCCTAGCCTTCGAAGAAATATGAGCGGGCTGGGAATTCGGGACTGCTGGATGAATTATCCAGTGGTACCTCTAATCTCTACTGGTCAGTTTTGTCTTTTGTTTTTTCCCGGGATATAACCAAGTCGGGCCCAAATGCTTTCATTCGGGAAGCACATTGAAGATCAGAATGAGCTGTCCCGTTTTATGTACAGTTGCCGAGGACATCCGGAGATTTACACGGGTACTGCAATTTACAAGATACAGGACCTATGAAAGTTTACTTACAAGTCTACTGGGAGCTTCCAATAGGAACTCCGGGTTCATTTAGCCAGAGATATCTCACAAGAATTTATCGTTCGGTGCCTGGGCGGAAAAGATTGCTGCATATAAAATGCTCTTAAGACATACTGTCTTTGTCAGACTTCATAGTGGTCTCAATTACATGGAGGCAGCCTCAGTACTACAATGTTGGCATCACACTCGATTGTTGGTCCACCAACACCAGGACGGGAGGCCTAGGGTATCACCGCCGCATTCGAGATATCGTCCACTGTGTATAACTATGTGGCATGATAATTAGTACCACAAATGAGTATCCTGCAATGGAAGATGCAATCTGAGTAGCTTCTTGATCATGTAACTTCACTTTCTCTGTAGTCGTGAGTCAGGATGAATGTCATGAACGGCAAGGGGTTGACTTCCAAGATGACAATGCAGGGCAACATGCATGATAAAGTGGTAATAGTGGAAAGGAAAGATGGCCTGCTGGGATCATTGTAATGAGGCTGTGCCTCCCCCCCCATCTTCCCCCGGCGGCCCCCCCCCTTGCACTGAAGTGTTTCCAGGAGCAATATCCGGGACGGATTCCTGGCTCGGCGGCAGTTGCAACCCCAAAGGTTTGGTGCTGCTTGGCTACATATATTTGAGCTTCTCGAGGATCCAAAATGGTTTTGTCCAGCCAGAACGCGCGAATTAATTCTGCTCATCAGCTCACGTGGCATTCTATGGAGCCTCTTAACCACAGCAGAGATCCATTAGTCTTATACATATGTACACCTCGATTGTGCCGGCGAGCTTGAGCAGCCGGGTTTAGCTAAGATGACGCCGACCTCCTCAGCGAGGCTCTTGGTACGGTGGGTATTTTCCTCATCGAAACCCTAGGCGGAATTCCCCCTCTATCTATGTTTGGCGCGACCTTAGCCAGGGCTACACCAGACCCACGAGTGTCTTTTGTGCCAGGCCCATGCTGGGGGAGCAGACCCACAGCCAGAGCGTGAAGCTCATACGATAGTCTGCGGCCCTTGATTGACCAGATCTCGCGACCAGACGCTTTTGAATATCATTTTAATCAGACGACTATCGAGAAATTGATTGGGCGATTGGAACAACTTGTTAAGCAGTTGCCCTTGACCACCACAGCATTCTCTGTCATCGACGACGTGGCGATCCCCAGATGGGAGTAGCCCGGGGACTGTTTCCCATGTGTTATTTTCTGCCATTTTTGGTTGATAACTCCGCTATTCGTACAGAGGGAGATTATGTATACGTGGGCAGCTTGCATGGGAATTATCAGGACAGCGTTCACAGCACTTCGTGGTGCAGATCTCCTACTAATAGACGAGGATACCTTATCACACTGATTCCAGGGTGCCATATTTCGGCACACGCAATTTTCCTCGGCTCATATCTTGATTCGAAATGATAAAGTACGGGATCGGGATGCTGAAATGGCAATCCACATACAAAACATCGTGTCCCATGCCTAGACACGTCAAGGAAGCTGTTATACCGAGATCCTAGGGTTAGGGCTCACATGGCATTGAGCTGGAGAACCGGCCGTGACAAATCCAAACATCATTCGCCCAATGGCGACAGAACTCCACTAGCATGCTCACGTCTTTTGCTTCCAGACTGCCGCACGTCCAGACGGACCAGACCTGGAAGCAACCGGTTGAGACCTGAAAATGAAATGATGCCGCAATACCGTCTAGTTCAGGCTCAACAGCCTGTGCGAATGGCCTCGATTGCAAGGTCAAGAAGTCGCCCCTCGCCGAGCTTCGCCTTCACCCACCGAATAGCTCAACAACCTGGCGTCCTGGCTCGGCAACGATGGAAGTCAACCACATCTAAACAGCGGTTTGCACCCATCAAAGAATACAAGCCGCATGTGGTCAAATCAACGGATCCAGGTCCTTCGAAGGCCCCGGGGCAATCTCAAGCCTCAAATCAGTCGAACGGTGCGGGCCCAAACAAGGGTGGCGGGCGGCCGCGGCTTCCCATCCCCTACTATTTAGCACTGCCAGCTACCTTCATAGCAATAGCTGTTGCTGTCATATACTTCAGAGGTTCGGACGATGATGTACTGCCATCTCCGTATGCTCCACGTGAGGAGATGCTGCAAGCCGCCAGCGAGATCGCGGGCCTGATCGGGATGGACAACGTAACTTACGACGAGGATGTACTCGATCACCACGGACACTCCGAGTGGAGTACATCCAACACCCCGGTACGAGCTGTTGCAGTCGTTTACCCACGGTCCACTCAAGACGTCGTCGCCATTGCCAAGACCTGTAGTGCTCGACGCGTGCCCATGGTGCCGTTCGGAGCCGGATCGTCTGTCGAGGGCAACTTCTCACAGCCATACTCCGGAATATGCATAGACTTCACGCACATGGACGCAGTTATTGAATTCAGGCCGGACGACATGGATGTTACCCTCCAGCCTGGTGTCAACTGGATGGATCTGAACACGAAAATCGCAGAGTCGGGTTTATTCTTCCCCATGGACCCATCGCCGACGGCAACCTTCGGTGGAATGGTGTCTACAAACTGCAGCGGGACGAACGCTATGCGATATGGAACGATGAAAGACTGGGTTGTGAACCTGACGGTCGTTCTCCCGGACGGCAGCGTGGTCAAGACTAGGAGACGACCTCGCAAGACATCCGCAGGCTACAATCTCACCTCCCTGTTCGTCGGCGCAGAGGGGACACTGGGCATCGTGACCGAAATAACGCTGAAGCTAGCCCCAATACCGGCTGACACCTCCGTTGCGGTGGTGGCCTTCCCCAGCATCTCCGCAGCAGCGACAGCAGCGACCTCGCTGATACGTTCCGGCATCCCACTCGCCGCACTGGAGATCATGGACGATGTCCAGATGCAGATACTCAACAAGCAAGGCAGTGAGACCGTCCGCAAGAGGAAGTGGGACGAGAAACCGACGCTGTTCATCAAGTACTCGGGGACGACAGACGGCATCAAGAGCGACGTCAAGCGCTCGACCGAGATCATCAGGAGCGTCGCCGGCAGTGTGCCGTTCCACTTTGCCAAGACAAAACAGGATGAGCATGACCTCTGGTCGGCGCGCAAGGAGGCGTTGTTCACAATGGTCAGCAATCGGCCCGCAGGGACGGAGGTCTGGTCTACGGACGTGGCTGTCCCGCTGTCGCGGCTGGCTGAGATCATCGAGATATCAAAGAAGGAATGTGGCTCGCTGGGAATATTTGCGAGCGTGATCGGCCATATTGGAGACGGCAATTTTCATGTGGCGATGATGTATGACCCCAAGGACGAAAAGATGACAAAGAGAGTTAGTCATGTGGTCCACGATATGATGAGCCGGGCGTTGGAAATGGAGGGCACAGTATCAGGGGAGCATGCGATCGGGATTGGGAAGAAGGAGTGCCTGTTGGATGAACTGGGTGATGGCACTATTGGGCTGATGCAGACGCTTAAGAGGTCTGTTGATCCAATGTGGATAATGAACCCAGGCAAGGTCTTTGATATGCCCAAAGATCAGACGAAAGGTTGAAGACGAGACGAAACACCTGCAAGGTTGACGTGGAAAGAGCTCAGAGTAAGTATAGCTGACGAGAGATGAGTAAGGATAACTCTACACACAATTTGTTCAAAAACATGAACACTGCTACTAGGGAACCTGTCTATCCCGGGTGCCTTATTTAAGAACTTTGCCTGAAGCTTTATTGTTTGTCTATTTCAGGCAAAGAATCACAAATGGTGCTAGCTGCCTGGGTGAATAGGCAGTGAGGCTGCCTTGAATGTTCTACAAATCAAGTGAATTGTCCATGAGACCTGGGATGAAGTCATTTCTACAATAGAGGCCTGGCCGTCCTCAGGCAACGTTTTGACTCCTGCATTGAGGCTGTTGCAGCTTTGTGTTAATAAGCCTCCCTACAGCCCACCTTTCTGTATCATCCCCCGTTCACCGTCCACCGGCTCTCTACCACAATTTTCCGGCTAAGGTCAACCAAAAGATGGGTCTCAATCTAGGCTCCCGGGCGATGATCTCGGCCCTCCGGGAAGCGCAGCCAGAAACTGGCTTGAAGAAGCTGACGACTGAGGTAAGCAACACAAGTGAGGGCTTCAGAGGATAGGAGCAACACCCGAGCATCCAGCCCAGATCGACAAACTGACATGTCCATTTCATTCGATAGGTCAACGAGCTCCTGCCATCGAAGATGCAAGTTCAGAAGCACGAGCTACGTGATTTCGTTCGATCCCTCGGTGAGCCCACCGACCCGCCCGTCACCGCCATCAAGCCTCGCGACGAATCCTTCATGAGAAACGTCGCCGAGCAAGCATTCGCCACTCTTCGCGAGGCCGAGCGCGAGTTCCTACTCAACCTGGACCACTATTCTATTACCAAAATGCACAACCCGAGTGACTCGCCCAAGTGCCACCCCGTTGCTCATCTGCGCTACCACTTGCAGGTGCTCCTCGCCCTGAAGGGGATCGTGCCGTGTGTCCCCTTTGTCAGCCCCAAAGAGACCGGCACTGATGTGATGAACGCGATGGTCCTCCGCTGTCTCGTGCCTGTCATGGAGCAACTGGACTTGGAATCATATGGCTTCAGACTGCTCTGTAGGCCGCTTTCCCTCTCCTTTCGGATGTGCAGAGATGAATCCGGAATTCCCCCCAAGCCAGATAACTGACTCCTTGACAGACATCGCCTCAGACGTCCTGACCTCGACCATCCGGTTCAGGGGCTTCAAGGGCTCCTGGGTCCTCGCAGACACCCAGTCGGCAGCGTGGAACCTCGTCCGCGAGATCTTCACGCCTCCGCCGCCCCGCGACCCGGCCCGCCGCATCCCCGAGAAAGTCATGTGCGTGGCGCTCGGGTTCCCCGTGTACACCAACAACATCATCAACGAGGTGGTGATCAGGGACAGGACGGAGTACGAGCTGCTGCAGGACAGTTTCGACCAGGACACGTGCCGGGTGGGCGCGATGAAGATCTTCTGCGATAACGGCAATGTGGAGGACTGGGAGGCGATCAGGAGCTACTACATGGTGTGCCGGGATATTGCGCTAGAGCTGGGCACTGTGCTGGATCTCGACTTGGGCGATCACCCCATGATGGCGCAGTGGTGCAGTTAATGGCAAGTTCTGGGAGGGAAGCCAGAAGGAGAGGCGATGGCTTGGGGATGCGACACCGCTTGCGAAAACAATCAATACTTCACCACCACTGGCTTGCTTCGGGTGATAGGCTGGCGACTAATTCATGATCATGTAAACTCCCATATCCGATTCTCCAGTATAACAACTCCCGTAGAGTGCTTACCCACTCAACCCCCCCGAATTTACATCTATTCTTTCCTAGACCTTATCAAGGATACAGCAATGTCACATTGATGAAAGGTAGTATATTCAGGATTTTGCCGCGGCAGATGAAAGATTATATAAGACCCAGAAGCAGAAGTGTACAGCCATGTTCGACTTCAAGACCACTAGTAGGCACTGTCCCGTGCCTCCCAGGCTGGCATGGGGCTGAGGCCAGGATCGCTCATGCCGGATTGAATAACCGCGTCCGCAACGAGCTCCAGTCCACCCAACTTGGCACCCGACTCCTCCTGAGACCAGAGCGTTATGGACACATGATTTGTTCCGCTGTAGTTGAGGATGCCTTGTGGGACGGGGAACCTGGTCTGCGGGCCAAGGTTGTTGACTAGAAAGTGAGATCAGTACATATCCAGGTATCACCAGCCGCGGGTGGGATGCCTAAGCCTCCTGTCTGATGGGCAGAGGGGAATGCTGATACTCACTGTACTTCCCGAACTGGTATCCATTCACAAACAACTGCACCCTGAAGTCCGCCGGGCCACCATCCGCGGACGACGTGTTGGCAAACACAAAGTTCAGCGGCACGTCCCAGCCCTTGGGAATGTCCAGGTCGAAGCTCGTCGCGAAGAGCCCAACACCTGCACCCTCGATACCATCTTCAACCGGGCTCCTGACCCCCCCCTGGTCGGTCGGTGGCTCGGGAAGGTGATAACCCTGGCGCTCCGCGAAGAGGGCTCCCTCGTTCAGCGGCCCGCGGGCCAGGTCGAGATATTGCTCGCCGCCCAGGTTGCCCGTGACCTTCCACTCCACGTCGGACTGCGGGTGGCCGTTGAGGGTGTAGTTGAGGATTCCGCGGGGCGTCTTCATGGTATCATATCCGGGGGTCCAATTCGTCTCTTCGCCCATGTGGTCGATCAGAATAGTAATCACGTAGTCTGTGCCCCTAGCGAGGTTCGCAGTGGAGAGGCTCAGTGTCTGGTTGTAGCCGCCTGGCGTGCCGGCGCCGTTGAAGGAGCCGAGGTAGGTTGAGTTTACCCAGACCGAGTGGCCGAAGCCTGATCCGCCTTGAGTGGTCAGGTGGAGCGATGACTCGTTGCCGCTTGCGGTGAAGCGCCCGCGATAGATGAGCGAGCCTGTGTGGTATCCATAGTCCCCGGAAATCAGAGAGGTAGGCGTCTTGAGGGTCAACACGTTTCCCTGCTCGTCACGAGCGGTGTTGCTGGTGTTGGCTTGATCGGCCTTTGTCCACTGCGAGTCATCATAAGATGCCTGGATTTCTGGAAGTGAGTCGATATACTTCCAATCCAGGGCTGACAGCTCAGGAATATCGACACTTGGCGGCGAGTACGCAAGTATAGCCGACAATCGGCCATTGGCAGACTTCACATTCGGAACCTTTATACCGTTGAAGTAGATGTTGTTGGAGCCTGGGAGGCCAGCGACGATTTCCAGCGGACTGGTTGCGTTGAGGTCACCCGTGAGATACAATGCAGTCCCTGACTTGGTGGCCGTCCGGAGCAGGTAACCTGCCTTTGCAATGACGGATTCTTTGTTCGGGGCCGTGTAATTGCCAACTGGGGAGGCAGCCTCAAGATCCAGGACCCAGTAGTTGAAGGCCTCGTTTCTCCACAAAAGGTACACATCCAAGTTGCTACCGTAATGCAGAACTTTCCTCTCCTGAGTGACCTTCCACTGTACAGCAACCGCAGTTCCAACGGTTTCGATCTTCACGGTGCTGCTGTCACCCTCGACTGTGGGCTTGCCCAGCTTGGCTGGGAACGCAAACTCGTGGGTCTCTCCAGCACCGGCGTACAGGATAAGTACGCGCTTGTCTCCAGTGGCGCCATGGGTATAAATGTCTGCGGACGAGTAGACAAGGTTGTGGCCACCAACGTCGTAGTCTGTGACGTGGAACTTGGAGTCCCTCCCGTTCAGTGTCAAGGTGCCACCAAGCTGCGGGATCGTCACGTTGCCGAGGCTGGTCGGGACAGTAAATGTGTAGTCTGTAGAGTCGCGAGAGGTGTAGTCGGAATGACGAACGACGTAGAAGGTAGTGGTGTTTCCAAAAATAGGCGTCGTTGATATTGCCGTCGTGCTCGTGTATGTTGTGTTGGTGAGGTTTCCCGGCGTGGCCTCGAGATAGGCCGGAGATGCCTTGATGAACTGTGCCAGAAGCTTGGCCTCGACGTACTTCTCACGGACCAGAGTCCTGTCCTCCTTGATGACTGCTCCGTAGTCGTAGGACGTGTATGCGCCTGGCTGGCCCAAGTTTCCCCAGTTGGTTCCACCGTAGGTCATGTAACGGTTCAAAATGGTGGCACCAAAAGAGAGGGTGTTCTTGTAAAAGATCCGCTCGGCCTCGGGCCCGATGAAAGCCGCGCAGTCGTCTAGATCCCATGAGCCGCCCCAATATGCAATGGCACCACCTTGAAATTCTGGAATGGCGTACGGCGTACTTGGGCTTTGTTCAAGATGCAGCTCGCGGAAGTTCGTTGGAAGTGCACCAACTGTCCAATTGTCCGGCTGACTGCAGGTCCAGCCGACGGGGTAGTTGTCATGGCCGTATATATCTGGGCCGCCGGGCTCTCCCGGGACAAACAGGCCAATTGCTGCGGCCTCGTTGTTTATGAAGGGAACAACGATGCCCGCGTCACGGAACAGCTTGTTCGCAGAGTCGATGTATTCGACGTCCGGCCATTCAACCCAGCTCGCGCCGAACGTGTATTCGTTTTCGGATTGGAATGCCACGACTGGACCGCCATTGGTGATCTGAGCATCGGCAATGATCTTGCCGATCTTGTCGACATAGTTCTTGGTGGCATCGACAAAGCTGCCGTTGGTCCGCAACATCTCCTGTTCCCTCTGTAACCAGCCAGGAAAGCCGCCCCCTGCCACCTCAGCATTGATATACGGGCCAGGCCGTGCCAACAGGTACAGTCCCACCTCGGAAGCAGCCTCGAACAATGGTTCCCAGGCGAAGACGCCATCTGCGCTGAACTCGCCAGGGTTGCTCTCGTGCAGGCGCCAGTCGACGTAGAAAGACACGCCGGTGAAGCCCAGGGCCTTGATCTTCTGGAGAATGTCTCGCCACAGACCAGGAACAGGAAGCCTGAAGGGGTGGAACTCGCCCGAGTAGAACACGATACGCTCACCTCTGACGAACAGAGAGTGCGAGTCCCACGTCACCTATAGGAAGTCAGAACGCGCGTCAGTGTGGCTAGGACGTCAAGTCTCACCAGGTCTTGGAGAGCCTCGCGTTTCCCAGGGTCAACGACAGTGAGCTGTTTGCTCTGGGCGCTCGTTGCCAGGCCTTGAGCACAGCAGTACAGGGAAGCCAGTACGGCTGCAAGCCGGTAAGGGGACACCATCTCGGCCGTGGTCACCTCGGATTCGAGGGTTGGGCGAGGACAAAGGAGTGGAGATCACCTCATGTTGACTCGACTCGACTGGTGCACGTATCCGCGCGCCTTATATCGTCTTGGTCAATAGTCTCTTGCCAGTGCCCAGGTCCAGGCCCAGACCGAGCCAGCGGGGGAGGAGCGTATTCTGTCATCATCTTTCGAGGACCCTGGGGTGAATCTCCCTAGATGTCCTAGTTCACATAGTCAGGCACGGGTCGACGCTCCGGGCAGCCGCGGTCAAGCGCTGCTAACGCATGTTTCGTGACAGCTGGATGGTGGAATTATGCCCTGCCGTAAACCGAAGCTTCTCCGCTCGTTCGTCCCTGCACGAGCCCCTGCACGACAAATCTGCACCCTGCCTAATAGACTGACAAGAGGCTCCCAAATGATTATCCCAAGGATGCCACCTCCAATTTTCAGCGCTCTAGGCACCCTGGCAGGGGCTTGGAGTAGCGCCATCATGTCCTGTAAACAAATGGAGGTGTTTACACAGTAGAGGACCACCCCGAAGGATACAAGGTGCTACGTGCCGTGGAGGGAGGGGTCGCGGCCAAGAGTGGAGCGAGATGAATTTGGGGTACGGTCGATTCTCACGGCTTTGCAGTCACGCAGACTGCTGGATTTTGTCACGCAAGGGCGTCCCTGCGCCTCGCAAGACCCACGTTGCATGCGCCAACTAACCCGTTACCGCTCTGGTGCCACCCACTGCAAGTTTGCCAAATTCCCATTTTCTGATTCTGTACATCCAGATCATACCTCGCCTTTCAAAGGGTACGTACTCATGGCTTGTCACGAGAAAGAGTAAGTGCTGTTCGCATGGTCTTTAGACTCTAGCAGACCATGAGCGGCACAACGAGGCCAAAAAACCGTTGTGTGGATTTTCGAAGCTAAAAGGAAGACTTACTTTCAGACTCCCCGCCATTCGCGCGTGCATTTCCGACCTGGATGGGCTTCTCATCAACTCGGAGGACATCATCACCAAAGCCCTGAACCAGCTCTTGGAGAAATATGAGAGACCGACCTTTACTCCGTCAGTTCGATCCAAGCTCATGGGCGTCCACGACTCATCAAACGGAGATGTATTCCATAATTGGGCACAATTGCCCATCCCCCGCGAGCAATGGGCTCTTGAATCAAGAGCACATATACAACTGCTCTTTCGTGATTGCGAGCCAATGCCTGGAGCAGAGAAGCTTCTGTCCAGCCTGAGCAGTGCACGCAGCTCTTCCGGAGCCAAGATCGAGCTGGCGCTGGCATCCAGCACCACCAGCGAAATCTACGCTCTGAAGACCTCGAGACCTGAGACTGAGCGCTTACTTGGCTCCTTCCAGCCCGAGAGACGGATTTTTGGTGATGACCCGCGCCTGCTCAAGGGCCGGAGAAAGCCAGCGCCAGACCTATACCTCCTTGCCCTGGACGTTCTGAATTCGACGGTGGGCCCCGGCGAGGAGCCCATCAAAGCCAACGAATGCCTGGTCTTCGAGGATAGCGCGGTCGGAGTCGAGGCTGCGCGACGGGCTGGTATGAGGGTGGTCTGGGTGCCACATCCCGACGTGGCGGTCGAGTATGAGACAATACAGAAGGACATCCTGGCCGGGAGAACGGGATTGTTCGACGCGGGAGATGATCGGCAACCTGGAGAGATCGATGACGGCTGGGCAGAGAGCATACCGAGTCTGGAACACTTCGATTACGACAAGTATGGCATCAATGTGCCGTCCTAAGTGTCTCTGCAAAATTGCACGCAGTCATTTGGCAAATCGACGCTGGACACCGGCCTCCATCACGTACATGTTAACGTGCTCTCACAAAAGAGTTGATAGATTTCATCATAGAGTTGCGGAAGACGACTAGAAATGGAGCCATCCATAAATCTTCATTCGTATACCATGAAGTTTAGGAAAAGAGTTGATAGCCTGGCAACGCCTTCAGAAAGCAACTGTTCGGTCAAGGTCCCTCGCCCCGAAGTTCTCTATATCCTGATTTTCCTTGGCAATGTCCTTCAGCGCGCAAAACGACGAGACACGAGAAATAATTGCTGCATTTTGCACACCTTCGTTTACACAAGCCGCATTGTAAATCCGCCCGAACGTGCAAAGTTCGTTTCTGTTGTCGTTGGGGAGTGATCTTCATGAGCCTGTGATGAGGGTTCGACCCTGAAATATTCCTTGAACCTGCATCATCCCTTGAACCTTGAGCTTCTCTCCCTTGGCTCCGGCTTCAACGCTTACGAACTGAACATCCCCTCGTTGAAGTCCACACCAGCCAAACCGACAACGATAATGGCTCCTAGATATACCACAATCCAGCCTTCACTGCCAGTCTCTTCGATTCCCGAGGCAGTGGAGTACTATACTAGCCGCCTTGGCTTTCGCCTAGCGGGCCGCGACGGAGACAACCACTGCTGGGTACAGCTGGTGGACGACGCCAGCGTTTCGAAGTGGGATGCTTCCGTCAACATCTACCTGCGCCGTAGGTGCACAAACTGGCCTATGTCAACTCTTCTACCATATTAACGTAGCATTGGCTAATTTTGCTCTCCTGCCACGAAGGCCGAGGCTTTCCGGATGTCAAGAACGATGTCCAGTTTGGCAAAGTGTACATCCGCATCGATGGGGATGACGACGAGCTGGAGAAGCTGAGAGACACGCTCAAGAAAAACGAGGCCAAGATCAAGGGTGATATTGAGACTAAGCCTTGGGGTCTGAGGGATCTGATAGTTGAGGATCCGGATGGTGTAAGTGCTGCCCCGAGATCCCTAGGCAATAGGGCATGGAAATTTAGGAGCTGCGTGGCTGACGGTGGCTTAGAATATCATCACCTTCAACCAGAGGGTCAAGAACTTCCAGATGCCTTCAAACACTATTTTTGCGGCCTCTTCGACGGGACAGAATTGAAATTGCATCAACATTGAACCGTCCTTGTTTGCGCAGATATGGTTGGACCCTACAGTTTTGGCAGGTAGGTTGGAGGTCACCGTGACTCAAAACCTCATTGGATATACTATGTACAATCATTTGTGCCTTTTTCCAGCCCCCGCCCTTTGTGAATCAGAGCTCTGGGCATATTCTGACGGGGGCACAAATATATGACATATTCAACACTTCAGTGTGACTACATATACCCAACCGGTTTTACCATTGATAAAACTTCGCAAGGACATAACTGTGTGACGGGCTTAATTGTTTCAAGTATTCTACATTTATGAGTGACGGACTGTGGTGGTCATACCTGAGCTAAGAAGACCAAGGTCTCACAACATGTAAAAAGACTCGGGATTCCGGAGGACAAGCGCGGGTGGATACAGGGTCTCGACCGGAGGAGTTGGAGGAGCTCCTCTCGGAAGCGGGATGGTTTCGGCGAGGATTGCTAATTCTGATTCAGGCCGAGATCGCAACTTTGCCCCGAGCTCTCGGAGCGCCTTCCCCCAATTGACCCCCACATCGACCCCGCGCTCTTGCCGGTCCACACACTCTCATTCACAAGCTCGCTACAATGATCTCACGCTGGTGCCCGTCATCGTGCAGCAGACAATTTTCTGGTCGACGTAGATTTTTGAGCTCGCGACCTCCGTACAAATCCACCACGCCCATCTCCGCAAGACCATTATTCTCGCGCATCACGAGCCCTTCTCTGCCCTCACTCAGGTCCCTGTCGTCGTCCCCCTCCTCAGCCAAGATGAAGCTCCTCGTGCCCAAGCCCGAGTCGACCAACAACTCGCTCGTGCTCGACATCAAAGCCATTGAGGGCTTCCCCGTGACAATCCACCCCTACAACGTCAAGGAGCCCATCCCGGAGGACCTCGTCGACGCAGAGTTCCTGGTGGTGTGGACCAACTCGGCCGCCAACCTGCAGGACGCGGCCAAGCGCCTCAAGAACCTGAAATGGATCCAGTCGTGCGCCGCCGGCCCCAACGACGTCTTCGCCGCCGGCTTTGACCCCTCCATCACCCTGTGCACCGGCTCCGGCCTGCACGACCACACCGTCGCCGAGCACACCCTGGGCCTGCTGCTCAACGCCGCCCGCCGGTTCTACGAGATGCGCGACTACCAGACAAAGAGCCAGTGGCCCCAGCACCTCGGCGGGCCCCAGCCCGACCGGCCAAAGGACAGGTTCACCTCCCTGCGCGACGCCAACGTCACCATCTGGGGCTTCGGCAATATAGCCAAGAAGCTGGCCCCCTGGCTCGTCTCCCTCGGCGCCAACGTCAAGGGCGTCGCCCGCAGCGCCGGCATCCGCGACGCCTTCGAGGTCGTCAGCGAGGACCAGATCGCCGACACCTTCAAGAACACAGACGCCCTGGTCATGATCCTGCCCGGCGACGACACCACCAAGAACGCCCTCAGCAAGGAGAGGTTAGCCCTGCTGCCCGAGCACGCCTGGGTCGTCAACGTCGGCCGCGGCACCTGCATCGACGAGGACGCCCTCTATGACGCCCTGGTGAGCAAGAAGATCGGCGGCGCCGCCCTTGACGTCTTCGCCACCGAGCCGCTGCCCAAGGAGTCCAAGCTGTGGCAGGTCGAGAACGTCGTCGTCAGCCCACACGCCGCCGGCGGCCGGCCCCAGGGCGCCGAGGCGCTCATCGTGGAGAACCTGAGGAAGTTCCTCGCTGGCCAAAAGCTGAGAAACGAGATCGCCATCCCGGGAAAAGCGTAAGGGCAGCGGCCTGGGGCGTTGGGGAGCGCAGGGGGAGGTCGCTGCTTTGATATCCGATACAGCATCAATGGAGTGATAAGTGGATCAGGCCGCTTATAGATTCGGGAATGATATTTGCTGCACAAGTCAACCGATATTGTCATTTCGTCCCATATACTGTGAGATGATCGGTCAGCATAGTACTTCAGCGCATACATTTAAGCCGCTATCCGCTGGATTTGTAGTAAGGGTCTTGAAGAGGGAGGGACAAAATTCGTGTGTTACTGGCCATTGCTGTCTGTAATATCTTTTTTAAACGGTGTTGGTTTCCCTAATCAAGTAAAGAGGAGGCCAGGTTGTTTGAAGCAATGGTGCTAGATCAGACTGATCTGACTTCAAGTGCCGTGATCATGCACACTCATACTGGTCACAACTAAAACGATGAGCACAATTTCTCCTGGCACTCAAATTCAAGAGCGATCACTGGTATCATTTGGCTCTTTGTTCATGGTCCTCAAAATAATGATTACTTGGCATGAAGAATGGGAAAATGCGGCTGATTCTCCAACCCATTCATGCAATGCAGAACTACGTAGACCACATCTGGTGGAGGATACGAATTTCTGCAGCATACAGAACTACACCATTGGATGGTTGCTCCATCATAACTTCCGTGAGTGGGCTTTCAAGGGCGGATAGTACTAACTATGGAGTAATTTCAGTATCATAGCAGTGGTCAAAATGAAGCTGTCTATGCAGTGAGCGCAAATAATCATCATCGATTGATAATGCAGCTCAGATTCATGAAAAAGCAAATATCTTTAGCTTACAAATGTCATAAAAAACAAAGTATCAGCACAATCTTCATATTTGAGAAGGCATAATTTAATTACTGGCCCCATTGGGGAGCTAACAAACCGCTTTGTCTTCCAACCAAGGTCTATAAGTAGTGACTCTCTTTGTCATGATATGAATTAGTTTGTAATTGGATTTCTTTGTTCAACCCAAATAGTGATTTCTTATTCTTCTCTTTCATAGATATTTCCTGCATAAGAGATGGAGATCTGCTCCCACTGGACTAGAGTGAATGGGCATGGTTTCCTCTGTGGCTAGAGACAGCTTTGATCATGGTGGCTTCAACCTTGATGGACCTGCTTGATTTCAAGTTTAATAAACGGCAACAACATGAACAGCACTGAAGACCAGGCACAGCCTAATACCAAGGGAAATTTATTCCAAACTTTGGTGGCTTCTGGTATAATAGACAAAAGATTGAACGAGTACTATCAAAAGCCTTGCATAGTGAAAATTACTATAATGATCTACAAAATACATTGTCTCTTGTCCTACTAGGATAAATATTATTGTCCTGGCTTAACAGAGGACTTTAAAGAATACAGACAGTCTATAAACATAGCTGTCATTTCCATAATAGCGTAGTTGAACAATAGTGTTGTCCATGGTTTCTCCTTAAAGAGATACATAGCAGGGCATGGTTGAATAATGGCATTGTCCCTTGTATTTGGTTGAAAATAAACAACAATGCATTGTCCCTCCATATCTGATATACTGAAGTCCTGGAGCACTCTCAAATATATAAGGGCGGTGATTTATCTTCTCACTCGGATCGAAAATTCATGTTCTGCATCAAGACTTCACAGTCAAGGAACAGTTGAGAAACAGCGATACGCAGCAAAGAACCGCAAGAAACAGTCAGCAAAGATAAATACCATGTCTACGGTAAGATACATCGGTGAGGAAGACCTCCCTTCCGAAATCGAATCTCAGCGGGCCCAGCTTGACTTTTCACAGGTCAAAAAAGGACCGGACTGTTCAGGATGCTACACGCTGGTCTTCAACACACTCTGCGGTCACGAATACGTCTTCCGAAAGCGCTGCCAGCTTCGCGCACCTGTTTGCGAGGGGTCTGAGATTCTCTTCGTCCACCTCCAAAACATTGTCCTAAAGCGAACTAGTTGCACTGCTTGTCGCTTCCTGGAAATCGAAAACCATCGTTGGAAGCCAGGTCAGAAGCGCAAGCGGGGTCGCCCTACTCTCACGCCGGAAAGATGGGCTGCCAGAATGAGACTCGAAGAGGGCAAAGAAAGATGGAAACGGCAATGTCTCGAGGCGGAGAGGAACCGACTTTCTGCGGATTCGCAGGCATCGGATGATGTGGAGATAGTGGACTTGACCGTAGAGCAGCCGACCTCAGAGTAGGCAGCTTCATAGTCTCTCTCTCGCTATACGAAGCGTGATTGAGACCTATTTCTCGAGCTAGCCTCGGGTTTCTGCTCACGGAATGATGGAGTTTTTGAATTTATCTCGTAGCAAATATAAAATACAAAAAACGGGGCATTCCCGAAAATCTTGAAGACAACTCAGTGCAGCTTTACCCACCACCCATGTGGCTCTTTATGTAAAATTCGCCTTCCCATGCTGTGAAATCTGGAATTTTTTTGGCCTGTAAACATCGTCAGAGACAGTGTCAAGGATATATATATCTGACTGAAAATCCTTACTTGCAGACACAAAGTAGTCAACTAGCAGCAGTCCTGAGGACACTTGCCGAGGGCAACTCCCAGGCAGTCGCAGCCCGGATTACCCGAGCAAGGCTTGGGGTCGCGGCTCTCGAGGTTGGCTCCCTGGAGCTCAGCAGCGGCACGCACAGCGGGAGCCAGGCTGGCAGAGACGCTGACGGCGGCGACAAGAGTGACGAGGATGGCGGATAACTGCATTTTAATGATTTAAATTTGGATGGTTGATTTGAGTAGGATTTTATGTTACTTGATTAGATCGTAGTTGAACTGATTAGGAGAGACTCTGAGAATATTTTTGATCGGGGAGACTGCCTCTATTTATCTTGTTCTTTGTAATGACCCTTTCCGTGATAACAGGCTGCTCAGTGAATAACGGACATGCATGTCAACCGAGTACCCCGAGATACTGAATCGTACACCGGTGCTTGTGTACAACGGGGGGTGGTACCACCAAGTGGTACCACTGAGGGAGAATGCTGATCTGGCGCCGAGCCTATGAAACTTGTGAAACGCTGTTGAAATATCCAATAGCAACCTGAGTTATCATTACCGAGCACAGAAAAGGGTCTTTTTGTGTTTGCAGAAAGTTTTATTGCATATCACAGGTTCGTATGTTGCAGATAGGTGCATCACCATTGAGCTTTGGAAAATGCGTTCTGAGTCACAGCCTTGCCAAAGATGGAATGTTTAAGTGTTCGGATTATATTACATAGTATGGGTTGTCCCGGCTATTCTATTCGCGATGCAGATGTGAGTGGAGCAAACGTCGACGTTTCGAAAACGAAGAAGACCAGTCATTATGATCAGGCACACAGTGCATCTCATATAGTTCTCACAGCGATCTCCACACAGAATCAAAGTTCGTGGGCGGTGTATGTTCAGATCCACTGGTCAGCTCTTGACACAGCAGCCGAGCACTGATCATAATCCATGAAATTATACGAGGTCAAGTTTTGGATAGCGTTGCTTGGCTTGCTATGCTAGGTGCCCGATTTTCAATCCCAATAGTGGCCAGCAGCTTGCCAATGTCGAATTATGCTGTGGCGGTGACTGTCAGCGCATCGCGAAAGGTCCCACATGGGCCGGATTCTGGCCAGCTAAATCGATGCAATAGGCTGGGGAGAATTCTAGGAGCACGAAGAATCATGTGTTAATGTTACTACCAGCCTCATCTTTGTCACTAATTGGCATATGCATGTTCTGGTTTATCCGGATCTATCGGAATACGGCTTGCGATAGCTTCACTAGGTAGACTGGCTGGCTTTCTGGTCTATGCTTGCAGCCATCGTACGCCTGAAGTACCAGAAGTACAATAGTCTAGGTATTGCATTGTGGGCTTGAGCGGCGATCAGAAATCATGCTCATAGTGCTCCCCGAGCTTGAATTTGGTGCGTCTATCTCTAACGGATGAGTTTTCAAATCCAATCTACTTCCCACCTTCCTCCTTCGTGGCATCGAGGACCCTCTGTGCGACCCTAAATCCTTCAAGCCCCGCTGGCATTCCACAGTAAATCGAAGCTTGCAAAAGCACTTCCCTGACCTCATCCTGAAGCGCATTTATAGTCAGCTCTCGAAGTAATAGCAACACATCAAGAGAACGCGAGGGGCATCACAAACACGCTACGGGCTGGTGTGATAAGTCTGTATATATAATGCTCCCAGGAGAGTCGCAGACCAGAGAGAGGGTCTGGGAAATAGCTCTTGAAAGTGAGTGAAATGCAGGTTGTGTTTTGCTTACCTCCGTGGCCCCATTGGTGATTGCTCCCTTGATATGAGTTGCCAGCTCAGTCGACCTATTGAGGGCGACAAGCATTGCCACATTTATCAATGAACGCCACTTTTTCTCCAGGCCAGGGCGTGTCCAGACGGAGCCCCAGCAAGCTTCGGTCACAAGCTCTTGCATGGGCCTTGCGAACTCCGAGCCATTCTTCAAGGCCTTCTCGACATATTCGGCACCATTGACCTGCGTGCGGAGCTTGATGCCTTCGTCAAAGAGAGTCTTGTGGGCTGCGGCAACCTTGTCCTCAGCGGGGGCGGTGTTAGAGGAGGAACTCATATTAAAAGCTGGGGCGTGGGACTTTCTTGAGGCTGATTGTTGGTGGATCTGATCTATGATAGTGGGGATGTTCAGAAAACTTGACTTAAGCGAGGGATGGAAGGTTGACAGTTAATCCCATCGTGCCAGGTCATTAAGCGCTCTTCTGATGTCCGGAGGGCTGATTTGACCTCCGCAGTGGCCAAATCCCCTCAAGCCAACAGCTCCCGCTTTGATTCCCCGCATGCACATGTAAATCTTGGAATATAATGCCGCCGGACGATCGAGGGAATACCGGCAATGTTGGCATTTATCTGACCGACCGCAACGGCCGTTCACGGGGGGAGCCTGTTTCCCTTAGGCACGTACGGTATCTATGGTGTTCGAGTGCTTTATGCAGCCCGAGCTTTGAGTCTGAACACCAATCCACTGCTTGAAGTCTACAATAATATCAGGCCATATCTTAGACATCGAAATCAGCATGTTTTATAGATTGTAGAACTATAATTCCTTAAATAAACTAGTCTACCTATGTATGTTGTAGGATTGCCTCTTATGCATCAGCCAACAGTATGAGCCCATGCCCTTAATTCTCTTTCTTCTCCCAGTCTTCGTTCCCTCCCAAAAACCTGTAGACTACCCTCGAGTCTAAATCCTTGCAACGAGGGTCCGCGCTCGCATCAGTGTAAGCCTTCAGCCCTGCTTCAGCCAGCAACAACTTGGCGCCAACGTTCTCCGCCACCTGGCACGCCAGTCCGAAGTCCTTCCTCATCAGCTGGATCTTGAACCCGCCCTCGTACCCATGGCTCGAGGGCGCATCAGGGCAGATGCCCGGAACGGGGTTGAAACGGTCGCACATGGTACTCTGCGCCGTGCTCTTGGAGAAGATCTTTTGGATCAGGCGCGGATCCATGCCAGCGCGCATCCCAAGGTTCATCGCCTCTGCCGTAGCGAGTGAAATGAGGGCAGAGCAATAATTGTTCGTCAGCTTGGCTGTGACGCCGAGCGACGGTGAGCCGCAGGCGATGATGTTTGTGCCCATGAGGCTTAGTATGCCTTCTAGGAATGGCCACTTCGGGTCGTCCTCCGCGCAACCGACCATGAACGTTAGCGTCGCTCTCTCGGCACCGATTTGTCCGCCAGACACAGGACCGTCAAAGAAGGCCGCTTGAGGGTGCCTCTTTCTCACTTCTTCCAGGACAGCTAGAGACGTCTCACGGTCGATTGTCGAGCAGTCTATCAAAGTCCTTGGCGCCTGGTCTGCTGCGAGTATTCCGCTTGTCTCGTCGAGAAATGCGGTTCTGACATGAGAGCCTTCTGGGACCATTGTGAAGACAGTTGTCTATATTCAAGTCATTCTTAGTAAACTTCCATTCCCATGGGGCAGCAAGGAATATCAATAACTCACGGAGTTCTGAGTAGCCTCCTTGGCCGATCCGGTAGCAACAGCCGAGTCCGGGTGCTGAGCCACAAATTTATCCATTGTGTCTTTTGAGACATCGTACACAAAGAGCTTTGAGCCTCGGGGTAGCTTTGACACCAGGTTCACTGCCATCGCAAATCCCATCGCGCCCAGCCCAATAAAGCCAACGTTCAGTGGTTCGCCAGACATTTTGATAGCTGGATCCGAGGCTTGTGCTCTGATTGTGTATGTCAGTTAAAGGCAGACGGCGTATCTGCGAACCTCACTTGTGGACGATGAGCAGAATTCCAGTGCTACAAGACTTTGTCGATAATGATACAAGGAGCTCTAGAGCTGTGTCAGGATGGAGGTGGGTGAAATCATCGGCCACTACTTTCACGGCCGAACATGCACATGTGATGACCTCAGAAGGGACCTCTTGCATAGTAGTCAGCAATTGTGTAATGCATTTCCCCGCCCTTCAACTTGGGGTTACGGGACATCAGTCTCCCCGCAACGTGTACCAGTAGTGGCTTGGAGTTTTGGACGTTTCACCACTCAGACTGGCGTAGTATGCGGAGATGCTGGGCATGGAAACCTTCAGTGATTGCTTGGCTACGGGCAGGGAGAGGAGATGATGTAGCGCTGGTATTGTTTTGCCTCAATTATGCACAGCTGGGTTTCAAGACTTGAGCTGATAATTAGAACTGTCCTTGAAATCGGAACTCGAGTCTCAGAAGTCAACGCAGATAGGAAAACAGCGCGCTACAGAGATGCACAAATCGCCAATCGCCTCAGACGTTACCCGGCAAGAAGGCCTCGGGGTGTGATTTCGCCCAGTCCATCCCATGTGCAAGAATCACCTCGAGCTTGAATCCGCTGTGGTCCGCCGCGGCTTGTAGATCGCGAATCCTCGCCAACGTAGCCTCCGCATCTTTCTTGTTCGCATGGATGCAACACAGCCGCCCCTCCGTGTCTTTCCACTCGGCGATCTCCTTTTCGCCCGTGAGGAGGCGGCGGTCATGGCACGCATCGCCAACGAGATATATCCAGCGCTTCTGCTCAAGGCGAGCAAGTAGGTTGACATGTCCGGGCAGATGTCCAGGAGCGTCAACGACCCAGATGGACCCGTCGCCCTTGAAGTCGTATACCCAGAAATTCTCCAGTTTCTCCCACCCGTCTCCTTTCTCACCATCCACCGGCGGCTTGGGGAATTCTTTAACGTTTAGACCGGAAAAGAGTTCACTCTCAAAGTGGGAGTGCGACATGTGTGAGCCCAGGCCATTCTCAAGGACATTGAGGGCTCCGCTGCCAACCCAAAACTGCGCCTGAGGGTAGTCCGCCGGGGTACCGGTATGATCCCAGTGGACATGACTGATGATAACGTGCTTTATGTTCGAGGGATCCAAGCCTCCATCCTCCAACGTCTGCCTGACATCCGGCAGAGTGATCATGGGCTGCCTGAATTTAATATGATCCCTGACCGGAACAATGTAATCGTCGACATTCCGGCGGAGTCCCAAATCGAAGAGAATGTTCGTTCGCTCGCCACGACCGTCATCGTGGACGAGGAGGAATGACAATGATGGCACGAGACTCCGATCAGTCTCCAGGGCATCGCTGATGAAGACGTTCAAGGGTAGAGTAAATGTGCCACCGTGGAGAGCTGACACTTTCACAGTATTGGCTGCCCTCCCCTCGAGGGTTTCAAGCACGGAGTGTGCAGCTGCACTCATGTTGACTTCAAAGGATTGAAAGTAAATATCTGGTAGTACGAATATGAGTTATCACTCTCGCAATGGGAAGCTCAAATCACGTACGTGTCTGCTGTCAAGATTTCTGGAGGAGTGGATGGACCGGGTTGGCACCCTAAGTATGGTGTGGGGAAAATAATGAAGGAGGAAGTTCTGACTGCGGCATGTCACACACGGTTAAATACCCCACCTGAACCACACCCCTGGCTCAATGGTAAATGTAACGATTTGCATGTAAGATATTAGTCCTAGGGCAAGAATGCATGGACTTAACGTTGGTATATTGTAGTGAGTTCTTGGATTTACAGGGCAGAAAGAGAATTGATGCTTGGGGTTCGACCCGCAGGTATTCGCGTTGCAGCTCAGGAACAGCTTAGAACGATTTGGAAGAACCATGCGGCGAGAAGGTATGCAATGTCTTCGACGCAAACACTCCAAGCATACGTCTCGCAAAGGGGTTTCGGGGACTCAATTATTTATTGGACCCAGGATCTGCAAAGACCAACTTTGCAGCTCGCAATGCTTACAACCTTTGTCATAAATAGTAGAGCCTCATCCTGATTCTGTAAGTCACAAGTGTGCGTACTCATATCTTCGAAGGCTCGCTTCAAAGAGCCGCAGCTTCATTCATGTACATACTTGCTCAGCCGCGATTCTATCTAAGACCTGGGAAGTTTGACGTTTCTAAACGCAAAATACGATGTACGGAACTGATTGTGGATGACTTCGCAAATTCAAGCACAGGAATCTTCGCCTGGGAGATGGTAGCCTGGAGAAGTGATGCGGCCGCACCGGATATCGGGCCATTATCATTCAGGTGGGAGCTGGCAAAGTCGTCAAGTGATTCCACTTTCTGCTGCAAATTGGTTTTCAGCAATAAGTCTGTTTCAGTCGTCCACATGAAGCCTTCGGCTTAAAAGGCAGCCATTGGTGGAATGCCATGGGCCTTGACATGTCCATACTACATACACTTCGAGATGAGGAATTGCAATCAAACTCGACCTTGTTTGGCATCCCCTGCCATGCTAACATCGCCCATCAAGATGTGTATGACAGCTTTTCTTTATCTGTACAAGATCACGAGTTCGTACTTGCTTGAGCTCCTTCAACATTTGGGGTGGCATTTTATCACCACGCATAGCTCGTTCGAAAAGGCAAATATTAGACAATGCTTTGTAATATTATAATGAAATTCTAAAATTTAAGGAGCGACGCTCTTGCAGCTGCAACAGATTAAATAGGAAATTCGTCATGTCTCATCCATCATCTAAGCCAGCCCACCGACTTTTCTACACCACCCGTCTCTCCCAACTGAGATCCGCGAACAACATTTAGTAGCCGTGGACGGCGTTGTCGACACAGAACGGGATGCCGTTAAGGTAGCTGCAGTGGGTCTTCTCGGGGCAGGCACCGTTGAAGATCAGCTGGTTCTGGGCGTTGCAGACGTAAATGTTGGCGTTGTTGTCACCGCACGTGTAAGTGCCGGGGGTAGGGCAGTAGGCAGGGCCGCCCGCGCGCTTCGTCTTGGGGGCGTTCTGGCAGTAGGGGATGGTTCCGATGTTGGAGCACTTGCTGCCGTTGGGGCATGGTCCGATGGTCTGAGAGTGGTGTTAGATGGGGATCTCACCCGGGAAGACACATGTTCTCTTGAATGAATACTTACGACGAGGTGGCCAGTGATATCGCACTGGAGGATGGACAGGCCGTCCTTGGAGCAGACGTATTGGCCGAAGGTGCATTGGGTTGATGGGGCTGCCATGGCCGCGGTGGCGAAGGCGAGGATGGTGGTGGTGAACTGCATTTTGATGTTGGTAGAGTTTGAGATTGGGTTATTGCTGTGAGTTTGAATTGTGGCGAAGGTAGAAAGGCTGATTGATGCTGATGATGCTGAGAAATGAATGTTTACTTCGAGGGTCACGGCATCCCATTTATATATTCATGCCCGCTCCATGTATGGTCACCAACACCGCATAGTGATTCCATGTGTATAACAGCCCTAGTATTCGAAAATAGACACCAGTCGGTAGGGCTGGTGAGGCTGAGAAAGAATCAAGACCGAAGCTAGAGGACTCCGGGATACGGTCGCTGTCGACCAAGGCAAAGCAAGCCGACATATTCCATCTGGCGAATCGTATCAGGGCTGGTCACGATGAGATCGTATACTAGGCCCGAGAAAACAGCCCACCGCATACTACGTAGCATCTCACCGGTCTCGTACGTGGCTGAGCGTCAGTCGGGCACCCCAGCATCCCGGGAGTCGGCCCTCAGCCCTGCGAGAAAACGCCCGCCGAAGCTCAAGCGCCAGACTAAGCTTATATCTGACAGATGGTCTTGGCTTTCATAGGAAGAAAACAGGCAAACAACTCCCGGCTCGCGATGCGGACCCTCGACCTCAACCAAGACAGCAGGAATCTAGTGACAGGCGCGATGCTACCCTTGATGGGTATCATCACGTTGATCACGAACCTAATGGACTTTTTGGGAACATTGACAAAGAACCACACGAACCATCTCTTCGTAAAAAGCCTGCCTAGCATCTGAGGAGGATACGAGCTAGGCAGCTGATCTGGAGCTGAACCAGGCGAAAGGGTAACATCCCGGCCTGGGGCGTGAGCCACACGGCCGGTAGCGCTTATCCGCCAGATCTGATATCTGGGGTAAACGGCCACAACAGCCGACCGTCCCGTAAGTCGCACACACATGACCGGGAAGGTATCGTACATATCACCCCATAGAAACAGAAGCAAATGGCAGTCCGCTGACTGGGCCACACCGCATAACGTACAAAGCAAAGGCCGGCGAACCACTGGCCGTTCACGAATGCCGGACACAGTCAGCAGACCGACTTCCGGCTCAACGCCCGTCAGCTACCGGGCAACCTGATACGAGCTGAGCAACTGTACTGAGATTGCGGCGTCTACAAGACTGGGAGGCAACCGAGCCTGGTTGTCATTGGAAGGCCTCGGTTGAGACCCGCGTTCGGATCACTCAGACACGCTCAAAGTTGTCACGTGAAAAGAATTGTAGTGTGAGGGCGGGGAAAAGGGGTGAAGATCGTTCAACAGTATTGTGACTGCAGTCTAGGGTGACGAGCATGGAAGAAACTTCGCTGATTTCTCGACATTCTGATGCTGGATATGGCTGGCTGCGAATTATGTACGGCAAGACAGCTACAACGCGTACGTCATAAGCCTGTCCCAGTCGTTGCTACCGGGCTCGCCCGTAAACTCCTCTACACCGTTCTTGGTCTCGACGCAGAGCTTGTCGCCCTTGAAGTATGTCAGCGCACCTCCCTTTCCGTCGCCTCGAGCCGTGATTCTGTACAAAGGCCCCTCGGAGTGCACTTTTCTCCGCTCTGGCATGAACTGCAGATCATTTTCTTGGCACCAATCCTCCACGATGTGGCGGAACGACCGTTCCAAGTCCTTCTTGGTGGGCTCGAACGGGCTGGCGTGGTGCTTTTGCTCGCGGTGGGGCTCTCGCTTATGATGATGATGCCCATTAGTCTTGGTGGCTTTCTGCGGTGCTGGGCCATGGCTGTGCTCTGGTGGAGGCAGAGAAATTGAGGCGTCCTGGTTCAAGTCGAACAACTCCAACGCGTGCTCGATCGTGTGAAGACCCTTCTCAAACTCGGACGCTATTGAGGGGATGTCGTCGATTCCAGCCAATGCCTCGTCATGCCACCACTCACACCACTGGGCCACATCTTCATAATTCACCGTCTCCATGACCAGCCATTGGTAGAGAATTTCATGCCATTTGGGGAACACCTCCGCGGCAATGACTTCAGCAATCATGGTGGGTGACACAGGATCTAGCCAATCCAGTACTGCGGTCAAAACATCAGTTTGTTGGTCCGAAGGATTGACATCGAAGTTTTTGCGTATGTAACGCGCCATGTTTGGCAGGATGTGGTTCAACACGAGCGGTGTCCACTGATCGGTGCGGCTGTTGCGCAGGATGCCCCGCCACTCCCGCAAGCCCGGGATCACCCCACGATTGAATTCCCACACGTCAATGAGCTGCCTGAACTTCCTCTTGACGTCTGCAACGAGGCCTGTGGAGCTCTTGGGGTCGAGATGGTGCTCCGGCAGGTATTGGAACCACGGGAAAAGCCACAGATGTGGCAAGTTGTGTTGCTTCTTCCTCTTCGGCTCCCATTTGGCGATTGCTTCGTCCAGCCTCCTGATGATATCTTGTTCCAGCAACTGGGTTTTGAGAAATCCAGGAAGGACGCTGTGCCAGGCCTCAAACACGGCGAGAAGTGGTTCGGCGTCCCGCACGTTCCATTCCCGCACCGCGCGTGAGACATGAGGCAACCAAAGCTTGTACATCATGCTCTCGTAGGGTGTTGCTGACGATCTCATTTGAGGCAATGCCGCAGATTTATGCAAGCCAAGCAACTCCTTGATGGACCCCAAATCACTGGCATACTGGGCTCGCGCATCCTCCAGTGGGTTCCAATTTTCGACCATGTCCTTCATGATCGGTTGAATGGCCGCGACTGCAATGGACGCCATCTCGTCCTTGACCTCCCGAATAGTTAGGTGTGACGTCGATTGGTCTGCTTTGCGCAACAGAGATATGGTTCGGTCCCATCGCTGCTTCGTGTGGTCACCTCCACTGATCAGCACATCGTCGTCGTCCTCGAGGTGCGTAAGCTCGTCAAAAATAGCCGCAGTGGCTTGATGGCTCTCAACAGCCCTCTCCAGTTCCTCGAGCTCCTGTGCCTCCTGGTGTAATTGTAATTCTGCAAAAGCCTTTCGCTCCTGTAGACCCTGCCACTCCTCGAGTATGGCCATGAAATCGTTCTGAGCTCGCATGACCAGCTTCTTCGATTGTAGATCGCCATCTTCTTCTGCCGTACCCGCAGTAGGGGTCATCAAACCAGAAGACGAGGTCAACATCTTCCTGCCTGGTCCTGTGAGATCCAGGATCGGTGTAAATGCAGCTGGTATATCCAGCCCAGGTGCTGCTTTCTTGATCTCCTCGATCGTTGCATACTTCGGTTTCTGTCGTCTGGGGGTGCTTGCAGCACTCCCACTACCGCTCTTCAAGCCTCCTGCTCGAGCTTTCCTCACGCGCTCCGCCTTCTTTTTCTTTTCTTCCTCGTCTGAGTCAATCACAACTTCTCCCCGGAGTCTTGCCTGTCGTTTCTCTTCTTTCCGTTCCTGCTCTGTCTTCTCTTTTACAGCACCGAGACCCACTTTCTGGGGACGCAGATTTGCTTCGATAACAACATTTCGACCTTGACCCTCCTTTCCAAGACCTGAGCCCTCGACGAAGCCCATCTTTGCCATCATACGCGCGCCAAATGATTTCGGGTTGATTTTGGTTTTGCCACCTTTCGACGAGAATGCGCTGGGCATTGCTTTCTGAGGTCGACTTGGGGCGTCGTCGTTGACCTTGAGGACAGGCTCATTTGTAGAAGAGGGCATGAATCCCTTCCCAAGAGGCTCGCTCGTGCCGCCGAACTTGAATGATCTTTCTGGGACTTGATATTTGTCTTGATCCGATGGGGGTTCTCGTCCGCGACCAAGTCCTGCTGATGCGCCGTACCCCAGCCCGATTCCTGGAGTTGCATCCTCGTCCTCGTCCTCGTCGTCCTCGATATCTTTGTCGCCATTCACACGCAAGAAGCTCGCTCTTTCAGGCTCGTCGTCGTCGTCGTCTTCTGCCATGGCCTCGTCTTCGGTGCCCTTTTTCGCATTGTCGGCCGATACGAAACTCATGCCTTTGTTCCGGAGCGTCTTCCTCTTCCATCGCTGCCCTGGCCTGTCGTCTTCGCTCTCCGAGCCAAATATACCAAGCGCTGCACTCTCCTTGGCATCGCGACCGGTTCTTCGCCGCTTTCGGGGATTAAAATCGGCGAACTCGTCTGCGTTGGGATTTGTTGACGGCATTAGGTACTCGTCATCATCTTCTTCTGACTCCGATGAGGAGTATTCCGCCGCGGCGGCCTTCATCTTCGAAGGATCAAACGCGCGTGTCGGATCCATGGCGACGGGTCGCGTGAAGGGGCGGCGGGAGTCGTTGAAAGAGTGGGCAGAGTGGGCAGAGTGGGCTTGAGTTGTTGTCGTCAAGCTCGACCCAGCATGCTGCTGTGGCTGCCTTCCCGGAAAATCCTTATCTTATCGGTCTCTGAGTCAGCAGCTGGCTTGCGCGACCACACGCCCAAAACGCGCCTGTTTTAAACGGTGTGATAGAACCGTATCTTAGAACCGAATTAAGGACGGTATTAATCCCTTTGTGCACAAGTATTCAAGCGAATCGTCTTCCATATCAACTACCACTCTTGTCCCTCTATGTGCCCCCGCAGGGCCATATCAGGAATTCAGAACGAGTGAAAAAGCTTTCAATTTTAATCGATTATGTGTCATTTGACTTCTTAGTCTGTCTGCGTCGATCCAAGGAAACTCTGGGGATCAGGCCTCTCGTAGGTGCGTCAAACCGCGACTGAGTCTCTATTTCTCCTTCGAACACCAGTGACTGTCGAATTCAAGTCAAGACTTCCACCCAAACCTGCCGTGTAGGCTAGATTCCACGCGAGGCTCTGGCCGTCGACGGAAGACCCATTGATCGGCTGCTGCAACATGAATTCATAACTCTCCCTTGCGCCCTCCATGTCTGCAATAGCGAGGTTAACATACACGTGGCCCACGAAACCGCCCCCCGTTAGCGACACCGACTTGTTCCCGGCAAAGTACTGATCCCATTCCTCGCGGACAAACGCTGCCCTACGTGTATATGCGCTACTGGGGTTGATCGGCAGCATGTGAATCCCTTGGACAAAAGACACCTGGTCGCCAAAGTACGTGGTGTGGTTCACCAGCCTGTCGAACAGAATGCCGGCAGCCCTGACGCCGATGAACTCGGGCGGCTGGACCGTGTTGTTGCTGTCGAGGAGGTAATAGCTTTGCAGTGCCCGCGCTGTGATGGCTAGCTGCAGGTTCCCGCGGGCTTCCATGACCGGGTCGCCGATAGTACGTCCCCACATCTTGATCGCGTACGTCGAGAAGGCGTCCTCGGCTGAAGACTCTTGGTCCTTGCCATTCTCTGCCTCGAGGACCCCCCTGGCCCAGCTGTGGCCATGATACCAGTCGTATGAGCGCGAGAAAGGAAAGTACGGGTCTTCTGTGGACGGATTCGCCCAGTCGCGGATCAAGGTGTCGACCCAAAATTTGTTGGCTGAGTTGTTTCTCGTCAACCAGTCTGGGTCAAGGTAGCCAATTATCGCCGCAGTATAGACGTAGTACCCATAGTGGAAGTTGTGGTCGTTGTAATACGTGTTGCCAAAGTCGATCGAGGAATCATTGTTTCCATAGGATCCAGTCGAGCAGACTCCGCCCCACACTGAGTCGTATGCCAAAGGGTTCGGCTCCAAGTTGTTCACATACCTAGCAAAGGCATTTTCGAGCTTTCGTAGTGACTGTGAAAAGACTGAAGATTCTCCGGCGATGTTGGTGGTGGCGTACAGTGACCTGGCATACATTGAGAAGGCGATGCCTGCGTAGTACTTGGACGTCAAATTGGTAAGCACAGTGATGTCGCCCTGAAGTTCAAACTTGCCAACGGAAGAGACAGCAGATTTGGCTCGCTCGGAAATTGTGCCCCCCGGGGCTTCATCAGAGCCAACAGAACCAAGGCGTGGAGACCAGGGGTCGAATCCGATATCCGTGGGCAAGTCATCTTCCACCATGGTGAAAGCATCTGTGAGAACGGCGGTGGCAATGCCTTTCGAAGTGCTTGCGAGAGTAATTGGGGTGATTCGGCTTGCTGTCTCCTCGTCGAAAGATGCAAGATGATGAGGCAGTGCAAACATGAGAAGCTCCTGTTCTTGGATGCCTTTCTTCGACCAGGAGAACGTGTATGTTCCAGAGCGGCCAGATACCGACCCTGATACCTTTCCTGTCTCCGGATATGCCCCAGCTGCAGCATTGAAAAACGGACAGCCCACTTTCCCCGCTAGGGTTCTTTGCGACCTGAACCGTCCCTCTGAAGCCTGTTGGTCCAACCAGTGTTCGTCTATTCAGAAGACTCAACGTCGGCTTTGTGGAAGTTGAGTTGGGGGCCATGTAACCCGTCCCAGGGGATCCCGTGATGTAGATCAGCCATGTAGACCCGTCATCGAGGCTCAAGCTCCATCCGTACACAGCTGCGGATGAACTCTGAAAAACAAGGCCAAACTCAGTGATATTGGAGAACTGCTGTTGAGTTTGTACCAGGACGCTTGCTCCTTTGTAAATACCCGTCAAGAAGCCCATACCCTGAATAAGAGGGAATGTGACGAGCGGCTGCGCGGATCTGCTTGGTGCAAGATTAACATTCACTGATCCTGCCGTGAGACTATCTGTCGTCAAGACTGTGCCGTTGCCCAATTCTCTGGCGGAGAGTCCAAGTGACTGTCGAAAAAAGGTATCCTCGAACGACTCGACTGGATTTCCTGGTCCATAAATGAAGTCTTCACGATCGGTGTGTGAGATAGAAAGACCACGACCCTGTGAAACATTGTTCTTCGGCCACCATACCGAGTAAGGATGTGTCCAAGTCCGATTATCCTGGTCGTTGGCGAAGAAATTGGCGTAAAACTTGTTGGTCTGGATTGGGCCGTCTTGAGCTACACCAACTGGTAATTGCGGGTGGTCATTTCGGGGCCTAATAGTTGCGGGTGGTGGATCGTAGGACATTGGCAAGAAGACCTCCTCAATTATCGGTACATCGTTTCGAGCTTGAGGCTGCCGCTGTCTATTGCCGCTAGAGAATGGATGCGCATAAATGGCCTCCAACAAGACCAGAGTCACGCAAAGCAAGAGTCCGTAAGACATCGTGAGCATGTGGATGTTTCGAGTAGCGATGGAATGGAAGACAAAAATCTTCGGCAAGACTGAAAGAATGACTGGGGTACGATGTAGAGCCTGTGGGTTGACGCAATGCGGGTGGCGATCCGGTAATTATATGAGTATTTGGATGCATTCGTGATAGGAGAAAATGGGAGCAGGACTCAAATCGGAAAAGGTTTCAAGTAAACGGAAAATGTTCCCTGCCGAGAAGGATTATTGCTTCTGTTCATTAATGCGTCATGGAATTTTGATACCAAGTCAACTCTAATTGCAGACCATCATGATGGAACACATAATTTCACGTAACGCCGAATTCAAGATGTTTGACACTACTAGATAGATACAGTAGGCAAGAGGACTTCCGGGGCATATGTTCGCCGACGCCTGGACTACCCCCTAGTTCCAGTGTAGCCATAACACGGAGTACAGCTGAATGGCATAGCACAGCACTATCCGAGCGATCCCCAGGCCTGATCACACCTGGGTGTGTGATTCCTGTTTTCAAGACTTCAATGTCTTGTCTATTATCTACGTATCCCTCCCGTTGCTAAGAATTATTGTCTTGGTGGACTATGACATCTTGAGCCGGAAAGTTTTCGTAGATCCTCAGCTCAGCGAGTCCATGTCGATTTATCATACCCATTGATGTTCGCGTTTTTGTTCGTCCTCCCAAATAACAGTACATGCTTGGTATACTTTAAAACGGCATTGTGAAGATGACTGACATGGGAACTTGTGTGCAGGACGACTCCCTGGCTAGTTCGTCATGCTCAAAACCTTATCCGTGACCCCTATTGTCAACCCTGGCCAAGGTGTGTTCCTTCGTTCGTCCCGAGGCGAGTTCCGTTCAACGTGGCGCTCAGCACCTTAGGACAAGACCTATACCACCAATAACAGCCTGCATGCAGTCCTTCCTCCCTAGACATTCAAGGTAATTACAGTTTCTTGGCCGACCTAAGCAAAGTTTGTTCGACATGGGTGCATGTATCGCAGACCATGCTCTAGACCATCTGCATGCTCAATCATATTGCAGCAGCCCATGCTTTTAACCTCATCGGACTTCAAGACCAAACCATGTACCCTTTCCACTTCGAACTTCACGTTGATTGGCTGGATATAAACCCATTCAAAGTATATATGCTGTATGTAAAGTCCTGTACCCTCCCACAGCGTCTCGTGACGGGAGATGTCTGGTACGACCCTGGTTCCTAAAAGCGCTGGTGATAGTACATCTGGGCTTGTATTCAGAGCAAAGGTCTCTGGGGCAGAGCCAGAATCTTCGGAAATCCAAACCACTTTCGTCCCTCCAATCCTTCAGCTATCTCGAAGCAGAGAAGACTCCAAGGCCGTTCCTAGTGCACACGTGGGAAATCAATTCTTCCGTCATTGCTCATGGGGTGCATCTCCCCGCTTAGATGTTTCTAATGATATTATGGTGCCTATGAGTTGCCTTGATGCGCCATAGAAGTGGATTATTACTTCATTCTCGATCATATTAATCATACTCAGACTTGCGGAATAATGCCCGCAGAACGACCTATTCCCAGCTCTTTGCAGCCTGGTCAAACCTCTCGCCAAAAGATTCATACCACTGATCCACCATCTGCTGGCCAATGCCAGCCGAGAACGTCTCATCCCCACGCTCCAGCTTCTGCGATACCTCCTCCATGAACTCCTCCACGGTCAACGAGACAGAGCTCTTATGCTTCTTGTTGTCATCCGGGTCCTCCCTCTCACGATGCAGATCCGTGCCGACCTGGGGCGGCGCGATCTCCACAACCTTGACATTTGTGCTCTTGAGCTGCACCCGCAGCGACATGGTCCAGAAGTGCAGCCACGCCTTGGTCGCATTGTAGACGGGGTTTAGGATGCTGAACGGCACAAAGCCCAGGACGCTCGAGACGTTGATGATCAGCGCGGCCGGCTTGCTCTTCAGGTGCTCCAGCAGCCCGACGGCCAGGTGCATTGGCCCGCGGACGTTGACGTCGATCTCGTTGTCCGCCTTGCCAAGAAAGTCCGCCGGGTCGTCCTTGAGGACCTGCAGCGGCCGCTGGACGCCTGCGTTGTTGACGAGGCAGTCCAGGTCCGGGTGCTCTTTGGTGAGCTGCTCGATGAAGGCGGGTATCTTTGACGTGTCGCCCGTGTCGACCACGTAATAACCTGCGCATTTGATCTCCTTTTGTGTGATTTTGAGGTTCGCCTCGGTGCGGCCGCAGATGATGACTTTTTTCCCCTTGGAGATGAAATACTCTGCCATGGCGCGGCCAATACCACCGCCGCCCCCGGTGATGAGAGCGCACTTGAAGTTGAGTCCAGACATATTGACTTTATTGGATTGCTCTCTAGAATGCGAATTAGCAGGCCTGGAGCGTGAAGTAGTGGAAAACGTAGTCCAAGTTACCTACCTAGGTCTTAGTGAGCGTCTTCAAGGTCACGCTTCAAACAAAAGAGAGGGGCATTGAAGTTGTGTGAAAAAAAGACCTGACCAAATGAATGCTTCATAGTGACGATAGATCCTGGCTACCTATATATTGTTCCAATCCAAGACGTCATTCTAGCTTTGATGCAACCGCAACCGCGAGGCTACGCCTAGGTCCAGCCGGACCGGAATGCTGACTGACCATAAACTTAGTAACGGCGAAGCGAGTGGAGATAACTGGGCGAACGTTGTCCCAATTCACCTTATCTCCGATGCCACATCGGCGGACGGGCGTTCGCGTCTATGTCCAAACAGCCGACTGAGTACATGTTGATTGGCCAGAGAAAAGCATAATTTTGATGCAGCAGTCAGTAGGGGCAATGTCAATCGACTCTCAGAGAGCATCGTCACGTAGGCGCGCTTTCTGATCATGATTGGCGGGTGATTCTGCACTCACCCTTTCCACACATGTGCACACCTGTACCCACATCTCCCAGTATATTGGCCGGAGGTCTGGCAGCTCACGTGCACGATTCTCTGCGATGGCATGTAGAAATGATTTTCCATCGATACTGGCAAAAGTCAAGTACAGTGAGCGGAAATGAGAACCGCAAGTGGTATCTAAGTTTTACCAAAACCCTCCCACACGCGCGCAATCAAACAAGAGTCCATCCCGGACATTTGGTGCGAGGCAAAAGGGAAGTAAGGAGCACAAGCCTCGCTGGCCGGACCTGTCCCCTTCCCCGCGAAGGACCGCACGCAAGACGCCCTGAAAATGCTAGACCTCCCTCCGCACCTCACCCACTTGAGACGGATCCTGTTACAATGAATGACTAAACAAAATTTCTTCACAGCTCCCAGAACGATCGTGGCTCGCCCGGTGGCCCATAGATGCTCGAACACGATTGCGGTCTGACACGAGGACGCATGCTTCCACGATGATGACGGCTAGGACTCAATCTGTGCAGGACCTACTGCTTCGCAAGCCCTTGCTTAGCCTGTTGCAAACAAGGACGTCAGTACTTGGTGACTTGATAATCATATATGGGACGGTCAGACATACCTTCATCTGCTCGATCCTTGCCTTCAGCTGGCTGGTCACCTCGGCAGCCCTTTTCCAACTTTCAGCGCCATTGCCGTTGCTTCCAGCGGCACCACCACCGGCAGCGGATGAATGCTCGCCCGAGTAGACGTCTCTCCTGTAGCCCCTAGCGGGAGACGCTCGTCCACTGCTAGCCGAGCTGGCCCCATTGCCATTGTTGTATCTCCCGAGCTCGGGGCTGAGGGCCTTGTGCCTTGCGTAGGGCGGAGGAACGTCGGGACCATATCCGTTCTCCTTCTCCTCGGACAGGTTGCTAGCATACGAAGTGCGGTTCCTAGATGCTGTACTTGCTGCCCTATGCAAGCCGCCTCCGAAGCTGCCTTCCCTGTCTCGGAAACCGCCACCCATCTCTTCTTGTACCGGGCTGGCCGTGCTGAGCGTGGGACTCAACATGTCATCACGCTGCATACCGAGCTGCTCAGACTTACTGAGAGCTCGCTTCAGTCGGTCAAGCTCCCTCCGCAGACGCTCGTTCGTGCTCTCCGCCGCTTCCGCATCGCTCCGCGCACGTACAAGCTGCGTCTCCTTTGCCTTGATGCTCAGGACATCTCGAGTGTGATCTTCAATGAGCTGAGCATTTTGATTCTTCAGTTCCTGGATTTCGGACATGAGCTTAGACCGCTCATGGCGGCCCTCGTCAGCTTGCCGCAACAGGCTCTCGTTGGCGGCTCTGAGCTCTTCTAGCTCTGCGCGCTCTAACGCAGTGAGGCCGGAGATGGCGGGGGCAGGTTCGGCGGCGGGAGCCATGGCTGCTGGTGCTGCAGCCGGTTTGGCTAGAGAGCGGCCAGCAAGGCCACCGCGGCCCATGCCAAGTCGTTGCCGAGGAGGAGAGGCGACTGGTGCTGGCTCCTCCTCGTACTCGTCCGAGTCTGGCGGCGGGGGAGCTGCAGCTGCAGGTCGTCGCGGCGATGCCAGGCCACCGGGCCCTGCGAGTGCCCTCTTCTGGGGTGCTTTGAGACCTCCGATCCCAGAGGGTTTCGGCATCCCAAGCTTGTTGCCTGCTGGTTTTGCCGTAGGCGGTGGTGCCATTGGGGGAGACTCGGCTCGCGCCGCTGCCGGTGCAGCTTTCTTTAGGCCAGCGGGACCCTTCCTAACAACCTTCTTGGGACCCCCCGGTGGTGGTTTGGCGGCCGGCGGTGGCGCTTTCGGCTTCTCCTTCGCCTTGACTTCTGCTGTCTCAAAGTACTCCTTGATTTTGGTCTTTCGAATGTCGTCAAGACCCTCCATGTGGGGGTTCATCGCCCGCTCGCCAATGATCTTCATGATGGTGCCCAGTATCTCGGCACCACCATCACGAAGCGCAGGGCTAGACTCCGCCAGGAGCTTCTTTGCAGCCTCGACCATCTGCCCGATTTCTTGTTTGCTTGGGACGTCTCTTGTCGTCCGCAGGCATCGTACAAGAAACTTCATGGTACCTTCCTTGACCTGAGGGTTCTTGTTGACTAGGTAAGCCAAAATATCTTCGAAACAATCCGTCAGGCTTGTTGCCAGGAAGACCTGATCGAGTGCTGCGCCAAGTGCATCCTGAATAGCAGCTTTCTTCTCCTTGAGGCGGTCCATGATGGGCTGCATGACGACAGATCGGTATTTCCCATAGCTCCTCCGCAATCCTTTGGCAAGAAGCTCGATGCATTGCGCTGCCTGTGTGACAACAGCGATGTTGGCATCCTTCATACATTTCGCCAGTGACCTGTTGATCTCGCTGAAATCCCCGTCCTTGATCCTTGGCACGTTTACAAGGGCGTACAGCGCCTCAACGGCTTCCTTACGGTCTTTCCATTTCGATGAACCCAGTGAGTCGTAGAAATTCCCAGGTATGCCCTTGAGGACGTCCTGGGGCTCTGCTAGGTCGAATGCGTCGATCTCCTCGGGCTCCTCGACCTCGTCGTCATCCCCGCCGCCTTCGTCCCCTCCCCCGGCGGCCGGAGCCTTTGCCTTTGCAGCTTGTTGAGTCCGCAACAATCGTTCCTGCTTCGGAACACCTTCGGCCTTGATTTTCTCGAACTGCGTCTCCAAGTCGGTTTGCTGAGTTGGTTTCAGGTCGCCCCAGAACATGGGCTTCATAGCCTCCCGCAGCCACCTGTAGAATTCCACTGCGAGGTTGGTCGCTTCAGCTCTCACATTCTTGTCAGCATGGCCGAAGACCTTTGGTAAGACTTTAAGGACAGGTTTGGGATCGGCAAGCTTGCAGCCGTAGTTGTGAAAGATGGCGGTCAAGGCATTCAGCGCGGCGGCAACGGTTTTTGGTTGTTTAGCGGAGAGGACGGGCAGGATATCCTCGATGACAGGGTTCGGTACATCAACCTCGCAGAGTAAGAGTAGGGCCTCGATGGATGACGCCTTTGTTGCCGCTCGCGTAGACGGGAGACCCTTCTCACAGATGGGTGTGACCGTGACGCCTCTTGATCTCGTGCCATGTTCCTTGCCGCCGAACTTCAGAAATGCGCAGTAAGCTGCCATGCCATCTTGTTGGGCTGCCACGTTGCTGTCGGCCACGGCGCCTTTCCATAGGGAAGACTCTCGCAGAAAGGGTTGGAAGGCAGCATCGTATTCGTCGGCGCTGACTTCGAACTGCTTGGTGGCTTCTTCGTATGCTGCTTTGCGGACTTTCCAGATCTACAATCAGGCAAGGTGCGATTAGCATCCACTCTGTTCGACCACTGGACAGCCTCCAAAAGAGAGCCCCCCCCCCCTGCCTTTCCCTCATGATACCAGTATGGACCAAACTCGGTGGTATTGCGAGTTCCACGTACCTTGTGCACCCAGCGATCTGTCAGGGGCAAAGAGCTGTAGTCCTCCTCGCCATCAGCCATTATGGATGGCTCCGGATCGGCGTGAGTGTTTCCAGGATTCGGATCAAAGGTATGCGGTGAATCAGGGATGTTCGGTGGGGAGACTTCGGGGCCGTCGCGATCGATGAGGCCGATGAAAGCTCGAGCTATGCGACGTGTTAGCTTGTGGACCGCCGACCGAATTCTTCGGCGCATGATGCTAGCGATGGGTCAAGCGAGGCATGGTGGCTGCTCTTCCGTGATGTCCAGCATGGCGCTGTTGGCCTGGGATACGGGGGGATCGTACCAAGTGATCGCAAACAGCAAACAGCGCCTTGGTGCTTGAAAGATCAGGCAGGCGAGCTAGTGCAAGTGACGCGGGCGCGGACAGGGGAGCGTGCTTTGTCCTTGTGTCTCGGGGCTGCGATGGGAGCTGTCGTGGGTGATCTGTGTGTGTTGAGTAGGTCTCTCTCTGGAGTCGATTTGTTTTGTTGCGAGTGACTGTCGTCAAAAAGCTTGGACGTCGACGGGCAGGGCAGCAAGTCAAGTCCAATGGTGCCGTTCCCTTGCTTGGCCTTGAATCTGATGGAGCGACGACCGGGGGGCCACGCCAGGCCAGGGGGGCAAAGGATGCGGTGACTCGTGAATGGCCGTCGGCAGGTGCCACGCTCCCAGGGCTGCCAGGGCAACAATCGATCCGCTGTCCAGATGTTTTCGGCCGTTCAGAGGGGCAGGCAGGGTTCTAGCTTTTGCCGGCAGGGCAGCAGCAGGGGAGGGCGAGGTTGAGGAGTGGGCCGAGCTCTTGTGAGGTGGGCTTGTCGGGCAGCAAAGTTGGGATATGTTTAGTGTACAGCCAGCAGTGCAGCAACGAGTGGGTAGGAAGGGGTGAAGTTGTGTGTAGAGCAAGAGGAAGCAAGTTCTCAGTATCTGCTTGAATGTTCTGGGTGGAGGGGCCAAAATCTAAACAATGCAATCATCAGTCTTCCGAAATGAGATCCCTCTAGACTGCATAGTAGTACATCCTGGGTAGTGCCGAGTACTTAGTTGCAGGTACAAACACCACGACAAAGCAGGTAGCCTACGAACCTTGGAAGGTGCATCATGGATGTCGCATGTACTGCTCACGGTGCCAATGCCACACCACCTTGTCCAATACACCAATACCTTATTATTAGCGTGACGTGTTCGCGCTCGCCCAAAGGCTACTAGGTATTGACAGTTGACTTGAGTTGACTGCCCGCAATCTCATCTCTTGCTGGTGTGCTGCACTGCCGCCGAGATCCAACGTCGCTGCCCAATGAGGAGCCCCTTCCATTACCGGGGGAACGGTGACGTAAATGCTGCCCAGCTTGCCCGCCAGCTACCTGACGCGTTTGTGCAGGGTACAATCAACCACCATGAGTTCATCACGGTATAGTACTGTCGCCTGTCACGCTCGACTTCTGACTGCTCCTAAAGAGACGTACCCCGTGCCTCGAGACCGTGGGGATGCCTACAGGCTCTAGGGCTCGTAGACAGCCTAGGTAGGATGCAATTGAGTGTTCATTTGGAAACAGGAGTGGCGAATGCATCATCGAGCCTGCTCCTCCGTGCGTGCTATCCCACGTTGCGTAGCCCTGTGATTTATGCGCCAGACGTCCGCTGGTCGATCTCGAAGTCTGTGTGGGCATGGGAGGATGTGTGCCGTTTTCCTTCACTCGTGCAGATGCAGCTCCAGTCCCAGTGTTCAGGTCCAATAACCCCCTCCAATCGTGATCGCAAGTCAACAAGCACATCAACCATCCACTCGACTCAACTCGAACACGACGATTCACTCTGACGCGCTCAGAATCAAGGAGGCCATAGTGCGAGGCGACCCCAAACCCCACATCCATCATCGCAACGATCATCGCTACCGACACGGCGCCTGCGACGTAGCCGCATACACCCTCACATCGCGGATCACAAAACCTCCCTCTTTGGCAGCAACTGAGATGCGAAGACCTCGATGCGAGAAGAGGCAGTTGGGCTGCGACCATGAGTCGAATACTGGCCAGCCGTCAGGCTGATGAGCTGTAAGCCTACAATTTCCAAGCCTGCAAGTGTCGTTGCTGTGGCTATAACGAGGGCTAATCGCTGATGGCAGGCACAAGTCTATCATTGCGTATTTTTCCGCAAACGGACTAACCGATACGGCGGCTGTCATGCGACAAGAACTCGGCCTCGGCGGAGACGCGCTCGACAACAATATGGTCCAGAAATATGAAGGGCTGCTCGAGAAGAAATGGATCAGCGTCGTCCGCTTACAGAAGAAGGTACAGCTCCAACACTCGCTTCCCTCGCCTCTCCAAGAGGATCCCCAGATGCTGACCAGGAAAATCGGCAGATAATGGACCTAGAGTCTCGGGTCTTCGCCCTCCAATCCGAGCTCGACAACGCCAGGACGACATCACTCTCGCGCAAGAAACAAGACCCTGCCACCTGGCTACCCAAGGCACCCGCACGCCATACGCTGCAGTCACATCGGAGCCCCATCACTTGTGTGGCATTCCATCCAGTGTTCTCGTCATTGGCATCTGGCTCGGAGGATGCCACCATTAAGATTTGGGACTGGGAACTAGGGGAGCTTGAAAAGACAATCAAGGGCCACAGGGCTGTACTGGATGTCGACTTCGGTGGGCCAAGAGGTGGAACACTGTTGGCAAGTTGCTCCAGCGACTTGACGATCAAGCTGTGGGATCCATCAGACGAGTACAAGAATATTCGGACATTGACAGGCCACGACCACAGCGTGTCGGCTGTCAGGTTCATTCCGTCAGGGGCAGCTGGGGCTCCAGCATCCGGCAACCTTTTGGTATCTGCATCGAGAGACCGCACCCTCCGTATTTGGGATGTCAGCACGGGATACTGCATAAGAACGCTGAGTGGCCATGCCGAATGGGTTCGTGACGTCTGTCCCTCTACCGATGGGCGCTACCTCCTTTCGGCTGGTGATGATCGAACAGCGCGCCTATGGGATATATCAACGTCGAATCCGGAGACTAAGTTGACACTAATCGGTCACGAGCACGTGGTTGAATGTGCTGTGCTGGCACCGGCCGCTGCATATCCGCATCTGGCGGCTCTTGCGAGGCTGAGAAGGCCACCACCCGCAACCTTGACGGCACAATTCATGGCAACAGGTAGCAGAGACAAGTCGATCCGCGTGTAGGACGCGTGGGGGACTTGTCTCAAAACGCTGACAGGCCACGATAACTGGGTGAGGGCATTGGAGTTCCATCCGGGCGGCAGATACCTGTTTTCCGTCAGTGATGACAAAACGCTCCGTTGCTGGGATTTGACCCAGGAGGGCAAATGTGTCAAGATTCTGTCCGGTGTCCATGACCATTTTGTGAGCACATTGAGGTGGGCACCCAGCGTGACGAACGGACCGGCCGCGGTCAACGGAGAAGGGGACAGATACGGCACAGACGGGGCATCAACGCCCCAGAAAGGAGCCACCGACAATGTGCGGATCCGCTGCGTCATTGCGACTGGCAGTGTCGATTTGAACGTCAGAATTTTTGCGAATTAGCAGACTTCGACCCAGACCGAGACAGGCAGCACGGCGTTCATCTTGGGGCAGCTTTGGTCATGGAGTCGGCCTGCTGGATTCGTCAAAGGGCACAAATTAATCGCATTTCTCGGCGCTGGGAAAGATTGGTCAGCCTATATAGGTACGGTCACCTATGACAGTTCTTGCATCGTAGCAAGTACAGGATAGGCTGTTGACACGCTTACAACGCATCACACTGATGGCTGATGAAATATCTCAGGAGGGCTTTTCCGCGCGTATCTAATGACAAAGATATGGAGAAGGAAGTACGAAAATTCGGTAGAAACAGCATGCGGCTTACTCTCCTTGTCTCGTGATGACAACTCTCTCTGCGTTACAGTGCGCGATTTGCTGGCCATGATCCGGAGCCCATCAGCTCGGATTCCTGACAGAAATACTACTCGACGGGACAAAGCCGTTGCGAGTTAGATGGCTCCGAGTGGGCTAAGTCGTTGAGGGACGACTTCTGTTCTACAAAAATCCCAAATGCATAGCATCGGAGATGATCAGAATGGCCCCGAGAGGCACTAGCAACAGCCCTCTAGGAGTCCCTGGAGATGTCAATGGGCCTAGAGGATACACACATTACCTACTTGTCTACCCATACTCAGCTCCATTGTCATGCGTATGTTGCGAGAAACGCAGCATTGCTCAAGATGACATTTCGATAGACAGCATTGCCAGGGGAGAAAATGTAAATTGGATTTGTCCAGACCTTAAGCCCTGCTATCCACACATACAAATACATTTATAGACTCTGGCTCGTTCATGCCGTAATAGCCCGTAGGAAAGCCGAGCTCTCGCTGCCCTCGACAACCTTTGCGATGGGCGTGAGATGCGCCTCGTCGTCGTCGCCACCCTGCAGCTTCCGCACATAAGCCTGCGCGACCTTGAGCCACGCCGCCTTCTCCGCCTTGCTTGCACCATCGCCCTGCCAGACCCAGATCGTCCTGCCTGCGTCGTCGAGAATGAAGACGTCGTTGCTGTTCAGGTCGGACTTCGAGATAGAGGGGCCCTCCTTCACCTGGCCGAAGCTGAGCTGGCCGGACTCGTCGCTCAGCCGGAACAGCTTCTTCTGCCTGCGGCCCTCGGCGTGCCTTGCGAAAGGCCGCGCGCGGTGGTACTCCTCGGCGGCGGGGGCGGCGTCCTTGTCCCCGCCAAGCATGTCGACCACCAGCCTCGACCGCGACTCGGTCTGCGAGAGCACCTCGACGTCGACGTGCTTGGCGATGGTCATGTCGTGGACGACCTGCGCGGCCTTGGCCTTCTCCATGGGGCTGCAGTTCTTGCCCTGCCACACCCAGATCTTGTCGCCCTTGTCGAGCACAAAGACGTCGTCCTCGTCCAGGCTCTCCCACGTCGGCGCCACCTCGTGCACGACGACCGAGTCGCGCTTGGCCCCGGGGACCTTGAACACGCGCAGCAGCGTCGTGACCTCCTCCTTCTCCTCCTCCTCGACGTGCGTGAAGCCGGAGCGCACGCCGCCTGAGCGGATCTGCAGCCGCGGGAACAGCTCCATGAACGCGTCGCTGGGCGCCGCCTGGACCTCGCGGTGCTGCGTCGCCTTGCCGTGCAGGAACTCGTCGAGCTCGACCGTCTTGTAGGCGGCGGTGCCGGCCTCGTCCTGCGACGTGTGCGCGCCCAGCCAGAAGAAAATGTCGTGGCCCAGGTGCTCGTTCTCGCCCTCGCCGACCTTGAACGTGTACAGCACGATGAAGCTGTCGCCGTCGAGGAACTGGCCGTACTTCTCCTTGGGCCACGGGACGACCTCGAAGTTCTCAATGCGCCAGATTTTGAGGCCCGGAGAGATGCCTACGTGGCCGTCGTTCCAGGCCGGTTCTGTGGTGGCGCTCTTGTACTTGACCTGATGGTCGATCTCGCTGCCGATGAGCTCGACATTGCTGTCTTTGATGTCGTACTCCTTGGGGTGGACGAGGCCTTCGTGTGGAGCCATTTTGGTTGAATATGTAATGCGGATGATTGTGCTGGAGTTTAGAGAGCGAAGGACTGGGATGGGAGTTGAAAATTATGTGTTGTCAGGTCGTTAGAATAAGAGTCAAGAAGCTATCTATCTATATGCACCTGCATACGAGCTGATGGGGTTGAAACAGGCCTCCAGCTCCCTGGCCACGAAGGACGTCATGTTTCAGGGGTTTCAGGGTCCTCCTGTGGGGAATGCGGGGGCCATTGTTGAGCTTCCCACGCCCTATTGGGCAGCCCACTGAGGCTCAGTGCCAAGATGCTGTGCCGCCCTGACAGCGGTGATCAGATGGATTGCGCATGGGTGGATCTATTTCCAGGAGATCTGGACGAAGCTCCTTGCACAGACACCTGTCCATCATCAGCTCCGAAGAGTCCGAGCGATAGGCTAACTTGGCTCGATATGGACCGACATGATCGGATTAGTTTGCACCGCCATCAGAAAGTATTCTCAACTATCTCAGCTCCAGTCTGTCTTGCGATCAAGGTCTTGCTTCTGTGCCGAATGCCAGAGTGCAACATAACATCGTCACCCAATTAGAGCAGAACCTCTCAAGCAGTGCTGCGTTTCAAGAAACCACTGATTACTGTCGACCACAGCTCTGTTTTCATCGTTGGAACAAGGCTATGAGATATACTCTGCTTGCTATGTGCTGCCTCCTATGGCTACAGCAAGCCATGCCCGAATTCCACATTGTGCGCTGGCCCACCCTTCCATAGAAAATGCCCAAATTCCCGGACCAGTATACAAAGTGGAACAGACCTCTCTAGAGTCGATATATCTAGGTACTCAAATACACGTCTAACCTGGCGCCGCATTACAAGGCGGCCACTTCTTTCTTCAAAGTCCCGCTTGGAAAGGCTCAGTTTAGTCATCAAGATACAGCTGTCCATCTCCTTCCTGTTGCATGTATCTTGCCTTTCCTGCTATGAACAATGGCACCATTTCTTTTAAAATAAGTTTCTTCCAAGCATCAACGGGAACATCTTGATTCTTGGTGTAGTTTCTATGCTCGTGTTACTTTCCTGTTTGCTGTGCAGCAGACACCGATACGTTGGCGCTGTCGGTGCGTTGGGAAATTAGAACGACAGAGCTATTTGGCAAAGTCGTTCTCAGTGGCCTAGACGACAAAGAACAGACGCAGGTAAAGGTCTCTACCATGGAAACAAAGCACATCGACTTTTCTTACAATGAAATCAGGGTTCTACAACTCGCCACTTGAAACAATTTGATTGTCGATGTCCTCTTGAATTTTAGGCAAAGCATTTTCGATCCCCGAGAGATACTGGAAGAGAGAAATGAAGTGCGTAGTTCGCATATCACGAGATGCGCCAGAAATACATGCAAGAACTTGTAATTTGCGCTTGTGAGATTATCACCTGAGCACCGTCGATCCTCATGCACGCGTCAATATTTGTCAATTCACAAATACTTCAAATTCTCGGTTCAACTCAGGTGACAGATGAATTACCGGTACATTCCATTGTTTGAGCAACGACAAACCAGCCTCGGGAAGACGAACAATGGCCAAAAGAACTATAAGGCGGATAACATTGGCATATGAAACCTAAATAACTTGTTTCTCAGACAAAAGTTTGTTGTACCTATCGATATTCCCGACATTAAGGATGTGTATCCCACGATCATCAATTCTCAGCGGCAACACCAGCCGTTCACGGAGGTTCGTGGAGCTCATCAACGACCAGCCCTTCAACGTGCGACACCTTGCCTTGCTAGCAATCAGCAGAGCCGGTGAGTCAAACCCCGCTGTCATAGACACAGCCTTGGATGACCCAAATCTCTTCATCCGACACATCAGGGATTGTATCAAGCGAGCTGCTACGTCGCCATCGCCAGTCAATTCGCCCGCAGGAAGCCGCACTCAAGTCCTCATGGGCCTGCTCAGGTCCGAGCCGACAGAAGTCCGCGAGCTCGCGCACGCGGTCCTACTTTCTGCTGAGGATGACGCGAGCCCCAACTCTCAGGTTGGCAGTGCTCTGGACGACCCACGAGGCTTCATACAGCAAATGAGAATCTTCGCGCAGCTGCACGTCCAGCCGGATGAGGTCCAGCCCGACAATGATGCACGGCAGCCTGTAAGTCAGAGTGGAACGGGCCAGCCGCGCTCGAGCGTGGCCGAGACTCTCGAGGGGCTCGATCCCGAGATATTCCATAGTTTGCCAGACGACATACGCGCAGAAATACTGTCTTTCATGTCCCCAGGCCCGCAGCCGCCCCAGAGAGGCCCTGTAGACGAAGCCCGACCTGCTCCTGAGATTGTACATCCAGGACCTGAGTCTGCCTCGCCGAGCTCGTCGACTGCGCACGCTGGAGAAAGAGTCGAGGAGGTATCATGGCCCCGTATTCACGAATGGCTGCAGACCAGAACAGGTCCACGACCTCTCGTTCTCTGCGTCTGGTGCCAGGAGCAGGTTGTGATCCCGGATGGCGACCTTCAGCCCGAGAATGGAGAAAGGGAACCTTCCTTTCAGCTTCCGTGCAGCCACGTAGTGGGACAGCGTTGTCTTCAGAACTCGCTTGAGCTATACGGTGTCAGGGTCGACCGGTGCCCCTACTGCCGCGCAGATATTGGGGATGTGTACAGGTAGTCGTTGGCTAGACGAAGGGTTCGAGCGCATCATGGACTTGAATCCATTCGACAGGTAAGTAATTTATCCGAGCAGACTGAGAATGACTGGGTCTATAGCTTTATGGTAGCAAGAGCATTTCAATCGAAAGTACTTCCATTAGAATTTGACAGAACTTTCAATGCACATACATTGTGACCGTCTTAACATAAGTAATGGCGAATGATAAACCGACCAAGCCTAACTTCAGCTTCATGAAATGTAAGGTCAGACGTTCGTTAGGATCAGGTTGTCTTCAACTGTAATTGATCAGTTTCCATTTCAATCTTCCTCTTGTCTTGAGTCCACTCGTCATATCCAACAACAGGTACTTTATTCGTTCATGTATATTCTCAGCGTGAGAGGGATACCCCTGTGAGACATTTGACTGGGCGTTAGATGCAAACGAGGTCTGCACGGAGGGACACCACACAGGTGTGGTCTCTAGGGTCTAGGGATCAAGTGCCGCAGGCGATCATTGGCCTCGAGCTCGGGAAATGGTTGGCGGACGGACACTGCCCGCTTTCTTCCACCAAGCCACTTGCTGGAAAGACCGGGCGAATGGGTGACTGCTTTGTGTCACAGTGGCGAGACTTGACGTTTGTTCTCCGTTCTTTCCGAGTGACGAACACACTTACTCCAACCAGTCTGTCCGTTTACTAATAAATGCTATCATTATCCTAGAATAAGTAAAGCGAGCGCTTGAGACCTGGCTGGGTTCGATGTTGGTGTAAAACTGCTTTCCTGAGATCAAAGCACAGTGGTTTACCGTCAGTAAGCATGCGTGAAGTAGGAGAGGGGCATATTAATGTCTTGGATATTCCTCCGCCCCCTCAGGATTTTTTGCTAGGCGTGCCAGGGTCGAATCATGTCTGACGGGTGATCGGCAGGGCCAGGACGTTTCATGCTGGGATTAGGGGTGTCGTTTATATTCCTAACCTGCCAATCAACTAGGCGTTCGTCCAAACAAATTAGCCGCGGCTGAGCCGCCACCTCACACCATCGGGATCTTATCGATCTCGAACCCTATCGCCTGCATGGCTTGGTAGGAGGTAGATATTAATTAGAGATTAAGGGGATGTAAGTAGGTGACACACAGCAGACCAGGCCTGGCCAAGGCGTTCGGCATTTAGGGGAGTCATGGCAAACTGGACCCACAAGACAAATCATAGACTTATAGACTTGAATTTAAGCATTGGATTCCAACCTTACCCTTCGATACAACTGCATCGGTGTTTGGCAAACCGTTCTGAACGCTTCGATTCACTCCTTCTCGCAGCGTCCAGGTACGACTCTTTAACTTTCGCTTCTATTTACTCACTTCAGTCAATCTTTTCAAACCAAATCCGCTGGTCCGATATGCAGTCCTTCATGAAAATCGCCCTGGTGGGCATGCTCGCTTCCGCGGCGGATGCGCGCCGATGCAAGCATCGCCACTCTCACCACAGCGTGCCGACCTCATTCCCGACTAACACGTCGGTCCCGACCATCGGTCTCGAGAATCCCACCGTCGGTCTGCCTTACACTTCTGCTGATGCAGTCCCGACCACACCGTCGGTCCCGGTGGTCGTCACCACCGTAGTGGAATCGTCGTCACTCGCTAGCGAGCCGCCTGTTCAGGAACCCACTCCTGTTCCTGAGCCCACCTCCGTCCAGGAGTCTACTTCCGTTCAGGAGCCTACTTCCGTCCAGGAACCCACCTCTGTTCAGGAGCCCACTTCGGTCCAGGAATCGACGTCCGTCCAGGAACCTACTCCCACTTCGGCATCGTCTGCCACCGAGCCAGCCTCCTCTTCAGCTGCGGCCGAGCCCTCTTCGGCCTCGTCGGCCGCGCCGGCCTCGACTCCTGTGATCAACGCCCCTGCATCAGCAGACATGTGCGCTGAGAACCAAAAGACTCTCCTCGACGAGTGGGGACTTGTGGTTTCCAATGGCCGCGTCGTGGAGTCGAGCGTGGAGGGCACCGTCTGCACTACCTACAACGACGTAGTCACACTTGCCGATGGACAGACTGCCGTGAAGTTCACCGCCGACGCCAACCTCGTCTTCGACGAGGCCACGATGAATGACAACAAGTACTACTCCAACGTTGCCGTGACCAAGAACGTGGACGAGAAGCTCGGTGACATTGCTTCAATCCCCTCATCATACACTTGGTCTAGGACCAATACATCCGATTTCAGAGGTGAGTCACCGAAGGCGAGGTCAGCCACAAGATTGAGCGCCATAGGCTAACAAAATGTAGGCAACGTCTGTCTCGACATGGTCCTCGCCCCTGAGGCCCACGACTGGACCTCGGCAGCGACAAAGGAGTTCCAGATGTGGCTGCACTGGCAGGGCGACCAGCTGCCTCTCGCATGGTACAACGGCACCAAGGCGACCTTCAACCTGTGGGGCCAGAGCTGGGACATGTACCAGGGCGTCAACTACAACCTCGCTGGCGGCGAGGGCGTCGAGTTGACCACAATAGTGCCGACAGCCGGTGACCTAGGTGCGTCGGGCACGTGGTCTGGCGATCTCAGGGACTGGCTCGTGGAGATGGTGAGCCAGGGCATTGTCACGAACGACTACTACGTCAACGTGGCCAACGCCGGTACCGAGCAGTTCTATGGTGACTCTATCCTCGAGTCTACTGTGTCCATGGAAATCAACCTCAACTAGAGGTGGTCTCACAGGCGTGACCGAAGGATTGGAGGATAAGATCCGCCGCAGATGCGTGCAAAACGACATATGTTTGTGCGTATCTGGGCCCAGGATTAGAGCAGTCTACATACGATCATCTCAATTTTGAAGAATCAATTTTTGCAGACTTGTGCGAATCACAATCTGTGCTTGGTGAACGGCTCGAGAGCTAAAACAAAAGAGCTATCCAGTTTTATTGCTCTCACTACGTACACGCATGGTATCATGTTATGTGCCTATGAATCCAGGCTGGAAACCCATACCGCATACACGTTGTATAAGTTAATGGGGAGAATAAAATGAACAAAGGCCCTATAGAGCCGACAGTCACGACCAAGGCACTGCCAAACCACAAATGTCCCAGCACATGCGCATCTATATTTGCATACTTAAGTATATACTGGTTCCGCAACCATTTGGCATAGCTTTGGCCACTTTCCTGGTAACACAGTGATGAAACAGCAAGTTATTAGATTATGAGGTCCCTGACTGGTATCTCATGCCAGTACCTAGGTAGTGTGCGAATGTTCAATCAATTATGTTTGGGTACCGCTGGTATCACCGGTGCCCTTTGCATCTAGCCAAGGCAGCTTAAGCATTTCTTCGGGCGAGGGCCTTTCCCGAGGATTTATCTTCATGACCCCTTGCATGAACGCGACAAAATCCCGTCGAAGGTCTTCATCCATTTCAGGGGTGAAATACTCCGAAGACAGCCCAGGCCGGGTCACCGGCTGTGCGCCCTTGACCCTGCCCTCGTCGTCGAAGAAGTCCTTCACGAGGCTCTGGCTTCCCCTCTCCAACAGCTCCCGTGGGAAGGGCCCGAAGAAGTCCGCGATCTCCGCCAGGTGCTGCCGGACATCGTAGCGGCCGTCTGGCCGGATTCGCCCCGAGAACATGCGCACGTTGCGGTACAGCTCCAGGACTATTGCGCCGAGGTTCCACACGTCGACCTTGGCGTCCCAGGGCGCCTGGATCAGACATTCTGGGGCGCGAAGTTTGACGGGCTGGATGAACTCGGTCAGGTGCCTGTCGGCCCAGCTCGACACACCCCAGTCCCCGAGGACGATATCGAAGCCGAACACATCCTTGCCCTGATCTTCATTGAAGTAACTCCATCGCAATGGAACCGACCTGACGGGGGTGTAAGATGCCTCGTCTCTGTTCTGTTTTGGCAGAGGCATTTCAACCAGATAGTCTTTTTCGATGAGCGAAAAATCTCTGTACTTGACGAAGATGTTGTCCGGTTTGAGGTCTTGATACAACTTGTCAGCTTCTCGGCTTGGATTAGTTCTAGAGAACAAATACCTGTGTGAATGACATTACAGCCGTGCGCGAAATTCAGTGCACAGATCAACTGCAGTGTCCATTTGCGCATTAATTCATACGGAATCCTCTGATTTGCTAGCCAGACACCAAAACTCGCCAGCGTCTCCCCCATGAGCTCGAAGACTAAGCAGACGTGTGTTCCATTTGGGCCCTTGTGTTCGAAATCGTCAATGAGGTGACAGACATAGCGGTAGCCTGCTTCAGTTTGGTCACCATTTCGAAGATGTCTCAGGATTTCTCTCTCGAAAATGTCTGTGCCCTGGCCATAACACTCAGCGCTCAAGACCTTGAGGGCTCGGTACTTCTTTTCATCCGCCCTGGAATTGTGTTAATTGCAATGAGCATGAATTTTGGACCATAGTAGCGAGACTGACTGCTCTTCACGGTCTCGCACAAGCCAGACTGTGGAATACACCCCATATCCGATCTTACTTAGCACTTCGTATCTTCCGTGGTATAAGTCGCCCACATACACGGGGTGGAAACCGCCGACTTGATACGCGCCTCTTCCCTCTTCAATGTCCTCTTCGATGTTGGACGAGGGTCCCACAGCGTTTTGGCTCTCATGCGTCGACATGGCGGGATTAAAGACGGTTCACGGGTAAATGTAAGAACACTAACTGAGTGGAACACACACGTGGAACCAAACGCTTCAGTGAAATTTTTGTTGGAAATTAATCAGTTGTATGTGCTGAAGTCTCTATTATTGAACTAAATGAAGGCAGGGCCTGCGAGGTTTATGCCACATAGTTGACATTCAGCTTATGTCATATGCGAGCAAGCTCTTCCCACTTTGAACTTTAGTGGTCAATGAAGAGATAGTCAACTGCTGGGCTGTTCATTGTTTCAGGCTGCAAACGGCTGCTTATCTGCCGGCACGATCTGAAAGTGGAGCGGCTGACATTTGTGCTAAGAACAAAACGATATTCAAAGTACGAGACAGTTGCCGTAATAGCCACTATGCAGTAATTATTGAGCGACCATAGAAGCAGGAAAAGATTCAGCGAATCGTCTGATTTATACAACGGCAACATATAATGTTTGCGTCTCAAAAATTCAATACGGGCTTTTAATGTCTGCCTTCTCAATAGAACCCAAATATCAACCTCTTCCTACGATACATACTTAATTAAGATTTTGAACTTGTCGGATACCACCGAAGATTCAAATGGAACACACTCCATGCTAGAACACGTTCCCTGGGCTTGAGTAAGACCCAACGTCACAAAATTGATTGATTAATTTGTCAATTGACTGACGAGTCTACAAACTGTAGTATTTCATACATCTTTCAAAATCTGCTTCAATTCACCTTTGCACGTGTGTTTTGCCTTCTATTGATCCTGATCTAGATGTCATCTGTGGGCAGCCTGCTGGCAGCTTGTGCCCAAGGCTTGAAAGGAGCCTGCTTGTCCATACAGTTGGCTTCATCACATATCACCAGCTTTATTTTTATGGGTGAAGCAGGACGCTCAATGGCCACTGGAGCGACCACCAATCATGTGTGCCCTTTCTTTCTCTCGCCTCCCTCAAAAGTACAGGGGGTCAACTCAGCTCTATGTCTCTATTCAAACAGAAATCCGATGGATCATCCCACTCAGCCCACGAGACAGAAATAGGAAGTAGAAACATAATGGAGGATGCATCGTTACTGGATATAAAATCCATGCTCATTCCATTCAAAACGCTGGAGAAAGCCTCCTTAAGACCAACTCCATTCTGATGTGGAACTTTTGCTCTCTTCTATCGAACACTTCACAGCCTCAAGATACCGCTTACATCTACAACAGAGTGGTTTGAGAGCCATGTACCTCAAAATGGATCCCAACAACGTCAAATGCACGAATCCCTTGCGGCGCACCCCTTCTGCAGTAATAGCCGTGGTACGATACACCCGGATAGATACAAGAAATTTTGCAAGTGCTATAATTGGATGCACTCCTAATGATGAGTTCGTGAAAACCTCTGTTTGAAATGTCCAATCCAGGAATGGCCTAAGAGCCAAAATGATGGGCCGCTTCACAAAACTGACGCTTACAAGGACATGGCACGGTGATGACAACCACTTGACAGTGAGGTTCCTGGACTCCAGGGGAAATCACATAACCACAAAACACATTAATAGGCAAGGACATGCATGTTGATGGCAATAAATACAAGGAATGAATTACTAGGTATCTAGATCAACGTGGTGGTCAGGGGGTCCCTCCACTTGTGCTCAATTATTCACCACATGAACGATTGCAGGGCTAGTGACAAGGCTGATGCGGAAGGCCGCCTTTATCATCCCACTAACGCCAGCCAAGGGTTTTCGAAATTATAGATCAAGAATTGCATAGTTATCAACGGCAGGTTTCCCGAATGCTCGTTGTGAAGATATTCGAGTTGAGCTGAGAAGGGTCTCTAGAGCCATCTCAACTCAAAAGCTGAGCACTTGAGTTCGCAATCAACGCCACCCTAAAACTCAGCCAACAAGGCGAGGTGAAATAACCCAACAAGACTGGTAGACAACAGGAGCAGTCTGGACTTAGATGGTTGAGCATCGCCAAGGACTAAGGCTTGAACCATTGATCCCCACTGACTTAGTTCCTATTCACTCACGATCCTTCTCGACGACCTCGATAGCAATCTCCTGACCCATTGCACCAAGAACTACCACACTGCAATCCTTCCCCTCACTGAACTTCTCCCTGATCTTCTCACCCAGCTCCCCCTCAGGGATCCGAACGTCGATCTTCTCCTCCCCACTGGTGACATCGAACAGCGTCAGGAAGCCGTCGCGCCCGACGTTGAGGAGCATGTAGCTCTCGCGCTTCACAACAGGCACGTCCATGCTGTGGCCAGCAGGCCCGCCCGTTTCGTGCTTCTTGCCCGTGAAGATGTCGACTCCCGTGACAACCACCTTGGCGTGGCCGTGCTTGCCCGGCTTCGATTTGGCGATGTTGGTGATCTTGCACGGGTGGCTGCTGATGACGATGTAGCCGCCCTGCTTGAGCTGGTTCGCCTGCACAGGGAAGGTGGGCGCGGCGCCGGCGTTGGCCTCGGCAAAGTCGTACTCGGCGTTGTCGTTGATTTGGGACGCCATTTTGGCTATGCTTTGTATTGAGGACTGTTGGTTGGATGACACGGAAGCAATGTCTGATGGATTTAATTTTGCTGGATGCCCTTGAACCTTTTCAGGAGCGGAAGGCAATGACACCAAGGAGGATGAGTGCGGTTGCGAAGCTATTTGATGAGCGCATTTGAAAGCCTTGCTGACAGGCTGTGTTCATTCAGGTGGTGTTGTGTTACGTATAATGGCAGGAACAAAGCCCTGGGAGGTGGAAGTCGCGAAGGGTTCTATATCAACATGTTCTGAAAGCAAGGTGTGTCTAATGCAAGCACTTGTTGCTGGTCTTCAAGTGAGTCAGGCCGGACTGTAGGAGCTTGCACTAGGTCTAGCTATACGATGAGTCTGGCAATCGCGTGGTCAGCAGACGGCTTACCACGCCGTCCGAGCTAGGCATCACTCTTGTGAAGCCTACACAGGTCTTCATCAAAGAGTGTTATGTCTCACATCACCTATCTTTATACCTACAGACTCAGAAAAGATAATTTGCCTGCCATCAAGAATTAGTTCAGTACCAAGTTCAATGACTAATGCCTAGTTTGCACAATAAGCTCAAACTATGCTTGAGCACTAGGCTGGACTAAGACCTTACAGATGTCTCGGAGGTTCTTAGTGAAGGGTCTCCGGAAGCCTGGCATTGAATCCATGAATGGACAGATGATTTGACATCGCAGGGACTGCGGTCTGTTATCAGCTCCCCTGTACCTCCTGAGAACCTGGGGACTGGAGTTCAGCAAGTTGAAATTGCACTAGACCTCAAAGTGGTCCAAGATCCATGTACAAAGAATGTTCTTTTGAGTTTCCATACAATCTTGTGTCCTGTGATTAAAGTTGGGTAATCTCCGCCTCGATCTAACAGTGAAGGAAAGGATCACTATCTAATCTTCATGATCCGCAACACATCGCCCCTGCCAACCAGGATTGCAGATGTGCGCTTACAATAGCGGAGCGAAGTTCAATGGGGTATGCTTGTCAAGAAGACTCCATCAGATCTCCAACACGCTTTAGTACTCAATATCAACATCGCCCTCATCACCGATGGAGTCGGTAGCAACCTCCTCGTAATCGCGCTCAAGAGCAGCAAGATCTTCCCGGGCCTCAGAGAATTCTCCTTCCTCCATACCCTCACCAACGTACCAGTGGACGAATGCGCGCTTGGAGTACATGAGATCGAACTTGGCGGACAAAGCGGACCAGGCCTCAGCAATGGCAGTTGTGTTGGAGAGCATGCACCTAAAAGCTGTTGTTAGAAACAGTCATTCCAACGGGAAACTCGGGAGCACTTACACAGCACGGTCAACCTTGGCGAGATCGCCGTTGGGCACCTGCTCAGGGGGCTGGAAGCAGATACCAAGCTTGAAGCCAGTAGGGCACCAGTCGACAAACTGAATGGTGCGCTTGGTCTTGAGCGTGGCCACCGCACCGTGGGCGTCCTTGGGGACGACATCGCCACGGTACAGCAGGCAAGTAGCCATGTACTTGCCGTTCCTGGGGTCGCACTTGACCATCTGGTTGTAGGGCTCGAAGCAAGACATGGTCATCTCCTGGACGGAGTTGGACTCGTGAGCGGCCTTGGCGGCGGAAATAACGGGCGCGTAGGCGACCAGAGGGAAGTGGATACGCGGGTATGGCACCAAGTTGGTCTGGAACTCGTTCAAGTCGACGTTCAGGGATCCATCGAAACGCAGGGAAGCGGTGATGGAAGAAACAACTGTGATCATGTTAGCACCCTGCAATGATAGATCTTGGGGGTACGCAAGACGAACCCTGAGCGATCAAGCGGTTCAGGTTGATGTAGTTGGGACGCTCAAGCCCAAGGTTGCGACGGCAGATATCGTAGATTGCCTCGTTGTCGACCATGAAGGAGCAGTCGGCGTGCTCCAGGGTGGTGTGGGTGGTCAGAATAGAGTTGTAAGGCTCAACGACAGCGACGGACGTCTGAGGAGCAGGGTAGACGCAGAACTCCAGCTTGCTCTTCTTGCCGTAGTCGACGGACAGGCGCTCCATGAGCAGGGCGCCGAAACCAGAGCCGGTACCACCACCAAACGAGTGGAAGACCAGGAAACCCTGGAGGCCGGCGCAGGCATCGGCAACGCGGCGGATCTTGTCGAGGACACCATCGATAAGCTCCTTTCCAACGGTGTAGTGGCCACGGGCATAGTTGTTGGAGGCATCCTCCTTGCCGGTGATCATGTGCTCGGGGTGGAACAGGCTTCGGTATGGGCCGGTGCGGACTTCGTCGACGACGTTCGGCTCAAGATCGCAGTAGATTGTTCGTGGGACGTACTTGCCCTGGCCTATGTGCATCTAGCGCGTCAGATATACTCCGCGGCCAGAAGTGGCATTACGTGGGAGTCTCGCATACCTGTCTCGGAGAAGAAAGTGCTGAAACCCTGGTCGGGGTCGGCGGCCTTGCGCTCGTCCGTCAGGTATCCATCGGGCTGCATGGAGATAACGCGTCAGTCGGACCCAGCACGAGAAGTTTAGTTGGATAGCGATCGGACGTACCTGAATACCATGCTCGAGACAGTAGAGCTAGATGCCGGGAGTTAATGTCAGTAGTGCTCGTCGTGGTGGTCGATCAGTGCGAGCCAGTCTTGGGGGAGGGGTGATTTTTTGGGGTGCGATTTGTTGACATGTTGACCGGGCGGCAGCGCGAGTCGACGAGATAAATGCAAAACTTACCTCCCAGCACGAGTTGGCGATCTGGCAACCAGCCTGGCCGACTGGAACACAAGAGTTAGTACAACATCAGCAGCAGAAGTCGTCGGGTGTGCATCAGAGGCCGTATTGTCGGAGCGGACGGGGATTTGCGGTCAAGGAACGACGCGTTTCGGTCGGGGTCAGGAGAGGGAGGGGAGAGAAGGGTTCTCATACCGTTGACGCTGATGATCTCACGCATTGTCGCGACTGTTGAGCAAGGACAATAGTTGCGAGTATGGTGAAACAAGAGAGAGGAGCAGGGAACGGTCGACAGGAACGAAGATCGATCTGGCGACAGCGGTGGTGGAGGAAGGTGGGTGGTGCGGTGGTGGTGCAGCTCAAGACAGGCAAGGCGAGGCCAGGTTGAGGATGGATTGATGTTGAAAGTTGCAAGGTTCGGGGCGATGTGGGTGTGGGAATTGCTTGCTGGGGGTCCTGCACCTTGCCCACGCCTGCCCGCGCTGCTGGAGAGAGCCTGAAATGTGGATGCTGCTGCCACTGGCTGCTGCTGGGATTCACTCCAGGGCTCCGGGCCCCCCTGTCCCCTTCTAGCTTTAGTGGGGGAAATTTTGCAGTCTCGCCTGTCTGTCCGTCAATCAGCCCGTCCGTCTCGTCTCGCTCGCTCTCTCGGCAGGGCAGCGCAGGGGTAAGTGGCCCCAATCTCGCTCTTGCCATTTGTTGATTTGACACGCCCCTTTTTGGGAAGGCGCGTCTTGTTGGCCGTTGCTCCCCACAGTCGAGGCCCGCCGCGGTTTCCCATTCGCCAGGAACGGGCGTGCTAGACCGTGAGGGCGCCACTTTGTGATCTGTGCGCCGAGAACGGCTTGGCTGGCTGTGGGCGATGTTGCGCTGTCAAGTGATGGACCGTCCGGAGTACGGTTCACTACCGACTCGATCCAGATCATCACCATGCTTGTGTTGCATTATTAATTCCCCAGGCAGTCAGGCTGCAGGATAACCCGAATCCCCGTGCCTGATGCCTGATGCAGCAGTTGAGATAGAGACTGCACTCTCATGTGCTGTACTCTTGTTTGGCCGCTCACTCCTTGTTGCTCCAGTGGCCAGGTCGCACAACTGATGGCCATGGGCTCTTCCATTTCAAATGATTTATTGTTCCCTGAACTGATACCCACCCGTTCTCTCAACGTCAAATGTGGACCCTGACCATCACGAGCCAAGTGTGTCTCCTTGACGGCCACTCCGTACCGCCACTCTGCACTAAATCCGATGCCGTCGTGTCGCTGGTGAGAGGGAGGACTGCAAATCTCCCAGCCCAAAGCGTTCTTGGTCCAGCGTCCTCGATATTCTCGTCTTTTCTTTCCCAACGGTGCCCGCTGGCCCCTCTTCCATCCTCACGGAGCTATTTCTTCACAAGAAAACCCTAGCATGATATCGTACGGGTCACTGACAGGCAGCAAGCAAGGCCCGCGAGGTGATGGAGATGAGAACGACAAGATCCAAGCAAGAACCAAGCACATAGCTGGCTGCATAGAGCTCCGTTCACTCAAGAGCAACACGAAGATAGAAGAGATATACAAGCCCATGGAGTGGCTGAAGGCTGCACAGGAATGGCCCGAGCTAACCGAAGGTAGGAGCGGCCACAGTCTCTGTTGAACCACAGAAATCCCAGAGACCAGACTTCCGGACAATCAAAGTACAATCCTTCGCTATGCTCATGGAGACAGTGAGAGAAGAGCTCGCGTGTGATACAACCCCTACCTAGTCAACAGCGGCAAGTTTTTGCCGGAAGTCCCGTTTCAGTGAACTTGTGGACTCTGCAAGAGGGCAAGATGACATATGGGCGCCAGAAGCAGCCCGAAGATGTCCAGGTAGAGAGAAGCTGGCTGTAGGTCATGTAGAGTGCTGCCGGCCCGCTCAAGATGTTGTGCCCTTGCAGCCGCACCTCGAAGCACTCAGCGTCAAGTTTGAACGTGTATCTCTTGGTTTACGGTCGTCCTAATCCGAGGCTCAACGACCATCCCCACGGCAGAGATGATACCAATAATGCGGTTTTGTTACATTCTAACATGGTTGATGAAAAGAGCTCCCCAGCCCCAGCCCCACCCCCCAAGTATCCAAAGGGTGCCGGTGCCTCCTGTTGCCCAGTGGTGATCCATGGGAGGGCAAGAACAGGCTAGGCCTGGGTTATAGGCGGAAATCAATGATGAAAAGAACAAGTGCCGTCGCCCATCATGGGCCGTATGAAGAGCAAAGCAGCCGCATATAACGCAAGGTCTATATTGTGACCCACCGATGTCGCAGACATGATGATCATGCAGTCAGCAAAACACATGGTGTCTGGCTCCAAGGGTTGATTCCGTGCTGTCAAAGAATATGGAAAACTATGAACTCAAGTATATGACAGAATGTCAGAGCAGCAAGAGCTTAAATATAGGTCATACATCATATAAGTATGCGAGCAAACCTGTCTGCTTTTTGCGTGACTGTAATGTCAAACACAGTCTTATTTGACCGAGGTACACATTCCCCTTTTTTTCTCCCTCTTTTTTTAAAAAAAAAATCTGTCGCCGCTACCACCTAATTTTCGTTTGTCCCAGTAAGTCGTCCCATTAGCAAGGCGCTCGATGTCAAGCTACGGGTCTTAGGCTTCAGTCAGTGGTGGCCTTCGGAGCTTCTATTGTGACGGCTCAACGCACGAGAGCGTCAATGATTGGCGCATGGCCTGGTTCTCATTGCTTGCTTTCATGGAGGTCGACTTGTCCTCAACCAAGCTGAGTCACCCACCACCGCATGCCAGCTTCGGTAAATCCCAAATAAGATGCGAGGTCGAATACAGTCTTGATTGTTTGACATCTGATGGCCCCGATAGCTATACTCCTGTCAAATCAAGCCTGATGACAAGAGACGCTCCAGCCGAGACGTCCATGTCTGGTGGTCGATCCGAGATTATATCAAGGAGCCTCTCAAGAACCTCGAGGTCACCATGATATTCCGCACCTGGTACTCCTTCGATATCACCACCTCGCAGAACATCCAACAACCCCGTCCTGGTTATAGATATGCTCAGATCTGGCCTTTCACCGACCACGCAACCTGAGGCCTTCTGGCGATAATTTAGGACACCGTTGCTAACAGTCAGCCTCCAGGCCTCCTTGGTGTCCGTGATGCAAATTTCGATCACGAAGCGATTATCAGCCGCCTTCTGGCTGTCTACTTGGACTGACAAAATTTCAAACCACTGCTTCACGGTCAACGCCTCAGCCAGAGGGCTTCGACCAAGCTCTCGCTCTCCTGGCCTCGTTCCCGTCCGCAAGCCTTGGGCCTCCGTCAAATAGAAGTTGCGCCACGGCCCATTTTCCGAGCCGTAGGCCAGATTTTCGTAGGTCTTTGCGAGGAGTGACTTCGATCTCTGGTGATCAGGGAACGCAGATACCGCATGACTTAGCAAAGTTGCCGCGAAACGCAAGTCGCCCTTCTCGATGTATCGCTCGGCTTTCTTACAGAGAGAGGAGATCCCACCAATGCACTCGACGTATCGGGCCCCTTCCGCTGTAGGAGTGTGCTTCCACAGACTTGCGGGGTTTCCATCAAACCATGTCATGTACCTCTGATAGATGCCCTTGACGTTGTGGCTCAGGCTTCCATAAAACCCCTGGCAGTGCCACGAGTTCTCCAAGCCGGGCGGCAACTTGAGCTGTTCCGCGATCTCTGTGCCATTCAAGCCCAGGTTCATCAGCCTCACAGTCTGGTCGTGCAGATAAAGGTACAAGTCGCGCTGCTCCGCCAGTCTAGCCACAAGGTCGCGCCGGCCCCAGGTCGGCCAGTGGTGGCTCCCGAGAAGGACGTCCGAGTCGTTCCCATATAGGGCAATAGCCTCATCCAACGACTTAGCCCACGCCTTGGAGTCGCGGACTTGGGCGCCACGCAGTGTGGTGATGTTATGCATTGAGACCGTCGCCGTTTCCGCTATGAGGAGAGCTCTGAAGTCAGGGAAATGCACGTTCATCTCAGCTGGAGCTTCCGTATCGGGTACCACGTGGAAGATCATCCGCACACCGTCGACAAGGAGTTCGTCACCGGTATTCTTGACGTGCGTCGTCGGCGGTATCAACGAGCGAGTCCCCGTGCTGCTCGCCATGCCCAGCCCGTTGCCGACGTGGCCGTCCGGCCCCTTTGGAAGAGCCATACCGTACATGTAGACCGAGCGCTTGTGCATCGACGGGCCCGCGACGAGGTTCTCGCTCATCACGGCCTCCATGAACCCCTGTGGCGCGATGATCGGCACACCAGCCGCGCCGGCCTCTTCTCCTGTTCTCTCCAGGATGCCGCCTGCGCCGCCGAAGTGGTCGGTGTGAGAGTGGGTGTAAATCAGCCCGGCCACTCTCCTCCTAAGCTCCGGATCGCGATGTTTTCTGTAAAGCTCAAGGCCCGCCGCTGCGGGCTCACAGGAAACCAGTGGGTCTACCACGATTATGCCGCTCTCGCCCTCGATGATGGTCATGTTGGAGATGTCAAGAGACCTGAGCTGGTAGATGCCCGGCACAACCTCGAACAGCCCTTGCTTGGCGGTCAGCTGGCCCTGTCTCCAGAGCTTCTCGTTGACCGTTGGTGGGCATTTTTTGTTGGAGCTGAGGAACTTGTAGCTGTCAATGTCCCAGACAGTCTTGCCCGCGGCGTCTTTGATGACGCCCGGGACCAACGGCGCAACGAAGCCCCGGCTCGCGTTAGCGAGTTCGCGCTGGAAGGACTTGGACAGTTCGGTCGACATCTTCCTCGCCAATTCCGCTGCCTGCGGTACTACTCGGGTCATGCAGGTCTTTTCCCGGCTCGTGTTGATCTGGTTCCGTTGGGGCAGGTCGGCGGTGGACGGCCGAGCCCGAAGCACGCCATCGGAGTGGATACCGTTCCTGACGACATGCATGGGTACAACTTCACAGACACTGTGATGGGAGAGACCGGTTCATTTGATAGATATGACAGATGTGCCCTGACAATTCATGATCTCCAGTAGCCTTTTGGAGTCTGCTAGGCTGCTGCCCTTTTCGAACACATCATCATATCGGTTCCAAATCTCTCGGCTGTGCAGACATGATAGCGCTGCATTTAAGTGTGCCGTTAAAATGGCATGCAAATAACGAAGTGAAAGCCATGCTAGCTCTTGGATCAAATATTACAATGTGAATGAGGCATTGGGATCTTTACGGAAAATACCTACCCAGAGTTGATCATATCGGATTAGGACTGCAACGTGTAATTAATTACCTATGCTTCGGTGAATACCTTGAGCTCTCTCTTCAAAACCATCTAACTTTTCACTGGCTCTATCACATTTTCTGCCAAGTCAAAGACATGTAAAGATGGTGATTGCCAACTCATCAACATAATGCGAGTGGCCTCGGACCGGATTTGTCTTTCCCCGGATTTTGACCGTAAGACCTGAAGGAAAAACAAACAGACATACCGTTCCCTTCGCTCTTGAATTAAAGACCTGCACTTGACCGGTTGCTGTCAGACGTCATTGTGACCGGCAAGCCTGCTGTGAGTTACCATTACCTATTCCGCGGTCGCGCACAAATATGTTCGAAGCGGAGTCATAGACTCCCAGCAGGCACGCATTCATCATTCTGCCTCTCACAATTTCCACCTGACAAGGTCAGCAATCAGCAAAGTCTCTGCGGGTAGGTAACCACTCACAGCGCGGTCTCTTCCTGTCGCATCTCCTCTTCTTCTTCCTGCAGTTGAGGCACACCGGCTCTGGAAGAGGTCCTTGGGTTTCCCTTACGGAAGAGGACCTGGTCCAGTCGCTTCCAACTGCACTTCGGTTTGCCGGAATCCAGCGAGATGAGCTCCCGTCTCTTGCCCGGTCTCCCGAAGGGGCAGGGGACATGCAAGACTTTCTCGCCGTCTTGAAAAGTTCGCCTTCGAAATCCTTGAGTGTCTTCCGGCTATCTCGTTGTAGCTGACCGAAGTTCAAGGGTCTGAGGGCAGAAGGCCCTCTCGGGCGGGCGGTTGCACTTTGGCTGGAGTTTGCGCTTGCTGCGTGTGCGGACTCTTCTGTGGTTTTGAGAGAGAGTTCTGTTGGTGGTGAGGTTCTGGATCCTGACGGCTGTGTCGAGTCTACAGGACTGGCTCGGACTCTCTCTGGTCCTGTCACCTGCCAGCTATCCCAGGCTTGTTTGGCAATCGACCTCAAGTTTTGGGAGCTTCCAGCCGCCGCGATATTCTGACCCTCCAGAGTCCTACATGCCATTTCTATCAGAGCTGGGTTGCCGGCTTTGACTGGGTCTGTGAGCGGGTGAGGGTCCTTGGCCTTTCCAGAAGCCTCTGACGTCTTTGGGAACTTCAACCCTATGTCTGCAACATCAATCACGCCAAACCCAGGACTTTCAACTCCATTTTCTTGGGAGGATCCGTCATTCCCTGGCTGTTTGTGACCGGCGTTGGTGTGGAGAACGCCAGGCGGGGCCGGCTCAAACCTCGAGAAACAATGTGGTAGTTGAGCTAATGCGTCCCCTGCCGCCCTTGTGATGGATTGCGACTGATCGTTGTCCCTCTCTTCGCTTTGGCGGCGATCTCCTGCGACTTCCCCGATGCTGTCTCTGTCCAGTGTCGGGTTTTCATGAGGGCCAGCGCTGCATTGAGGCCTGGTCGTGCGGCCATGGGGGACTTGTTCCGCGGGTGAACTTGCCACTCCTTTTTGATTTGCAATCGCATCTGAGGTGGGAACCTGAACTTCTGCTGATATATCAGGAGATTTAGTGGTTATCGGTGTACCACGGACGTTGTCGTGTGCAAAGACTTCGCTGAGGAGTTCACTTTGAGCTCGCTCCCTTTCGTTGTTGACATGTCGAGCGGTTTCTATGACCGAAGGTTTCGAGGGCTGCGGCTGTCTTTCTGGCGGTCGGTCCTGATGTATGATCTCAGCACATGGAATTATTGCTTTAGCCTTTCAGAATGGCACTTACCTGTTGGCGTTCCATCCGGTTGTTAGGACTTGGCTCAGCCTGACGAGGTGTCAAGGCTCTACGCTTGTTGGAACCTGTGATGGTGTGATCCGACTGGTCGCCACCAAGTCCCAGAGCCTGGGCTTTGGCAGTTGGGAATCGCTTGCGCTTTCCTTGCCGGACCTCCGTCGTGTCAGGTGTCTGGTGGCATTGATCGGTCTGGTGATTTTCCTACCAAGGTTCAGGGTAAATAGCTGGCGTTGAACTTGGACAGTGAAAGAATAGGGATATCAATTCTGGAGATAAATACTCACATCTGCAACAATTATTTCCTGAACTGCTCCCGATGACTTTTTATGCGAAACTTGTTCTTCGGCTGAGTCCCGAGCCGGCGAAAGGGCCGCATTGCCCTCTAACTCGACGAAACGATGCCGTGCCTCGTCGGCCATGTGGGCATCAAAGCCCTCAGATAACGAATATTGCCCATCGCCCAGACTGGGCACATCTCCAATGATTTCTTGACCGTTGCGGCTCTGAAGTAAATCCGGGCCACTGCCTGACAATTGACCAGTCTCGGCCGCAGGAGACGGATGGTGGCCTTGGTGAGGACGGGGAGTCTGCTAAGTTTTAACCAGAAGCTGCGTACTAGACGGTTTCATTGGGAATTTATGGCAAAGAAACATACCAAAACTATTTTTAAATTGGTCGCAGAATCACCTCCCAGGAGCGCAGAGAACTTTCTCCGCCGCCTTTCTTCCAATTCGTGATGCGCTTTCTGTCCCTGTATCTCTTCATATCGCTTTTTCTGAAGCTCCAGAGCCGCTTTTCTCTCTGCATCCTCTAGTTCGCGCTTCCTCCTCGCCAGATCAGAACACTTGAGCTCTAGATCACGAATGCGTTGTTGAATAGCTTGCTGGTTTCGTTCGAATGAGCGCTGGTTGTACAATTTCTCGTTCTCACATTGCGCCTGTATATCCGAGAACGCTGCCCTCAGCGCTCGGAAGAACTGAGCCTCACCTGCCGCAAAATCGGGTGACGCGGTTCGGCGATGTACTTCCATGAAGGCTATGTGCCAAAGGCGAGCTTCTCGTACGTAGAGTTTGTCAACAAATGCACATTTGCGCGTGATTGAGGAAAAGACCTTTGGGTAGAAGAACCGAAGAGGGGCTCAAAGAGGAGACAGTCTTGCTTTTTTGTTTGCTTCCAGAATGAGAGCATCAATTTCTCTGGGCTCCTGCATACCGCCCGTTCCCGTCGGCCAGTCACAACCCTGGTATCCTGATGTGTCTTCAATCCTGGCTCCAACCTCTCCGCATGCTTGCAGCAGAGTAGACGGTGGTTGACTTCTCTGACGGGTTGGCAATGCTGCTAGGAAATGAGCCCGGCCGACGTGGAATATTTGAGAATAGAAGACATGGCATTGCATCTGCCCAACAAGTGCAGATGACTGAGATGGTCAACAGCCAACATTTCCCATTGCCTGTCATAGATAGCAAATGATTGATCAAGATCAAGAACCTCGAAGGACTTTTCTGCGTGGCAGTACGTATTGGTCCCAATAGAATAATGCGCCTCAATCACAGTCATGAGACCCAGAAAGAATGGCATCCCATATCTTGGATCTCCTTGGGTGGTATTCTTTTTTTGACGATCAACCAGACTCGGATTTCTGCAGGAATTGGAAACCAAGAGTCGAAGACTAGAGGCCATGAGTTCATCTATCTTCGTGCATAATTTTATGTGTACTGATGTTCCCAACTTAGTATGGAGAGATGAAATTATGCAAACGAAAGCTGCAAGTACGGAAATAGCCACAGTGCTGCCTTGGAAGTTCCAGGAAGTTGACAAGTCAATGCCGCTCCGCCTGGCAAGCCAGAAATGAATTGGCATTATGTGAGACATATGTTTTAAACCCTTTCGATTGCACTGTTGAGCAATTCAGTATTAACCATTACATACAAGAACTCCACAGTCAGCGTCAAGGCTCGTCCCGATTGACTGCTGAGATCATTAACCGGCCACGATACAGTGCACCTGAGAGGCGCTAATGACAGCTGGGATCAGCCCTGGCGTGCTGCAAGACGGAAGTGGACACCTAAGAGCTGCCGCCTACTATCTTATCAGTGAAGTACTCTTGCACCCAAATTGGGCTAGCAGGTACCGGTGAGCGCCAGGGATGATTATTACAGGGGTACTCCAGAAAGTTGTCCTCTGGGGGAGCTTTCCATAATGTTCGTCGATGGAAAGGCCAGATTCCCACATGCACTTCACCGGGCTTCAACACAAAAGGGATTGCCTCCTCCTTGAGTTCGCCTTTCTTTCTACCCCGTCAGTTCCCCCTCCTCTCTTTGCTCTACCCACTATCGTCACACTCATTCAAAGAAGCGTCGAGTCAGAAAACCCACCCAACAAGCTATAAACACAAGATCTCGTCGGTTGGGCTTGACAACCCCCACCAAGAGCTCGCCCACCATGGCGACAATAGTCTTGTCGCCGCTGCGCATGGTCCTCTGTGCGGTGTTCCTCTTCACAGCACATGTCTATGCTGCATCGGCAGTGCTAGGTATCGACCTGGGCACAGAGTATATCAAAGCTGCCCTGGTCAAGCCAGGAATCCCTCTGGATATCGTCCTCACCAAGGACTCGCGACGGAAAGAGATCTCGGCTGTCACTTTCAAGCCCCCACAAGGTGGCCCAAAAAAGGGCGAATTCCCCGAACGCCTCTACGGCTCTGACGCCATTGCCCTGTCCGCCCGATTCCCCGGCGATGTCTACCCGAACCTCAAGACCATCCTCGGCCTCCCCGTCGACAGTCCCGCTGTCCAAGAGTATGCCGCCCGGCACCCTGCCCTGCAGCTCGAGAGCCATAAGGTCAAGAACACTGCCGCGTTCAAGAGCAAGGATGCATTCACACCAGAGGAGCAGGCTTGGCTGGTAGAGGAGCTGCTCGCCATGGAGCTGCAGAGCATCCAGAAGAATGCCGAGAACATGGCCGGCCCTGGCACGTCCGTCCGCTCCGTCGTCCTCACCGTCCCGGCATTCTACACCATCGAAGAAAAGCGAGCTGTCGAGACGGCCGTTGAGTTGGCTGGCCTGAAGACGCTGTCCCTGATCAGCGACGGGCTAGCCGTTGGTGTGAACTATGCGTCGAGCCGGACATTCCCTAACATCAACGAGGGTGGGAAGCCTGAGCACCACATGGTCTTCGACATGGGCGCTGGTTCCACCAAGGCGACCATCCTTAAAATGCAGGGTCGCACTGTCAAGGATATCGGCAAGTTCAACAAGACGGTCCAAGAGGTCCTCGTTCTGGGCAGCGGGTGGGATCGGTCCCTCGGAGGCGACGCCCTGAACGCCGTCATCGTGGACGACATGGTTGAAAAGTTTGTCCAGACCTCCGGCGCCAAGAAGGTCGGAGCAACAGTCGAAGGCGTCAAGGCACACGGCAGAGCCGTGGCGAAGCTGTCCAAGGACGCCGAACGATTGCGACACATCCTCAGCGCCAACCAGAACAGCCAGTCTAGCTTCGAGGGTCTGTATGAGGACGTCGACTTCAAGTACAAGATCACACGTGCGGAATTTGAGGCTTTGGCCGAGGCGCACGCCTCCAGAGTTGGTGCTGCAATCCAGGGCGCCCTCGACATGGCTGGCCTAAAGGTTGGGGACCTCGACTCGGTCATTCTCCACGGTGGAGCTACGAGAACGCCCTTCGTGCAAAAAGAGCTTGAGAATGTATTTGGCACCGGCGACAAGATTCGATCCAACGTCAACTCGGACGAATCCGCCGTCTTTGGTGCCGGTCTGCGCGCAGCCGAGCTCAGCCCTAGCTTCCGCGTCAAGGAGATCCGGATTTCTGAAGGTGCAGCCTATCCCGCTGGTATCAAATGGGTCGATGACAAGGGCAAGGCTCGTCACCAGCGTCTCTGGACCACCACATCCCACCTTGGCGCAACAGCAAAGGAGGTCACATTCAACAACAAGGATGACTTCTCTGTCGAGTTCTATCAGGAGACCCCTGCCCTGGCCGCTGATGTTACGCCAGGTGTCGAGGAGAAGGCCACCAAGACATTCAACACCAAGAACCTGACTGAGACTGTGGCTTCGATGAAGGAGAAGTATTCTTGCGAGCCTAGCGACGTTCAATTCAAGTTTGGTGTGCGCCTCTCCGGTGAAAACGGCGAGGTCGAGGTTACTCAGGCCTACGTAGAGTGTGAGGCCGAGGTTGTGGAGAAGGAGAGCTTGATTGACGGAGTTAAGAACATGTTCGGATTTGGGAAGAAGGATGAGCAGAAACCCCTTGCCGACGGCGAGTCTTCCGAATCGGCGGAGGATGCCTCCACGGAATCTGCCGAGTCTTCCAGCTCGACCACCTCGACCGATACCACGGAGTCTACATCATCCACGAGCTCAACTGCCTCTCCGGAAACGACCACCGAGGCTGCTGAGGCCAAGGAGGGCAAGAAGACCAAGAAGATTGTCTCTGTCCCCGTCAAATTCGAACTGGAGAAGTCAGGCAGTGCCCAACTCGACAAGCTTGATGTTCTCCAGTCCAAGGACCGCCTGAAGGCCTTTGAGCAATCCGACAAACTCCGTCGGCAGCGCGAAGAAGCTCTGAACCAGCTCGAGGGCTTCACATACAAGATTCGGGACCTGCTCGACAGCGAGTCCTTCATCGGCGCGTCCACTGATAAGGAGCGGAAAGCGCTTGAAAAGAAGGGCAGTGAAGCTAGTGATTGGCTTTACGGTGACGGCGCGGACGCCTCTAAAGATGAGCTGAAGAAGCGAATCAAGGGCCTGCAGGACATCGTTACTCCCATCCAGAACCGCATTGAGGAGTCTACCGAACGGCCGAAGCTTCTAGAGGGCCTTAAGAAAGCGCTCAAGCAGACAGATGAGTTCTTGAAGGATATCAAGCAGAAGATTGCCGAGGCAGAGGCCTGGACATCGTCACAATCAGCATCCGCTACCGCTTCATCTGAATCTTCTACCGTTACAGCTGCGCCATCTGACGATTTCGCGGACCTGGAAGACGACTCAACGACGTCGACTACCAAGTCTCCCACCATGGAGGACGTCGTCAAGGATCGGGGCCCAGTGCCTCCGCTATATACTCTGGAGGACCTGAAAGAGTCTGAGGACCTTTTCGCCAAGATCACGGCGTGGCTGGAGAAGAAGGAGCCCGCTCAAGAACAGCTCGGTGCTACGGATGACCCAGTCCTGACAGTCAAGTCACTCAAGGAGTGGCGCGAGAAGCTCGACAAGGCGGGCCAGGACCTAGCCCTGAAGAGCGTGAACAACTTCAAGAAGAAGAGCAAGTCCAGCTCTAAGTCCAAGAAGCCCAAGGCGACCAAGTCCAAGGCGTCCGCGGGCTCCGAGCAGACAATAGAGATCGGCAAGGACGGCAAGATGCCCAGCGATGAGGAACTCGAGGCGATGATCAAGAAGTTCACAGAGGAGGCTGCTGCAAGAGATGCGGCGGAGAAGAGTGAGGAGGCGGGTAGTGAGGAGAAGATGAAGGATAGCAACGAGCATGAGCGGGATGAGCTGTGAGCGGCTGTGGGCAATTAGATACGCCCAGCTCAGGCACTGCATTTAGATGTCAATGGAGTTTCACTTCCTGGTTTGATAACACCTGGACACACAGCACGAAGATGTTTTCGATGTAGACCACCCGTAGACCACCCGCGACCACGAGCGTTTTTTGTTTTTTTTAAGCGTTTGGTAAAGTGTTCTCAAAGCTAAAGGCAAACATCCTCTGCTCCACTGCCAAGACTGGTCGTAGGCTTGCCGCCGTTCAGGGTGCGATGCTCCATTGGGAGTATGGCCTCCCACAGGCCAAGGCTATGTGTGTCCTGTCATCCTGTACGCGCCGAAGTCAGGGCGAGCGCAAGCGAGCCCTCGGTTCGTGTTTCCGGAGGGCCACTCACATCTCGTGTCCAGACGGCACTGCCCATGCAACCGACCGAGCCATGCAGAGTACTTACCGCGTTGCCTCCCGTGAGTGCTGGTCTGTACAAGACTTTTCCTCCCTCTTTCTCTCCTCTTACATCCTTTTACAAGTCTTTATTCTTTTTAGCTTAAGCCGTTTGTGCAATGACAAACTCGTGTCCGGTTGCCGGTTGGCCGTGGTGTGACGCAGGTCGCTCAACTGTCTGCGCCATCGTCAACGCTGCTTACACGTGGCTGTGGAAGGGGAGCAAACGCGGGAAGGACTTCTGAAGTTTTTCTTTTTCAGAGATGGGTCGTTGGTATTTCCGTCACGGACACGCAGTCGCTTGCTTGGGTGTCTGACCTTCCACACGCGTCACTTATACGCATTCTCCCAAGGTACATTGTCCTCCTCGGTCGTCCCCTGGTACTGAGTTCTTCAAAGAGCCAGCGTTCCGATCCCGTATCCTTCAATGCCGTGTCTTCCGATGCCGTGTCTTGAAGAAATATGTCATAATCTGACAACGCATATTTCAACGAAAGAAAAATTCAAGATAGACCTCGGCAAGTGGGCCAGGTTTGCAATCAAGGACTTGGAAATTACCGTGTCGAAAGAAGATGGAGTAGAAATAACTATTTTGAAGTCCAAAGTTGTGCCACTGAATTTCCCCCTGGGTACATATCACCTCAGATATGTCGTTTTGTCACCCTGGGATCAGCGAAGCTGGTGGACGTTTTGAGTCCATGATCTTATCCAGTGCCTAGGTTGCTCAAGTCTTTTCGGACTGGCTCAAGCCTACAGCTTCCAAGCCATCCTACCTAGGTATCTTGGAGAATTTTTTCTATTGCCAACAGTCTTGATTGGTCAGGCCCCCGACAGACACGCAGATATCTAACGGGAGTACAGTCCTGTTCTCCAGCAATCCATATCAACGGTACCCAATGGGACCTGACAGCTTTTTGTCCGACTGTGACATGCGTGAATTGTGTAACTCGGGAAATTTGGGTGGCTTCGAAGCCATGGATCGGTATACAGGTGTACTGATGTTCTGTTTCAGAGACAAATAGACTGTTCATATTATGGCATT